>JAKGUB010000106.1:6435000-8835000 GCA_026261675.1 Hippocampus mohnikei | reverse complement strand
AAACGACCATGTATAGTAAGGCGTTTTTAGCTAAAAAACGACCATGTATAGTAAGGCGTTTTAGCCGAAAAAAACGACCATGTATAGTAAGGCGTTTTTAGCTAAAAAAACGACCATGTATAGTAAGGCGTTTTTGGTCGAAAAAAAAAGACCATGTATAGTAAGGCGTTTTTGGCCGAAAAAAACAACCATGTATAGTAAGGCGTTTTTAGCTAAAAAAACGACCATGTATAGTAAGGCGTTTTTAGCGAAAAACGACCATGTATAGTAAGGCGTTTTAGCGAAAAAACGACCATGTATAGTAAGGCGTTTTTAGCGAAAAAACGACCATGTATAGTAAGGCGTTTTTAGCGAAAAAACGACCATGTATAGTAAGGCGTTTTAGCGAAAAAACGACCATGTATAGTAAGGCGTTTTTAGCCAAAAAAAACGACCATGTATAGTAAGGCGTTTTTAGCCGAAAAAAACGACCATGTATAGTAAGGCGTTTTTAGCGAAAAAAACGACCATGTATAGTAAGGCGTTTTTAGCCCCCAAAAAACGACCATGTATAGTAAGGCGTTTTTAGCGAAAAAAACGACCAAGTATAGTAAGGCGTTTTAGCGAAAAAAACGACCATGTATAGTAAGGCGTTTTTAGCTAAAAACGACCATGTATAGTAAGGCGTTTTTAGCGAAAAAACGACCATGTATAGTAAGGCGTTTTTAGCTAAAAAACGACCATGTATAGTAAGGCGTTTTAGCTAAAAACGACCATGTATAGTAAGGCGTTTTAGCGAAAAAAAACGACCATGTATAGTAAGGCGTTTTTAGCGAAAAAACGACCATGTATAGTAAGGCGTTTTTAGCTAAAAACGACCATGTATAGTAAGGCGTTTTTAGCTAAAAAAACGACCATGTATAGTAAGGCGTTTTTAGCGAAAAACGACCATGTATAGTAAGGCGTTTTTAGCGAAAAAACGACCATGTATAGTAAGGCGTTTTAGCGAAAAAAACGACCATGTATAGTAAGGCGTTTTTAGCTAAAAACGACCATGTATAGTAAGGCGTTTTTAGCTAAAAAACGACCATGTATAGTAAGGCGTTTTAGCGAAAAACGACCATGTATAGTAAGGCGTTTTTAGCGAAAAAACGACCATGTATAGTAAGGCGTTTTTAGCGAAAAAACGACCATGTATAGTAAGGCGTTTTAGCTAAAAAACGACCATGTATAGTAAGGCGTTTTAGCTAAAAACGACCATGTATAGTAAGGCGTTTTTAGCGAAAAACGACCATGTATAGTAAGGCGTTTTAGCGAAAAAACGACCATGTATAGTAAGGCGTTTTAGCGAAAAACGACCATGTATAGTAAGGCGTTTTTAGCGAAAAACGACCATGTATAGTAAGGCGTTTTA
Organism: Hippocampus mohnikei; assembly: GCA_026261675.1. NCBI lineage: Eukaryota > Metazoa > Chordata > Actinopteri > Syngnathiformes > Syngnathidae > Hippocampus > Hippocampus mohnikei. The sequence goes on along the minus strand of JAKGUB010000106.1, from coordinate 8,833,607 downwards.
GCGAAAAACGACCATGTATAGTAAGGCGTTTTTAGCGAAAAACGACCATGTATAGTAAGGCGTTTTTAGCGAAAAAACGACCATGTATAGTAAGGCGTTTTAGCGAAAAAAAACGACCATGTATAGTAAGGCGTTTTAGCGAAAAACGACCATGTATAGTAAGGCGTTTTTAGCGAAAAACGACCATGTATAGTAAGGCGTTTTTAGCGAAAAACGACCATGTATAGTAAGGCGTTTTTAGCGAAAAAACGACCATGTATAGTAAGGCGTTTTTAGCTAAAAACGACCATGTATAGTAAGGCGTTTTTAGCGAAAAAAACGACCATGTATAGTAAGGCGTTTTTAGCTAAAAAACGACCATGTATAGTAAGGCGTTTTTAGCAAAAAACGACCATGTATAGTAAGGCGTTTTTAGCTAAAAACGACCATGTATAGTAAGGCGTTTTTAGCTAAAAAACGACCATGTATAGTAAGGCGTTTTTAGCTAAAAAAACGACCATGTATAGTAAGGCGTTTTTAGCCGAAAAAAACGACCACGTATAGTAAGGCGTTTTAGCTAAAAAAACGACCACGTATAGTAAGGCGTTTTAGCTAAAAAAACGACCATGTATAGTAAGGCGTTTTAGCTAAAAACGACCATGTATAGTAAGGCGTTTTAGCTAAAAACGACCATGTATAGTAAGGCGTTTTAGCTAAAAACGACCATGTATAGTAAGGCGTTTTAGCTAAAAAAACGACCATGTATAGTAAGGCGTTTTAGCTAAAAAAACGACCATGTATAGTAAGGCGTTTTTAGCTAAAAACGACCATGTATAGTAAGGCGTTTTAGCTAAAAACGACCATGTATAGTAAGGCGTTTTTAGCTAAAAAAACGACCATGTATAGTAAGGCGTTTTTAGCGGAAAAAAACGACCATGTATAGTAAGGCGTTTTTAGCTGAAAAAAACGACCATGTATAGTAAGGCGTTTTAGCTAAAAAAACGACCATGTATAGTAAGGCGTTTTTAGCCGAAAAAAACGACCATGTATAGTAAGGCGTTTTTAGCCAAAAAACGACCATGTATAGTAAGGCGTTTTTAGCTAAAAAAACGACCATGTATAGTAAGGCGTTTTTAGCTAAAAAAACGACCATGTATAGTAAGGCGTTTTAGCGCAAAAAACGACCATGTATAGTAAGGCGTTTTTAGCTAAAAACGACCATGTATAGTAAGGCGTTTTAGCTAAAAAACGACCATGTATAGTAAGGCGTTTTTAGCGAAAAAAACGACCATGTATAGTAAGGCGTTTTTAGCTAAAAAACGACCATGTATAGTAAGGCGTTTTTAGCGAAAAACGACCATGTATAGTAAGGCGTTTTTAGCTGTAAAAACGACCATGTATAGTAAGGCGTTTTTAGCGAAAAAAAACGACCATGTATAGTAAGGCGTTTTTAGCTAAAAACGACCATGTATAGTAAGGCGTTTTAGCGAAAAAAACGACCATGTATAGTAAGGCGTTTTAGCTAAAAAAACGACCATGTATAGTAAGGCGTTTTTAGCGAAAAAAAACGACCATGTATAGTAAGGCGTTTTAGCGAAAAAACGACCATGTATAGTAAGGCGTTTTAGCTAAAAAAACGACCATGTATAGTAAGGCGTTTTTAGCGAAAAACGACCATGTATAGTAAGGCGTTTTTAGCGAAAAAAACGACCATGTATAGTAAGGCGTTTTAGCTAAAAAAACGACCATGTATAGTAAGGCGTTTTAGCGAAAAAACGACCATGTATAGTAAGGCGTTTTTAGCGAAAAAACGACCATGTATAGTAAGGCGTTTTAGCTAAAAAAACGACCATGTATAGTAAGGCGTTTTTAGCGAAAAAACGACCATGTATAGTAAGGCGTTTTTAGCGAAAAACGACCATGTATAGTAAGGCGTTTTTAGCGAAAAAACGACCATGTATAGTAAGGCGTTTTTAGCGAAAAAACGACCATGTATAGTAAGGCGTTTTAGCGAAAAAACGACCATGTATAGTAAGGCGTTTTTAGCGAAAAAAAACGACCATGTATAGTAAGGCGTTTTAGCTAAAAAAACGACCATGTATAGTAAGGCGTTTTTAGCGAAAAACGACCATGTATAGTAAGGCGTTTTAGCGAAAAAACGACCATGTATAGTAAGGCGTTTTTAGCGAAAAAAACGACCATGTATAGTAAGGCGTTTTAGCTAAAAAACGACCATGTATAGTAAGGCGTTTTAGCTAAAAAACGACCATGTATAGTAAGGCGTTTTAGCGAAAAAACGACCATGTATAGTAAGGCGTTTTAGCGAAAAAAACGACCATGTATAGTAAGGCGTTTTAGCTAAAAAAACGACCATGTATAGTAAGGCGTTTTTAGCTAAAAACGACCATGTATAGTAAGGCATTTTTAGCTAAAAACGACCATGTATAGTAAGGCGTTTTAGCGAAAAAACGACCATGTATAGTAAGGCGTTTTTAGCTAAAAAAACGACCATGTATAGTAAGGCGTTTTTAGCCCAAAAAAACGACCATGTATAGTAAGGCGTTTTGAGACGAAAAAAAACGACCATGTATAGTAAGGCGTTTTTAGCGAAAAAACGACCATGTATAGTAAGGCGTTTTAGCGAAAAAACGACCATGTATAGTAAGGCGTTTTTAGCGAAAAAACGACCATGTATAGTAAGGCGTTTTTAGCGAAAAAAACGACCATGTATAGTAAGGCGTTTTAGCGAAAAACGACCATGTATAGTAAGGCGTTTTAGCGAAAAAACGACCATGTATAGTAAGGCGTTTTTAGCGAAAAACGACCATGTATAGTAAGGCGTTTTAGCTAAAAAAACGACCATGTATAGTAAGGCGTTTTAGCTAAAAACGACCATGTATAGTAAGGCGTTTTAGCTAAAAACGACCATGTATAGTAAGGCGTTTTTAGCTAAAAAACGACCATGTATAGTAAGGCGTTTTTAGCGAAAAAACGACCATGTATAGTAAGGCGTTTTAGCGAAAAACGACCATGTATAGTAAGGCGTTTTAGCGAAAAACGACCATGTATAGTAAGGCGTTTTAGCTAAAAACGACCATGTATAGTAAGGCGTTTTTAGCTAAAAACGACCATGTATAGTAAGGCGTTTTTAGCGAAAAAAACGACCATGTATAGTAAGGCGTTTTTAGCGAAAAAACGACCATGTATAGTAAGGCATTTTTAGCGAAAAAACGACCATGTATAGTAAGGCGTTTTAGCGAAAAAACGACCATGTATAGTAAGGCGTTTTAGCTAAAAAACGACCATGTATAGTAAGGCGTTTTAGCTAAAAAACGACCATGTATAGTAAGGCGTTTTTAGCGAAAAAAACGACCATGTATAGTAAGGCGTTTTAGCGAAAAAACGACCATGTATAGTAAGGCGTTTTAGCTAAAAAAACGACCATGTATAGTAAGGCGTTTTTAGCTAAAAACGACCATGTATAGTAAGGCGTTTTTAGCTAAAAAACGACCATGTATAGTAAGGCGTTTTAGCGAAAAAAACGACCATGTATAGTAAGGCGTTTTAGCTAAAAACGACCATGTATAGTAAGGCGTTTTAGCTAAAAAACGACCATGTATAGTAAGGCGTTTTTAGCTAAAAAACGACCATGTATAGTAAGGCGTTTTAGCGAAAAAACGACCATGTATAGTAAGGCGTTTTTAGCTAAAAACGACCATGTATAGTAAGGCGTTTTTAGCGAAAAAACGACCATGTATAGTAAGGCGTTTTTAGCGAAAAAACGACCATGTATAGTAAGGCGTTTTTAGCTAAAAACGACCATGTATAGTAAGGCGTTTTTAGCGAAAAAACGACCATGTATAGTAAGGCGTTTTAGCTAAAAACGACCATGTATAGTAAGGCGTTTTTAGCTCCAAAAAACGACCATGTATAGTAAGGCGTTTTTAGCGAAAAAACGACCATGTATAGTAAGGCGTTTTTGGCCGAAAAAAACGACCATGTATAGTAAGGCATTTTTGGCCGAAAAAAACGACCATGTATAGTAAGGCGTTTTTAGCTAAAAAAAAACGACCATGTATAGTAAGGCGTTTTTAGGTAAAAAAACTATCATGTATAGTAAGGCATTTTTAGGTGAAAAAAACGACCATGTATAGTAAGGCGTTTTAGCGAAAAAACGACCATGTATAGTAAGGCGTTTTTAGCCAAAAACGACCATGTATAGTAAGGCGTTTTTAGCTAAAAAAAATTACCATGTATAGTAAGGCGTTTTTGACCAAAAAAAACGACCATGTATAGTAAGGCATTTTTGGCCGAAAAAAAACGACCATGTATAGTAAGGCGTTTTTGGCAGAAAAAACGACCATGTATAGTAAGGCGTTTTTAGCTAAAAAAATGACCATGTATAGTAAGGCATTTTTGGCGAAAAACGACCATGTATAGTAAGGCGTTTTAGCTAAAAACGACCATGTATAGTAAGGCGTTTTAGCTAAAAACGACCATGTATAGTAAGGCTTTTTTTAGCCAAAAAAAACGACCATGTATAGTAAGGCGTTTTTGGCCGAAAAAAACGACCATGTATAGTTAGCATAGGTTCAAACCCCGCTCAGTGATGTGTGAAAATACAGCACCAGTTTTCCTGCAAACCCTCCAGAGTGCATGACAAATACGCCTATTGTGCAGAGCAAGTCAGAGTCACTGGTGGTGTAGAGGTATACACGCCGGCACTCCGTCCAGGCAACCCCGGTTCAAGTCCTGCCCAGTGATGTGAGGCAATACAGTTCCAAACAATTTACTTTTCCTGCAAACCCTCCAGAGTGAATGTCAAATACGCCTATCGTGCAGAGCAGGTCACAGTCACTGGTGGTGTAGAGGTATACACGCTGGCTTTCATTCCAGGCGACCCTGGTTCAAACCCCACTCAGTGATGTGAGAAAACATCACACCAAACAATTTACTTTTCCTGCAAACGCTCCAGATTGAATGTCAAATACGCCTATCGTGCAGAGCAGATCACAGTCACTGGTGGTGGAGAGGTATACCTGCCGGTTTGCCATCCAGGCAACTCCATGTATAGTAAGGCGTTTTTGGCAGAAAAAAAACGACCATGTATAGTAAGGCGTTTTTAGCTAAAAAAACGACCATGTATAGTAAGGCGTTTTAGACTAAAAAAACGACCATGTATAGTAAGGCATTTTTAGCTAAAAACGACCATGTATAGTAAGGCATTTTTTAGCGAAAAAACGACCATGTATAGTAAGGCGTTTTTAGCTAAAAAAACGACCATGTATAGTAAGGCGTTTTTAGCTAAAAAAACGAACATGTATAGTAAGGCGTTTTTAGCTAAAAACGACCATGTATAGTAAGGCGTTTTTAGCTAAAAACGACCATGTATAGTAAGGCTTTTTAGCTAAAAACGACCATGTATAGTAAGGCGTTTTAGCTAAAAACGACCATGTATAGTAAGGCGTTTTAGCCAAAAACGACCATGTATAGTAAGGCGTTTTTAGCTAAAAAAACGACCATGTATAGTAAGGCTTTTTTAGCGAAAAAAACGACCATGTATAGTAAGGCGTTTTAGCTAAAAAAACGACCATGTATAGTAAGGCGTTTTAGCTAAAAAAACGACCATGTATAGTAAGGCGTTTTAGCTAAAAAAACGACCATGTATAGTAAGGCGTTTTAGCTAAAAAACGACCATGTATAGTAAGGCGTTTTAGCTAAAAACGACCATGTATAGTAAGGCGTTTTAGCTAAAAAAAAACGACCATGTATAGTAAGGCGTTTTTAGCTAAAAACGACCATGTATAGTAAGGCGTTTTTAGCTAAAAACGACCATGTATAGTAAGGCGTTTTAGCCAAAAACGACCATGTATAGTAAGGCGTTTTAGCTAAAAAAACGACCATGTATAGTAAGGCGTTTTAGCTAAAAACGACCATGTATAGTAAGGCGTTTTAGCTAAAAAAACGACCATGTATAGTAAGGCGTTTTAGCTAAAAAACGACCATGTATAGTAAGGCGTTTTAGCTAAAAACGACCATGTATAGTAAGGCGTTTTTGGCCAAAAACGACCATGTATAGTAAGGCGTTTTAGCTAAAAACGACCATGTATAGTAAGGCGTTTTTAGCTAAAAACGACCATGTATAGTAAGGCGTTTTAGCTAAAAACGACCATGTATAGTAAGGCGTTTTAGCTAAAAAACGACCATGTATAGTAAGGCGTTTTAGCCAAAAACGACCATGTATAGTAAGGCGTTTTAGCTAAAAACGACCATGTATAGTAAGGCGTTTTAGCTAAAAAACGACCATGTATAGTAAGGCGTTTTTAGCTAAAAACGACCATGTATAGTAAGGCGTTTTTAGCTAAAAAACGACCATGTATAGTAAGGCGTTTTAGCCAAAAACGACCATGTATAGTAAGGCGTTTTAGCTAAAAAAACGACCATGTATAGTAAGGCGTTTTAGCTAAAAACGACCATGTATAGTAAGGCGTTTTTAGCTAAAAACGACCATGTATAGTAAGGCGTTTTTAGCTAAAAAAAACGACCATGTATAGTAAGGCGTTTTAGCTAAAAAACGACCATGTATAGTAAGGCGTTTTTGGCTAAAAAAACGACCATGTATAGTAAGGCATTTTTAGCTAAAAAAACGACCATGTATAGTAAGGCGTTTTAGCTAAAAAAACGACCATGTATAGTAAGGCGTTTTTAGCCGAAAAAAACGACCATGTATAGTAAGGCGTTTTAGCTAAAAACGACCATGTATAGTAAGGCGTTTTTAGCTAAAAAAACGACCATGTATAGTAAGGCGTTTTAGCTAAAAACGACCATGTATAGTAAGGCGTTTTTAGCTAAAAAACGACCATGTATAGTAAGGCGTTTTTAACAAAAAAAACGACCATGTATAGTAAGGCGTTTTTAGCTAAAAAACGACCATGTATAGTAAGGCGTTTTAGCTAAAAACGACCATGTATAGTAAGGCGTTTTTGGCCAAAAACGACCATGTATAGTAAGGCGTTTTTAGCTAAAAAAACGACCATGTATAGTAAGGCTTTTTTAGCTAAAAAACGACCATGTATAGTAAGGCGTTTTAGCTAAAAACGACCATGTATAGTAAGGCGTTTTGGCTAAAAACGACCATGTATAGTAAGGCGTTTTTAGCCAAAAAAACGACCATGTATAGTAAGGCGTTTTAGCTAAAAAAACGACCATGTATAGTAAGGCGTTTTAGCTAAAAACGACCATGTATAGTAAGGCGTTTTTAGCTAAAAACGACCATGTATAGTAAGGCGTTTTAGCTAAAAAAAACGACCATGTATAGTAAGGCGTTTTAGCTAAAAACGACCATGTATAGTAAGGCGTTTTTAGCTAAAAACGACCATGTATAGTAAGGCGTTTTAGCTAAAAACGACCATGTATAGTAAGGCGTTTTAGCTAAAAAAACGACCATGTATAGTAAGGCGTTTTAGCTAAAAACGACCATGTATAGTAAGGCGTTTTGGCTAAAAACGACCATGTATAGTAAGGCGTTTTAGCTAAAAAAACGACCATGTATAGTAAGGCGTTTTTAGCTAAAAAACGACCATGTATAGTAAGGCGTTTTAGCTAAAAAAAAAACGACCATGTATAGTAAGGCTTTTTAGCGACCATGTATAGTAAGGCGTTTTTAGCTAAAAAAACGACCATGTATAGTAAGGCGTTTTTAGCTAAAAAACGACCATGTATAGTAAGGCGTTTTAGCTAAAAAAACGACCATGTATAGTAAGGCGTTTTTAGCTAAAAAACGACCATGTATAGTAAGGCGTTTTGGCTAAAAAACGACCATGTATAGTAAGGCATTTTTGGCTAAAAAACGACCATGTATAGTAAGGCGTTTTAGCTAAAAAACGACCATGTATAGTAAGGCGTTTTAGCTAAAAAAACGACCATGTATAGTAAGGCGTTTTAGCTAAAAAAACGACCATGTATAGTAAGGCGTTTTTAGCTAAAAACGACCATGTATAGTAAGGCGTTTTTAGCTAAAAACGACCATGTATAGTAAGGCGTTTTTAGCTAAAAACGACCATGTATAGTAAGGCGTTTTAGCTAAAAAAACGACCATGTATAGTAAGGCGTTTTAGCCAAAAAACGACCATGTATAGTAAGGCGTTTTAGCTAAAAAAACGACCATGTATAGTAAGGCGTTTTAGCTAAAAAACGACCATGTATAGTAAGGCGTTTTTAGCTAAAAAACGACCATGTATAGTAAGGCGTTTTAGCTAAAAAAACGACCATGTATAGTAAGGCGTTTTTAGCTAAAAAAACGACCATGTATAGTAAGGCGTTTTTAGCTAAAAAACGACCATGTATAGTAAGGCGTTTTAGCTAAAAAAACGACCATGTATAGTAAGGCGTTTTAGCTAAAAAAACGACCATGTATAGTAAGGCGTTTTTAGCTAAAAAACGACCATGTATAGTAAGGCGTTTTAGCTAAAAAAACGACCATGTATAGTAAGGCGTTTTTAGCTAAAAAACGACCATGTATAGTAAGGCGTTTTAGCTAAAAAACGACCATGTATAGTAAGGCGTTTTAGCTAAAAAAACGACCATGTATAGTAAGGCGTTTTTAGCTAAAAACGACCATGTATAGTAAGGCGTTTTTAGCCTAAAAAAACGACCATGTATAGTAAGGCGTTTTTAGCTAAAAAAACGACCATGTATAGTAAGGCGTTTTAGCTAAAAAACGACCATGTATAGTAAGGCGTTTTAGCTAAAAAACGACCATGTATAGTAAGGCGTTTTAGCTAAAAACGACCATGTATAGTAAGGCGTTTTTAGCTAAAAAACGACCATGTATAGTAAGGCGTTTTAGCTAAAAAAACGACCATGTATAGTAAGGCGTTTTAGCTAAAAAAACGACCATGTATAGTAAGGCGTTTTTAGCTAAAAAACGACCATGTATAGTAAGGCGTTTTAGCTAAAAAAACGACCATGTATAGTAAGGCGTTTTAGCTAAAAACGACCATGTATAGTAAGGCGTTTTTAGCTAAAAAACGACCATGTATAGTAAGGCATTTTTAGCTAAAAACGACCATGTATAGTAAGGCGTTTTTAGGAAAAAACGACCATGTATAGTAAGGCGTTTTTAGCTAAAAACGACCATGTATAGTAAGGCGTTTTTAGCCAAAAAAAACGACCATGTATAGTAAGGCGTTTTTAGCTAAAAAACGACCATGTATAGTAAGGCGTTTTTAGCTAAAAACGACCATGTATAGTAAGGCGTTTTTAGCTAAAAACGACCATGTATAGTAAGGCATTTTTAGCTAAAAAACGACCATGTATAGTAAGGCGTTTTTGGCCAAAGAAAACGACCATGTATAGTAAGGCGTTTTTAGCTAAAAAAAACGACCATGTATAGTAAGGCGTTTTAGCTAAAAAAACGACCATGTATAGTAAGGCGTTTTTGGCCCAAAAAAACGACCATGTATAGTAAGGCGTTTTTGGCCCAAAAAAACGACCATGTATAGTAAGGCGTTTTTAGCTGGAAAAAACGACCATGTATAGTAAGGCATTTTTAGCTAAAAAACGACCATGTATAGTAAGGCGTTTTTAGCCAAAAAAACGACCATGTATAGTAAGGCGTTTTTAGCTAAAAAAACGACCATGTATAGTAAGGCGTTTTAGCCAAAAAAAACGACCATGTATAGTAAGGCGTTTTAGCAAAAAAAACGACCATGTATAGTAAGGCGTTTTAGCTAAAAAAACGACCATGTATAGTAAGGCGTTTTTAGCTAAAAAACGACCATGTATAGTAAGGCGTTTTTAGCTAAAAAAACGACCATGTATAGTAAGGCGTTTTGGCTAAAAAAACGACCATGTATAGTAAGGCGTTTTAGCTAAAAAAACGACCATGTATAGTAAGGCGTTTTAGCTAAAAAAACGACCATGTATAGTAAGGCGTTTTAGCTAAAAAAACGACCATGTATAGTAAGGCGTTTTTAGCTAAAAAAACGACCATGTATAGTAAGGCGTTTTAGCTAAAAACGACCATGTATAGTAAGGCGTTTTAGCTAAAAACGACCATGTATAGTAAGGCGTTTTAGCTAAAAAAACGACCATGTATAGTAAGGCGTTTTTAGCTAAAAACGACCATGTATAGTAAGGCGTTTTTAGCTAAAAAACGACCATGTATAGTAAGGCGTTTTTGGCCAAAAACGACCATGTATAGTAAGGCGTTTTTAGCTAAAAAAACGACCATGTATAGTAAGGCGTTTTAGCTAAAAAAACGACCATGTATAGTAAGGCGTTTTTAGCTAAAAACGACCATGTATAGTAAGGCGTTTTTAGCTAAAAAAACGACCATGTATAGTAAGGCGTTTTTAGCTAAAAAACGACCATGTATAGTAAGGCGTTTTTAGCTAAAAAACGACCATGTATAGTAAGGCTTTTTTTGCAGCCAAAAACGACCATGTATAGTAAGGCGTTTTTAGCTAAAAAAACGACCATGTATAGTAAGGCGTTTTTAGCTAAAAACGACCATGTATAGTAAGGCTTTTTTAGCTAAAAAAACGACCATGTATAGTAAGGCGTTTTAGCAAAAAAACGACCATGTATAGTAAGGCATTTTTAGCTAAAAAACGACCATGTATAGTAAGGCTTTTTAGCCTAAAAACGACCATGTATAGTAAGGCTTTTTTAGCTAAAAACGACCATGTATAGTAAGGCGTTTTTAGCTAAAAAAACGACCATGTATAGTAAGGCGTTTTAGCCAAAAACGACCATGTATAGTAAGGCATTTTTAGCTAAAAAACGACCATGTATAGTAAGGCGTTTTTAGCTAAAAACGACCATGTATAGTAAGGCGTTTTTAGCAAAAACGACCATGTATAGTAAGGCGTTTTTAGCAAAAAACGACCATGTATAGTAAGGCATTTTTAGCTAAAAAACGACCATGTATAGTAAGGCTGTTTTGGCCAAAAAAAACGACCATGTATAGTAAGGCATTTTTGGCCGAAAAAAACGACCATGTATAGTAAGGCATTTTTGGCCGAAAAAAACGACCATGTATAGTAAGGCGTTTTTGGCCAAAAACGACCATGTATAGTAAGGCGTTTTAGCTAAAAACGACCATGTATAGTAAGGCGTTTTAGCTAAAAACGACCATGTATAGTAAGGCGTTTTAGCTAAAAAAACGACCATGTATAGTAAGGCATTTTTAGCTAAAAACGACCATGTATAGTAAGGCGTTTTTAGCTAAAAAACGACCATTTATAGTAAGGCGTTTTATAGCTAAAAAAAACGACCATGTATAGTAAGGCGTTTTAAGCTAAAAAAAACAACCATGTATAGTAAGGCGTTTTTAGCTAAAAAAAACGACCATGTATAGTAAGGCTTTTTTAGCTGAAAAAACGACCATGTATAGTAAGGCGTTTTTAGCTAAAAACGACCATGTATAGTAAGGCATTTTTAGCTAAAAAACGACCATGTATAGTAAGGCGTTTTAGGCCAAAAAACGACCATGTATAGTAAGGCGTTTTAGCTAAAAAACGACCATGTATAGTAAGGCATTTTTGGCAGAAAAAAACGACCATGTATAGTAAGGCATTTTTGGCGAAAAAACGACCATGTATAGTAAGGCGTTTTTAGCTAAAAAATACGACCATGTATAGTAAGGCGTTTTTAGCTAAAAACGACCATGTATAGTAAGGCGTTTTATAGCTAAAAAAAACGACCATGTATAGTAAGGCGTTTTAAGCTAAAAAAAACGACCATGTATAGTAAGGCGTTTTAGCTAAAAAACGACCATGTATAGTAAGGCGTTTTAGCTAAAAAAAACGACCATGTATAGTAAGGCGTTTTTAGCTAAAAAAAACGACCATGTATAGTAAGGCGTTTTTAGCTAAAAAAAACGACCATGTATAGTAAGGCGTTTTTAGCTAAAAAAAACGACCATGTATAGTAAGGCGTTTTTAGCTAAAAACGACCATGTATAGTAAGGCGTTTTTAGCTAAAAAAACGACCATGTATAGTAAGGCATTTTAGCTAAAAACGACCATGTATAGTAAGGCTTTTTTAGCTAAAAAACGACCATGTATAGTAAGGCGTTTTTGGCCGAAAAAAACGACCATGTATAGTAAGGCGTTTTTGGCCGAAAAAAACGACCATGTATAGTAAGGCATTTTTGGCCGAAAAAAACGACCATGTATAGTAAGGCATTTTTGGCGAAAAAACGACCATGTATAGTAAGGCGTTTTAGCTAAAAACGACCATGTATAGTAAGGCATTTTTAGCTAAAAACGACCATGTATAGTAAGGCGTTTTAGCTAAAAAAACGACCATGTATAGTAAGGCGTTTTAGCTAAAAACGACCATGTATAGTAAGGCGTTTTGGCTAAAAACGACCATGTATAGTAAGGCGTTTTAGCTAAAAAAACGACCATGTATAGTAAGGCGTTTTGGCCAAAAACGACCATGTATAGTAAGGCGTTTTGGCCAAAAACGACCATGTATAGTAAGGCGTTTTAGCTAAAAACGACCATGTATAGTAAGGCGTTTTAGCTAAAAACGACCATGTATAGTAAGGCGTTTTTAGCTAAAAACGACCATGTATAGTAAGGCGTTTTAGCTAAAAAAAAACGACCATGTATAGTAAGGCGTTTTAGCTAAAAAAACGACCATGTATAGTAAGGCGTTTTAGCTAAAAAAACGACCATGTATAGTAAGGCGTTTTTAGCTAAAAAACGACCATGTATAGTAAGGCGTTTTTAGCTAAAAAAACGACCATGTATAGTAAGGCGTTTTAGCCAAAAACGACCATGTATAGTAAGGCTTTTTTAGCTAAAAAACGACCATGTATAGTAAGGCGTTTTTAGCTAAAAAACGACCATGTATAGTAAGGCGTTTTTAGCCAAAAACGACCATGTATAGTAAGGCATTTTAGCTAAAAACGACCATGTATAGTAAGGCGTTTTTGGCCAAAAACGACCATGTATAGTAAGGCGTTTTGGCCAAAAACGACCATGTATAGTAAGGCATTTTGGCGAAAAAACGACCATGTATAGTAAGGCATTTTTGGCGAAAAAACGACCATGTATAGTAAGGCGTTTTAGCTAAAAACGACCATGTATAGTAAGGCTTTTTTAGCGAAAAAACGACCATGTATAGTAAGGCGTTTTAGCTAAAAAAACGACCATGTATAGTAAGGCGTTTTAGCTAAAAAAACGACCATGTATAGTAAGGCGTTTTAGCTAAAAACGACCATGTATAGTAAGGCGTTTTAGCGAAAAAACGACCATGTATAGTAAGGCGTTTTAGCTAAAAAAGACCATGTATAGTAAGGCTTTTTTAGCGAAAAAACGACCATGTATAGTAAGGCTTTTTTTTAAAAAACGACCATGTATAGTAAGGCGTTTTAGCTAAAAACGACCATGTATAGTAAGGCTTTTTAGCTAAAAAACGACCATGTATAGTAAGGCATTTTTGGCGAAAAAACGACCATGTATAGTAAGGCATTTTTGGCTAAAAACGACCATGTATAGTAAGGCGTTTTTAGCTAAAAACGACCATGTATAGTAAGGCTTTTTAGCGAAAAACGACCATGTATAGTAAGGCGTTTTAGCTAAAAAAACGACCATGTATAGTAAGGCGTTTTAGCTAAAAACGACCATGTATAGTAAGGCGTTTTTAGCTAAAAACGACCATGTATAGTAAGGCGTTTTAGCTAAAAACGACCATGTATAGTAAGGCGTTTTTGCTAAAAAAACGACCATGTATAGTAAGGCGTTTTTAGCTAAAAAAAACGACCATGTATAGTAAGGCTTTTTTTTAGCCGAAAAAACGACCATGTATAGTAAGGCGTTTTTAGCTAAAAAAACGACCATGTATAGTAAGGCTTTTTTGGCCAAAAAAAACGACCATGTATAGTAAGGCATTTTTGGCTGAAAAAAACGACCATGTATAGTAAGGCATTTTTGGCTGAAAAAAACGACCATGTATAGTAAGGCGTTTTTAGCTGAAAAAAAACGACCATGTATAGTAAGGCTTTTTTAGCTAAAAACGACCATGTATAGTAAGGCGTTTTAGCTAAAAAAACGACCATGTATAGTAAGGCGTTTTAGCTAAAAAAAAACGACCATGTATAGTAAGGCGTTTTTAGCTAAAAACGACCATGTATAGTAAGGCGTTTTAGCTAAAAAACGACCATGTATAGTAAGGCGTTTTTGCTAAAAAAACGACCATGTATAGTAAGGCTTTTTTAGCTAAAAACGACCATGTATAGTAAGGCTTTTTTTAGCCGAAAAAAACGACCATGTATTGTAAGGCGTTTTTAGCTAAAAAAAAACGACCATGTATAGTAAGGATTTTTTGGCCAAAAAAAACGACCATGTATAGTAAGGCATTTTTGGCCGAAAAAAACGACCACGTATAGTAAGGCGTTTTTGGCAAAAAAAAAGACCATGTATAGTAAGGCGTTTTTAGCTAAAAAAACGACCATGTATAGTAAGGCGTTTTAGCTAAAAACGACCATGTATAGTAAGGCGTTTTTGGCTGAAAAAAACGACCATGTATTGTAAGGCGTTTTTAGCTAAAAAAAAAAACGACCATGTATAGTAAGGCGTTTTTAGCTAAAAAAACGACCATGTATAGTAAGGCGTTTTTAGCCAAAAAAACGACCATATATAGTAAGGCGTTTTTAGCTAAAAAAAAACAACCATGTATAGTAAGATGTTTTTGGCCAAAAAAAACGACCATGTATAGTAAGGCGTTTTTGGCCCAAAAAAACGACCATGTATAGTAAGGCATTTTTGGCCGAAAAAAACGACCATGTATAGTAAGGCATTTTTGGCCGAAAAAAACGACCATGTATAGTAAGGCGTTTTTAGCTAAAAAAAACGACCATGTATAGTAAGGCGTTTTTAGCTAAAAAAAACGACCATGTATAGTAAGGCGTTTTAGCTAAAAAAAACGACCATGTATATATAGTAAGGCGTTTTAGCTAAAAAAACGACCATGTATAGTAAGGCGTTTTTGGCTAAAAACGACCATGTATAGTAAGGCATTTTGGCTAAAAACGACCATGTATAGTAAGGCATTTTTGGCTAAAAACGACCATGTATAGTAAGGCGTTTTGGCGAAAAAACGACCATGTATATATAGTAAGGCGTTTTTAGGTAAAAAAAAACGACCATGTATAGTAAGGCGTTTTTGGCCAAAAACGACCATGTATAGTAAGGCAATTTTGGCTGAAAAAAACGACCATGTATAGTAAGGCATTTTTGGCTAAAAACGACCATGTATAGTAAGGCGTTTTAGCTAAAAAAACGACCATGTATAGTAAGGCGTTTTTAGCTAAAAACGACCATGTATAGTAAGGCGTTTTGGCCTAAAAACGACCATGTATAGTAAGGCAATTTTGGCTAAAAACGACCATGTATAGTAAGGCATTTTTGGCTAAAAACGACCATGTATAGTAAGGCGTTTTTGGCTAAAAACGACCATGTATAGTAAGGCATTTTGGCCCAAAAACGACCATGTATAGTAAGGCATTTTTGCGCTAAAAACGACCATGTATAGTAAGGCGTTTTTAGCTAAAAACAACCATGTATAGTAAGGCGTTTTTAGCTAAAAACGACCATGTATAGTAAGGCGTTTTTGGCAAAAAACGACCATGTATAGTAAGGCATTTTTGGCTAAAAACGACCATGTATAGTAAGGCGTTTTTAGCTAAAAAACGACCATGTATAGTAAGGCGTTTTTAGCTAAAAACGACCATGTATAGTAAGGCGTTTTTAGCTAAAAACGACCATGTATAGTAAGGCGTTTTTCGCTAAAAACGCCTTACTATACATGCTCTTTTTCGCTAAAAACGACTTACTATACATGGTCGCTTTTTAGCTAAAAACGCCTTACTATACATGGTCGTTTTTTCAGCTAAAAACGCCTTACTATACATGCTCTTTTTTTCACCTAAAAATGCCTTACTATACATGGTCGTTTTTTCACCTAAAACTACTTACTATAGTATGGTCGTTTTTAGGTGAAAAAACTACCTTACTATACAGGGTCGTTTTTTGTTAAAATTGCCTTACTATACATGGTCGTTTTTTCGGTTAAAAACGCCTTACTATACATGGTCGGTTTTTTTGTTAAAATTGCCTTACTATACATGGTCGTTTTTTCAGCGAAAAACGCCTTACTATAATGGTTGTTTTTTTTGTTAAAATTGCCTTACTATACATGGTCGTTTTTTCGGCTAAAAAGGCCTTATTATACATGGTCGTTTTTTTTGTTAAAAACGCCTTACTATACATGGTCGTTTTTTTCGGCAAAAAACGCCTTACTTACACATGGTCTCTCTCCTTGCTGCAAACCACCTGATTCAAATTTTCAATCTTCTGCAAGGACGGCAGAAGTTGGATAACATCCCGATCATTCGAATCAGGCGTGTTTCACCCAGCAGACTTATAAAACATCCAGGAAACTGGCCCTCGAGGAACACGATTGAAGACCCCTGCTCGAACAGATGTCGCTGTCGGCGGGTGTGCGATCTCCTAAGATTTCCATCTTTTACCGGGATGGCCAAGAGCGGGCGCTAAATTTAGTGTTCCTTTATGCATTCCGATAAGATTTGCACATGCTGTTGGCAACGGGTGCTTAAATTGGAGGAGCACCCCATGCGCAAAAATCAAGTTTGAAGTAATGTCATTGGAAATGGAGAGTTCATTAGAACCCTCAAGATCAAGGATTGAAACCTCCTTCACCAAGAACTAGTCATCCTCTTTCTTCACCTTTGTTTAACACGCATCAAATTTTATCATGATATGCACAATGGCTTCATATATTTAAAGGGTTAAGAGTCTACTGTGCAGTTTTCTCATCACCCTTCTCCCCCGCTTTTTTGCTTTTGTGTGAGGCCCCATCCTGTACATTCTGATACAGTCGTGAATAATCATCAAAACAAATTCACGGGTTGCAAATGGGACTCAACTATGCTCCACGTTAGCAGAATACTTAAGAATGGGGTGAAATATTATTTTGGCTCAAAAGGAGAAAAAAAAACGTTTTTTCATTCCATGCTTGCATCCGTCCGTCCCAATTCAAAAGACATACATTCAACACGGGCAAAAAGTCATTTTGCCTCAAAATTTGCCCAGGCTGTGATTCATTTCGGACTCACCTACTGCACGTTTTGTCCTGTTTTTGAAAAACTGTGCACCCGTCTTCCCCCACCTCCCCAATTTCATTTCAAGCAAGCCTCAACTTTGTGCAGAGCGGGATAGAGGAAATAAAGCAGGCAAGCGCAAGAACAGTCGCAGTCATGAGGGGCCAGGAGGGCAGCTCAGACGGGAGATGAGAAAATTAGGCATTCTGCTCATGTGCTGCAGGAGGGGAGGACATCTAATGCATCCTAACATCAAAAAGCAGAGGGATATGGGTTTAACCTTTGCACACAAGGCCATATAGGTTTGACACCTGACCTCAATAAAGATACTATTTCTCTGGCTGCACACACATGCGCGCACACACACAATCCCACAGAGTGTTGAACCTGTTCAAGTATCCTCGTTCTCTTTGTGCCCGTGTGGGTTACATGTTGTACTCTCGCTTTGGTCGGTTGGAAATTCTACGACTGTGGACGTTGTTGTTTGTTCCTATGTGCACTGTGATTGGCCGGCGAGCAGTTCAGGGTGTATCCAGCCTCTTTGTCCATATCAACTGTGATCAGTTTCAGATCACATGCCACCCAAACGTGGAAAAATTTGCTCAAAATTGAATTGATGTGGTCGGTATTATTTCGATAAATGAATTGTAGAGGGGGGGCATCAACAGGCTCGAAAACGCGCAAGGTTTTTCCAAGTGTGTGTATCCTGTTCAAAAGTATTTTAGGGATCGTCAGTCCACTCTGGGCAAATTCCATGACTCGTTCTTTGGCAAACTCCTACCAGAGAATTTGTTAAGTCGACGCAACATCGCCAAGTGTCTTTTTACCTTCGCCATCTAATGTGCTTGAAGCATGCCGTGAAAGTCTGAAGATATTTTCAGATCTGTAAAAAAGGGACGTGAGGGCCCGTTCACTGTTTAATTATTAATTATTAGTCTCAAGTGCCTCACTTAAATTAATCATATCCACCCAGTTATTAACATTCAACGTGTTCGGATCGTGGCGTAAGATTTCATAACACCGCGTGGATCTCAAGGCTCTCGGTTTGCACTTTCGCTTCCACAGACGATTCAGGCAGTGGCAAATGTATGCAGATGCATGCGCCCACAGTCCTGCTGGCACGGGGTTGTAAGGCTGCAGGGTGACTACTTAATCACACATCGTGTCAAAACATTTTTAATGCTTTTTATTATTTGCATATCTCCCAAGAATGCCCCATATGGTCGGAGGGGCAATTACAAGAAACAGCTGCATAATGTAGTCTCAAGCCTTTTTTTTTTCTTTCAAATGCAATGTCACATGCTGGGCAGCAATCTTTTTTTTTTTTTGGTGCATTGTCATTTTAAAAAACAAGAAAAGAAACCAATGGTTTCGAGAAAATCAATGGCTGGAGCAATCGGCGTCACAGAATGAACTGCGTTTCGCATTGCAGGTTTTATTTTGTACCATCTGGCAATTTGTGTGTGTGTATTTATTTATTTTTTCCCCTAACCACTGTAATTGAAAGCAGCATCAGGTCAAGGGGGCATGAAAGATATGACGGAAGGTATGACAACACACGTTTAGCCCGGCGGCATCTGTTTCCCTTTAAGTAGCCCTTTAGGTGGCTTAGTGGATGACAGAACGCATCACTTGTAACCTCTCTGATAGTTTTGCGTTCAGCTGGTCCACCTTCGATTTCGAGTTAAGTCGGAAAATTTGTGATCACAACAGCAATCTAAAATGAAGATTTGCGGGCTCGAATATCGCTACCGCTGAGACTTAGATTTGTAGTTCTTCTTCATTTGCTTACCAGTACGGGGTATATAGAATTTGCCTTGAAACTTAACCATTTGTCCCAGTGTCCAACTACAATGTTGCGCAATCATCACAGTGAGAGGTGCCGGTTATCTAACTGCCAGTCCTCTCACCCGCGTTACATCACCGCTCAGAGAAACACCTGGACGTACTTTATGTAACACGACGGGTTTCGCAGATCCTCACACGTTCACCGTGGGAGCCGGTAAGGAACACCAGACCCGCTGGAAACGCGTGAACAGATGTGCGCAGGTCTGCAGCGATGCGGATAAAAGTAGGACGAGTTGGAGTCTCAGAGGAACGCAACCTTGTATCCGTCAAGTGATTCAGCAAACACAAAGTGCACAGGCCGGGCGAGCTGGATAAGTGGTTTTATTTGTCTCATCTTTGCGCCTCCATGGTCAGACTAGTCGCAGTCATTTGTCCTAAAATAAAGACTCATGACTTTGGATGCCCACTCGGAGCTCCTTCCCATTTTGCACACTGAGAAAAAGTATTGCTCTGGTCAAAAAGATCGTTTCATACTTGGGTATAAAAAGGGACTATGACCTTCAAAGTTTTGGTGGCAAAATGTGGTATGAAAATATGCCTGACGGTTCAAAACATTTTGGGTGGGACAGTGAGATTATTGTAGTTAATGAAAACAAACAAAAAAATGACTGACTGAATCTAAAATTGCAAAAACATTTAAAAATTTAATTTCAATGAAGCCTCATCACCAAGAAAAAAAATAAAATAACTTAAACTGCATTCTATATTACTAAAACTAACTTCAATAAATGTCCTTTGTTTTCCTCTTTGTCAATTCATCTCATATCTGAACTTTTGAGGGATTTTTTAAAACCTATTTTGATGTATTTACGGAAGGAGGAAGGTCAAACAGTTTGTAGATTTTCAAAATAATAATACTAAAGCTAAAAAAAAACCTAACAAAGCTGCTCTAAAAACATTTTAAAACTTCCTGACATAAAATTACAAATTTTGAAAAATCACAACTATTATAATCCTTTGGCACAGCAACCATTTAATAAAAGAAATATTTGATTTTGTCCATACAATCAATTCATCATTTATTGAATAAGATTCATAAATCCACATTAATAACACGTGAATCGATACATTTTAATTGACAAAATGAACGTGCCAAATATTACAGTCCTCTTGATAAATCCTATGGTCAATCTGCCTGATTAAAGAACGGAGTGGGGGCCGTATTTTGGCCGCGGGCCACACTTTGCCCACACCTGTGGCAAACACATGGTCAAATATGGATGTCTTTACCAAAAAAATGGAGGCATACAAATAGCAAATCAAATGAATTCCTTATAGTGAGCGCTGATTCGATAGGTGAGTTTTGAATAAACGAGTAGAATGGCACAAGTGTACAATAGCAAACATATCGTTGGTCGAAAACTGAGCAATATGATCTCCAAAGACATTTTGCAGAAACCTGAAAAGATCACCGGTCAGCAAACCATGACAGGACGCATCAAAATCAACCGGAAGTTTTCGAAGTGCTCTGCATTAATGTGCAGCACCCAGTGGGTCCTCCTCATCTTAACATAGCTCGCATACTGTAAAATATCTAAATGAGGCCCATCGGGGATACGGAGACGTGCAAGTAAACGCCAACAGCCAGAATAAATGCAGTGTCGTGGTGCGACGAGGACACGCTGGGTGACAGCTCGGCACCTGCTCGACTGCTTTCAAGGCTATTTGGGGACACGGGGCTGCAAATGAGCAGAGTGAGAACCTGTGTGAAAAATCGGACTGACTTGGATGTAAATACAAACAGGCCGTCGGGCTGCAGGGTGACACGTTATCTGATTTTATTCTCGCGCAATCGCAGCTGGTTCGCACCCTTGTAATGAGCTCACTTTGCACTCCCGGATGATGGTGTGTGCGTGTGTGTTGAGGACACTGTCACGCCGTGGGGAGTCTTCAAATGAAGTCCTACTGTCGCGATGTGATTGTTTGGGCTAATGTTTTGGAAATTACCTGCGAGGCAGATTTACCTTTAGGATGAATGTCTCAGATTAAGAGATTAATCAAGTTTACATAGATTCCGATCAATAGTCATTTTTGTAGTCGAAATATCAGTGTTTAAAATACTGACTCTGTCCTAACTGTTTCAACTCTCCCTCCTTCTCATGCTATGGACTATTCCATTTGTTTGCTCAGCATGCGCAGATTTGATTCAGGGAAACAGTAGCAAAGGAAACTTGTTAGCTTCGTTGTGAGAGTAAAAAAAATGTGTGTAACCGACAACAGCAAGAGCCAGACATGTTTGCTACTAGCTATAGCAGGACGGTTTGTGTCAGCCTAGTGATGCAGTCGAATTGAATTGGAGAGTAACACACGCAATTGATGCTTTTAACCATTTTATCACTGAAGACCTTATGTTGTTAATGTCTGTTAGCCCGTGAGTAGTCCTGTAGTATCTGTCTCGCTGTGTTGCTCCACCGTTTGCGTTCAAATATCCGTCGCTTCATGGGTGGAACCCCTTAACACTGATGTAATTCGGAAGCCCATCTCGGGCATTTGGCTTTGTTCCTGATCATTCAGCTTAAACGGACAATAGCAAGCAAGCAATATGTGCTTGTTTTGATTACGCAATTTGAAATGTTCTCAGAATGGCAATTAACATCTTGAAACAAGCACAATTGGCCTTGTTACCGAAGAATTGTGTGCGCAGCACTCACCCTTCCTATCTCAAATATTTGCATGAATATAATAAAGCAAAAACACCGGCTGAATGATGACGCGCATCTTGAAAAAAAATGTGTCACTCATTTAAATATACTCTGCTTTTCGCAAGTGTGCCTGACATTTAAGATTGGCTCAAAATTTTTCCAAGCACTAGGTTATCCCGTTATTCTTATCTGATCATATCCATAACAACGTGTTAGAGCTTAACAAAGTGCTTTATGAATAACTATGAGTTATTCTTCATTACTGCAAAATGGTAGTGGAAATTCTCTTAATATCTTCATTTCCTGGTATAAATCCACATTTTTTGTGTGTGTAGGATTTAAATGGATGGGTTGCTTGTGATGTTGTGTGTGTGAGTTTTTTATTCACGTTATTTGTCTTTTGCCTCTTTCTTGTGTCATTTCCAGCTGAAAGACACCCATTTAACACACAGAAACATTTTGCCCCCAGCTATGAAACATTTCGGGTCCAAGTTTACTCTATAGATTATTTACACACCAAGAAGCAATTAAAGTAACAGCACACAAGTGGCTAACTTATTATGGCGAGCAACGCTGCGACGTCATAGTTTAGCAACACAACTGGGATCATTGGTGAAGTGAATATTTGCATGAACTCTCCCCCTGAAGTAATCCTGCCCCTTTAGGATTATTAGAAACAATGCTGACCTCAGCTGGACCAGCAGAGTTACTGCTTTAACGACGAGACTCCGAAACAACGCCCCAGTGGAGATGTTTGCCCATTTGTTAGTTGCTTAAAATGAACAGGTGGACGCCCATAGAAACCAAAGAAAGAAGGCAATGAGGCACCGAGGAGAACTAATGAGGCAGCTGTTTTGCAAGACAGTGTGTCTGCGACGGGCCCGCGCTGCTGAAAGCGAACAAGCACGCATAGAAAGATAACCTTGCATAACCTCTTCTGCGGGGGGGAAAAAAAAGACTGAAGGATGGAAAAAGAGCAGGCAGCAAAGTAAATGAGATTGCGGGGATGGGGGATGGGGAGGGGAGACAGCACCGAGAGGATGAGTAGGAGTGGGGGTGGTAGGATGGGAGGAAAAGAAATGGAATGTGGTACCAAAAAAGAAAAATAGAGAAGGTTACAGAGGGCAGGGTAACGACGAGGACCGAATTTTGAGCGCAGCGGAGTGGAGAGAGGAGCGTGGAGGCCTGATGAGAATGGAGGGGAGCTGCGGCCGCGGCTTGAAGATCATCTCAAGGTTGTCAGATAAGACGGCGGACGGGAAGAAGGGATGCGTGGCCATTCCATCGGAATGAATGGTGGAGAAATAGGAGGGGAGCATAACCGAGCAGGAGAAAAGAGAGTGACACAGCCCACTGGAAATGATTCAAGCACCCTTGCCGCTCTGAGGCGTGTGTGGGCGTGCGTGTGGGTCTATGAATGTGCGTGTGAAGGCGAGAGAGACTTGGACAGGAGTGATTAAGTACAAGGAGGCGGCCAGCCAATAAACAAGCAGGCTGTGTTCCATTCCTTAATGAGTTCCCTATCTACCCCCCTCCTTTGCTTGCGCTCGCCTCCTCACATGGATACTTTTATTTACCGTCCTTTACATGATCTCATTTGCTCTCCCTCCCATGTTCCATTATCATTCGTCTTACATTTTCCACTTCTCAATATTTTCGGCCTCCGTTCTTTTTTGTGTGTGGCTTTACAATCCCACCTCTTTTGTTTCTGTCTCTCTTTACCCCCCCCAACCCCGGCGAGTTGGAAAGCAGGAGAGGACACAATGTCACACTTTGTTATGTGGAACACTAGCATGGCTCATTTTCGCACATTTAGAAGGCTCTTCTTCACACAGTTTCTTGTTCTCTTTGATGCTGCGGTAGTGAAAAAAAAACGTTAATAGGCAGAGGTGTCAAACGCAAGGCGGGGGCAAATTTGGCGTACCACATCATTTCGTGTGGCTCCCAAAGTTAATTATGTTTCTGGCTAAAAAAACCTTAATAGAAAATTTGTTCAAAAATGTTATTTCTCCTCTGTCAATGACTTTACCAGATTTGTTTCAAAATACATCATACATGTTTGAAGATATGCCATCTGATTGGCTGGCGACAAGTTTAGGGTGTAGTGCGCCTTTCTCCCGAAGTTAGCTGGGATCAGACTCCAGTACCCCCTGCCCCCACCAAACACTTTAGGATAAGTGGTGCTGAAAAAGGATGGATGGATGGATGTTTGAAGACTATCTGGCATAGTTGCGAGTTACTTAGTTATAAAAGTAATCACATTTCTATCACCATAGCGTACAGTTAGCTAGCTAGCTAGCTATACCTACACCCTGATCAATACACCCTCCTTGGATGCCACAGTTTATAGAAAAGCTCGGTGTCATTATATAAATTGCCGAGTGTAATGAATTTGCTTGATAAACTGTTAACTTTCCCAGAAGCGTCGATGTTATGTGGACCCATATAGCAAGCGGGGCAGTGATGTATGCAAAGAGCCCGCTGCCGATCCGCGGCGTCTGGAAGCCTGTTAGCCCTCGTCATGCCCTGTGATAATGA
Organism: Hippocampus mohnikei; assembly: GCA_026261675.1. Lineage (NCBI taxonomy): Eukaryota > Metazoa > Chordata > Actinopteri > Syngnathiformes > Syngnathidae > Hippocampus > Hippocampus mohnikei. The sequence continues at coordinate 8,809,463 of JAKGUB010000106.1, read as the reverse complement.
TTAGATATTTCGTCTGCCAGAGGCTTGAAGTGAATATATTTTCTCGGCTGAAAAATATAAAGATGTGTTGGCATGAAAGATGCTCGGCGTATGAATGTATTTGATTGTTTTCAGCGCACTTAGTGGACACGCCTACATTATATGAGAGGCAAAAGAACATGACAATTGTGAAGCCTCATTTTCTAGAATCTGCGACTTTTTTTTTTAATCATTCAAATTTGGCTGCGTTAATAACAAGAGCCTTCTCTGTGGTGTGTCAAATTTATATGGCGTATTTATTTTCACTATACAAGGACCAACATCACAAAATCATCTCGAGACCAGAAAACAGAACCTGAGAGCCCTGACCTCAACCCAGTCAAACACATTTAGGATGAGCTAGAACAGAAATTGTGAGCTTGGCCACACAAATTTGGGCAAACGGAAAATATATTCTAAAAACTCTTGGAAACTACTGCGGCGGCAAAGGAAATGGACATTTTCTTTCTGGAGTTGTCAATTGCCTTTTTTTGTCACAACACAGGGCAGGATTATCTCGCAGACAGACTGAAACTGAGCAACCTTCCCCGTTCTCATCATTGAAAGAGTTTTTGGTCAGAGACTGCGGCTATGATGGAGGGTGACGTTCACCAATCAGCAAAACATTATTGTTTGCCTGGAGTGATTCTGAATCTATCATTTCCAACGGAAAGACATTCTCGGGGTCCCATTACGCAAGTGTTGACGTGACACGATATCACCTGCACTTGACTTGAACTGAACCGCTGCCTTGTGTGAATCAAATTAACGCCGATTTGATGGAGTTAATGGGATTAGAGTCAGGGACACAATGCTTGAAGACATCAGTCCGGTCTGGAAGTGGGCCATGGGTTTGGTTCTTTCAACATCTCGCTGGGTCTCCTAAGCCAGCTGGCAGGTGCTGCTGTACTTCCATTATTCGCAGCAATCTCTCCATTATTTGGGGGATTTTATTGCTGTTTTCAAATGAGTGGAAGTTACGTGAGCGCTATTTATTTAATTAGTTCGATTTGGAGTGGATGATAGGCTGAATAATGAACCTTTTTTTGTCCATGTCAGCACTTCTCTTTCCAGTATTATGTCATCGATGCTGTTGACAACTCTTACAAGAAAAACAGCATACATAGATCTACAAAATGTTGTAAAATGGAGGTGTTAAACCATGTTTTCATAGGGGGAGACATCCAAGTGAAGTTTGTTTCAAAAATATCGACAGCTAAGGAAAAATACTCGCCAGCGGATATTTACGAGCTTTGGTGGGCCACAAGAAATGATGTGGCAAACCAGAGCTGGCCCACAGGCCTTGGATTTGATACCACTGGTGGAAAAGGGTTCTTGTGGTGACTTCATCCATTCAAAAGACAGACAGCAGGTGCATCTTCAATATATCATGATTTGAGCCAAGAGGAGAATCAATCAACATTATTTTTAATACAGAAATTAAGTAGTGTTTCTTTAATGAATCTGTAAAATATATCAGTTCCACTTTTTTAGTCAAACTGCTGGAAAAAAAATGAAAACATTTCTATGATTTCGTAATCATTTTTTGGATATGCACCTGTATATTTGATACCCCCACACAAAAAAACAAAAACATAAAAGGCATATTCCGAATCAAGAAATACACAAGACATTTGAATAGCTCCTAAATTGTAAAATATCGAGACGGTATTTTTATTTTTCAAAATTGCAGCAGAAATGTTTTATGCTTTCACACAATCGCACCATCCACCGAGTCAAGATGAAAAAGAAAATGCCTCATTCAACCTGTTCCACTGTTGTTTCAGTGGGATTTTACATTTTTTTAAATTTAATTTTTGCAAAACCTCTTATTTTACCATCCAAAAATGTACATTTTTTTCCAGGTGTTTGGCTGACATCACCTAAAATCTCTTATGTATATTGGATTAAATAGTGTGGCAAAGTAGCATGGTTTTGGAGAATGAACATTTGAGTGAGGGAACAGAAAACGCAACACTGAAGTTGAGGCCGTTGCCTACTCAAGTGAAAATGCAGGTTGGCCAACTTTTTGATTTGCAACAGCAACAGGATCGGCGGGTCTTTGTCAATTTTTGTGGCAGCTACGAGAGCGGCATCACTTCTGCGACGTGACTAGTTCATATGAATGGACTCGTATTTATTTATTCGAAACGGAACTGACAAAAGAGCCCTTAAGCTGTGTGAAGCCAGCTGGATAACCTCCAAAATCTGTCCAAAGTAGAACTCGTCATGATTTACACAAGAAGCTGAAGTCTGACTAGAAGAATTGCAACTTGACTTAAAAAAAAGAAATAAAATTAAACGGCCCTTGCAATGGTGTTTCAAATGCTAAAAAAAAACAAACAAACAAAAGCAATACGCAGCATGAGATTAGTCTAGCAAGTCTTCAACAGCAAACGCAAAAAAAACCCAAATGATTAATGGATCATCTCTTTTTTTTTCTTATGCTAGAATAAAAGTGAAAGTAATTGAACCCTTTATTAGAGCACTTGTTGAAAGATTTATAAATTCAACATTCAAATCCCAGGAAATTATTGCAAGACATTAGAAAACTTTTTTTCATTACCACAATATTAAAAATACTTGATATACATTTCTATCATTAAATGTAATTATACTTTGGCAACTGTTTTTTTTTCTAATTGGCCAGAAATCATCCTGTTCCGCTTCCTTGCCCTGTATAGGGCCACGTAATGATCAAGAATAAAAATTGAACCAAGAAGTGAAAGTGACTCCTTCGTCAAATGGCAGGATGCTTTTCATTCTCTTGCTTTGATTTTTTTCTTATCAGGATGCAATTATATTTTGTTGAGTTTATGGCGATAGTTTTAAGCCATTGTCGGTTAAATAAAAAACTACTACAACAAAAAACTACAATGTGTAGAAACGATTCCAAAGAAATTATTAATTTAAGAAAAAAAATTCCGTACAACACTTCTCATGTTTTTTTTTGTAATTATTGTATTTTCTGGTCATTGTGAACAATGGAGGTAGAATCTTAATTTGCTCAGTTTTTTTTTTTTTTTTCCTTCCCCAATAACCTGTGAATCAAAACAAGCAGCCTTCAAAATAACTCAACCGAATTGGACCCTTTTAGGAATTTAGGGCCAGACGAAGGGGAAGGAGGGCAAGCGTTCTGAATGGCGGCTGGCTGGTGCTCGGTCATCTTAGCAATGTTGCATTATCTACACAATACGATCTCATCACCCTGGTGGTCAAACAATTAGCCGGGATGCTCTCCGAGAATTTCTGACGACAAAACAAGTAGACCGAGACGATTACAGTGGAGACTGGTTGAAATGATGACAAATAGCAAAAGAAAGCCTTTTAAATATTAAAGTGGGTGAGCGAGCGAGACATACAACCAGCCTTGCTTCAGGACATCTATACAACAATAGAGTAATATCAGAAATGAAAGCAATAATGTGGTTAAATAAGTCAATGCAAGATCGAGGTAAATGCTCTAAATCATAGGCTATCATCTCTCCCTTCTATTTACAGTAGTTGAACACATAGCTGGTTAGAGTGATGCTCGAGTGGAACATCTCGGAGAGCTGGTACGATCTACCGCTCTCGGTCTAGTCTCTTTACTTTTCCTTCAGCTAAGGTTGTTTTCTTTTTAATATCTAGTCCCTCCTGCTCTCCTTCGTTAGGATGTTCTCCTCAGCTCAACTTGTTCCGGGACAAATCTCTTTTTGTTGAAAAACTGAAAAAGAAATGCTACATTCACATTTCACAGGTTGTTCAGGTGGACAGCCAAAGTCCCTTTCTGTCTCGCCGCCGTTCTTTCTGTGTGGTCAATTCTGTATCTTCTCAACTTAAGTCCGACACTTCCAGTCAGAGAGGTACAAGTTGGTCCACAGCTAACCGCTACTTGCTCAAACGCAGCCAAGGGCAAAGAGGCGGCGTCATATCCAAAGCTGCGCCACGTACAATTTGCTCCAGCACTGACCGCTGCTACTCGAGCGCCCCCTTAGCTACACGAGTTAAAATTAAGTCCCCGATTGACTGCACTTGCTCATCGCCATATCCGAAGATTCGCCAGATACAAGCTGGTCCACCACCGACCTGCTGCTCATTGCTTGAGCGCCGCCTCGAACAAACATGGCAAATCCAAAGCTTTCCTCCGTAGAAATGCATCTCCACTTCTTCATCTGCTGCCACACAGCTGTTGTTTCCTCCTACTGCTATGTCTCTCCATCTGGAACAATCCTGCAGGGTCATTAGTAGAGGTATTTGTGTCCTATGGTTTTGTGTGTGTGTGTGTGTGTATATGCGTGTAAGCATGTGTGTTGTAATTATGTCCCGCTGGGGGCAAGATTCTTGCTGCGGTTATACACGTGTGGTAGAGTGTGTGTGCGTGGAGATGTGTGTGTGTGGCAAGTGCGTATTACTGTACGGGCTGTGGTGCGTGTATCCCTGGTGGGGATGGCCCATCCTCATCCCTACCACCGACCCGGGCGTCATGGGGGTCATGGGTGTGGCGGGGGTAACGGGGTGCGAGCCCGGCGTCACGGGTAGCGAGCTCGGGGTGAGCGAGGTCATGAGGGGGACGTCGTCGGGCGAGCGCCGCAGAGTGAGGGTGTAGTCGGGCGGGCAGGTGAGGCGCACCGTGTCCAGGGTGCTGTAGATGTCCTGCGTGTCCAAACCGTCCAGAGCGTCCAGCGTGTCCAGGGTGTGATGGTGGTGCGTGTTGTTCCTCTCGTCAGCTGACGCCACATCAGATTCCAGCTGCTTCACCTGCAACCATCAATCCAAGCATTGATTCCCGAACAGTTCTAAGCAGCGTTAAGACTAAATTTTCAAAACAGAGAGCGAAGAAATCTCAAATTATATATTCCTTTTGAAACGAACAGATATCCCATTAATCAAGCCCAGCAAAAAGTGTGCAGCAAAAATAGCACTTCAGAATATTGGTAAAAGACGGACAGAAAATACATAATTGCATAAAGTTACAAATAATCGTTTTTTTGTTACACTGCATCAATTGGTCATTGTGCTGCTCCTTCTGGTATTTCTGCCTTGGTCACATGGGCGCAGTTTAAGACAGACTGGTATGCTGTTCAATCAATATGCTCACTCGTCTCTCAGCTCATCAGTGCGGCACAAATATCAGTCACTCTACACAGAGGACAAATAATAGATCACTGTGGGTACTGATATATCGTCTGCATAAATGTGTTGTCACAAAAAGATGCACGATCGGGGGTGCAACGCAGTTTCCAAGTGCCCACTTAACTGCGAAGAACTTTACATCACCCACAAGTCGAGAGCTTTTTGCAATCCCCCTATAAACGTGTCTTGCATGGACTCCAGCAAGCGAGCCGCTTCACTCGGCTGGGAATCAAGTCACAAAGGTGCAAACACTCATTTCTAACTGCGCCCGTCGAAGTCTAGGAAAATACCAAAAGAAATAAAGACACGAGCACAGTTAGACTGCACTTTGCGCCCGACTTGCACTGGGCATGAAAATAGGGCCCGACATGTCATATATTCAAAGCCAAAAAAGATCCCTTAAACCACCCCATCAAACTTAAAAGAACCTCACCCCAGCACCAGCCCCACTCAGTAAACAGTATAGCTTTACCTTGGAATAATCTTTGTACAGTGAAACTCCTCTAGAATGAAACCTACATGGGCGAAAATACCCCTTTATGTGAAAAAATGTTCATGCATTAACACAGTCCCCATTCTCCTGTCCCCCATATAACGAAACCCCCTGTTGCGTTATACGAAATAATTTTCTCTGCTCCAGCCTCGCGAAGACATTCACTACAACGAAGTCTTATCCAACAGCGACCTCTACTGGTTCGTTCAGAAACGGCAACAGCAACCACCACACTGGTTTAACTTTAACTGGAGCGCTAATTAGCGTAAGGTTTTTTACCTTCGAGAGCTAACTAGGCCATCGAAGACTACAAGGCGACCCGTGGCTGTTTTTAGCATGATAACAAGTAAAGCATTCGAGGAAACGTTCGTTTATTTGAATGTCCGTCGAGCCACAGGACGCTTCGTAGTCCTCGATGGCCTAGTTAGCTCTCGAAGGCTAAAAACCTTGCGCTAATTAGCGCTCCAGTTAGCGTTAAACCAGTGTGGTGGTTGCTGTTGCCGCTTGGGGGGGCAGGAGAATGGGAATTGTGTTAATGCATGAACATTTTTTCACGTAAAGGGGTATTTTCACCCATGTAGGTTTCGTTCTAGAGGAGTTTCACTGTAAATGAGCATGTCATGACAAACACTTTGCAGTGGTGTGAGCCGCAACCACAACAGGCAGGGAGTGAGCGCATAGAACGGGGCCCATCGGGTTGCATTCATGACAATTATGCCGTATGCTAATGCGTGGTGACAGGTTGGTCTTCACAGACATTTTATTCAATCATCCAACCAATTTCTCAAGCACTTGTCCTCATTAACGTGACAGGTGATTGGTTGCCAGCCAATCACAAGGCTACGTAGAAGCAAACATTCACACAATTACACAATTCAGAGTCTTCCACCTAAAAGCAAGCATGCAGAATCATGCAAGCTCTATAGATCTTGTGTTGGTTTGCTGCCATTTTCCTCCCGCAGTCACAATTATGATTAACGCAAACATCACATCGGTAATGTGCTCATGGGGAGAAGAAAAAAAAGACACAGTGTTGGATTTTAATTTGTCACACTAGATGTACCCGTGGGGGAAATAATAGATGCGGAAGAGGAGCGGATATTCCAAATAAAGAGGACACAAAAGCAGTTGAGCGGCAATCAGCAGAGCATGTCAGTTTGAAAGGAAATCTGGCATTTAGCGCTGGCTCACACCACGTGTGAGCCAGCAAACAGAGCAAACAACAAGCCAAATAGTCCACAGATGACTTTAAATGGGAACTGAGTGAGGCACCTGGACGCGACTCACATGTGCGCGTGTGCCCACACACACACACACACACACACACACACACACACACACACACACACACACACATCTTCTCGCTCCAATGGCAAGCTATGTTTTGCAGATGTGCTCCAATGGCAGCTGATCCACTGACTAGAGAGCACCATAAAGATACTCACGCACAAACCCCTCACATGGCTTTGTGTTACTTCGAATGAAATTGTTTGATTAATTATATTATTGAGACTTTTATGTGGCCACTGGTTCCAGACCCCCCCACCCTCATGGTCTGGCATAGGACCTGGATTGGCCTGTGAGAAGCAAAATGGTGCCCCAAGGCAATTTCGTGTGGTAAAAGACTCAGGGGACACACTGTACAAACATTCAACTCAGAGTTGCCCCCTTTTCGTGTTTCTGAAGTCTGGCAACAGAATCATAAAGGGTACTCAAAAGAATTATTTTTGGTACTCTTGTGCCACCAACCGCAGTGGTCAAAAGATGGAGCGGTACTCACTGCACTCTTATGATCGATTGGCGGCGATTTGTCAAAACAGGGTTGAAGAAGAACAGAAACAAATCAAACCAAAGTGTGACTTTTCTGCAACACAGTTTGCCTCCTCGTAATAAACGGCCACGAGCCGAGAAGAAAGATGACGGAGACGCCAGCCAAGATCAAGGTTAAATCATTCCATTGAACACGGGCAAAAACCGCTGACTCACCTGTAATGACATGAGTCCTTCACCCTGAAGGTGAGCTGCAACATCGGCGGCCGTGATATCTCGCCGCGGGGGAGGGAGCGGACGTGGCCGGCGATGCTCCAGCCGCCTCTTGTCTTTCTTGTAGAGTAGAGCGGCGAACGCCAAGATGTTCAGAAACAACAGCGAGGCTCCCACCGCGATGGTCACAGAGAGTTCCGTCGAATAGTCCTCGTTGGCCACGTGGACTGCGTTCTCGCCGCCGCCCTGTCCTAGAGCAGACTCGGGAGGCTGTTGCGTACCTCCCTGGGATCCCGGATGGCGGGTGCTGCTCGGAGGCCATCCCTTGGAGAGGCGCTTGGTGTAGGAATAAGGAGTATCGTCCTGCGGAGAGGGGCTGTGCGTAAAAGAGGACACCGACTGGAGGAGCTCGTTCACGTGGTGTAGGTGAGGAACCAGCTGGAGCCAGAAGGAGATCTTGGTCGCTCGATAGTGGTCTCGGACGCGAGGCTTCAGACCGATGTGGAGGTAGAGCTGCTCTTTCGGGGTGTACTTAGACCAGGCAACCTCCTCAAAGCGGTTCGGTTTCGTGTGGATGAACTTGGTGTCTTGGGGAACGGGCTGGTTGGGGTCCCTGCAAAGGGAGATATACAATATTTGAGGTATCTGCAGTCTGTTGGTGCAAAGTCAAAAAGGTGTTGTCAGACTCAAAGATGTGAAATACAGGATTACCTGAACATGCAACAAGTTAATCGTCATTGCGGTATTATTTAATACAAGCAAAACGTTTGCTTTGTTTGAAGCAATGAAGCCTTTCTTTCCCTTACTGGAGAAAAGCTCAACATATTGCAAAGAAGCCTGTCACGACAGAAGGTTGTCAGCCAGGTCTCTGTTCCAAATTATGCCTTCCCCAGTAATCTTGGAACTCTTGAAGGACACTACTGATGACTCACTCAAAGTGGAGCAGACAAGCTCTTTAGAATCGTTGCTATTGATTCATGGAAATCCAGCGCAAAGTATTAGAATGGATGACAAACATCCACACTGGATCTGCTTGTTTGACTTTAAAAAGCCAAAGATTTCATTCTTGTCCCGTTCTTGAATGTAACTTTTTTTAAGGACCGTCAGACGACATTATCAAACAGCTCCATCGTGCTTTTTGCATGCAAACTGGTGCACAATTGGAATACTATGAGAGTTTGATCCTGATTTGCATATTTATATAAGTCGGTGGACAGGGAAGAGTCTGGTACCGATACCATTTTCTCATTGATTGAGAAAGGAACGCGTTTGGCTTCATGTGTACGCGGAGATTCACGCAACTGGATTTTGTGTGTGTGTGTGTGTGTGTGTGTGTGTGTGTGTGTGTGTGTGTGTGTGTGTGTGTGTGTGTGTGTGTGTGTAACATTTTCTGCATCTGGTCATATGGCGTATTTTAGTATGAAAGCCACGCAAGTCTCTGTACAATGAGGCCCCTGGACTTTGGATGACACTTGGAAGAATCCAGGTTTTACTCAGAAACAACAAAAAAGGGAACGCTATAAATCTTGAGGTACAGAAAAGGATATCCAAGGAAGATTTGAGAAGTCCCAGCACGCCATTCTTTGAACTCTTTTCGAAGTCCACGGCTTTCTGTACCACGACCCATAAATAAATGTTCTCTTCTGCCAATACGTTCAGGTTCATGGGACGGGAATCTATCCCACCTGACTTCTTGATTCGAAGGCAGACTTCACCTTGGACGGCTCACCAGTCAAACTCAAGATTCAAACATTGAACTCGAAGACAGATAGCTAACCGACAGGCCGCCAATGCTGTCTGTCATGAGCATCGTATTTTCCTCATGTTCTTCCAATCAATGGATCTCGGACCTTGCTTAGGCTTATGTGGTACGCTTGACTGCCAAATGAAGAGATTTTGTCCGAGGGAAAGCGTCAACTCCAAAGGAAATGCTGCATAACTTAACGTTAACGGGAAGAAATCAATTAGGAAGACTCTCTCGTGCCTATTAAGACAACATGAACTCAACATTGACAAATGTGTGTTATCCTGCATTAAAATATAACCAAGGCATGGCAAATATCCATTTCACATCCCGGTCGAACAACGCGGGCGCGATCAAGTATTATTCATTCATGTGTTTTCACATTACGAAATGTCAGGAGAGCCGCCTAAGACTTTTTTTTCCGCCCGACCTTGCGCACCCCCTCTTAGGACTTTCTGTCATCAATAGAGCGGCCGCACATCTTTTCAATTAATAATCAAGTAACGCAAGAAAAGACAATGATCGTACTCTTGAGAAGAAAAAAAAAAAGAAAGAAGGCCAATATGTGATTCTGCTAGCATGTAACTGCTTTTGATCTCGATCGTATACTTTGAGTCTTGATGGTATTTCAGAACATTGCTTTACATCAAGGCAGAGGCACGTGGTAAAAAAAAAAACGAACAAATTATGTGATTCTTATGACATCTGCCACTTTTTCCACAGCTGTGATTGACCATTTCTCTTCAAACCCCCAAGTTGAAAGTTTTGTTTGTTTGTTTTTTGCAACGAGGCATATGCCCCTACAGTGAACTGTTTTTTTCTGCCATGGCACATTGTTCTCATTCCGTGTGCCCCGACTGACAACATTTCTCTGTGATTTAGATGAAGGCCCGCTCTGAAATACTTTGTATAAAGTGCGCAATGGTCTCGGTGGAGCGTGCCTCCAATGGATTAATTACTGGGAACGACTCAATTGGAGCGCTGAAAGACGGTCCAAACGCAACCAAGGCTTTTATCTCGTATGTGTTGTCAGCGCAAAGCGATAAAAGGTCCCCTTCATAAGCTTGTATTGTGCATTTTGACCGTTTTCATGTGGAGTCTTTCTGGATTTTCCACGGCCGCTAATGTACTTCCACTTTGAGATGATTAAATTGGATCTACGGAAGCATTTTTCAACAAGTGGCAGTTCATTTTCATATGATATTATAAAGGAGGCAGGAATAACGGCGCCCTCTTCTTTTATTACGTCGCTTCGGCTTTCATCGGTGAAAAGTGGTTTGAAAAGGCATCTTGGATTCGCCCAGTCGCAGTCCAAAGAAAAACTCCCAAGATGCTGTTGTGACAAACGCATTTAAATCACGATGCACTTTTCAAGTGTCATTTCTTTGCTTTCCGCATGACATTAAGCTCAAGTTTATTCATATCTTTTGCTTGTCCGGTCGTGACGTTGGCACAATTTGGAGTTGAGTCTGAAGTTACTGGAAAAATATACGTGAAAAAGAAAACGAAACTTCAAACTGCAATCATGCGTGAAAAACTCGAGAGTCATTAGTTCATTGAGCGTCTGCTTTTTGCATGTGTTCTTTATTTATTTATTTTTAATGATTCCGCCACAGCAGTGTGCCAGTAATAGCGAAGGGGAAAATTGTGATGACAACCACATATCATTCCATCTTCTAAACAGTAACAAAAAAAAAATCAAGCAAAGAAATGAGGAATATATGACTAAATTTAAGCAAAATTATCTTCCAATATAACAGGAAATTCTGACTTAGCAAAATAGCTAAACGTAGCTCATGCCAAAACCCGCCATGGGTGTTGAAAAATGAATGTATTCATAGCACCTACTACACCTGAGGCATTATTCACTCATTTTTAATTTTCTTTACAATCCTATGTTCAATGCGGCCCCACAGGTCTAAACACAGCATTCTGATTAATCTTGTTTGAGTGGAATGTGAATTACGCACAAAAAGCCACCTGTTTTTATCCATCTCAGAGGGCGGCCATTTTGTCACTTGCTGTGCACGGAAAATGACATCACAATGCTCAAAGCTCAGTTAATGACCATTCACGGCTCAACTTTCGAACGTCACATGACCAAAATCGTACAATGGGTGTATAAGTAGACTATACATCGATTTTTAAAATTAATCTGGATTCAGATTGTTTTGATGAAATAAAATGGAGTAAATTCAACACCTAGGCTTCAGCACCACCGCGACCTTTGTGAGGATAAGCGGATTAGAAAATGGATGGATGGATGGATAAATTCAACACCATTTTTTTCTAGTGTAAGAAGAAATACCTTGACAGACAAAAGCAGATTTTGATGTGAGATATTCAAGCTCAGATTTGATGATTTGCAGTGTATAGCGCTTGTCCTCATTCGGGTCATGGGTGAGCACAATGTGTTAAGTCAGGCGGGCGAATCACGATACTATCAGTGATCCATTAAGACATTAAATAAAAAAACTGCTGATCAACAAGTGCACGACGATTATACTGGTCAGTTGCTTCTCGTGTTAATGATGTGGGAAAAGAAGTTGCCTCAATGCCTGTTGCTGTTCAATAGAGCACACCTAAGTTAAATGTAAATTACCATCATAAATGTGTAACCGTATATAGCATCAAGCATAAAGCAAACCTGAACATGACCAGAGAAGTATTCCATCAAATTTATTATTTTTTTCCCATTTGTAAATCGATTTAGTTTAAAATTGTAAGAAGTTTCATTTTTTGATAGTTTTATTCAAATATACACTTGTATGAAACTAAGAAAGTTAAAACCTTACTTGGAACATCGCTAATACAGTTTAAAGTTTTCTAATGCTAGCGTTCGCTTGACGTTGTAGCTTTATGGGAAAAATGAATTTTCAAAATGACAACAACCAGCGCTTGAGAACGGATTGTTTTCAGCTTTGGAGGTTCCGCTGTAATGATGGCTTGTGAGAACAGGCTGTGCATTGAGCAGAGGTGGCAGAGGTGGTCAGTGCGGGCCAATGCGGCATCTTGCGTCTAAAATTTAGACACTAAATCATCCCTGACGTGCGTCCCGGTGTGTTTATGAGTGACCTTGTCCCGACTGGAGGGCGTGTCATTTTGTTTGGTGTGTTTAGCATTGTCTATGAAGCATGCACACGTGCTTCAGGAGGGCGGGAGAATAAGGCTAAGCCAACAACAACGTATAGTAACGCACCGCACAATGACAACAGGCATGGTATTCTACAGTAGTGTGTAATAAATGTATTGTATGTGCACATTGATGGCCTGTTTGGGCCTATCTGTGTCTTATAAAACAAGCACTTGCTATTGACGTGCCTGAGAATGTGATTTCATGTGAGGAGGTGTTTGGGTTTTATGAGCAAAGGCGGCAGGAATCTTGGCTCTTATTTCTCTCATGGAAGAAATTTGCTCTTGTGCTGCCCACATAGGCAGCCTGTATTCATGATGCGAAATATTTTTTCTCTTTTCTTTACAATGAATGCCCATTTTTTCTTTGTTCTAGTATTTTCAATTCTATAGTGGGAATTGTTGGGCTTTCACTTAATCGGTGAGAAAATGATTTATTTGCAAATACTGTATCTTTGTCCCTCTGTCTATGCTGGCGATTTATAATGACATCAAGAACGGATGAATGATCTTCTATTATATGGCAAAAACGATGAAATTGACATTTGTATCCTCTTTTTGTGACAAATGTGTTTGGTGTTTTTTTTCGAACTTAAAATACGTGCCTTGGCTCAATTAATTGGGAATCACTGCTCTAGTTCACCCGCAACCCTAAGGAGGATACACGCTAGATACACGTTTAGCTGATAAACAGAATACGGTTTAGCTGATTGAAATTTGAGACTGGCATGCTAACCACTAAATTTCTGTGAAGCCCTTCATGGTTAGAAGACAATGTTACACAATAATTGTATTTATTTTTTTTTAATTACACCATTTTGTAGTCTAAGAGCATAGTCAATTTTTGCTCAAATAATGAAGAAGCTTAACTTTAATGTTAATTTTATGTTTGTTTTTTCTTATTTTCCGGGTGAAGATTGAAGAATGACATTTATGAGCAATAAAAAGACTGCGTGTGAGAATGTCGTTGAACAAGGTCAAACGAGCCTTTGCAGTGTGCTTTTTTTCAGGAAATTCACTAAAAATAAACCAACGAGAAAGTCCATTTGGATATGGTACCAAACATTCGAGAGGAATGAAAAAAAAAAGGAAAACGGTTCGTGTCACAGGCGGTGCTCATATTGCTTCCTGTGAAGCTTAATGAAATCAGTGAGAAAACCCATTTGAACATATTGTTTTAGGTTTGATGAATACATCTTTTATTTTTCAACATGAGCCCTACTTAATTTTGTTTCGCTGACATGTAGTTGTGTACATATATTCCACTTTTCTTTTTTTTTTTGCAACACCCAATATAATGTAATAATCAGTGCTCCATATTTTTATGGCTGCTATATTGAGATGGGGAGAAAAGTCTCCAGTAAATACGCCCATGCATGTAAGTAACTGTAGTCTGGCCAAAGGGGGGCTAGCAAATTTGCGCACTGCAGCTTTAAAAAAAAAAATAAATAAATAAAAAATTACAAATGGATGCGTGTGTCTTGAAGAGCTGATATAAATAGATGTGAAGAATGCTGAAGCTGTGCTTTTGTCTTTTGGCTTCTTGCAGTAGTCAGTTAAAAGACACAACATCTCCTCGGAGGGAAAATCAATCCTTCGCGCATCCGTGTGCTCACCCCGTCTTGGCAAAGTTGGTCCAGTAGGTCATCACCACGGCGCTAAGCATCACGTCGTTCTTGGAGAAGTTACAGTTGAAGAGATCGGTGGGACCCACCATGGGCACGCCAAACACGTACGGCACCTACGCCGCGAGCACACACACGCACACAAAGATGTCGGTGGGAGGGGACCTTTAGTGTGACAGGTTACATTCTCTTGACAGGAAACCTAAGTTTAAATGACTCATGGCAAAATGTGATGTCACAGTGTCAGCGGAGGTAGACACGTCTTCATGCTTGAGGGAGCTGAAAGTCATTTCTCTAAACTCATCTTCAGCTTGACAGGTCGCGTCTAATCATTTGGGATCTGAGATCCAGTGCGACCGTGTCCTACTATTCGCAGAGCCGCACGTATGCACAGACGCACACATAGTGAGTGCTGAGTGCGGACTTTGAAAGTTTTTGAGTGTTTAACAGGATTACAATAGTTTTGTATTTTTCATCATAGTTTTTATTTTGGTTTGACTTTTGTTTTCAATAAGTTTTAATTCGTTTTTTAAGCTGGTGTCTTATATTTTATTGGAATTTATGCATCATTTTTCTTTAGTTTTAGAATTAGTTTTAGTTTTTTTAGTCTATGGAGTATTTGTCGAGTGCAAAATGAAAAAAGGGGCCATTAACTAATGTGTAATAAAGTGAGCTTTGTGCTTCCTGTACAGTAGGTGGCAGTATGCACCAAAGAGCTGGAATTTACCAATGAACCAAGCAGAAGAAGAAGCAGACCACGAGCATTTATGGACAGGAGTTGGGGTACAATCGACTTGGATTGGATTTCACCTTGGCAACAATGCAAAGCAACATTCTGGTTAGGGTTAGCGATTTTAAATTTTAAATTGAAACCGATTGGCATTTCAGGGGTTAAAACAGCTGCAGGCAGCCACCAGCATGCTTCCGCTTTACTTTTACAGTCGGTCAGTAGATTGGCAAATAAGTGTACAGTATGTGAAATGTATGTTTGTGTACGTGTGTGTAGAGCTCCCACCCTATGATGTAGATACACTGACATATAGTGCACCCCATTTGTCATTTTTATCACAGGGGATTTTATTATCTGTTGGACTATGACATTTTTGGAAAGGGGGGCTGGGGGGCTGACAGATTGATGATCGCAAGATTAGCGGACCGTCCTGGAAATGCGGTTAAAATAACATGACGGACTGACCGACTAACCATTACAGTTTGGTTCAGCTTGAAAAATTGACGGCCAGGCCACTGACGGATGACAAATAACAGACTGTGCATTTTGTAAAATGCCGACATCTGTTAAAGCCCAAACATGACTAAATCCAGGAATCTTAAAGATTCACCCGCCTGCATATTGGAGTAAGTTGCTTTGGATGTTTCATTTGTCGGATACTTAATATAGTTCCAGGTAAATATACAAAACAATGTCTGAAAAGAGAATATTAAAAATTGTGTGAATTGAAAAGCCTTCACGCAGGTTAGGTATAAGAAGCTCTTCTAAAGTCACCAAACATTCTCTGAATCTTTTAAATCTCTTTAACCATTAATCTTTTACACATCTTCAGTCTAGCGTCGACAATAAAAAAATCCAATCTCCACGTTGTGGGTTGAGCGGATGACAGTGTGCTACTGCTCACAAGAGATTTGCGGTTTGCCAGTTTTATTATCACTGTAATATATAATATTTTCCACAAGCGTGATTATTACCGCAGGCAACCATGAGCGCAACATCTCTCCTCTGTTGCTAGATTTATGTTGATCAACCACAAGAAGCAGTCAGGCACATCAGACCCCTTAGCTGCGGCTACGCTAACATTAGCATGTCCGACCCGAGAAGCGCGGTCCGTTTAATGGAGTCGTAAAAGAGAGGCGGAAGAAAGAGCTACATATTTATGAAGCCGACGAGGAAAAAACTGTGTGTAGGGTCGGCACACTTTCAGGATTGCAGCGTGCAGGTGGGCGGGAAGAGATGCTACCGCAGTCCATCTCCATTAACTGCTAACATTCTGCCTTTAGATACTAAAGTCTTCTAAAAACATATACCGGTAGTTTGTTCTTGTATAATAAATAAGTCTGGTGTGAAACAATCTGATATTGAAAATGTATGTGCTTGGCAAGTTTTGACCACAATTATTGTTGAGTTGAACTTCAATTTGGTTGGCTTACAAAGTAAAATCTGTGCTCGGTGTTCCTCCCTCAAAGTACTGCTGGTATCAAGTTCATGCAATCATTGGACAATCTCACATGTCAATCATTGTTACAGTGCCCCTCTTTCAAGGTGAAATTTCCCCTCGGCTGTCAAAAAGTGAACATACTTCCTTAATGTATACAATTAACGGTAAATAATATGGCTTAATGTTTGGCATTACACAAGAATTGGGGCTCAAATCTTGAGTTTGCATGCTCTCTCAGAACTTCCATAGATTTCCTCTTGCCTCTCGCCCTGATTTTGGGCGTGAGGCGAGGTACACCCTGGACTGGGCACATATAGACAAAAAAATAATTCACACTCGTATTAACACCTATGGGATTGGAAATCCCCCCAAAATCTTGGAATTTTGGGGCATTATTTTTCACCAAACATTCCGTACATCTCCAAATCATAGAACATTTGTGTTTTCAGCCCCCACATTTCCATGATAATTTTTTCCCCGTTTTTAGTTGCACAGAGCCTCAGAAAAGACATTCAGACAAAATGCTCATTTGTGACCACAAAATGTTATAACATGCGCACAAAATACTAATTTGGGGTTTAAGATCATTCCTATGAACAACTTGGACGCCTAGGTAAGCATATGGAGCATACTTTTGCTAGAAATAGTACCGTAGCAATACACAATGAATAATTCTTTGTGATGGCAAGCTTTTCAGAATATATTTACTGCTCATCCCCAGCCTCAAATTAAATTCAACACTATCCTTGGCCATTGTATTGCTCTGGCCACAGATGGTGTGCTTGATTTGCTTATCCAACTGGCCACAATGAAGCAACAGTTATTTTACTGCCGCAAATTAGTATTGGATGCCCACATTATTCCTTAGTTATTTATTGCAGTATTTTGTGGCCATAATTGAAAAATATTTCCCAAATGTCATGTCTGGGACTCACAAAATAACAAAAACAGTTCAATATAAGGATTTAACAGGGGTATCTTACCTCATCACCGTGTGCGGAGTCTGCCCAGGGGGGCGTGGCTTCGCTCTGGCAGTGGTGGTAAAAGGAGTAGAAGTAGGTGGGTGAGCCGTACTGTGCGTGGAGGTCCGCCGTGGCGATTGCCGGAGCCACCCACTGGTGGTCTGTGAACAGTGCCACCAGAGTCTTCCGTCGGGTCTCGGCATTGTCACGGTCGGCCCAGTCCGTGTACATGAACCTTTGGGATAGAAACACGAAAGGCATGCTAGTTGAGCCAATCAATTCAGGACATTATCGATCAATCATTCACCACGAAGATACATGACAACATGGATTTTTGTGTCAGGCAGTGAACAGCTCAAAAATATCAGAAATGCTCCGTTGAATGTAAACTAGTTGCCATGTCGCATGCGGTTGCAGGAAACAGAATAAACAAGCGCCATTTCCGAGTCATTTTCCAACAGTTGCTTAGCAACGTGATTGTAACAAACCACCACTCGAGTCCTTTAGCACTCAAGCGAAATAGACATGACGTGCTAATGCATCATGAAGCTGTATTCCTTCTCAGCCTCTATGCTAAGATAATAAAATATTTCAAAAAAAAAAATATCTCAACGAACTCGAGCCAATTGAGGGACCTCGACGAACAAAACTTCTTCTGAATAATTTATCAGAATTATAATCAAAACTAGATGTTTGCAGTTTTCTGAAAGGCTGAAATGCTGAATGGAAAAAATATAAAAACATGGAATGATTTTGATTGATATTGAAAAATATGGAGAAAGATTGAGAAATATAGAATGATGTCCAATGTTATCAAATGTAACGAATGCTTTTTCAAATGTGTCATTGGGAATCAATGTGTAATTTTCTTGTTTAAAACCCTACCTTAAAACCCTATCCTTAGTTTAAAACCCGACTTGAAAATCCCACTTGAACCCTTGTTTAAAACTCTCCTTTGAAACCCTAACTTGTAACCCTTCTTACAATACCTACTTTGAAACGCTAACTATAGTGTTTTTAACACTTATTAGAAACTCTAACCCAGATTTAAAACCCTACTTTGAAACCCAAACGCTACTTTAATTGCAAGATTACTTTAAAACCTTAGGTCACACATTCTCACATCTGAATTATTTATTTCTAATTTGTAAAACATTAACCGTCCTTTGAAAGATGTAAAACGGCGACACGGCGACTTAAAAACATTCACTCCCAAAGACGTTTTTATATGTCATTTCAGACTTGGTTTAGAATTGGCTGGTACTGAATGAGTTAAAAACACGATGCAAAAATGTTTTACCTGATACTCTCTCTGAGCGTGTCGCGGCCCTCCGGGTATCCATACAGACTATCCACAAAGTCCGACACGGCGAAGTCGAAGTCCTCGGCCGTGACGCCGTCCTCTGAGTCCACGATGCCCTCCACGAACTTCACCCCCTCGCCCTGATTCACCCCCAGCATCACGTCGTAGTTGAGGAACTCCCCCTGCTCCATCAGGATCTGCGGGTCGTCCGGTATCACATCCCCGTCGATCACCGGCGCGAAAGCCGTGTGGTACTTGGCCGGCGTGACGTGCTGCTCCACGAGCTCCCTGTAGCTGCGGCCCTGGAGGCAGGCCACCAGTTGGGTGCTGTCGTCGATGCCGCAGCCCACCCGCTCCCCCAGCTGTCGTGCGTACTTGCTGGGCTGGTAGTTGACAGCCCAACTGGCTAAAGCGCTGCCGCTCTGGATGATGGCCCTGTGAAACAAATCTGAAGCAGACAGGAAGACAAATTGTAATCACGTTGCGAGGAGGATGTGTGTGTATTATTATTGTATTTAGAATTTAAACTGTGGGATGATGAATAGCACTCTGGAAAATTGGCTATCATGTCTGCCACGTTTAGAGTTTGAATATTGTCTCTGGCTACTATCCGTCATCTTTTTTTTACTGTAACCTATTGAACTAAAAGAATGTGGCTAACGTGGTGAAGGTGCAACAATACACAACGGTGACTGCAGCCTAAGTTTCTTACTCACCCTCGGAGTAGTGAGACAAAGTGAGGAGACTGACGCAAGAAGCGCCGGCTCCGGATCCGAACACGGTCACCCTGTTTGGGTCTCCTCCGAAGGCCGCGATGTTCTCCTTGACCCAGCGCAGAGCTTGGATCTGGTCCAGTAGGCCATAGTTGCCCTTGGCGGCCTGGTCCCCCGTGCTCAGAAATCCTGCGGAGGCACACACTGTGTCAACAACACACCGCGTGTATCATCATATTCAATAATGTACACAATTCACGCTGAAGGTGTGTAGCTGCTTGGAATGTCACCCAGGTTCGAAACCCAAACTGTTTTTTTCAAATCCTTATTTGAAAGCCTAATATATTTTGCACCCTTAACCCATGCTGGATCATGTCATTTGAAAACCTCAACCCGGGTAGAAACAATTACTGTACCTTATTCTATCTTAAGAGGAAATAGAGAAAAATCTTTGCGTGACACCATAACCTATCTTGAAACCCCAATTTCAATACCATACACTTGCTTGGAACCTTAATTATGGACCTTAACTCGCAGCTGAAAAGCAAGCTTGAAACCCTGATTTGAAACTTGAAACCTTTCTTGTAACGCCAATTTGAAACCCTTGAACCCTAAACCTTTACTTCAACCTTAACTTAAAACCCTAATTCTGTCTTGAAACCCTAATACTAAACCCCAATTTAAAATCCAACCCTGGCTTCAAACCCTCATCTTAGACGAAATTTGGAAGCCAAGCGCTGTCTTGAGACTGTTCTTCTGAACCCTAACTTCAAACCCTCACCCGACCTTAAAGGCCTTTCTCTTACACTTTGCTTGAAACTTTAACGCTGTCTTCAAACTCTTAATTTCCAAATATACCTCTCGGCTTTCAAAACATCTTCAGGCTAGCTAGCTTCCACCATTGGACACAATTTCAACACTCGGCTTTTAAAGAATCTCATCTGTGCAGAAGCTCATTCGGTGCAATGAGAGAGGAATGAATGAGAGAAAAAAAATGTGAAACTCATTCATTTTATAACCCACGCCAGTAATCCTCTCAAACAAGGAGCATATTAATGGCCAATTAAAGCCGGTTTCCTTTTTTGGGTCGCTTTGAATCTTCTGTATGCGTTCACACTCAAATCTGGGTCAGCATTGGAATTTTGTAAGACTGTTCAAGATATGCTCGAGTTCCCGCCGAATACGATTAGGAAGAGGAGGAAGAAGCTGCGTGATTTGCATCCGCCGGCTCACCTCACACATCCAACAAGTTTGACGAAGAACGGGTGAAGACGCCACCACCCGTGATGGAGGATGATGATGATGATGATGATGATGATGAACATGATCTTAATGGAGGTGATGTAAACACAGAAGACGCAGATGATTAAAACACAAACGGGATCGTTCTGGTCGACCTGAATAGTCATTAAAATTCCAGCCATTCAACAAACTTAATGAACCATTTTAATTTTAATTTTTTGGGGGTATACGTCCATGAAGAAGTAGCAGATTTGTGTCATTTGTTCAAACTGATGAGCCTCTCCTCAGCTCAAATCATTGGGGCCCAAGTACCAGGCCTGCTTGGAATGGCTTTACATAATTCTTTTGACAAATGAATCGCCATTAGGAGGATCCAACAATCCTGAAAACTCATTCAGTTTTGCAAACGCCACGGTTGGGTCTCAGGGGCGGCAGTATCAGCAGGAAAGTCCAGACTATCCCTTCCCCAGAGACTTCAGTCTTTGTGGGGGAGGTCCTGGGGCTTGTTGTTTGTTGTGGGACAGCCCCATTAGTTTTCACCGAGCAATATTCTTTCAAATCTAAATGAGTGCAATCCTTCACCTAAATATTTGAGAAGAAATAAGAGTAAATGTGAATTGAGCCAGCAACATTTTTTAAGATCCCAGCACCTGTTCAATTCCTTAATGTGTCCCTGGGTCATCTCCAAAGGGGATGTGCCCAGACACCTCGCCCGGCTCCTCTCGAGGGCGGAGGGCCAGCGGCTCTACTTTTAGTCCATCGCAGATGATCGAGCTTCTCACCTTATCTCTAAGGGAGACCACAAACACTCTGCGGCGGAATCTTATTTCGGCCGCTTGTGTCCGCAATTTTGCTGGCTCGGTCATGACCCACAACCCGTGATCATAGGTGAGCGACGGGCAAATCGAAAGCTTCACCTTTTCAACTCCCGTTTTCACCACAACAGACGGATAGAGAGAGTCTGCACCTCAGCACGCGCTGCGCCGATCTGCCTGTCGATCACCCGCTCCACTCTTCCCTCACTTGTGAACAAGAGCCCAAGAAACTTGAACGAGGATCTCCTCCCCAACAGGGAAAGCACTGCACCCTTTTCGCAAAGATACGCGCCTCCACCTTGGGCAAAATTATCTTCATGATTTGCATGTGGAACTGCTCTCAAAGCTGGACTATATAATATGCTTTTAATTATTTAAAGAAACTGAGCACATAAATGCTTCTCGCATACATTTTTTAAACTACATATTTAATACTACTTCAGGGGAAAATGATTACTAATCACTAATAAGAAAACATGCTGTGTCAGCTCGCAAACCTTGTGAACACATTGGAGAAGTAGTGGGCGCGAATGGCATCATCATTATTCATGGGAATAGCGGTGTAATGTATGATTACTTTTGAAAAAGAAAATAACGTGCTCGCGCAAAAGTATACAATGTAACATATCTGCTTATACGCTCAGTACCTCACATAAAAATGATGTCAGTCGTGTTTTTTTTTTTTTTATTATTATTATTTGTGTTTTATCAATGCGGTCAGGATTACATCAGATTCAATCAATGGAGGCTTTGTGCACTAACCCGTCAAGATAAAGTTAACACATTGCAATGGGTGGGAAATCACTTAATCAATTGTGTGTATGATATGTTCAGGTATCTACGTGCTGACCTTTCTGCTTGTCTGCAGCTTTTTCAGTCCAATTCCTCCCCCTCAAAAAATTAGCTCCGCTCATCCGGTTTAATTCTCATTCAGCAAGTGTGCAATGTTATTAGCGGGCCAAAAATAGCATCATTGGTAATTATACTGCTGCTGCTCCTTTCTAAAGGGCAGAGTGGTAAATATTAAAAAAAAAAAAAAAAGGTAAAGTTCAGCATGCATTGTTTGCATACAAACAAATGTTTTACGGAGGATACTGCACACTCATTTAGAACAGTGAAAAATGAACACACGGTGTGCAGGGTGCCCAGATCGTTTACTGTATTTCGTCAAACGGCCTGAGCTCTAAGAGAGGCTGGACCCAAACTAATCAATACACCACCAAACACACACCACACTTGGCAGGCCACATAAAGACAAACAAGCATCCACGCTCGCATTCACAGCTAAGGCAGAGGGAAACATGACAAGCATGAGGAGAACATTTGAAATGCAAACAAACTAAGATTCTTATCCGCCGTTCTTTGCTGAATAACCCAACACTTTGCTGGTTTTGTGCTCAAGCCAGAGCCATGTCTAATATAAAAAAATATTGCTATGGTGCCATCTGGTGGCATCTTGATGCCACGCAGCTATGTTGAACTAAAGAGAGGCGCTTCTTTTCATCATAGCTCTTTCTAATTGAAAAAAAGCAGAAGCCTATCCCAGCTGACTAGACAAGAGGTGGAGTGTGTTATCATTTTTTTGTCAAAAACAATCTTGTTTTCTTCCTTAGAAAATGGATTTGTACAAATACAATCCTCCGCCTCCATAAATGCCCTGCCCGAAAACATCCCTGGAACTTAGTTCAGTTGAGTAAACACCCCTTGCCTCTATATGAGCAAATATGTTATGTAGCATTATATGTAATGTTGAAATTGGGGATGTACCAAATACTAATACGGGTAAAGTATTGAGCCCATACCGGCCTTATTATATGGTATCAGGTACTCATAAAGGCTGCCAATACCAGCCATTGATACTTTCGATAAAAAAAATAATAATAAATTAATTTTAAAAAATCATAATCTGACATTGAGTCAGTCCTCCTCAGCAGTAAGTAGTTGGGTGCTAGAGTGCAGCAGTTTGATACATCTTGCACACTTTTGCACATCATTTCCGAGTACGGTATTACTTTACCGAGCACGCCCAAGCGGTAGTTGAGCGTGATGACGATGACGTTGCCGTAGCTCGCCAACACGCTTCCGTCCATCATGTTGCCGGTGCCTTCTGTGTATGAGCCGCCGTGGACGTAGACCATCACGGGCCTCTGCCCACCCTCCTCGTGAATGTCTGAGAAAAGAAGAGTGAGAATGAATGTGCGTGTGTGTGTGTGTGTGTGTGTGTGTGTGTGTGTGTGTGTGTGTGTGTGTGTGTGTGTGTGTGTGTATAATAGCGAGTGACAGCTTGATTGGCCTCCTGTCTGTTTGTATGCGTCGAATCAATCTGTGAGCAGGTGGAACCTCCCCTGCATCCTTCTGCTTTGCCCCCCGGCCCTCTTATCTTAATCTTTCTACAAGTGGATATAAATGGAGGCATGTGATAGTTTTCATTTTAGTTATGGAGAAAAAAAAAATGTGTGCGTGTGTGTGTGTGTGTGCGCGCGCGTGAGTGCGTGCACTCGGCATGTATGAACCACTCTGCATGCATGAGTGAGTCTTTGTCCTTCTCACTTCTCTCCACAAGTAGAGGCGCAAACCCCACAGCAACTGGCGCAGGTGTCTGCATTTTAAGCTCCAGCTCGTGCATGCAAAAGGAAGAATTACAGCGGAAGCACTAATGTCAGACACAAGCTGATCCAGTATGCTCATTTCCAAATTATTGGTATCGTTATTTTTATTTTTTTTTTTTAATAAATACAACAAGAAATACTAGATAGTAATTTCAAGGTCAAACCTCAGTCATCAAAAAACCTTCACTTACTGTACAGGCAACGTGAGAAACATTGTAACATACTTAATAGTCATACAAGAGTTAAATAAAGGTTACTGCTTTACAAAATGAAGCTGAACAAGAAGAACTGGGAGGCAAAGCATTTCAGAAAGCTCGCTGTATTCAATTTTCAAAGTGTTTTACCATTCAAGAAAAACTGTGTACATGCACATGCAGAATTTCGATTGGAAGGGAGGATTTATGATTATTATGATTATTTTGTTTGAATTTTGTGTAAACGTGTACCTTGACACCACTTCACAGCAGGCAGGGCTTTGACGGCATCCACATGAATGGATGGATTTGTGAATGATGAAATGCAACCACGCAAGGCTTTCTGTGTACCGTATGACTTCTTTTTGTCTTTGGATGCCAGTTAGGAATACTGCGACGTTGACATGCATCCTCACCTTCTTCGGTGGGCACGTAGATGTTGAGGTAGAGACAATCCTCACTCTGGTGGGTCAGGTAGGTGGCCGCGATGTCCAGGTTGGCCGTGAGCCACGAGGGCATCATGTCTCCCAGTATGCTCCTCTCGTCCAACGACTGCGGGCAAACGGGCGCAAACTGGGTCACGTTCCGGATTCCGGGCCACGGCAAGGGTGGCTCGGGCGCTTGGAAACGCCGGTCCCCGGTCGGGGGCCTGGCATAGGGCACCCCCAAGTACTGGATGACAGGGCCCAGGAGGTCAGAAGGCAGTGGGGTCAGGATGCCACGGATGCGCCCTTGCGCCGTGGACACGATGGGCACCGTCTGCTGGGCCCACGAGCGGGTTGCGCACAGGCTGAGGAGGAGGAGACCGACGGCGGGCAGCGAGGAGATGAGTCTGAGCAGAGACGACGAGGCTTGCCGAGAAGCTCGCCTTCTCCTCGTCGGCTCGGGCATGGCGAAGGGATATTGGGTAATGTCCGTTTTATGATGGTTTACGAGCCTTCAGTGGTATCC
Source organism: Hippocampus mohnikei (assembly GCA_026261675.1). NCBI lineage: Eukaryota > Metazoa > Chordata > Actinopteri > Syngnathiformes > Syngnathidae > Hippocampus > Hippocampus mohnikei. Next base: position 8,784,393 of record JAKGUB010000106.1, on the reverse strand, counting down.
GGCATTCTCATGCAGCTTGGCCCATAAACACATCGCGCGCACACACCCTGACCCTTGCAAATAACTTTTCCCTCTAGTGTGTGTGTGTGTGTGTGTGTGTGTGTGTGTGTGTGTGTGTGTGTGTGTGTGTGTCATTCAGTGCCTCTGAGTGTGTGGTGAGTCACTTGGCGTCATTCCCTTTGCGTCTGTGTGTGTGTGTGTGTGTGTGTGTGTGTGTGTGTGTGTGTGTGTGTGTGTGTCTTGTTATGTAAACAGTAGCATCACTGTTCCTCTGTCACTCTCTCCTTCCGCTCAACCCCATGACAAGCCCAAACTGCCTCCTGGAAGAGAAGAGGAGGAGAAGGAAGCAGCGATGGAGAAAGGAAAGGACAGAATGACATCATTAGTCTTCGTCAACGATATCGAAGTGTAAATCAAGCCAGAATGTCACACACACGCGTTCTGAAAAAAAAATGAAGACCACTGGGAAATTATCCGTTTCTCAGATTTTTCATTTTAGCTATAAGTTAGAGTACAGTATATTCGAGTGGTGCCTTCAGATACAAATTTAATTTGTTCTCTGTCGAGGCTCGAACAATAGTATCTCAAAACATTTTTCCCGACTGAATTGAAGACAAATGCCAGTGATTTGTTCCAGTCCCCCTGCCCACAAAACAGCCAAATAATTTTTTTACAAATTTTTTTGTGAGATAATATAATACTTAATAAAAACATGAATTAAGCACATTTTTTTTTAAATGCACATTCAATAGCTTTTGTCACGCTCCTTCAATGCACATTGTGCTGCTCATTCCAATGTTGGCCACCTTGGGGCTTTAGAAGACAGACATAAGAATATACTGTACTGTATTTGAGAGCTAGGCACTATCTCGGCTTCTCAGTGCGGCAGTAATGAAAGTCATTCTTCACAGATCATCTGTCTCCATGTGTTAAAGCAATGTTTGTATACATTGCTTAAAGGGGAGCAAAAGCACTGCTACTAAAAACGCTAACTGTAAACCCGGGTGCCGATGGAGTTTCCCATTCTAGATTAGCATTAGCAGGTTATGTTGTTGTATGAACACACGTTGAATTCTCTTTCTTTTATGTTTAGTTTGACAGCAACCTTCAACTGAGAGTGGCAATAAATAGTTTGGAGAGCGTTTTTGAAAAACATTTTCGAATTCTCATTTACGGCCGCTTTTTGTAAAGTGAGTTGAGTCGCTTGCCAGGACAAAGATCCAAAACACACCAGCAAATTGGCTTTTGAATGACTTTTAAAAAATGAAGGTTTTGTAGTGGCGTAGTCAAAGTCAGGACTTGAATATGAATGGAATGGACCTTAAAAGGCTTTTCATGCTTGAAATATTTAGATGATAACACGCACACACATATGTGTATACACACAAACACACACATATATATATACACACATATATATACATACATATATATATATATATATATATATATATATATATATATATATATATATATATATATATATATATATATATATTCATTCATTCATTCATTCATTCATCTTCCGAACCGCTTGATCCTCACTAGGGTCGCGGGGGGTGCTGGAGCCTATCCCAGCTGTCTCCGGGCAGTAGGCGGGGGACACCCTGAATATACATATATATATATATACATATATATATATACATACATACATATATACAAAAAAAAAATCCTCGTCTCACCCCTCGGGTGGTGTCCGTCCCCCATTCAGCTCGGGTCCTCTACCAGAGGCCAGGAAGCTTGAGGGTTCTGCGCAGTATCCTTGCTGTTCCCAGCACTGCACATTTCTGGACCGAGATGTCCGATGTTGTTCCCGGGATCTGTAGCAACCACTCATCTAGTTTGGAGGTCACTGCCCCGAGTGCTCCGACCACCACAGGCACGACTGTCACCTTTACCTTCCAGGCTCTCTCCAGCTCCTCTCTGAGCCCTTGGTATTTCTCAGGTTTCTCGTGTTCTTTCTTTCTGATGTTTCCATCACTTGGAACCGCTACATCCACTACAACGGCTTTCCTCTGCCCTTTATCTATGATCACGATATCCGGTTGGTTCGCCATTACCATCTTGTCAGTCTGGATCTGGAAGTCCCACAGGATCTTCGCTTGGTCATTCTCCACCACCTTCGGAGGTGTTTCCCATTTTGACCTTGGGGTTTCCAGTCCATACTCGGCACAGATGTTTCGGTAGACTATGCCAGCCACCTGGTCATGGCGTTCCATGTAGGCTTTTCCTGCCAGCAGCTTACACCCTGCAGTTATGTGTTGGATCGTCTCGGGTGCCTCTCTGCACAACCTACACCTTGGGTCCTGTCTGGTGTGGTATATCTGGGCCTCAATGGCTCTGGTGCTCAGGACTATATATATATATATATATATATATATATATATATATATATATATATATATATATATATGCATGTGTGTGTGTGTGTGTACTTTTCTCCACATACCCACACCCATAATAGACTTACATGTGTAAATAAAAAAGGAAACGCCGCCGTTCACGGTGACTGCTCAGCTTGAACTGGTGTGTCAGGACTGATGTGTGCGAGTGTGAGCTGCAGACATATGTCACTCCCCTGCTACGCCAGTGCACGCATCCCAAGATCCTGCGGAGGGCAAAGTGGTGCATGGGGGAAGTGGGTTAGTGTTGAGAGGGTGGAGAGTCACGTCACACGCTTAATTAAACCATGAACACACATGAGTTCCTGACCCTAGTGGTGTTGGGAAGCCTGCGCACACACGTTCTCTATCTCGGTCTCACACATGCACGCAGTGTTTGTATCCCCAGCACAGTACAGTTGCAATTACAAATACACTGACTTAATTTTATCATACAGACACACACACACACACACACACGTATAGAGTGGAAGGTCGATCAAAGGTTAGGATTTCCAAATATTTCCCCAAGAGGAAATGATGGAAATTGAATTCATCTCCGCCAGTGTTGAACTGCCACAAGAATAAAATATTCATTGCAGAGGGAATGTTTTTAAGTCATAGAATCAGAGACTCAACAAAAATATTTTACTGTTGTTCAGAGTTTGAAAGAAAGATTATTTTTAATATCAGGTGCATCCGCCTGTGCCTCAATACACACCGCTTTTATCAGTCATGTTTTAAAATCTGGGTTCAGAACTTTTTTCTTTTTTTTTCACCCTTAATTAAAGTACTCGAATGTTTTTTTTTTCAATGTATCACGTTTTCGTAATTTAGGTAAGCTGTCTTTTTTTTTTTAATGTTTTTTGTTCCTTGTTTTTAAAATGCCTTGAAATGTTGTACTGGCCAAAAAAGTTAACCCAGAAGCTAACAAAAAATTAGTAAAAAACAAAAAGTCCTTGGAGAGTTTCTTTGCAAAGAGGAAAAGGCCGTATGAGGCTGACAAGAGGCTACACGTTTCTATTTTCAACATGCTATCTTTGCAAAGAGGGGTTTTCGGCCATGCCAACAACAAAAACACATTTTATAGGGTAGACTGGATGGAAGTGACACACCTTGGGTGTGATTGTCTCCCATTAACTCAAGACGGGTCTGGTCTGTTGAGGAGAAAGAGTGCAAGACTCCCACAAATGCTGCTTCCTGAGGAACATGTGGCACAAAATAAGGTTGGGAGCTGCTTATTTTACATGACATGCTGAGGGCTCAAGGATATTTTACAGCATATGAAAGATTGAAATGCACTTCAAGAGATTCCAGGGGAAACCGTTTAACGCTTTGACTTCATTTTACCCCACAATGCTTAGTTTCCGGCGCCATATTAGAGGGCACCAACGCAAAACGGAAACATGAAGAGAAGGTTCATCTGTCTACTTACGTCTCGTTTTGTGAAAAATGTCCCGATTATGTCCATCATATCGAGATATTGGAACCAGTCGTTCCAAGTCGCTATGTTGAAAAACTTGAGTTGGTTGGCGGGAAAGACTGCGGGAAAAACATCAACTCCTTGGATAAACTTGCAAACTCAGACTGTTCAAATGAAGCCAGTTTGTTCCTCCAAGTGAGCTATAGCAACATTCTTTTTTGTTGTTGTTGTTTTTGTGAAGAAGAGTGCCTGCACTTGAAAGGACTTTGATTCTGTCAAGAGCTTGGAGGCTTCTAACTTTGTATCCGGATGAGTGAAGCATGTTTTCTACGCTACTTTCAACACATCTCGTGACAGCAAAGGTGTGTTGCTTTTGGTTGACACAAGACTGTGATCACTTTATACAAATAAATACATATAATGATATAATCCAATGGTTCTCCAACTTTTTACACCAAGTACCCCCTCAAAAAAATCACTCAGAGTACCAAGATAAGGCCAACATTGAAATACAGTCACATAGTAGACCCACGTGTTGATCAGAAACAAGGAAATTGTTTAATTCCTAAAGAATATAGTAAATATTTTTGTTCCACTGTAGCATTAGGCACAATTTGAACATTTAATTCAGTGAACCTTTTCGATCAAAATGGAGTGCACAGACGTAGCACACCATTTGCTCTCCGAATCTCTATACAACGCCTCATTCATTCACTCATTATTCATACCAGCTAGCTAGCATTAAGCTAACCTATCGTCTCCTGTCCGCCCGTGTCAATCTCCCAGGCAGTTTTGACTGACGAGAATAGCGAGAAAAAGGGGCATCCTTGGCAATCCTGACAAAAGCATCTTGGAAATCTGATCAAAGGACACCAAATGTAAAACATTGAAAAATAAAGTCAGTGTCTAACACTAACAATTTCGAAATGTAGAGGGGGCTAACCGCCACACGGGTAAAAATGAATTAACTGTTGTCATGTTTATTAAGGTCAAACATGCAACTCGTAATTATAATGACAAGCCATGAGGTAGAAATCAAAAGTGCTGTCAAATTTCAAGCACCCTTCCCTTGATAACAAGTGAAGAGGAGCGATGCAATCAACGGTTAGCTGACTAGCGGCTAACCTTAGCATCTCCTCAAGCCCACTGTGCCACTACATCTTAACGACACGCTCACTTGCCTACGTGGCAACTGACAATCAATCCTAGCTCAGCGTTGCATCATCCTCAGAATTTTACATCTTGAGCCATAATTTGGCTTCCAAAAAATGTTTCAAAAGAATTCTCCATTTTCTACAGTGTTTGTCTTCCCTGGAGTCAATGAGCGACACCTTGGACCTTGTCAGCCAATCACAGGGCACTAATAGACAACCCCGCGCATTAACTACGAACAATTCCAAGTCTTCAGTGAGCCAAACAAGCATCTTAATAATAATAATAATACATTTTATTTGTAAGCGCCTTTCATAGCACTCAAGGACACTTTACAAGCAAGAGCAAACATTATAATCACAGATAAAATTATAAATAAAAGAAGAGATAAATTAAGTAGGAGCGGCCCGGTAGTCCAGTGGTTAGCACGTCGACTACACAGTGCAGAGGTACCGGGTTCAATTCCAGCTCCGGCCTCCCTGTGTGAAGTTTGCATGTTCTCCCTGGGCCTGCGTGGGTTTTCTCCGGGCACTCCGGTTTCCTCCCACATTCCAAAAACATGCATGGCAGGCTGATTGGTCGCTCTAAAAATTGTCCCTAGGTGTGGATGTGGGCGTGTATGGTTGTTCGTCTCTGTGTGCCCTGCGATTGGCTGGCAACCGATTCAGGGTGTCCCCTGCCTACTGCCCGAAGACAGCTGGGATAGGCTCCAGCAACCACCGCGACCCTAGTGAGGATCAAGCGGTTCAGAAAATGGATGGATGGATGGATAAATTAAGTAGAGTATGCGAGTCTGAATAGGTGGGTTTTGAGCTGGGTGGCTTATTGGTGTGCGGGGGAAAATTCGGCAGACACCTCACACAGAAGTGAAGATTTGAACCAAAACGTCCAGACTGTGTGGCAGATGTGTGAACCAATAGGTCACCGTGTCGCTTCATTGAAAGAAAATGGCCTATATCATGTTTCTTGTGCTCCACTGAAAGGTGCACCTTTATTGTGCAGTACACGCACACAATAATTAGAGTGCGTCTGCAAACTATTCAGTCTCTTTTCTCCCCCATGTTTTATTGTTTTGCAGCCTTTTTCCTCACTGCAGACCGTTCATTTACTTCTTGGAAGTTCAACTGACAATGCGCAACAATGACAAGGTGGCAAAAAAAGATAATTGAAATATTTGCTCCTTTGTTCATGGTGTATTCACAGTCGATATTTAGTTCAAGCCCCTTCGGCAGAAATTAGGTTCCTATGATGCTGCAGGCTATTTTTAGGGACGTCCTGCCCCCACCCCCTATAAATTTGCACAAACATCAATAGTAATGTTTTGGATTTGACATTGTTTGGTGTCGAATTTTGTACAATAAAATGTATTTTGCAACATTTGAAATACGTTGTGATCTGCTGTAGATTGTGAATTTCTCCATTGTGAGACAATAAAGATTTTCTTATCCTGTTACTTTCTGGAAACACTGCTACATTTCAAGGAATTGATGAGTATTCCCTTTTAATCAGCAATGCGCACATCTTAATTTCATTACACTGTCTCTCTCTCCCAAATACACACACATACACACATACACACACACACACGCGCGCTCGTCTTCATCTCTGTCCCACAGGACTGTTTATAAGCCCCCGAGCACAAGTGCAGGTTTTTTCTCTTTTCCAATGGCGAAAACAAACTCCTTCTCCATTTCAATACACACACACACACACACACACACACACACACACACACACACACACACACACACACACACACATGCATGCATACAGCTGCTATCACTTCCTGCAGACCAGAGGGCAGAATTATGACACACGCAGACGCCCAGACAGCGCAACATCAATTCAGTCTAATCACACGCACGCACGCACGCACGCACGCACGCACGCACAGATATGACAGTGTGGAGGTGATCAGCCTCGCTCCTCCCACCAGCACACCACCACGGCGGCGGAGTGAGCGTGCATGCGCGTGTGTGCGAGTGTGTGTGTGTGTGCGGGCGTGCGCTGTCCAAGGTGCTAGTTAACATTCCAGTGGTGATCACGCGCACACACGCTGCTGAATAACGCTCCATTTACCAGGACAAACCCCTGCAGCCTGCCACCGTGCAACCATCCCCGCGGGGCGCCCTCGCACGCCGCATTCCCCCTCACCACAACAGTAATACTCAAAACAATAACGCAGTTTTAAAAATAAAATACATTGGCAGTGAATAGCTGGACTAAATATTGTGACTCTAACTAAATAAAGAGCACAAACCTGTGTCCGGCGCTGCAGAGAGCTGCCTGAAATGTGCGCGCACGTCCGCGTTGGTGCACCGCGTGTCACCGCGGCTGAAGCGCGACGTGGTCGGGGATGGGATATTTGGAGATGCGACTTCTAATGCTGAAGCTGCCTGCGGGCTCGTCCTTTCCTATGAGTGCAAACCTGCCTCCCCCCCCGCACCACACACACCCACACAAACACACAATTATGAAAAACAGCACAGAACAGATTCCCTTCTCTCAAAAAGAAAAAAATATCCTCACAACCTGTAATCCAAATGCAATAGCGGCCATTAAGAGAGGAATTGAAGTGGTTGTCCGATGGGATGTGAAAGGCCCAGGACGAACGATCAATCTCCCCTTCTCTTCCTCGCTAACTCCCCCCCCCTTCCTTCCCCATCCAGCCTTCTCTCTCTCTCTCCCTCTCTCTGGTGCTCCCCCTAAATGCGATTGGACAGTGATGCAGCGTGCAGCCACAGATCCAATGATGTTCACCTATGAGGGAGAGAATGTGCATGCCATTACATGAAAGCTACCGATGCTTACACGCACGCACACTTGTTGTGGGGAAAGAGTTGGTCAGTAAAAGTAGAGTTGAAAATAAAAATAAAAAAAATGTTGCTCCTGATCACTTGGTCTCGTGATGCCAAGGTGCACAGTGACCTCTTCAGGAACAGACCAGGAGAGTTTGTCTTCGTTCTATTCTATTTGTTGCAGCTCCGAAGCAAACAGAGCTGCCGCGGTGTTGTTCAGAATATTCACTTTATTAATTAGTTTCACACTCGGGCGAATACAGACACGTCTATGTTGGACTACGCGTCTTCTCAACTGCCGTTCGACTCGAGAGGCGTTCAGGGCCGCTTCTCAAAAAACGTAAATTAATGATCCCTTGACTGACGCCCAGAAAAGTGAAAACCATGCAACAAAACAGAAAATCAATTGAATAACAAACAGTCTCCTACACTCTCCCCCACTTAAAAGGTGTCGTCTCGACATAATATAGAAAAGCTTACAGACAGAACAGCATGTTATTGACAGTTAAACAGGGAACACATTTTTTTGTAGAGTCCTCTGTTCAGTGAAAGCATTCAACAGTCATAATACCAAAACATTACGCCTCACATTCACGTGTTACATTTGTCAACCTGCTTCAATAAACAACAAGGCACATATACTGTAGAACAATGTGAAAGTCAGGGGCAACAAGCATGAAAATAACATTTTAAACATCCTTCACCAAGGTCGCCAGTAACCCCTAAAGTCTAAACACTTAGTAGCTAACGTCCTCTCTGTGAAGGTCGGTTGACCCAATGTATCATAAGTCAAGCACCGTGGCTTCCTTCTCTCTCTCTGTGGGTGTGAGCGCAGCTGCCCTGTTTCCACTGCATCTCCCGAATCTGACCCATTGGCTATATCACCTACATCTACATCGTCATCAACCTCCCTCCCTGTTGGAAAAGGGCTAATTCCATCCCTTCATCAACTGTTTGCTCGAGAGCTTCGTTCTGTCCATCTCTAATAAACTGTGGGACAAACTCTGCAGCAGCAGGGTCCAGAGAGGGTTGGTTATGTTGCTCTGGGGCAGACCATGAGATGACAGCATCGGATAAATCCTCATCCGAATCCTCCCCATCTCCCACCTGATGCATCTCCTGCAGATTCTTCCTGCAGTTTTCACGAGAGTGTCTTTTTGGTCTTGTCTCGGTGGTAGTCTGGTTTTGATCGGGTGTCAGTGGGAGAAAGTCACAAGGCAATAACAAATTCCTGTGTAAAACCCTTGTCCTGCCTTTGCCATTTTCTGGCTCCAGCTCAAACACAGGACTGTTCTCCCCCTTTTGACGTTTTATGACATAGATACCATCCTCCCAATAAGAGCGGATTTTGCCTGGGCCTCCTTTTTCAACATTTCTTACAAGAACACGGCTGCCTACTTGAAGGGGTGGACCATGGACTCTCTTATTATATTCTATCTTGCCCCTATCAGCTGACTTAGCCATATTCCTGGAGGCAATATTGTAAGCCTCGCTCATCCTGTTTTTCCATTTATCAACATAATCTTGATAGGACCCGGGTTTTCATCCTGCTTAGTGCCAAACAGAAGATCGACAGGAAGCCTTGGGAACCTACCAAAAAGTAGAAAGAATGGAGAGTAGCCCGTGGCCTCATTAGCAGTGCAATTGTAGGCATGTACTACTTTGGGAAGGTGTTTTTTCCAGTCTAATTTTTGTTCTTCAGTGAGTGTTCTCAACATCGAGAGAAGGGTTCTGTTGAATCGTTCTGTTTGCCCATTACCCTGAGGATGATATGGGGTTGTGTGAGACCCTTTTATACCTGCCAGTTCCTTTAGGTGGTGCAACAGCCTGTTTTCAAACTCTCTCCCTAAATCGTGGTGAAGCTTTTCTGGGAAACCAAACCTAAGGCAAAAGTCATTGAATAGTCTTTCTGCCACCGTCTTCGCTGATTTGTTTGTAGTCGCGTATGCCTGTGCGGCGTGTATAATGGTCAATGACCACCAAAATATACTCGCAACCGCCCTTGCACTGTTCCAGGTGAAGAAAGTCAACCGACACTAATTGAAAGGGGTGTGTAGTTTCAATGCTCTGCATTGGTGCCCGTGTTTGCCTGTTTGGCTTTCTTTTCTTTAGGCATTCACATACGTTCATGACAAAGTGCAGTATGTCTTTTTGCATTTTTGGCCAATAAAAACGGTCTCTCATTAAATGTAGTGTTCTCTCTGAGCCTAAATGGCCCATTTGTTTGTGCAATTCATTCAAGACGAGGGGGTGATATATTGAGGGGAGAACCAGTTGGGTTTTCCTTCCAGCTACCCTGAACAATGTCCCGTCTTCTTTGATTTTGAGTTTAGTCCACTCCCTGGCCAAAATCTTGACCCCTGCGCTCTCAGCTTTAAGCTCATGTGCGGCAGGTCTCTTTCCCCTTTTTATGTAACTGTACAGTTTACCTATTACAGGGTCTTGCTGCTGAGCTGTGCAAATCTCTTCTCTGGGGATTGGCTGGATAGTGTCTAACAGTTGTTCAGCTCCTGTTTGCTGTTGGAGGGTATCGAAGGAGACGGCACTAAACATGGGAGTTTGCTCTAATTGCTGTACCAAGATACCCTGTTGTGTGGCTGTTACTACATCCTGACTAACAGACTGCGTACAGCGGCTCATGTAGTCCTCGAAATCAATGGGCATCCTAGATAGCCCGTCTGCATCGGGCATTGGTTTTGCCTGGTCTGTATTTTATGGTAAAATTGAAATCTGCCAATTCTGCTACCCATCGTTGACCAGAGGCGTTCAATTTAGCAGTGGTCAACACATAAGTGAGCGGGTTATTGTCTGTGTACACCACAAAAGATGGTGCATGCAACAAGTAATCCCTAAAGCGCTCACAGATAGCCCACTTGAGTGCTAGAAACTCCAATTTACCCGCATGCATGGGGTAGTTTTCTCTGGCGGTGTTAAAGTTCTAGATCCATAGGCTATGACCCTTAATTTTCCATTGCTACGTTGATAGAGCACAGCTCCTAGTCCCGCCTGAGAGGCATCAGTATGTAACACAAATGGATGATTGAGATCTGGGTAACCAAGGATAGGAGGATTTGACAATTTGTCAACCAGGCAGCACAAAACCTGCTGGTGAGTCCCTGTCCATGTAATCGAGGCAGATGATGGCAACTGCCCTTGAATGTGTTTACTTTTCCCCTTTTTTGTCTTTATCTGTGTTCTTGAATCTCGGGGTGAGCTGGGGGCGGCCAAGAGCTCGTACAATGGTTTGGCAATGCGCGAAAAGTCTTGTATGTATGACCTGTAGTAAGACAGAAATCCTAAAACTTGTCTCACCTCCCCCACCGTGCAGGGGTGTCTATCTTTTAGTGACAAGACGGGAGCAATCTCTGCCGGGTCCATACCATGTCCGTCTTTTGACACCATCCTGCCCAAAAATCGGACTTTAGGCTTGAAAAGTTCACATTTCCTAGCAGTAAGTTTAACACCGTGCTTCTGGTATCTTTGTAAAACTGCTCTCACATGTTCAACATGGTCTTGAAACGACTTGCTGTGAACTAAATTGTCATCGAGGTAAGGTAGGCAAATGTCATCCCGCAAACCCCACAGACACTCCTCCATGCTTCTCTGAAATTCAGCCGGGGCAGAACTCAGGCCAAATGGGATCCGTACCCACTGGTACAACCCCCAGGGCGTAATGAACGCTGTGAGTGGCTGACTTTCTTCATCCAAAAACCCTTGGTGATAGGCTTTCCCTTGATCAAGCACAGTAAACCACGAACTACCAGTAAGGCTATCTAGCATGTCTTGTATCCTAGGAATAGGGTGTCTATCTGGTACGGATTTGCGATTAAGCTCACGATAGTCTACACAAAGTCTGAGCTCCCCCGATTTCTTTCTTACACACACTATCGGTGAGGAATACGGTGACTTTGATTTTGTGACCCACCCCCTGTTGATTAAGTCCTGCAGGTATGCTTTCACTTCCTGGTGTAATGGTTTGGGCACGCTAATGTAAGTCTTTTGGACTGGTGAATGATCATGAAGAGAAATGTGCATGCGGAGGGTAGGTATGCTGCCGACATCATTTTCATCCCGGGCGAATGCGTTACACTCCTCCCTGAGCATTTCCCTCACTGCATTTTGCTGCTCATTCGTTAGGTGTTCTAACGGTACAGGAGGATCCCATTTCTCGCTTGTGTAGCTGCGGGGAGTTGACGAGTTTTTACAGTCTGCGTCATTTTCATCCAGTTTTGGTAGGTTCACAGGCTGTAGAGCTGCTGGGTATATTGCTTTGACCCCTTCAACATGTCCCAAAACAACGCATGGATCCAGAATTATTTTATGACTACTGGTATTAGTGATTGGTACTGGGACAGAGGTTGCGTTGCCTCTCTTTGCCTTGAACAGTACTTCTTGTATACGCAATCCTCCAGGCAAACTCTGGCTCAAGTTTGGGCAAAACAACATAGCAGTGCCTCCATCCACCTGTATACGTGTGCGACAGCGAATGGTGGTGGCTTCCCTTGGACCTAGGACAATTTTACCCCTTCCTGTTTTCACCTGAATCCCTTCATTTACCGTTTGGTGCGTGTGCAACAAATGAATCAAGGTCTTAGCGGACACCATATCCATGTCAAAAGCACTGCTCACAATGTTGGCTGCACAATCACTTTTGGTTGAACCCTGTTTTAGTTGGTAATTAATCACTTCTTCTATCACATTAAATCCTATAATAGGGTCCTGAGCTACATTGTAGTCGCTCGAGACGAGTACGGGCACTAACAGACTCGGGCTTGAATCTTCTACACCAGTAAGTCGAAACTCAACCGGAACCCACCCAATAAATGGTATTTTTGTCTGGTTAGCAGCCAGCCCATTTAGAGGTTCTGGTCCCAAGAGTTCATCTATCCCTCGAATTGTGGTATGAGGTAGGTGTTTTTTTCTCCATTTGTCATTTATCACTGTCGCGTGCGCCGGTATCCCACAACGCCGTAATTGGTACATCATCAAAAGTGCACCTGACCATTCTCGTCTACCGATTAGTTTAATCAGTTTCCGCCTTGCTTATTTGATAATGTATCAAGACTACCAATGTGCGAGGACCACCTCTTTTCGTCCTTCTCACTCAAATGGTGTTCAACCAGTCTTACCGCGGTGCAGGTGAGCTTGTGTTCCGGCCAGTGCCGTGTCTGGCAGGCTTTGGAACAGTACGTGGCAGATGAGCAGCCTGCACAAGTCTGGAGTGGCGCATCTCCTTGCTCTTTGAGTCGACAGTGATGGCAGTAGCGGGACTCGTGATGAGGTCGCTGGGTCACTGCTGGTCCCGTGGCAGTGGCCCTCTGTCGTTTCCTGCAGCAGACGTGGAGCTCGGCATCCTCTAGAGATGTGACCCGACTGGCCACACTTGAAGCAGTGGGTACAGCTGTCTCCTCGCCGCTGTCCTGGCAGGTCCTGCATCCTCTCCTCCACCGGGTGATGTCGTTGCCCGCTGGTTTCCCGGGAGGCTGGAACTTAGTGGTGTTCAAGGAGGCAAGCACCATCTGCTTCATCGCCGCAACTTCAGTTTTTAGTTCTGCTACCAGGGCATGAACATCAGGAGGAGCTGGAGCCGTCTTGAGTTTCTCCTTGACTACGGCGGTATTCTGGGATGGGGTCTGCGTTCCACCGTGTGGCCCCTCTGTGGTTTGCATCTCGTTGATTCTTGGCAACTTGGCGGTGTTTCTCTTTTGCTTGTTCACCCGCTCTGCTTCGAGGCTCGCTGCTTCATTCAGTCTCTCAATCAGTAATTCGTCAGCCACATCGGAGCTGTCGAGAAGCGGTTTAATCTGGAACTTAATATTGTCATTCAGTAGTCCTGTACTCACTGACCTCAAAAACTTCCTTTTGACCAGATCTTCGTTGTAGTGTTCGGCTGGTTCTCTTCTGGATGCATACAGAAGCCGATCTTTAAGCTCAATTGCCTTGAAGAGAAAGTCCTGCGGGACTCTTTTGGGTCCTGGGAAATGTTTATCAGTTTTGATACAAGTCAGATGTGTCGTCTTCTCTGTAATGTCCTTTCAGTATTGTTTTTAACTGAGAGAGTGTGACATCCGTCTTTAGCTCAAGCATGTCTCGCAGTTTGAGTCCTGGGCAGATGGCTCTGATCACTGCTTCGATCACCTCTGATTCACTGTGGCCTTTACGAAGTCCAACTTCCATTTGGTGGAGCAGGTTGGTGTATGATAGTCTGTCACGCTGCCCGCCTTCACCTATTTGGCCACTGATGCGAAACTCCCTTCGGATAGTCACTTCAGGTATTTTTTCTGGTGGCTGACTTTGTGTCCAGGCGGGTGGGGCGTCCACCATTTTGAGTTTTTCTTGTAACGCTTGTATTTCTTCCCGCAACTCGTCAGACAGGGGGCGCAGGCGTGGGGCGGAGAAAGAGCGCCACTCGCAGCATCGCCTTTCGACAGCCTTTCTTCGAGAAACGATAAGAGTTCATGAATAAACTGTCCATCATCCGATTTGTGGCTTTGCTCACGTTCATCCAATTTGTTTTCGATCAGTTTCCTTAACTCTCGCCGACTTTTGCCGTCGGTAGTCTCCCTTTCCTCATCATCGTAGACATCAAGAAAGTTACACACCTCCATTAGTTGATCCCAGCTTAGCTTGCACAGCGTGGTGGTAACTTGGTCCCTTAAGTCTTCGCACTCCATCTTTAGTACTCACAAGCGGATCCGTTTTTCAGAAATATCCGGGTTCGTAGGAGAGGGGCCCTCTTCAGCGGTGCGGAGAGCGCTAACAGTCGTCGCTAACTGTAGCTTCCACCGGTCACTAAGAACCCTTCTCCTGGCTGGCTCGCCAAAATATGTTGCAGCTCCGAAGCAAACAGAGCTGCCGCGGTGTTGTTCAGAATATTCACTTTATTAATTAGTTTCACACTCGGGCGAATACAGACACGTCTATGTTGGACTACGCGTCTTCTCAACTGCCGTTCGACTCGAGAGGCGTTCAGGGCCGCTTCTCAAAAAACGTAAATTAATGATCCCTTGACTGACGCCCAGAAAAGTGAAAACCATGCAACAAAACAGAAAATCAATTGAATAACAAACAGTCTCCTACATATTCAATTCTATTCTCAGACCGTTTTTTTTCTCACTCTGGCCTACTGTGTGTATGTGTGTGGGTCTGTGTGGTAATGCAAGCCGCAGTCGCTTCCAACCGTGTTCGACCGCATTTCGCAACACTCGTCACGTCGGGACAACCTGCCGCAACAGCGTTCGCGACTTTCTGCTCTTTGTCTCCACAATCCGTCCTGCTCTTCCCTTATAGTGAGAGACAGGCTGAGAGAAAGAAGAGAGAGGAAGACAGACAGAGAGTGAGAGAGAAAGAGATAAAGACTGACTCCTTGCAAAAAAAAAGAAGAAAATCCCAACTAAAAATGACAATCGGAGATCCACAAGTCTCTCTAAAGTGCAAATCTGACATTCACACAGGACATTGTCGTTAACAACCCTGACAAATTACAAAATTGTCACGTAACTAACTGAAGTCTGAAAATCATGAAAAATCAAGTCCTTCTCACAGTTTTACTTTTATTGTTACGTTGTAACGTGGGCTTGAGAGACAACTTTTAGGGAGGGGTGGGTGTTGTTTTTTTTGTTCTGTTACCATTATAAAATGGTGACATGGAAACCCCATTATTAGCCCCGCCTTGTTTGTTTGCTTGCATGGGTTTTCTCTGAGTATTCTGGCTTCCTTTCACAACCCCAAAACTTGATTGTTAGCATTCATTGAAGGTTCGAAATTGTCCATAAGCATGACTGGTTGTTTTGTACGTGCCTTTCAGTTGGCTGGCAACCAGTCGAGGGTGTTTCACGTATCGGCGCCAGTTGAAACCGTCAAACTAATGAGGACAAGCGTAAGAGACACTAGATGGACAGACGTTATTCCAATTCGATTTTCATTTCAAATGATGACAATAAGAAAGAGACCATTTTCTTTTCTTGCCTCCTTTTCCTCTTTAATGAACATATTGAAAGCAAAAAAAAAAAAAAAAGCCTTCCTCCGAGGGTCTCTCAATTTCCTGCAAACCCTCCTGACGTGAGATCTTTTTTACATCCTGGGCAAGCCAATTAAATTTCAGTCAACCTGCAAAAGGGCTGTCTGGGAGCTTCACCTCCTCTTGCCCATTTGCCCGCCCACGCGCCACTAACCCAGCGACATTTTTGGAGTATTTTCATCCCTCTTATCGTATGATATGGCTGAGCGGTCACGTCCATTCACTTTTATTTGCGAATCGCTTGCCACAAAATGATGCCAAAAGGGGGGAAAAAAACAGAACACAGCAGATGAGGTTAAGTGCCAATCAAAAACACATACAGCATTTATCGTGGCACAGGTGTGTTTGGAAGGGTTTCCATGCATGGATGAAAAATACTGGATATGACATTCTACATGCTACTAGTTACTGGTTTGGTTTGGTTTGGTTTGGTTTTATTTGAACATAACATAAAACATATACAGTAATAATAAGGTAAGAGAAATCAGTCATCATTCAGCACAGTCATCATTAAAACAGTTATGTTCAAGGGAATAGGAAGAAGTAAAGAACTTATCTAGTCCTACCCGTGTTATGTGTTTATATCTAATAAATAGTTTTTATATCAATCAGAAGAGAAAGTGAATAAGAAGATAGAAGTCTCTATTAAGGCTTATGCTTTACCCTTAACCATGATATTTTTACTACTTTTGGTGTGTATCGGATTTATATATACACACCCTGGCACTCTTGTGTCAATTTTTCTTGTATTCATAATGGATATTTCCATACCTTTCCCTATTTATCAACTTAGTTCTAATTTATCATTATATTTAACGTTTAGAACTTATCATTTTAACTCTGATTGATGTAGGTTGTTTGTACTATTTTTTGAATTTGTTTTTGAACTCAGCAAGCGATTTACTCATTTTCAGGTCCGTTTGAGATTATTCCACAGATTAACACCTTTGATAGATACACTTCTTTGCTTGATGTTTGTTCTTGTTTTTAGTTTTTGAATAAGTTGGTACCTCTTAAATCATAGCTGCTTTCTCGAATTTCAAAGAACTTTAGAATGTTTTGGCAGAGCAGGTTATTGTGTGCTTTGTACATTAATTGTGCAATTTTGTAGTCAACCAGGTCATAAAATTTCATCGTATTTAATTTGATAAATAATGGATTTGTGGGTTCCGTATATTTTGATCTATTAATAATTCAATTGCTTTTTTTTGTAGTTTTAGAATCGGGAGTGTGTTTGTTTTGCAAGCATTTCCCATATTTCCACACAGTAGTTCATATATGGTAATAATAATGAAGAGTATAATGTGTACAAGGATCTCTTATTTAGCACTTCCTTGGTTTTGTAGAGGATCCCTATAGTTTTGGCTATTTTTCTTTTTACGTTATCGATATGCGGCTTCCAACATAGTTTTGAGTCTATTATTAATCCGAGAAACTTGGTTTCATTCGCTATTTCTATCTCAATTGAGTTTACCATAATTTTAGCTTGGTGTTTGATTGGTCTTGTGCCAAAAACAATTAGCTTCGATTTTTTCAGGTTAAGTGACAATTTATTTCTGTCAAACCAGTTTTTTAATTTGTTTAATTCGTTTTCTACGGTTGTCAGGAGCTGTTTCAGATTTATTCCAGAGCAGTAGAAAGTTGTATCATCAGCAAATAGGACACATTTAAATTGTTTTGTGACCTTGCAGATATCATTTATATATAGGATGAATAGTTTTGGACCAAGCACTGACCCTTGAGGAACTCCATGAGTGATTTTCAGTTGATTCGTTTTTATTATTGAGCTGCACATACTGATTTCTGTTTTCTAAATAACTTTTTATCCATTTATACGCTATACCTCTAATGCCATATCTTTCTAGTTTTTTCAATAATATACTGTGATCTATTGTGTCGAAAGCTTTTTAGGTCTAGGAAAACCCCAACAGTAAATTCTTTGTTGTCTATATTAGTGGCTATTGCTTCCACCAACTCCATAACTGCCATTGAGGTGGTACGGTTTTCCCTGAAGCCATATTGATTCTCACTTAACAGCGCATGTTTTTGTATAAAGCTATCAAGTCTGCGAGAAAATAGTTTTTCTAATATTTTTGAAAATTGTGGTAGTAGTGATATTGGTCTATAGTTTGTAAACAGATGTCTTTCTCCACTTTTATAAATTGGAATAACTTTAGCAATTTTCATTTTTGATGGAAAGATACCAGCTTTGAATGACAGGTTGCATATGTGCGTGAAAGGTCGCACTACATATTCTATAATCTGTTTTATTATTGTCATATCAATATTAAAGCAATCAGTTGACTTTTATTTTTAAAGGTTTTTACAATATTTAATACTTCTTCTTGTTTTACAGCAGTAAGGAACATCGTGGAGGAGTTCTTTTCTACGTATCTATCTATTTCAAACAAGTTTGTTGGGTCAGGAATTTGTTTTGCTAGGTTACTGCCGATGTTGACAAAGTACTCATTAAATTCAGTTGCTATTTCTGCAGTTTTTTCCACAATTGTGTTTTTGCCTTTGATGAAATACCTGGATAATCCACTTTTTAGGACTATTTCTGATTACTTGATTAAGTATTTTCCATATTTCTTGTGTATTACTTTTATTCTGCTCTAATAGTGCATGATAATGATCTCTTTTACTGGTTCTTATTATATTTACTAGTTTATTTTTATAGGTCTTATATTTCTTTCTGCTTCTTCAGTTCTCAATTTTAAAAACAGTTTATATAAATTGTTTTTCTTTTACATGCGTTTTCTATGCCTTTCGTTATCCACGGCTTGCTTGGGTCTTTATACTTTTGGAGACTTTAGTTAATGGAAAATGTTTATCATTTAAGGAGATTATGGTCGACTGAAATACTTCAAACGCTGTATTTGGGTCTTCGTTTGAGTAGACCTCGGTCCAGTTTTGTTTTTCTAGGTCTTGTTTAAAAGCATCGATGGAGCGTTGGGTTCTTAGTCTTATTTCTGATATGTGAGTTGTTGACTTTGTTTTTCTATCAAAATAGTTATGTAAAACTGCAAAGACAGGTAGATGGTCACTTATATCATTAATGAGTAGTCCACTTTCCATTTTTGATCAATCTTATTTATAAAAATGTTATCTATTAATGTGGCCGTTTCGACTGTTATTCTGCTAGGTTTCAGGATTACTGGGAAAAGGCTGTTGCTGTACATAGTATTTATAAAGTCAGATGTTTTTTATGTCCATTTGGGTTTAATAAGTCAATGTTAAAGTCACCACACATTATTCGTGTTTTCTTATCGTTGTTGTAGCTGAGCATATCTGTTAGTATTTTATTGAATGTATCAATACATGATCCTGGTGTCCTATAGATGCAGCTTATGATGATATTTGATGCCTTTTATTATCTATTTCAATAGTTAGACATTCCATTAGGTTTTCTATTGTCTTTGTCAATCTCTCGATTTTACTGCATTTAAGTGCTTTGTCTACATATATTGCAACCCCCTCCTTTTTGTTTTCCTATTAATTGCAAACATTTCATAACCTTCTATTTCCATTTCACTTATTTTATCATCGTCAAGCCAAGTTTCTGATATGGCAATTATTTTAAATTTATTGAATTTAGCCAGGTATTCTTTGATTTTTGTGAAGTTTTTATAGAGACTTCTACTGTTTAAGTGTATTACTGAAAGTGCATTTTCCAATTTAATATTAGTATTGAATTGTTCATCCAGGTAATAATCGGAGTTTGTTACCCTTTGTTTGTTCTTGAAGAAGTTATTGTCCGGGTCCAAATTGTTCTCGGGGTCGAATGGCTTATAGTCAGTATCTTCAAAGGGTTGGAAGTCCATGTTTTTGGGATGTGAATTTCCTGCTCCCACGCGGTCGTCGCTGGCTCCCTCGCGGTCGTCGCTGGCTGCCTCGCGGTCGTCACTGGCTGCCTCGCGGTCGTCGCTTGCTCCCTCGCGGTCGTCGCTTGCTCCCTCGCGGTCGTCGCTGGCTCCCTCGCGGTCCTCGCTGGCACCCTCGCGGTCGTCGCCGCTCCCTCGCGGTCCTCGCTGGCCCCTCGCGGTCGTCGTCGGCTCCCTCGCGGTCGTCGTCGGCTCCCTCGCTGTCGTCGTCGCTCCTCGCGGTCGTCGTCGGCTCCCTCGCGGTCGTCGCTGGCTCCCTACGCGGTCATCGCTGGCTCCCTCGCGGTCGTCGATGGTTCCCTCGCTGTCTTCGCTGGCTCTCTGGCTGTCATCGTTGGCTCCCTCGCTGTTGTCTCCCAGCTCCCTAGCGGTCGCTGGCTCCCTTGCAGTCGTCGCTGGCTTGTTCTCGGTCATCTCTGGCTCCCTTGCTGTCGTCGCTGGCTGGTTGTCTCCCGGCTTCCTCGCGTCGCTGGCTCCCCTGCGGTCGTTTCAGGCTTCTTCGCGGTCGTCACTGGTTCCCTCATGATCGGTCGTCGCTGGCTTCCTCGCGGTCGGTCGGTCTTGAAAAAGTTGTTGTCCGGGTCCAAGTTGTTCTCAGGGTCAAATGTCTTGTAGTCAGTAGGGTTGGAAGTCATCAAAGGGTTGGAAGGGTCTTCAAAGGATTGAAGTCCATTTTTTTGGTATGTGAATTTCCTGCTTCAATCGGGTCAGAGTTTTTGTCATCGAGTGGTGAACAGTTCTCAGTATGCCGCATGATGGTGTTGAACTCGAGCCTGTTGTGTTGGAGTACTGGTGCGGGGTGGATGATAAGTTTGTCATGTCTTAAGTAGGCAGTTTCCCCTCTGTCACGTGCAGCTTTTAATTTTGGGAGGAGTTCTTTTCTTTTGTCGTGCGGCATCTGTAAAGTCTTCGTTGATGTAGATGTTGGAGCCTTTTAAGTATTTTGCTTTTGTAGGATCCTTGTTCTGTCCTTGTATCTTTGAAATTTCACCACAACTGGCCTCGGTCGAGGTCTTCCAGGTTCATGTCTACCTGTGCGGTGAGCTCTCTCCACCTCGATTTGCCCCTGTAACAGCAGCTTCTCCTTGAGGATTTTTGAACTTTTTCCTCTGTTTCAGTCCACGTTTCTCCCGGTGTTTCCTCAATTCCATCAATTACCAAGTTGTTTCTTCTTGACTGTCCTTCCAAGTAGTCCATCTTGTCTGTTAATACTAGCATGCTGTCACATATTTTGTAGATTTCTGTTTGCATGTCTTTGGAACTGCCAGTTTGACAGAAAATGTTTTTTTTAATGTCGTCTACCTCGTTTTGGGTAAAGTTGATGCTGGTTTTTATTTCTTGGACTTCTCTGGTAAAAGTGTCAAGTCGTGAGTTTGTCGAGTCTATTATCATCTTAACAAATCCTTTGAAATTTTCCTGTTGTTGTTGCAAGAGCGCGAAAAAGCTCTTTTGTTGCTGGAGTAATTCGTTTACTTGAGTGAGGGTCAGGAAGTCCTCATCGTGCTTTGTGTCTTGCTTCTGTTTGGGTGGCATTTTGTCGGGTCTTGCTAGCCGGTTGTATGCTAGTTGGTGACGTGTCCAGTGGGCTTGCTGCTTGGTGTTGCTGACGTGGCAAGTGGCTTTGCTGGCTGCCTCTCGGCTTTCTCACGCTCGCTGGCGTTCTGCTGGTAGGTCTCTGGTGGTGGTTTCCAGCTGCTTAGCGTCTGTTCGCGGTTAGCTTCCGTGCTAACGTCTCGGCGTTCTCACGCTGGCATTATAAAGAAATTAAAAGGGGTCTGCGGTTTACGACAATGGCAATTTTGGGATGAACACCATCATGACCAAGTCTCTCCACTACAATACTGTAGTATTGAGAAAAGTATACGAGAAGAACAGAAATCATTTTGGCTTGTAGAAAAAGAAGCATTAATGACAACATGTCGGACCTTGATGTGATGGATTTGTGCAATGAGGAATTTGCATTGTTGCAGATGAGTCATCTTTGCAAGATTATGAAATAAAGTGTGCAACAATAGATTCTGTGCATAGAGTGTTTGGAACCGATGGATTTTTGCATTAATAGTAAGTGGTACCTCAACAATACAGAAACATTAAATCAGCTGTAATGGTTATCGAATGCGCTGTAATGAAAAACAAAACAAAGAGGACACAAATGTGCCCCCGGCTTGTGAGTTGTGGCTTCTTAAGAGTCTGTTTGGGAAGATTCTGCCGTTTCAGCTCCAATTAGTCACCGCAGATATACTGACTCCTATCAGTCGGCGTAACATTTGAGATTTCAGTATTTTTGGGTCGGCATACAATGGGAACCCCAAAGTTGAACAGCATCCATTTCCTGACGCTTGCTTGACTGTCTTGTCTGTTCACAGTCACGATATAAAACGGTCAAAACCGTTCCAAGGTCAACCTGTCCCCATCAAAAAGAGCGTCTTAATTGTAAAAGTAAATTTTCAACTAACATTGTATTATTTCCCATCAAACACTGTGTAATACCACAAAGCTGAAACAAAGTAAAAGGCAACTGTCACTCGGTAGCGTTTTGTATGCATCGTTGAAATACAATAAAATAATAAATAAAACGGGGTCAATCAATAAAATAATAGTTGTCATATTGCATTGAGAAGCCATTCTTTGTACTTTGCCACCAAAAACGAAAAGCACCCCTTGTGCCTTTTGCTCACTGAACTGAGGTCTAGTATGATTTTACTGACTTCTCGTGTGATGTCAGATGAAAGGTAGAAGGTTGGACACGTTTTGGGGGAAATATTAAAGACATTTCAAATTATGCACTGCTTTTGGTCTTTTCCAAGACACTATGAACATTTTTTTTTATTATTCAGAGGGGAAAAAAAACTAATTAATTCAGCCAGATTTGCAGATGTTACAAATATTAATGTTATCCTGTTAGACCCATTCATATTCTCCATCGGAACATTTTCGATAAATCAACGTGTTGGAAAGAGATCTTTTTCAAAGCTGGCATCTGTCTCATCAAAGAGCTTGTCACAGAAATGGAAATGCGTTGGGAAATCTCACACAAGCGTGGCAAAAACATGCAAAAGTGAAACAAAAAAGGTCTAATGGTAACACACAAACCACATGCGCCACAGTGCTGTCCCGGTTCATTCCAATTAGCATGCTACCATTTGACTCGGTTGGAGCATAATTTAGCAGTGTCGCATTGGTTTTCACAGAAGAGAAAACGACCGGCGGAATCTGTGGCTGCAGTCGAATGCAAGTTGTGAGAGAGAGACATTTATTCTTGCTGCCAATGGCCTTAATAGCAGCAGGGCATAGCTTGGAAATGCATGAGTCTTGTCCAAATTGCCTTCTTTCTTGATAAATCTAATATGGAGCCAAAAGTTGGACTTTCTGCAGTGCGGTACCTGTGAACCTCTCATGGTGACCATACAATTACGCAAAAACCCAATGGCGAGTAGGAAGTCTAAATACATCTGTACTTTTGAGCAATTCTTTTTCTGATGATTTTTTTTTGCTCCGTGCATTATTTAAAAATAATAATCCTTCGATCCAGTTACAAGTACATTATAAAACTACTGACCAAAATGTATCTGGACACAGAGGATTTTATTTCGTGCAACCACTGGATGAAATAAAATGGCGTAAAATCAACAAAAACCTTTTCCAGGGAATATGAACGAACATCACAGACATGATGGAAATGAAATGATTTGTGAACACTGAAAAATAAATTGATTTTTACTCAATTTTATTTCATTGAATGGTGGCACAAAATAAAATATCTGGATGCATTTTTTTAGGCTGTACATCTACTTAACCAACATAACGAGATCCAGACAATTTATAACATTTTGTACAGCCACTTGACCAAACAAAAAATTGAGTAAATTCAACATAACAATGTTTTCTGTATTGCAAGAAATTAAGAGATGGAGTTGCTTTAAAAGCCCACCACACATGCACTAAGAATTGTAGCGATTGTGTGTTCGCGTGCCCGAGCAAGGCTCAAAGCTCATTTCTCCTACAATTCAGCACAGGTGTAGTTGCTGCAGCTATGCAGGTTGCAGGAGCCCATGAGGCTGTGATGCAGACAGCCTTCACACATAGAGCTCAGTGCTTTGGGAGCACGTATACACACACACACACACACACACACACACACACACACACACACACACACACACACACACACACACACACACACACACACACACACACACACACACACACACACACACACACACACACACACACACACACTCGTCTCCGGTAAACAGCAGCAGTGCTTATTGGTATTTCTTACAACATCAGCAGGGGAGGAGAGGACGCCGAGATTGGAAAGTAAAGGACAGGCGAATACGAGGGCGACAGAGCAATAGAATGGAGGGGCGCATAAGGGAGGGGGATCTTCCAAAATGAGCGGGGATAAGTATGGAAAGGGAGATAGTTGTAAAAGATGAAGAATGAGTCATATGGGAGGAAGGGGAGGCGGGGGGGTGGGAGGGGGAGCGCGTTAATAGAGGGGAGCGAAGGGCATGAAGAAAAGCAATTAGGAGAGGTGAGCGGCGAGGGCCGGTGATAGAAAACAAGACGTTAGGCACACACCCGGTTTGATGCCATTTTGGACATCGTTTGGGTGCATGTGCTGTGATCACACTTGAAGCGAAATGGGTATCGAGGCCAGTGAAGAGTATCGATCGTCATCACCTGGAGGCCGTGAGAACATTGAGGCGCTGGAGCCTCGCAGGAGAAAATAAAAAGGATGTAATCAGAGCTTCTCTGCAGGCTTGTTGAGGCAGAGGTTAGAGCAAATAAAAATTACAACACAACAAGAGTGTCCAATGGATTTTCCTCTTCATCAAAACTATAACAAGCAAAGCATGCTGCATCGCACTTCACCTGACTGGAGACTAAATAACACCTCTCTTTTTTTATTATTGTTTTTGTTTTCGCCATTAACTGTTTGTTTAATTTAGCTTTTATTTTGAAAGCGGTGCTTTCATTTCATTTCGATGTTGGTAACCTGGCAACTTTGTCACCATAGTGACTTTTCCGACTACTGCCACGACCGTTTAGAAAAAAAACTACAACAACAACATCAACAAAAAAATGCAACAGTCACCCTCATTTTAGCAACATTCTTATCAAGAGGAGAACATGCCCTGGAAATGATTTGTGAGTCCTAACTCGGGCTGCAAAATTAAGCAAATTCAAATTGGTTTCTCAATGTAGTAGATTGCAATTTTCATGTTACAAGCCTGCCGTTTTGGAAAAATAATAAGACGTTTGCAGCCTTTCGGTTGGTAGGTATAGTTTTGATTGCTTTTTCATTACCGTAATTTCCGCACTATAGTGCGCACCTGATTATAAGCCGCACCCACTACATTTTTAGAGGTAAAACAATTTTGTACATACACAAGCCGCACCTGTATATAAGCCGCATGTGTCCACATTAAAACATGTCAACATATTTACAAAGAAAGACGGTACACAGAGAGAGTTTTCAAAGTTTTAATAATATAACTTAACAATAATAATAATATAACTTTCTTCCCAAACGGTGCCTGTGACGCGGCAGTAAAACGGTAGCAACATGGTAACAACACGCTAGCAACAGAATAGCAACACAGTATAACAGGTCTGGTAAATGCCTTTCTTTTTGCATTTTCCATGATGAGGGTATGTTCACGCTAATTTAATTTATGCACAAGACAAGAAGTTGCAGTCTTCCTCGACGCATATATTCCACCGGTCTTAATCTTACCTTTTCGACTCGAGCGCCCCTGGCGGCCGATAGAAAAATTACATAAATTGGCCGCATCACTGTATAAGCCGCAGGGTTGAAAGTTTGGGAAAAAAGTAGCGGCTTATAGTCCGGAATTTACGGTATTTATACACTGCCTAGATAGGTTTGGTGCTTTCAAGGGACCTCAGCCAATTCTATTTAAATTGACTTTAAATAAAACATGCATCTCTTGTGTGACCGTACTCTGCACATTTCATGCATGTGTAAAACCTTGACGAGCAGCAGCAAACGTTTTCACTTTTCACCTGCGTCCCCTCTGAGCCTCCAACATTTTTTTGTTGTTGTTGTTTTAAGTTCCCCGACACTGCAAGACATCCAAGAAATGGACGTTTTTGCCCACTGTGACATGCATTAGTAATGGCCACCATGCAAAATAGATCAGATTTCATAGACTTCATAGAGTGGCAGCGCAGGTTGCGGCTGAAAATAACACATTTGTCTACGAGGCACGTGCCTCTTTGTTAACACTATCTAACCCTTAAAGCGTCAGTATTTGCGATGCGCATCGCATGAAGCCCCTCTCGCGCATGCACAAAGGACAGAATGGTGTGTCACTGATGTGTTTCTTTCCCCTTTTCCTTCAGGGAATGTTTGACTTTGATAAGACAAGAAACTGTCTGTTAGCTCATCTCTGATAGTGTGGGTCTTTTTCTACTGTTTCAGTGGGCTTGACAGACAGATAGCTGGATGGATGGAGAAATAGAAAACCAGATACATTGACAGGCTTCGGCAACAAACCAGATGCGATGAGGATGCCGCCAACATAGACGCAGAGAAATCACGAAAAACCGAAAAAGTGGAAACAGGAAACGCTAGCAGCAAAGAACCATGAAAATCTAACAAGGACTCCAAAAATACACAAAAACTAAATTTCCCAAAGTCCAAATACACGAAACGTAAATCAGCTGTTAAACAAACCAAAATACTGACACAACGAAAAATTCGGAACAGGAGCGACTATGAACATGAACGTCTGGAAAATAGCTCTTCAGCCTGAGCAGCAAGCAAGGTCAATAATCCGACAGTGACTAGGCAGCTTGGCAGTCCTGAAATACATGGCAGGCTTGATTGGTAACAAGGCACAGGCGCACCTGTTGAAGAGGCATGCCCTCCACTCCAGCTGGTGCCGAAAACAAACACAGACAGAGCCAAGACCCGACAGATATACAGTAGAGCCTTGCACAGATCGATGGATGCACAAATGGACAAATAGGAAAACAAATGACAGACAGACAGACAGACAAACTTGCTCTTATATATCAGGTCCGTGAGGTCGTTTGAGACTTAATCGGGACGGGGAATAACCGAATGGCCGCGGCAGCCTCTCAGCTGGCTGTGAGTCATTTTTGCTCGAGTTGCCAAAGTTCACTTCATGTAGGGCTTCTTTTTCTTATTATGGTCAGGATTGCGACATTGCAGCAGCCGCCGCTGATAAATGGTGCTGAGAACAGAGCAAGTTAATGTATCACCAGGGTGGTAGACACTCATTGGGGGTGGGCAAAGGCGAACCAAGTCATGAGGCTCTCCACAGTGTAACAAAACGCATTTTCTCAAGAACTGAACTTGACAAAAGGAGAGTATGTAATATAAGCCATTTTGTTCAGATTTTGAACACATCCAATTTTGGGACATCTTAAAGACCCTGTAAAGAGAATTCTGAGGTTTGCTTCGAAATACATTTTTCATGTTTGAAAACAGTTCCTGAAAATGTGCAAAGATTGAGAACTATTTACAATAGCACTCAATTGTGAATCCCGACATTTTAGTTTTCCTGATTTTTCTTTTTCTGGGCGTGGCTAATCCGGCGCCATGTGACACACTTGACATGAGTTCCACTTGACAGCCAGCATGTGGGCCGGAGTCTCGCACCAGTTTAGAGCGTGCCATTATTGGTCAAGACTGCGTGCAAGTCATTCTGATGATGGGGAAAGTGCCAGAAAGGGAATGTAAAGTCCAACTTGGCAGCCAACGTGTGGAAACTTTAGAGTGCCTCGTTGTCGCAGTGTGGAAAAGTACCACGATGGCTTACTGGAATATACTCCATCCATTGGACATGGTATTGCGGCTCAAACATTTATTTACAATATGAGTAGGCAAAAGAAAGATGCCAGACAAAGTGTGGTTTAGTGTCCTGGGCAGACACGCCCACATTTCTGAGCGGAGAGAATAACTCTAAAAATGTCTTTCAAGTTCCAAGCAATCCTAACAAGTAAACAATCTCTACGCTTTTATTGGTCGGTTTTCTTTTTTACTGCAATTGATGGGAGCATTAATCAACGTTTAATATACTTTGGACCACTTCGCTACACTGCTTTAATACTCACACCTTCACCACCAGCTGTGCTACTTTACTGCCGAGAGCGACTTGGTCTCGCTGTTGTCGGTCCGGCACATTTGGCAGAGTGACGAATTTGAAATTTGATGTCATTTTGACATTAATTGTTTATTTTCCGCTTGCTTTATTCCATACTTACAACCGCACCAACAAATTCAATTTGCAGCCGTAGTCCCGAATCAATTCTGCACAGGAGCACGAAGAAGATTTCTTTGAATGAGATCGGAAGGAGTGGGACTCGAAATAGAAATATGATCAGCGTTTTAAGCGCGTGAATTAAGACCAAAATGATAATTGTTTGGGGAACACACAAAAAAAAAAAGCTTGGGGCCCGCTGTTGTATAAGATGAGCACAAACTGAAATGCAAATTGTTGCAATGAATGCCGTCGACCTCGCACCTCATGAAAATGATACAGAATTCCAGAGAGGATGGAACATATTGCTTTTGTAAAGTGACAGGGCATTGTGGTGTCACTCTTGAATTTGAAAAGGGTTTTGTTTGTTTCCCTCCATACTTGTCCTAAAAATAACCGTCTGTGCATTTGTGCGTCTTGAGGCGTGAGCTATCTCACCAACCGTGTGTCAACCGAAGAACATGGAACATGCAGAGAGCTACTTAATCTACATGCATTTTGCATATGCGGATATCTACTTTACGAGAAGGAGCGGGCGTGCTTGGGATGACGATTTCACCTGGCATTGAGAAGAGGGCTTCTTTACATTCAAACCTCGTCCATTGTGTGGCGGATATCCTTTGCAGCAACAGATGATGGCGCTCTGTAGCAACAAGCCGCAGACAAAAGGAAGGGCTTGAAATATTGCGTTGTTGATGCTTTTTAGTTGTTTTGTAGTCATTTACGTATTTGGAATCAAATCTTTCCATATCATGAGGTTGTAGGGCGGAAGAATTAAGCGATCAGAATTGACATGGCAATATAATGGAATTTTCAAATCACAGTGGCTACAAATTGGGGCAAAAATATATATTTGGTTGATCAGTATTGATTTATGTGTAAGGTATCTAGATAGGGCGGCACGGTGAGCGACTGGTTAACAGCTACAGGGTTTAATTTCGGCTCCGGCCTTCCTGTGTGGAGTTTGCATGTTCTCCCCGTGTCTGCGTGGGTTTTCTCCGGGTACGCCGGTTTCCTTCCACATTCCAAAAACATGCATGTCAGGTTAATGGAACGCTCTAAAGTGTCCTGACGTGCAGTCCACATGTTTACAGATCATTGTTTGATGAAACATGACAAGTTTACGTGATAGTCACAAACTTATTTGCATTATTGTCGCCATCGGATTCATGACTTACTGATTTTGTTGTTTGAGAAGTTGTAGCGTTAAAACTGCATGTCAAAGTGTTTCGTAAGTTAACAACTCTAGTTGCAGTACAGAAACAAAGTTAAAACGAAAAACCAAGAACCTCCTCAATATCACGTTGTTTTGCATTCACTGACCAGAGAGTATGTTTTTGCTCTATATTTCTCAAGCCAGAGCGGCACCGCTAAAGTGCTGAAGTGAAGCAATTGTGTTGCTTTGGAGGTGCTTAAATGACTCAAATGTGACAAATGCAGCTTCGACTTCATTAATTTAAGACGATTTTCCTGAAATTTATAGCAAGCAAACAGCAAATCCTTGCCTTGTTTTGACTAATAATGTACTTGTAAACAATGATGCAGACATTGGCATTTTCCCGTCGTTGTAATTTGAATGCGGGTTGCGTTATTTATCAAAGGCCTATTATGAAAAAGTGACTTTTTAATTGTTTGTACAGAGATACGTTTGTTCTCCGGGTGCCTGTCCACCTATCAAGTTTGACATCACACAACTGAGTAAATCTCGCTATCTCCCCATTTCTGAACAAGCGTCTGTAAAGGAGCCTTTCAAATTGTGCCGTACAGAACGACAGGGCCTATTACATGGGACCATATTCTGCTTAAATGGAAAAAAAAAGGCTCATTTTTCTGGCTGCGCGGACTCTTTCATATACTTAAGTCTTTCATTTAGGATCGTTTTTGCCAGACACGCGCAGAGCTGTCGTGAATCCAGCGCCCGGTGAAAAGGTAAAACATGACATTGCGCTTGAAGTTTGGATTCAGCTACATGCCAACGTAGGTCGCAAACATTGTTTTAGTCGCGCTATTTATTTGCAAAGTATACTAGCGCCAGCAGATTGTTTTTCGTTGACGACTCGAGGAGCAATTCCACTTCCAATATGGTGCTCGCGGCCGCTATTAAAAAGCAGACTGTTGGGCTTTTTTTTTTTTTTAACTTCAACTCCATACATTGTAATTCATGATTGTGCGTTAGATATTTCATAATTTCTTTTTTGTTTGCTTCTGTGTCTATCCTCAAACACATCAAAATGACTCTGTGGCAATCAATACAAGGGCCAACACGCCCCCTTTTTTATTGTGGGAACTTCAAACGAGCTTTTTTATTAGCTTCATTTCATACAGAATGCATTAAAATAATAATAATCTGACTTTCAAAGTGTTGTTTCAATCTGTTAGAAAGAAGGAGCTGTGCTCAGGTCTCGCCTGGCCAGAAACGTTGGCTACTTCAGGTAGTTTCATCATTAAAATGTGCTTTATTTTTCCTCTAGGATTTCAATGACTTTCAGGAAAACGCCATGTACCATGATTTAGAGCCGGCCTCAGAGTTCAATTAATCACGCCTGCTTGGTGTTTGCCCACTCATTTTTAGATGAAAAGTGTGGGGGGAAAAAAAGGAGTTTTGTGTGAATGGGCCACGAGTTTCTCCATCCACGAATTCGCCATTTTCTAGCAAAGGTCAGACTACACTGCCAGAAACGCATCATGGGGTCAAAGCCAAAAAGGTAAGCCAAGCTAACGTGAGTTTTGCGAGTTATCATCATGAGCTAACAACATTAACATGTTAGGCAAAGACGGCATGTGTGTTGGGTGATGTGTCCGCTGCATGCGCCACCTCCACTGATCTGTTGCATATACAGTCTTGACAAATGGATGGAATGTTGTGTACTGTGTGAATTTCTGCCTTCTCAAGTGAAAATGCTGACGGCATGTTGTCTTTTTAGGCGCTTGTTCTTTTTTCTTTATGCCTGAGACTCAGCTTCAATTAGAAGCCTTTTGCTGTGATCAACCTGCAAGCACTGCACCCCGGTCATCATTATAATGAAAGCCGTACAGTACTTGACATTGTCCCAGTAGTTCAGACAGCGAGCAGGGTGAGCACAGGCTCATTTTCATAAGAAACGGCCCCCTATGCTCCAAACAGGCTATATCCAGGAAGCTTAAAATCAGTATGTAAAGTGTACTATAATTCTTAACGCAATACCTGAGAAACGAATTACGGAAAAAAAAAATGCAAAGCACAGTATACCTTTAAAGCAATCAGAATTTGATGTTCATACATTAGCATTTGTTACTTACAAAATACACGTACGATCTTGTTGGGTTACAGTATATCAACGCGAGGCTCACCGCATGAATAATTATATGCATTATATAATCAGACCTTGAACATTTTAGTGACGACTACAGATTTACACAACACCTCTGTAGGCTCTCAACGTCCTGACCCTTTAAAGAAAAAAAAAAACACTATAGCAGGCTGGGGACAAATAGTCACAATAGTGCATAGATTTTGGCTGATTTGACAAACTGGAATGGATTGAGCGCCTTCCTCAAGCAGCAGCTCATGCACAGTCACAACACAGGGTGGGCTGACAAGTGAAACAGACAGGATGAAGAGCGCGCGGGGATTTTCCAGCTGGGGGCCAAGGGGGGTGCAATATTTTGCTGGAACTGGGAAAAGAATTGTGCCTGAGATGTGCCTGCAGTTGATTTACCAGCTGCCATATCCATTCAGGAGAAAAAAAATGGCAGAGACTGTTTTGCTGCTGTTTGTTAGCTACCTTTGGCCATAAATCTCATGACATTGATCACACACAACTCACGTGTTACATAGATGCACACACGCTGTGTATTGGACATGATGAAATTGAGAAGGCCGCATCCCTGGGCAATCAGCGATTGTAGTCTCAGTGAAACAATAGCAGGAAGTTGTCTTCAGGGGCTTGAAATCTAGTTTGAGCACTGGAGTCATGCGTTGGACAAAGTACAGTGGTGCCTTTGAATATGAGTCAAGTTTGTTCCTTGAGAATGCTCGTAATCCAAAACACTCATATCTCAGATCATCTTTTTGTCATAGAAATGAATGGAAATGCCTTTAATTCATTCCACTCTCCCTTAAAAAAAATAACATAGTTTCAAAATAGCACTCTATTATATTTGATCAACGAACAACAATGACATAAATCGAATTAAACCATTTTTGCCACACTTCAGTGCACATTGTGCTGTATGTTGTGCTTCTCATTATTCACATCTTGGCCAACTGGTGGCAGTATAAGACATACATACAGCTAGAAGGTACATTCGTCATTCTTCACAGAGAATAAAGAATATACAGTGCTCTCTTTCCATACACCCATTTTCTAATCCACGTTTTGCTCAGAGTCGCGAGTGTGCCGGAGCCTATCCCAGCTGTCTTGGGGCAGTAGGCGGCGTACACCATGAACTGGTTGCCAGCCAATCACAGGGCACACAGACAAACAACCATTCACGCTCACAATCAAACCTGGTGACAATTTAAGAATGCTCCATTAACCTGCCATGCATGTTTTTAGAAAGTGGGAGGAAACTGGAGTACCCAGAGAAAAGCCACGCAGCCACGGGAAGAACATGAAAATGCCACACAGAAGGCCGGAGCCAAAATCAAACCTTGCAACTCTGCACTGTGAGGGGGATGTGCTAACCAGTCACCCGCTGCCTGTCCCTATTGTTTCTGTTGTTTTATTGTTTTTATTCTCCAAAACCCACACTTTGCTTTTGTCTATATGTGTTACTGCACCATTTACGTTCATCTAGCCTTCGCTTAAAATTTAACACTGTCAAATTCAAGCCTATTGCTAGCATAAAGTTTCCATTTTATGTTAGCATTCAAGAAACAGGTGTTATGCAGTCGTAAACATGTGTGTAATTCTTTTTGTTATACGTTTAGTTTGACAGTAACCTTCAGATGAGATTGGCAGACACATTAAACAACACACATGCACAAATAACCAAATTGCACATCACGCAACATCAACAGCAGAGGCAACACATAAGTAAATAACAATACACAAATAATATGATCATTTAAATGGCCTATGGGCTGACTTGTCCTCTATCAATTTATCGGAAACAAACATCGGCATTACTCCACTAGCAACCATTGGCAATTATTTAGCTGTTTAAATTATAGACACACCTCTTCGGGGCAGCAGTAGCTTATCTGTAAGGATTTAGCAGAAGCAGGGTCACGGATTCAAATCCAACTGCTCTCTCCGTGTGTGTGCCTGCATGGGAGTGTTGTGGTTCTCGGTGTAGTGTGTAACACAAAATATATACCGAAGAGTATAAATTGAATTTCCCCTTGAGGGATTATAAATAATAAATTAGTTAAATTCAATGAGAATTAATGTAGCATATTTAAGAGCTTATGCATTTGCTCTAGTTTAGACTTAAAAGGAATGTTTGTGTTGTTTGGGCAGAGGAGAATGTGTAGCTGAATGAATTCCAATTTGCTTCGCCAGGGTGTATCCCATCTGTGCTTTTTTTTTTTTTTTAACACTGCCATGATTCATATTCCAATTGTGCCAGTTGAAAGCAAGAAATCTGAATTATGCCACTTCAACCATGCACTGTAAATGTAGCCTAATTTGCGTAACCTACTGGAACTCTAGCTCGGCTTTATCCGAAACCTCAACCACAGTGCCAAGGGGATCGCAAACACAAAGAACAGAAGATGTAAAAAGCATACACATCAGGGAGGGTCTATCCACCCTTGTCAAATCCGCTCAGAAACAAAAAGGACCACTACACCAATACTGAGAACAAAAAACAGATGCCTGTTGGTCTGTCAGAGAAGCTCCAAAGGATTTTCTCCAAATAAAGTATTGCGGTGCACTTCAAATCCTGCAACCCCCCCCCCCCCCGCCCAAAAAAAGGATCACCCCTAAGACAAAATCCCTAGAAGCAAACTCACTTCTGCTGTTTATGCGGTGCAGTGTAGCGAGGAGTGCAGTGACCTCTGCGTTCGAGGGCAGCCTCTTCGCGTCCAGAGTCTACACTTCATTTGCATCTCAAAGAAAAGGGGCATTCCTTTGAGGACAGCAATGTCAACATTTCATAGACAGAGCCGATCGATGGTTTGAGAGGCAACCATAACACAAAGCAAACATAACCAACAACCAGGCGGGGTATCTAATAATTGTTACTTTAAATCTATTGTACTTGGTTATATTAGGACAGTGTGGACTTCTGGGTAGCATCACTGCCTCACTGTGTTGAGATTCAGGGAACAAATCTTGGCTCTGGCCTTCCTGTGTGGAACATGATGAAGCAGAATTGAGCTGTTATGCTGCACATCAATGAAATATGCTGCCAAACAGGAGTGAATTCAGCCCCCCTCCCCCCTCCTTCTGCCCCAAGTGTGAATTGTTTTAAATCCAGGATAATTTTATTTTTTTTTAACCATGCTTCAGTTTGTGCCTCTTTAAAGCCTTTTTGATTTTTGGAAATCTTTTACTTGCACGGAACATTATTTTATTATGTTCTATGTTGTTTTGTTTTTTTATTCTTTGAAATGTTGACATTTTAGCATGTAAAGCACACTGAGTTAACGTGTGTATGAAATGCGCTGTATAATTAAAGCTGCCTTGCAAAGTTGTTTCTCTTCAAGAAAAATCAAGGTGTTGAGCAGTGGATGTGGGAAAAGAACACAAAAACACCTTGTACGTTCTGCTCCAATTCTTCTGGTACAGTGGCAGGCCGCCCAGGGTTACTGTTCCAGCTGCATTCATGTTTTTGTCCTGGTAGACAAACACAAGGAATTATCAAAGTCATGATTCTGTCTTGTGTTGTTTTTCAGTCTCAGGCAGGCGTGTGGGCGTTTTCCCCCATGAGTCACATTTCTCCTGCTTTAAAAGCCATGCCACGCCAACGACTGGTTGTCGTAACAATCAAGGTAGGTTGGTGTCTGCTCTCACACATTTTCAAATCTATTTAATGTATTAATACAATTTTTGACATGTCCCTCATACGTTTATCAAATGTTCACTGACTAACTTGACACAGAAGTCAGCTTTAAACATAACCAACAACTTTAAGTGAGTCGGCACCAAGGATTGGAGTTGAAATGAAAAAGCCTCTAGTGTTTTGCGCCAGGAATAGAAGCTGCCATGTCTCAGTAAGAGGGCCACTCTGCTAACCCATGTGAGCACCTTGAAGCCTTGTGGCAAGTATGAATGTTTAATTAGCGCATTGCAGGTTTCAATATTTGATTATAACGTTACAGGTGGGACGGAGTAAAACACTGTCGAGTATTCCTGTTGATGCCGCCACAATGACAACTGCTATTCAGTGCCAAGAACAGTGTGTTTTTGGGCAAATAAAGTCACTAGCACACATACGCCCGAAATCCTTTCAATGCGCTTGAGCAAGAGCCCAGAGCTGAATTTCAAGTGGCAAGCGTACACACACTGACACAGCCTCAAACGTCTTGTAGTGTCATGACCTTACAAGTTGGGTCATTGCGACCTATTCTTCAACATGAGTCAGCACAAGGATAATGGAGCGGAACGTCTGTGCCTCAATCATACAAACACCTCAGGGATCTATTTTGGGCGGGCTTGGATATATGCGAAACGTACCTCTGCTAAAAGACTTCAGCGTATGCATTGCGACTTGAGAAAAATGTGTTTTTAAAACTGCGTGACTAGGGGTGGGCTACTTACAAACTGGAAGGGTCCACCGTTTTTCCATCAGTGCCACTCGCTACCAGTATGACAAAAAAGCTATTTCAGATATTGAAGATATATGTGCATATATGCAAAATATGCACTCTTAATATACTTCATGTTTCATAATACATTTCTCAATGCATATATAAACGATCCACTATCCTAACACAAGGGTTTGAGGCAAACTATAAAATAACCACATGCTGTTATTTGAGGAATTTTTTTTAGTGCAAAGGGCTCTCGTGCATAAAAATTATCACCCATATCTGGCACAAAACTGCTGAACAGCAAACCAGCATTAAGTGATTAAGTGCAAGAGCTCATTTGATCCATTTTTCACAAAAATCAACTCACTTGTTCGTCCTGCATATCATACCAAAGCTGCAAAAAAAAAAATATTTAGGCCTACTCATGTAGAATAGGTCAGGCAGTAAAACCCCATGCCAATGCAAGATCGGTCTGCCATCTAGTGGTGAATGGTGATATTACAATGGTGATATTACAACTTAAAACATTTGATGCATATTTGCTGTGAAAATATGAAAATGGTAGACTGAATGTTTTGTAAAAATATCATTTAAAAACTTATCGAGAAGCCACCAATTGCCCGTCCACTTGCTAGACCAAGGTTGGATCCCCGTAATGCAAACTGGGGACATGTGACATCACGACGGTATATGCGGCGCAACAAGCATAACTCAGCTTCTTATTGGAAGCATGCTGATATTTTCGGTTGAATGAATGAATCATGCGTTAATTCCTCCAGGCCATGTGGATTAGAGATTGTGAATACACTGACCGAATGAAATAATTTGTTGTTCACGTAGCGGAATTCTTTGTGCAATGGCGCTTTCAATAAAAGTGGCGGCAATCCCTTTTTTCATTTCGGCTTGTTGGTGACGTCTGTGTCGCCGTTCCGTCTGTACTTTCACTGTTCTACCACAATGTTTTGTCTGTACGCAGAGTCAGAGCTGTGCATAAATTTGCGCACGTCTTCACGCACAAGTCCAAATTGCTAAATCCCATCCTTTGCATGGGAATGTTCGTACGCACGCTTTTACGCACACTACACTTGATAAATGAGGCTACCTGGAACAATTTCAAACTGTGGGCAGACTGCAAAATAGATCCTTTAAGGATAATGAGGAAGTGCAGTACATATTGTTCATTAGTCATCCTCACGAGAGTCTATTGCCTCTGGAGGCCTTGAGTGTCACCCAATGCTTGGCCGAGGAGGAGGACAGTAGTGGGTGGGGGTTGGGGGGTTACATCGCCAACAACCTTGATCTTCTTTGTGAACAGCATGATGACTTCTATCTTTCCACTCTTTTGAAATATAGCACACACGCGCAAGAGCACCATGGCCTATCTCAACTCTCATTCACATGCAATGGACTGGAACTAACTTACACATTCGTGCGGCTGTCTCTCACTGTCACTCGCGCGGACACGGGGGAAAAAAGGGACAACACACAAGGTCTCCACACGGACCCTATCATATGTGACCCATAAAATTCCTTTTAGCCTCTTAAATGAATCAATTGGGGGTGCTCTTGCAAAGCCGGGCCGACCCAGCAGCGAGCAAATCAGACTGCTCAAGCCACAACACTACACAGACTATCATTCTGTCAGAGAATGCAGTAGCATGACATTTTCCCCTGGCAACGTGCAAAAGTATTTATTCACCATTGCCTAGCATCACAAATTCATACAGGGCAAAAATATGTGAATATTTGACTTTTTAAACTGCAATATTTTGCTTTCTGTATTTTTAACCAGGGGTCCCCAACTTTTTTTGCCCCACGGACCGGTTTATGTCAGATAATATTTTCAGGGACCGGCATTTAAGGTGTGGCAGAAATAATACAACACAATAAAATGGTATGAGCTGCATGAAAACTGTGGTGTTTTCGAAATATAATAATAAACACAAGGAGCGTCTAATCTGGCCGCAACACTCTGATCGCAATGGTAATGTTTAATGTCTTCAAAATATGATACAACGCAAATTCAAAGTGCATGAAAATGACAACTCACCACAGCCCCGAGCTTGATTTTCTGCAACCAGACGGTCCCATCTCGGGGTAATAGGGGACAATGACACCTCAAGTGTGTGGTTTATGTCCAATCTACTTCCTAATTTTGTTTTCGTGCCGTTGCTGCAGAAAACCCCCGCCTCACACAGGTAGGATGTCGGAAATAGCAACAGTGCTATTGTGGCGATCTCAGAGTATTCAGCCATAACTTCAATCCAGTTGTCTCGAACGTACTTTTAAGGCCGCCGTCATTTGCGATGTCCAACAGTTTTTAAAACTCATTTTGCGAGCTCCGGCGTTTTGTTTTTAGCGTAGTCGGTCACGTGACGGAGAAGCGTGGCTTGACGTGTGTCAAGCGTGACACAGACGGATGTAACGGAGAATCCGGTAATCTTTCAAAATAAAACACCTTTCGTATTCCGAAATAAATAAAACGGAATTAAGGCAAGTTCTTTCTGTGCGGCCCGGTACCAAATGCCCTGCGGACCGGCGGTTGGAGACCCCTGTTTTAAACCACATCATGCTACATCTGAATACTATTTTTGTCTTCTCATCTGTTACACAGGCGACGTAAATGTCAAGCACCAAGGTTGAACACAAGCCCCAACTTGTTCTAATTTGGCATCAGTTTTTTTCCCACTGAAAAAAAATGGATGTCCTATCAAACTGTCGCCATCAGTCACAAAAACAAGAAAATCTTTTCTGGCTTTCAAGTGTAAAACGACCTTAACTGCTGCATAATAAAACTAAAATATAGCAAAATTACTCATTCTACGCTGATGCATTTTTCAGGGTAGGCTTGCTGTAGGAGAGACGACATCACAGATATCATACAAGTGAGAACATGTAAAACGTTAACAGCTGTCTGCGGAAATTTAAAAACATGAAATTGCGTACTCACCCTTTACTGTGATGACACATGAAGAGCAGAAGGAGGATTACAGCGTGTGCTTGAGAGGTACATAAATCTCTTCAATTTAACATTAAACATGTATTTTATTAAGGTGCGTGACTGCCCACCCCAAATCATATTTGAGCAGATCAGGAGGGGGGAAAAAAATCACACCACATGATAATCGCTCAGGATAATCTTTTAGGGACATCTAACAATCGAGAAAAAGCTCAAATTAGGCCCAGTACATGTGGAGCTTGTTTGAGTTGCTGCGGTGAGCTAATGATCCTTTGTGCTTTTATTCCATCTCCATTACTGCTGTAAAATACTCTCCTGCCCTTAAATATTTTTGGCTGGGAATGATACTGTCGCATGGAGGACATTGAAATACACACAGTGTTGTTTAAAAGGAAACATACACACACACACACTTGTGACGGTCGACTGAACTGACAGTCCAAGCCCTGCATTTCTTTCCCTCACTATAGAAGGACCTTCACATCTCGTCCATTTACTTTTTTGACCAAGTCTATCTCAGCGGAATCTTCTTCGCACATCTTGGGACTCGATTTCCTTTTCCTGTGCTCGGTTCTTATCTGCGAGAGGAGCTCACTTTCCCACAAATCCTTGTGTTCCTTCTCTCTTCACTGCCTCCGTTGTCTTCATTAGCCTGTCTCAGATTGTGGGGAAAGAAGCTCCAGTGTGTGTGTGTGGATGTGTGGATGGGTGGGCAGTTGATGGCAAAGTAAAATGGGACGTGCAGGGAGGGAGGACTGAGGAGAAATGAGTGCATGTGACCTCCTTTTAGTGGCTGCACAACAGAGTGGCCGTTGCAAAGCACTCAGGCGTCCATCGACCGCCAGCCATTGATCTGCCAATGCCAATGACTCACTCGAAGCTCAGTATGCAAGTTGCAGCCCGCATATGTAGGGATGCATGCAAACGCCGCTCAAATGGGATGCAGTCTATGGCGTGCTGCTGAAGACACAAGTACAGCAACACAGAAATGACCCTTTAAAAGCTTCTTTCAATAGCCACACTCATTTGTCCCTTATGAGAAAAAAGTTCAAATCCTCTATCCTCCAAAACAGCTTTAAAATGTATATTACATTTCATTCATGTTTTTTTCACTTTAGGCAAGTTAATCTTCAGTTATAATTTATTTTTCATGCTTTAAAGCCCGTGAAGCATGAGCATGTCTGCTAAATTTCACACACCACAGAGAAGAGGGCTCTTATCATTCCTGCTAAATTAGGGAGTATAAGCCAAGTATAGAAAATGAGGCTTGATGAAAAATCAAACTGTCTCCACTCTCTATTGAATGCACTGAAACCACGCCCTGCTCAACGGTGAATCATATAGCTACCACTTCTACAACCTGATGCTACCTCATCTAGCAACTTTCTAATGCCTACACATAACTACGTGCTTGAGCCGCCGTGAAAATCGAAATGGATTTGACGAAAGTCTCCGCTGACTAGAATGTATTCCACCATGGTCATCGCAGGACTTTTCCACAGCAAAACAACAAGGCGCTCTAATGCAGCCACGCTATTGCAAAAGCCTCCGTCCACACCAGCTATCAACTGGAAATCATACAAATTCCCCCTGGCTCATCCATCTTTCTCTATGCTAATTGAAATGAATTCAGCAATTCAAAAAGCAACGAGGCACGCGACCACTCCACAGCCCATCAGACACTGCTACTCGAACCCAAAGTATTTCACCATTCATCTTCTTTTTGCGGCACACGTTGACAATAAGGTGGTCGTGACAGCTGTTAAATCTTGCTGCCAGGTTCGACTGATGGGCTCTGACTGCAGCAGAGGCTTTCATCAGGAGATCTGCAGCCAGCCGGCTGGGCGCTCGAGGCTGCACAACCTCTCAACGTCACTTTGGGTTTTAGTTGACATTTATGATGCAGCCCCATTTATACCTACCGGGGCCTGATTGTCACATTGAACAATAGAAATTTGCACCTCTTGGCTCTGCGCTTGGAGCCCCGCTTGTTCCTGCCTGATGAAAGCTGGCATCCCTTTAATTGCGATGTATCAATGTGGTTGTCTGAAGAATGCAAATAGAGAAAGGGTTGTCAGGACAAGTGCCACTTCCAATTAGTTGAGGAGCTCATCTAAATAAATGCAGGATTTACACTCTGGCTGTAAGGAAGTAAAGGGATAATTATGCTTTTTTTTCTGTGCCCAGGTGTCTAAATAATGACTTTCTGAAATCACCCTGGTTTTAGAGGCTGCCAGCTCTTGCAAGTCAGACAATCCACATCTCACCAGATACTGCTAAATTCATGGCACTCTGGCTTCTTCAGCACAACTACCAAAGATGCTACCTGAGCTTTGTGATGACATATCTGTATGTCCCCTTCATATATTTATTAAATGGTTTGACTTTTTATCAGCCGGTTTGCCACAATAGTGGAAAGGGCCCTTGTGTTAATAAGACATTCTAAATAACAGTGGTCAACTTACATCATTCTAGCATTTTTAACTTGCACATGATACGCCCACTGCCCACTTTCTTACACTTTCACACACCCAAATGATTCAGTTCAAAAGCATGCACTTACAAAGACTATCACTCATTTTTTAAATGCCGTCAGGTGCATTAATTCATTAGTAACAAAATAATTTATTGGAATAGCCTCAGTAATGAAGGATAAAGGAAAACAGCTCTTCTATAAACCGCACTCACCCATTCTAAATATGCTTGTATTTATATTTTATATTTACTGATATACTTTTTGTTCTTCTACTTCTCCCTTTCATAATATTTGCTGCTGTAAATTGGGACTTTCTCCATTGTGAGACAAATAAAGGTTTTCTTATCTTATAAATTGTTTTTAATTTAGTTGTTTCAACAAAAACAATCCGCCCCCATATCTTTCGATCTATCTTATACATATTAAAATATAAACGAAAATGAGTCCATTTAACCCATTACAGCAGAGTTCAGAACTTTCTCGCCTCAATCTCATCCTGCGATTATTCAATTTGACCACAAGATGGCAGTACGAGGAAGTGGTGAGATTACAGGCTCACGTCTGAGGATAAAAGAAAAATGTGATCATTCAAATGTCACATTAAGATCACAATATAGCATAGTAGGGACAAATTATTTAAAAGGCCTCTGATAACTCAACAAAATTCTTAGTTTAAGTGAGCGTGAATTTTGGGAGATGAAAACAAATAATGTAGTCACAATAATTAGTGATCTTTTAAAAAAATATTCTACAAAAACAAAAGAATGATCTGAAAAGCTTCATTTTTGTTTTCTCTCATTTAGATTGTCCCACTAATTCCCACAGTACTTTTTTTAGGTTATTATATTCTGGTTGTGGTTAATTATTTTACTATAATATACGCATTAAAAATGCTTCATGTGAGATGGAAAAAACTATTGTAAATGTGCAGTCATATGCTCAGAACATAACACACAAGGACAAAAATATGTACAGATCAATGAGGTTTTTAATAATCATTATCACATTTATATACAGAGCAAGCAATGTCTTATTCAAATCACCCCCTGAAAAAAAAAATCCTAAAATGCAGATTCCTCTTTTTTCTCCTGTCGTTAAAATAGCGATAAGGATCATCACAAGGAACTTCATGTGCTGATCGAGAAGCAGACACAATCGAAAAAGAACATCTTTGAGTTATGTTCCGCCACTAACACAGCCTTGGTCACGAGAGGATGGCAGCTTATTCATTTTCGCTGTAGTGAAATGACATGAATATAAGTTTTATGGTTATGAACGACATTAATAGGTCGGCCAAAAAACAAGAAGTGATTGTCTGAATCTGATCCACTGTTGGAATCACAGCAAGCGATGTCAAGCTTTTCAAATCCACCATCACTCCAAATAAGTAGTTACTACAGTTTGTAAAATGAATTATTTCCTCTGTGTGTGCATCTCCGAGTTAAATTTAGCTGCCACTTTTAAAGAAATAAGAGTCACAACCGGGGCAGAACTAATTGAATTTTGATGTGTTTGGTGACAGGGAGACGTTGCTCTGTCTCATCTGCTTCTCTCGGTTATCCCACAATTTTTGCAACTGAGCATTACCCAAGCTCGTGTCAACAAATCACGCATGAAAATCAACTGAAACAATGTTTTTAAAAAAACAAACGCAAAAACTAGGGAATACAGCAGAACAAGGAAGCAGTGTCCACTATACACGGTCCTTTAAGAAATCTGAAGTAAAACCAATTGAGACGAACTAAGCCTTGTCAAAAACAAAACAAACCGAAAAAAAAAAAGGCGCCACTAGTAAGTTTGGTTTCAGTCTTTACAACAGTGACTGCTTGAGGAAGCAGCAACACTGAGGGGATGGTGTTGGTGAAAATCACTATACACACACACACACACACACACGCTCACATTCGCACTATAGTTTTACAATCATGCACACGAGAAGTCAACGTGTCCAGTTTCTTGAGTGGTATAGGACCCAGCCACGGCAACGGAAGCAACGTGGGGAAGTGTTGTAAGCAACTCGGATGCTCTCTTTTTTGTGAGGCTCAGCTACACCACGTGACTTCCAACTGGATCTACAGTGGGCATATTGTCCTGAAAAAAATCCTTTTTATTTGTTAGATTTTCCTGTGCGGGTCTTAAGAGGAGGGGAGGTGAAAAAAAAAGTATCTTCACATAATTTGTCTTACTTCTAGTCAGTGAGCGCCTGCAGAGAAAGAAACATTACATTCAATAACAATTCTGATAGTTCGATGCAATAAATGAGTGAGAGGTCCGTTAATGCAATCGTGCTAGATGAAAATAAAGCGTGAATCAGCTGCACGAACATTTCCCAAATATGGCATCTCTATTTTGTTATTTATTCACAACTTACTGGGCATATATTTGATGTTAGAACCTCATAGCACCCCACCAAACAAATGCCACCAAAAACGGGTACACAGGTTTTTAATTATATACCTTCTGCCATCTCGTGAAAGAGCATTTAGTTGTTCTGCCAGTCACTAAAGGTCACTGGCATAGATAGTTGATCAAAGACACAGAATTTGTAGGGAATGAATAATTTTCCACTCTATTTGGTGAAATGAGAACATGTCCCATACATAGCATAGTGATGATTTCTGATGGCACAATACATGACTGAGAATCCATTTCTTAGTCTAAAGAAGAAAGGCATTTCTGGTAAAGCAATTCATGTTTGGTTGGGTCATTTTTTTTTTCTTTCACAAGTGTTACTTTTCGCATAATCTTTCAAGGAAATCCAGACAAATACCCTATCCCTTATGGAAAAAGTACATTGAGGAATTTATCTGGAATACCCCTCGTGAGGGTAAGTGGCTCGGATAATGGATGAATTGCTCGAACGAAGATT
Source organism: Hippocampus mohnikei (assembly GCA_026261675.1). NCBI lineage: Eukaryota > Metazoa > Chordata > Actinopteri > Syngnathiformes > Syngnathidae > Hippocampus > Hippocampus mohnikei. The sequence goes on along the minus strand of JAKGUB010000106.1, from coordinate 8,740,492 downwards.
ATTGTCTTTACCTTGAAGGGTTTAGAATTCATCGTCCGAGACATGAGGTTTCGCGACAGCCATCTCCTCCTTACTGTTGGCAATCATCTTACATTTCTAGAGAAAAACAGAAAAACAGTTGACAGGTGCTCAAACGCAGCCTGCATCAAAAACAAGCATCCTTTACCTCTGTCAGCTCCTTTATGGTGTGGATGTTCGCTTGCTGCGTGACTTTCCTTTTCGCTTCTTCAATGTGGTCCAGGTTCAGCGACGGGGTTGGTGGCGCGAGACAAGGGGGAGGTTTGTTTGTGATGGTAGGAAGAGGGGCAAGGGGAGGCATTGCCGCCAAGGCCCCCATGTTGGTCAAGGCGGCAGTCATGGTGGCTGCCGTCATACTTGCCATGGCGGCACTCATGGTGATGTTGGACATGCTGGGCATTCCTGGAATACCGGGCAACCCCATTGGACCCATGTTGGGCATATTTGGCATCCCCATGCCCATGGGGAGGGGTAACGGCAGTGGGAGCGAGAGGGGGCCGGGAGACGGCGTCGGGAGGGGAAGCTGGAGGATGGCTTTCGGCCGCAGACTCTCAGGGATGGGCACGCCTGCTTTGGCACACATGGCTGCTGCGTTGGCCTTGGCTATCTCCAGTAACTGGTCCTTATCTGGGAACATAAAACAAATCACATAAGCACTCTTCTATGTTTTTACTTCTCTGTGATCTAAGCTTGCGAAAGGCTTTACCTAAGTCAGTGAGCCTCGGAGGCGACTTGCTGGCGCTGCGCCGTGTCCGCGACCCTGAGCGGCGCTGCTTCCGGAGAATCAGAACGGGGGAGTGGCTAGGCTCCCTTTTCCACCTATCCCTTCTATCAAATGAGCGACTGCGAAACACCGGACGCTTCCCTCGACCTCTGGATCTTGACCTGCGTCTTCGGTCAGATGAACGAGACCTGGACCTACGACCCCTGTCTCCTGACCTAGACCTTTTCTTGCGGCCGGCGGATCGGCTCCGGGAGCGCTTGTTCCTGTCCGTGGACTTGGATCTTTTCCTCCCCCTGGCATTGGGCGAGCGAGAGCGGGAGCGTCTCTTGCGGGCTGGAGAGCGGGACTTGGATCGGCGTGCCCTGGTTCGAGACTTGGAACGGGATCGCTTGCGCCGTGTGGCTAAACGAGAAGGGCTGGATTTTCTGCGCCGGCCAGGACTCCGAGATTTTGACCGGCGCTTCTTTTTTTCAGATGGTGAGACAGATTCTCTCTTCCTCACTGGAGACTTTGACCTGAAGAGGATGATGAGCGGGATTACATTAATGACGATCTGGTTCACACTTAAGACCTTTGATTCGAATCATTCAACTAGCCAACCAATACGCAAACCGGGGGGAGGGAACTCTATGGCAAAGAGCAAAGAACAGAGATCAATTTTTCATAATTGGCTATATTAATGGCTCAAACCATTACAGTAATGCAAATTTTGATATCAATACAGCAAAGGTTTTTGTTAGCGAGCAAGTAAATGAAACAGGGTGGTCTTAGTGGGGTCAATTTCAAAAGGGACACAACAACAATGGATGATGACTGTTTTAGATGGTATTCACGGGAGGTTTTATTCATTCATTTTAAATCATATTTAAGAAAAACGTGAGCTGTCAAAATAATCTGTAGCTTTTTAACATGGAGAAGCGAGCAGGCTTATCACACACAGCTTGACTATTTACATGCCATTTACTAATACGATCTGGTAAATTTGAGAAAACCACAGAAACTATTTCGCCCCCTTCAATTGACGTCAAATCTCATTCATCGTATCAAAATTATGAACACATGCATGTGTGTATGCATGTATGCGATCCATCCAATCGATCTCTGCAGCATGACGCACATGCAGTTTGTGCATCTGCCTCACAGGACTTGTACTTTTGATGAACTGCAGTTGCGCAGGCTACCTCTGGCCTTTTTAAAGTAACCCTCCCAACCCTGATCACTTTCACATACTTCTTTGTCACAATTACTACTTTCCTATTAGCCAGGGCTGCGGCGCCATTTTGTGGCATTTCAGAAACAGAAGCTCCAGCTGCAAATAGTTGGGGGTTGACTGTTTTCACAAACTGATCTTGGCGTTCCTGTATGCATAAAGTACAAACCTCTTTCGGGGTGAAGCTGAGCGGGAAGGTTCCCTATGATCTGTGGGTGAAGGCGAAGACTCTTTGCTCTGCCTTTCTGGAGATGCTGAATGTGAGGGGCTTTTCAATGATTCTACTTGTGTGTTCACCGGCAGGGGGGAACTTTCTATTTCTTCATCTAAGCCTTCTGGGGCAGTGACAGGTTCTTGAGAGCCAGACACAGTCCCCGAAACATTGAGTTCGGGGTATATGCTGGCCTCCTCCCTCGGTTCGGTTTCCTCTTCTTCGGGGATGGCTTCAGGTGCTGGAGGCGGCTCCTGCTCTTCATTCACTGGAGCAACAGCTGGAGAACTGGAAACAACCAGTGAGGGCACAGGTTTCCAGAAACCTGTGATTGTACACAATGTATTCAAACTCAATACATTGTTGGCATTTACAAATTAATCTGTAAAGTAAGGCTGACTTTTAAATCATATTCAAATTGAAATCGCAACGCAGAAGAAGGTAATTTTCTAACTGCAAAGGCTGCAATTTGGATAAATATGTACAGTGGTGTTTGGCCTCTCGCTGATTTTTTTTTTTTGCAAGTTCATCGCACACTTAAATCTTGCCCATCATCAAATAAATTTGTAAAATGTAAATTTTAAATGAAGGGTTTTATTATTAGGCTTTATTATTTTCTGTGTGGAAAAGGGGATTAACACTCCCGAAAACAAATAACTAGTTGGGCCACTATCAGCAGCAACAACCAAAATCAAACGTTTTTCATAACTGAGAGTGAGTCTTCCACATCTATGTAGAAATATTTGAGCCCCTTCTTCCTTGCACAACTGCTTTAATTCAGCCACACTGGTCAGTTTTTGACAACGGAGGGCTTTTTAAATGTTAAGACATGTCATTTCAATCAGAAATCAGGACTTGGATTTTTTGCGTACAACTTTCATTTTGTTTCATTTTAATGCAGAACTCTCCCACACTTCAACCATCTTCCGGCGCCGTCAACCGAAGAGCTTCATTTCATTTCTTCCATATTAATTCATGATTCATTTGCCTTTATTTTAGCATAAGCCTAGACTACAGGACCAAAACCTTTATGTATAATAAGTAGGATCATTTATATTGTAACGGAGACTAACTTGCTTGTGTTTGTTGAAAAATATATGAAAGAAGGACCATGAAGGAAGAATGACATGTCAAAACACAATGACAATATTGTGGAGGTGGGGGCAGAACTACTCTCACCTGCTGTAGGAATGGTTTCAGCTACTGCAGCCACCGTTTCTGGGGACGCCACCGTTTCTGGGGACGCCATCTTTTCTGGGGACGCCATCTTTTCTGGGGACGCCACCTTTTCTGGGGACGCCACCTTTTCTGCAGACGCCACCTTTTCTGGGGACGCCATCTTTTCTGGGGACGCCACCTTTTCTGGGGACGCCACCTTTTCTGGGGACGCCACCTTTTCTGGGGACGCCACCTTTTCTGGGGACGCCATCTTTTCTGGGGACTCCACCTTTTCTGGGGACGCCACCTTTTCTGGGGACGCCACCGTTTCTGGGGACGCCATCTTTTCTGCAGACGCCATCTTTTCTGGAGACGCCATCTTTTCTGGAGACGCCATCTTTTCTGGAGACGCCATCTTCTCTGGAGACGCCATCTTCTCTGGAGACGCCCTCTTCTCTGGAGACGCCCTCTTCTCTGGAGACGCCCTCTTCTCTGGAGATGCCATCATCTCTGGAGATGCCCTCTTCTCTGGAGATGCCATCTTCTCTGGAGATGCTTGCAGCGCCTGGGGAGAAGACAATGTCTTCTCAAGAGGGGGGGAGGCGGATCTGGCATGGGAGGACCTATCAGACGGTCTATCACTTGACCCAGACCGGGATCTGGACTTGGATCTGCGCAAGCCAACAGAGACAGATTTTGACTTTGACCTTCTGACGCAGATCCTTGGTGATTTGGACTTCTTTCTGCTCAGCAATGGCGAGCGTGACTTTGATCTGCGCCTTCTAGGCAACGAGCGGGATTTTGAGCGCTTGCTAGACCTTGGCGGAGACCGCTTTCTCCGGGCAGGGGAACGAGAACGCCTTCTAACCGGAGACCTGGATTTGGAGCGCCAGCGAGAAGTGGGCGTTCGGGATTTGGTGCGTCTGCGGGCACTCCTTGATCTAGAGCGCCGCTGACGTTTGTACGTTGTGATGGAGCGTGATCGAGTCCGCCTGCGCCTACGGGCAGACCTGGAGCGTGAGCGGCGTGCTCTGGGAGGTGGCGACCTCCTATGTCGTGACAAAGATCGACTCCTTGAGCGCCTGCCACCCGTACGTTTGGCCAAGGAACGTGACCTGGAGCGCCGGTAAGGACGCCTGGATCTGGAACGACGGGCCCTGGCAAAAGAGCGAGACCGCGACCGCCGACCGCTTGCACCACCACGTCTGGGCGAGCGTGTCCGGGAGCGCCTCATGCGCCCTCGCGAACGGGATTTTGATCTCCGGCTTCTCCTTGGAGAGCGAGATAAAGAGCGTGACCTGCGTCCACCACGTTTTGGCGATCTTGAGGATCTTCTTTTTGTAGATGGGGGACTTCGACGTCGCCTCGGAGACAAAGATGAGCTTCTCCGGCGTTTTGGTGTCTTGGACCTGCGAGGAGACCGGAATGACCTCCTCTTGGGCGTACGCGACCGAGAAGTGGACCACGACCGACGGCGAGCTCTTTTGGGAGATCTTGAGGGTGGGGAGACAGCCTTCTTCCTCGGTTTAGGAGACTGAGAGCGAGAGATTGAGTGCGACAGCTGCCGCTTACTTAGACGAGTGGGAGATTGCTTGTCCTTTGAAGCTGATCTTGAATGATTTTCAGGTGGTTCTGCCACTGCTGCTACTGTTTGTTCCTCACTCTGCTGCTTCGGGGGACTTGGTGATGGTGATCGACTACGTCTCGACCCAGACTCCTTAATAGCAGGGCCCATAAAAGGGAGGGGAGATGCTGGCCTGGGTGAATCAGACTCTTTTACAGTTGCCTGCTGCTGCTGCATTGAAATTAATTCATCTTTCGGTATTGGCTCATCTCTAGGTGCATTACCTTCCTGTTTAGGAATAATGTCAGGAAGTTCATTGGCATGACCCAAAGTACCATCTCCTAGACTGGCTTCTTCCTTAATCTGAACTGTTCCTGTCTGTGTTACCTCATCCAGGCCAGGCAGTGGAGATTTTATATCCTTTTCTGTTCCATTGGTTTGACTATCGTTTGTGGTCTTCTCTGCGTTTTGTGGAACATCCATTTCAGACATGCACCCTTTCTTCTCTTCAAGTGGTTCAGGAGTCAGCAGACTGGGAACACCTTTCTCATCCTCTTTGTTGTTTTGTGTTGACATGAAGGTCACTGGCTCAGGCTGGCCAGGCGCTACCGCTGGAGAAGATTTGCCATCACCTATCCCTGCACGCCCCTCCGTTTCAGATTCAGAACCTGAGCCGGAGCTGCTATCAGATGAGGAGCGAGACTGGGATTTCTTTTCATCCTTCTTCTTCTTCTTTTTCTTCTTCTTAGCAGCATGTCTTTTGTGTTTTTTAGATTTTGCATCTCCCTCCTTGTCCACACAATCTGACAAGACAATTAGTGAGCTTTTTTTATTCTATTTTTCTTATATTGTTTATTTTGCATCAGAGAAAAATCAATCAAAAATAAAACTGAATCATCCTCACAAGTGACCTACCTGTTTTAGTCTCTTCCTTCTGCCCAGCATGATCCCCTGCTTTTGCGGCCAGCCTTGCACTGCAAAAACAAGGGCAAATGGGTTCAGATATTCCCCACATATAGCAACACAGTAATTGTTCATTTAGTTAGCTAATTAATAATATAGAATGTACAACTTCATTTCAACGTTTGATACCAGGAGCAATAATGTTGGAGCACTGCATCTCAAGATTATAGTTGGTAGCATGTAAAATGTTTTTGTTGGGAGGTGGGGAGGAAAAAAAATAAATCAGAGAGCAAACCTCCGATCGCAGCATTGTGCTCCAATCACAAAGAAGAACCAGTTAAACCAACAAAGAGGAAGCTGCTATACCAACAAAGAAGCAGCATCCAATCCAACGAAGAAGCAGCAGCTAGACCGACGACGAAGAAGTGTGCACGTACGTGTGGCATACTCAAGGTAAATGAGAGCATGGCGTAATGTCATTCAAATAAACGACCAATCAACTCAGTAGAACTCTTGCAATAACATGTTAATGTGCCTACTAACCTGATCAAACACCTCTGAATGGATACATTGTGTACAAGTAAGGAGGTCCCGTTTGACGTGCTAGGACGAGTGTTAGCCATGTTCGACCCTTAGCATCGCATTCAAGTCAAAATCAGGCAAGTAAAATATGAATGGACTATTTATGGCAATAATGGGTCCGCTTAAAAGATAAAGTAGTCGACTGACGGTTGGGCAACGCATGCCGTGCAGGAGAGCATTCCATCACTACACGTACGATGTTTGTGTCAAAATCAGGCAAGTAAAATATGAATGGACTATTTATGGCAATAATGGGTCCGCTTATAAGATAAAGTAGTCGACTGACGGTTGGACAACGCATGCCGTGCGAGAGAGCATTCCATCACTACACGTACGATGTTTGTGTAAATGGACGACACACTCGGCATTTAATTGAAACATGGCAAACGACGTGTCCACAAAGTGTAACAGTAAAAGCAACTTTTTCTGACCTGGCTCTTGTAGTCCGTGCAGTTTTCAGAAGAGCCGTCTCTGCCTCAGACTCAGCACCAGACTCAGAGCTGCTTTCCCTTTCACCCCTCTTCTTCTTTTTCTTCTTCTTGTTCTTGTGCTTTTTATGCTTCTTGTTTTTCTTATGAGGTGGTTCAGTCCCTTCTGTGCAATTCACGTCATCTTTTTCGGTTGTCTCATCCTCGCCTGAACATGACACCCAGAATGTCAAATTATGCAAAGTATATTTACAGAATTTAGTTTTGTGATGAAACGTGTAGAAGAAAGTAGCGGGGTAATTTTTGTACCCCCACCATCACTCACCGGCTGGAACATCCACTGCACACTCCATTTGCCCTGTTGAAGATGCTGTCGTAAAGGGTCCTCTTAATGTTAGAAGCGTACCTTCACGGAGGAAGAATCAAGATATTATCACTGAGGCTTTTCCACACATTTTCAGCCCAGGAACCAGAGTAAAAAGTTAATTCACGACAGGAACCAGACTCCATAAAATTCTTCTACAAATAAGCAATCGTTGAATCAAGGCAACTGCACCTTTCATGGTTGTCATCTTTGAGCATTATGGACTAGAGATGAATTGGCTCCAACATCTGCTGCCTTGATTCAAATTTTGCAGACATTCAATCATATGGCAAAGTACATAAATGACAATGTACACCAAGGAATTTACTCCCAAAAATTGTGACAGCGTGAGCACCTTGACCCTAAATTTAGGGAAACTGTGCTATTACGAGAGTAAAGAAGATATATCATCACCATGAGAATGGTTGGATGATAGTTAACAAAGTGTACTGCCTAAAAGTCACAAGTCTGCAAATTAATGCAATTTCAATAAAATCTTGACGTTGTGAAAACTAGATACTTCAAAAATGTATTGTAATTACACTCTTTTGCAACAGTAAGAACTCTTCGGAATTAGGAAATTGATTCTTGATCACACCCACTTTCAAGAAATTTGGCTATTTAATTTACGATAAAGTATTTTTCAATATCTATTATATTACAAAAATGAAAAGAGGTCGGCTTTCGGTGACAAGAATGGCGACAAGTTAACATTGCCGCGCTGCCAGTCAACCACGATGTGTTATTTTGACGCTTAAATTGTGACATTGGCCTAGTCATATCTGCACTCATCTTCTTGTTGATGAGTGGTAACATGTTGGAAACGTTCACGAAGAAAACGAAAATTCAAACAAAGTTTGCCAAAACAACTCCGTTTACAAGTTATTAATCGCCAGCGGGCCTGCGTGGCTGTAAGCTAGCTTGGAACATTCATTCAAAAATCATCGGAGGTCACGCTGCTATCGGACATATAAAACATTTAAAAGAAAATTTAAAAAAAGAATAACCGACTAATTTGCTTACAATGCTTGTACCTCAGCAATGATAATAAAATAATTAAGATGCCACACGATTGCGGCCTTGAGCGGCCATTCACAACCAATTCGTCTTGCTAATCCAGCTACCTTGGCTAGCATGCTCGTAGTTGTTTCACAACCTAGCGATAAGTCAATTTTCGCTAGTCGCGACTGCTCGTTTCAACAAAGCAACTTGGTAACTTCATCACATTTGCCAATTTTTTTGTGACGCATATTTACCCCGTGTAAGTTGCGAGGCACTAGCCGGAGAGTCGAATTTTTTCAAGGGTCGCGGTCGTAGTTTCCAAAACGTGCGAAGCCGAACAATCACGCACAGACAACGTTAGCCAGCTATCTCTTCCGCCATGACAGGAAGGTATCCCAGCATGCAGTGCTGCGCGCGTTGAGCGCCAGCGTCACAGTTGCCTGGGCAACTCCCGGTGATGACGATGGATGGATGGATGGATGGATGGATGGATGGATGGATGGATGGATGGATGGATGGATGGATGGATGGATGGATGGATGGATGGATGGATGGATGGATGGATGGATGGATGGATGAATCTAATTCTATCTACAGTATCTATCTATACTGTAGATAGAATTTAATACCAGCAGTCTTGGTGCAGTGGGCGGGGGACACCCTGAACTGGTTGCCAGTTGATTGCAGGGCACACATCGAGGACCAATCATCCACGCTCATACTCACATCAAGGGACAATTTAAGAGTGCTTAATTATCCTGCCATGCATGTATTTGGAATGTGGGAGGAAACCGGAGTACTCGGAGAAAACCCACGCAGGTACGGGGAGATTCTTTTTTTCACGAGACAGCAATTGAAAGAAAAAACAATGTTACACATGCTAAAAAGAATTTAACGCTCCAACGGACTGACCACAGCCCTAGTACGTGATTTTGTACTTACTTAGGAGAGCGACCCCCTGACATTACATTACGAAATATGAATATTTCACAGTGCCCAGACACATACTGCTTCAAAGCCAGTATTCGTGAGATCACGGGGTGTGGTTTGGTTCTGACAAATCACTACATTACCCATAAGCCATGTAGCGGAAGAAGCTATTTGGAATCAGGAAGTGCGTGTGTGTGTTCGACGAATGAGTTGTTGAATAAAACCCGTTTGTTTTGTACGAAGCTCCGGAGCATTGCAAAGGCTTGTTGAATTTTTTTTCTTGCTTTAAACTTTACTACATGCACATAATGGAAGCATTAAATTGCCAATCCATTACATAGTGTGTCAATTTAGTCGTAGTCGGGTAAATTTACTCGGTCGACGAATCAACATTAGATGTAGACAAGGTTCGCATTCTTGCACTCTGTTTGAGACTCTTGACTTTTGTTTGCTAGTTTGTTTTGTCGGATTTTTAGAAATACATTTCTATTCCTGCATTGTTCAAAACAGCCCTCGCTGAGATATGAAAAAGACGTTTAATATCAATTTGGACGATTCTGCCTTTACCAAAGAGAGAACACCAGTAAGCGATTCTATCAGCATGTTTTTGTGTGTTTCTCTTTACAATCATTTGAGTCAGACATGTTTGTTTGTTTGTTTGTTTGTTTAGCCAAAGCAGCTTTTTCAACCATCAACAACTGTGGGACAAAGCAAAACCAATGCACGTTCATCACCAGTAATGGAGGGCCAGCCTTTGTCCTATGCTCAATATATCGTCAAAGCTAAAGCTCAAGGGTCTGTGCCGCTTCAACGAGATGAGTCCAATGAAATGCCCATATCTGAAATTGGTGGAGCCCCCAATAATGCCCATCTAAGGCAAAGCGAACCTGACGCAGTGCCTCCCGGGGAAGGAATGAGTGGAGGTGATGAGATGATGAAGAGCGAGGAGACTCAGGGGTCCGGTTGGGGTCAAAGAGAAGTAAACTGTCCAAGCCTCGGTGCAAAACCCGCTGGGTCCAGGAGCAGCATTATTGTCAGTCCCAGACAGGTATGCATCAGGAGGAATATTAGCTACATCGTCACAACCTTATATGAGAAATATTTAGCTTTTCCTCCTGTGTGTTTTAAGACAGTTTCCCGGTGTCTCTTGACATGCATTAATCAAAATAAGCCAAAAATGAAGAAATATCACAGTCTTCTCTTGTTGAAATCAGCCTGTTTGAGCGCATGAGAGCGTTCTCATGACAACCGGGGTGAACAAAGTGTCTAGATGTGGGGGGGGGGGGGTAAAAATTAAAAGGAGTGCCCACGAAGACAAGAAAACAATTTTAACTCATGCAGACAGCAGTTCATACACTCCACAGTGTTTGTGGTACAAGGACATATGTCCAAACACAAATTTCACGTCTACACCACTTACACTGTGCAATCAAATACGTGCTGTTTATCAGACGGCAACGGCATTCTGTGCGCTCACTTACCTTTTGGCTTTGACTTCATAGCAGAGGTGTCACACCTTTCGGGGATGTAGGTGTTTCCACATGATTGTGTTTCCGACAATGTAGTCAGGCAGTCAGACGCTCGAAAGTGGCTATGGAAGTGGAGAAACTGTGCAGGTGGTTGTTTTGTGGATTTGCTGTAAACTGTATACTTAATAAAGAGTACATTTTCCAAAGTCTTTGAAGGATTTTTTTTTCAATTTGAAATTAGCATTTTAATTTTTACCTCAACATACTGAAGTTTATGTTTTTATGCTTACAGAGGGGGAATCCTATTTTGAAGTTTGTGACGAGGGTCCCATGGGAGTTTGGAGAAGTTGTCCCGGACTATGTTCTGGGCCAGACAACTTGTGCTCTTTTTCTCAGGTGGATGTTTACACTTACCTCTTCTTTTAAATACCTGCAAATATTTTGACTCTCTTCCCTTTTTTTTTCTCTTCTTTTTTTTTTTTTTTAAATATCAACTGGATCAAAGTCTGAGGTATCACAGTCTGAATCCAAACTATATTCATGATCGACTTAAGCAGCTTGGTCAGAGCTTCACCCTTCGCGTCTTACTAGTTCAAGTGGATGTGGTGAGTATAAAGGGCCATAATAATAATTAGTCTGTCAAATTTGGTCAGTTATACAGAATGGATCGCTGATTAATATTGAAGCAATTCTGTCAAAATGGAATGAGTAGCCCAAAATACATGCAGTGGATCTATTAGGAAAAAAGTGTTTAAGTGATAATATTGGTCTTTTTTTTATATCAGAAAAACCTGGCATTTTAAAATTTTGTTTAGACTTTTTGGGGTTATTGTTGGGGTTTTCCCTTTTCACAGAAAGACCCCCACCATGCATTGAAGGAGCTGGCTCGCATCTGCATTCTGGCTGACTGCACTCTTATTCTGGCATGGAGGTAAGTCCTGCGACTGATTACCTAGAAGCTAAATAATTTCAAAGAAAACTACCTCTACTCCCTGACAGTGAGACCAGTTCAACCGTTGACACACATGAACTGGGTTGAAAAATGAACAAATCACTGAATTATGCACATTTCGGCATGGCTCAGTGGTAGAGTGATCGTCTCCCGACCTGAAGATATAAATTAAAGTAGCCTAAATACTTCTTGTCTTATTATTTACAATTTATTATAATTTATTTGTTTGATGACATGGCAGCCCAGAGGAGGCAGGACGTTACCTGGAAACATACAAATCATATGAGAAGAAACCAGCAGACCTTCTGAAAGAGCAAGTGGAAACAAGTTATTTAGCAAAGGTAATGTTGTAATTAAATTTTTTGAAGGTGTGAAACGCATTTTTATCATATTATTACTTAATTACCTCTTTCAGATTTGTGTCATACAGTCACATCCTTTTTTCCCCTTTTTTTTTTAAATCTCACACAAAATATACTGTTTGTTTTGAAGGTGACTGACTGCTTGACCACCGTGAAGTCCATCAACAAGACAGATGCTATGACATTACTGTCAACCTTTTCTGTGAGATCCCTTTCTCGCTGCTATTTAAATGTTGACTTTTGTCCATAAGTAATTCTTTGGTTTCTATTGTTTATTACAGTCTTTGGAAGGAATCACCAGTGCATCAAAAGAAGACCTGGTTCTCTGTCCAGGCCTTGGTCCACAAAAAGTGAGGGCAAACGTGCACATTATTATAATATTGTTACAAAGAAAACGGAAGTGCAATATGTATGGAATGACTGTGTTGGCATTTTGTGTTTGCAGGCACGACGACTTTATGATGTGCTTCATAAACCTTTCCTAAAATCCAAGACAAAGTGACAGTTGAGGAAATTGAATCTGCAGTATGTGGAATGAAAAGATAGCTGACTTTTGGAAAGTACATGGACATTTTAATTATTATGTGTGCTACAGTGCTGTTTATGAATAAACATTTTCATGTGTTAATGTTATTGAATCATTATAAAAGGACACGTGAGTAAAATATTGTAAAATGTGTCTGAAACTATGATTTTTAACTATAGAGGAATCGTAGTAGCACCTCATTTAGTTTTGTATGATCACCTGCACTATGAATTTAAATCCTGTACAAAAGCATCGAAGTTTACAAAGAAAATGAATAAAAAAAAAAGAATGAAATATAGATAAAATGTTGCACACAGGATAATCTAACAAAATATGTTGACGTTGAGGTGATAATTCATGATTACTGTATTTAGTACAGCAGGTAGGTATAAAGGAGTGATTTTGTCCATAAAGGTGTCATACAAGCGGGCGGAGGTGCAACATTTGATTCCGGCTCCGGGATTTGCATGTTCTCACCATGCCTGTATGGGGTTTCCCCGAGTTCTCCCTTTTCCTCCCACATTCCAAAAACAGGCATAGCAGGTAATGGAACAATACATTGTTCGTAGGTGCGGTTGTCGATAGTTGTTCAATGTGTGCCCTGCGATTGGCTGGCAATCAGTTTGCGGTGTACCCATTCTACTGCCCGATGATACCTGAGAAAGGCTCCAGCGCGCTCGCGACCTCGGTGCCTCGGATGGATTTTGGGTTTTGTTCACAGCAATTGGGTGCTGCCATCGAGCACTCACACATTAAAGATCCCTAGTTGTTACGATGAAATACATGCCATTTATATTCAAAACTGTGAAATCTAAATGCATCTGTTTGGCGTAAAATACTTGTTGGGATTAATTTGATAGTGATTTCGCTATTTCCGATTACCCTTGACGTAAATTAACTATTTCCAATTGCATTTAACGCAACACGCGTGACGTAGGCTGCAGGAAGTGCTTGCCGAAGTAGCGCTTTTCAGTCATTTTTTTTTCTCCAGTTACACTATCGTTTCAGCTCTTTTGCACTACGTTACTACATGTAGCTACCAAAATGTATTTAAACATGAATAAAAATGTATTTTGGAAGCAACATTAAGCAGCTCGATTTGCGTTTGTAGAGATGGAGGATCCGCTCATGGATCTGGTGCCACCCGAGGAGTATGTTGTTCTCTGGAGCTTTACTGGGCGTCGCAGTGAAGAGGTTAAATGTTTGTCTGTCTGTCCGTCTGTTTGTCCGTCCCAACGGCCGAATATGAAAAATTTCCTGATGAATGTATCATGTTACAACCTACGTGTAAGAAAGAGCAAAATGGAGTCCCGCCGATAGGTGCAAATTTAGTTAAAACTTTCATTCACATTATCGTCGGCCACATAGCATAATTGCCTAAGTGATATTCTAATATTTTTGGAACACAAGAACAATATTTTAGAAGATACATTACTGTTTTCCATTGGGTCTTTTTTCTTCCTCTTTCTTGTTCACCCTTCAGTTTTTGTTACCATATCAATAAAAAAATGCCACTGTGTGTTCTATTTAAAAAAAAAAACTTTTCCCAAAACACTGAGGCAATTATGAAATGTGGCTGAAAAGGTCTGTAAATAACTGCGTACTATATAGCAATAAGAGCAATTGTAATTGAGTGTGCCTTCTTGTGTCACATGACAATCTTCTGAACCTCTAAATGTCGAATGTTGTAAACCGAGGAGGACATAAATATTTAAAAAGGGACAGTACGGTAATCGGGTGTATGGATGAAATAACTGTACGTAGCCTGCAGGCCATAGTTTGCCCACCTTGCTCTAAACTACCCATTATGGTGAGTGTGGATTTTTTTTTCCTATACTGTACATGCACTGCAATTGTCTGGCAACTAGTCCAGGGTGTATTCTGCCTCTCACTGGGATAGGCTCCAGCTGACCCAACCCAAAAAAAGATCACACACTGTAGAAAATGGATGATGGGTACTGACTGTCTGGATTAGATTCTCATCCAACTTGTCTAAATCTGTCTGTTTCTCTTGTGTTCAGCAGCTTAGTATCAGCAAAGGAGACCAACTGATGGTCCATGCCAAGATTACCCCAGAGTGGTGGTGGGCTGAGCTGCGAGGGGTCTTTGGTTATGTCCCTGCCAGCTACCTCCGCCAGGGAGCCTCAGAAGAGGAGGAGGAGGAGGACGCATGGCAGGATGAGGAGTACTATTCCACCTACGGAACACTGGTCGGTTTTTTTTAATCCCTGTAGTGCTATCAGATCAATTTCTGTGCACATTTGTTTGGGAGGTAAACAATTTGGAATATTTCTACACCATACCAGAATCTTCACTTGGAGATGTTGTCAGACAAGAGCCGCACAGAGACGTACAGGCGAGTCATCGTCGACAACAGTGCTTCTCTGCACAGGAAGGTTGTCATGGACCTCGGCTGCGGGACCGGCATCATGAGTCTGTTCTGCGCTCAGCTGGCACAACCGGCAGCGGTGAGGAGGACCCGGCACCCCTTTAAGAAAGCACATGGACACTTGACAAGAAGAAGTAGGGACCAGACGTAGTTACCAGACGAGGTTACCACAAAATAAACGCAGCAATTAGGTGAATTTTTGAGTAGCAACCAATGACTAGGCAACAGATTATTGTGTTGCAATGTTGGTTTGTGCTCTATCAGGTGTATGCCGTGGAGGCCAGCTCGATGGTGGAGCACACCAGGCAGCTGGTGAAGCAGAACGCATGCGAGGAGGTGGTCACGGTGCTGCAGGGACGGGCCGAAGAGATCCAACTACCCGAGCAGGTGGACGTTCTTGTGTCCGAGTGGATGGGCAACTGCTTGCTGGTAAGAATCACCCTGCCCAAATTACTTTTGAAAGCAGGATGCACAAAATAGCGTCAACCGGTCTGAATCTCAGCATTTCCATAAACTTACTAGAATGAAGCTGGAATTTGTAATATGGATATTACCGGTATATATCACTGGATATGTCGGTGAAAAAAATTATTTTTGAGAAATAATACTTTTGAGAAAATCTTTGAACACAATACACGGTAGTGACTAATTTGTATGCCAAAAATAAGTATCGTGAGATGCCCAGTGTTCAATCACACTGGCCTCCAACTTTCTGCCACCTTTACCCCAACATGAGTGGGGGAAACACGCTCCCCGATCAGCAAAAAGAGCACACTTATAAACCTCAATAAGGCAAGCCATTGAGTACATTACCATCTTGATGTTTTTTTTTCCAAACAACTTCATACAGTTTAATTGCAAATATCAACTTGTTTACTCTCAATGTGAGGAAAAGGTTGTACTTATCACATTTCAATGGAATGTTCGGTTGTCTTGTTACCAAAACAACACATGGTCGTCTTGAATTGACTTTTTTCCATTACTGCATATGCACGTACGTATACATGTATTTATGCACACGTGTTTCATTACATTCATGATGGCCTTTTTTTTTTTTGTCCCTATAACTTTATCCACTGTTGTTCAGTGTTCTTGGATTTCTTGAAAAGTACTTGAAATAAAACATATCATTTGGAAGACTACATACCGAAGAGTCCTTTGGAGTAAAGGTGAACCATCTTCAACGAACAAGAATCCAGATGTTGCGGAGTATCATGACCTGGACAACTGAGAATTTAGACACATATTTACATCACATTTCTGGTGTGCTTTGTTGGTTGTCTCAACTACATTTTTTTAAAACTCGTTATGTGTGTGGGGGGGGGGGGCTCTTTCCAAATTAGATGTTCAAAGCTTGTATGTGTGTCACTGCTATGTGTGGCGTGGGGATTTGTAACTTTACCTTATCCCCTTCCTGTCTGGTGGGTGTAGTTTGAGTTCATGGTGGAGTCCGTCCTGCTGGCCAGGGACCGCTGGCTGAGGGAAGGTGGCACGATGTGGCCCTCGTCCGCAGCCCTCACTTTGGTGCCATGTCAAGCCCATCAATACTACAGCGAGAAAATGGCTTTCTGGGAAAAGCCCTACGGCCTGGACTTCACCCCGCTTCAGTAAGGCACATCAGTTATGACCTGTAAACTCAAAGAAGATTTGGTTTTACAGTACATCCATTTTCCATAGCCCTCGTCCTCAGAGTTGCGGTTGAGCTGGAACAGATCTCAGCTGACTGTCCGCGAGAGGAATTTTACACCATGGACTGTTCGCGGTTCAGTCACAGGGCATATACAGTATTGACAAAAAAACTATTTATGTTTTGTGACACTGGTCGTGAAAGCTGTCTGACACACCCAGTACATTGTCTTAATTTTGAGAGGAAACCCTACAAAAGTATGAACCATGACAGTTGCTTCTCATTCTAATATTGATTTGTATCGTAGGGTGTACAAATGGCATCGTGCTTCTTCCCGCAGGCCTCTTGCACTGCAGGAGTTTTTCGCCAAGCCCAAGTTCAGTCATTTGATGGAGCCAGGTGACCGCCTCGCCTCTCCTGCCGATGTCATCTGCTTGGACATGCACACGCTGCAGGTGGCAGACCTGGAGGTATAACATCTAACAATCTATATTTCATTCCTACAGTCGTCTCAAGTGAAATTGGGTTTTGTAAAGCACAGGACCGCGCTCTTTCATTTTTAAGGAAATGCAGGGCAAGTTTCAGTTTCGCCTGGACAAGTCTGGTGTGTTCCACGGCTTCACCGCCTGGTTCAGTGTTTACTTCAACAGGCTGGAGGAGGGCGGCGCGCCAGTGGAGCTGAACACTGGACCTGACTCAGAGTATAATTCATCCATCCATTTACTGTCGTATTTTAAAGTAGAACCCTCAAAGAAGAACAAAACTGCAACCATAATTTGGTGGGAGGAAGTACAACAAAACTTCTTTTCACTAAGCATTTAAAACGGGGGTGGCCCTGCAGACCACAAACTGTGTAGCTGGGATTGGCTCCAGCACACGCGCAACCTTAAAAAAGATGAGCACTATAGATAATCGATGGATAATTATTTGACTTATTGTAAATAATAAAAATAAATCAAAGTAAACAATGTTATGTATACGGTACAATTAAATAATATCAATTCCCAATAAGATTTTAAAATGCTTTCTACAAATTAAAATTTCAAAGAAAACAATTTTACATACACATTTAAGATTTTTTTTTTTTTTTAACGCGTTTGGCTGCGCAGTAAAAGCAATACTTAAGTAATATTAAATATCAATTACACTGCGCAATTTGACCAAGCAGCCATGTTAAACATCCAGTTCAGTACTGACATCTTATGTTACCTGCGGACAGACACAATACTCATAAATTGCAACAATTCGTCACAAACACTAATCGGTGACATTATTGCTCTAGGCCAGTGGTTCTTAATCTGGGTTTGGTGAATCGGTCTCAGGGGTTCGATGTTGCCTCTGCCATGGAGGTTAAGACAAACCCGACTCAACATGTCAATTAGTTACGACACGCCCGCTTGGCCATCACTGGCTGCAGATGATCACATTAGATTGCTCGTTCAGTCAGTGCTGCCGGAAAATTTAGTTCGCTCCGTAGTCAACGTGTGTCGTGATGTTACGTTGTGTGACTTTTTTTTTTAGAATGTTTCAATACACGCTACGTGGAGCAAAAAAAAAAACAGCAAAGTGATCGGACGAATATGTACCACATGGATTCACATGCATCATGGAACGTGATGGGACTCAGTATCCTATCTGCATGATTTGTCATGCCTAGTTGAGCAACTCCAGTCTCGCACCGGCAAAACTGAAGGAACACTTCTTGAATTTATTTATTTTTCCCAATAATGAAGGGTTCGATGAATGTGCATCTGAACCGGTTGGGTTCGGTACTTCTAATAAGGTTAAGAACCACTGGTCTCGGCACACCGTCTTTGCAGGTCAGGTATTTCGAGTGAGAGGCAAGTGTGCTCTTGACTTTACCACCATGCTGCCTTGTCAGTCACAAAGCTGTCTCTTATCTACAGACAACCGTTCACGCTGTCTTAAATGAACTCAAGTCTTCTGTCTTGGTTCCAGGCCGACACATTGGAAGCAGACTTTGTTCATGCTGGACGAGCCCGTCAGCGTGCATGCCGCCGACCACATTAGTGGAAGCATTATTCTGCGAAGGAACCCCGTGTGGAGGCGTCACTTGACTGTCACCCTCCACTGGGACATCAGTGGCCACACACAGGAGGCGGCCACCTGCCAGGCAAATTAGTCTTCTGCGGTGTATGGTCATTATAATATGACAGTGGAACTACACTAATACGATGATGTGCTTCCCCTTTTCTGATCTCTAGGCTGGTATGAAGAGCTTCCCGATGTGGCGCTGACAGCTTCTCACCATCTGGCACAAATGCTTGCCTGCTGAGTTTCCGGGTCTTTGGGATCAGCCTCCAGTGGCCACTAAGTGGAAGAGGGTTCCCAGAACTTATACGTGACATTTTCAGTGACGACCTAGTCACAGGCACGGATTACGAAACCTTAGAAGTACATTATAGACATGCATTTTTTTATTTTGAAGAGTCTTACAAACTCTTATGACTACAATAGTGGAACATCCACTGCAGAGTCTTACAAATTCTTACAAATACATTAGTGGAACCTCCAAAGCTGATCACAGTCCATTTAGTCAACCTCGGATTTTCTGTTTTTCCCCATTGGAAAAAATACAAATCTAAATAATTTCAAAGTAAAATGTCTGTACGATTCAGTGAGATTCCAATTCGATTTGATGCAACTCAGTTCAAGAGGGAATTGATGCAATGAGTTTCTTGTTATTTTACAATATGAATGAACCGGTTCGCCGATTCAACACGTTTTTTTTGTTACAATTCTATTTACCGCACAGTACTTTGGAAATGTGTATCATACATTTTAAGAAATGACCTCAGGAAGCCAGCACAAGATGATATGAGACACTGGTGCAAAAATGTGAATCATTTTGACAAAAAGCTCAGTGTTGAAAATGAGTCCTACCCATTGTCAATAGGTCATATCCAACGTTCTAAATGTCAAGTTGAGAAGAAAGCTCAAAGTTATAATAGAAGTTATCAGAATGGTGCAAAAATTGGCCAGGGGTGTCAATTTTATGGGGGGTCAAACTGCCCCAAAACTACGAAAATTCTAATGAATCTTCGGTAATATCTCCGCACATAACACTGTACATACTTTTGCCTTGTCATTTCTAGCTAAAAGCCATTCAACAAATAAAAATGGCTTGTGTGTGTGAATGTTTTGGGGCTTAGCTGGAGCCGGATAAAGTGAAAATTCCAAAATACAGTCTTTACAGCCTATACTTGGATTTTCAGTCCGAGTAGACTTAACCCCCACAAATAGTAAGGGTCGACTGTATTTTGGAAATACTCCATCGTACAGACCACGACTGCCATGTAATACTACTGGTACTCCATCACAAAATCATTCTGAATGAAACTAAATTGTCATCAGTAATTTGAGCTTCTGCTTGGTCATGGATGTTTTTGACTAACTTGCTTGCATCTTTTCGGTTGCATGGCTAGTGATTCGCATGTCTGACTCACTCGTCTGAGGTAGAGGGTTTAAATCTTGGCTCGGGCCTTCCTAAAGGCCCTGTCACACCTTGACGATTCAGCCAGCGTATGCCGACGTTCAGATTTTCCCTAAAACGCTGGCATACGCTGAATTATCGATTTTTTTTTTCAATTTTGGGCGTATACATAGCGCATTCATAACGGGCTGGACGTATACATAACGTATCAGTAAATTATATAGAACGTTTCGATAACTTATAGATAACTTATTCCAACGAATGCCTAGCGTGTTGCCGGCGTACACAACTTATGCCCAACGATAGTCTAATTTATGCATAGCGTGCAGCAGCGTATTGCCGACGATCACGTGACGTAGTCTATAAAAAGGCTGGCGCTCGACGTTTCAAGCCCGTCACACCTTGACGATTTAGCCAGCGTATGCCGACGTAGGAAAAATTTGGCAAATACGCTGGCGTACGTCGAATAAGTTATGGGTAAGTTTTGTATACGTAACAGCACGCTGAAGCACGTTGGTATACGTCGAAATGCGTCGAGGTCGTCGAGAAATTTTAAGCATGCTTAAAATTTCTCGACGATATCAGCGTATGGCTATACGTCCCGTATACGCAGGCCATAAGTAATAGGTAAGTTATGCGATCGTTGCACACGTTCAAACACGTTAAGTGTAGGTTACTCATAAGTCCAAATACGTCGAGAATACCTACTAGCTGTTCTCCAACATCCGTGCCTTTCGAACTTGGCGCTTGGACATGCTGACCAGGCTGTCACGCACGTAGTTGGCGAAGGCTGCAGTGGCTGTGATGGGCTGAGCCTCTGCGAGACCTTTGATGAGCTCCCCAGACTTTTCTTTGCCATGACGCTGATGTTGTTTGGTTTATTAATGACACAAGTCATAATGGCGTTTGATTGCTGCTTTAATAGCGTGAATAGCAACTCACAGTAACGATGGCAAGCCGCACCTTGCCTCTTGGGTTATACCATTTTAACTAGACCGGGGCGGGGGGATAGTCCCCAAACAGATGTTGGTACTGCAATGTCTAGTGCAGTTATGATTTGAAACGTCGAGCGCCAGCCTTTTATAGACTACGTCACGTGATCGTCGGCAATACGCTGCTGCACGCTATGCAGCAGCGTATTGCAGTTCGAAAGGCACGGATGTTGGAGAACAGCTAGTAGGTATTCTCGGCGTATTTGGACTTATGAGTAACCTACACTTAACGTGTTTGAACGTGTGCAACGATCGCATAACTTACCTATTACTTATGGCCTGCGATAATACGGGACGTATAGCCATACGCTGACATACGACGAGAAATTTTAAGCATGCTTAAAATTTCTCGACGACCTCGACGCATTTCGACGTATACCAACGTGCTTCAGCGTGCTGTTACGTATACAAAACTTACCCATAACTTATTCGACGTACGCCAGCGTATTTGCCAAATTTTTCCTACGTCGGCATACGCTGGCTAAATCGTCAAGGTGTGACAGGGGCTTAAGTGGAGTTTTTACATTCTCCCCATGCTTGTGTGGGTTTTCTCCAGGTATTCCTCATAACATTCCCAAAACATATATGTTAGGTCCATTGAAGAAGTTGCCGTTCAGGGTTAGGAATGGTTGTTTGTCAACATTTGCATTTCAATGAATGGGAATCTCATAGAATGTCATTTCTATAGTTGATTTAAAAATGGGAAACACATATACAGTACTATGGTATACAAAGTCTTTGTGAACTGAATTAGTTAAATAAATTGAGCTTTCCATGATAATCCAATTTGTAGAGATGCACCAGCCCTTAAATTGGTTGTACCTTGCCTTTCCCCCAACAGTAAGATGGGATAAGCTCTAGCACACCTGGGACTCCAGTGAAAAGATGACATCACAATTTGACCCCAGAGCCCATCGTAACTTCAGTGGACACCGGCTGTGCGACCTCCGGGGGTTGCGACGACTTTGACAGCGGGATGAACAATGGGGGTTTCACCACACTGTCGTCACTTTTTCCCCCTTTCTGCCTCAAGTGTTTATCGCAGTGGTTGATAAATGTATCCAGTTTTGCAAAGGTCTTGTTGCACACTTTGCAGTGATAAAGCCGCAGCCCCTTTTCGAGGCGGACGTGCAATCTGATGTAGGATGACCTGATGAAGGTACGGCAGCAGACACCGCACTTTAGGGTGCTAGCGCGGGAATCAGGCTGGGGTGCGGGCGACGCTTTCCCCTGCGCAGTCGACTCTTCGGCCTTGTGAGAGAGGAGCAGGGGCAGAGAGCTGAAAGTCTCCCCACACTCATCACACTTGTAGGACCGCTCGCCAGTGTGAATGCGGGCGTGCGAGAGCAGGCCTGCCTTCTGTGTAAAGGCCTTGTCGCAGTAGGAACACTTATAGGGTTTCTCGCCAGTATGGATTCGACGGTGAGTCTTGAGATGTGCGGCTCGCCCAAATGCCTTGCCGCATTCAGGGCATTTGAAGGGTCTGTCGCCACTGTGGATGGCCTCATGGGCCACCAGGTGAGAGTTCTGGTGGAAGTACTTGCCACAGGTGGTGCACTGGAACCTCCTCTCCTTGTTGTGGGAGGCCAGGTGTAGGGTCAAGTGGGCTGAAGACATGAAGGTTTTGCTGCACAATGAGCAGCTGTGCGGGTCCATGTGGACACTCCCCTGGGCCTGTCCTTGGCTGAGGGGGTTGCTGTCTTCCCGACAAGATGGACATCGAGACGCACCGTCTGGTTTGTCCGTTTGCTTGGTTTGGTCTGACTGCGGGAGCCCAAAGCTGTGTCCGCACTCAGAGCACTGCTGCTGACCTTCTGGGCTGCTTTTCTCCTGCATGGTGCTGCCTAGAAACAGCACAGACACCCAAAAATGTGACCACACACACATCATATTTTGTGGCCCACGAAGGCAAATTAAGTGTACCTACTTCATTTATGTTCAGTGTTCCTTCATCTTAAGGCAAGTTAAAATCAACACTTTAAAAACTTTCTAATTCCATTTGAAATGAAATTTAAAACCAACTTCCCAATGTCCAATCTACTCTAAAAAGTCACACGCACAAACTTCCATCATGATGGTGTGATGTTACCGCACAGTCATTCAGAATTTGATTTCATTTAAATAATTTGATTTTATTTTGAATTTTAAGACTATTTACAATCCGAAACTACTCCTACCCCTGTCATTGGCTGGTGACCAGTCTAGGGTGTATGCCACACACGGACATATACAGTATATGCCATCTAAAAGGCCGTGATACCACCTCATACATTATAAATCGGATGGGTTAAAGGTTCTATCTCACCCGACTCTGAGAACAAAGCGTTAGAGCGGGGCAAACACCGTCAACTACAACATCAATAAATGACGTGATCACCAATTAAAACGTAAACATGGGGCATTGTTATTTTAATAAAGGTTTTTGGATCTCATTTAGTCGCGTGGGTGTACCAAATAAAGTGGCCAGCGACTGAAGTTGGATACATTCATCATTTATGCAGCGTGAACCTCGTTTAGAAAACAACAGGACGCCTTAGCTTGTACCAATCAACGTGGGGCGCACAGTAACAACAAAAACAAACAAGCATGCCACCCTGTGCTAAACACAATAAGATCAACTTCAATAAGCGTTTCAACGAGAATGATTGGTATACAGGTACTTCTTTACATACCAAATATCAAAGAGCGACGGGGAAGTCTCTGCGGCACCGTCGGGAGATAATCATGTAGCACGCAGTGGGAGACAGCACTACCTACAGGCTGGAGGTAATACGGACATCATAGACATAAACCACTTGCATATCTCCTCTGCGCATGCGTGAGAATCAAGGTGGGGGTGGGGTTGGAGAGATTACTCAACAACAAGCAAGTTTTATATGATTTTTGATGAACATTTACGCCTACTTTATTGATGTATTTTAAGATTATTGGTCATGATGGCACTTGGAGAGTTTTAGGTGATACTGAGTGAAAAAAGTTTGATAACCAATGCGCCCACAATATGTAAATCGCAGCATATTGCATCGGCAACCTGTCGTTCTTAAATACCCATCACTAATTTACATCTTGAATTATTTAAGGTGGTTGCACCTTAAAAAAAAGGACAATATAGATTTTCATTCAATTTCTATTTCGAGGTAGTTGCACCTTTTAAAAAAAGACAATTTAGATGTTCATTCAATTTCTATTAAACTTTGCAGTTTGTGCCAAGATTGCTGACATGTTTATAAATGATGGTGCAACTTGAAATGAAAGCGAAATTGTGGCATAGTTGCACTATAAATACTATGAAACCAACAAAAAACATTTTCAGGCTTTCGTAGAAGATTGTGAAATCAGATTAAAATTAGGAAAGGCACTTAAAAAAACACGTGTTGTTTTTATGACTAAAAATACGGAAGAGGATTACGGCCAATGAAGAAAAAAAACAAGGTTGGCAAGATACTCACTTTAAAGTGAGAATTATGACTTTAATCTCAGAAATCTGACTTTAAAGTGAGAATTCTGTATTGAATTCTGAGAATAAAGTCAGAATTCTGACTTTAAAGATAGAAACTTGCCAACCTTGTTTTTTTTCTTCATTGGCCCTAATCCTCTTCCGTAAAAATAAACACTTGTATTGTTTTTTTATGTTATGTTTTTATGTAACCTTTCCAAAACGTTTTATTTTGATTCACTGGCATGCATATTTTCAAAATATCAAATTGCTTTACAAAATCAAAATGAGGTATGCACCTGAAATGGGGGGGGGGATCCTGAAACATTGGGAAGAACTGATCGGTCAACTCTAGAATTTTCTTTGTGGCTAGCTTGGTCTCCACTCACATTCGCAGGGATGTGATGTGTTTTGTTTTAGCAGAAAACGAAATTCGCTGGCTGAAAGTTAGCTGGGGGACGGACGGATGCATAGAGTGGATGGATTGCTTTTTCTTATCGCTCATTATGTAGCAGTAGTAGGCTCCCCCTTGTGGTCATATTCACTCACATTGGCAGTGTTGGGATGGGTTTCGGATGGACGGATGCATAGAGTGGATGGATTACTTTTTCTTATCGCTCATTATGTAGCAGTAGTAGGCTCCCCCTTGTGGTCATATCCACCCACATTGGCAGTGTTGGAATGGGTTTCGTTTGTGCAGAATATGAAAGTTAGTGAAACGAGATTGTCCCCCCAAAAAAATGCTGAGTGACGTCCCCACACCCGGAGTTAATAAATATGAGAGCAGCGAGAAACGCATCAGATCAGTCAGGGAAAAGACCAAGACTGAGGTAATGTCTATTTCTCTTGTGATTATTATGATGCTTAACTTGATGTTGTTAATAGCGATTATATTGTATTACCATCAAATGATGATTCGTTGGTGCTCTTTAGAAAATGATGACATACAGTATATTTTTTTTTTACAGAAAAACAGTCACCGGTGAAATGCAGCAGCCTACATTTCGACGTTGACTGTTTTTTTTCAATACTTTTAATAACGTTTCAAATCCTGCTTTCGCAAGAACATAGCTTTTTGGTTTTATGTTTTGTTGTCTACTATACAGTAGTTTGTGTTGCTCAACCTTGAACCCCGTTGTTTTTCGTAGCGTAGTGGGGAAGTGTGAGCAGGCTCAACAAATACATTGCCGGAGGAATAACTACACAAAATCGCCTCGTCTGACCGTGTGGAAGAAGTAAAAATTAAGAATTTAAATGCAAAGAAAATTTAAAAAAATCAAAAGAACACCCTGTTCCACGGCTTTGTCTGCTTTGATAATCGCAATACAGTATCATGATTGCCGAGGTTTCAGTTTCGTTTCTTATAAAATGGTAACTTTCATTCTGGCCTAACAGCACCGCCCGTGGACGGCCCGAATACTACACGGTCTACTGAAACGAGCGTTGTACTGTATGTACCTCGATCTACAGTGTGAGTAAAAAAAGTCGTTCCTTGACCAAGACCGTGACTGTATTTATTCGTATCATCAAATCAACAATGTACATTGAAATTAAATGAAAATCTATGAATTGTGCTCTCAAAACCATCACAATTTCTGTCCTGGGATTTTAATAAAGTAAAATACATTGTATAAAAACATAATAACGCATGATATAAATATGTATGTGTATGCACACACACATACGGACGCATATAGGGCAATTACTGTATGTTGAGATAAGCCAAAAGTCCCAGCAACTGTGTATCTGAGCCAGGGACGGACGGTTCCAGGATTTTTTTCTGTATGGTTGGGTTGACTGATACATACGCAGGCTGTTTAAGACGTTTATAAATATATTATAGATTTTCAAAGAAATGTTGGTGGGGTATAAATAATTTTACACAGATTATTTTCTTCCTTCCTTCTTTCCTTCCATCCACTCGTTGCTCCTTCCGTCCGTTCCTCCCTCCAGCCTCCCTGTTTTCAGACATCAGAAACAAGTGGGCGTGCAAAGAATATATTGTTAATTTGAAAAGCTAGCTACAAAACCTAAACCAAAGTGCAAACCCTATTTTTAAATAAAAACCTTAGTGTTTAGTTTCTGGAATTGTAAAAAAGAAATGCGTGTCAATGTGGTCAAATGTTAAAGCGTATACCTACTCTTGAGCCAACCTGCCTACTTTTATTTATTAATTTTTTTTCCCAGACATCATCTTCACGTCATGATATCCTGCAAAGCTTTAGCTTGATGGCAACTTGATTCTTGGGTGAGTCTACAGTCAATTTACTCAACCATTTCCCTCTGTGCGCTTTTGTGCTTACTCCTGGACAGAGACGTGTGCACTACCGTGATCAACATTTGTCCTTTTTACCGTTGGTGCTACTCCCCTTGCATGAGGCTTAACGTAATCTTTACCCACACCAACAATGTCCCAGTTAAAAGTTGTAATCAACATAATATTCTGACTTTCTTCCAGAAACCACTCAAATAAAGATGAGCACCAAGAAAAAAACACGGTAAGTGGTCCGTGTGTGAACATTTTAATAAGTGATGTTAATGATATTGAATGTATGTATTCACATTACAAATGGTGTCCAATCAGGTTTGCTCTAGCCATTGTTGTGCCCTAGAAGAGAATTTATATGGTGTGCCCCCCCCCCCCCCCACGATTTACATACACTCAGAAATTGAAATGAATTAACATAACTAAATGGAACATTTTAATCATTTCATGACTGTTTCATTCCAGTCAAACAAATCAAGTGAGTGACTTGCTGTCGCAACATCTTATTGGACAAACCAAAAGGAGCAACATCTTGACCTCTTCTTATTTCCCTCCACTTTTTGCTTCTGTCTCTGGATAGTTTTGGTCATTTTGGCTGCTGTGGACAAAGGTTTTTAAAGGGGGAGGAATAAGTCTTCTGTAATTCTTGATCGTTGGGGCAGACATTTTTCCCCTGGGAACTGTTTTAATTATTGGAATGAAAATGAAAACGTAATGTGTCTCGTTTGATTTTTGATTTTGTTTGGTGAAGGACTTCCTTTGGGGCCACCGCTCCGCCCTTCATTGACTATTTGAAAGATATCCTACGTCGGTATCCGGATGGCGGACAAATTTTGAAGGTGGGTGTTAGAACTTATTTTGTCAAAGGCAACATGATTAGAAACAGTAATTTGATGCATTTTTTTCTAATACATCATGTTCCAAATCATTGTGCAAGAGATATTTCTTCTGGTTTTCCTAATTAGTCAATACAAATGATTTTCAAGTTCTCAACCATTGAGGGAATAATTTTAATGGAAACAAACCACACCATGATAACAGTATTTTTTCCCCCTAATAATACACTAATATTACAAATGTACTGTGCCAAGCTCCTATGTTACCATGTTAAGATATACAGTCACTCGACCTGTTTAGGTGGTTTGAATTGCAATTGCTTTGATTTCAGGAAATATGACCTTATACTGCTGCAAATTCCACAAATGACTATTTTCAGTTCTTAACAACCTAAAAAAATATATATATTTAAACTCAGCTGTGCGTGAACATTTTGGGAAAATATATTTTACTGTTTTTTTTTTTTTTTGGTCTTGTTTTGTTTGTTTTTGTTTTTTTGCAAAATATACTGTTATTGGAAAATGTAGTCAAAGACATGAAAATTGTACTCAAAAGGTTGAAGACGAAGTAAATGATGCTGAGTCTTATGCATCCACTCTTTAGGAAAATTACAGAAAAAACATCAGTTGGCTAATAATTTGGAACACGTATTTTAGTTGTGCATGACGAATAAACATGCTTGATTGCTGATGAGTTTGGTTTTTTTTTTAAAAATAGGAGCTGATTCAAAATGCAGACGATGCTCAAGCCACCAATGTGACTTTTATCCACGACGAGAGAAGCTATGGAACTAGAAGTCTTTGGACGGACACTTTGGGACAATTCCAAGGTAAACATGAAGAAGATGCTCACGGTTCTCTATTTGTGTGATTTTCGCTTGGATTCTTCCCAAAAATGTTGGTCATATTCCAAATTGTATGCACGGACCCATAGGGCATCCAGATTGCAGACAGTTATAATTGTACAGTAGTAGAAGAAGACATTACTAGCCTATATAATAACTACATTGCAGTTGCAAGCCCCTCTCCTTGTCACGTGTCTTCATGACGAATGACTTATATGTTGTGCTCAACACAACCACTTCAGTTTGCTTCTTGAAAAGCTATTGACATGTCACAATCAAAGTCCAACCATAATCCAAAAATATCACATCTGTTTTTTGGGGGGTTTTGCCAAGAAGATGGTTTTTGCTTTGTTATAAAGCAGAATTAAATGCCATTTGGCTTCATTTCATCATGTCCACATTTGACCCATCAAAATGTACCCCGGACCGCTCCAGAGTTTGCGCACAAACTTTCAGGCCGCTTTGTGCATACGCAACTTTTCCCAAAGCCTGTCAATAATTCACCCAAAAATCCCTTGTTATTTTTGTATAGGGTCTGCTCTGTACAGCTACAACAACGCGCCATTTACTGATGAAGACTGGGAGGGAATTCAGGCTGTCGGGAGGAGCGTCAAGCGCAATGACCCCAACACAGTCGGGAGGTTTGGGATTGGTTTCAACTCCGTTTACCACATAACAGGTAATGCCCTTCTCAGTTGTTTTGCATACCTCAGTGGAGATTTTTGTGACAAGTTTATTGACACGGGAACACATTTTTCCTCACATGCACAGATCTTCCCAGTATATTCAGCTCTGGCTACCTTGGCATTTTGGATCCCCAAGAAAAAGTATTTGGGGAAAGACAAGGCGGTTTCCGTTGGTCGCTGGATGACGCCGAGCATCAAGAAGCTCTGATGACGACTGACGATCAGTTCCAACACTTTCGGGACATTGTTAGGCTCGTAAGCGGACAAGAGTGGTCCAAAGTCATTATGGAAGATCAGCACTTTGACGGGACAATTTTCAGATTCCCTTTGCGTGCGGAGGCGTCAGACATTTCGGATAATTTGTACAACACGGATAGGGTTGTTGCGCTTTTTGATAGCTTCATTGTCGATGCGGAACTGAGCCTGCTGTTTTTGAAAAATGTGACCACGGTGACCTTGATGCACATTGACATTCAGGGCTTTGTGAGCACAAGACTTGAAGTCAAGTCGTCGGCCTACACGGATTTCGTTTTGGAGCCCCAAGACAAGACCGTCATCGAGGGTTTAACCAGACTCAAAGTGCTCACCATCAATTCCGAAGAGCACCAAGAAACAAAGTGGCTCGTGACAACGTGTACCATGAAGGAAGGAACCGTGGCAGAATTGGATACGCTCGCACAAAAGTTGAGTTTCCTCCCACAAGTTGACTTGGCGTTCCCATGCGGTGAGACAAGGAGCACCAGCGAGAGCCGACTTAGCTGTTTTCTCCCGCTGCCAAACAACGAAAGCAACAAGACAGGACTGCCCGTCTATATCAACGCCTGCTTTGGCCTCACAGATAACAGGAGACACATCAAGTGGCAGGAGGAAGATCAGCGACACGACAAACACGCCATGTGGAACGAATTGCTGATGAAGGCGGTGCTCCCCCAAGCGTACAAAATGATTATTGAAGCAGCCATCCGACATGCTCAAAAGGCTTTGCTCCCCGTGTCTTCCGTGTATGATCTCTGGCCGGATCTTGACCAGCTTCAACACAAGGTCAAATGGCACGCCATCGCCGTAGATGTCCTTCATCAGTTGTTCCAAGAAAATTTGTCTGTGCTCTCCCTCGCTCGAGATGAAAGAGAGTTCATCAGTCCGTTGGAAGCTGTGCTCCCCTGTACTGGCCCAGCGAACCCTGACACACTGACTGCCATTCAAAGAACTTTGCTTTCCTGTGGAGAGAATCTTGTGACTTTTCCGTGCAACGTTGCAAGAGCCATAAAAACAGTTCACCCGCAGGCCAACGACTTAACATACGCGACGCCGGCATACCTCAGGGAGGCCCTCCATAGGGTGGACATGCATAACCTGTCCAGAGATGACAAACTCTGTCTTCTGGAGTATATTCTGAGTGATGGAAAATACAGGGATCTTCGGAATCTTGAGCTTCTCCCGCTCAGTGATGGCTCTTTCAGAGCTTTTACAGACAAAGAGGAGGACACTGCTTTGATTGACAGCAAGGAATTTCCAAGGTAATTTTAGGACTGCGCCTCTGAAAGGATGCGTGGATGCATGCAGCCCAGTTAGCTTTTCTCAAGTGTTTTGAATACAAATTGGGGGTGAATTGATAGGAATGCGGAATTGGATATTAATTGTGCCTTGAATCACATGGCTGTGATCCGCAGAGGCACTGTTGATTTAGTCTCAAACTACCGGTAACTATTTTGTGGCTAACAACCCTGATGAACCACATTACAGTGCTCAAGTGGCATAGAGATAGGAGCTAAGAACATTCAGATTCTCACAAGCCTAAAAAAAAAAAAATCACCCAAATAATTGGTAATGTTGCATTGTTGGTGAAGAATAGTCAATAAATGCCTGCATGACGGCAGTAAAAAACAAACAAATCTAATTCTGTCCAAACATCGATAATAATGCTTAGCTATGATTGACACTCAGAGATCCATTCATTTGACAATATGTTTATGACTGCGGCTGTAGTTTATTTTCGCGTAGAAATACATTGCATCAATTCTTGTTTACTGTAATGTTAAAGTTCATGATGAGTCCATTTATTCTACTTGATTTGTGAACAAGAATTCTGTATTCTCTGCAGAGTCTTGCTGCCATTTTGCAAACACCTCTTCATCCCAGATGACTTAAACATGGACTGCACTTCCCACTTGAAACAAGTGGCCGGTGAAAGTAAGAATTTTTTTTTTTCTTTCTTTCATCTTTCCAATGTACATATCAATATTTTTGTTGTTTTTCCACAGAATTATTCAAGATAAAGGACATCGATGCAGATCAGGTGGCAGAGTACACCAGGAGGTATTTGCCCGAAGACTGGAAGCAGTTGAACACAGCGTTCGTTAGCTGGGATGTCAACAACGACCTACATCCACCCTCGGATTGGCTTCAAGAAATCTGGAAGTTCCTTAACACTTACTTTACAAAGTTAAGCCATTTTATTGACATTCCATTAATACCAGTGGGGCCCCTGTCTTCCAGTCAGTCCTTATTACTTGCTAAACTGAATCCAAACACAACTCTTATTTTCCAACAAAGAAGGAACATCAGCTTGCCAGACAAAATAGCCAATTTGGTGAAAAAAGTCGGTGGCATCGTGGTGGGGGAAAATGAATGGCTTAAGCATGAAGACCTTGATTCCTTTGTTCTGTGTCCGTCACCAAGAAGTGTTGTGACTATCTTGATGAACGTCGAGTATGGAGATCTCATCAGAGAATTCCAGAACATGTGTCCCGACACTCGAGAAGAATTGAAGGAATATCTTTCTTGTCTGGATTCTCTCTCCATTAACGAGAAGGATCTTCTCTCAAAGGTGCCTCTGTTTCAAAACACAAAAGGTGTGCCTCTTCCAGCACACTCAAAAAAGGCTATACTTTTAGGTTGCGGTCCAAAAGTTCCAATGGATCTACCAATGCCTGAATCAATACTACAATGTACAACTGAGGCGGATCGCAGACTCTTGCAAATGATCGATGTTAATCTTTTGGACACTGCTCAAGCAGCTCATCTCCTGATTGATAACATTGAAAGCGGAGATTGCAGCAAAGAGCACACTGAAAAGATAATGACTTGGATATTACAGCATGGCAGTATCCTTTTCTCCCAAAATAAGACCTTGAAACGCCGTTGTCAAGAATTAAGCTTCATGGAGGCAAATGGAGTGCTAAAAAAGACCTCACACTTCCTTCATCCAAGAGTTCCAATCTTCAAAGTCATTTTCGACAGCGATTTCTTCCCACCTTCTCCATACCTTCAAACAGACCAGATGCTCGAAACCCTAACAGATCTTGGTATGTTAAACAGAGAAGCAGATCTGTCTCCTGAGCACTTGCTGCACGCTGCTGCGGTGATTGGCCAGCTGCAAGTTCACTCGGAGGCTTTCAGCAGAGCTCAGGTGTTCTTAAACATGCTTGATGCTCACAGTCTCCTGGCCAACTTTTCTGATGCACAGCTTCACACCCTCAAAATGCTAAAATGGGTTCCGTGTGCTAACCCTGGCAATAATAAAGAGAAGATTTCCCTCTTCTGCCCACATGAACTAAGACACTCCCAGTATGAGGATATTGTTGGGCATGTCATGCCTCTAATTGGAAGCCTGAGTGACCGCGTTAGCCACAAACTTGGTCTCAAATGCCTCCCCCCGCCAGCGAAAGTGATAGACAATTTGTTTGTCTTGATTGCAAAGAGTGACAACATGGATGATCCTGACACAAATGGAGATTTCAAAAGGAGGTTGCATAGTATTTACAAACACATGCAAGATCAAATGCTGAACTTTTCAACTTTAATGGATAGGAACAAGTGCTGGCTGTGGTGCAGTGACCAGTTTGTTTCTCCTCGGGATTTGGTTCTAGACTACCCGCCTAGTCTCGATCTGAGCTCGTGGGTGAGGAAATTGCCTCAGGAGTTCCTACCATACAAGAAGCTCTTGAAGGAGTTTGGTCTGAGGTCAGTGCTTTCACAGCATGACATTGTTGACATTCTCTATTCCATCATGAAAACTCTTGAAGGAAGACAGCCGCCAACTGCAATGCTCTCTGAGATTAAAGTCTCCATAGAAATTGTCAAATGGATATGGAAGGAGAAGATGACGGTTCAGGAGGACATCCCAGTGCCAGTCATGACACAAGAAGGTCAGTATACCCTGAAATCACTGTCGACGGCTGTTTTCTGCGATTTGAGCAAAAAAAGTCTGCCGGGGCTTCAATACAGCAAGGAAAAAGTGCACGTCTTACACGAGGAGATTCCAAAAGCTGCTGCTGAATGGTTCAACATCCAGTTTCTTAGTACGTACATCCTCGATCCTGAGCTTGTGGGAATTGAGCAGTGTGGACAATCTGAGCCCATAACAATAAGGATTAAAAACATTCTCAAAGAGTATGATGAAGAAAGCGACGTTTTCAAAGAGCTCATTCAGAATGCAGAAGATGCTGGAGCAGACGCTTGTAAATTCTTAGTGGATTTCAGGGTACACACGAATCCCACTGAAAATCTCATAGATCCTGGTATGGCCCTTTGTCAGGGCCCTTGCCTTTGGGCATTCAATAATGAGACATTCACAGATGAGGACTGGAAGAATATCGTGAGAGTGGGGTCTGCCTCAAAAGAAAACATGGTGGGAAAAATTGGCAAGTTTGGACTTGGATTCAACACTGTCTATCATGTGACGGACATTCCTTCAGTCTTAAGTGGAAACAAACTCCTTATACTTGATCCGAATGTGACTCACCTGAAAAAGATAATCAGAAACAAATCCAATCCTGGAATCAGATTGGACCTCTCCCAAACGCAACAGTTTCATTGTTTCCCTGGTCAGTTTGGACCATATGAAAACATTTTTAACTGCAATTTCACCACACAAGGTCCTCCACACCCTTATCAGGGTACCCTCATCAAGCTTCCTTTTCGAACTAAGGAAGAAGCTCTCCAATCGGAGATAAGCACCAGAGTATATGACAAACACGGCATTCTCTCTTTTCAGCAAGAGTACATCGACTATTCTCAAATGTATATCCTGTTCCTGAAGAACATTAAGACGTTGTCCTTGCAAACTCTCTCACAACATGCAGCAACTCCTCCAAGAGATGATGAAATACAAACCGTCCTCACTGTCACCAAAACTACCCTGAGTGAGATAACAATTCCAGGTAACAGTCGTCAGTCAGCGCAACTTAGAGCTGAAAAGTCATTGCTGAAACAAGGTGAGAATCGCAAAGAAGTGATTGACTGCTGTATCGCCAGCATTGTCCAAATAAGCAGCGAACAATCTGGTAGAAGACAAAGTCAGTCTTGGCTCATGCACAACTGCTTTGGTACAAATCAGTCTTTAAAAATGGCCCAGCAACAGGACAACCGAGTCAAGTTTTCCTTGCCGATTGGGGGAATAGCTGTGCCTCTGCAAGAAGATCCAGAAAGTGGAACATTTTCCATCCCGGAAACCAAGCTGGCTGGCCAGGCATTTTGCTTCCTCCCACTTCACATTCACACTGGTCTCCCAGTCAATGTCAATGGAACATTCGCTGTAACAAGTAATCGCAAAGGTCTGTGGGAAAGCGGGCTGAAAAACGACTGGAACAAGGCTCTACTTCAGGATCCCATCGAGACAGCATATGTGACCGCACTTTTGGTATTGAAGGGCATGTCGGAAAATGGCCAACTGAAGAGTTATTCTTATCACACCTTTTGGCCTGATAGGAAAAAAGTGATTGACACATTCAAACCTCTAGTGGATAAGTTTTACTCCACCATCACCGAGGACGTCAATGCCCCAGAGGTCTTCTGCGATGGCAAAAAATGGTGTTCAGTGAACAATGCCATATTTTTACATGAAACGATAGAAGTGGATGAAACGATGCATCCACTTGTCATGCAGGTGTGCCAGAAACATCTCCAAGAACCAAACCGTTTAGTTCCTCTTCCACTTTGGTTGCGAAATAGCTTCAAGCATGGTGGCCTTGAGAAGATTTTGCAGGAGAAAACGTGGAACTGGGAGAGGTTTTATCAAGACGTGGTGTTTGAGAACCTTGCCACCTTGGACGCTCAGAGTAGAGATACTCTTTTGCTACATGCCATTGACCTTAACTCAGAGGAAATTGACCATCTGTTGATGAAGTATCCGTGCATCCCCACAATGGATGGACACCTGCAGCAGATCAAGAAACTTGTGAATCCATCAGGCAAGCTGGCTCGTCTATTTGGAGATGAGAAGGGGAGATTACTGGGAGGTACAGAGAGTGACTTTTGCTCCCCAAGGAGGATTCAACGTCTGCTGGAGCTTGGGATGGCAAATGACCACCTTCCGCTGGAAGCGATAGTTGAGAGAGCAGAAAAGACCCTAACCTTTTGGAAGGCTGACA
Source organism: Hippocampus mohnikei (assembly GCA_026261675.1). Taxonomy (NCBI): domain Eukaryota; kingdom Metazoa; phylum Chordata; class Actinopteri; order Syngnathiformes; family Syngnathidae; genus Hippocampus; species Hippocampus mohnikei. Next base: position 8,705,187 of record JAKGUB010000106.1, on the reverse strand, counting down.
AAAAAAAAGCATGCGGATATTTGAAGTGCCTTCTTGAACTCATGAAGAATCACATGAATGACAAAGACTCCTGCCACTGGCAAAGTTTAAGAAAGATTAAATTTCTCCCAGCATTTCGCTGCTGCAGTACAAAGACAGGCCTGAGAAGGCCAACTGACATTTTCAGTGAAAAATGTGCACTGCTGGTTGATAGAACCCAACCTGTGCTGGATCATTCTAGCCTGAACCTACATGTTACTGATCCGATCCTACAAATGCTTGGGATTCGCGATACCCCTGCACCTGACATGGTGCTCCAGCAGCTGCAAAAAACACAGGAACAATCAAGATCCATGGACAAATCCAAGCTTCATACGATTGCCTGCGAATGCTACAGCTTTCTGGATAGATACGTCCGCGAGTCAAATACATCAACAATCATATCTCAGGGGGCTCAATCATTCCCATTCATTTTTGACGGCAATATATTTGTCAACATGAATTGTGTGGCTGTCAACGCGCAATTTGATGCCAGGCCCTATCTGCATGTACTTCCACCTGCCTTTGCTCGTTTACAGAGTCTTTGGGAGTGTGTAGGTGTTAAAGACACATTCACTCTTGACCAGTTTCTTACTGTACTTCAAGAAGTTCATTTGAAACATGGCGACAAACCCTTGCCAAGGAATGATCTCAAAATTTGTCTTACAATTTTAAACAGAGGCATATATTCTGCCAATGAGAATGTCACAAGCGAGTGTCTCATACCCAATGAGCGTGGGGTTTTGGTACCTGCCTGCCAGCTTTTCTTTAATGACAGCCCATGGATGCCAGTTACGACGGATGTTACTCTCTGTCATAAGGATATCCCACGTGCTATGGCACTCCATTTTGGAATCAAAACAACCAGACATCATAATCTGCAAAGCCATGCCGTCGACAGCCTCTTTCCAGATTCTTTCCAGTTTGAACAGAAAGAGCATTTAACTGTTAGAATTAAAAACATCATTTGTGCCTATCCGTCAAAGAAGGATATCCTCAAAGAGCTCATCCAGAACGCCGATGATGCAGAGGCTACGGAAATACATTTTGTTTGGGATAGACGACAGCACGGCACTGAAAAAACCTTTGGAGAGAAATGGAACATGCTACAGGGCCCAGCACTCTGCGTCTTCAACAACCGTTTGTTTTCAGACACGGACCTGGCTGGCATTCAGCAGCTGGGAATTGGAGGAAAGCGCCATGACCCAGGCAAGATTGGAAAATATGGACTCGGATTCACTTCTGTTTACCATCTGACTGATTGCCCCTCAATACTCACTGGAGATGACTTACTATGCATTTCAGATCCCAATGAAAATTACATTGAAAGCCACAACGAGCATGTGCGCGCGGGCATTGGCTATAAACTTGGTGACACGTTCAAGGAAATGTACAAGGATGTTTACCAATCCTATCTTCCAGACACATTTCCCCTTAAAGACGGAACCATGATTAGGTTGCCTCTCAGGACTTTAACCATGGCAGGTATCTCAAAAATATCACAAAGGGAAGTCACCGACTATGACTTGAAAGACCTGTGTGATGCCCTATATGAGGACCCCGAAGGGCTTATTTTGTTTTTGAAAAATATCTGCAAAGTTGAGGTCCATGAAATCAACGATCATTCAGATGGAATCACAACAATCTTTGCAGTCGAGAAGAATACACCACCAACAGGACAAGAAAAAGAGGCCGGCATACGGTGTCCTCCAAATGCTGTTCCAAGCAAAGACTCATGCAAGGCAATTTATGAAACGGGGATTTCAACCTCAGACAAAAGACAAAGCAAATGGATCATCGCAGAGCAGTTTAGCACACTGCAGTGCCCTGACGGAGAAGAAAAATATTCACGAGCAACAGTTGCAGCACGTGTAAGCTCAAAAAGACCACTTGGCCTCAGTCCTTTTAAGGGAGGAGCCTTTTGTTTGCTTCCTCTACCAGGCACCACTGGTCTGCCTGTGCACATCAATGCAGATTTTGAGGTCGACTCTGCCAGGAGAAGCCTTTGGAAAGAAGACGGCCGGAGTCTGAAAGCAAACTGGAACGAATTGTTGAAAAGAAACATCATTGCGCCACTGTATGCGGATCTTCTTCATTACATCAGGCAAAACATTTCAGTGACGGCAGCTAGTCGTGAAAAATTATGTTCTTTTTATCTAAATCATTCTTGTGTTTCTGGCCAACGGTGTCTGAAGATGTTGGTAAGGAATGGCATGAAATGATACACGAGGTATACAGATCAATTATTCAAAGAGGGCTTGATGTCATTCCAGTGTTAAGATGCACAAAGCGAGTAACTACTACAAAGCCACCGACGACTACCACTGAATATTCTATTGAGTGGCGAAATGCAAGAGAAAGCACACCGACAGGAGCACCCTACTTGGAATCATCCGAATGGGAGATAAATCACATTTTGAAGGACCTTGGCATGGATCTGGTTCCCTCCTCCAGTGAAATCAAGAGGATATGGGATGGTTTCAAAAGTGCTGGCATTGCCGTTCAAGATATAAACCCTTCAAGTGTGCAGACCTTCTTAAGAGCTAAGGCTGTCCATAATCCAGAGCAAACAAGCACTGCGTTACCGCTGCCCATAAATGACACGCTCATCCAAAATCCAAAAAGATGCTCAACGCTCCTGCGTTTCTGCCTCCGTGATATCTACCTGCTGGAAAAGATCACAGATGAGCATTCTGCTCTACTCAATGGCCTTCCTCTTCTTCTCACAGCGGATGGGGTTCTAAGGGTGTTTGACAACAAATCACCAAAGCTGATATCCGTCTACAGCAGTCTGTTCTCTGGCTACGAGCATGATTTTGTCCATTACCAGACAAACTGTGACTTTTTGAAGGTGCTAAAAGCCCTGAGGCTTGCCAGCAATTTGACAGTTCCCTGTGCTTCCGACTGGTTGAAGCTCTTGATTCAGCAGAATCTTGACAAATGTGAGCTTGACCCACAGCACGGTCTTTATATTCCGTCGAAAGAAATGGTACCATGGCTGAAATTGCTGTGGAAATTCTTACTAAGCCATGTAAAAGACCAAAGTCAGGGTGATGATCAACATTTGTCATTAACTGACGTCAAGCAGCTCTTCACCGACTGCTGCATTTTACCTGTCGTGTGCCCAAGGTCAAACATGTGCCTCCTTCAAAAAATGAAAGACATGCCCAGTGTCATTGCCTACAGATCAGACAGCGATATATCTGACATTTTGTTCAAACTGGGTTTCATGAAACTTAACTATGCTTTTTTCATGGAGGCCGATCGTCAAAAAATGTCACTTCTGCCACCTGAACTATTGAATGTCAATGACAAAAGTTCTGTGCTGAACCAAGTCGTCACTCTTCAGCGCTCAGAATTTTACCAGCTTTCTTCAGATGATATGACACAACTTCAAACCTTTCTGCAGTCCGGACAGTCCATAAACTGTCCAGCATATCAGAGCAAGTTCCGATCGCTGCCATTATTTCAAACAATACATGGTGATCGAGTGAGGATTGATGGCCCTGAAGTGGTTTACATCCTCACCTTGAGCGCGCAGTCAATGATTCAATTCCCAGACTTGTTCAAACCTCCCAAGTGCAACAGTATTTTTCTCAAAAACAATCCTGAGAACATCAGTGTGGCTCAAGCTTTGAACATTAAGACCTTGAACGATTTGGAGTATTTCGTGAAGCTCATTCTGCCTGTCGTGGAGAAACTCTCGAAGCGTCAGAAGCTTCAGTGCCTCAAACTGTTACTCTCACAGCAAAATCTTGACTGTTATTTCCAGCACAAGTCTGCCATCATTTCCAAACTGAAGACGGTACCAATGATTGAAAATGCCGAGGGCCAAGTGGTACCAGTCTCGTACTACTTTGATCACAGAGTTGCCTTGTATCAGGCGATGTTGCCTCGAGAGAAATTTGTGCCTGAGAATGTTTGGGCTGAGTTGTGCGAAGCAAAACAATACAAAGAACACGCAGCGTGGCAGTTACTCCAGGAGCTTGGATTGAAACACGTTGTGTCCAAAGAGGATGTCATATGTTTTGCAAAGAAGGTTGAGTCGGAAGCTGAGGCAAATGGTCACTCTCAGGAGCTGCAACAGAAATCCACCCTAGTTCTCAAAGAAGCCTTGAGAGTTGCAAGTGATGAGAAAACATTGCTGGCCAGCATAACCAACATCAAGTTCATTTTTCCTGTCAAAGTTAAAAAAGAACTGTGTGACTATCATTTGCCATTTGCTCCAGAGACCACCACAGTTCACATCAAAGGGTCTTTAATTGAAAGCCATTACAGGGCTCAAGAACTGGTTTGGTCTTCAATGCCAATAATACATCTACCAGAAAAGTCAAAGGCGGATCTGAAAAGGATTACGCAAGCGGGCGCTTACGAACAACCGCCTGCAAATTGCGTAACCAGAAACTTATCAAATGTCTGCCTGTCACTTTGTGAAACGGACATCCAGATGGAAACCCGTGCAACTGTGCTTCGATGTTCTTATGCCTACTTGCAAATGATCGATTTTGACAGCCGATCACTGAATGGTGTCCCACTCATGTTGGTTGAAAATGACAAAAAAGTGGTGAGGACCGGAAATGTTGTTCTTTCACTCCCCCACGAACCTGACTTTAGGCCATATTTGTACAAAATTCCGACCAAGTACATGTCGTTTTGGCAATTCTTCAGCAAAATTGGTGTGAAGGAGGCACCAACTGCAGTGCAGTACTGCAATGTTCTGGCAGCGGTCAACGCTGATTCCAATGCAAAACCCCGTCTGAACCATAACCAAAAGAAAACGGTTGAATGTGCTGTGGGGGAGTTATTCCTGTTACTTCAAAAGAAGGGCCACCAGTCTCTTCCAGACAGTGTAAAGACTTTGTACCTGCCTGCTGCAGATGGAAAACTCTACCCGTCATGTGAACTGTATTTCAACAACACAGCGTTTGACCTCCAACGGTTGGAAGCAGCGCTGGATAAAGAGTTCCTGTTGCTTGAGAAACTCAGTACATGTCATTTGGGGACAGACATGTACGAGCACTGTCGCCTGCTGCAGTTGCTGCCCCATCGGCTCCAACCTAAAATGCTGTCGCAGGTCACTGAAGAAAAAGTCGTTCAATCACACATGCAACTTTGTGAACTTGGACCGGCCTGTGATTTTCGTGGCTGGTTTGACAACCACCTCACTTCGAGCGCATTCACCCATGGATTGATATGTCTTATGAGGGAGCAGTCAAAAGGGAAAATAACCCAAGAGGAGGCTGCAGATGTGTGTAAGAATATATTTGGCAGCATAGAGATTGTATGTTGCACAAGCCTGATGACAGAGCTGTGGCTGAAAGAGCGAGCTCTGGAGAGCACGGCCCGCGAGACCGAGGTTTTTGTCCAGCAAGTACAAAGAGGTTGCGTCTTTTACATGAAACACAATAACGCCATGCTCCCAAAGGTCATAAATGAGGTCAACATGACTTTGACAAAGGTGATCAGCTCTCTGTTAGGAAACAGAATTTTGTCAGAGCACCTCCTGATCCTCGAGCAGCTCCTCTGGTGTGACAATCTGGAAGATGTTCGTAAAACTCTGGCCAAGACAGGGATCCGCGACAGCGTTGATGTGGAAACTGTTCTCGCCAGCACGCAGGCCCCGAAAGGAGAGATTCCAGAGGAGTGGCACGATTCCCTAGACATGAATGTCCTCAATAACTTTGAAGAGGGAGAATGTGTCGGTTACTGCAGTGACAAAAATTATTTTTATGCAGTCATAGTGGAGGTACTACCTCCACAACAGGGACCTCACTCACAGAGATACAAAATAAGGATTAATGAAAATGAGATCATTGACGTCGGCATTGCAGACCTGTATCAGTTTAAATCGGAAGGCATGCCACAACTCGAGTTCGATGAACCCATAGAAGCCGACAGTATGAATTTGAAAGTAGTGACATACCAACACTCTTCAGCTTCTTCATCCACAAGAGGTTTACCAGCAACTTTTGAAGAAGCAGTGGAGGAAATTGACCAAAGTTTGGTAGAGATCTGGACTGTTCCAGAGGTGGAGAGGATAAAATACGGCAAGCGACTGTACCTCAGATGGCACAATTACAAAAACCCTCAGTGTCGCTATGTCACAAAAGCAGTCGAATATGTGAAAAGCAGAACTTGCGTTTCATTTGGACCTTTCTACTCGCAATGGGACGAGGAGGCTTTGCACCACAGAAGTGGGCGAGAACGAATTTTCCTACAATATCATTCCTACAACTTTTGGAACCAAAACAAATATGTCCCAAGGCCCAACAGAGGGGAGGCCCGACGGTGGTGTCGGCAGGCCCGATGTGACCTTAATGCTGCGCACAGTGAAAGCAGCGGGGGGAGCGCAGAGTGGTGCCTGTTCAAAGTCCACCAGGTGGTAGAAAAGTCCCTCATTGCTGTCGAGTACAAAACAAACGGCCAACGTCTTAGCGGCACAATTTCAGCTATGGCTACAAAAGTCTCATTCTACAGCCCTGTGCTGAGAGACCTGCTGAAGAGGGTGGCCCAACTGCAGGCCTTTGGCGTGCATGCTAAAAAGACGCAATATCCCAACTGCCATCCTTTCCCCAGCATCCCAAATGAATGTTTCCATTTGGACAATGTGGGCGGGGCATTGAGAGCAGCAACTCAACTTTTGGCTGTGGTGGAAACCTATGTGAATTAAAGCTCTGCAAAAAACACGACACACATACTGGACACCTTGATTTACACTTTCAATTCAGTGGGCCAATCACATTTACTTGTTAACCCAGTTGGGTTTGATTGCATTCCTTTCATCGTGGGCCCACAGCTATGTTACTGTAGAAATGTTATAATGCTTTGTCCAATTGCCATCTTCAGTGGCTTTCTTTAGGTGTTCTTCAGCTACATGTTTCGATCCAGATGATTGTAATTTGTTGTACTGAAAATGTACTACTACTTCATTGAATGCAGCACCTGACAAAATGTTCATTGTTTGCAAAAGCCAAATCCGCTTGTTTTTTGGGACCCTTATCATTTAAACTTTTTTTCCTCCACCATTCATATTACCTAAAACTTGGTACAATAGTTGATCAGCTGAGTTGAGATAATGTGGTTGCATGACTGTACACACGCTCTCAGAATTAACCAATCATATTCATGTTTACCATTCAGCACACACCTGTCACCTTTTCAAGTGCCGCCCGTTTAATCCCAAATAAAGGTTCATCTGTTTTAGGAGACTTTTCCTGTCATTGAATTTCTTTCTAGTAGAAGCCTGAAGGTTTTGAGCAAAGACGAACCGCTATTTGGAACTGTTCATAATTCCCTCCACTTTGACTCGGGCTCCAGTTCCAGCTGAAAAATAAACAGCCCCCCAGAAAAACGTGATGCTGCCACCATGCTTCGCTGTAGGTATAGTGTTCTTTTGATAGGCAGTGTTGCGTTTGTGCAAACACACCTTTCGCAAGTTTTTTTTTCTTGCGAATTTCTGCATTGTGCTTATAAATAAAACGTATTATTATTATTAATATTATTGTAAGAAAGGCTTTTCTTATTCTTATGGACAAAAACTTCAACCTTGCTTTTGAATTTCGGGAACACACACTTGAAATCTCTCAAACCCGTGTTCATGCGGACAAAATGTTATAATTCTGCCTCCACAAGTTAAAATTCTTTAATCTTCATGGATTGTCACTCGCGCTCATTCATAATGCCCACTGGTTTGGATTAGAAAATGAAATGTGGACCAGTATCCCCGAACACACTCATGTTTGACCACAACAATGTTAAGTTAAAATTGTTATTTTATTCATTAAGAAATTGTGTTATGAAAATAATGACACCTTACCGTATATTGGACAAAATGTATTTCCGCGTTATACAACACACGTGAGACCTCGGCAGTCCCCTGAGCAGAATGGTCCTCTGCTACTTTGATGGCCGATAAGAAGACCGTGTGTATCCTCTCCTTGCAATCTTGAGTCCATTTCAGATTGTTTGCCAGGGACAACTTGCACACATTTAGCAGATTCATTCAGCCTTTGTGTTAAGTCCCCCCCCCTCCGCCTCCATCCGTTATTTACATCAAACCTGTACGCCTTTGCAGCATGCTCAAGGCCTGTTTCTGAGGCAAAGAAGCAAAAAAAGTCAGGGGAATTCTGACAAACGAGGGAGGCACATGCAACACGTCTGTCACTTGACCTCATGGCACTGGAAACAAAGGCTGTGAATATTGTGCATCAAACTGTGTGCATTACGGCGCCTTTTGCGCCGTAATGCACACATTTCTCACAGGTCGTAGGATGGACAAACAAAAAACACAACCTCTAAAAATTCAGGATGAACCCAAAAAGCCCTACAACCTTTCCAGGTCAACTTAATTTGACCTTCTCGAAACTTTTCATTTCCCATGTCCACTTGTGCATGGCTTAAATAGTTTTGGCACAACTTTAACAAGGAGCTGATATGCAAAATTTACAAGCGTTTCAGCCGTAATTGGATCAATCTATTTCCTGGCTCAATTGTTATTTAAACTATGAGGCTGTTCATTTTTTGACACTGTGAGACCAAGAAAACACCACCAACAACTTCAAACAGGGTGTTCTCACGGTGGCATCAGCATGTTACAACACAAGAGACCAACCGGTAAGGTCACAGAAAGGCGTACACAAATGGACACCCTTGCAAATTTTCAGCTCCTTGATAGAGAACACGTTGTGTAAAAAGTACTGAACCGTTAATCAGTGGGACAGTTCATCTGTAAGGTCATCGCACATTTCAGGTTCATCCTTTCATTTTACCCAAAAGCCAACGGAACTTTTTGTGCGTAGTGACCACATGGAGTGCTTTGTTTGCAATGCAGTAGCTGTCCGAAGATCAATTATGGTCATTTGTTAGACTGGGCACAATAGGGGAAAAAAGTTATTTTCAAGGTGCCCTCGTTTTGTGACAGTCCAACATCGGCTGCGCTTTAATCCTTTATATTGAAATTGCTATCCGCGGCCCAATACCAGTGAGGAGATAGGTATGATTATCCAGCGAAGATTATCCTGTGGTGTGGGTATGTTACGAGTTCATCTTCATCTGCTCAAAATACGGTTGGGGCTGACAAAGGTAAGTTAACCATGCGTAATATTTACGATGGCAAATCCTTACGGGTGAGGTCAACAGAGTTGGGCCGAGCCTCAGACTCTGTTGTCAACATGCGCCACTTATTAACGAATGATAATTAATGAAATAAGTTGGGAGCTCAAATACGGCAACAAGTGCTTGCTTGTTGTCTACAAAGACATTCTCCAAATTCAAAATGACGGAGTGTTTACCGCTGCAGTGTTGTAATCAGATAAGCTAACAATTAGACGAGCAGCTGAGTCTTCTGTTACTTTTTGACTGCAATTATGACTTACTGATGCATTAGTGTAGGATAAAAATTAAGTTAAAAAAACTACACATTCAAGTCATGTCGTGACCCTCCTCCTCCAGGAATGTGAATCTATCGTAAATCCAAAGACCCCCTGTACTTCCTCTCTATCTTGACAGCTGCCAAAGTGCACTACATGAAATCCAAGCAGAGCCGGGGGGTAGAAAAGACACTTAAGGCATGGTCACCGCATAATTCCAAAGCCACATTACTTTACATCAGTCATATTGCATTGGGTTTACAAATAAAAGGGAACGCACAAAACTATATGATAAGTTGAATGGAACCACAACATCTCTCAAAGGGATGGGAAAAACAATCCATGTATCCTGAAGCAAAATTGGGAGTGCACCGCTTGACTGCAACCTGCAGGGGCGCTGTGGACACAGTCTCAATTAGTTTGTGTCCTGAAGAAGAGAAAAGAGCAGTTGGGCTATTTTGACGCAGACCTGGACGACGGCGCAACTCTTCCAGGCTCCATTATTCTGCTAAAAACTGGCATCCTAACAGGAGCAGAACATTCAAAGTCATATTTTCCTATACCAATTATTTAAAAAAATTTAAATTAAAAAAAAACCTTTCTTGGTTAGTCAAATGCCCATTTCTACTTGCAGAGTACAATCGAACCTACAGTAGATATAAAGTCTCCATACCCCTCTTCAAATGCCAGGTGTTTGTGATAATTAAAAAATGAAACCAAAATAAATATTTTCAAAACCTTTTTTCATCACCATAAAATGTGACCTATTTGTACTGTACAAATCAATTAAAATGTGAAAAAAAAGCTCAGCTGTTCCAGGCCTTTTCTGACATTTCTGTAATCACAACACGCCATGGTCCTTAGCATCAGCTGAGTATTATCACGTCTCTCAGGAGACGTGTACAAAACAATTTTCCAGGCATTACATATACCTTACAACACATCGTCATCGAATGGAGAAAAGATGGACCAACAAGCGGTGTGGCCAAGAATGGGACATCCCTTCACAAGTGATGGAAAAGATGAGAGGAGAACTGATCAGGCAAGATGCCAAGCGACCAAGAGCAATACTGAACGAGCTGCAGGTATTTTGGGAAAATACTGTCAATTTGTCTGATAGATGTATTCTTTTTCAATTGAGTTGTAAAGGTTATACGTCACATTAATTGTGGAAAGTATTTTTTTTTCTTTTCTCACCAAAGCCTGACATTTAACAGGGGTGTGTGGACTTATGATATCCACTGCACCTGGTGGCTCGAGCTACAAACTCCCCTACAACTCTGTTGCCAATGTCCTGTTAATTAATGCAACACATGCAACGGTGATGGTTGGGGACATCACAACAGAGTCCCTGTCAAAAAACCGCAGCGCGACCGGTGTCGCCGCTGGTCCGCGGCAAACAAAACGCTGCGGCACATGAACGGCGGGGAATGGCCGCGACGTCCCAATGCTGTGCCCCTCACATGTTGTACGCCACATATATGGGGTCCAGTTGGTCGGCCAGGAAGCCGTCTCGTAGGTGCATGCGTTGCTTCTCCCCTCTGGAGTTGATGGGGATGACGCCGGGGTCGACCACCACCACCACGCCCACAATGAGGTAGTGCTCCTCCAGCACCACGTTGGTGACCAGGGCCACCAGATCCAGGGCCTCTTGCTCCGAGCCTTCCAGTTCCACCACCACCACGAGCAGGTTGGTCCAAGTGAACACGGCGCTTCACATAAAACGGGAAGCAAGTTATAAGGGGAGTGACAAAAAAAGCGGCTTTGACTGACTGAAAAGATGTGCGTGTGTTTGAGTGTGGATGTAGGTGTGTATGTGTGGTAAACAGCCTATAGTTAACTCATTCACTCCCAAAGACGTTTTTAAACGTCTTTTCAGACTTGGTCCAGAATTGGCTGGTACTGAATGAGTTAATACAGGGGGGCGTGGACAGATGATTTGTGGCTCACCATTCAGCTATGCTCTTATGGGAACGGATGACAGAGGTCTCGATGTCAATCGGGTGGTATCTCATTCCCCGAAGCTCGAGGGTCTCGTCCACCGAGCCCACCACATAGAGGGCATCATGGCGCTCTGAGATGTGCGCATGCACGCACAAACAAACACAAATGAATATCGTCTTCCATTCCTTTGGCAGCTTTTTCACTTACCTACAAGAGCTAGTGCAGTCATAATAAAATTACATGGAAATGAAAAACAAATCTCGTCCATAAATATACAACTAGGAAGTAGGAAATGGATGAATGAGGTATTGTAACTAATAAAATAATACATTTGTGTCCAAGATGCTTTCAATTATTGGTAGGAGAATCAGGTCAGGTTGCTACAATCTCATTTCCTTTGAAATTATGTTGTTAAATCCCAGCTGGGAAATTTTTATTTATTGACTGGTGATATTTATCTGTGAAATAAATGTTCTGGTTGATGTAAATCATATTCATCAAGTTAATTTTTTTTGTTACATTTACAAGCTTTAATATAATAAATAGTCATGGAGAATATCAACATTGGGCACAAAAAAAAAAATGTGATGCAATATTTAGGGCCATATCGCCCAGCACGAAACAGGAATCTTAAATCAAAATGTGTTACCCAATTACGTGACATTCAATAATTTAATAGAGAACACAGTGGGCAAGGGAGTCATTCTCACCTCCGCTGGCATCTGTCAGTTCGGTGCGGCGCAGGAAGCCCAGGTAGCCCGTCCTTGCCCACACCGTGTGCGTGTCCCCGAAGCTAAGCTTGGTGTTGAAGTGGTCCGCGTGCAACGCTTCTTCTCCGTAGACTGTGTAGTAGCCCGTCGCATTATGAGGACTACTCACCCACACCTAGTACACACACACACACACACACACAAACGGCACACGGTTGTCACCAATAGGTTTGGCGGCAGTGTGTGGATTGCAAAAAAGGAGAAAACAGGCTGCGCACGACAGACGTGTTTAGACATGGGTTGGTATCCCACCGGCAAAGTAATTCACCACAATAAAATTAACAAGATGATTTTTGCAACTTCAAAGTAATTACCCCCATCCGCCAACAGTTAGCTTTGCTTTTCTATTTCTTGTTTGAGTGCTACTCTTCTTGTACTATTTTTGTTTGTTTGTTTTTTTTTATCAGTCTGAAGGCCTTGTGCTATGCTGCCTCTCACAGGTCAGTTTTGGTACTACAACAGACATCCGCTTTGGTTTTGGAGTTTGACAATGGCTTGTGAAAATATGGTGAGTTTATTGTTATTGTGGTATGTGTTTAAGCCCGCTGTAGTAAGGTTTCAGCTCACCTCTCCAAGATGAGAATCTCCCAAGGGCCCTTTCGTCTCCGTGTTGGCAATAATCACCTTGACTCCAGGAAGAATCTGCAATCACAGAAAGATGACTGAGTCTTCTGCATCGTGTTAAGAGTGTTTTGTTTTGTTTTGTTTTTGTGACACTGTACCTTGCCGGACTCCATCAGGGGCAAACTGTGCGGGGACCCCCTTTCCACCAGGCGAACCCTGAATGAGATGCAAAAACAGAAATTACGACACATTTCTAATAGCCCGTGCCTTTTCCATCATCTGGAACACTTCAGACTGAATATTTACTGAATTACGATCGATTATTATTTGAGTTTGAGTCGAGTAAATGCAGGTCAGTGCTTCTGACAAGCGTTTCAAAGACCTTGTTGGCTCTGACTTCCCACAAGTCACCGCCTCTCACCTGTCATGTCGCAGAGCCCTCATGTCCACGTAAACCGTTGTGGGGTCCGGTCCCGCTGTGCCCTGAGGAACAACAAAGATGCAGAAATGAGCAAGTTGGACATGAACGCGTCCTTCTGGTTTGCCATTAACACGATAAGTTGTTAGACGGCAACGTTTTTAACCCCGGGAAAATATCGTAGGATTTTTGAAAATATTTGACTGATGCTCAGATTAAGAAGATTGATTGACGCTACAAAAGTAAAACATGCTTTTCAGTTATTCTTTTACATTTTGAAGTTTGAAAAAAACAAAAAGGTATTTTCATTTCCTGTTACTGCTAGCTAGAATTTGCGGATCGCATGGTTCTGTTTTTTAAAATCTCATTATATTCATAACATGTAAGTAGAATATATTCAAAATGCGTATTTTAGTTACCTGTCTTGTTGACTGGCTGGAAGAAATCGTATGGTTCGACCGTTTTGTAAAATCTCAAGTTACATCTACTTTAAAATAGTTATTTTGAACAAATGTATCAATGACAAAGGCAAAAAGTTATTGGGACACAAGTACAGCACCACATTTATATCTTAATTTTTTTATTTTTTATTAGCATGATCGGTTTCATTCATTGCACCCTGCTCTCATGTCCTAAACAATTTCGAGCAACTTTTAATCAATTAAATCAACGTTGACTTTGAATTACTCAGATTAAATTCACGATAATTCTCTTCTCAGTCAGTTGGAGTCTTTTCAATTTACAATCATTTTCCTTAACTTTCTTTGCTGATTGGCTGGGTGAAATCGCTCGGTTTTACTGCATAATAGTGAGGTGGTTAGGGGCTCCATTTTGACTCCATGTAACAGGGCTCCTTGCCCTCATCAAGAGCCACCCGAGAACTATTTAAAACAAGAAATGACCGACCAACAAGAACATTAAAACGGGACATTTCAGACGGAGCAATTGCTTCATTCGCCAACATGGACACACACACCCAAATTCCATTGCATTTCTCTGACATTGAATTGCGCTTGCTTTGGATTTGTCATCATTCTCACGCCTCTGCCAAATGTCAATGCAAAGCACCAGCTAGCTATGAGGGTGAGTGACGGTCAACTTAAGGGCGGCAAAGCCAGCGCCAGCGCGCACGCACACACACGGGAGGGCTTTGCACAAAGCTGAGCCTTCATTCGGTATGTCATCACATAAAGCCAATGGGGTTTTAAGAATATATAGAAGTTGCACTTTGCACCACTACAAAAAAAAATCAACTTTCCTGCAGTATTTGAATTTGAGATACACCTGGAGTGGTCAACTTGTTAACATGTTGAAATGTTACTGAAAACATTAAGGTTTGACAATAGTGGAATTTTACCTTGGAGGGATTTTCTTTTTATCTGAATTATGGGAGATTCCACAGTGTCAGGCAATCCCATTCACAAATATTTAATTAGTGTACGTGTGTGATCACCACACATTTTACATGAGCAAAAGTCCGAAATAGACATCCGCCGTTTCTTTGTTCTAATGTAAAGCAGCGCAGGCGGCATGAAGGCATCCGAGAAGCAGCCGATGCATAAGAGAATGGCAGACCTGGCCTCAGACATGTTTGTGACAAGATGGAGCTGAATTCTTGCCACGACGAAACAAAAACCATAAAGGCACAAATATAGAGACACACACACACACATGGTGAGAAAAAACAACAACAAAAAAACAGCAACAGCCCCCAAATATAGCAAGCAACCATTCTTGTCTGACAGTACCTGCTCGACCAGTTTCCCTAACCTGTTGGGCTGACGGGACACATAAATAAAAGACATTTGTATGCGTTTATGTAGACATGTGGACGCACACTCCAATGCAATACATGCACGCAAAAGAAAGAAAGAATCAAGAGAAGAAAAGATCGACGTTTTTGCGCACGCACGCACACACACACACACACACACACAGTCACATTTAAACATTAGGACAGAGTGGACGGTCACATCATTAGTACACCTGCACAATCTAATAATTATAATACATCTTGGATTTACAATAATTGAGATTTTCTGGGGGGGAGGAAGGATAAAGTCCATCAATCAAAAATGTTTGGTTTTGACTGACATCGAATTGTGTTCAACTTTCAATGCAAAAAAAACAAAAAACATACTTCAAAAATGAATGATTAGAAACACTGCAGCATGGTGGGCTCGTAATCAACAAGTCTGCCTCATGGTTGTGCGATTCCGGGTTTGAATCTCAGCTGAGACCTTCATGTACTCCCAGTCCCTTATGTTTATTTTGGTTTCTTGCTCGTTCCAAAAACATGCATTTTTGGTTCACTGAAGATGAAATTTGGTCATTGTATCTGAGATTGTGCAGGTGTACCTAATGTTGTAGCCAGTTCGTGTGTACATAAAATATCGTATACCGTGGAGATGACAGCTTATCCGCGGAATAATCCCCCCGCCCCCCGCAGCACACAGTTAAGAAACGGGTCATGTCCTGACTGATTACTGCTCACCTGCAAACAGATGGCCACGTTCACCCTGCAGCCGAAGGTGGTGCTCACGGCACGCGCCGAAAGCCCCAGGTCCTTGAAGATCTTGGAGAAAGACTGCGTTAGCGCTATGCGAGGCCGCTCCTCCGCCACCACCATGCACGTGCGCACACACGATAGGTTGACGTTCCGCAGCTGAAGATAGGAGATGAGTTAGCCATGAATTTCATACTTAAAGGTGAAGTCAAGTAAACAAATTATATCAGGCGGCCACTTTGCTACTTGCCGTCGACTGAAAATGATATCGCAGTTGCTCAGGGTTTAGGTAACAACACACATGGCTCAGCATCAGAAAATAGGTGACTTCCTTTAGGGGACATGGTACAGAAAATTGACTTTCAATTGCTAGGAGGTAGTTTTAACCAACCAAGTAAGTCTTTTGTTATCTGCCAACAGTAATTCTAAAATGTGGTTGTGAGCACAACGTTTTAATTTATGTGACACAATATGATCAGCTCAGTGAAAAAATCCAGAGCTGCCCCCCACCCCCAAATTACAGTGCAAGCATGGCTTTCATATGATTCTGTTCTTCATTTTTTTTTTTGTCACTGATTTTGGACATCTATTCAATTTTGGTACAAAAATAAATACTGTACACAACTCAGCATTTCATTTCCTGGAATCAACAGGTGGTCATCTGAAGCAATTCACAAGTTGCGTATCACGGTTGAACAGATGCCAAGATTTGTTCCACAATGCAAGGTTTTTTAACAACTAAAGGTCTGCTCTGCCACACTCAGGCGACATCAATATAACAGAGTCTGTTTAACAGGACACTATGTTGACTGGACCACATGGTGGCTTATTTCACACTGCACTTAGGCAAGCACAAAATAGTTTTGAGAAAATGAATCTCCATGCCCCGCCCCAAAAAAGTGTCACACTCACCCGTAGCGCTTCCGTCTGCGAGCCCAGGCCTTTGGTGCACATTTCCATGACTGAGTAGGAGCAGAAGGTGACACGAACTTTGTACTGGCTGACGGCAGCCAGCCATACGCACACGTTGCTTTCCAGCTCCAGAGGGGGAACCAGGATGGACTGGTGGCCAGAGTACACACTGTAACACACAAACATATATGGATTAATAGATAAAAAAAGCATAATATTAAGGTTGATAAAAAGTTGGCAATTGGCAGGAATGAGTATGTGCAGCACAGTTTTTTCAATGAACATTGATGACGGGTCACTGAAAGGTCATTCAGCATGACTATGATGACCCTGAAGGTTCTGCAATAAAGGAGCGGTTCAAGAAGATAAGATATTGAGGTCATGGAGCGGTCCAGTTAGTCTCTGGACCTCAACCCAAAAGAAAACCTAAATCCATTCTGAACTGTGTGTAAACCTGGTGACCAACTACAAGAAATGCCATACTTAGCAATAAGCGTTTCTCTACCAAGTATTAACTTATGTTTTGGATTAAATATTTCACTCAATAAAATATAAATCACTCTATAACTTTTTTGGAACTGATTGCTTTTTTTTTTTTGTCCCAAAGATTCACTTTATTATTGAAGTGGTTAAAAAAATACTTTGCTAGGGACAACCCCACTGTAAATATATAACATGTGGTGTTTGATTAAAATGGCTTATGTACTTTTTAACTTGCTCAGTCACATTTGGCGGATAATATATCTGATAATTATACAACAGTGAGTGAAACTCTGATATGATGTATGACCATGGCTCACCTGCACAGGCACCAGAGCGCGAAGCCCAGGCCGCAGTACGGGTCCAGGCAGATGGCTATCTGGCGAGAAGGGTAGAGCTCACACTGCAGCTTGATGGAGCGACACAAGGCACCAGTGGCCGCGTGGGACATCTGTGATTGAGAAAAAGACACAGGGCACATCTTAAAAGATTCATCCAATGTCCAATAATGACAATTTGTGAAAAAAAGAACTACTCTTGCAGTACACACCTTGACTCCTGCCAGGATGCCTGTGGTGGAAACGCTAAAGTCAAGGTAGGCTAACATCTCCGGAGTTGGGGGCTTGTAAATCTGAGGGCTTTTCTTCCTGGGGAGGTCATCTGAATAAACAGATTTAATTTAAAAATAAAAATAAAAAAACAACATTTGTCAGCATGAAATAAAAGCGTCCATGTTGTACACCCTAACTCACCTGTGTCCAGCACCATCGGCCAACTCTTGACGTCCACAGCAGCAGCGGCCTCTTTGGATTTCAGCAGCTTCATTATTGCTTGAGTGGTCAGGATACACACTGACTTACTGACCTGCAATACGCGGACAGTACTCTGACTGCATTACTACTTCGGAAATACTGTAAATAACAAAAAATACGTTCAGACTGCAGAGCCCTGTTACTAAACTGTTACTAAACACCCGACATTGTGCATACACTCACCAGAGATGCTAATGCAGAAGCTCCTACCTGTCTGTGTAGGGTAATTTGTCCACTCTACATAACTACCCCCCCAATAAAAATCCAGATTGAGCACAAGCCACTGCTGCAAAGCAGTGTTGGTTGCAATAGCCTCATGAAGTCCAGTTTTTCTAGAAAAGTACACCTTAAAAGTGAATTCTCAATCCTGGTCCGATATCGTCCTCCATCGTAAAAAAAAGCTTCGGTCGCACATCGAGCTGAACCAATCAGAAGCGATCGAGTTGCCCTTAAACATGGCACCAGCCACACCATTTTTCAGCAGCCTATAATTAATAGTTTACCCACGCCTGGTCGACAGGCTGCGTTGTTACCTCAACAATCATCTTGACGGTGGGAAGGGTGGTGGCCAGGTTCTGCGGGTGTGGAGGTCTGACCGTCACTGGGACACAGCCAGCATACAAGCAGCCATAGAAGGTGGCAATCAGGTCGATACCTGCGCACAAACAAATGCCCTGACTGATTCTGATTCTGACTTGCTGCTTTACCATTCACATGCTGCTGGCGTGACTGTTTGCCAGCGAGAACCTATGTTTCGAGTACCTGGCATGTAGACAAGGGCAACATGGTCCCCGGTGTTGAGACGTGCCATCAAAGCTGCAGCCACGCGCTCGGCCCGCTTGTGGAGCTGAAGACAAGACGCCGCACTGGCCACCGTGCCCTACAGAATCACATGGCAAATGTATCGATGAGGCCATGTCTGGCAAGGGCTCCTTTATAAACAGTTGGCATTTCAGTTGATTAGTCCAGTGATTCCCAATCTGTAAATCCATGTGTAGCGTGGAAGATGCAAAGTTCATTATGTTTTATTGATGTCCACGTTGTTTTAATTTGGTAGCCAACAATTAAACTTTACTAAGGTCACCAGTGAGGTCATATAAGATCAAAAGTCATTCGAAATATTAGGAATGTACATTTGTAGCTTTTACCATGTTTTAGTAAACAGAAGTTGAACATTGGTAAGTTTCTCGTTTCCAAGAAAAATTCTGATAAAAAGAGCTTTTTGTGAAAGGATACATTTTATGCAGAACTTTCACTTTGATGATGGTGTTTATCCATGTTGTTAACACCACACTGCTTCTGCATGTCACCTCGTGACGTGGCATGGCCCCTGACACCCCACACCCACTCACACGGAATGTGGACCAAGTTCAGGTCAAATCCACTCCTGCCATCTAGTGGTGATTTATAATACTGAATAGCTTCCCACAGCCTCGATACAGACTGTATCAAAGCCCTTCATTCATATTTTTGGAATAAAAAACACCCAAAAACGTACTCATAAGTTTTGGCACTAAATAATTGGGTTTTTACAAATGTCATTTTTTTGCATTTTGGCAAAAATTGAGCTGAAAGAAATGCAGAGACACAGCTCTGCAGATGAAAACATACATTCTGAATTATACATGTGCTATTTATTCAACAATGAGACTTGCTTTTCAGTTCAGAGCTGAGATAGAAGTGCATCTGCAGAGGTACCTTGGCATTGAGAACGAGGAACAGCTGATGGTCCGGAGTGGCTTGCGCTCGCCACTGTAGCACATCTTGAATGTAGAGGAACTAGCAGTGCCAGGAACCATGGACAAAGAGAGACAAATGCAACTTAACACATGAAATGAGGAATACAATCTGTGTTTTTACTCTTCTGCTAGTTAACAAAAAATATATTCATATATATATATTTTAACATACTACTGTTGGAAACAACAGTCAACCTCACTATAATGGATAGTAATTCAAAATGTGTGATGGGGTGATGAAGAGTCATTCCATGAACCCTGAAACCTTTCCTCCCAACCCCACTGGCGAGTACCTGCTCATTGTCTTCCAACTGGGTCACGTCTCTCCCACAGGCCTGCGCGATCCTCTTCCCTGCCACCAGGTTGCCTACGATCATAGAAGCGGGTCCGACCTCTGCAGAACGCACACACACACATCCATCCATCACTCATTTAAAACACTTCCGACAAAGTATCTTCCTCCAGGGGGCAGGTTTACGGCTGTATACCCGGCTGCTTTTGCCTCGGCTTGGGGAGGTTGGTGACGCACGTGTGAGGGCACATTAAGACATTGCAAGGGTGCAAGGCACCCTCTAAGAAGCGCTGTTTGGTCTCTGATATGTGAATGCCACCGAGGGGGGCCTTGGGAAGCGTGTTGGCAGGCACCAGGGCCAAGCAGTAAACACCCACTTGGTGGATGCTGTCGATGGCCTGGAAGAAACAGGAGAACTGTTTTTTTGCAAATATTTTCAAACACGGCTATAACCACTTGCACTATAGAATGATATCCAATGCAAAAGCTTTACAGAGATACTGTTTTGATGAGCTTTGCTAAAGAATTTACGGAAAGTACACGCCATCATTTCATATGAACTTTCTGTCAAGTTCAAATAAAGGCCCATCGATTGTCTGCCACAATGTTGTTTAAAAAAAAAAAAAGTTGCAGAGTCGGCACCTGAAGGACTCTGCTCATCCACTGGAAACTGTCTTCCTCAGAGGCATCCGGTCTCTGCTCCGCCACCACGACAATCCTCTCGTCGTGTAGCACCGACACAGAAAACACAGCTATCCTGCAACGCACCGGGCACAACAACCCTCGTAAAAACAATCTTGGGATTTGAAAACTCACTTGCCACAAAAACAATCACACCTGCGCAATCTAACAAGATCCAACAGGACAGCTTTACTCAATATTCTGCTGTGTGACTTACTAACTTATGAAGACACACTATTAAAACAACATTTTAACACAATCAAATGCAAGCATAAAATATATGGACTATGTACTGGAATGTTTTTTGTTGAAGAGGCAGTTAAAGAGGGCAGTGTCTGATGGGATGGCGTGTGACGACTGCATGGGAATTTCTGGGCATGAGCTGTGGCCAATAGCAGGCCCAATGCGAGTGCGCTCATTGTATTTTACCATTCTCATGATACTCAAAAGGGTTGAAAAGTGACTCCGCAACGGTGGATGTGTACTTCTACCCATGCCTTTAATAATGCATAGTGAGAGTGCGTGACGAGCATATCGGATCTCCTCTGATTGTGCAGGTGCACCTCTGGTTGCGGCTGGTGGGACTGACTAACAAATTGTCGGGTCTTCTAACCTTCCCCTGTAAACAAACTTCATGGGCTCCACCGCCAGTGCCGTGGCAACAACGTCGTCAGCGTTGTGCCTCCGCCCACTGACCACCATCAAGCCATCCATCTTCCCTACGACGAACACGAGGCTGTCCTGGTGGCAGAACACAAAGTACACATTTGGAAACCATTCACTATAGTCTTGGGGCTGCATTTACATTGCATGGCTCAAATGACACTATTCAGATTTTTTATTTTGCTCTCAAGTGTCACAAATTGAAAATGAGTCGGGGCAGCGTGAACAGAAAAAAAATGTACGAGTCAGAAATGCGACTCTTCTCAACGTGGATTCAAATCTGATAGGTAAATGTTAGTGCGGCGTACGCGCACGATTCGGATATAATCCGTCAATGGTAGCTTGATGTCCCTGAAACACTCCCACATCTGCCTCAACAACACAAATAAATATTGTACATAAAAAAATACCTCCTGACAAAATAAACGACAGTAAAAGCATAAACATTTTAATATGGTCTCAAATTGCCGCATTAGAGGTGCTTCCATCATTAAAGGAGGAAAATGGAGTGTCGCAATAAGGAATTTGCACAAATCAACTGCGGGATGCGTCAACCAAGGCCAACCCCCCCGTTCCCCCCCAACCCATTTATTCTACTTGTAATACCTAAAGGGGAAATTCAGCTGACGCCACTGCTGTAAATTTGTCTTGCACACCACACAAAGATACCAGGAAACATGTCGAATGAAGATGCGCTCAAAACGTTGCTGTATGTTTTGAGCTGGGGAAAGTGCCTCGCTCAAGAGTACCTTGGAAACAGTCAGGAAGCAGACTCTCCAACTACTACTTGCCAATGTTCTAGTGCAGTGGTTCTTAACCTTGTTAGAGGTACAGAACCCAACCAGTTCAAATGCACGTTCACCTAACCCTTCAATAGTGAAAAACAGAAATACATGGATGACTTTTTACAAATACAAGAAATTTAAAAATGCATTTATTAAAACCGGAAAAAAAGTTAATAAAATTTGAAGACATAAGCATACATTTTTAAAATTGTGCAGAAAATGAAACGTGCATGACGTACTATCACGACAGTCACACGTTGACTACGGAGCGAACAAAATTTTCCTTCAACACTGATTGGACAAGCAATGTCATGTGATCATCCGCAGCCAGTGATGGCCAAGCGAGCGTGTCGTAACTAATTGACATGTTGAGTCGGGTGTGTCTTAACCTCCACAGCAGAGGCTCCGTCGAACCCCCGAGACCGATTCACCGAACCCAGAGGGTTCGATTGAACCCAGGTTAAGAACCACTGCAGTGGGACTTGAACCTTGAGCTCAAGTCATCACAGATATACCGCCACGTCCCAAACATGCTAATTAATGATGAATATTTTTAATTCTGTATTATTATTTAATGAGTGTTTGTAAATGTATTTTTGAGTGCAGTCTGCCATATTTCACATACTGTACAACTGAGACACACTAAGGCCTGGCCCCGAATCAACGCGACAGATGTGAAGGGCGCTGCACAAATTCTGATTCCCGGCTTCACTGATTTGGAAAAAGCCAAACGGCTCATTCAATGAGCTATTTGCATATTCCATCTCAGATTATTTTCAGGAGCACACCGAAGTGATGAGGATGCGGTCAGCACTGCCCAACTCAATTTAGGGTGTTATTTGTGTCAGCCGAACCATTAATGAGGGCTTTTTGTAACCAGGATGCAAGTTTAAGACTTTTAGTGCTCACTTGAGGTGTTTTTCAAATTGCTTTTCGATCACTATTGGTTTGTGTTCGGGATGAAAAATATCTAGGTGTCACATCGAATACGGATAAATGTACACAATGGTGACTTTAGTTGAATTAAAAATGAAAAACATAGCAGAGATTTACAAAAAGTATGAACACAAAAACAGGCAGGTTTAAAAACTTTTGATTAATTGCGTGATAGGGAGAACTTACTGGTCCCACAAAACCCAGCAGAGAAGTCCTGGTGAAGGTTCGATCAGTGACTGGAATTCCAGTTGACGTGACTGGTGTGGTCTGCGCCAAAATGTGACCGTTAGCAGTGGCAAATGCAGAACAACTCCTATTTGATCACAGTATTTTGCCACTGAGAAGGAAAGTTATCCAGATACAAAGATGTGTACAGTTTTAACCAAATACATATTGGAAGAAAAGGATGGTTGAATATTTGGATATCTATGGTATTTAAACTGATATCATTTTCTAATCAAAATAGAAGAATTGATTCAAGCGTAGCATGAGAAAATGCTTCGAGTAAAATTACACGTAAACGTCAGCCTTGAGGTAGTGTCTGGAGTGACCTTGGCAAAAAAAAAAAGACAACGTAGGATTGATTACATCATGTTTTGATGTCGTTTTAATTTCCTCAACACCTCTTTCTCAGAGAAACTCGGTAACGCCATTTTTATATCAATTGTGGACGTAACATGAACAATATTAAATGACAATTAAAAAAAAAAAATTACGGCGCTAAAGTTGTCCAAAATAGGAGTTAAAATTTTTTTTTATTAATGAAATATGCCGCTGATAATACTTTATTGCTCCTGATGGTGTGATATCGTTCACAGTATTTTATGATGATGCAGCAAAAGCATTTTTTACAACATAATTAGAAACACCCACCTCAAATATGTTCTTGGTCATGCCCTGAAGGCCGTAATAAGCCGCGCCCGTGCATCTTGAGCTCACGCAGATTTCTCCCACCTCGTCTGTCTGACAGAGGTACGGCGTCCCCTCCGCTCGCACCACACATACCAAAGCTGTGAAATGACATTCAATCAAACATCGGGGGCCATTTTTCAAGTGCTGTCATTTAACATGCGATTGTGTACGGCACCTCCGGGCATGACCTGTCCCACATCCTGCACAGTGAGGACAGAGAGCTTCTCCTCAGTGTCCACGCGGATCACGCTGTGGCTCAGCCCACCCATAGACAACACCGCCTTGCCCGGTGAAGGGACGCCCGTCTCTGGAGGTCTAAAGGTCAAAGTCGTATTCACTCGATTAGCAAATAATCAAACCGAAGCTCAATTAGGTGGACGGACAGTGAAAACCCATTAGTTCTAACTAGGTGTTTTAGGTAAATCTATGGTTAAAGGAGGTTTTACAGTGCTGAAATGCCTTCGTATGAGGTAAAAGAGAGCCACAGTGCAGTGAAACATGAACACAACCAGTATGGTAAACCACAGCTCACACCCAGACACTCAATAGACAGAACTCACACACTGCTGGACGGTAACGTATACAGCAGTTTCATACTGAAACCATCTTCCCCCATGTCTACTTGTTATGGTCAAAATACTAAGTTTTAAAAGGAAACTAGAAAAAAAAGCAAGATTAACAATGCTAACCGTGTGTGTGTGTGTGTGTGTGTCAAATACTCATTTACAGTGTGTTTAAATCACGTGTTTTAATCTTCCTCAAATTGCTGCATTTTTACTTATATAGCAAGTGGGTCTGTCCAAAAGCAGAACAAAACCAAAAAGCTGCAGTAACGTCATCTGACCTGCGGATGGCGACAGTCATGGCTTCTGAAGAGCTGGCACATGGACAGATCACCTCGGGTCGCAGCCCACGTGCCTGGAACACGTTGAGAAAGGCATCGCAGGAAGATATTGACCCTGTCGCATGGCATCATTCGCAGCACACAGCAAATAGAGAGACGCACAAACGAATTTGAGTCAGCATGAACAGTACCAACATGAGGACAAATTGGCGATGTTGTGTGCCGTTCCGATATTTTATATATTTTATTTTATTGCACGCGGACTCACACGGGTTGGCTCCGTCGGCTACAATCAGCATGCGCAGAGAGCTCAAGCTGATGTCTCGCTGGTCTCTTTGAGCCAGCAGAGACCAGTGCATGTCCCTCGACTTCACCACGGCCACCCGCGCTGGACAGCGAACGTCACAGAAAAAACATGTTGGACACGTCTCACAAACAGATGAAATCATACCTGACAGATCAACGTCATGTTCTTAAACGGATTCCTGGCATTTCCTTTTATATCAACGGGGAAAGATGAACTAAACTGGGTTTTGCGACTCCTCTTCAAACATGGCAATCGGGTTAGCGGGGGCATCTTGAAAACATTTTAAAAAATCAGTTAAGGTGTTAAAAATCTCTTCTCTTTTTGGTTTGTCATGATAATGACACTAACTCCATCTAAAGATGGCTGACACATTCACACAGGCCGACCATCACCTTTGTATGCGTGTACTTTCTGTATCCACGAGAGAGGGTTGACTTTCATTAAGGAGTAAGGAATGCTGATCACATGCATCCGATTCATGACGCTCTGCGATGACAAGCAAGGAGATAATTAAATTTCACGGGCATCATGTCAACGAAAAAAAAAGCTTAGACTTAAGACTTCATGAGAAATAGAAACAAATGAGGTGTACGGTAGTAGCCATGCATTCGGATCCTGATTACTTCAGTGCATATCTGCAGTTCAGTGATTCCCCACGGTTCACCGATTGCATATCCGGTCTAACTCAAGAATTTTTATTCTGTTATTATTGTGCATTTTTATGCCTGCATTTTGTTTTTGTTTCCAAATACCGTTTATCACAACAAGCAGGCTACTCATAATAAAAAAAAGATTTTAACGCACTCACAGTGAGAACCCCATGCCATAAACCCGCTTCTCTCTTGAAGTCCAGCACATTGGTTATGGTCTCAGCTGTGGATCACAAAAGTTGTACATCAACAAAGACACCTTTTTGTAATAAATAGTAAAAAATGCAGAGGTGGTTGAACCTAAGAGTTATTTAGAGCAAAATCGGGACAAGCAGAGCGGACGAGAGAAGGTGCCTGACAATTGTATCTTTGGTAAAAGACCTGATGCAAGCAAATCATAATTGATCGAATGCAATTAACATCGCCACTCACCTTCAGTGTAGCCGCAGGCTTGTGTGAGAGCCTGACAGTGAGCCAGCATTGCTGAATGGCTCACTGTGATCCCCATGGTGCTTCCCTCCTTGCTGGTTTTATACTGTATGGGAGGGGACAGCAAGGCAGTTTGTATCAAATCTAATCCAATCCTATCACCACAATAATCATATTGTTCACGGTCTCAGGGTTGCTGGGGCCTTTCACATTGTCACCTCCTGCCTTTCAATGTTGAGGCCCCCAAAAAATCCCTCACCTCTATGTAGGCTATGTCATTGCTTGCTTCGCGTATGGGAGGATGCCAGTCTTTGGGAGGCTTCGCAACATGCTTCCCATCAGTCACAAACCACAACAGGCGGGGCCAGCCTAAAGACGAAGGTAGATGAAACTGCTTGAGAACCCAAAATATAACACAGTCAAATCGAGAGAAAACATGAGCAGCGGGCTTTACCTTTGAATGTGGCTACCTCTCCAGTTTGTGCTTTGGGTAAACCTTTCTGACAGGCGTCGGTGGTCAGAGCCAACGTCACGCCGCAGCTGCCAAGCAAGAAGCCAATTTGTTGACTTCCAGCATCCTGCAGGATGAATAAAAAATAGTAAGGTTGACACACACATACTTTGTTTCCGGTTTCTTTACTTCTTTTTGCAGGACAATACCTGATCATCATATATGACATTATGCTGAGAAAACTACTGTACTGTTTTGAGAGGAGACGGTCGTTCATAAATGAAGTCTCAAGAACAGTGGGCGCCTGATGTAATAATTGAACTGGAATAACAATCCTTTCACTTGACTCCAATCTCATTTGTTAGTGAACAGCTTCCGCAAACAGCGTGCTGATAAGGGGGAATTGAGCACACGCGTTAATATTCAGCGACTACAACTCGGGATGGCGAATTTGTTTGCGATGGATGTGCTTGCTCATTTCCAATGCATTATAATGCTCTTGAAATAGAACACGAAAAACAGATGAGGCCGTTGCGACAAATAACAGCGATATGGCTGCGAAAGACAAGATGTTTTTCAGCAACAAACGAATGTGCGTGGAGATGAGAATAGACACCTGAATAACAATAACTGGAGCAGTCAGAGAGGGGAGCGTTTGTTACCCGCACAAACACACAAATTGAACAACTACAATGCAGGATCTGGAAGGAAGTGAACAGGATTGGGCATTTGACATCATTTCCCCTTATTGAAAGGGGGATCAATTCATTTAGAATGCTCTCGACTCCCATTTGTCATCCTCAAGGATACGGCCCATTTGACTCTCTTGATTGTTAAAATGTCCAATGGGGTACTACCTCTTCTTTTTTGAGTGTCATGCGGAGCAGAGGAAAATGAATCAATAAGTGCCAAGTCTTCTATTTTTTGGGGGCTTTTACCTTTCTGGTCAGCGGCACTTCAATGGGTACAGGCACCAGCTCTGCCAGCAGACAGCCATAGAACGCCACCATGAACATTACGGGGTCGTTGTTGGGAAATACAAGGGCGACCTGTGGATGAATCAGATCCGGGGGGGTGTCAGATTTTTTTTTGGGGGGGGTCACACGCGCATCGTGATTGCCCACAGGTAGCTGGTTATGGTAGCGAAACCACATACATTTTTGAATTGCTAGCGGTGTAATGGCATGCCGAAAATGACTGTTTGGTACATCTGGGTTTTCCACGACAAGTCAGTCGAGTAAGGGAACAAAACAAAAGGCTTTGTGGAACTATATGAAAACAGCAGTAGTTTGTCTTTCTTTATTTTTATTGTATTTATTCATTTTTTTCGGAAATGATGGATTGAGAGGATTGCATAAGCTGAGCTGCACTGTGATTGTTTCTGGACCATTAGACATGTAAGTAGAGCGCGAGAGGAAGGGTTTAACTGGGCCACATCAGGGCTGGATGTGGCCGGTGGATTTTGACACTTGTGAATTCTACAGACTGTTGTAGGTTGTTTGGCCACAATATTATGTGATTTCTCTTCATTGCCGAGTACACAGACCTGATACTGGGGCTGAGATGATAGATGAGAGGACAAAAATATATCGGGTGGTTAAAAATGAGGCCAAAACGTGTTCTTTGGAAGAACAACAACCAGATTATACAGAGAATACATTCCTACAAGTCCCTTTTTTCCTACTTTATGCTCTCGTCTTTTTGGCGCAAGTCTTCCCTCTGATGTTCATGTTTCATCTGCCAGTTTTTAAGCACCCAAAAAGTATATGTATATGTTGTAATACAAAAATGTTTGCCACAAAACACGTTTCAAGACTTACTCTATCGCCAGGCACAAGCAAAGGTTCATTCCTGGTGCTCAGCTTGTTGAGAAGTGTGTATGCCAGTTTCTGACTGCGGGTCCAGAGTTTGCCTGCAATGGTTAAAACACATTATTTAATTACGTTTATTGGGTGATTTATGATTTGATCCTCAAAAACACTCCAAACGCACGAAAAGCAATTGAACCCAGCTGCAGAAATCTCTCGCTTTGCTGGGTTCTGTGTAAATAGCAAAGTTGGAAAAATGTCTCCCCTGTGGCTCTTCTGCATCAGTCTTGAGGCATTTCTTCGTCTAACAGGCTTGTATTTTAACGTTGCTCTGGGGCAACAGTCCTCTTCATACCTTACCATAGGTGAGAGTGTAAACAGGCTTGCCGGCGTTATCAAGCGCCGTTAGACAAGGGCTCTTGGGCTGGGTGGTTCCCCATCGTTGCAACGCTGCTGTCAGTGAGGCGGGCCAGTTCGTGACCACTCCGAGGGGCTCTCCCTCTAGGGGACACGTCAACTGGCCTTCTGGCTTTGGCTGGTTTGGGTTGGGCTGCTGGACTAAATACACAGAAGAAAATGACATGAAGCAGCAATAAAGCTTTGTTTTGACAACGAGATATGAAATTGCACACATTGGTTCAACAATGCAGTGGTTAGCATGTCTGCCCCACATTTCAGAGGTTGATGGTTTGAATCTCTGCTCCAGAATTATTTCGCCGGTGCTCTGATTGCAATAGGGACAAATTTGTTTTCGTTACGGTGTCTGTCGCTAACACTCTTCCTCAGGTGCCATGGTTTCCTAAAAAAAAAAAATATGCCAAGGTTTGAATTGAATGGAAAATATGGTCACATGGTCTCTTATCATTGCCATGGCAACGCCAGATCATCTACTGTAGTAAAATACAACAAAAGCGGACAAGGCAGGATAGATCGTCTACTGACAGAGTTTACGTTTTTGACACGACCGCATTCTCTGTGGCAGTCCGTCGGAATTGTGGTTAGACTCGCAGACCATGAGTTATGAATTTGAATATCTGCTCAGCCTCGTTGTGTGGAGTTTGCATGTTCTCCCTGTGCCTGTGTGTGTTTTCTCTGGCTTTCTTCCACATTCCAAAAACATACATGTTTCGGTTCACTGGAACTAAATTGTCCTTAGGTATGAATGTGAGTGTGACTGGTTCTGGGTTTCCCCCGCCTCTCGCAACAGGTCAACGTGAACTGGGATTGATTCGAGGCTCTCTTAACAATGAATGGATGGACGAGAAAATTGAACACAGGGACTGAGAGAGGATATTTGATCCCCAAAACCATGTCTCTTATACCCATAACCACTTGGTGGCGGCAATGCTGCAGTGCCCTCAGCACACTTATTCCAAGCATGACCCTATGGAGACGTTCAGCTGGAGTGTGATTTATACATCTCTCGCAGAGGGAGGCTCACAAGTAATACGAGGGGGACTGTTTGATGGCGAGATAGTGAGGATTGAGAAACGGGTGGGGGATTAAAGTCGTATATTGTGTCCTGAACGTTTTTTTTTTTTTTGCCTGCCCAACTTGTGCTTTCGAATTCCATGCCATTTGTGCTTTCCAGATAAAACATAAAAAGTCTGCAGACGCTACCCCTCACTCTGCCAGAGTGAGGAGAGCTTTACAAGTACCTGCTGGTGTGTTACTAATCCTGCTGCGTTTTCATTTGCGAAGTGTTTATTCAGGCTGGCAAAGTACCACTCTAAAAGCCACGATGGGCTGATGGGCTGGTCAGGAACGAAGGAAGGGGAAAAAAAAAATACTGGTTCACAATGTGTGGCAGTGTTTCTGTGGCTCAGCTCTGTGTTAGAATTCCCTGAGCACACCTGGTGGTCTGTGATCCACAGTGGGAGGGGTGGGTGGAAACAACAAAGAAAAACAATGACTTATCTAAACGTGTACTTGGACGGTTTATTTGTGAGGTGTGGCAAAGGGCTTGGTATAGCAATAAGAAGAATGGCACACAGTCGAGGACAAATCTTGACCAAGGCAAGTTTGAATTAACGTTAATATGGCAACGATGGAACCTGAAAAAGGGGTTTTGGACTCAGTTGGTGCTTGTGAGTCAGCAGTAAGGCTCTTATGGTTAACAAAAACATACGGAATAACTAAAACTTGAAAAAACGTTTTCGTTAACGAAATCAAATAAACATGAGAGTGCTTAAAAAAAAAGAAAACATTACTGAAACTACATTTTACATTTATAAAACTACAAATATAGCACGATTGTCCTTCATTTTCGCCTTTGTCAATTAATTTCTTCCATAAGCTTTCAGGGGTTTATTTTAAATTTATTTTGGTTTTATTGTGTGGCTGGACAAAAGCAGCAGCAGCCTGATTCAAAAGCGCCACTATTCTCCTTTAATTGTACTATTCAACCCTTGATCGCTTGTATTAATTTTTTCACAATTAGCCCTTCCATTTTTTTAGTAGTGTATATCAGCGATCGTGCACTTGTAAATCTGTAGATCGTCACAACAGCTCCGTTCTCGTTTTTATTTGTACTTTCACCCTTCATTCTTTCTTCTTATTCCTGAGCGACAGCGTTTCAGGGGTACTCACCGTCCATGAGCGCCTCAAAGTCATCCACAAAAAATTCGCGCAAAGGCGGTCGCTTCGGTCTTTTCAGCGTGTTGAGAAGCTGCTGGATTTTGGAGGAGACGCGGCTGTTGACTGGAACACCTACACAATGGCATTGCAGAGGGGATGGGATGATGAGAAAAGTGGCTCAAGGAAAAAAACAAAAAACAGGCAAAACAAAGACATTGACGGAGGCGTGGATGGCAAACGAAGGAAAGGATTAGTAAAATAGCAGTCAGATCCATTAATGAGGAAAATAGATAGTTGAGGGGAGAACACACAACGTCGGAAGACTGGTTAGCACACCCAGCGATCACTCAACCAAACAACTAAACAACAATAGAGGCCCACAGGTACTTCTAAGTTAATATTTTAGGTCAGCAAACTCTTGAATAACACTTCCAGGAAGACTAATCAGCTTGTGAGGATCCGCCTGCTGCCTAGCAACCATTCATCTCCTCTCCAGCGTCTGAGGCATGAAGCCTCTCATGAGGTGTGAGTGATCAGCTCACGGCAAGCGGCTCCAACGTAAGTTGCTATACTCCGGCCAAGACCTAACATGTAACTTTCTGGTGATTTAATTGTACATTACACATCACAGGGTGGGGTTTTAGGCCACCAGAATTGTTTCTCGACGGTTAGTTTGGAAAGTACTGGTGCTTTTCCCCGCACAGAGCCAGTCGGGTTCAGTTTCCTGATAAAATAAGGTAGTAATGCAGAAAAGTGCAAAAACCGTGCCTCAGTCAATGTATCAGACTGTCTGCATCATGGAAATAAAAACTTTTATATCTAAGCCATGGTTTTTGTCCATCTGAATTCATTCTGGGTTGGGGGAGAGACAAGTGTCAGACATTCCAGCCACGGGAGACAGAAGCCACAGCTGCATAAAGCCCGCCTGATGCGTTTTTGTTCTATAATAAGGCCGGCTCACACAGCCTCAGTCTGCTTGTATCAAGGCGCACGCACACATTGGGATGGCACATGCGAGGGGCAGTGGGGCACCCGATGGACCAATTAGACATTGATGACAACATCTGATGGCCCCGAGTGCCATCCACTCAAAAGCTATGATATATTAATGTATTGTAGCAGCAGATGAGGACTTGTCATGGAGAGTAATTAGCATATTAGCACTGGCAAACGGAATCCACCTTTTTCGACACCCAAAACAAACCAAGCATTGCATCGCATTACTCGGTCTTGCAATATTTTTGGACTCCTACAGTGTCAGGTGTTGTTCTGTTCAGCATTTTTCCAACAGGGTTTTTCTGTGTGCATGTTCACCATTAGTTATTGTTCACACAGAGGAACATCAACTTTGGAATGCTGTAAAGGGGACATTTAATGGGAAATTGACCTTTTTTGTTAGCATACAATTACAATAGGTGGGTCTCTGTCGTGCCTTTCCACCCAAGTGTGAAAATGAAAAAGTAAATCTTACCTGTTATCATGCTATCTACAAAGTAGCTGTAATCATTTTTGCAAAAATGTCTGTGAGTGATCCATCCTGAAAGTCACAGCCCCACTGTCACATAAAAGTGGGGCTGATTTCCATGATGGTATAGGATGGGTGAGGATCCAAAGCCATCTTCAAGCGACGTTAAGACTGCACTATTTGAAACACTATCATGCAGGGGCACAATCGGGAAAAACTCCCACATCCCCCACTGGCGTGACGCACCCCTGCTATCATGTTAAAGCCAAAAGGTAGACAGAGCTGCATTGAGGTTGGCTGACTGCAAAGATTAGCACTAGCTAACAGCATTAGCTTCGATTAGCCTGCCTATACTGTACTTGAAGTTGTCAATGACAAGGGCTGGCGTGGGCAGTGTTTGTGTTTGGAGACGTGTTCTTGCGCTTCACGCACACGCGCAGTGTAGTATTAACTGATGCCTGCGTGAGGTCATATGTTTTTATTGGAAGTTAGTGGAATGTAAAAAAATAAAGCAAAAAGAATATCACTGGGGAACTAAGTGGACTTATTTGAAGCAGACACTGTCAAGGGCTTTTGCCAGGCATTAAGCAAGTGTTTTAGTTGGACATGATTTGTAGCAGCCATGTGGATGTCTGATTTAGTTGAGTGTTTTATTGTTTTTAACATGTCCATTTTCACTGCTTCGACATGTATGAACATTCATAATGTTACAGTAATGTACACTTTAACCCATGCCTCTTTAGTGCACAAGCATTTTTTTGATGGGCACAGTTGAACACAGACTATAGCAAATATAATCAATCTTAATGGGAAGCCCCTCACCCCCCGCCCTCCAATCGAGGTTGATTGTCAAATAGTTCATTTGCCTACTTTAGGCCCCACACTTTGGTTTCACCATTGAAAAGATAAAGTGTAGCCTGTTGGCTCAACCTTTGATGAAACAAACGAGACCATCAACAACACAGACATCATCAAAACAGATGGATCAAATGAGTGTATTCCCATTTTTGGGGGGGGGAGGAACAACAACCACGGCTGGCGGAGGGGTGCAACACCTGACGGGGAGGAACATGCACGGACTGCCGACGAGCTGAAGCAACGGTAGCAATAATAAATACCATTCATCAAAATGAGGGATTCCTCACCTCTCCATTCACACCCTGGAGGAGAAACAAATTGAGGACGTCAGTTAACATAACCCTTCACAAATGCAGGTGGCCCCTCAAATTCAGGCGCCGAGTTGAGACCGAAACTCCACTTCATTTTCACTCAATTGCTTCAAGACACCATCATTGAACAATCAATCCCGCAGAATTGTCAGAATTCTTCATCAATGAAATCATTAAGTTGATACTTTTTTACCATTTCACCGTGCCTTTCATTGCTTTTGTATTAATGACAAAAGAACTCCACAAAGCAGTCCAATGGGTTTGGCCTTTGTGTCCAATGACTTGCAGGCTGTTCCCTCAGGAATGAACCAAAATTAAATAGAACATGAAAAGCACGTATTACTCAGACGTGGATCTACTTTGGGGCTTACAGACAAGAAACGGACAAATGAAAACACGCCTGAACCAATTTGGTACATAAATCACAGCTTCCACAGCATATAAATTAAATGAGCTAAATATTTTCAACCATATATAGATCGGTGATTGGTCGATTATTCTGCAAAGAAAAAACATATTCGTGCATTAGCTGGAATAGAGAGCATGACTTGTGACACAATTTAGAATCACGTTTAAGATTGAGACCAGCTTTTATTCACTGGCAAACCACTTTTTACATTTCTTGGATGTGTTATATCGCCGTCTTTGTGACCCAAAGCTCTATGACAAAATAGTCCTTGAAGGCTGTTTCATAACTCCTAAATAGCACCGCACACTCACCACACAGTGGCTAAAGCAGGAGTCATCAATACAATGTTTAACAATGATCAGTATTAGAAATTGTGTCTCACGGAACAATCATTAAAACATACTATTTTTTTTTCCAGGGGCATAGGAGGAGAGGTGTTACCATAGCAACACAAAGAGGGTCAGCCAGCAGCTTGCGCCGGGCTGAAGGCAAGACTGACTAAAGAGGGAAAACAGAGGGACAAACAGCAGGGGGAAAAGGCAAACCGGAGGAAACCATGTAGCGGCGTGCGTACAGGACACTCACCATCTGCTGTCTCCATGATGTTGGTGTGGTGGTTGTAGCCACGGGACACGCCTCGCACTGAGGCAATGTGGGACTGCTCCGCATGAAGCGAGGAGCGCTCCGAGAGGCCCGTCACGTCTGGGGGAGCTACGTGGTTATCTATGGAAGTAGGAGATAGAAAGGACATGTCAGCTATCCATCCATCTATTGCTTTTCCTCATTCGTGTGGTGGGTGAGCTGGAGCCTTATCCCACCCGAGGCGGGGGTACGCCCTGTACTGGTCACAGAGCAAATGGCATACTCACATTCACTTCTAAAGCCAATTTAGTCTTTAATGAAACGTACATGCATGTTTTGAAGTGGGAGGAGCATGTTCTAATGTGGGAGGAAGAAACTGCACAAGAGCATTGGGGAAAACATGCAAAATCCAAATGGAGCTCAGGACTGTGAGACAGAGGCGCTAACCGGTCACTATAAAATCTGATTTGCCTCAGTCGCTGAAAGGTAGAAATATGTATCGCCCCAGGATAGAAATATTTATGTGTCATAATATCATCAGTGGCTAGCTGCCACAATCGACAGTTACTTTGTAATAATAGGTTGGAGCCTTTCTACTACTACGGCATGCAGTTTTTTTTAGGGAATTATGCTAATGATGTATCAGATCCGAAGTGTTTTGTATTGTTTGAGCTGCAGTGTCTCTGTCATCCAATCAAAACAAATCCACAGGTCTGTTTTTGACATTTAACGTTCCATTGCATTTCTGTAACGTATTGCATCCAAGACGTACTATATGAGATTTAAAGAAATGATTCAGCGAGTTTAGCGAAGCATCTACTTGTCATTCTCTGTATTAAAAAAAAAAAAAAAAAAAAGCATGTGGTGAAGTGTTTTGACGCCATCACGTCACACGGAGCATTGACAGACGTTATGAATAGAGTCGCTTTGACAGCAGAGTGGCCCAAAGCCTTTTCACATGACTGAATGACAGTGAGATTTCAGACAAAGATTACTTAGTCCAAAGACATCAATTAAAACTCTCGACGTTCTTTGTCTTGCCTCGTTAAGTGCTTGTGTGTAGCTTGCGGGGTGACATTACTTTCTGTCTGGGATACATCCCAAAAAAATGAATTAAAAAAATCTGATTAGCTGGAAATAATTGAATGCTTCAAACATCTGCTGAATTCAGCAAATGAAGTGGTTATCCCTATGAAGCGTGCAGACAGACACCAACACATCACATATACTTATAACGCAGATTTCAAGATTTCAACACACGAGTTCTTGTCTTGCTGAAATCAGCCCATTCGTCTCGAGTTCATTATTTTCATTTTTTCATGCAAACGAGCCAGGCTTCATCCAGCCCCAAAAACTGCTGCGCAAACAGCAAGTCTAAAATGCCAGACTTACAATGAATACCGAAGACAAAGTCCATTTAGAAACTCAAAACAAACCAGCGCTTCAGTTCAAAAGTGACAAATCACAAACGAAGCACTCACCAAGATGGGTGTGCGACATAAGATCAGCCAACGCAGTAGCTTTGGTGTTGGCGTTGAGGGTGGTGCTGTTAGCGTTGGTGCCGGCGGTGACAGACCTCCCTCCCGGATGGGACGAGGTGGACGAAGCAGAAGATGAGGTGGATGAACCCTGGATGACCCGGTTGAACCAGTGCTCCACTGCCGGGTGACTGTGGCTCTGAATGGGAGTGGAGTTGGTCAGACGTCCCTTTCGCCGCAGCGAGCCCTCGTCTTCCGACGCAGAGGAGGTGTCTGTGTTAGACAGGTCAGAGTAGCGTGGCGTCATGATAAGAGGACAGCAACACCAGACGCGGGCCGGACGGGGGAAAAAGATTTGTGCATGACTTGTGCGGTTGACACGGCTGCACCATCACCTGCCCCTTCATGCTTTGTTTTGACTTTTAAAAGAATACATCTCATAAAGATCAATTAAGTGCAGCACGGTTACCTGGTGGTTAGCACGTCTGCTTTAAAATCAAATGATTTTCTGGATTTGAATCTTGACTAACGCCTTCATGTGTGGGGCCTGTTCTCCCCATGCTTGTATGTGTTTTCTCCAAGTACTCTGCTTCCAAATGATCCATAGATTCGGGCTAAATTGCATTTTAACATGGTCACACGGGCATTCACAGCAATTAACCAGCCCGTATGAATTTGAATGAATCCGTTAAAAAATACAGCGTTCCCCATCTATAAATTTGAGAGCAATTGAGCCCTACCAAAAAGGTGTAAAATTGCCTGCGGATGCCAAGTCTTTATTTATTTCATTTATTTTTAGACAAGGGTTTGGCCTTCAACATTTTAAATTTCATTCAACTTGATGAAATCATAAACTAATACAATGTCATACAATTAACACATCTTCACACACGCGCACGCGCACACACGCACACACGCACACGCACACACACACACACACACACACACACACACACACACACACACGTCAACCGCCACATAGCTAGTACAAGAAGCTAATGGCGCAGTCTACCTTCACACAGTGCTCCTTCTTGCCAAACATTAATGTCAAATATCACAGAGGTTCGCGCACTAAAATCATTCAAATGTTCAATCTGTCAATTCAGAACAGCACGACACAAAATCACAGAGTGAAATCTCCTACATGGCCTTGAAAAAGTGGCCTCGCAGAGCTTTAGGCTCGATTCTAATAAGCCCATATTTAAGTGCGTAAAGCCAGCAGCCTCAAAGGGACTGCTTCACAGAGAATAATCTGTTTGTTATTCCTCAGCTCATCTCTCCTATATCTCAGTGTCTCAGTAACCATGGCAAAGTGAAGCAAAAGAACATAGCGAGGGTCAGACAAACAACGTAAAGTCGAGCGTTGGCATTCATCGCATATAAACAGACAAGAAGCGCTCGAGAAGACTGATTAAGCTCACAGAGTGGCTTGTCTTCAACAGATAAAAACAGCAGGCAATAATTGCGAGGCGCTGCTTAATGAGCAATACATTAATGACTTGGCCGGTCTGCTAATTCCTGCAATGTAGCATGTAACCGTGATTAAGTGCAAGCAAAACAAACGTGACGTATTAACAGTCATGATATACACTCTTGACAAAAAGTTGACAAAAAGTTGGCTTTCGCGTGAAATTTAAAAAATAAAGAGCACGACTATCTATATGGGTAAAATTTGACCTTGAAACTTGTTTTTGTACCCCCACCCCCCAAAACGTGCTCTTATGTAACAAAGAGATGAGGTGGTGTTTTGATTCATGAATGATTGAAAGATCAGTACTTCACACGGTTCAATTTGAATGGGTATTTAAATAATCCTCTCCATCATGCTGTTTCACATTTTGACATCATGGGACTAAGACGACACCTGAAAATTGTTTGAAGGTGCTCAGAAGTGGCCATTGAACATTGTAAGACTCCAGGTTTAAGGGGAAAACTAAAAGTCTGGCCACCCAGGGCCCCTTTTCACACAGCCCGATCAATCTGGGATTTATCTAACTTTGACAAGAACAAGTGGATCTACCAGGTATAGATCTTGGGATGTAGTGCGCCAACCAGGATCATGCCTTTTAAAAAGATCAAAGACAGGCTGGAATTCAACACAGACATAACACTGTCGGACAACTTTTTTTTATACATCACACCAGTCATCAACACACATCTAATTATCTAATAGTGGGATGCCACAATTGCGGCTATGCCCTCACTGGGTTCTACCGAAAGAGCAAAAAGTGGATAAAGTCTACGTCTGATGTGAGTATTTTGCGGGATCCAACATGGCTGACGTCAACACACCACAAACTATTAGAGAAAAAGGTAAAACGTTGACATTGTGAAACAATGCTCATCCAGTGTGCAACATGTGGGAAGGCCCGCTGGGAACACGCTCTTGACAAGTGAGTCCTTTGTCAGCCCAAACAATAGATAGTCATCTACTGGAATGTTTCTTGTTCTTGTGGAATATTTTGCAACACAATCTTGGCGCATCCTACACTGCAGTGCTTAGTGGGTCGTGAGGGAATAGGAAGAATGGTGTGTGTGTGTGTGTGTGTGTGTGTGTGTGTGTGTGTGTGTGTGTGTGTGTGTGTGTGTACAGCCAATTATACTGTATGTCGGAGGTTCGTAAACCACAGCGCATTAAATATAGATTCAAAAGTCTCACCTGGCGGAGTGCATGCCTCAACAGAGGACTGGATTAGTACGGATCGTCTCTTGGACGGCATGGGCATCTTCCTTTCTTTGTATTTGGCCAAAGCTGCTTGGACGGCTTCTGTGTGCAGATCTAGGCCACACAAAAGAGTACACGGCTTAGGCGCACCATTAAAAAGCACCAACGGGAATTCCAAACTCTCATCCAAAGTACTGAGGATGTGATACCAGAGCGAAAGCGTTCATCCCTCGTGTTGGCTGCCCGAGATTTGTTGTGTTTGGATGCGGACAGAACAGCCTGGGAGGAGGCTTGGATCCGGCTGTCTATTTGCAGAGCGGGATCTACACCTGCGGAGAAAAAACATGAATGAATCATTCATACAGTGGGTAGAAAAGGGTCAATAAACATCATCACCATTATTATAATAAGCACCCGATTCAAATGCCCGTTTTTGGTGGTACGTTGGAGGAAGATGAGTAACCCGGAGGAATCCAGGCAAGGAAATGAACATGCAAACCGCACAAAGGAGTGACTGAGATTGGGACTCGGAGCCTCTCCACTGCGACAGAGATGTCCTAGCCACTCATTCACTACGCTGCCTTAGATGAGAAAGTTTTCATCTTGAATTAATCCCGCCTCACTTACAAATGAGCAGCAGCTTTGCATGTTTCAAGGGAAAGCAAATGAGAAATGCCAAGCTCAAAGAAGGTGATTAAGTACAGTAGCGCAAATCTCAAAACGTCATGTTGCAGCTAAAAAAAAAAAAAAAAAAAAAAGAAGATACCAGTAGTCTAAAGCCCCTGTCACACCTTGACGATTTAGCCAGCGTATGCCGACGTAGGAAAAATTTGGCAAATACGCTGGCGTACGTCGAATAAGTTATGGGTAAATTTTGTATACGTAACAGCACGCTGAAGCACGTTGGTATACGTCGAAGTACGTCGAGGTCGTCGGCATGCTTAAAATTTCTCGTCGTATGTCAGCGTATGGCTATACGTCCCGTATACGCAGGCCATAAGTAATAGGTAAGTTATGCGATCGTTGCACACGTTCAAACACGTTAAGTGTAGGTTACTCATAAGTCCAAATACGTCGAGAATACCTACTAGCTGTTCTCCAACATCCGTGCCTTCCGAACTGCAATACGCTGCTGCATGGCGTGCAGCAGCGTATTGCCGACGATCACGTGGCGTAGTCTATAAAAGGCTGGCGCTCGACGTTTCAAATCATAACTGCACTAGACATTGCAGTACCAACATCTGTTTGGGGACTATCCCCGGTCTAGTTAAAATGGTATAACCCAAGAGGCAAGGTGCGGCTTGCCATCGTTACTGTGAGTTGCTATTCACGCTATTAAAGCAGCAATCAAACGCCATTATGACTTGTGTCATTAATAAACCAAACAACATCAGCGTCATGGCAAAGAAAAGTCTGGGGAGCTCATCAAAGGTCTCGCAGAGGCTCAGCCCATCACAGCCACTGCAGCCTTCGCCAACTACGTGCGTGTAAGTTCCGAAAAGCACGGATGTTGGAGAACAGCTAGTAGGTATTCTCGACGTATTTGGACTTATGAGTAACCTACACTTAACGTGTTTGAACGTGTGCAACGATCGCATAACTTACCTATTACTTATGGCCTGCGTATGCGTATACGGGACGTATAGCCATACGCTGACGACCTCGGCGTGCGACGTATACCAACGTGCTTCAGCGTGCTGTTACGTATACAAAACTTACCCATAACTTATTCGACGACGCCAGCGTATTTGCCAAATTTTTCCTCGTCGGCATACGCTGGCTAAATCGTCAAGGTGTGACAGGGGCTTGAAACGTCGGCGCCAGCCTTTTATAGACTACGCCACGTGATCGTCGGCAATACGCTGCTGCACGCTATGCATAAATTAGACTATCGTTGGGCATAAGTTGTGTACGCCGGCAACACGCTAGGCATTCGTTGGAATAAGTTATCTATAAGTTATCGAAACGTTCTATATAATTTACTGATACGTTATGTATACGTCCAGCCCGTTATGAATGCGCTATGTATACGCCCAAAATTGAAAAAAAAAATCGATAATTCAGCGTATGCCAGCGTTTTAGGGAAAATCTGAACGTCGGCATACGCTGGCTGAATCGTCAAGGTGTGACAGGGCCCTCAGCTGTCATCTATGCACAGTTGTGATTTGGGCAGGCAGTGCTTTCTACCGCAGTTCATGTAGCTGTCGTTTTACTATTACTAGTACAGCGGACCCTCCAAATTCAAACACTCAAAATCTTTCTGCGCAAATATCCCGTGCTACATTGTGGACACCTGCAGTGTAGAGACAAGTGAGGCCGATATGTGTCAGCCTGCCCGGCCTTTCCATGGCAGCAGCTTAGTCAGGCTCATTGAGCTCCATGTTGTCAGCAACTCTTAAGACAGCAGTATAACTCACATGCTGCAATGCTGAGCAATAGCCTCACGCACATTCACTCAATCCACTAAACACCGCAAGCTGCGTTCAGTGCATCAGGTTCAATATTCTCTGAGCATATACCAGGACACGGCCAAGAATGAGCGTGACACGCATCCTGCAAGCAAGGACGAGAACTTCAATTGTATGCTGGTCCATTGTACCGCTTTAATGGCCGGTAACACAAAGTAAAACAATGGCTTTTCTCCAGCTCTTTGAGGAAAAGAGTTTATTCACACGCCAGAACCTCAGACTGGGTTGCTGGGCAGAAGGCACTTGATTTAAGCCAATCAGTCGCATGCCCTCGCACAGGAGATACACTTATTGGTCCACAGCCAAAACATGTTTGTGCATCTTTTCAGTTCGTGTCCTGTATTTTAACAGTGGGTCTGAATGCCTCTTTTCTACTACACTAACTGTAATTGTTATTGACATTTGTAAACAAGGAAACAACGAACAGAACCTCCGCCTATTCATGGTTCAGTATTCTTAAATTCACGTTTTCGTCTGCTGAAGTTATCCCCAGATATTTTTCCGCGCATTCTGTTACCCAAGATCCCACATGATAGCACTAAGGCTAACAGGAAAGTAGTAAATGGTACCAAGGAAGTATTGCTGAAGTGATACATCTCGACTGAGGCTACGTTAAAAAAGGAAAAGCTTCACAATCGAGTCAGAACACATCATAGCATTGTCATCGGAGGACCGTTTGGATGGCACGTCCCGTCTCCCTATGTCTGCCACATCTACGTTGGGGAGTGCAAATGCGTGAAAGCTACGTACACGCTGCATTTGAGCAGACACCCGGAGGTAGTTATGGAAATATTTGACCAACTAACGACTCGATGCTGGCCAGCTAAAGCCGTCCGTCCTAGCAAAGAGAAGATTTGGCGAGCTAACACTTTGCTAGCAAGAAACGAAGCAGGGTTTTCAAACTTTGACGCCGGACCTAAGAGACAAACTGGCTTTGCTCTAGCTAGGATAACAAAGTAGATAGATTAAAAATGGGACCAAAATGAAAAAACATCCGTTGTATGCTGCCCATTGAGACAGGGTACGGTGCGGGATCCTGGCTGGATTCTGGAGTTTTAAGGAAGTTACAACACGGATGATTGTCAGTCGTCTCCCAAACACAGACCCCCGCCTGCATACATATCTGATGTGTACGGATCAGAGTTCATACTACTGATGCATCAGATATACATTCAAATTCATATCGTAAGAGTAATGGAAGATTACCCGCCAAGGATTACAAGCGTGCAGAGCTCATGCCGTGTGGATGATGAAAACTAGTGCTGGTCACTCACTGGTTAGGCACATTAAGCAGTAACAAAGGATGAAAATCAACACACATTCTCCCATTAGCTTTCAGTTTTTGTATTGTCTTCACAGAAATCGTTGGATCCCTGTGTCCTTTATTGATCTTCTAGGGTTATCAATAAAGGAGTATCTTATCTAGTTCATCTCCCAACGGAGAAAGGATGACTGCAGCAAAGTGGAGACTGTGGAGTCATAACACGGCAGCGTTACACAATAATGCAATTTCTTCTCAGAGACGATTTTCCTCCTTACCATAGAGGAAAGCCACGTCGAGAAGTATAT
This sequence comes from Hippocampus mohnikei, assembly GCA_026261675.1. Taxonomy (NCBI): domain Eukaryota; kingdom Metazoa; phylum Chordata; class Actinopteri; order Syngnathiformes; family Syngnathidae; genus Hippocampus; species Hippocampus mohnikei. The sequence goes on along the minus strand of JAKGUB010000106.1, from coordinate 8,662,516 downwards.
TACGAGGTTTTCGTTCTCCGTTGTTTTGTTTTTAAATGATGGTTATCACCGTCTAGTTTTGAAGCCAAAAACCAACCAACACGACCCGAGGTGTAAGAGAGTGCCTCAGCTCCTGCATGCCTTTTTCACAAGCCGAGGAAAAAGGTCATATGACCTAATCACTTCACTTCATGTCACAGTTTGCCAACAAGAAGCTACTATATTTGAAATGCATTCATATTGAATTTTTTTTGTTTGTTTGGTTTGCATTTGGTGATTTTTGGAGCTGTAATGTGTGATTAAAATATCAACAAATATCCTTACCTTGTATCTGTGGGATGTATGGTGCCAGCAGTTTGCTTCTTTTCTTCTCATAGCCCTTCTGAGTGATGTCCCCTGCACAGAGATGAAAAACAGAGGGGTGGGGAGTGAAGAGGGGCAGAGAGAGATGAGTCATTAGCTTAGATGAGGCCTTGTGTGTGTGTGTGTGTGTGTGTGTGTGTGTGTGTGTGTGTGTTGATTTTGGTGTTTGTCCCGAAGCAATTTTCACATTAAAGTGATCCTTTTTTAACTTGCACTGCAGACGCATGAGCCTAATTCTGATACCAGAGATACCTCTCTGTATATCTGCTGGGGTTTTTTTTTCTATCTTGGACACTTTGGATATTGCTTTGTGCATAGGAACTGTATTTTCTTTTCCTGTCTTATCCAAACGAGATGACCAAGAAGCACCAAATCCTAAAAATGCTCTGCAAAAGGTGCAGTGATTCAACTTGTACCCATCTTTAACATGGGTTACTCCTGATCAGCCTTAATTTTCCTATCCTGTGAGTTAAACCACGAGAAGATGAAAAGCAAATTTGAGATAAAAACTACACAACACTATATCGTTTAGCCTTTTGTGAGATTCTTACTGTTGGCGAAAACACTGATTGAAATAAATACCAAATAAATATGGAGGTGTCAAGTGGCAGTCTAAGCAGGTTGTGTGAAAGAAGAGGAAAGAAAAAAAACTCGGCTGTCAGGAAAGAATGATAAAACAGTCAACCGATATGACATATCCATTGTGTCGGCGGAAGGCAAGAAACACTTTCAAAAGGTTAACGCAAACAGCTCAGCAGTCATATTTTCACTCGTGTCCGGATGAACAGGGATCGTCAGTGCATGACTCTAAATTGTATGAACGCTCACAGCTGGGGTCGAGTGGAGGCTGAGGTCAAGTTAAAAGGCAAAGTTCAACCAAGCCTTCTGAACGGAACCAACGGCTCAAACCAAGTCAAGTCCTCTCTGTTCAGCATTGGCATTCAATAAGTGACCAGTGACTATGTATCCTTTCCCACCTGCTTGGGGCATTACAGTTAACAGGAAAAACCTAAAACCATACTGTCCATACGATCGAATTGTTGCACGGCTGAGTACACGACAACCGTGCTGTGTTGATATTGTTGCCACCGCTCTGCCACTCTAACGTGGAGCGCAACAATGCGTTAGTGTGACGGCAGGTGTTGTTGTTATCACGCTTCTCCTGAGTCACCCCTGCCAGCTGAATGGCTGCACTGTTTAATGTCTAACAATACCCAGGCTCTCCATAGGCTGCGCCTCCCGACCCAACACTGACTCTTCTGTCGTGACGCGCCTCTATCTCCATGTGTCCGTGCACACTGGCGGATGTCTGTGTGCATACCAGGGCGTCAGCGTGTACGCGCCACAGCATTACGCCTTGACGAGCACACAATGAGAGTGCCCCCCCCAAATTGTAGCTCGTGGAGCTTCGAGGACGAGTGCATCCTCTATCCATGAAGTTATGCCTCGGTGGAAGCTAATCTTTTGAGTCGGGAACAAACAGTTAAGTCTTTCAATGACTCTTTACCAGAATCTCCCAGCACACCAAAAGGTTTGGCACATCAAAGAGCAACATTATCGGCTGTGCGCTAGCTAGCGTGTCAATGGGAACATTTGGATGCATTGAAACGGTTAAGACTGACTGACTCATTCTATGGCAGTATATCTTTTGTCGATGTCCAATTATTTTATTTTCCATCTGGAGACAATCTCATCTGATTTTGGATGAAAGGTGGTTGGTCCCCCCCCCCACTCTGAAACTGATCGCCAGCCAATCCCAGGGCACAGACAATGAAACTAACATGTTTCTGGAAGAATGGAGGGGAAATATGCAAGAATTCAAACTCAGGACTGTGATGCAGATATGTGCTGACAACTAATACACCGTGCTGCCCAATGATTTTCATTTTAATTCTTTATTATTATTTTATCTTTTTTTCCATCCATAACAGGAATAAAAAATATATATATCTTCATTCTCCTACAGACAAATAATGTGTCTTCTTGTGCCAAGAGACGTGGTATTTGTACATTGCAAACCAATTCACTGTGTGACATTCAGAAACTCTAAATATCATATTTCTGGACCACAGTATAATGATCCAAGGACCTGTATTACTTTGAAAATTGCCTGCACAGTGAATAACGGTTGTATGACTGCAACAGTTACAAAAACTGTTTGCCTTGAATTGATTTCCTAGAGTAAAAGTTCTGAAAGACAAATTTGACCTGATTTTCTTTTTTTTTGGTAAAGGAATGAGATGACTGAGGTCAATATGTAGCTTAGTGCCTGGGGAATAGCAGGAAGAAGGGTTATCTGAGGATACAGTCTGGAAATGGAAGGACAGCTAGAGGAAGGTTGTGTGCGCGTGCGCTTCACACCTCCATCAAATTACCGTCTCAAGGGACAGACTGCAGCTTTCAGAGAGTCAACACAGTGTCAAAACACAGGAGAAAAACCTTTGCTTGACCTCTTTGCTCCCTCACGCTGACTATAGGCTTTATGACGTAATCGAGCTGTGAGAAATTGGTAAAGCTGCGCAATAAGCTCAGCGGAGGGGCTAGAGCGAGAGTGAGATGGAGTACGTCATGAGCTGGCTCAGCTGGAAGAGGTCCGAAGCTTTCCCTGTCCCAATACAAAACCTGTTCATTTGAGTCTCCCCCCTCTGCCTTTAATCGAACCTCTCCACTGTCCTGTCCACTATTGAGGGCTGCATGTCCACACATACAAGGCGTAATGGTCTTGTTCTAACCCCCGGATAGTCTTTATTGAAGCACATTCAAAGGGTCTTTCAATGAGGAAGAGAAACAGCAGGACCGGGGTGATGTCATGTCCACATTTTTGGCTCAAGCGCAGCTGAACGCAGTCTGAAGAAACAATGCATTTTAGATTCCGGCTCTGGCACTCGTTTCTCAAGTTGTTACCGTAAAAAGCTTCCTCTGGCCGGGCATTCAATCCCAATTTCCCCAAGTGCTCTCTAAAGAGAGACAGCAAAAGAGTCACTATCCACCGCTTTGTCGTATTGGCTTAATTGAAGGTTAGCTATTGAGTAACTGACTGATGACTTTTTGGACGAAGCAGTGCATTCAGTGCAAATGACCCTGCATCAGCACAGATGGATCTCTTCAGTCAGGAGGGGGGGTGGACGTCTAATAGTATGCTGAAGTGTGTCTGTGCAAAGTGCAATCCATTCATCCGGGAAAAAAAAATGTTTGCGGCTGTCTCATTTGGGATTATTAAATGGAATTAAATTATTCTCTCAGCATTGTAATGTCTTGACTTTGAATGGATGTTTGAGGTGCTTCAAAAGCCAAAAGACCACCTTCCAGGTGAGTTCTTTTTGTTTCTCCGAAGTAGGGTCAAGGTATCCTCACTCATTTGCTTCTGCTTCATTTCCCTTTTTAAACAGTGATACTTGACTTCTACATCTACTGCAAGGTTTCGACAAATGGATGGTTGTAGACCATGACGGTGTATTCCATTTGGGATATTTTGTTCTGACTAGGGGTGGAACGATGCATCTATTTAATGGATGTATCAACGTGCCTGCCCTGCGATCTAGCTACATCGACTACATGACGAGTGCCGATGGATACGGGTCAAACATCGAAATGATAGCATTCATAAATGACGATGATCGATTGACTCGATTGTTTGCTGTTCCACACAGTTCTTTATGAAACAGAACAATCACGGCAGCAGGTTAATTTAACGTGAAAATATACAAGATTAATACTTGTGTTTATTTATTTTTAGAACTAGCTTGTTCTGTTACTCTTTGTTTGTGCTGAGATATATTAAGAGAATGACTGATTGCGTTCGGATAGCAATGTTGTTTTTCTACATTTTGGAATCAGTAAAGCCAAGTTGGTTTTAAAAGAAAAGTCAATGAAACAGCATTCTGTTGTGTTTCACTTTAATTAGCATTGGTTTATTTAGAGAAAATCCATGGTTATCGTATAGACATATCCAGTACTTGCCATATATTAGGAACAGGCATAATAAACGACTGATTTTGAATCCGGTTGATCTGTGGAACATTTAAATGCCTTTCTACAACCCTCAACAAATCAAGTTCCAACACCATCATGACATAATTGCAATTAAAATCTCACTTGAGAAACACCGGCGTGTTTAACTGATTTTAATAAAGAACGTTGTTCATACTCGTCATGACAGACATATCCACTGACTAATGATGACAACAATGGCTTGAGAACAGCGACTCATTCTCGAACCTGGGATTAGACACTTTACAATGAAGCTCTTCCCCATCCACAAAGTCTGTCCCTGTGCCAAACTGACGCTTCATCTGCCCACACTGCTGCCAGGGCAGCAGAGAGGCTGGCTGCTCTTCTGCCATAGAAAAATAATTGTTTCATATTTAGACAGAACAGCGAAGGGGCACGTGGGCCAACAAAGGCTGATGTGTCCAGCTGTCATCGCATCAACTCCCCAAACAATTCAAATGTTGATTTTACGCTTCAGTGTTCATACAGACAGTGCTGGGATTTTTTTGGGGAGGGGGTTGTTTTCTTTCCCCCGAGAGCAAACATGCATCTGACAGATTATTGAAACACTGAAGTTGACCTATTTCACGCATGCATGGTGAGCAAAGTTGAACATTTTTCTCACACTTGGACCGCTCTGTGGTCTGAACAAAACAAATTGCTGGGCTGAAAGTAAAAGATTAACAAAACGGGAGATCCAAACCAGAAATGTGACCACATGTCAAGATGATAAAAGAAATAACCGAGCAGCTGCCGGCCCGGGTAAGTCAGGGACGAATATAGACGTGCACATGCTGAATGACTCACGTGTTAAGAAGGAAGCAGAGGATGCATCTCCAAGACAAACGGACAGACGGGGGGGGGACAGATGAGGAAGATGAGGAGGCCAGTGGCAGAGAACAAATAGCAAAGGCTACCCTGCTATCAGGCAGTCTAAGGTGCTCCTGTCATAAGTCAGACCCTTCAGTAGCCTTTTGTTTCCTTTTGCAGTCGAGTGAATGAATCCCATCTCCCTGACTCTCCCTTCCCTTACAACCCCTCCCTTGCTGCTAATACCCACTCCTCAATTGCAACTGCCACCCCCCACACCCCATTTCTTTTACTCGCACTCTTTCCATCCCTCCCTCTCCAATACAAAGCATGGCTAGCCGCTAGGCTTTAGGATTAGGCTGTCAAAGCAAGACCCCTGCCCCCACCTTCCACACATACCAATTCAAAACACACAGACACACATAAAAACACCGGAAAACAACTGTGCTTGTTACAACATGCTTGTTGCAGATAAACATACACATGACGCGTGAACTTGTTTCATAGTCAAGAGAAAGTTGTGATTGCAACTCATGAGCATAATATAGGGTGATTTTTTTGTCAAAAATTTGCCACAGTTATATGTAATAAACACTGGTCAACAGCAAATTTTAAGCAGAGATGGCTTTATGTGTCCCCGAAATGTATTTTCTAGCAAATCAGGTTTTTGAAATATTTTCATTTTTGGTTTTTAAATTTGACCTATAAAAGCTCACACGATACAGATTTATTACATATACATATACATATATATTATTTGGCCATGATTTGGCCATGCGATGATAATTTTAGCTATGAGGTTTCAGGAAAAAAAAATTACCTAATGATGAACCTAAACCCTTAATTCAAAATATATATAAATGTTTTTAGTTTATTATTTTTTATTATTGTTGTAGTAATAGTAGTAGTAGTAATTGTAATAATAGTTTGAAAACCTGATGTGAGGGCAGATTTATAATCAGCGCAAAAAATATCTAGGAAATTTTACTTGCATCTCTGATTTAAAAAAAATTAAATAAAAAAAAAAGGGGGGGAAATTTGTTGGTCAGTGTAACCGATCAGGAGAAAAACATCTGTGCATATTGAATTGATTGTTGATTAATTGAGTCATGACAGTGAAGCATACCACTTGCAAAGGTACAGTTAATTGAACGCAACTCATTTCTTGTCAAAAGAAACAAAATCCCGGGGACGCAATACCCATCTCTGTTATAACAACGTTGAGCCACACTGGATATAAAAACTCCTCACACCCCCTTTCCAAAGGTATGTGTCAAAGTGGATCGGCTTTTGTGATGGAAAATGAAACCAAGATAAATAATTTCAAATGAATAATAATAAGCTCAATTCAAATGTTTATCTCTTAAATCTACTGAAATCTCTTTATCCATGTGTATTTTTTATTTGATTATTTTCCGGATCAATGACAGTGGAAGTTTAAAACTAAATTATAGTCCAGTCAAGATGGTTTTAATGTTGGAAGAGGTGGAGTTCTTGCCGTAGCCCCAGCTGGTATGTTGCTCTTTGTGTGTATGTGTGAGTGTGCACACGTGTGTTTTATGCCTGAAATTATTGGCCTATTCACCCTTTGGCATGACATTTCTATGGAGCGCTTGAAGTAATTGGGCTCAATTATTGCTATAGTAAGCAGAATAATGAGCCCGAGTGCACACACGCCAAACCAGAAAGCGCAGCGGATATCCTCTCGTGTCTTCCTGCTAATTGAGGCTAAAATGTCAACTAATTTCGGACGTTTGGGTTAGGTCAAACCGTGACACAATTACATCTTGAATAGAATACAACCCCTGAAAACATATCCAGTGTCATTCGAGTCAATAACCCTGCCAAAGGGTAAATACAAACTAGTCAAATTCATTAAAAAATATATTACATGTTGATAAAGAGATAAAACACCCAGTTTCATATAAAGGGGATATTTTATACTAATTTTGTCATTTTCAGCGGTAAAATATATATATTTTTTGTTTATAATGAATTGGATAATGTTGCTTTTCATGCACAATTAGCACCTTTAAAAATGCCTTTTGCAACATGCTGTTGACAGAAAAATGACATCATCTGTGCTCAGGGCTCAGGTAACAACCAATCATGGCTGATGTGAAATTCTCAAGAAGTTAAGCAACTTCATTGTAGACAAAATATTACATTTTTACTAAATTAGTCAAGTATCTCTTTAATTGTGTTGTCTATTTTAAAACACATTGCCAAGGCTTTGGCTCAAAACTCGGCAAGTACTTTTAAAAATAAATGACTTGCACTCATCAGTAATACAATAATGTTTGGAAAGCAGGGGGGGAAAGAAAAAAAAAAGCAATCAAGGAGCTCTGACATTGGCGTCGTTTGGATAATCATGATTGAAATACAGATCAAAGTCAGGTCACACGATGTTAATCAACGTCGACAACAACAAAGGCAGAGAAATGATCGTGACGGTCATGGGCACCCAAAACTTTTTGAAAAGTCTTACTACCAATAATGGAACCATACGATAAAAAAGCCAACAAGGAGAATGGCGAAATTGGTGCAGTTTATCTGGCATGCATCTGTTGGTTGCAGCCTATTTTACGCTGAATTAAGCTAGCAATATTATGATCCACACATTATACATACTCATTCACAGACACTTAAAAAATATATGAAATGGTATTGAAGGGGAAGCCCCTCCTCGTATCTGGTACATGTGACATGAAGGAAGCGAATACATGTTTGGTGTGTACACTACTCCTGCTGTCATTCTCCATACTTTTTGTATGTTGAGGCGGCTGTAAAACGAGGACTGACACCCAGTATGTGGCGGGGTTTAAGCTTTATTTCAGACCCAGCCGCAATGTAATTTTACAAAATCCGTTTAAATCCATCAGATGTTATTTAACCTCAAGGCCAAATCCAATATATGCCCACTGAGATGTTTAAAATGGCTCAAATCATTTTGAATGGCATGAATGTGCAATGTGGAATTTTGTGACAAGTGCAATGCTGAAAGGTTTGGGAGAGGTCAAGGTGGGTGGAACGGCTGCAGGGAAAAAAACGGGTTGATTGACGATGACAACCAACATGACACCAGCTGAAGAAACCAAAGTCGTTGGGGTTGGTGGGGGGGGGCGGAGGAAAAATAAGTTGGCATATGAATATAAGGGTGTGTGGTACATTTGTTTTCATCTGTCACATACTCGCATAGAGGACTCCTCTCAAATAAATATCCATCAAGGGTTCAAACCACTCGGTGGCATCCCTTATAATTAAGTAGTGCCAACGAATTAGGAGACTTAACGAACCCTCGATTACCACTTTGCTAATACATAACCTGCTCATCACATTAAAGCACACGTGCGCGCGCGCATGCACACAGAGTCCAAAATCCGGGCCCCTCTACCCCCCCAGGCTTATGAGCAGACAGTGTGAATAATGAGTCATTAGGTGCAGTGTTGCCTGGGAGGCAGCTGCAGCTGTGCACTGATTAGCAAAGGAGACGGGGAAGGGGGTCATAATTAAGAGCTAGCGATGCACGTACCAGAACTGTGTGCACATGACGCCTTCCCATGCATGTCTGATGCTTGCACAGATGCCAGATGGTGTCAGTAGCAAAAACAACACAGGTACGCAGACTTCACGATTGTTGACGTGTGGAGTGCGCCAGAGACCGACTCAGGTTTTTTTCTGCGGCCCCCAGCCAGACCGATTGATATCGCTCAACACAGCGTAAAGCTCCGGTTTAAGGGTATTTGTGAGGGGGATTTCCTATTGAGCAGTCGCTTATAGTTTAACGACGCCAAATAGTTTGGTTCTTTGGTATCATGGTCGGTTTTTCAAATTAAGACTTAAATTCTTCTCATAATTTAAAAACAGTGTTGAGTGAATGTGTTGTACATGGATTGAACTATTTCAAAATTCCACAAAAATATTTCTAATAATGATAAATAATGATCACATTGACGCCACATGTATATGAATTACTTTTTTTTTTTTGGATACAAAACTTAGAGTTACAAAATAGCATTAAACCAGCCTGAGAGACTCACACTGTTATCTCAAAATGTCATCAGATGAATCATTTGCCAATAATAACACACAATTCTATCTTCATACTGGAAAACGTGAGGCTAGATATTATGATGCCTCTAAACTTATTTTCTAGAGTGTACATTTTCATATCCCTATGTGATATCACTGTGTTCACCAAAAACAACAAACAATGCCCAAAATACATGGAAACAATTCAGTGTCAGTGTCGCAAGCCACACCAAAATAAACAATCATGAAATAACAATACAAATAATGTTAGTGTTTGGTAGGGATGGAGTGATTCTTCCACGCCTCGAGTTCAAATAAAGGCAACCTTTGTATTACTTGACTGTCTGCCATTTAATGGTATATTTCATCTGTAATGTAATCGCACCGTTGCATCTCGAATTGTCCATTTTTGCAGAATAAAGCTTTGATTGATAAGATGCAGATCAAAGCGATCCTTTCAAACAGCACGGCAACTATCTGACAGCTCGCACAATTGAATGTAACAAACATCTACTTGGACGAGGAAGCTACTGCGAGTTAATGCAACTTCATGACAAGCTACAACACAATTCCCGGTGCATGAGATACGAGCGGCCCTGTGGGCACTCTTCAACGCCCTGTACGGTTTTAGACGCCACGGACAGATTTATTGTCTTCTTTTCATGGTAAATTACCATATGAATGAGCATGTTTTAAATTGGCCCAACACAGGCTTAGCCATTAAGCTCCTTGCATATACACACACATATAAAACACCTTTGCTATAGCGATATATACATGGGTGGGGGGGAGGGGGGCGGCGGATTCCGGATTTTTCAACATCAACCAAACAAAAAGTTCAACATCGACAACATGGTGAATCTAATTCAGTTTGCACAAACCGATACTCGTTTTACACTGAGCCACTCACCACAAATGCATTTGTGTGAGTAGGCATGGGGTGACGTTCATTTCGTCCCTCAGTCAAACTTGGACTTTGGAAGGAAACCCAGTGTCAGTGTTTGGTTAGATTTCAACTAAACAATGAACAATATCACATGTTCACATCACCCACCATTCTGAAAAGGATTCAGTTACTGCTTCAATCTTTGTTTTCCAAAGTAAAAGCAGATGTTTGCAAATGACTTGTTTTGATTAAACAATAATAAACTGTCTAATTTCATGGAGGACAAATGAAATCAATCAATAATTACTGTTGACAGGCTGTATCGGGGCAATTTTAAGTTAATCGAGTCATTTTTTAGACCCTTTGTTGTTTAAAATAGTTTATTGATTTTAAAATCAATTAGTTGTCGATTAAGCAATTAATTTTTCCAGCTCTAAATGCAACTCAATTGGGTTGAATAAGAAATTGATGGGTGTTTTTTACTGCATAAAAAAGTAAATTGCATTGTTTTAATCCGCTGGCATTGTATAGCCCTGGTATGATTATATTGTGATTCGGAAAATCTTTTGAAAAAAAAAAGTTTATTGGTTATATTAAAATTACATATCTACACATAAAGGCAAAAAGTTATCATTTATCAGATACAATGGTTGGGGTGGACTTCCCTTTAACTCATTCAGTAAAGGCCAATTCTTGACCAAGTCTGAAAAGACGTTTAAAACGTCTTTGGGAGTGAATGAGTTAATAGACCGGGCTGCTAGGTTTAGCATTACAAATACAGTATATCTCAAGTAGCAGCACTGCCGTTTTGTCGTCGTTTCCTACCGAGCGGGATCCTAACGAGGCTTAGCTCTTACAGAGAGCTAAACTAAAAGGTCAGGCAATTAAAAATACCTTCAAGTTAAATTATTCACAGGAGTGTGAGACAACTCCATCAACGTCCTTCCTTGAGATTCATCTGTCATTTCTAACCGAAAAGAAACGACACACTGCCAACCAATCGATGTCAGGCTGGTATTTGGAATCACTTGCAAATTGCACACTCTGCTGAATATATTACCGCAATAGAGATTGGAATTTGCGTCCCAAGACAATTTTTCATCAATGTTATTGCCGAGTAAAAGCCAGATAATCCTGGTTAATTGTACATTTACTCATATCGTGTCATCTCTCGCTATATAAATGGCACTACATTGCTGTATTTCTTACTTGGATTAATGTCTCTGAATTGTATACATATGTATTCCATCTTTCTATAAAACATGACCTGGAGGCTCGCTCCTGTTTGCAAAGAGCTGTTTTTCGCTCAATAGTAATAAGAAACTGGAGACAGCCTGACAAACAACAACAATGGAGGTGAACGAGGGTCTCCTGCATTTACTTCTTGGCCATGGTAAGAAGACTATTTATTCAGGGGGGAGAATCAGACTATTTGGACTGGCTCTGTATATTCATGTAATAATATGAGAAGTTTGATATTTAGCTTCTTAATTTTTTTGCTTGTCAGGGTTTTTTTTGGGGGGGTGGGTTCTATGAATCTAACTCAGGAGTGTCAAACTCATTTTTGTTGCGGGCCGTTATGACAGTGAAACCACTAAAATATTTAATCGTCTCATCGAGTTATTACTTGTATACCAAATTAATGGATTACTAGTTTTGAAATCAGTCAACTGTTTTGTTTTTTTTGTTTATAATTGTCCTAGTGAGTGTAAACAGGATAACAAAATTATTGCAGAATCGTAATGTCATTTATTGCACGACACAAATTTAGTAAGGATCATCATGCAAGTCGACACACATGATTTGCTTTCACGGGCCACATAAAGTGACGTGACGGGCCGGATTTGGCCCCGGGGTCTTACGTTTGACACCTGTGGTCAAAGTGAATACTTGACATTTGACATTTTCTGAGCTTCGTGCCTTATTCAAGCTGTTGTTGATGGAAGGATTGAACCTGACGCACAAACAAATGTGCGCAGCATGGCAACGAGGTCATTTACAATTGAGCGATTTAAGTGGATAAAAATCAAAATGGTAAATATGGGGGAAAAAAATTATTTCATCATATGTATTCATGAAATTTGTACGGAGGGCAGGAGGGCAGTAAATGACAATAAAACTAAAAGAACATGACTTTGTACTTTCAAGGGAACTGAACACATCGGACCAATTTTCAGTCGTCTTCTATTGCAGTTGTAAAACTTAGCATTTCCCCCAATTCTAGGGCGTGTTGTGAAAATTGAGTAGAGAGTAAAAAGATTCCAAGCAAAGAGATCTGCTAATGGAAGCATGTGATTGTATGGTCTAATCTGCTATACAGTCCCAACTGAGGGCAGATAAACAATCCAGTCCTTACATAGCCTTTCTGTGCTGCCTGCCTTTCGCATAGTTTGCTATTTTTGGCAGATAGTTTCCAAGAGTTTCTTCAAAAGTAGGAGGCTTCGCTCAAAATAGGGCGGATAACAACGACAAAAGTACGACAACAACAAAAAAAGCATCTAGCCATTCTTGGATTATAGCCGCTCACATTTTATTTTCTTCATCCCAACCAAACAAGGCAGAGTGTGCATTCCACAGTGTGACCTCAACTCTTTCAAAAAAAAAAAAAAAGAGGGCCTTTACTTTTTCCACTCTTAGTTACGTCAGATAAGGCACAGAGTACTTCTACACGCCTCGGCATTCCCCCCGAGGGTACCTGGCCTTGGCGTGGAAGCTGACTGTGGCAGCATGGGGGAGACGACGAGCCTTTGAAGTGCAGCGAGATGGGATGGTGGGATTGGGGTGTGGGGGGAATGAAGGGCGAGAGCAGGAAACGGGGTGCAGAAAGCTCGCTGGAGGTGAGATATATTGATCGAGCAATGGGAAACAAGACAGACAAGACAAATAAAGGAAGAGATCTGAGACAGGAAAAAAAGAGGGCGATTCAATGCACTTTGAAGTATATCAGCCTGCTCACATGCAATGTCTACAAAGGGTTAGGGAGGGAGGACGAGACAAATCTCCAGAGCAGCTATAGACGGCTTCTTAGCTATTATATACGGTCAGTCCTCTGAGCCAACAGGGAACTGTTATCCATAACATCAGAGACATGACAGTAACATGTATGTACCAGATTTGGTCCTATGATTTAACAGTTATGTAGCAAAAGACTCCCCATTTGATTTAGTGGTAATCATTACGTTATTCCTCTTTAACACAACCGGTATGCGGTGGTATCACAAACCTGAAAGTGTGACTGAAAAGTGCCTCTTTCATGCATATTTAACCTCACATTTTGGCGGACTCCAAATGCCACCATCTTCAGGTCCAATTGTGTATTTTTTTCTGGATGATATCTATGCAAATATGAAAATTATACAGCCTATACCACTAAAACCTAACAGGCCGCAGAAAGGCCAGGTTCGATTTCTTTTACTTTCGTAGGGTAGCTTGCCACCAACCACCATGGTGATAGACTCACCTGGATCTTTTAACACATGGGCAATTGTGATAAGTGTGTGTGTGTGTGGGTGTGTGTGTGGGGGGGGGGGGGTATTTTGGCGTCATCATCACAAAGCTTCAAAACAAAACAACTTTCAGAGACACAAGGAAGCTATCCATGTACAACTAGCTTCACACATTTTTACACCCCATAAAAGGATGACACTTGAGGCGTAATGGGGGAAAATAATTGTGATTTTAAACCGAACGACTTTATATTGGGAAAAGGAGATCTATCAATTATCTTTCCTTCACACTCACGTACTTGCTTACAGTTGCCACTCACATCCTGCTCTATTGTGTGGAGTGCTGGTTGCTAGTACAGGAAGTGGCCTTTTTGTTTCCCCTTTGTCTTTCCTGTTAAGGTAGGAAGGAATGTGTGTAGATACGGGAGGGGGCGCTGGGGGACAATGGGACACGGACGCACACAAGAGTTATTTGCACGATTAGCACACAGACACACACATGCTAACGTGCAAGGCTGCGGTGCCAACAGAAAGATGACACCGTGAGATGATGGGTTAATTTTGTAAAAGGGCAGCAATCAAATCCAGTGGGAACTGAAAAGGGCCAAAAGTGGTAGGATTGTGTCCTTCAGCCTCAAGTGTGCCTTTAAATGCCTCAAGTTATTTTTGTTGAAGAAATATCAAATATTCTTAATGAAGTCAGAAAGGTTAGTGCACTGGTCCGTATGTCTGCCCCACCAGTCTCTTCTCAGTTGGAATCCTGCCTTGGGCTTTTTCCATGTGATTATCGCACGTTCCCGCGTTTTTTGTGGGCTTTCTCAGGTACTCTGGCTTCCTCCCAAATTTCAGAAACATGTACAGAAAGTCATTTGAAGACTCTCAGAATAGCTTTTTGAATACAAAGAATCTGAAGACAAAGCTAAAGACAGTTGTTGGTGCAAAAGCTCAAAATCCAACCTGCACGAGCATTGGGAAGTTACTACTGTTTTATAGTTATAACGGCCTTACCCTAGATGTCCATTTTATAAAATTTGCTATCCAAGTAAAGTAGCAAGCACTCATGCAAAACATTGCATTTAATCTGTTGGGGCTAATTCGCTGTTCATCCATCCATTTGCTCTACCACTCATCCTAGCAGGATCATGCGGACTCTGGAGCCTATCCCACATCTTTTCGAGTAGAGCTGTGCGATATGATATGACGACATGTATCGCACAAAAGATACATCATATTTTATCGTGTCACTTTTCTACTAATGCCAACTGAGAATCAATCCTCCAACTTCACCACGCTGTCCCTGGAAGTTCAGTTGATTCAATTTTAAGATTCATCACAGCGAAATCATATCAACGGCAGACTCTCATCTTGTCGGGCCAGTTCAGCCTGATTCATGTCTTCACCATGGCCACTGCAAATGTGGATTTTTTTTTGGGAGTAAACCGCTCCATCTATTCATTTACTCCGCCGTATGCAGCTGATAGCCTCTAGAAGATGAGACTCGTTCATCACGACACTCAATGAAAAAAAGATTCAAATAAACCAGCCCAATATTTATGAGTACAGTGAACCAAATGAAGCACATACTGCTACCAACACCCACAAAAACAAGTTCCGCCTGACAGACGGGTTTCTGGTCAAGAAGATGACGGAAACAAGAAGGTGAGGGGAGGTGCCAGAGCTGAAAGGATTGGATGTCCAAAAGAGTGCAATAAATTCTTTGAGGTGAAGAGGAAAGTTGTCAAATGTCAGAGTTGCGTTTCAAAAGATCATCTGGGGAGGACACAAACAACCAAACACTGTACATGATGATCTTTTAGGCCTCATTATTCTTTGCATGTGGCCTTTGCTGGTTCCATTGAGCGTGTATGCTCAAGTACAATGAAAACTAGAAACTGTAATTTGCATTTACTTACGTTTATGAAAGGTTACAAAAGTCGGACAGAAATGGTTTCTGACTGTGGAATCCCAAATTCTGAATGCCTCGAAATTATACAATATTGGATTAGTTCAGGAGAAATATGCCCCAAATTAGGGCTGTTAAAATGAACACATTAAAGCGTGAACACAAGTTCCCTTTAACGGCGATATTTCTTTTCAGTCTCTTCGTGATTCATTTATTGTTTTATTGTATTAATTATTTTTGCTCCATGGACAGAACTTTGTATACAGCGGTGGTTGTTTTAAAGTGCTCTATAAATACAGCCGAGTTGTGTTGTGGTCACATGAGTTACGCGGCCCATTGTGACGTTGAGCTGCAGCTAGCTTCACACTTAATACCACATTTCTTTCCATTCTACTTGAATTACGACCCAAATTAAATCCTGTATATGAGATTTTGTAGGAGCACTTCTACGTGAACGAGTTAAGCGTTGTGCGTTTTTATCTAATGTATTTATTTAGTAAGGTGGGGGGCAACTAATGCTGGATGCCCAAGTGAGTCACGGGTGCCCTTTTAGCCAAGTGCATTTATTTATTTATTTTTACAATTAAATCCACCCCCACCTCCCCACCCCCTTTTTTGGCACTTGTGGTAGAAACCAGTGACTGAAGTTCCATATGGAACCGTAAAAAATGTTTTATCTTAGCCAACTGAAGATGAGTATTTTTAACACAACAGCTTGAATGCGCGAGTGTCTCTCTCTCTCTTAAAAATAACAAAACAAACAATGCCGCTCCTCCGCTCAGGCCTAGGAATCATTTCAAACACAGAATCTCATTCGGAAACCGTTTGCATGTGTTCTTCCCGAAGGTGTTTACTTGGTCAGCAAAAAATGTTTTGACCCAGGTAGAGCCTGAGAAAGACAAGTATCGGTGGATTACCAGAGGAAAGACAGCTGAGGTCCTGATTTCTCACCACCTCAGCTGCTCGTGAACCTTTGCGGGAGCGTGACAGTAAGTAACTAACTCATTCAGTACCGGCCAATTCTGGACTAAGTCTGAAAAGACGTTTAAAAATGTCTTTGGGAGTGAATGAGCTAATAACCAACACACGTAGCAGGAGCATTGACTGAAGAGGAGGGGTGGACGATGAGGGGGCGGGAGGGGGGAACACGATGAAGAGTGTGTGACCGAGGAAGGCCGTATGAATACAGCGATAGAGATTGGATTAACAAACAGGCGGAAATAAAATCTGAGACAGCTCGCTTGTTGCAGAGCATCTATATGCTTGGTTTATGGGTCCTGTGAGGACAATCCCCTCCTACATAACGGATGTGGAAAACAAACAGATCTATTGCCTTCCCCTCCTCCCGCCCTCTCGTCTTAAAACCTTCCATCGGCCTTCTTCGCAGCCTGTTCAGGATTCCCATTGCCATCTCTTTCTTGAATATTTTTTTGCAGCATGAAAGCTAAATGAATAGGTGAAGTACTGGGAGTTTCCAACTAAAAGTGTCAGACTTTCTTGGAATGGTTTCTTGCGGGAGGGTGGATTCTACGGAGTGGATATTTATTTGAGGTGAAGGATACATCTATACACATTCATGACAAAGAGGAAAACTGCGACGAAGCAAAATTGAAGCAGTGTGCAACATATTGAAGGAAGCTTTGTCTTCTTATTATTATTCATTATTTATTCATGTATTTATTATTTTTGGGCACAGTGACTTGTGGTTAACACGTCTGCCTCACAGTGCTAGTTGTGGGTTCAAATTTTGGCTCAGACTCTCCTGTGTGGAGTCTTCATTACGCCCCGGCCAATTATATCAGCCGATACAAGAACTTTTCAAAAATAAAAACAAACGGTGGAAGTTTTAATATTACTTTCTCATGAACCAGTAAATGCTGTTCAGTGGGTATGGGCAGGAAGTAAAGGACATGAACGGCCGCCAGAACGTTGCAAATTCCATATTCTTCTCCATCCTCCATTGAGAAGCATTATCTGTGAGTGTATATATGTCAATAAGGAGAATTGGTTTTTGTATTTGGGGGGGGGGGGGGTGTTGCATGCTTTGGAACTTCAAAATTCCTCTCTGCATGCACAGAAACTTTATGACAGATATCAATTAGAATCTTTATGACAGTTAAGAGTGGTAAAATGATAAGTATACAATGAAAAACAAAACGGTTAGTTCTAACAACAGTGTGAGCCGAGAACAAATTCATGCACTTTATATTGTTTCCTGTGGCAATCATCTCGTTTTGAAATACCGGTATATCAGCATTAGAGAATGGATTGTGTTTGTCCTGGATGGAGCCACAACATAAAGCAACGTGTACTGTAATTTGTCAAAGCCAGAGCTCTTTGCATAAAGACATCAATAATGGCTTTATTACGCAATAAAATATCAGAAAAGATCATAAAAATTGTTGCATTCATTTTTAAACGAGCTATGGCACGCGCACACACGCGCACACACACACACACACACACACACACACACACACACACACACACACACACACACACACACACACACACACACACACACACACACACACACTCTGCCCGGGCGTATGTGTTCCACTCAGGAAACAGCTGTCGCGGTTGTTGTTTTCAATGTGTTTAAAACATGTTTGTGTCACATCTGCCCCGAGCTGATGGATGAGTTACTGCAGGTCACGTGATCCACAGGAAGAAAGGAAACGGATTGCCCAATGTTTGCGTGTGCACAGTTGCTGCCCGTGTGGCTCGTGTAGGCGCAGTCACAACAACTTGCGACATTCACATGGCGCCCATTGGCGTTTTTAAATCCAAACTATTTCATCCCTGCTGCCTCTGCATAAAGAAACGGTTAGAAGAGGAACATCTTGCCCGTTTCCCAACTGCCAGCTGTCACTCAAGTCGACACATGCCCCCAAGCTCACACCGTGCATAACATTTACTAATGCATAGTGAGCTCATGGCGCTAAAATGTCAAGTGTACACAGTGTGATACCAAACTGTTTAACTCAATACTTAATTTAATTTAATTTAATTTCTGTTGCACAGTATTTAAGAAATAAACTGAGGTCAGCATATTACACGGCGTCAATGCAGTGAGCATCAAAAGTAACTCCAGGCAGAAGTTTTGCTTTTCTTTTGGCTTTTGGCCACATTCACTCCAGTATTTCAAGTGAAAATGTTCAATTCAGAATTTACAGTCCGCTCAAGCGCTCCGTTCAACGAACACCAAAGGATTAACACCGGGCTTTGCCTTTTCGGGACTTATTCCTAGGCAAGGCAGTTTTATGTCACATATTTCATGCACAAGTCAACTCAACGTGCTTCACAAAAGCAAAGACACAAAAAGGAGTGTTAAAAGGAAAAACTTGAGAGGCAGTAAGACTCTAGTGTGACAGTATGTGTGGCTAAATAATTTTTTGAGTTTCAGAATTCTTTGATGATGGTGACAGCAAAGGAATTCCTATGGGAAAAATTGCTCCACTGTATTAGAAGAAACCACTTCCCTATTGAACACACACACACACACACACACACACACACACACACACACACACACACACACACACACACACACACACACACACACACACACACACACACACACACACACAATCTGAGTACTGTAGGGGGAGGAGACGTGTTCCTCCAAAACCATCACCCAACAGGCAAGAATGGAGTCCAGATAACAATCTAGGTTGTGTTTGTTTTGTGAACCTGCAAAGCCGGTGGTGTGTTTGTTTCTGGAGCCCCCTCCCTTCCCTTCCCCTCCCCGTACCTCTCCTCAACGAGCAAAGCGGGAGCACAGGCTTTCGCTGTGGAATCAACGTTCATCTGTGCACGTACAGTATACACGCAGGAAGAATGGATTTCACTTTTTTTTTTACTTCACAGGGTAAATAAAACCAAAGCAGATATGAGTGACCTAATCTTAATAACAAAGACGGCCTGAACATACAATATATTCTAATCCAGGCCTCATAATCCACACTGATTCTCCAGATTATATACAGGGCATAACCTAAATAGCATCCATCTTACTTTACAAATCCCTGTCAGACATGAGTTGTTGGCATCCTCACCTTCCCAATACATTGCTTAATGTCTGAGGACAGAAATGGATAGCAAAGCGATCATCCGAAAGGGATTACCGGTGTTAAAATGCACTTTTGTGTTCGGTACCTTTACTGTAAATCTTCATTGTTTTATCAGCTCCATCCCAGTCAAGCTTTTTCAATAAGTGGGGTGGTATTTAAAACGCGAGGCCGTACATTTTCCATACTTACATTAATACATCAATCCAACTGCTATAGCGCTTGTCATTGGGGCCGTGGCTGATATGAAGGCTATCCCGGCTGGATTGGGATGAGAGGCAGGGTACACCCTGGAGTGCAGATTATTCGGCATTTTGACACATATCAGTATTGGGTTTTTTGTTGTTGTTGTTGTTGTTGTTTTTTTAAATATAACGGCCAATAAAAGATCAATTTAAAGCTGTGTTAGCTTCATGGAACTACAGTATTTATTTGAATGTTCAGCTAACTTCATAAAAGAAGCTTTTACTGTTGACGATTACCGGGAGCTATTGACTTGTTTAAATGTAACTTTTTAAGGCATGCTGATGATCGATCCTGTGAGATTCCTGAACTTTTTGTTTGAATTTTAAAACAAAGATATCTCGCATCTATGGTAATATGCTTCAAGATATTTCAATAAAGTTAAGAGTTGGTGTGTGTTTTTTGTTTTTTTTAACACAAATATTAATTTGATTTATTTACTTAATAAAATATGTATCAGTTCCAAATATTGGTTAACGGCCTACTTGACTACAAGTAATCGGTATCTGAAACATTTATTTTGTGCAATGAAACACTATTCCCCCCGCCCCCCAATTTTGCTGCTGTAGACTGCAAATTTCCCCAGTGTGGGACAAACGTTATCTTATCTGTATCAGACCTGAAACGAACATATCCGATCTGGTTGCCAACAAATTGCAGGGCACATATACATGTTCCAGACTTCTCTATCAATTTCGTTGAAGTGACATGATCACGTACATCCGATGCCAAATCCCAAGCCCCTTTTCGCACACGACTGCCCCGTATTAACAGCACTGACACAGAAGTTGACCCGCCATTTTCCACCTCGGTACGTAGTATCCATGCCATAACAGAGTTGGGATGACACTTAGGTGCAAGGAAAGTCAGTCATCCTGGGGCGGTGGTGTGAAATGTAACGCCTACCGCTCACTTCTCCTGTCCTGTTGTGTTGAAAGCAATTGAAAGAAATGCAGAATGTAGCTGTATATTCAGCTATCCGCTTTCGTATGGCGATCTCATAAAAAAGGCACAGCAGAGCTGTAACAGAAGATCTGACATTTATTTGCCCGTGTCTCATCTGCACAGAACTCAGCAAAGGAGGATATTGAGTTTTTACACGACAATGCCCTCATCCCAGATAATTGTGTCCGTGATGATGTCAGAGCCTTGGTGTGACAACTGCTTTCAACATGACAAGGGGTGAGTGCAACTTTACATCCTGTCCGGGCATCACACCATAGCTTTAGACAAAAGGGCTGTCCTGCCGCCAGAAGGAAATTTGCTGTATTGACTTTTGAGCCATTTATACAGAACAGTGATGCAGGGGGGAAAAAAAAAATGCAGAGGTCGATGAACGTCTTCTGTTATAGCATATTTTTTTTCCATGTACAAGATATAGTATCAGATTTGTACTGTTGATGTCAAACATCCACCCTTTTTTTCTATGTTGCCTCTCTTCATTTGGGTTGCGTGTAATTGAAGCATAAGCCAGCTGACTCTCGGCAAGAAGAACGGCACACCCTTGACGGTCATCAGCCAATCACAGGGCACAGAGAGACAATGACTGGCCAAATATAGAGTCTTCATTGAATATGCATGATTTGGGAATGTAGGAGGAAGTCAGAGAAAATACACGCGAGCACAGGAAAAGCACAGGAAAAGCATGCCAACTTCACAAAGGACAGCCAGAATCCAGATTCGAAGCCCCCAAACTTCAGAACTGTGAGAAAGATGCGATAACCACTAACCTCCATCTTGCTATAAATAAACAGACAGTCGAAAAAAATCAGACCAATAAATAAGAATAGACCACTTAGATCTACAGTGTGAATATAGCGCAGTTAAATGTATTTTTCCATGGACACTGTAAAAAAGGCCACTGCTCAAGTTTGGATGGTATGTTAAAAGTATGCTAAATGGCCAGTGACAGTATTTCCAAGTGGAGAACTATTGTAGTGCCATTCATTGAGCACAACAGGAAATGTGAATGGAACAGGACCGTACAGAAGGCAGGAAGAGCGACGGGGGTGGGGAGTGACGATGGAAGGAAGAGTCTAGGGAAGCGAGGAGCACCGGTACACAATGCTAAAGCAACAAACACTCGCGGTTTGCATCTGCATCGCAAACAACTATTTAGGCATAAAACAAATGTTTAAAATAACGCAATTTTTTTCCTTGTACGTGGACAGTTCTGTTTTTTCTGAAATACTCATCTGGTGGCCATACTGTTGGCTGCTCGACAAGATGCTAGTCGAGGTCAGAGACATGTTAGATGACATCAGGGTAAAAGTAGGCTGGAGATCTGCCATGTTTGACTACACACCGCAGAGGAAGAACGGTTTTCTTTCTTTTGCTGTCTTTTACTGTACATTAGGCTTAGCTGCACATGTCCTGAAGGGAGTTTTTGAAAGATACATAGAAAAAGATTGGTTAGGTTCAGCTTGTCATAGTGCATTGTAGGTCTGTGATCTCTGCTCTGGAGTTTACCACTCAGAGGAATCCGACCGACTCATGTCATTCTTGCTCATATCTATGAAGTTTTTGGATATTAGGATTGAACTATCTCAGAAATGTGGTGTGACAAACACGGTAACACGGTTCAATACCTCCACTCTATAGATTTGAATTACTGGTTAACGCAAAATTAGTTATTTTTAGCCCAACTGTTTTGAGAGCGTTGATCCGAATTATAAACATTGTTCCATTCATCTTTCCCCTCAAAGTTCATCATGTGCTCATCTGCTCCATAAACAAGCTGCTAATGGATGTCATGAACCCATCCCGGCTTTAAGGTGAGACCATGTGGCCCTTTGGTTCATTGGTGGTATTGCAAAAACTACAGACGTTCATCCCTGGAAGATTATTCATCCCCATTGGCCTTGAGTTCACCCACTACGAGGTAGCATCAGGCTTAGAGATATAATTCTGCGGGCGAGCCATAAAAGGTCAGCCTTAGGCCAGAAGCTCTTTTGAAGCTCGTGGCCCCTGACTGAGGTTAAATAGACCAGCGGCTCTGTTCGGGTCACATCTGACTTTAGCATGTGGCACGCAGGCTGCAAGCCGCAATGTTGTACATCTGAAGCCAAGCTGGCCAGCTGAACCAACTAACACGTGACTGACTGCAAACGGCATAGGAGATTGATACAGCCACAATATTAGGAACACCTGCAAATGCACCTAACAAAGGACTCAGAAGATGCATAAACGAGTTTAATTCAGGTGGAGAGAGAAAAAAAACTTGCCATTCGTATGACCTTTCTTTTTGAGTTTGGTCTTCAGCAATTTAAGTCAACATCAGAATTTGTTTGCTGTTCCTGTACTACAGGAAAAAAAAGATTTAAATTCATCCAATGTTCTAATCCATGCAATCCACATCCCCATCTCAAAAGGGTCAGTCATCCAGTAGTCGGAAACAGCAGCCTAAAAAAGATCCAAGGTTTGCCCATTCCCGAGCGGAGGGACACTTCCTTCTGCAGCAGTCCTGATAACGCCGTTTACTGTACTATGGTTACCTCGCAACAATCCCCCCGCACCCCCTCCAATTTGACTTTACTGTTCCGTCAACTCTTCTCCAAGCAGGAAGTATATGGACACCACAGAGCGATCTGCGCACGGTTCAGTGTGACAAATCACATGAAACAGGAATGGTTGATTTGCCAATGTCTTTAGAATTGATTACCCCCAAGTGAACACAAGAGCAGGTGTCAATAAGCAGCAAATTGGTGTTTCTTGTCAACTATAACATGCCGGACAGTTGGTAAATGTTCGTTGAGGGAAGTGTGGGATTTAGGAAGCTGAATCAAAAAGGTTCTCCGTTCCTTATATATATAAAAAAAAAATAATAATAATAATAATAAAAAAGACTAAGACTGGATCAAGTCTAAGTACCCATACCAGTGTCGGTACTTTCAAGTGACCTATTACCACCAATATCCCTCAAATTGCAACGACACAGGCATCAACATTTGGCCGTAAAAATGCAAAATATTAATCAAATTAGACATCTCATACCATTTAATTGGCGTGCACTAACTACTCTTCATATCAGATTTGCATCCGCAACAAATTTTAGTATGTTTTTTTTCTTCCAAACTGTGCCATTGGGAGTAAAAAAAAAAAATGCATCGCTGGGAGTAATAAATGTGTAAATCCAATCTTAAGCATTCACAGTTATGTACTGTACAGTGTACATTTATGTGAGAATGTCACAAATCAGGAACCAGAAGATGTACCGTATAGGACATGTGACATATGATATGTCCTTTTACTCGGTGTATGTGACAAAATGCATCGTGAGAGCAGCATTTCATTTTTACACTTCATTAGTGCAAATTTGAGTCTGTCGGGATGTCTCCCGCCGCTATTGAACGCTTCAATCTCCGCCTGTGTGTCTAGTCACCTCACATTAGACTGGATTCAACAAGATACGGCCACAACGTGTGCAACGGAACGGTTCTCAAACGTCTTGTGGACACATTTTAATGACTATTTTTTTTTCCATTGATATGCACCATATGCGTGTAAGAATTCCACATGCTGCATATCTTAAACGCAACAAGAGGAAGCCATTGGGAAGTGAAGCGTTTAATGAAGACTTCTGGTTCCTGTGGTTGATAAGATGGTCAGTCAAAACAGGGATAAAGCCATTCTGAGGTCTTTATCTTGGGACAGAATACAAACAAATGGTCTGAATGATTAGTTCATTGGTAAATGATCCCCTTTCAGTTTCAAAACCTGGTGTATCGGATGAGAATCTCTAATGTCGACGTAAAATAGAACTTCGTTGAACTGTCACATGCATCCATCAGATACATTCTCATTCATTTTAGACGTGATTTATAACTTGGGGATCAACTTTCTCTTCGTTTCACCTTTCGTACTTTGCCTGAGCTGATACTGACACTTTACCAGGCCTATCCCATAGCAGTCATATAGCCCGAAGGCCGCCTCTCGACTGCGAAGGTATGTTGACGATGAAATTAAGACTCACCGGTTATGTTAGCATGACAAAGCCCTAGTCAAAACTGGAATGTTGCATACAAATATTGTAATTACGAGTTCACTACTGTTCGTGATCGACTGTGGGCCGCTACTAATTACAGTGCATCACAGGCGCATATATGAGGTGAGCCAAGGTAAGTTTTGTCTTGTCGGTATAAGAAACAGTCGAAACAATTCTCAAGTACAACATCTGCGGCGTGAAACCAAGCAGGAATGTTCCTCCAGGGCAGTCAATATTTCCTGCAGCTCAATAACTCTTCACGGAGTACCTCGCAGCCTCGGGACCTCGATGTACACTTGCACTGTGGCGGGGAGTTATTACAACATGCAAATACGCAAGTCATAGCTGTCAAACAGACAATAACCTGCCAGAAGCGCGTCTGTTGCAGAAGCCCCTCGGGATAGTCAAAGCTACACAATGATTAGCATTTGAATAATAATGCGTATGAGTCAACAAACATTCCAATACATTTTCCCCAAAGTGCCAACTCCGCATGGAGACACAAACCGCGCCGCCTTTGGACGACATTTTAGCAGGGGAGCTATGCAAGGCAACGGCAAGCTAATTTGCTATCATTAAATAGAGTACTTTAATTTGGAAAAGATATGAACATTTTAGAAGTTTACAAAAACACATGCAAATTGTTATTGGTACAGTGGAACCTATAAAGTCAAGTGACATGGCAGTTGTGCAAAGTGAAGCACAGAATGTTCCCGAAAAAACACATTTTTGAATAAGCACATAAAACAGAGTCACGCGCAACCTCCATGAGTTTTCATAGGATTCACTTCGCAAGTGTGTTGTACTTTTGTTTTTATGCGATGACACCACAAGTTTCTAAGTGCAATGTGTTGACAATAATAACAAAAGAAGAAAGAAACTTTCGTACAATGTGTAAAATGTAAAGACGGTCGCATTTCGCCTTTATGGGAAGAGACATGCCTCCCAAGCACATACATTCAACATTCATCACTCGACATCAATGTTCAAGGTGAGTAAACAAATTACTTCTTCGACGTTAGACAGTGTAATCGTTATGTTGACACTGTATGATAGTTTTAAACATTTATGTATAGAGCCACGACGACACTTGGCTGAGTGCAGACGTTCACCAAGGCCAAGCGACCGTCATTTAAATCAACATCAGTCAGGCTGGTAAGCAGAACCTCCGACAGAGACGACGTAGCAAATATTGGAAATTTTGAAAATATTCAATGGGTGCCCAGGGCAGAGTAACTCATTTGAAAAATGACCTCTGGCCAGCCTTATAAAAGACAAGAAGCATTTATGACCAGTGTTTGACAACCTGTGAGCCAAGGCACCCATTTTACGTAAGAATCATCTCACAGCATACCACCAACCATGTCGCAAGTACTTATTCACGTGTATCGATAGCAACAGGTGGATGGCTATATCGGTTTATTGAACCTTTGTCTATCTAATGGAAACAATTTTTGCTTTGCCGGTCACTATGCATCACTGGCAGAGAAAAACGATAGTTGCTATTAATGACTCATAATTTCATATTCTTTTAGCCTGTGTTTGATTGTGGCACACAGCAGCAAACCAAATTGCCGCCCGAGGACAATAAATATCTTCTGTGGTGGAATTGGACATTTTCTTTCAACATCCCTTGTTGATCTCTCGCAGCCCGATCGTGTGCCACGGCACCCCGGTCGGGAATTACCACTAGACCTAGCACCATTCTGTACAGGAAAAATGCTGCAAACGTGATCCAAGTGGTCAGTTGCGAGCACAGCACAACGTCTGCTTTTGCACTTATCCTTTCACTCGTGAGCCAGGGCCCAAAGCCACAGTCTCAATTCAATTAACAGGCTTGAACCAGGAAGAACTGCGGTGCGTTTATGCATGGGCGGTCAACGTGTATGATCGCAGGGACTCAAAGTGTATGCGCAGACTACCAGTGCCAAAGAACACAAAGCTGAGGAAGGGGTCCCTGGTGATGATTTCACCAGACAGAGGAAGCTATATACCACATACATAAAAATATTGACGTATAGGTCCATTAAGTAAACAATCAGGGGTAGTTCTTGACTCCCTGAATCCTAATCTTTCATCGTCTAAGGACAAATTGGGCCATTCGTTTGTACTTCAGCTCACCATACTTGACGTAAAGGTCAGTCGCAATGAGGGTTGCCCTTATATTTGACCAGAATATGAAAAAAAAATTACAATAAAAATCCTTAAACCTGTTTTAAATGTACAGAAATTGGACTACCTCAAGCAAGACATAACGTCCTCTGTTTTGAGTTCCATCCTTAGGGCAGACACATTACCTGAACTTCAACATAAATCAGACTGTTCCGTTTTCCCCTACGGAAAGGGGTTTGACCACGAGGTATGTGGAAATTACTCAGCTCACACTTTTGTATTTTTTTCCCTTTTCCTTTTAATTTAGGACTTCAAGCAAAAGTAGCGTTACCAGTAAACCGCGACATTATTGAGCACAAACATTGCAAACGTAGCACAGTTAACTCATTCACTTTCAATGACGTTTTTAAACGTCTTTTCAGACTTGGTCTAGAATTGGCTGGTACTGAATGAGTTAAAGCAGAGAACATAAAAGCCACAATATCAAGAAAAAAAAAACGCTGTTTACCTGTCGGCTGTACAACGGGTCGAAATGTTGCGACTTTGGGCGGCATTTGCCTTTCAAACTAATCTCGGTCACTTTGCATGCACGGACCTTTTACAAGTTTGCTAAGATGAACTGTACCTTCATTATACCTCTTAAGTGACATCTCAGAAAACACAAGACAGACTTTGCCGTAGTCTACCGAGCCGACACATATAAAAGAATCCAATGGAAAATAAAAAACAGGAAGCACGGCTGTAACTGAGTGTCGCTTCTTTGTCCACATGAACTATTATTCCCACCTGCTTTGCAAACTAGTTCGTAACCTCGGAACCTTGTGTGTTCGTACCATCTCTAAATTAATATCCCACCATACTAATAGGTTAGATTATTTGTACAACAGCCTTGTACAAATTTGGATCAAAGTGTGATAGTCTGAGAATTTGGCAGGTGTGTCAGTCTCATCCGGGCTGCTGTGGAACGCACCGCGAGTGGGTTGGACTTTATAAAACAAATGGTAAAATTACCCAACCCCCCCCCGACATGGCACATGCCTTTCCAATGAGGCGATATCGAAATGTTTGGTTGAATATTTGAGGCTAGCCCCGGGGATATGGACACTGCAAAGAGTGGACAAGGGATTCAACAGCAGAACTCCAAGCCAAAGAACGGCTCACAAACATGTTATGGGATGGCGGCCATGAATGTCAACCGCATGCGAGTGACAGCTGACACATCTATGTCAAGAATGCTGGCACTCGGAACGCGGAGACGTTGTCGCGCGTGTTTGTTTTAAGACGACGTGAGCCTCAATGAGTGCTCGGGGATCCCACCGTTCAAGCACAGTGAACGCAAAAAGATTCGTCAAGATAATGATTTCCCCTTTTGTCTGACCAATGCCAGAAAAAGATCCGGTTATCTACTTTCTTTTGAGATTATCTTGACAGATTAGCCTAGAGTGTGAAATTATGTTACGGGTGTTTTTACCCAGCGCAATTAAAAGTGCCGGGCCGTTGAAAGGGGTTCTATATTGAGGATTTAAAAAAAAAAAAAATTATAATAATAATTCAGGTGCCACGTTTAAGTCGGGGTGGACTTAAAAAATTGAGGACCCAAAACATCCCCTCAAGTCCACCACACAGGAGAACACACTCACTACACAGCCTGCATTAAATTCACATTCAGCCAGGGCATATGTAGTTCATTAGAGATTATCAGTGTCTGGATAGCCCACGTGATCTTTGCCACATGGCTATTTGGCTATGACCTCACCGCGTATGAAGAGGACCAAGCGCGCAAGCAGAGTTTGTTCATGTTCATACACATCAGATGCCATTTTCGGAAAAGTTCACCTGTTGTCAGATTCAAAAAAAACCTTGACGACCACTTACCTCTCTCTGAACTCCTTATCAGTAAAACATGTGTTCTGTTGGAAGTGCCAGAGAAAACAGAGTTGAACAGGCACTTGGAAAGACTGAGCATTCATAGTCGGAGCCAGGAAAAGACTTGAGGAAATCTCTTTCTCGGCTCCGAATGATACTACATGTCGTGTAATGAGGTCATTATAATTCAGAAACTTAAATAATGATGGTCGTTCCAAAATAAAATGCTAAATAAAATCTGGGGGGAAAAAGAAAACCAGTCAGGCTATAAATAAGTAGTAAAGAGGAAACCGTCAAGGCTTATTGCACAGAAACATGATGGTCGATAAATGCAGCGCGGGTTGATGTTTAACCAGGAAACTGGACTGTTGACTGTGATAGACGTTTAATGGCAGTTATGTCGAATGGTTTATGACAAGCTGCTGCACCTCTTTTTTGACACGTGCTCTTATTCCAATGACCTCAATCAACCAACAACTTGTGACTGCAGCACCGAGCGCAGACCTTATCCTCTTTATGTCTCTTTTTATCAGGACAATGTTAATCTTCCATTTTACAGATGAAACATACTGCAAAAGAACTCTCCATGACATTATTTGATGTTCACAGCAAATAAATTGATCTTGAAGAATTTTAAGGGGGGCTTGTGCAGAACTAATTGGTTATTCGCATCCTTTGAAGCGAATTATCCTGCCATTGATTCAGTCGGAACTTCATTTGCTGTTTGAAGAAGTGAACAGGACATCAGGGTTGGGAGGTTGAGCTACATCCACAAAGACAATATGGGACAACTCCTAGAAATTGCATTAGTCGTTGCAATACAAAACCTGGAGGGGAAACGCAGTTCAGGACATAAAGAGAGATTACCCGATTTCATGAAAAGTATTGAAAACGAACAACTGTTTGATTACCGTAGCGGCCTGTTAAACAATGCCATATAGACAACTGCCTTTTTACCGCAGGAAAAAAATGGCATGCAAGTGCTCAGCCCATTTGAAGTAACCAAAACAGCAGCACCTACCAATGCACATGTTTATATAGTCTTCCTGATATGCAAGTTAAAGAATAAAGTCTTATCGCGTGTGTAAAACACTTCCCGTGACGTATTCAAAATAATTCAACCTGAATAAACATCTCCATTCACATAAATGTCAATTTCAATTGTCATTTTATACATACATTCAATTGTTTTGTTTTTTTAATTCAGTAATGCGCAAATTATGAGTCATCGGTTTTGAAAATAACAGATGACATTCAATGAGAAAAAAAAAGTATCCAAATATTACAAAATCATACATTTTAGGGCCGCACCATCATCATTAGATAGCCGACCGCGCCCAGTCCACAATATTTTTGTGCAGCTTGGAGGTCTATTCGAACTTTTTCCTGCGAAGTCCTGATTTTCCTTGACATGCAGCACTCTAGAAAACATCTCGGGAGACAGGGAGGAGCTCAGATAAACACACTTTTCCAGGACATAATCTCCAGTTTTATATCTTTCAAAAGGCCGACTGACAATCACACAACAACAACAAAAAATTCATTCTTTCCCTCCCACATTCTACTGGGAGACGATGAGGTAAGGGGGAGTGGAAGAACTTGGCCATAACTTGGGTCTTCTAAAAGACCCAGAGCTTGCCTAGTTTTCACTATTTGCCTCTGCGTGCACTCAGAGTTTAGAATCCCCTCTTCCTCACACTTTGGTTGAAAAGTCCAATCACATTCCACACATTTTTGGCTCTTGTTTGCTTTCCACCTCGGGTGATCACAATACGGCGCGCTGCGTTCCGAGAGGCCCTCGCGTGTCTTTGATCAGCACGTCACACCTGAGTAAGCTAGACATACGATCAATGAGCAAGACAAAAAAAAAAAAGTTTTTATTTATGCTTTTATTTATTTCCCACTTGACTTCAAAGACGCATACAGTGGAATTCTAAACTAACCAATCTTTGGCGTGCGGAAGTAATCATGCGTGATAACTCCAGAGAACAACAAAAAAAGGCCTCAAACGGCTCGCGCGGGGAAAGCGTATCTCAGACTTCAGCTCAGTAAGCACCGGTGTGTTTTTATTTTCTCA
Source organism: Hippocampus mohnikei (assembly GCA_026261675.1). NCBI lineage: Eukaryota > Metazoa > Chordata > Actinopteri > Syngnathiformes > Syngnathidae > Hippocampus > Hippocampus mohnikei. The sequence goes on along the minus strand of JAKGUB010000106.1, from coordinate 8,631,755 downwards.
TTACTCAGTTCTTCAATTGAATCATCGATAGGACAATCGATTCTAAAAAGTTTAGATGGTGACAGCCATGATAGACACCTGCGTCTGCTCATGTAACCTGACCTGAAGTGCCGATCCAGCCTCACAGGACGTTGCGCTGAAATGTTTCACGGCCGCAGGTATGCAAACACAATATTTCCGACACAAAAAAGTGGACATGCGGTTTTTCAGACTTGCCAGGTCCCTGGTGACTGCACAGCTGAGGTCAGGGTCCTGACATGATATGCAAACCTGACCCTTGTCGCTGCTACAAGTTCAAGGTCCACAGAGGCTAATTAGGTGTAGTTGCTACTGACGTGTCTGTGGACCATTACACGAGCTCCCTGGCATAAAGTAACACTGAAGCGTTTAATTAAACATTGATAACCTGTTTGTTTGCTCTCAGTCAAAAAGGGATTCAGTCCGGATTCACCAGTCCTTCTGTCAATAATATTATGCAACGCTTTATATGACGCACTAACCCTTAATTCTTAAAGGACTAACAAGTGAAAGAACCAGATATGTAAGGTAAGTAGAGCACATTGTCGATGTGGTGAATCTCTCCATGACCGCACGTGAGGCTGTGATTCATGTAACTTCAAGTGTGAAAGGCACCGCAGCTACCTGTACATTGTCACATCAGCTCTGCAGTATGACGGTTTCTGCCTATGAATGCAGAAATATGACATGCAAACATAAAGAGCTCGGCAGCAACGGTGGACAAAGTCCATGTGACAAATTTTCACCTTCAGATCCGGGAATTCTTTTTCTTGTTTTTTTTGTTTTTTAACAATTTAATTTTAGAATTTTTTAATGTCAAAACACGATAAAATAATTCTTAATTCCAGTTGGTCTGGTGGCGTGAAAATGACGTCACGTCGTTAACACAACTGCTGGTGGACCACAAAATTGCTTGTCGGTCCTTCAAGAGGCAACTTTTTTAAGGCTGACTCATCATCATCATCATCTTCCGAACCGCTTGATCCTCACTAGGGCCGCGGGGGGTGCTGGAGCCCATCCCAGCTGTCTCCGGGCAGTAGGCGGGGGACACCCTGAATCGGTTGCCAGCCAATCGCAGGGCACAACCATCCACGCTCACACTCACACCTAGGGACAATTTAGAGCGCTCAATCAGCCTACCATGCATGTCTTTGGAATGTGGGAGGAAACCGGAGCACCCGGAGAAAACCCAGGCAAGCCCGGGGAGAACATGCAAACTCCACACAGGGAGGCCGGAGCTGGAATCAAACCCGGTACCTCTGCACTGTGAAGCCGACGTGCTAACCACTGGACTACCCGGCCGCCCTTAAGGCTGACTCGACAGCGCCAATTTGTTTGTACATGAACACGAACATGAAAAAGGAGACCACGAGTTCATTGCCAAACATTACAAGGGTGGTTGATTGAAAAAAAGAAGAGGAGCTACCTGAAATTTGTCCATCTATTTGTGCTGCATGACTGATAGGCTACAAAAATATTTTAATGACTTGGCTTGCTCTAGACTTAGATTTATTTCACTCACTTGAATTACCAAAAAATGCTCCAGACAATTTGGATGCAGTCTCTTCTTCTCTGTATCAGATTGGGAGTCAGTATTGGCAGACAAGTGACTCGGACTCGGGGGCAAAACCATTTCATGGGGAAATCCCTACGATTTATTGTGTTGAAAGCAATTGTTCCTTTCAGACAAGAATTTTAAACGTCACGCCAGATTCCGGCACCAATGCAACTCATTATCTAGTTGCGTGATGCTATACTGCGGTGTGAAAGCAGTCAGTGATAGGAGCAGAAAAAGATTAGATTTAATTTTGGTGCTACATCCACACCGTCCAATTTCCATGCTACTTTCTACCAGATGGACACAGGGAGGGGTCAGGGATCAAAGAGGTGGACTCAGCTGTGTAACGGGACAGCGGGGTGTTAACCGGGGCCAAACAGAAAGCCACGCCGGTGAGAAAAATGAGAAGGACAGCGCTTTCTGATTTTGCCGTCCTTGATGAGGCGAAAGTGGTCTGTTTAGTCAGCATCTCTCACAGCAAGGACACACGCAGTGTCATCACTGGCACCAAATCAGGCACAGTATCTGGCAGCCACGTCAACTAAAAATACGACGAACCTGAGAGGTCGCTGCTCATTTTCTCTGTTTTGAAAGCACCCCGTGCGGAGCGAGACTCAAAACCTGATGGTCCCTGGAAAGCTCAGGCCTGTGTGTCAGGAAGGACAGGATGGTGGCCTGGCTGGAGACTGGCAATGGCGTTCTACTGTTCTGTCATTAAAGGTCCATGGCACAACTTCACACCGCGCTCCTGCGGAAGCCCCGGTGCTCACAGACCACGATTATTTTGTCCAACACTGTCGTGTATGATGTACAGATTCCACCTTACCTATGCAAACAGTATTTATTTTATATGTCATTGCATCGCAAGAATAGCTTAACTTTGCTGTAATGTCTTATTTCACAGATCCAATCATTGATAAGATTGCGCAAATAATGACATTACAGTCGATAGCCAATTTGGCATAAAATGCAAAATATCTGCTGCTTTCAATCCACTCAATCATATCAGTGTAAAGTCTACCTCAAAAGATTTTAATTGTACATTACTTTCACATGCCACAAGGTGGCAGCACAGGATTACTTTGATCTAAACAAAAGCGCTCTACTTACTTCAACGTAATTCAGAGGCATCAATATGCCACCAGATGGCCCTATTGTTTTGGTCCACGCACAAAAAAAAAACGCAAATAGGTGAGTTTTCCCCCGTGAATACCGGAGTATAATTTTCAAAATAAAGCAACAATTTTGTGAATGCTGAACCGTGAATTTTGACACCACACTCACACTGAAAAATTCAGAACATTCAGACATTCTCTTCTCCTTTTAAATAGTTTTACTAGATATAAACATTCCACCCCCCCATTCAACAAAATGTCACCAAATGTCCAGATTCATGCGCAAACATCATTTTGAACCATTACGACAGGCATTATGGAATTTGCGGTCGCAAAGAGCCTACTCACCATTGTTTACCTTCAGTAACAGCTCATTAAAACATAGAATCACAGTCGGTCCAGAGTGAAACCCTTCAGTCAGAGCCGAAATTATATACACTTCAGAAATAATAGCAGTGTAAGTTGAAAAAAAAAGGGCCATGCTCAAAATAGTTATCATACTTTTGTTTTTTTTTCATACAAACCAATGCACTGGGAACTTTGCATAGCATATTCCCATTCAAAACATATTTGATGTGCAGTATTCCCCAGTGCATTTGCAAGTATGCAACTTGAACTTTTGTTTTAAACACACTATGTTTACTCAGAACACAACTGTACCCTAACTACTATGTGCTTTATGTTTCTAAATTCCACTCCTGAAAAAAAAAAAAAAATAATCGAAATTGCCATGAATATGTCATGGAAATCTCAGAATGTTCAGAGTTGAAACAGAATTCCATGAAGCCGCATGTTTAATCAGATCCACAACAACTGTTGCGAGTTCTTTTCTGGCTCATGACCAAGAGCAATTCAATTAATGGAAGACAACACAATGTGAAACAAAGAGTAGAAATATCAAACTGAAAGGGTAACAACATCCGTCATCCGCTCATGTGCAGTACAAAAAGCAAAAACATCACAGCGCCGTCCAAGAATTTGAAGTTCTGCTCTGTTCTGAGACACACCCTTGAAATATGCACGAGTCTCCAGTAACATTCACCACTGTTACAGACACAATGGCATCTGCCAACTGGACTTCAAGGCAGCAAAAGGCGAACACTCACTCCAGGGCTCGACATTCTTTCCCTCTTGGATCCTTTTTACGTTATCCTGCTAACCAGCAACAGTGAAAATCAAACATCTTAAATGCTTGATTTGGCTCATCAATAGGCTGAAATTCCCCAAGGGGAGCCCGGTGAAAGTTTATACTTCTTGACTTATGAGAGGAAAGTGGGTCTCAAAGAGGGAGCTGTGCTGGACCGCTTCGCCTTCCGTCCAGTGGTCTGAGCATTAAAAGCTACAAAGACATCCAGCTATGGCCCATGACCTTCACATTCCGGAAAGCGTTGCCAACTCTCAAATGTGAGTGTAAAATAAGAGTGACTCACGATTCAACACATGCAGAGTTAATACTGTGTTGGACATTTTGGTGTTTGGATATGCAGTGTTTGATTTTATTGTTTGGTGTGTCAGGTTTTTTTTTTGGGGGGGGTGATGATGATGAGAACTGTTTCAAATTTGGGGGAAGAAATGCATCATATGTCTTCCTTGAGATAAACTCAAAAAGGTCAAACCTTCACTTCCATTGGGATTGGGTCATCTTTACCGGAACCAAAACATATGACACATCTTTTTTTTTTTTTTTTCCTGACCAGATCTCTCAAAAAGTTCACACTTTCTCGTTGTTCTTTTACAAAGTCGCACATCTTCCCATCGTTAACACAAGCTACGGCTGTTAAAACTCTGTAAATATTTGCCACATGGGAGCAGCAAAGAAACTAACCGATCAGTCGTGACTGGTGTTTGCCGACTTTTCTGGGGAGGGGGGTGGCATTTAAAAAAAAATAGCTTGTGATCGGAGGGTGCGGTTAACTAACATAGAAGGGAAGAAACCATTTGAGGAATGAGCGAAGGAGAGAGACTATGAATTTCCCAGCAGACAAGACAAACCCTCCTCCTTCATCCCAGCAGGAGATAATGGGGTTCATCTGTCTTCTTGCCCTCCTTTCCACCCCATCTCTGGACCACTCGTCCACATCAGCTGTGAAGTAACAAACAGCCCCGCTCCTCTCCACTGTGGTGCGTAGTATTTGGGATGGGAGGGTTTTGGGAAAACCAACAACAAAAGGATTTGGTCATTTTGGTGACGGCCAATCACAACTAAAACTGGATTTATGAGCTGTACCTCATGGGCTGAGTCTCGAAAAACAAGAGGATATTTACAGTTCGACAAGGTGGGATATGGTGCTTTTTTTTCCAATTTTTTTAAATTCAAAACAAAATCTGTGTTTTACTAACATGTTCTCATCAAAATATGAGTATAGTGCACTTTGCACATCTGATTTCTGGTCTTGCTGAATTTAGCATTCTTTTATGCTGAAACATAATAAAATATTTGCAAACATATGCTTTTACTTTTGGAAAACACTGATTGAACCAGTCACTGCGCATCACTACTCAAGTGACTTCCGCTCACAGGAGCAGAACAGTGTGGGGAAAAATAGTGACAACCTATGTAGCTTGTGGAGACCAGTACTTCATACACTCCACTGTGTGTACGTGGCACATAAGAATCGTCACCAAACACAAATGGACCACAATGCCAGCACGTCAACAACTTCACCGAGCAATCAACTACTGTTTGTGCCAATGAGGAGAAGCATAACATTAGCTCATGCTAATTTGCGCATCCAACAAAACTCACTGCAGCTCTGCTTACCTTTTTGGCTTTGAAATGATTACAGAGGCGGCGCCTGCATGATGGTTATTCAGACAATGTACTCACTGGAAAGTGGTTCAGAATCTTCACTCACCCTAGTTGATCAAGTAATGAGTGGAGAAATTTTGTGCGAGGGTATTATTATTATTATTATTATAATTATACAAATGTTTAAAAATTACCCCCACTGTCTTTAATAATTTAGCAAAACATAACGGCTAGCCTATCTTGCTAGCTAACTCTACCATGTAAGCTACTGTATGCCTGAATTTCAAAGAGATTTTTTTTTACATCAACTTACCAGTTAAGTTTAAATTGCAGGCGGCATTATGTCTTCCTTAGGAGCAATTTATCTCCCGTAACATCTTTTCAATACACACTTCATACTTTCATACCACGATGGTAGAAAAGAAGGCTAAAATGATCATGGAAGCCATTTACACAGTTTTTAAATGCGTCTGTTTTGGTCTCATGACACACAGAAGAAGGGTTCCTTTACCAGTGTTGCTATTGGAGCTATTGTATGTCCGGAAGTATTTGTGCCATCATGGTGAAACGGTCTATGTAGGCCATTAAAAAGTTCAATATTTTCCATAGGTCGCTTTAATACCAATCAGGACAGACAACAGAGGTCAGCTTGTGGGATGCAGCCTGAAAAAAACTAAAATAAGAGAGGAAAGTGACATTGAGTGCCTGCCACTGTATTTCAAAACAGATTGTTTATTTCACACGTCGGCAGGTCTTGACTGCTGACGCTGAAATATTACAGAGCTAAGCTGCCGAATCATTTCAGCTCCGCCGCTGCGGCTGCTGCTTCCGCTGGTAGACTGCTTAGCAAAACATACGAGACACATTCATTCTGGCGCATGGATAATACAGTGTTCCTGTGCTTTTCTAAAAGGTTAGCCGTACAAACTCAGATACAGTATACTAAAACAGATGCAACGGTACACGTCCAATGTCCCTGTGAGAAGAGCTCATTGACAAGGGCGGGAAAAATCAACGACCTGCTTTCCGACACAACGCTCTGTCTATTCCATGAGACAGTGAAGCGCGGAGCCCGTTGAGGTGGGCAGCGGTGGGGCACAGGACCGCAGCGGGAGGAGAATGGGCAGAAAGCAGAGGGAAGTGCTGCTATCTGGATGTGTCATGCGGAGAGCAGGAAGAGAAAACTGGACACATAGCTTTGCTCCACTCATTGGTTCCAATAGCGGCCTTGTGGCAGCTCTTGTATTTGGTGTTGGTTTGTTTTGATGCTTTACATTTCATCATCATTGTTTTGAAGAATGTCACTGTTACTTTAAAACTGACTTTTGTTAAGTTTAAGGGGACATATTGTGAAAATGTGTACTTGATATTGTTTGTACTGTTTACTCATGTCAAATGTGAAATTAAAACACCCGTTGAATCTTTTTATCTGCTTATTTCTTAAAATATGGTATGTGACTTCTCATAAGGTAAGCAGACCTGCATTGAGTTTTGTCCAACTCACTGATTATCATTAACGAACAGATAAGCAGCACTTAGTTGTTGATTGCTTGAGGAAGTTGTCCAAACAGTATCATGTTTCATTAATGCAACAGTGGTTGCTTTATCCTCTGTGGTGGTGATTTTATTTTATTTTCATTTTTTATGTCCCACAAGAAGGCTAACTATATTGGGGGGACAAGGGGGGCGTTGTTTGTTTTAACAAATCAGATTTCTTTCAAGGTTTTACTGCATTTTGGAATTCACTTCTAGTTAACTTTTACACCTGTGTGACAGTTGTGAGTGAAAATATACAATCTGTGAGGGACGTGTGCCACATGTGTCAAATAGTTAAGCATGTTAAATTCATATGACAGAGGTTATTGTTTTGAAATCTGAACAAATCAAAGGTCAAGTGGCCTGGTTGAACTTTAAGGCTCTTGTGTGTCTATGTACTTTGAAAATAACGGGCTAAGGAAAATCTGCCTAGAGTATTTTTACTGCAAAATAATATTTCAGAAAGTACTCCATTCACAAGGCACAAGAAGACGCGCCCAGTTCCCATCATGCTTAGTGTATTTCTTTTGATTGCTTTACTCATTTATGGCTGGTTAGCATGGTGGTTGAATGGCTCAGCGCTTTTGCATTACAGTTCTGACGTTTGAATCTCAGCTTTGTCCTCGCAGTACTACTGTGTCACTTTCGCCACTGGAGCAAAGACAAAAAATGAGTGACACCTTGTAGTCAGTGGAGTGGTATAAGAATCTACTGTTTGATTACTTTAATGGACAATGACATAATACTAACAAAGCCTTTGTGACAATAAAGACGTGTCAAACTTTCTTTGTTGTCTTGAAGTTAGCTGCATTCTGTTCAACTAAGATCCAAATGTACAGACATGCCCATTGTGTGTCCCCCAAAACCAGCACAGAGCAGCATCATGCATGGGTGTGTCCACGCAGACATTCCACTAATGTACGCTGACAAAAACTTTACATCAACAAAGCACACATGAGGGCTACAGCAGTGACTTTGTTCATCTATAACGTAGTGGTTTCGTGTATCAAGTATTATACAATGTGTCATATTTTTGTTTGGTCATGTGTCTTTGGCTTTTGGTGTGATTAAGCTTTTTATGATGTACATTACATGTGCTCTGGCTAGATAAAGTGTGAGAAAGAAACACTATCAAGTGTGTCAAAATGGCAAGAAACATACATCAGCTTTAGCAACTGTCAAATTATCAATCAAACCAATGATTTCCAACCAGTATGCCTCACAAAAGAGAAAATAGGTCCTAAAGCAATGACATATTTCCTAAAAATGTACCCCATCTCTCTGCCATTGACGTAAAGTGAGAAGCAGAACAATTAAATGCCCTATTGCCCTTCCATTACACGTCTGTACAGTATCATCATCCATCCATGATCTTAGGCGCTGATCCTCAAAGTCCTTATTTAAGTCAATTCATTGCTGTATACTTGTTGTCATATGTGTTGCTACAGTGCTTTTTAGAAAGTAAAATATGTACCAATAAATGTTGAGAAACGAACTCACATAGCGTCTTGATCAGGTGTAGGAAAATTAATCCATTATTTTTATTTAACACAAAGAATGTAAAATATATTTGTTCGTCGGTATATGCCAGCGACGTAGTGACACGCAGAACAATTAAATGCTCTTCCGCGAGATGCAGCAGGTACATAATTTGTGCATCCACATTTGGTGACGAGTTTCTATTGTAAAATGTTTGCCTTACAGTGTGCCAACATGATCAGAAAAGCGTCCCATCTTTGCGAATTGACAGAGGGCAGAAAAACAAAACGTTATGACAGTGTTCGAGGTACCTTCAGACAGCTCCAACTCCAACTCGGCCAACTTGGCCCGGACCTCCGCCGGCAGGGTCATAGCGACAGCCGGCGTGGGCTCCAGAGTCACGGTCAGCAGCCCGGCAGAGGTTCTCTCGGCCATCCCGGTTCAAAAAGCACAGATCTATCCACGGGATTGCTTTTTTTCAAGCGAAGCAAACAGAGCCACGATCCTCCGGGAAAATACCGTTTCGGTCACCGGTGTGGTGAGAAAACAGGGTGCGTCTCGAAGTAACAGCGGACAGATGTGCAGGAAATATCCGGCGGCGTCATGACATGGCACGGCTAGCCGTGACGCTAGCACACGCGTGGTTGTTACGTGTTGCCACTGAGCGCTTTAAAGGTAATGGTGCGGTGGTGAAGAAACTGTTGTCTTTCCCCTGCGGCGACATGGGCTGCCGTCCTGCAGTGACTGCTGCCTCACTTCAACTGGGGCGAGAACTCATTCAACTCAACGATCGGCTCGCCTACCGCGCAGACTACGTTGGGTCGTAGCAACAGCAGGCACCTGCTTCTACCTGGTGGGACGTTACTGCCCCCTGTAAGGTCAATTTAGGAACTGCAGACACAGCCTGCCTTGGAACCGAATACTGAACAGCGAAGGGGTTCACAGAAATACCGTTGAAAAAAAGCGGTGGGCAACTGGCGGCCCGCGGGTACACACTTGGCCCCTTGATTAATTAAAACACACTGACACACACACGCACGGACGCCTATTTATTTATTATTTATTCATTAATTAAAATGTAGGTGCACACCACATGCAGTTGCCCATCCCCATAATTAACCAATATTGTTTTGTTAGGTTTAGCAGTCTTGATTGAAGTTTTATTTTGATTGCCAGAAAGTAATTATAATACACTGGGGGTGCAGGTAGCCTTCAGGTAGCATTGTTGCTCAGATTTGTGCTATGACTGGGAGGTAATTGATTCTCAATACCCAAACTCAGAAAGCTTATTGTCCTAATTTTGAATGACAATGCGCTCCTGCACACCTGAGTGCAATTATGAAGAGCAGCTTCTGATTGGTGCAGGGGACTGTCCTTAAAAGGGTCAGTGTGGTAACAACACCAGCAACAGCAGGACCTAAGAAAGAGCTCAAGCTGTGAAGCCAAGCAAGCAGGACCAGGGAAAGACCACATTCAACAATGGCTTGTGACTTGTGCCTGAGGTAACTTTTTTTTTTTGACTCCATTACTGGCTTTGTCTGTCATTTGTCAATGTCATTTTCTCTCTCTCTCTCCTCAGGGTGCTTGTACTCTTGCTGCTAGCTTTTGGCCACTTTGAAAAGGGTAAGCGTCTGTTAATATGTGCACCTGTTGAACTATAGTAACATTTTGTTTTTGCTTTAAGGAGGTAGTACTCAGTATGGAGGTTTTGCTTCCCCTAGAAGCCAGCCAAATAGTTGGTATGCACAGCCATACAGTCAACTTGAGTCCGATATGTTCTATTGGGCTCAACCCCTAAGCCAGCAACATGGTGCAAGTGTGGCCGAGGATGATGCAAATCTTGGTTCTGGTGAACAGTTGGTCCCCCCAATTTGCCCCATCTGTCCTCGTTGCCCCGAGCCACTGCCTTGCCCGTTACCTGGCCCTTGTTCTCCTCCTTACTGTAAACCTGGCTATCATTCTTGCCCTTGCTCGCCATCTTGCTGTAAGACCAGTCGCAGGTGTCGCACCTGGTATCATTGGTAGGCTTCTCCATGTCTGAGCAGGTAAGATGAACTGTCGTAAGCTTATCCATTTGCTGAAATGTCTTCAGTTGCTTTTTCTTGTTTGCAGGTTATCGTCCAGTGATGGTGTGCGCTTCTTTTTGCAGTAAATATTAAATTTGTGAAATGGAATTGGTGTCTTGTCTTCCCTTGATCACTGTACAACTGTTACTGCAGCCTTCTAAAATGACACACTGGTCCTGTGTCTGTCCTAGATTGCAATGTGAAACTTGGACCTTGTGAGGATTATTCCACTTTGGCGTACCGTCACTTGCAAGCATTGAATTTGCACAAGCAGCAGAGAAATTTGAATAAATGTAGGGCCTTGAATGCTGCACTTTTTTTTTTCCTTTTAACTTTTGAATACTTTTGTACCCCATTGGGGGGAAAGCTGCAATTCATTTTGTGGCGTTGAGTCATTAAGTGTTAGTGAAAGTCATACCTGGGTATTGCTCTTTGTAATTCTTGTATTGCTATCATGCGTATACAGTTTTGCTCTGATATGCTGATACATTACAATCTTCTAAATGCCAGAATGGTTTTGATTTGTCATGCTCTTGTACACAGCCATGGCAGCAATTAAATATTTTTTTAAAGCTTTGTTCTTGCCATCAAAGCATTTTTTTTTTTAAAGTCTCAAAATGTATAACCCAAGTTCCATGGCTGGACTGGACAGCACTAGTAGCAACTAGTCACGTCTCATTGACCTACTAGTTCTCTATTAAACCCTCTGATAAAATTGTTGTGCCGCACAACATTTACAACACACAACAGATGTTCTGAACCCTGCTCGGAGGACCACAATGCTCACTAGAAATATGTAGTTCTGCTTCAGTACTTGTGGAACTTGGGAGGCATTAGTTCTATCCTGAGATAAATTTCTAACTACAGTGCAAACAAATGCCGTACATGGACCTTGTGCTGGATTAAAGGATGAAATAAATGCTCAAATGGATTTCTACAGTGATACCGTACATCTTTATTCTTGTTAAGGCATGTCTTTCACTTCAACAGCTTTTTAACTAAATTTGTTTAATGTTGACCCAACAACGAAATATCACAATTAGACTACAAAAAATGAGGATATTTGGCTTTGAACCAGGACATTTATTGGTTGATTCAAAGATCAAACGCCTGTTAATTTTACACAACACTTTTGACTTAATTACTTTCAAACTTTGTGCCTCCCTTGAATGCTTTTAAGGGACCAAACAGGTGAAAGTCTGAAGGGGCAAAGTCTGGGCTGTAAGGGGGATGAGGGAGCAGTTCGCAGCCCAGCCCGTTGATGGTCTGCACCGTTTGGGCTGCTGTGAGAGGTCTTGCATTGTCATGATGCAAGATGACTCCTGACTAATAATCACTGCGTTTCTTCTTTGTCTTTCTTGACCTGCCTCATCAACTCAGTTGTTGGCACTCACAGAAATAGACCTCTTTTGTTCAGCACTCGCTTCAGATGTCTTCCGCTTATTTGGAAACCATATTTGAGCGCAAGAAGAGATTTAATGTCTTTGTATTTCTAGCGAATTGAAAGTACATTTTTATTAAACTCACCAACGGGTGAAAACGCTCCATGTTTGTTGTTTTCGGTTACCCAGGCGATGACCCGGAAGTACATCAACGCGCATTTAAAAAAAAGATTGCGAGATCGCGCAAGGTGTTTTTTTCCCCTTCGGGGCACCATAGAAGGAAAAAAAAACTGCACTTTACGAGGCGCCGTACCGTAGTCCCTCAAGACAGCTTGATGTTTAAAATGGGAATTTAGGTGACAGGGTCACTGGATTAAAAGGAACGTTTTTGGTAAGGCATCAATCCAAAATGCTTTATAATATTGAGCTAGTCATCCGATTTGTCTAAAGCGTTTAAGGTACAGTACTGACATTTGTAATCTTATAAGTATGACTGTTCTCAAACCCATTTAAGAGAGGGAAAGCTTTGATGGGAGGACAAAAAAAAAGTCAGCTGTTAGTACCCTGTTCAAGAAATGGAACAAAATCAAATTTAATTTTAAATGATTTATTGACTGCTGCAATGAATGTAAACTTCAGAAGGACAAATACCTGGATGCAAGAGAGAGAGGGGGTGACATTACGGTGTGCTTTTCAATAAAACTGACAAACATTGACCTTACCTGCACAGACATGGAGCAGCCTACCAATGATGCCAGCTGAGACACCTCTGACTACGCTTGCAGCACTTTATACTGCAAGGGCAAGGGAGATGATTGGGCACGCAGTCAGACTGAGGGCAATGTTCAGGTAATGGGCAAGGGGAAATTGCGGGGCAATCAGGACAGAGAGGGCAAATCGCTTCCACTGGTTCAATGGACCGTCCACCAGACCTCGGAACTACAGCTGCCTGGGACAAACTTGCACTGTGCTGCTGCCATCGGTGGTCGTCGTAAGGTTGAACCATATGACCCATAGGCACAAAAGCAAAATACCGCATGCCGGCTTCATTCTGCAGGAATCCAGGTGCATTGGACTGAAGTTGACGATATTGTGGATCCCAACTAGCTGGCAGACTTCTTGGAGAACTCCCAGCTGAACCAAAAGGAGGAGTAAGATCACCTTGTCCAGAACCATGTCCTAACAAGAGGAAGCATAGTATGACAATAGTTTTGGAAGCGGGCAGATTCACAGGGACTTACCCTTTGCATGGGGTCCAAAGGCTAACAGCCAGAGCACAAGCAACCTAAAGAGAAAAGATGACAGAACTAAACACCAGTATAGACAGGAGACAGAAAATAAATAAATAAATTACCTCACACACAAGTTGCAAGCCATTAGTGAAGTTGGTCACTCAGTTCTTCGGCTTTACAACTTTGCAGCTTGTTCTTGTGTCCTGCTGTTGTGGTTGCTGTCAACCCACTGGCCCTTTGGTCACCTGCACCAATCGGCATGTTGCTCTCGATCATCGCAATCAGGTGTGTCGGATTGATTGATTGATTGATTGATTCCAAATGAACGCAATACACTTTACGAGTGTAGCTATTAAGAATAAATGGCTTCACAGTCAAAACACATCTCTAAATTTGAGCAAAGAGATGATAAAAGGCATCGCAAAAAATACATTAAATAAATAGATTGAAAAAAATAGATGTGTATGATTAATAAAATGCAGTGAGATCGCCGAAAGTGAACCACGATATGGTGAGGGTTGATTTCACAGGAAACAGATTTATAATTTTTTTAATCGTTCTATTTTATTCCACATCTTATAATTTTATTATTTCGATTTTTTTTCAATTGGTTTATCATGGGTGCTATTTAACAAACAGCGACAACATTAGTTATTTTGTCCAGTTGTTTCTGTACAATTTGCATTTCAAATTGATGAATTTGCTGGATTACGCAGACACACTCTTTGAATGCACTGTTACAGGACACTGTGTAGCAAAGAATAGTACTTTGCAAACTTGGGTGTTTTTTGAAAGCAAGTCACAATTTAGGCACTAAGATTGATGGGGAGAAATAAACATCAAGAAGTAAATCAATACACACATTCATCAATGTTTATTTGTAAACACAACACATTTTCAGGATTATATCTTATATAAAAAATATATTTCACTTATTTAGGGGCTGCAAAACCATTCCAAGCCTTCAAAATACATGTGCTGATATGCTTATTTCTAGTTTTAACAATCCCAATTCAATACATCTGGCCAAGTGAAATATTCTTTCCGCACAGACAGATAAAAACTCCACTTGTTTTGGTTTGTCACAGCACTTTGATCTTGTGACAAACAAAAAAAGATACCGACCACTATTTCTGTTTGATTAAAGAAAGTCGGGCGGTAGATTGAGCAGGCAAAAGTTGACACTTGGGAAAACCAAAGTGTGACTCCTGGCATGTTTTTCTAAATTTCCCTTCTGAGTGAATCTTTGGCCACACACTGAGCAGGCAAAAGGTTTCTCCCCAGTGTGAGTTCTTATATGCCTTATTAAAGTTGTCTTCTGATTAAAGCTTTTACCACAAACCGAGCAAGCAAAAGGTCTCTCTCCAGTGTGTGATCTAGTGTGTCGAATCAAACCGGTCTTCCACGTGAATGTTTTACCACAAACTGAGCAGGCAAAATGTGTCCCTCCAGTGTGTGTTGTCATGTGTCTTCCCAGTTGCTCCTTATGAGCGAATCTTTCACCGCAAACGGAGCAGACAAAAGGTTTCTCACCTGTATGCGTTCTTGTGTGCCTTATCAAACCTGTTTTCCAAGTGAATTTTTTGCCACAAATTGAGCAGGAAAAAGGTTTCTCCCCAGTGTGCATTCTCATGTGCCTTTTCAACATTGACTTGCTGAAAAAGGTTTTGTCACAGTGAGAACATTTCATGTATTTTTTGTCAGTGTGACATGTCGAACCATCTTTGGCGTGTTCGTCATCATCACTGTCAGAGGAGTGTGACGTTATGGCATCACTATCTGACAGTGGAGCTAAGTGGTTGTCTGCTTGTGATCCTCCATAGTGGTCTCCATCATCGTCATCTTCACTTTTCAATGGCAACTTGTTGATATTGGTTTCCTCCAACCCTTGAATCTTCTCTCCTTCCTTACTGACGCAGTGCTCCTCCTCTTCCTCTTTAATGAAAGGCCTCTCCTCCTTTTCTTCTTTCATGTGGGGGGGCTCTAGGTCCTCCTGCTCCACCCTGAAGCTCCACTCTAGCTGCCCAGGATGAAGATCACCAATGTCTACGGGACACACGAAGGCAAACACACATGATTGGCAAAAGTCACGCTTTGCTCAGTCAAGTCACGTTATGATGGAAGCTGTAATATGGACCCACACCTACGGTCAAAAAGTGCAAATAAGTTTAATTAAAGATGGGTAAAGTTCAGAAAATTACTCATATCTGGGGGAGAAGATTTGGAATAAATCAATGAAAGTGGGGCGGCCTGTTTTTATGCGTGTGCATGCTGAAGTGAGTGCGTGCGCGCCAGCGCGCGCGTGTGTGTGTCTACCACTTGTCAGTTTTAAAGACATTGAAAAGGATAGATCGAAAAAATGAGCGCTGTAAACTACTGCACATCAATTAGGAATAATGCCAATGAACCAACAAAAAGCTGCTCGCCAATAAAAGTGAAAAATGATCAAACCTGTTCTGTGGAACACAACTTGACGTTGCTGCTCGTCCTCTTCTTTTGCTCCACAAAGTTCCTTATCGTACTCATCTTTCACACTTTTTGCACACATTTTCACACGATAACCACCTGATGTCTGCTTTGATGTTTCGCGAAATTCCGCGGGAAGCTACAAAGCGCACCGATAGTATTTTTTTAATCACTAATGGACAAGCTCGGAGACCGCGCAGTCTCGCTACCTTATTTTTGTTTACTTCCGGGAAACAAGTGCGAGAGGGAAGAGTGTACTTCCGGTGAACGACGCACCGTCAGCACATTCCATCGCATTCCTGCCACCTGCAGGCGAGGAGGTCGTAGAAGAAGCGTGTTAACTACATGTACAAGCAGTTGAAAATGAAGCATCATTTAGAAAAGCAATGCATATTTTTCTCAGTCATGATTGGACCTCACGAAGATATTATTCATACGAATGGGAATGTATCGGTTACACAAATAATAAAATATATACCTTAAGACTTTTAAATTGATGCTTTTTATAATAATATTAAAACGAAAACACAATACCTGGATGTGATGTGGGGCTTCAGATGAAACACTAGATAGGTTAGACCTTCCCTCATCTCATGGTTGATTTCCTCAGTTTTCAGATAACCTACCACTTGAGTGACCTTTACGGCCTTTGTTGCAATTGACCTCTTATCAGTGCATCATAATAACTGTCGTTTTGAAAAAGCTGTAGACTCAGGCTCCAGCTGTTCTATCCAGCCTGGTCAAATGAGAGGCAAAATGTCTTCAGTGATAGAATATATACAATGACCAAAACGAAAAATAATCTTCAATCCAGAAATTTCGAGTAAAAAATTCCTGCTGGATGAATTCGCGTATTGGTAAAGAACTGAGACAAACACAGAATTAAGGAGATAAAAATAAACTGAACACAATCATTGTGTGAAGAGTTGCACTGTATTTTATTGAGGGTAACAAACACCTACCACAAAGAGTCAAAGATTATCTTTCATATTTCGAGATCATTTACAGCTGGTCTTCTCATCAGCACGGGTTCTGCTCTTTCTCATCAATGTGTAGTCTTGTGTATGTTGTCAAAAGTGTAACTTAATTGGAAAAAAAACACACCAAGCGTGAATCTGTTGAACCAGTCCTGTTGGATCAATTCAAGTTAGGTTGCACATTGCGCAGGCAAAAGGTGACCTTTAGAAGAATTAGTGTGTGTACTTGCATGAGTAACTAAATGGGCTTTCTGAGTGAACCTTTGACCACAAACAGAGCAGGCAAATGGTCTCTCCCCAGTGTGTGTTCTTGTGTGCCTTATTAAACTTGACTTCCTCGAAAATGTTTTATCGCAAACCGAGCAGGCAAAAGGTCTCTCCCCAGTGTGTGTTCTTGTGTGCCTTCGAAAATCTACCTTCCAAGTGAAGATTTTGCCACAAACTGAACAGGCAAAAGGTTTCTCTCCGGTGTGTGTTATTGTGTGTCTTCCCAATTGTTCCTTGTAAGTGAATTTTTCATCGCAGACTGAGCAGGCAAAAGGTTTCTCCCCAGTATGTTTACTCGTGTGCGTTATCAGATTTGTCTTCCCAGTGAATCTTTTACCACAAAATGCGCAGGCAAAAGGTTTCTCCCCAGTGTGTGTTCTCATGTGTCTTTTCAGCGTTGACTTGGTAGCAAACGTTTTGTCACACTGAGAACATTTGGAGCGTTTGTTGTCAGTGTGACTTTTCGAGTACTTATCATCATCGGTGTCAGAGGAGCGTGACGTTACATCACTATCCGATAGCGGTGCCAAGTGATTGTCTGCTTGTGATCGTCCGCAGTGGTCTCCATCACCTTCTGTTGTCACGTGCCGACTTGAGCTGCAGCCTGGAGTTTCCGCCTCCCTGGTCTCCTCATTTTGACCCTTGCCTTCATTATCTTCACTCTTCAAAGAGACAACGGTAATTAGCAGCTTGGTAATATCCTCATCCTCCTCTTCCTCTTTAATGTGGGGAGGTTTCTGAGTCTCCTCCTGAATGTTGGTAGGTACTGACTCCTCCTCCTTTACACGGTGGAACTTTGGCTTCTGCTTCTCAGGACGGAGAGCTTGTAATCCAGAATTAATGTTGCAGGCTGAACCCATAGTTTTTTTTTTCCTAGCGTGTGTTCTTTTGTGCCTTAATAAATCCGACTTCATAGTGAATCTTTTCCCACATACCAGGCAGGCAAAAGGTTTCTCCCCAGTGTGTGTTTTTGTGTGCTGTATTAAATCTATCTTCATAGAGAATCTTTTCCCACAAATTGTGCAGACAAACGGTTTTTCTCCTGTATGTGTTCTTGTGTGCCTTATTAAATCTTTATTCCAAGTGTATCTTTTGCCACAAACTGAGCAGGCAAAAGGTTTGGCACCTGTGTGTGTTTTTCTGTGTCTCGTTAAGTCTGAATTCATCGTGAATCTTTTACCACAAACCGAGCAGTCAAAAGGTCTTTCCCCTGTATGCGTTCTTATGTGTCTTAATAAACTTGTTTTCCTGGCAAAGATTTGACCACAAACTGAGCAGGCAAAAGGATCCTCCACAGTGTGTGTTCCCTCCTGAGTTGATGTTTTAGTACAAACCGAGATGGAAAAAGGTTTCTCTACAGTGTGTGTTCTTGTGTGTCTTACTAAGTTTCCCTTTACAGAAAATCTTTTACCACAAACTGAGCAGGCAAAATTTTTCTCCACAGTGTGTGTTTTTGTGTGTTTTTTCAAGTGTCCCTTCTGCTTAAATGTTTTATCACAAACTGAGCAGGCAAAAGGTTTCTCCCCAGTGTGTGTTCTTGTGTGTCTTATTAAATCTGCCTTCCAATTGAATGTTGTACCACAAAGTGAGCAGGCAAAAGGTTTCTCCCTAGTGTGTGTTCTCATGTGTCTTTTTAAATTTGACTGATTGAAAAATGTTTTGTCACACTGAGAACATTGGCAGGGTTTCTTGTTGGTGGGACATGTTGTTTCAGCTTTCGGGTGATTATCATGATCAGCGTCAGATATTAAGCTGTCACAGTCAGGAGCAAAGAGGCAGTCTGCTTTGGGTCCTCCATGGTGGTCATGGTCATCACCTTCTTCATTTTCATCATCATCATCATCATCATCTTCATCATCATCTTTTTCACTCTTCACATGGTCACCAGTCAGTGTCAACTTGGTGATATGGTCACCATCCAACCCTTGAATTTTGTCTCCCTCCTGACTGATGCTGTGTTCCTCCTCTTCCTCTTTAATGTGAGGGCTTTTCTCTTCTTCTTTAAAGTGTGAGGGCTCTGGCTCCTTCTGCTCCACCCCTGAGCTCCACTCCTGCTCCTCAGGATGAAGATTTTCTTCACAGACGTCTGCAGGAAACAAGAAGACAAAATTATGATTGGTCTTTGTTTGCCAAGATGTTTACTCAGTTTCTGTGTTAGAACACGTAGGGTGAATCAAGGTCTTGTATGTGCAATTATTTATGTAGAAATTATGAGTAGAACGGGAACATTCCACTTTGACCCTTTCTTCCAACTTAGCCACAACCACCCTTTTCTACTCCTCCTGCATCTCACCCCACATAATTCAGTATGGACAAGGATCTGTGAGTAAATCTTGACTTTACATCGTTTTTGTGTCACCTTGTTGAGTCACAATCTAGGTCAGCGCATCCTGCTTGGGACTGTTTCAATACAGTATTGTGTTGCAACGCCCCATGTCCAATTGCTGGGATAAGCCTAAGCCTTTCACTTGCTTTAGCATTTCTGAAGGTATTATAACAACATTTAGGATTGTAACCCTGAATCGACGAGTTCCTAATGACCACTAGGAGGTGCAGTCTAAAAACAGTTGGGACAAACATAACACAATTATGGATCAAAAAGGGACTGGCAGCTACTTGGGTCAATTGGATCCTTTTTTATACACAATTTTTTTTTGTCTTAGTCAAGCTGACCCAAATTTTTTTTTTTTTACAAACATCAAACAGCAAACCCCAAGATTTGATTGGTCTTGGTCTGTGCGCGCACACACACACACACACACACACACACACGCACACACACACACACACACACACACACACACACACACACACACACACTTTTTTTTTGCATTGTTCCACTAACAAATAACAATGACAATGACATGTGTATACTGAAGATTTTAGTAATTACAAGAACTTTGTGAAATAAGCAACGCATTATCCAGCAGAAGCAAAGGGGTGCCAATGTTTTTGACCATGACAGAAAGTACTACAACCTGGGTTGCCACCTGTCAATCACTGGAAATTATGAAACGAAAATCGAGCTGACGCCACGTAGAAAGCTATGTAAACTATAACACGGTCAATATCATGGAGGAATAATGCCGATGATAGGGAAAAAGAAAATTAATTAGACAAATGAGAGTGAGACAAACCTGCTCCGTGTAACACAACTTGAGGTTTCTTGAAAACAACATCCAATTGACGCTTTCGCTCGTTGTCGTCTTTTGTTCCACCAAGTTCCTCCTCGTACTCTTCTTTCACACTTTTTGCACACATTTTCATTTCAAACGACGACCACACAGCTCGACACTCACTGAATCACTGCATGGTGATGTGTCGTGAAATTCTACCAGAAGCTACAAAGTGTACCAACAAAGAAGTAATCAGTCAGATTATTCTAGTACTCGACAAATATAAAATAGAGATGGAAAAAATGTGATCATGATTGCGAGCTTGGAGACCGCGTCGTTTTGCTAGCTTCTTTCTAGTGTTCATTGATGACAAGCGGAACATCGAAGGATTTACTTCCGGTACGCGATGTATTGTTAGCCCATTCTAGTGCGTTATTGCCTCCAGCAGGCGAGAACGTGTCATTGCGCGCTCAATCTGAAAGCAGAACATCTGTGATCGATTCAATTCCCGAGAAAGATTGTGCTCCATTCCCCTCAAAGGGAGCCCTCGATTCTGGGACCTTTGTGCCATCGCCATGGTGCCGCCCAGCGTTGGTGGATGCTGAAACATCCTTGATTGAAGAGCTGATTTCATACATATCGCATACCTGTATTTATACACATTTCCGTCATACCACAAAGTCAAAGATTCTTTACAATTTATTGAGAAATTCAACATCTCACCAGCCCGCATGTGTCTCATGGTTGCTCATCCAATATGGATTCCTGTCAAAGTGTGCCACTGAGAGGATCTTGTACCACAAGTTGAGTATTAATGTATTGAAGCAATTCCATGTGATCTATTTAAGTTACGGTGCACACTGAGCAAGCAGATTTTGACACTGGGGAGAGCCAGTGTGTGTACTTGTATGTTTTACTTAATGCGCCTTCTCAGTAAATCTTTGGCCACAAACCAGTGTGTGTTCTTGGATGTCTTCCTGGTGAATGTTTTGTCAAACACTAAGCGGGCAAAAGGTTTCTCCCTAATGTGTGTTCTTGTGCCTCAGTAAAGTTGTCCTCCTTGTGAATGTTTCATCACACACTGAGCAGGAGAAAGGTTTCTCCCCAGTATGTGTTCTTGTGTGTCTTTCCAAGTTGGACTTGCTGTAAAAGGTTTTGTCACGCTGAGAACATTTAACTTGTTTGTCAGTGTGAAGCTTTCATTTTTATTTACATTTTCGGTATTGGGAAATACGTATGGGAATGTAATAGTTTCCTTTTCTCTGAGTATCCGTCCATCCTATAATCTGTGTATCCTCTCACAAGGTTTGTGGGCGTGCCGGAGCCTATCCCGGCTGTCTTCTGACAGTAGGCGGGGTACAACCTGAACTGGTTGCCAGCCAATCACAGGGCACACATGGACAAACAATCAATCATTCGCACTTCACAATCACACTTAGAGACAATTTGGAGTGCCCAATCAACCTGCCATGCTAGTTTTGGGAATGTAGGAGGAAACCGGAGTAACCGGAGAAAACCCATGCACATGGAGAGAACATGCAAACTCCACACAGGAAAGCCAGAGCCGGAATCGTACATTCACCTCTGCACTGTGAGGCCAACGTGCTAACCAGTTGACACCGTGCCGCCTTTTCCCGGAATAACATGTTTATATTACACTACTCACAAAAGGTTAAGAGATATTTGGCTTTCAGGTGAAATTTCATGGCGAGTGTAAAATGCATTCCGTTACATGTGAACTTAATGTGACCTTGTATAAAAGCATGTATGTAGGTAGGCTTGTTTTTAACATGAAAAAAAAAAAACCCAACATCAAACATACTACATGATTAATGGGTTCAATTCTTAATTTAAATATTAATATTTTTATTAAGTCAGCAAGTTAGATCAAGACGTTTCTCCCATTTGCAGCTTTGGTTCTTCTGAGAATGACTTCCATATGAAAGTAAATGTTACTGCGTGAAATCCTAAACTGAATCCCAAATGACTCAAAGTGAGCCTTGAATGTAACTGAATGTTTGAAATCTTAAATCGATACACACAGCCCTAAGTGTGTTCTAACTTCCACTCCAGTTCAAATAAGAACTTTCATTCTGTTCATAGTCAGTATGAGCACATCATATCAAAAACAATATTCTGAATGTATATAAGGCCTGTCACGTGTCATTAAAACAATACAGCGGGCAAACATACAATTACAAAATAGTGTCACATACAGTAAAACATCACAAAGTATGAAACCCTTCAAATATGATTTTAGCTGCATAGTGCATGTGGCAAGTTAAGTGGCACACAGAATAAATACAACAACATGTAACAGAGACCTATCTAGATATTCTATCGTGTCTGTGATACAAAATAATGTGTTTGCGTTGTTAGATTGATTGAAGTGCATATGCCATAAAACATACAAAGGAAATATAAAACTAAGGCATCAAATACAAAAGAAACAAATAAAACAACACACTTTTGATTTTACCAGCAGTTGTGTCACCATTTGGCTACCGTGATGGAACGCGCCATGACAAACAAAATTTGGGACAAACTTCAAACTTCTTCTGAGACTTCACCTTAGTGAGCATCACATATGAACTCCAAGTGAGTTGTGCTTTTTCTTTGTCTTATGGGTAGCAGAAATGAAAAAGAATTACGACAGAACCTGAAATGTAATTTAGTGTCACAAAAAAACAAAAAACCTCCGTGCCGCCTAAGTGGCTGTGCTTGCTCTCCAGCAGTCCCCATAATATACCTGACGACGATGAAATGAGCGAGTAGTTGGATGTCTACAGGTAAAGATCTTTTCTTAAGGTGGTTTTCAGGTCTAGGTGATATTCCTCACCAGGATGACTCCGGTTGTGCTCAAAGACTGCTCTATTGACCTCCTTGTGGAGATCGAGCACGTGCCTCCTCCTGTCAAAAGCACACAGAAAGTATTTGTTTAGCACTGCAAAATAAACAGAAGGTTGAAGCAAAATCGTGGAACCACCAAGTGCACTGCTCACAAAAAGTTAGGGATGATCAGCTTTCCGGGGAGATATTTGGATTGACCCTAAAATGCAGTGCAAACGACCTTTACAAGTAAACTTGATTTGCCCTGCTGTTAACTTTTCACTGTCCAACCGTTCAATGGAAACACCTGTTGTGAATTTCTCAATTTTTATGAGAACAGCAAGTTGGGTAAAAAAAGTATTGAAACGCTGAACAGCTGGACGTAAGGATTTAAAAGATTCGAGAAGATCAAATTAAGTTCAGTCGGTTATTCAGTGTTCACCCTCATATTAGCAGTGTAAGACTCGTGAATTCACAGAGTCACTAACTTTTTAAAACCTATCCACTGTGATTTGCTCACCTATTCACTGTTTTTGTGCTCAGGCCAAAGTATTGCTTTCGCACCATTTTGTGGCATCTTGGGGCCAAGGAATGATGCTAAAGTGAGTTGAGGAGTTTCATATTGGCAAAAGTAGTGCTTTGCCACCATCCGGTGGTATCTTTTTGGGGAGGAGGTGGCAATTAGTTATGGATTTTTGCAACAGTGGATTTGCAACAGTGATGCAGAGAATACTGGAAGAGCCACAGAAAGGCATTGAAGTGGGTGTCTTTGGAAATGCATTGTCCATTCATGAATCGAATATACCGTAAATTCCGGACTATAAGCCGCTACTTTTTTCCCAAACTTTCAACCCTGCGGCTTATACAGTGATGCAGCCAATTTATGTAATTTTTCTAACGGCCACCAGGGGCGCTCGAGTAGAAAAGGTAAGATTAAGACTGCCGCGTCACAGGCACCGTTTGGGAAGAAAGTTCTATTATTATTATTGTTAAGTTATATTATTAAAACTTTGAAAACTCTCTCTGTGTACCGTCTTTCTTTGTAAATACGTTTACATGTTTTAATGTGGGCACATGCGGCTTATATACAGGTGCCGCTTGTGTATGTACAAAATTGGTTTTCCTCTAAAAATGTAGTGGGCGTGGCTTATAATCAGGTGCGCTCTATAGTGCGGATATTACGGTATGTACATTTTGTCATTCGGTTGCTTGTAGCAGGTTGTGCAAAAAGCACTGAAGCTGTTGTACACTGACAAGTTTCAACTTGGTAAAATGACATTCGGCTGGGAAGGTTGTAGTGAATTTCATAACATTTCACCCGATTGCCCCAATTTTTTGTGAGTAGCGGGGATGTCTCCGTACCTTTCCTGGCTCTTGCCTAAGGTATCTGTCAAAGCCTTGAGGTAAATGGAGCGGTGTTGAGCTTGCTGTAGTTGATGTTCTGCAGTCCAGCAGTGACTCCAGAGCACATCAGCATCTGATGGGATACAGTCGGGTGTCAACTGTCCACCACCGGCATCCGTCTCCAGGTTCTCATCCAAGTGGTTCTCTCTGACACAGGCTTGGACCGCCGGTACACTATAGCTCTGGATGAAGAACAGCTTTGGTTTGCCAACCAGTCCTGAACACGCATCGCCGGTGAAAAGACGGCAGACATCTTTGAGACGGAGCCCTTCGCTGCACGTGTCCGTGGCCAGGAGGTGAGTGCTGGTGCCGCGGCTGATGATGCAGCAAACAAAGCCATCGCCTTGGTGATCCTGACTTCCTCGGAAGACCCCTCTGAGCTTTGAAACGGTCTCGACCAGGCCAAGCCATTTGTACAGTGTCACGTTGAAGTGGAGCGATTGAAACATGCGCTCCAGCATTTCTAAGAAAAAAATGTCACATGAAGTCAAACCATTCACACCTATCCAGAGAAGGGGTAGATTTGATTTTTCCGAGTATTATTTTTCGTATAAGCTGTGGGCTGCATACAGACACCCCTGCTCTACATTAGCCATAAGTCTACATGTGAATAGCGGTATGTCTATATACACAGATATACAACAGACATATTCTTTATCCTCTGTGAAGAAAGACAAAGATGCCTAACTGGGTAATTGTAACCATGTCCTTGAAACAAAATAAATGTTTAATCGGATCATCGTATTATTTAAACATACCTGTACATAACAAATTGATGGATTACTAGTTCTGTTGTATAAAGCCCAACAACATCGTTTTCCAACATATGCGATGTATACGTTCGGTGTTATTGTGAGTTCAAGGTGCTTGGTGTCTCACCTCCATCATTTCCCACGCAGTCTATGATGAGACACACTCCTCTGGGCTGACTCGTAAATGTGTACTGATTTACTGGACTCTGGTACCCACATGCAAGCAGAGACATGTTTGAAATTCACCAGGGATTAAAATAGATTAACAAAAGGTGGACAGAGCCTTTGGCAACACCTCTTGATTAGTTAATTAATATTCATGGGCTGGAGCACACCTCTTAGGGCCCCTGAATCTTTTTTGTCACCTTAAAAACACTTTTAGACAGTTGCTTACAACTTCAGTAGGAATAGTTTGACAAGTGTGCCACTACTTTTGTCTGTAAATTGTCTTAGTATGAATCTTACCTGGCAAGCATGGTGCACACCTACTTCAGGTACTGGTAAGTTTACTGAAATCAGATGTGAAATACAAGGGAAATCAATGTGGGGGGAAAAAAAAGTTCAGAGCAGTGCACTATTACTAATTTAAATGATGTTCTGAAAAATTTACCAACAGAGCATGTGAGAGTGAGTTCATTCAAATACTGTATGTGGGTTTTCAATGTGTGATGCACGCCTCCTCCCTGGGGGAGGAGGGGTCACTCCGGGGCAGGGGCAGCTTCAGAAAAATAAAGACAAATATTACAGGAAGGCTGTCGTCGGAATCGAACCCTGCACCTCTGCGCTAACCAGTCACCGTCACTTAAAATGGAAATATACTCACTCTCTCTCTTCATATATAAACTGAAAATGGGCACTTTGCTTTGCGTCACTCAATCTCTCAAGACTTATAGGTTAATGGACTAGAGGAGAAAATACTGCACCACTCACCTGACATGTTGTACACCTTCAGTTTTTTGGCCAGGTCAACCCTGCCAACATGCATGAAGCATTCCTCCAAAAAGTCCACTCTTTGGGGGGAAATCTTATCGAGGCGCTCGAGTTCTATAATCAGGTCGAGGAAGTTCTGCGAGAAAAATGTTCAGAAATGTGAAGTGAAAGTGTTGACTTAAAAGCGTTTGATGTGGCAACAACAAATGTCCCCGCCAACGCAGGAATGCACTGCGACATTGCGTCATTGCTTTACCGTGGCATTTTCCATTTTGTGACGTGGTAGCATGTTACCCAGCAGAAATTTCACACTATTCACATCTTCGCTGGCCATGTCCTCACTGATATGAGCCATCAGTACTCTGGAGCAGGGACGACATGAGGGACACATTTGTCAGATACAATTAAACTATTAATGAGATTTTTTTTTTTTTTGGCTTGTATACAAATAGTTGTCTCTCTGGAGTGGCTGCCTACCAAGCAAGCAAGCAAGCAAGCAAGCATAATTGTCTAAATAGAATTATGAATCACATATGCTTGCAAAATGTATTGATAGCCTGTGTGTCTTTAAGGGATTATTTATCCTTAATCAATGTTTCATAGAGAAGGGACAATTAATTGCGACACATCTCACACCTGTTTCAAAACCACCCTTTGACTTCTCTTCCTTATGATTCGTAATATGAGAATTCATTTATTGTTTTATTCTTTTATCATTTCCAAATTTCCCCGTGACCATTGAAACACTCACAGGTGCATGCTTCTGCAGCAACCTTTACAAACATGGTGGAGGACAGTTTTTGGGACTATTCAAGCTCCCTTTTGCCATTTCAAGCCACTTTACCATTAAAAAAATAAATCACAAATTTAATGCATGCTCAGTTTCAAGTTTCACACCATCACTACAACTTTCTTTTCGGGAACACACATTGGGTTATTAAATCTTAAATTCATGTAAATTAGGCATGGGCCAATTACCAATTTGACTGTTTCCCATGGTTTTAAAAAGTCAAGGTCTCGATAACTGTTAATACACCGGTAGACACCGGGGAGCTATTCTTGATGAGCTATTCTTTTCTTTCAGTGGGGGTTGGGGGTGGGGGGTGTCGAAGCAAGGCAGAATGATTAGAGATGACGCCTCTTTCAAGTTACTTGTCTCAAATTAACTTTTTTTCCTCCTCAGCTAGCAGAAGCACAGAGGAGGAAGAGGAGAGAGGGAGTGAGACAGAAGAGACAGTGCAAACACGGATGCCTTTTCGCTCTGTAGGAAAAAAAACGGACCAGTGGGTACTATTGAGACCCAAAGAAAACATGAGCAGTGTACACAAACGTTGTAACAGTAGTACAAAAGAATGACATTTTATAGTGAAATAATGACATCTGGGAAACGTTTGTTGCTGTCAAATAGGTCATACTTTGAATGGTTAAATACACAAGAACTGTTTTAAACTGTGAAGGAAAAATGATAAAGCATTTTTTGTATATGATTTCTCACCGGAATCTGGGCAGAACCTGCCTGGATCTCAAAGCTGTCTCCACCTCATCCCTGCTGGACCCAAAAACCCGCCTAAGGATGTCGTACCTTCTCAAATGCAGCATGAGCTCAGCCAAAAACAGACTTCCTGCGTGATAACTCATGACTTTGGTTTCAAGCGTGTCCTTCAAACGGGCTACTGTATTATCCATGTCCAACGTCTCACACAAGTAGAAAACCTTCAAGCGTTCATGACTGCCGAGAGACTCTGAGATTTGATGAATAGCACGAAGCATTTCTGTACCAGAGAGAGCCATCCGTGCAGAAAGTCGATCGTAGCATTGAGTTTGATGATAAACATCCAGTAGTCCTGGGAACTAAAACAAAACATCGGTATGATTGGTTTAAAAAAGTTCCAAAAAATATAGCTTGGAATATGAAACTATCAACCAGAGACACTTACTTGGGAAGTTGTTGCGTCAGTGTGCGTCATGAGCTAAGAATTTCCGGACACGATTTGTGAAACCTAAAAAAAAAAAAACCCTGTGTGAGATTACGACTCGCTACTTGTCGACATACTGATTTGGCGTGAAGATATCTCTCTTTTTAGTACAGATGGGTTATACACGGCAAAGAATGGCGTAATTTAAAATTATAGAGCGAGAAAGAGAGAGAGAGAGCGAGAGAGAGAAAGAGAGAGGGAGGGTGAGAGAGAGAGAGAGAGAGAGAGAGAGAGAGAGAGAGAGAGAGAGAGGGGGGGGGGGGGGCTAACCGAGGCGGGGTTTCCGTGGAAAAGTGCATAATTTTAAACCAGGAGGAAGAGGTGTAGTTTTTTCTTTTTCATATAATCTGCTTTCAGGTTTGTCATGCTGTTCACAACCTACTCCTCGGCCCCCATATTTAACAGAGAAGTTTTAATCACTGCTCCTATATCAACAAAGCGTCATCAAACAAGTAAGGATAATTATTTCGCATTTGGTGATAGCTTTAAAGCCATTTTAACTTTTTTTTAATCTTTCCTTTCAATGCAAAGTACTGTACTGCAGTCATACTGAAACTGAGTGCGTCATAAAACGCAATACCAGGATGCACGCCGAAGTCCATTTCCACCAATTACAATCACGTCAAGATTTTGCCAGCTAAAATATGTTTCGACCAAGCACTGTATAATTGTACACTTTTCTAGCTTGTTTAAAACTGACATGCAGTATAAAAAAATCTACATTTTAACGGATATTTAGATTCAATTTAGGGGTGTTTGTACACCCCCAAAATGGCTAGCAACGAGTATGAATCGTCTTGAATCATCTTTGAGTCCACGAATCAGGTCAAGAGACAACTTCGGCGTTCGTCCAAAATTGTTAACGCAATTCCCTCCGGTTCAACTGACTGGTGGAGGAGCCCGAAGGAGACCGGAACAAACCAAGTGGAGAAATATGTCTTCAAGAGCCTACCAAAGACGACCAAATCCGATGTTTAGACTTTGTGTATACTGTACATATCGTCGTAATGGTGAGACCATATCCGCGACTCCAAGCATGCTTTGCAGTGCTGTTTGTAAATACTTGATACTCGCTAGGGGTTGCTCTTTGTTCGTGTGACTGTGGTGTCTTTAAAGATGACAGAGCAAAAATAAAAATGATAAGACCATTGCAGATGAAAGGGCACGAGGGATATAAAATGAGTAATTTGATTCTCTCCTCTTTCATCTATAACTGCTTCAAACACAAAGCGTATGCAGGAAAAGCGGTTAAGATTGCATGACTGTCTGTGTCTTATGTGTTGTATTATTTTGTTATTTTATGTTAACTCTTCTGTAAAGCGCTTTGTTACAGCTGAAGCTGTTGTGAAAGCGCTTAATAAATAATTATGTATCGTATTGTACACTTGTATTAAAGGTTGGCTGAAGTGAGGAAGTCAGTGTGTAGCGCAATTGGGGGTGAGTTGTCGCCAACTGCAGCAATTTAATGGAGATGCATTCTGTTACCACTCGGGCGTTACCGATATAATGTACGTACATATGAACGATAAACATGCATTTATTTTTGTGCAAAGACACCCGTCGTAAATAAAAATTTTTAGCAAGTTCGGGTTCAAACAACAACGTCATCAATCTATCGTTGACAAAGTACACAGGAAGTCCACGAACCTGTTTTCTGAATTTGGTCACGTGGCGTGCTGCATAAACGGACTGTCTTCTCAGTGAGGACGAAAAGCGTACTTCATGGACTTTACGCGAGATAGCAATTATATCGAATAAACGCGCAAACCAGGTCTGCTGTGGCTTCTGCTACTTCAGAGATGCGTAGTGATCGCGAGGCCGTGCCGTCCGACGGTCACGAACGCCTCAACTCCCTCACCCCCCTGCTAAACAAGCAAGCATCACTTCCTCTCAGCTCGACCAATGGCACCACTTCCGCTCAGATGGACCAATCGCGTGGCGCGTTGCTTGAAGCGTCGTCGCAGTGCACTCACACTGACACGCACAGACTGGAGACTCTGCGGTCGGGTCGCACACTGGCGTACGGGTGAAACGAGCTTCTCGACCGGGTGACCGCCCTCGCCAAACACCACCACTCTTTCTCCTTCTCCGAGGGCGCAGCCACCGCAACGAACGTCAGTCACTACAGGTGGGTGTCTCATGACTTGCTGGATAAGAAGGAAAAAAATGATACTAGGCGCTGACTTGACACGTTACCGTGATGCTTGTGCGGGGTTGAAGGCTACCTGAGGCGGTTTTAGTACGCGGCGTCCAAAGTGTTAACAACCGGGTGGAGCAGAGGTACAAGACGGACGGAAAGCGGCGGGCGGTCTCCGGCATGGTCACGACTGAGGACGGAGGACGTATGTATGGGCCAAGCTAAAGAGCCGAGCTAAGGTTAGCTAGCGGCAGCGGGGCTCTGGAGGTTTTCGTGGTGAGTGCGGTTTGCGACTTGGGTTGGAAGTTATTGACACAAGCACAGGAAAAAGACGCGCTTTAATGTTTAAACGGGTAATATGAGTACAGTGGGTTTGGTAACGCAAGGCGGTGTTGTTCCGCAGACGTTACGTGCATTTTTTTGTGCCACGGTGGCACAGGTCATTTGTCGGACACTTCATTAGGTACACTTCCGCTGTATATCAAGCAGCCTTTTCAAAATCCAGTGATGATCACGTGAAAACGTCCCAATCAAACAGCGTTGCATGTCCGTGTGTTTGCAGAGCTTCTGCATAAAGTCTCATGCAGGTGGACCGAATGTTATGGTTGTTTTGACTGCCGCGTTTTTCGGGTTGAATGATTGAGAGCCACTGAGAAGAAAAAAAACAACGACTTTATAAATTATCAACCATATTGGAGTCGTTTTACTTAAAGTCACGATCTTACCAGTTGTAATTTTGTAAGAATACAGGAGTGAAAGTCATATTGCAACGCAGCATGGTAAATGTATAATATGAATATAACTTTTATATATATGAGATATGAATAATGATATATGAATATAATATAATATAAAAAATGGACACTATTGGAAAAAAATCCTCATGTAATTTTCCCAGAAAAAAATATTTAGAGAAAACTATTTTAATAAAATGAATGTATGATGAGAGAAAAAATCATTTATTTAAAAAATGCAATATTAATGGATAAATGTTGTAATTTTATAAGAATAAATCGCAATTAATTTACAAAATCACAGGGCTAGAATGAAAGAGTCTCAATTTTTTGAGAACGCAGTTTTAATATTATGATGGTTAAAATGTAATATTATGAGGAAAGGTTATAAATTAATGAGGGAAACTTCTATAGAAAACAATTACTGTAATGATGAGGTTAAAGTTATATTGTGAAAACCCCCCAAAATAGCATCATATTGATGGAGAAAAAAATAAATAATTTTACAGTGATAAAGTTGGAGATTTTAAATGAAATGAAAACAAGAGGACATTAAAGTAGCAAAATTACAAGAATAAAATGATGACATTAAGAGGAGATTACTCCCAATCTTACAGGAAAGCATATCGTAAAGGTAAAGTTCTAATAGAAGAAAGTGTCAACTCATCATTTCAGGAAGGTTAAAGGTGTGATAATTTGGCAAGAAAAACTTACAATGAGAAAAAGTTGTACTTGTACAAAAAATAAAATTGTCTTATGAAGAAGAAATAATTTATTTTACCAAGAAGAGTTCAACTACGTGAAAGCAGTTCTAACATGAGAATTACATCCTCATGACGTGAAATGTATTCATTTTTACAAAAACAATATTTTGAAAATAATAATTAAAAAAGGTTTGAATGAACTTGTAATACAAGAAATTGAGACCTTTTAAGAAAATTATTGTTAATACTAGTTGATGTGAGGAAAGTTTTTACAATAGATTTTTGAGAATACATTTAAATTTGTGAGCAATTTAGTCCCTTTAAATACTCAGAGGAAATATGTTTACATTTCACAAGAATGCAGTCCACATGTTCCCCAAAACTAAATCCTAATACTGTGAAACATAAATATGTAGTAGTTTTGTCCTAAAAGAAAATGTAAAGGGTCATTTCAACAGCAAAAACCACATGCGAAAGAGTACATTTTCAAGTCGGAGCTATTCAACGTTTGCGATTCAACAAGGCAAAACTGAAATGAACTTAGTGTCATGTTATGTGAAAAATAAGGTGAAAGCAATAAATTGTAATAATGCAAATGTCAGCACTCATTTGTGCTCCAATGACTGACATTTGTATTATTACAATGTATTTTTTTACAAAGTGGTGTTCATGGGTTGTACACCTTTAGGAAATAAATGGGGCATTTTGAGGTTTTCACAGAGTTGCCTTGGAGAATGAATCATCTAATTAATGAGGAGTGAAGCTGATCAAAACTGCCCTACTATGCTCAGGTGCTTACTAACTAAAGAGCTGCTGCTTTTCAATCACCGCATTCCACCTATGTGGTTGATTCGAAAACAGGAACGAAATTGATTAGCATTTGACAGCTTGTTTGGTTCTCAAAGTGCTTAAAGTTAACAATCCCCTAACCAGTACAGTAATGGATTGTATTAATTCCCCCTCATCTTTGCATAGGCGAGTTCCTTCAATCAATGCATCAGTGGCAAAAATGCAGAACTGATGCCACGCCATCTGCTGCTTATCCTCAATTATCATCCACCTCCTACTCCTCCTCTCTTTCTCTTGTCTCTGTGGCTGTGTGTTTTGGGACTATCACGAGGACAGCAGGCTATTTTAGAGCCGAAACTCCCAATTACCCGTTTAATCTGTCTCGCCGCATCTTCCCCCGTTCAGTGACAAATGGCACCTGTCCATAGCAAGCCTTTTGAAAATGAATTGTGAGGCTGTTTACGGTGAGGTTTCAAAACTAAATCTTCCCTTTGTTGATAGTGATGAAAGCTCTTCACATTAAACGCACATGCCGCATAAAACAAGATCACTGCCATTTACGGGATCTGGTTGAGAACGCAGTAAAAAGTAAACGCCTCTTTTACAAAAGACATCCTGCACAATTGCTGCAACCGGAGTCATCTTTTATCTGCCTTTTCCTTTTATGCGGATGCTGCGGAAGCGGTATATGCCGCAACTGTTTGTTTGCTTTGCTACAGTAGCACAACATGCCACAGTCAGATTACAGTAAACCCTCTTTGACATTGAGGGTATCGTTCCCGACCCACCTGCAATAGGTGGAAACCCACCACACAAAGAGGCTTGGGCCCGTCTGAAATGCTGATTTCTTTTATTTATTTATTTATTTATTTATTAAGGCCAATGCCAATTTCCCTTTTTGGCAGATTAAAATTGTGACGTCCGATTAATCGGCCAAGTAATAAAACAAATATATAAGGAATAAAATAACTTATTTTCCTGTAGCGCTTCCCTAAAACATAGTTTGTAATGTGTTAAAAAAATATGGCAAAAAATTGGCAGGTTTTAAAATTGGTAATATTGTCCAATTAATTAATTGACTAATTCATTAATAATCAGGATAAATTGATTTTGCTATTTTATCCTGTTGATATTATGAAAGAGCATCTTAAACTGAGTGTATATTAAATTGAGAGCAAATCACTTTTAATTCTCAAGAATATTGAACATTGGCATTGAAATGTAGAACAATAAACTATCTTAGATACATAAAAAAAATGTAAATATGACAGACCCAGGCATTGTTCACAAAAAAATGGCACTTTGCAAATATTAAATAAATTGGTACACCGGCACAAAAAAATCACCATTACCTTCTTCCCCCACCCCTCGAAAGGCTGGTCTCATCGTTGCAGCCTCTTATTCATTCATTCATTCATTCATTCATTCTTTCTTTAAAAAAAAAATAGGCATAACATGAAGAAATTTGGTTGCCTCGGCACCCAAATTGGTCTGCGTCTAAATCCCTGTATAAATAACAGCACCCGACAACCCAGAACCAGTTGAGTAGTTTTGTAAAATGGATGGCCCAATAGTTGAGACAGAATCAATAGCGTACAATAGTACAAATTTGCAACACAGGTGTGACTGAAGCACGACTGATTTAACGGAAACAATGTCCCGGTAGCTCCAAAGTGCGTCGGCTCCCTCCCTTCTAGGCGACACGCTCACCCAAAGGATCAAAGCTGTAATTAGCCCAACATGGATTAGCTGCAGGGACTGTTTTCCACTACGCTCGCTCACCCCCATGGATTCAGAGGATCGCACAGGCTTCAAGCCCACTGACGTTCCTCTTTTTCCCCATTGGAAGAAAGTCAAATGAGATAATTTTGTTTAATGCTTTTCCTGAGAGCTTTCAGATAAAAGGCTCCTCGACTTCATACGCACTTTACCTGTCAAACGCTTTTTTTATGTGAATGTGTCACAGTTTGCATTTGCCTTTTCTCCCCCCTACCTCGAAATGTGTTCTTGGTGCGCTTAAAAGCCATAGTGGCATCATTTTAGGCGGATTGCGTGCACAGGCTTGACAGTCGGCTGGATGTGACTCACTGCTTTGCCACGTATCATGTCGATCTGCGTGTTGGCTGCCACTGCAATCTGCACAACAGCAGCCTTTCTTTGATTATCTTTCTGTCGGGAGGCCCAACACCGAACCATCAAATACTCCACAGAAACTGCACAGTTGGTCAATACCTGTGACTACATCAACGAGAGCATTCCACAAGCGCATATCCAAGGCCAAGAGCAAACAGTTCATGACCGTCTGATCCCAAAGTCCTTGGTTGCAGCAAGGGCTGTTTGGTAGAAAGAAAATTGCACTTTTAAAGTAATCTATTAATGGTACAGTGGGATCTGTCCAACGCATTCTCTCGACATAGTTCCGATTTCAAAACAAAATTTCTCACATGAAATAATGGAAATAGAGAACTTCTGTTCCAGAGTCAGACATTCACAATTACAAAAGCCTTGCATATTTTTAAAATTGAATTTGTGATTCAGCAGATTTCGAGCATTAAAAAAAAAAAAAGTTTTACAAAATCTTGTTCTTATATAAATAAAGCTGCCTTCCCTTTAATACAATACTGTATCTGCAACGGCCATACAAATGTAGAATTAGGTTAACTAGACCTGTCAGTAACATAAAAATAATAAAAGCACCAAGTCTTTATTTCAAAGCACTCAATCTTTTAACTTTAATAACTCTATTGATTCCAAAGATCTTCACCCGTTTTACTGGGAGTTTGCATGACCTCCCTGTGCTTGCATATTTTTATTTTCTTTGCCAGGCATTTCCAAAAATTTGAATGTTTTGTATAAAGGAAGACTCCTCTAATTATAAAATAAATAAATAAAATAGCACACACAACTTGAAGGAAGTTTTATTTTGAAAATCCGGTACATTTGCTTGTGCCTCTGCCAAAATGCTCATCTTCATCACCTGATGCAAGCACAAAGTAAACCCAACAGTTGAGTTTAAAAAAAAACAAACAAACAAAAAAAAAACAAACAACTCATGCTTCTTAGAAAACAGACCAAATAACTAGGCAAACGAAGAGCCTACAACTTCCAAGAAAAATAAAGCCGTATTTAAGAGCCAAGATCAGCAGTCCTACTTAAAGTACAGATTCATTGCCAGTTGACTTGCACGCACCAAACCCTTTCTGCGTAATATGCCGTGACAGGCTCGCAAATGAGGCAATGAAGCAATCGGAACTGCTTCAGCGCATGGAGCCTAAGCATTGCAAGACGATCCAAATAAATTTTCTGAAAGAAAAAAAACAATATTCCAGCTTGGGAGCGGCACGTTAATTACCACAGCTACATTCAGTCTTATGGTGAAGTGCGCATTTCATCATTTGGTTTTATTTATTTTATTTGTCAAAACAAGCCTTAGCTTGAAACCTGTCCTCGGTGCGAAAAAGGTAGAGCGCAGCTGTTTGAGAAAATGGATGGATGGATGTTCTCTTTGGAATCCTAAAAGGTCTTTTAACTGTTAAATGATTACATCCTTCAAGATTTTTCTCATGTTATTTGTAAAATGTGTAACAATAAAAGCTCTGTCTTAACTTCCTGTAGGTATAGTCTTGTTTTCCCGCATTCTCTTTCTCTTAATCTTAAAGCTGCTTTTTCTATCCAAGTCAGTGTTGCCAAAAAGGCATTGGAGAAATAAAAAGCACCCACAATTGATCATTTGAGGCAAGGGATATTTGATGTCACACGTCCTACACAGAGCTCTCGGCAACCATTTTTAATGTGACTGGTCGGTCAGTGTTAGGTAACATCATCAGGCATCATCCTCCCCACCCCGCGCTCGTCGGCTCTCTTTGCTGGTCACGACTCCCTGTCAGTCCAAAGTTGAACAGTCGCCAAATCCCGGATGATCAATGACGCCTTTGAATTAGCGCCAGCTATTTGATGCTGAGATGGAATTGGAAATACGTGGAAGGAAAGCGTAGGAGAGAACACTGGAGAGCGCGGCAGCCCGTTAACAAACGTGCTCCGGAATGCGACGGAGGATCAAAAGGATAATAACATCGGGAGTGGTCTCGCTAATGCTTATTAGTTTGCCCGACAGTTAGTTGCTTTTAAGCATTTTGTCATTGTTACGCGAGTATTAAAACCAGCCGCGGTGCACTTTATGGAGTCAAAACGTAAGTCTCATCACCATGGTTTGAATGCAGAAGCTGACTGCGTATTATTGCACCCACTGCTTTTGTGCTCTCCTCTTGCTCAGCTATTCCTTCAGTGGTTTTAAAGCCTCTGGTCTGCTTTGTGGTTGGTATGCTCAAGGTCAACCTTTGTGTGGAAACTCTCTTTACCAGGCGTTGTAGGAGCAAAAGATCCCCCAATGCGTTTTGTTTTTTTTTGTCATTTATCGCAATCTCTAGTTTGTGTCGTCTGTATTACAGACAAAAGCATTTTATTAGATTCCATCAATCAGTGGAAGTGAAATTGTACTTTTTAGACAAAATCCACCAGGTGTTTAATGCTGATCCATAAGCTGTTTATTGGTTCCTTTGTGCCAATATAAACCGATCTCTTGAACTGGAGTAGCAGAGCACAGACATCCACCAAGGCAAAAGACTTGTTAGATTGAAAAATCATCACTTTTCAAGGCCACAGGATTTCACTTGGGCCGTCTTGGTGCAGTGTCTTCTGATGGACCGCTTTGGTCCTCTGGCAAGTGGACTGCAACTCCAAACAGCAATTTAGCTGAGGCTGAGTCAACAGCATCCCTACAGCTTTCAGTCCGATAGTGCACTCCCATTTTGCCTCCGTTGCCTCTTGACCCAATTACAGTCATCAAAATTAGCACAATGGAAATCATTCGGAATGATCAGTTGATTAGTTCAGTGTTTTTTCAATCTTTTTCGAGCCAAAGCACGTTTCTGTCATTGAAAAATTCCCGCAGCACACCACAAGCTGAAAATGCAATAATTTATTATATTGTTTTTTAAAACAATTAAGAATAATGTTATAACACCTTGAATAGGAATCAAATAAACATCAATAAAATATGTTTATTCTCAGCCAGTGTGGTAAATGGTTTGGATGAACACAGATCTGATATCCTAGCAGCATTCGATAAAAGACCCACAATGCTCTTCTTCCACAACTCTCAGTCTTTCTTTGTTATTAGTTTTTACAGTCGTCAGGCTATTTCTTTAGCCGCTTAGGGTTCGAACGTCTCATTTACCACAAGTTTAGCCACAAGTTCAGCGACATGGTAACTTGCTTTCAGGGCTCAGGCACATTGCTTGTTTCTCCGTGTGTTCACGCAGGCAAACAAAATACTCCACATTTTTGTTTTGAGGTGAAGGGTGTTTTGTTTAAGGGATCAAGTTTAACTTGGGGCCACAGCGATGTTGGAGAGCTTTTCACCACACACCAAGTACAACGTAGTCGGTGCTGTCGTGGTATTGCCTCGCGCCTGAAACTTTGCTTGTCTCGAAGCACAAGGCAATTGGCTAGCTGCCGCTGCTGCTACCTACTGGTATGGAAGAGTACTACATTATTACTCTGCCAGGCGATAGGCAGAATTAGAATTATTTCCCACGGCACGCCTGGCAATATCTCGCGGCACACCAGTGTGCTGCGACACAGTGTTTCAAAAACACTGGATTAGTTGACTTGCCTTATCCAGATCCTTATAAATAATTAACCCATACTTGCTGAGCACATATTCCATCTCACCACAGAGTTACATGAAAATAAAAATGTTGCCTAACAATCCCGCGCCCTCTCTGCATGTTTGTTGTGGCTCGCCCTGACTAATTGGTGGAACACTGTGTGTACCCGCGCGTATGCCAGCGAGCGATCGTGTGTTGCAACATGGGCCCATCCCAGCACGTCTGGCCCTGCAGCTGCAGTTGCTAATTTTAGCCCTGGATGTGCGTACGCTTCAGTTCCCCTCACCTGGCCTATGGGCGCTGAGAGAAGGATGATGCTGAGAGTGTAGACGATTCTTCCCTCCATCTGTATCGTACATCACCATCTGTGAATGTCTAAAACACAAAACACTGTTTTGTGTTTTAGACATTCATTCACAAGCTTCTGGATATATTTGGCCTGCCCAAATATGTCAGTTTTGTATCCTGGAGGGAGAATCATTGATTTGCCCAGGAACATATTGACTGTGCTTTACTGTCTGACGATGACCTTTGCTTCCCCAAACTTCAGTGGCATGTGGTTTAGACTTTACCTGTCTTCCTCTCTAAGTTCACAGGTCTCTTTCAAAAGAAAGAAAAATCGTTCCCCACAGCTGAATTTGCTTTTAATGAAGCTCTTTCTATTCCTGAGGTGACAGCCCATTCTGCCGCTAAGCGTTTGTTCTCGAAATGATCAAGAAAGCCCGACGGGGCGGTGAGTACAGCCGCCAGTTTCACCGTGGTTGGGTATTAGCAGTTAATCCTCCTTCCTAGGGAAAGTGTTTGGATGAACCGTCAGCGTGTGGGTGTTCCTCAAAGACCTCCTGCAAACAAGCATGCACCAAGAAAGGATATGTTTCTCGGTTTCCTCTGAGTTGCATGAATACTTTGGCATTTTGTTTGCTATATGCTAACTTTGATGTGACGATCTAATTTGGTTGGATATTTGCTTGAAGGGGAAAAAAGGCGGTCTAAAGTGGCACAAACCAGCACAGAACTTGCTCATGCTCAATAATTCATGGTTGAGTGTGTTAAAATGGCTTGGGGTCAGCTTTCATGTTTAGAGTAACTGCAAATAATATACCGTATTTTCCACACTACAAGGCGCACTGGATTATGAGGCGCACCTTCAATGAATGACCTATTTTGTAATTGTTTTCATACATTGGACGCGCCGCATTATAAGACGCAATCTACAATGCATCCACTAGATTGAGCTCCGCTCAAGGAAATGCCAACAGAACACTACACTACACTACACCCTCATTTATATAGCGACGATCAGATGTCAGTAAAACTAATTTCATCAAGCAGCGACACAGTTCACTTAACCAACAGCAAGTTATAAAATTGACTTGTTAACGTTGAACTCTCTTGCCGCTGCTCTATTTCCGTGTTCAACTGCGAAACCGATCGCCTTAAGTTTGTAAGCATGTCTCTAGCAAGGAGCAGTTTTGGGGTTGACATATTACCGTAATAACCATACACAAGGTGCATCGGATTTTAAGGCGCGCTGTGAGCTTTCAAGAAAATGGAAGGCTTTTAGGTGCGCCTTTTAGTGCGGAAAATACGGTACAGACACTCCCCGAGTTACGAACATCCGAGTTATGAACAAACGGTACATACGAACATTTTCACGGGTCTGTCGAAAAAAAAAAAAAAAAAGTTAGATTTTGTATTGCGCGCTTTTTCCGAGTGCGAACGGGCGGAGGAGGACGGCGGAGGTGACGTTCGGCGGCGCGGGACGGCGTGGGGCGGGCGGTGACGGTGGAACGGGCGGGGAGGCGTCGGCGCGCCGTCGGCGACCGATCGTCTACTCTCGCTGCTAGTTTAGCGGGCAGCTAACCCTCCAGCCCTGAAGAACGTGACGAAAAGCTCTCTCCCCGTTATATGGATGTCAATATAAGCCTTAAACATACATTCCAGACAAAATATAGCACTGAAGCAACTTACGAACGAATTCACCTTATGAACAATCGTCCGGAACGTAACTCGTTCGTAACCTGGGGAGCGTCTGTACATTGCAAAATCATACTCTACCAGTGGTAGTCCTCTGTACAGTTCGCAGGGATTGTACTCTTGCTGTCTTTTGACCTCCTCTCCAACGTCCTTACTTTTATTTCAGATTGCTGTCTATTTTTTTTTCTTTTCGATCCTGTCACAATGGGTCGATGTCGAAGTGCTCAGGAACTTCTTTACAGACTTTACTTTACAGATTTCATATCTGCTCTGCAAGATGTCCTGAAAAGATACAGTAAAAGCAGTGGTTTCACTGTCAAGATAATTTCTGGTAAAGGCCATCCTTGTAAATATCACCACTTTGCTGCAGCACTCCATGCCTAGCTGCAGCTGTGACTGACAATATCTCGAAGTCTTGGTTTATCGTGATTTTGAACACCTCGGTGTAATGAGTTACCAAGTGTGTAATGAGTAAAGAATGTTGTTCGATTCTGGAGGCACACTACTCTGTGCCCACTAGAAAGCTTTGAGGAATTTTATTGATTTCAGATTTGCATTTCACCTATTTGTTGATTTTCATTCCATTGTATTTTTTTTTCCACATAACTTAATCATATTTAAATTGCTTGCTGCTTTTTCACTGTGTTGCACTTACTTGGCTTGACTGAGCTGTTGTTTAGTGCTTTTTCATTTGTCAAAAATGATACTTCCAGGTGCTCTTTCTAGAACCTGTTCAGCAAGGGTTCTAAGCATGCTGAGCCGAAGTGCCGTAAAGCGCTGCTGGTTGCTTAGTCGTCAAGCAACTAACCTTTGAGGATGCAAGTCCAAAAATAAAATGCACAACAATAACTAACACACAATAGCTTAGTCCTGTTGGTGTACTTTAGCTATTGCCCCAGCAGTATTGTACTCCACAGTCACCACTTTGCTGCAGCACTCCATTTTCCTGTTGCCCTCACTCTCCATTGAATGAAGTTATCAGTCACTTAGACCTGCAGTCTAAGTGTTCTAGTGATGCAATGATTGTGTGTTTACCACTCTGAGATAAGACCGTGACAATAGTGGATTCGAATTGCATAAATATTCGAGACAGTTGTTTTCGATGGAAAGCCTTGCCCTAGACTACAAATCAACAAACGAACAGTACACGTTGTGTTTGAAGTCCATTAGTTGGCTTTGTTTCAACCATGGCCACTATTTAGCAGTGTAGCCTTTTTAAAAAATCCTATTGTAATATATGTTTGAAGTGCAGTCAACAGGATGGGTTGGTGCTGAGCTAGTCCTTTTCAAACACTGCTGTGGACAATGAGCCAATCTTGTATATTTCCGGGAGTGGCTCATGTAAGGAAGTTTGTTTATTGTCATTTGTTGGACCTTATTAAATGTATGACATATTGTATTTTAACAGTGACAGTTATTTGGCAAGCTAAATACGGTATTGGGATCATGGCTTCCCATGGTGGACGAAAAAGATATGTCTGATGCTGTTGTGAACACAACAGAAAACCAAATATTCTTGCCACAGTGAGACCTTTTTGAATAATTTATTCTCACAGCAGATTTGCATGCACTCGAGTCACTTCATGATGAGTTAAAACTGTTAAATTGGACTTGAGTGAACCTATCCACAACTCTGGGCACCTCCAAAATGACTTGTCTTATCTCATGTGTTTCAAATAATGACCGTCGCCTTCATTTCCCTCAACTTTGAGCTCGTGCTGTCTGTTCCTTTTTGTTAGACAGCCTAATAGGTGAAGAATCGTGCTCCTAGAAAAAAAGAGCCACGCGCATGACCAGCAGCACTTCATGCTCAATGCTAACGCCGGCGTGTTGTTGTGCTAACATAACATTGAACTGTTTTGCTATTTAGGCCTTATTACTGACTGACCATATGAACGTTAAAGCCAAACGTGTGTTTCGGGATGACGGAAATGTCGAGCTTTCACTTGACAAGATGTGATCACTCTAGAAAGACGTGACTGCTGCTCTGCACTCTCCTTGAGTCCTTCCTCTGAGATGCGTACTTGGGTTTCTATGTGAGAGTCCTTCTGATGAATACAAGGCTGCTTCCAAAATGCTTAATCAGCTGGAGTGCTCAAAAATTTGTGCATCTCAAGGATAAGCGACGTACTCTCTTCGCTTGCGGGGTCCTGATTATTATTATTTTTCCCGCGGCTTCTCCCGTGTCCCCCCCCCCAAAGTACTTGACAATGCAAATTATTCACTTCATGGTTTTGACCCCAAACTCAATATGTTTGTGTCGTTTACAGTTGAGTTATTTTTAGTATCCCAACATTTTATTTTTTAAATTCATGCTAAACTCGTCTAACCATGAGTAGAGGAGTCACAGCAACCATCTGTTTACTTTAGTCTGTGTGCATGGCCTCACCTTCAAGCATCAAAATTAGTTGTAGTCATGACCAAAGTAAAAAAAACAACATGTAGTAGTCATTTGCTGCTTCACTGCACTTGCTTCAATTCAGATTCATAGATCACATTTTTCCCAATGTAAACTTGATTTTTTTTTTACCATTGGGGTTAAACAACATCTGATTTATTTTTTCATAGTCACATCAACGAATCAATGACTTAATTTATGTTTTCACATGTCAAATAGCTACCGATGCAAGTGGAAGCATTTGAATACAATTACACTTTAAAACACAGCAATACCAGTACTTCTGTTAAATGCTGATTATGTCTGCTCTTGTCTTAGGTGACCCTCAAAGATGTGTGACATAGCCGAAAACCATTCGACTCTCCCTTTGGAGATCTGAGTTGTCGCTCACGAGGTAAGAAAAGAAAAGCTGACAGTATGTGCCTAACTAGTCTTTTAAACAGGCTCTTAGTGTGGAGTACTGAGCTGGCTACACAGATACCGATTCTTAACCCTATGTTGCATGGCTTCTGCAGGAGTTATTCAATTGTGGTTTGTTTTTAAATTTAGGGTAGATTATGGCCAAATATCATAATAAATTCACAATTTTGGGAAAAAAATACATAATAGGGGGGTACTTGTGTGCATAATGGTCACTACAATTACCTTGCCAAAAAGCATGGCAGTACTGATAGGTAACACATAGAAACTGTTATTTATTGTGTTCTATATGTTCTATATACTCTTCTGCACAAGTACAATAGGGTATTTGGACCTTTTCATCTCACGGATAGAAATTATTCAACATTTTGTGGATCCTCTTTCACCTTTTCCTCCCGCTGTTGCGCACGCTAGTGACATCTCGCGGTGGATTTAAAAACTACAACTGGTAACTTGAATAACCAATATGAGTTAAAGTTGTGGTTACTGTAAGTAACCCGTATGCAACATAGGGTTAACCTCTTGAGTGCTTTCGAATTTGCGGATTTGCCAAACTCAAAGTTGATTGCACACTGACGCATCCGATAATCGAGCCTTCGCTGACTGTGATTGGAATGTTGGGTAAAGGTTCGGATTCGTCCAGATTTCTGGAATGGGTGTATTGTTCTACATCAGCTGCCTCTGATGTTTTTTAACAAGTCACTGCACAGTATTAAATATGATCTTACATTTTGTGGTGACAGCATTTTTTTCAAAAAAGTTATAGTCGTCATTTTGCTGGCTTCACGTTCTTGTGTTTCTTGTTCTGTGTCCATTTTTCATGTCCCTGATTGCAATATGCACCTTCCGATAAATCGAATCTGCGTCTGTCCACCCCGCCATGGTTCTTGTCGTTTGTCTGTATTTGATCAATATTTCCTTCAATTTTGTTTTAAGCTCCACTTGATGCGTATTGTAATAACAGTATTTAACACGCCATAATACAAATAGCTTCATGTTACATTTGATACTAATGAAGGCCGCCCAAATAGGCGCTCACGGATGCTACTTGAGCGAAACGGAGTACATATGATTTGCTTAATGCATCTTGATTATGTAAATATCGGGAGTTACAGTTGTGCACGCATGTTTGATTTGCATGCCATGGCACGAGAATGAAATTTGGGTAGTCAAAGACTGGCCGCCGTAAGGTTTATTACCAGGGGACGGCCCATATGGATGCTGTGGTGATGGTTGTTATTCGTTGATGCATGGTGACAGGTGAGGTCAGCAGCATAGCTGATTACGTAACAGTGTGGTCAGCGCCATGCAATGAGTCACTCCCTCTCTTCTCTTTTATTGTGATGTGTCGTAAGAAATTAAATATGAGGGGACAAGAAAGTTTCATAATATGTGCCTCTCATTTAGAAAAGTTGGAGCCAAAAATGGACGTATACCGGTAATTTAAATTTACATACAGCCAACAATATTTTGACTTGTTACATTGTTTTACTTTCCTTCATTTTTGACAGTGTGAATCAGACATATATTATTTTATGACTATGTGTTCCTCTGTTTGTTTGCAGCAGGCAGCTGAGGTGTGTCTCTGAGGAAGATGCTTTGTTCAGAGCGCGGAGTTGTTGAAGAATGGCTCTCCGAATTCAAGGTAACGCCACTTCATTTGATGATTCAAATTGACAACTATTCATTGGTAGGTTACCTAAGACGTCCCTGGATTTTTATTATTATTTTTTTTCATTTATAAAATTGGCATCGGGTAGAGTGAAATACAATGTTTTTAGTACACGTGCTCAGATGCACAGACAAAGGCACTCGCACATTGTATGTACCTTCAGCAAAAGATATCGATTTCAAGGTTTGGTCAAGTATACAGTATTTTGGACATAGAAAGTCATGAACATGTACAAAAGTGAATACATCCACGTATAGTTTAAAAATCAGCATGCCGAATAATGAAAGAAAGAGAGAGCCATTGTGGCCCCGCTTACAGCAGCAAGAAAATGCAAAGAAATTCAAAATAGAAGGCATGACTCATTGTGTGAGAGTGGTGAGGAGCAGCACTCTGTTCT
This sequence comes from Hippocampus mohnikei, assembly GCA_026261675.1. NCBI lineage: Eukaryota > Metazoa > Chordata > Actinopteri > Syngnathiformes > Syngnathidae > Hippocampus > Hippocampus mohnikei. Next base: position 8,587,006 of record JAKGUB010000106.1, on the reverse strand, counting down.
TTGATAATGCAAAAGGCTGCTCTCTGAGGTTCTATCTGCCTCTTCTAATTTGATGTCAAGAACTCACTTTTCTCGAGTGGATCCATTTTCCTCACCCTGTCCCCAATTTCTTCACATTTCCCCGAATATTTTTGACATTGCCGTCATTTAGCCTTACCTCAAAGGGGCAAAAGAATATGAAATGCTTAACTGATTTGACTTCATGGACCCGAACGGCTTCTTGATTGAGACAGAGGATTGTTACTGACTAAATGCTGCTTTAGGTGTTTGTCAATGACGAAATGCTGCTGTCTTCTTGTGTCTAAAATAACGCAAGCTAGTATTTTAAGAAATTACTGTGTTAGTCTTCCAGCATGCCCGCGACCCTCGTGAGTGAGCATAAGCAGTTCGGATTATGAATGGATGCATCCAAGTATATGTCATCAGTCAGCCAAACGGACACTGTTTTCTCTGCTTTTATCCAGTCCTTACCAGAAACCCACCTCTCAAGTTATGCCGGCAGCCTTCATTTGAAGAAATCCTTGGTACCAGCGCTGTACAGGGTCATCCAGGATCCCGGCAATGAGGTGACATGGAATAGAAAACGCACGCATGATAACACAATAGGAAGTGGACCAAAAGTAACGCAAAATGAGTTTACTTTCAATGTCGTCATATTTTCTAGCAGTAATTCCCATAGGAAATACTGAAAAAAAAATATTTTCCAGGGCTGGTCACCATTACATAGTTTGTGTTACCTGAACTGACAGTGTTTTAAGTACCATTGTAACATTCTTAATTGGCATAGAAGTGCAAAAAGAAGTGCAAAATTGAGCTCACTGCCCAACTTTTGGCTTGGTGGATATGTTGACGAATATAGAAAGGAAGTTTTATTTGGCTACTAGATTACTTGGTTATGGTAATATTTACTTTCAATTTGCTCTTAGCAATGTTGCACTGAGCAGCCAGGACAGAGGGGCATGGACAGCATTTCCACTTCAATGGTGAACATTTAGGCCATATCACAAGCAATTGACTCTGATGGAATTAATGAAAACAATCAAATATCCTGTGCTTTCTGTACCAGCAAATTCACCTTCCATATTGTCTTTTGTGACCTGAAGACAATCTTTGATGAAAGGCCAGAGGCACTCGGTGATATGGAACTCTAATTTTACACTCGTGATTCAGTGGGAAAATCCAATTATCTTGGCAGTCTTTTTCTCGCTGCTCCTTCATCGTCAAATTTGATATCAACCAACCGCAGATTGAAATTAATTCCAAATCTCATCCCTGCCTGTGCAATCCCATTAGTGATCCAGCAGAGAGAAGACGTGTGCACGCATGTATGTATAAGAAATGGATAGGTGTCAATGACCTGTTGGGCTAAAGTTGTTATGTACCTGTGCATAAGAGTGCTCTTTAGACTCTTGAGTTAATCACCACTAAAAGGTCCAAAGAGCAGCACACTAGCTGCCTGACTTTCATTATGGTGATTTTCTCCCTTACCTCCTCCCTACCACCCATTATGGACTAGATTTTACCCCTAAGCCTCGCTTGGTTATGTGAATAGAATGCGCATCCATGTTAGAAGGCTATGATGCTCAAACCGGAAAAGAGAACGACCAGTGTGTGCTCGCCGTAAACACAGATTCGTATGGTTTTACGCGTGTCCCTTTTGATCCATCCAGCTGTTGGAGCCCGTCTGCCACCAGCTGTTCGAGCTGTACCGCAGCTCCGAGGACCGCCTGCGGCGTTTCACAATGCAGTTTCTGCCCGAACTTGTGTGGGTCTATCTTCGAGTCACAGCCAGCAGAGATCGTCAGAGCAATGGCTGCATTGAGGCCCTCCTCCTAGGCATCTACAACCTAGTGGGTGTCACTTTTTCTCTATCAGTATATACAGTATGTGGATCCCTAAGCCTTGTTTCCATTCTTCACTAAGTTGTTTTTCAGGGTTTATGTTGATCCATCCTACAATTCCAATCACAGTGGCATGGTATGGGTTCTTGAATGTGATTTGGTGCTGGACAAACTGCTGTCCTTTGATTTGATCAACAGAGAATTTACATCTGTTTTGTGCAAGATTGGAAAATGAAGGAAAAAGTCTTATGGAAAAAAATATTAAGCTGAGAATTTCACAATTCGGGGCAGCACGGTGGTCGACTCGTTAGCACGCTGGCCTCACAGTGCAGAGGTCGAGGGCGGCTCTGGCCTTCCTGATGCCCAAAGACAGCTGGGATAGGCTCGCCCGTGACCCTTGTGAGGATAAGCTCAGTGTCAACTAGGCCACTTGCTCACCAGCATCACTTTTCAAGTATCATGTGATCTACAGGTTCTCAGCTAGTGGTAGCATTTGGATCAGGTGATACATGACGCTTTGTCTTGACCCTGACTTGACTCACATTATTGAAGAGCAATCCCCAGTCTACACTTTTACAATCGACCCCAAATGTGGAATGTCTCTCAACAACAATTGTTTTTGTGTACTTAATGGAGGATAGAAGCTGAATGGATAGTGATCTAATGCATCACAAGTCATTACATTCTCAGACAGGTGCACCATTTTAAACGAGCTGAAAGACAACCCACAGGGAAAACCCAAGCTCATGGGCCGCGGTGAGATTGCATCACCAGGAAAGCTCATCTTGAAAATGTGCGAAGAGAGAGGCACGTCAATAGATAGCACTCCATTTCAGCCGATGCTGCTGAAAGTATATTCATGCATAATTTATTCCTCTCATTCCACACACATGCAGTTTGCCTCACACGCACATACCACCCGCATAGGCTGTGATAAACAGCTTGCTTATTAGTAGTGCCACACACAAGCCCAAGCCAATAAGCCTGACGAACAGTGTCAGGAGGAGTGAATGATGCGTTTTAACCCGTTTGACATCACAGTCTACTAAAATATAGATTATGACTCATTTGAGGAATCAGCGGTGGTTTTACTCGAGCTGAGGTTCCTCTCTTGATATTAGAGCAGTCCTAAAATTCTTTGAAAATCTTTCCTCATTAACTGATTGATTTTGATGATTTTCTGCTTGCCCCACAATCTTGTCCGCTTTTCCTGTAAAAAGTAACATTAATCAATTTTACCCTGAAACATCACTAAAATATGTTTAATTTAGCTTACGTTCCATTCTCAAGAGGCTTCAGCGCCCCTGAATTCCTCTTCACGCCTTGAAAAGCGCGGATCTGATGATGCAATCATAACGGTGTTCTTATCGGTCTTCACGTGCTGAGAGCCCCGAGAAACAAGTGCTTTGAGAAATCATGAGAGACAACGCTTGTAATCCTCTTCATCTGGTTTACAAGCGGAATGTCTGCACTTGATGAAAAATTCAAAACATGCCTCTCTTCATATGTCTGAATGCAGACATCATCATTGTGATTGAGATTGTGTCTTGGGGAGTTACTGTACAATTTTGACTCCAACTATCTTATCCGGTCGGTTCCTAATCGTAATATGATTATGCGTTAAAGTAAACCCACTCATGATGACTTGCAGATGTTTTGAAAATTAAGAATGCATTTAAATAACTGGAGTATGTCTTCTTGATGTTTTGTCCCAACCTGCTTGTTTGACATTTTGCCATGGTGGTAATTCACTTATTCCAGTGTTTGTGAGTCACTGATTCTGTGTAGCACGGAGCTTCACTTCAGCCCTGCAGCAGTCTATTGTGCTGATTAAGTTGTGAAGACTTACTACTGTGACTGAACATTATGGACCAGCTTGTTCAAAGCAATGCTCCGTAGCTTTCATGACATGGCCTCTCTGTCTTCTTTTCCGTTGACCAGGACATTGTGGACAAAGATGGCAACAGCAAGCTGCTTTCCTTCACCATCCCGTCGTTATCCAAACCTTCGATATACCATGAGGTGAGAAAGATCCTGCCCTCTGCCCAGTGTTCTTTATTTGTCCTCTTCTATTTGAAGATCTAAAACAAAGTGTTAATTTAGGATGGTACTGAAATGTTTGCACTTGCAATGAGGCATCTCTGATGATTCACCCCAACCTTCCCTTGTAGCTCTACCTGTCTACTAAGCACAGTCATTCATTAACATAGGTTAGTAAGATGACACCCTGGAAAAGAGCACACGGGGGAGAGGAGTTCATTTCCACCTGCTCCAAGAGTTGATGATATTCATACGAGATGATAAGGGCGGCGCGGGCTCAAGGCGATTTATAAATGTAATAGCAAGCTTGAGAGGCTTGAGCATGCATGCTGAGAGAATAAAGCAAACCTAGCCGACATTAGCATGCCCTTGAGTCTCTCCTTAAATTAATCCATCCTCCCCTCATTGCGTGCATGGTCCTTAAGAGGAGAAAAATCACTCTAATTTAGGGGTGATGTTAACTGTGGGCTTCATCACAATGAAGAGGCCCAGCGACGATAACAATCTTTTCTTGTTCTAATTAGTTTCCGCTGAGTTATCAGAATGAAAATGGATTTGATTGCCATTGTCAGTGAAAGGTGCACTCAAGACTTCTTTTTCTTTTCCTTACTCGTGCAATTTATAACATAGACTGGTAATAATAATCCCCCTCCCAAATTTAATACGGTTTTGTAAAAGATTGTTACATGATTTCAGGTAATATAATTATAATAAGGCTATGAGGGCATGCAATAAAAATAGACTGAAAAGAAAGTAAAATAAACTCTTAAATACCGTTGGGTCAGAAATAACCCAAATTACATTAAAAAAATGGACCGGCCCGTTGAGTTAATTTCAGGACTGTTACCAATGAATATTTTAAGAATGGATTATCCTATTGATTATTGCATGGATGGCTTGGGTTATATCACCCCTTCTTTTCCAGCTTTTGAAATGTGGGAGTTAGTGGACTACCATGAAAAAAAAGTCACGCAAGCACATGCAAACGCTACATAGGAAAGCTGGAGCAGAGTTTTGAAGCCTGTTCCTCAGAACTGTGAGGCATTTGTGCCAACCACAGTTGTGCCCCAGATTAATGCGCACCTTTTTCGGTTTCTGCCTGAAAGAGAGAAGAAACAGTTGAAATGTGCTCAAATATGACCTCGTCGTGTAAAGTGTTTGAAGCATCACTTAGTTGTGTCAGTGCCACTGAACTTATAAAGTCATCGTGCATTTGTTTTCTGTATGTATAGCCTTCAAGCTTGGGCTCCATGGCCTTGACCGAGGGTGCTTTGTGTCAACATGACCTGATCCGAGTGGTGTACAGCGGCCTCCACCCTCAGAGAGAGACCTTCACGGCGCAGAACAGGTACGCTCGTTGCTCCCAACGGGCATTGATCAGCAGACTTTATCAAGACTTCGCTTTCCTTTGAGCACATGAGGGAAAAATCAATTTCTCAGACTGAAATATTGTTTATGGCAAGAAACTCCAAGCCACTCCATGTCTGGCGCGTCGCTCTGATGATACATAGCCAGTCGTTTGCCTCCACTGCACACGCTCGATTATAGCGCTTCCTGAGGACCTCTGCAATGATACAGATGTGCACACACTCAAAGGTGGAAGAATGCTGACTTTTACAGGCAGTGTAAAACACTCCACTAATAATCTGGCAGAATGTAAAAACCTGGGGGGGGTTCTTTTTTTCCGCGTTTACAAATACTGCAATATGATTTTAAACTATCATTGTGACATTCATGTGCATTTGCAGGTTTGAGGTGCTGTGTTTCCTCATGCTGTGCTACAACTCCGCTGTGGTCTACATGCCCTTGTCCTCCTATCAGTCAGTCTGCAAAATGAGCTCACGGTGAGGAATGCCCGCACAGACAGAAAATACATAGGGAAATATCTTTAACATAAATATATGCGACCTTGATTTCATTCTCCGCTGCTGCCTCATAATTGTAGCGGACGGCTTTATTTTTATTATTATTGTGCTTGGTGTTGTATTTTTTTTTAATTGCAATATCAACTTAATGTACAGTCTCTTTGGGACTGGTGGGCTATTACTTTTCCCGGCTGAAACATTTATCGTTTTGGGTTTTTACCAACACTGATGTCATGCCAGATGAAATTCACAACGTCTCACGCGGGAATATTGTCATTTTACAGCTGATCACTGGTATGCTAAACTGCTATATGTTGTGAATTTATAATCTGCTTTATAACTCCTAAATTCATTAATTTAATCTTTTTCATCTTGGCTTTCATCATCACACAGTTTCTTCAGAAATTTTACTCTTGAATTTCAGCATTGTTTTGCAGTCAGTGAGGATTAATATGTGATTCATAAGATCAGTCTTTGTGCTTTGAGGCTTTCGCTAGTAACGGCCAGTGAAGTCTGCACGGCAGTGCAGTCTGTACACTATTTCGGAGGACGGAGAGTAACGTTTGACTGTGAAGGTTGCAGTGCGCCAGAACAATGCTCAGCCCTCAAGTCAAGCCTCCCGGAGAGCACTTAATGCTCAGGACTGCTGTCAACGTGTGTGTGCCATCCTCAGGTTGTGTGTATGCGGTTTCCCACGGCAGCAGCAGAAACTCTGGCGGGAGCCGTGCAACCGCGTGCTTTTGGATCCTGAGTTCATGGTGCAGATGCTGACTGCTGTTTATCATGCCATGTAAGTGTCGCATCCTATTGTCGTCTACACCCGATGACCATTTCATTAGGTACACTTGTGCAATCAGTTACAAGAGTTATAGCCAAAATTCTCCCTACGGATAATGGTCAGTTTTTATTGAATATCCCAGAAAGGTACCGTATTAAACTAAAAATATAGTGTCTTTACTCTTTTAGTTGCATGGGGACCAAAATATTAGGATCAGATTTCATTATGATGTACTGCAGTCCTAAACGAATTATAAGATGCAACCACAGTATTGAACATATTATTATCCCTTCAAGGGCCCACAAATTTCCATCCATCCGTTTTCGAGACAGTTTGTCATTATTAGGATCATGGGTGAACTGGACTGTCTCTCAGCTGGTGAGAGGTGGTCTACAACTCAACACCATGGAATGGTGTTCTATCAATCGAAGGGCAAACATTCATTCACATTCACACCTACAGGGAATGTTGACACTTCACCCCCGCATGGGGAAAACGTGCAAATTCCACACAGGGCCCGAGCTGAGATCTGAACCCAGAACATCTGGTATGAGACAGACGTCTTGAAAATATAAAATTGAAAGCGGAAAAAAAACGTGCAGTTATTATTTCCCCAAGCTGTGTGTGACCAATCTACTGTCAGCTTAATTTTTCACCCCAGGAGGCATGGCAGCAATCTGGAGATTTGTCAGACATAGACTACATATGTACGAAGAGAGATCAAATATTGTTGTTGTTTTTCTGTTTTTTTTTAAGTCATCCTGGCCACCTCATTTGCATGCCCTACTTTCACGTGTATCCTTGGCTCAAGCAGCCACGTGAAGCTTCACACTACATGCAAAGACCTTGGCCGTGGCAGAGGTAGACATGCTAGGATTTAGGTTAATATCTATCCACCAAATGATTCAGTGCCACATAAATTACTGTTTTTCTCCCACCTTGAGGATAAAGGGAACACAATCTTCAATGATTTGTCCAATGTCTTCATGTAGTCACGCTTTTCAGGTTTGAAAATATTTGTGTCCTTTAGGGATAATCAAATCAATGAACTCATAAGAATTCATTTTCTAGAAGCAAATGAGGCAAAATAGCATGCCTTACTTGGCTCCAACCAGCAGGGGCACTGATGATTCAGATTCAATAGTTTGCTGTCTAAAGAAGCAGAGCGCAATGTAATTCGAAAATCAAGGGCTTTTGTCACAGGACACGTCTTTGATATTGACTCTGTCATGTGTCTGTTGTTCTTGTAGATATAATGGAGAGTGGGAGATGGGGCGAGAAGCTTTAGAGGACATACTGTACAGAGCCCAGCTGGAGCTTTACTCCCAGCCTCTCCTGGTAAGTAACAGGGTAAATGCAGTTGCGCCAGTCTATCCAATCCATCAGTGTCGTTCATTTGGCTGCAAAGTTCATGTCACTTTGCGTTATGTGTCAAAACGCAGCTGGGCAATGCCATGAAGAACTCGCTGCCAGACAGCGCCCCAAACGAACCGCAGGGGCGTAAAGTTCTGCAGGTGGAAGTGACACCCACCATTAGCCGCATCTCCATCTCCGCCATCACCACCGCCTCTATCCGACGCCACCGCTGGAAGAGAGAGGGTAAGGCTCCGGGAATAGACAGCACCCTCACCAGTGACCATTTATGTCCTCATCATTTCATCACTATTTGAAAGTAACGCAGATATTTATGATGACCTGCTATGTTTTCCAATGTGTGAAAGGCCACAAGAAGGAGCTTTTAGGTGAGAAAATGATTTGTGTCATTTTATTTTGGTCCTCCCAGCAGTGAGAAAGAATCCTGTCACACCATTAGCACTGTGCAAAATGGTGTCTCCTGTCACTTTCTGTAGTTGTCATCATTGTAGTTTGTGTCTCACTGCTTTGTATTCTTTCTTCACCCGCCTCTTCTGTAAGAAAGTCATGACAAAATGGTGCTTGCAGATTCCTCCGCCTTCATCGCTGGAGGAGGCCAGTAGTCAGTCGCTTTTTAGAATTGTAGTTTTTACTTTTGTAGACTCTCGGAAATTGATGAGACAAGAGGTGGCGGAGGCCCGCTGCCACTAAAGAACCACGTTTGTCTTGTTGACTCCCAGATTGTTTTGACTACTCGAGCGATGCAGAGTTGAGTGTCACCGTCGCTCGTCCTAGTCCCGCCCAACACCCATCAGCCAATGAGCAGAGAGATGGGGGCCCTCACAGCCTCCACCGTCACAGCAGCAGCATCATTCCCCCCATCACACTCGAGGGTAGGGCACAGGGGCGGACACCGTGAGCAACAACCACCCAAAACTCACCCTCTTTCCTCCCCTTCTTCAGCTTTGCGGGATTTCTCTTTGCTGCCTCTGCATTCCTCCATAGTATCCTGCCGCTCCGTTTTCACGAAGCCAGTACATTTCGGTTCAGTAAACATTTTTCAAAAAATGTTTCAAAAGTCGGTCAACATAACTGAATTACTTTTAGACATCCCAGCATTTTCCACAGCAAAAGTCTAATATGGCCCGTGAGGGCTCGCAGCATCCCAGGTGTGGCTGTTGGTTGCCTGCATGTCATTCAAGTGGAGACTCATGGCAGCAAGAAAATGGATTAGAAACAGTGGTGTGTAAAACTGCAGCTAATGTTAACATGTATTTCCGTTTTCGTCGGCTCACATCTTTAGATGTGTGCTTCTTCTCATTAGGGCCGGGTTTAGCTGGAGTGTATCCGAGATGACTTTGGGCAAGGGTTAGAACAGCCTGGACTGGTTGCAAGTCAGTCGTACTACAGTGCTCCACAGATTTTTCGTTGATTTTATTTGCTCTTGATTGGACTCTTCAGCTGGTTCTACTGTTTGTTTTGTTAAAATAGGGCCCGACCGATGTGAATTTTTGCAGGTCAATGTCAATTTTTAATTGGCAGGGAAAAAAATCAGATTCATCGCCCAATTAAAAAAATATTTCCTGTGTAATGAATAAAATAGAAAATCACAGGAAAATTTTGAATGGGACTGCTGACTGTTGCTAGTCTGAAAGCCGCATTTGTGAAGGCTTTGTGGTGAGTCGGTCTTGCCCTGACCAACTGTTTGGACCTGAACGATTTAAAGTTGGACCTGTTTGAATCTGTCGAAATCTTTTTAAATTAGAGGTCAAACCCCCAAAGGTTTAGTACCGTAATTTTAGGTTTTTATTTTGGAAATTTTGAGGGGGAAAAATGCTAAACTGAACTGTCCTGCTTGGTGAAAACATGGCTTTAACTCGCCCGCACCTAACAGCCCACTGCTCTTTGCCTGAAAAAAAAAAGTGAAAGAGATGCCAATTTTGCTTTGGAAGGAAGTGAGGCCAGTGGCCTTGTTGCATGGGCCTGTCAAAACCTCTCAGTCTACTTCCCACGAGTACATTTTTACTTTGGCCCTTGTCACTCACTGAGTCATAGCGGCTGTCTTTCTCAACCTTATAAGCAGATCAAGTAGATCCGTTTTGGTTGACTGGCGGACCACCTGACCTCCCGTTTCCCTGCCGCGGTTCATTGCGCCGCTTTTTCGCTCACGCTCGGCCCCACACGTTCATACAAGCGACTCTCCATTCTGTTTTGCAGTCCAGCAGCGTTAGTGACTGCCAGCGCAGCCTTCTGCCATGTCACATTATTCCCTCAGCTCAGTGAGTGGGAACGAGCCTTCTGTCATGCATGCCTGTACTTTAGCAAGCTTTCCAGATTCCCTCCAGATACCGAACATCATACTTGACAAGGTCAAGCGGAATGATTCGGTTGGTAGTAACAAAATATCAAGCACAGCAAAACAGATCCACTAATTGCTAGGGTCCACCATCCAGCCCATTTTGTCCTTGTTGAAAGTCTCTATCTATCTTTGTGTGCTCTTTGGATATTGAACCTATGGCATGAATGAAGGTCAGGAGGAACTGTTCAGTTGCCTCTGCACGACCTTTTCCTTTAAAGTTCTTTCTGCAGCTCTTCCTACGGAGAGGACTGGGAAGAAGGATCTTGTTTGTTGTGAACTCGATTGCATGCTCGTGTCATATACTTGTTTTGACTCTGGAGATGTAATGATATCCAAACGTCACAATACGATATTCTCATGATATGAAGAGGAACGATACAATAATGATCACGAGTTTCTGGTGAGTTGGCGATTAAAAAAAAAAAAAGCTCACGATACTGTGTAAAAACGTTTGTGAAGAAAAAAAAATCACTCTGGGAAAAAAACACACAATTGTGTTTTTGTACACTTCATCATACAGTGATGAAGAAATAGGATGAGCCAGTCATTTTATTGTGATGTGCTCCTATTGGCACAGTGGCGCAAGCTATCGTGGTCCATGTAATTCACAATGTTGTGTTTGGCTCAAGCGGGCGAAAAGTCATGTTTATTTGGACGGAGGTGTTGAAAAATATTTGATGGTATGACTGATTTACGCAAATGACAACTTCTGCAATACGTCCAGTTATCATCTATACGCTGTACAATAATGGACCATGTGTCAAGATTTTATCCATTTCATACAGACTGTTGAGGAAATTGATTTTAAGCTGCTATTTTGACACAAATAATTGAACCTGTGCATCAATTTGCTGCTGTAAAAGAAAGGTTCCATCGGTACCGCAGCAGAGTTTTTAATTTATGTTGCTTTAAACGCTTTAGGTGTCACTAATTCAGAATTGAACCAAGTGCCCGCCAAAACATTCTGATCATTTGCACAACATAATGTAATTCAGTAAAAGACCGATATCACCTTGTAGCTTCATCTTACAGTCTTCCAGGAAGACTGTCTACATCGTAGACTCACACACTGTGTTCTAGTTCTTCCATACCAATGCCATCCAATCTTAACTTTATGGATCTTTTGGTCCATGTGCATTCCCACTGAACACATAAAAATGTCTTGAATTACGAATCTATGGTGCTAATGTTGCATTGAGTGATTGATTGCTTTAGTTGTGCATCTTTACTTTTGAGCAATATCCTTATCTGTCTTGGACACATTTCAAGCGTCCATGTAGAATGTGTGAGAGGGCTAACCGATGCCGTTCCTGGCCCAGTTGCCTCGCGGACTTGTCGGCACAAAGTGGCGTGCCATCAATCTTATGAGGCGTTTGGAGCAGCAGCGGCCTCGGAACTCTCCGCAGATTAGCAGGCTGGACTGGGCTGGCCAGTCACGTGACCAAGCGGTGCCGCAGCAGGAATAAATGATGGATTGGGCTGGAGAGCATGCGTCTTCCCCCAACCTCGTGTTCTTTGCATGTGAATACGACCCTTCTCTCTGCTCCGTCTGTTGACCTTGCTTGTCCCAACAGTGCATGATGGAGACCAACGGCTGTCTTTCTTGAACATTTTTACATTTAAACTGTCTTTTATGTATCTATTTATTTATTTATCCCCTGTAACCAGAGAATGATGATGTTTGTGACATGAATGCTGAGCCTGGTATTAACTCATTCAGTACCAGCCAATTCTGGACCAAGTCTGAAAAGACGTTTAAAAACATCTTTGGGAGTGAATGAGTTAAGTTACTCAACTATCACCTACCGCACAATGATAAACAATTTTTGGGTTAAATACAGTACCGTGCAAAAGTCTTAGGCCCCCCTCAAGTGTCCATCCTGACTCTTTTCACAGCAGTTATGTAAATTAACTCATTCAATGCGAGCCATTTGCACTGATCACCCCCTTTGAGTGGCAGCTCATTTTAGAGCGTTTTGACTGATTTTTTCCTTGTCCCACAGAATATTGACTTCCACCCACCCATCCGTCTATTTTCTAATTTGCTTATCCTCATGAGGGTCGCGGGCGTGCTGGAGCCTATCCCAGCTGTCTTCGGGCAGTAGGTGGGGTACACACCCAACTCGTTGCCAGCCAATCGCAGGGCACACATAGACGAACAACCATTCGTCCTCGGCACTGTATTTTGATTCTCAAAGACAATTCAAGTCGTTGGCATTAAAAGAGCTAAAAGTACCTAAACATACATACGTAAGCCTTGTCATTAGTGGGGCGTACTGTACATGTGCCATTCAGAAAATATATGAACATAAAGGCTGCAAAACAATAACAACAGTAGTTGATAAACTACATAGAAAGAAAAATGGCCCTTGACCCTATATTTGTTTGTGGTCATCATAGCTCAAACAAAACAAGTCAAACTGTGGCCTAAGACTTTCGCGTGGTACTGTGTAACTCACAGGCCTTGGCTCAAGGTCAATATGTTCTGTGTAGATTTATTCTTCCATTTGTTAGGGAACTAATGATTCTGTATGGCCTGAGCTGCACTTAACATGTCTTTTTATGTCGTTATGCTGTTATTTTAACACTTTAAAAAAATGAATGTGATCAACCTAGATGCGGACGGTATGAGCGCTGGTGAGGATTCCTTCAACGCAAACGACCCAGATGAGGGTTTCTCCTCCGGAGCATCCAACAGCAGCCAGCCCAGCGGCACCAGGGCGGGCGGCGGCGGTCCGAGGGCCGGCAGCCTAAGCAGCGGCGGCAGCAGCATCAAGAAAGCCATCGCGGCCCGACTGTCCCGGGACAAGGAGCGAGATAGGCCCGAGGTGGCGAAGCAGGTTGACGCATCTGCGGAAGTCAAGCGCCAGCACCAGAGGAAGCAGTCGCCCCCGGCCAGCATCCGACTCGACGCCATCCAGCTGAGTCCCATCAAGAAGCACCTGAGCTTTCCCTCCGGACCACCGCTGGTACGGACTGGCAGCACATCCTCCAGTAAGTCTTTTGACTGCATGGCCTTCAGCCTGAACGGTGGCACAAGGGAACAAGAGGGCGGCGGCGGAGGCTCGACCGAAGACGGCGGGCGTCCCGCCGGCGGCTCCCACCGCCATTCCACTGTCAGCCTGCAGGAGGGTCACATGATCAGGCCGGATGACCCCCTTCTGTCCCCCGGGGCCCCCCTCACCAAGCAGTCCCGCTCCCCCAGCTTCAACATGCAGATCATATCACAGGTTTAACGTGTATCGTGGATATAACAAATGTCTGCACACCCTGGTTCACATGTTAGATTTTTGTCATAAAAAAAAAAAATGAGACCAAGATAAATATTTCCGAACGTTTACCACCATTAATACAACTCAGTTGAGAACAAAAATGAAACAAGATATAAAAACAAACAGATGAGATCATGTGGATGCAAAAGGATGCACACCCTCTTGTAACTGGGAATATGATGTGTTCAGAATTGACCAGTCACATTCAAATTCATGTTAAACGGGAGTTAACACACACACCGCACTATTCAAAGTGCTTCCGAATAACCCCATAGGAAGTTCGGATGTTTTAATAGGCTTTCCCTGGTATTCTTTTTCTTTCTAGCAGAAGCCAGAAGGGTTTGCGCTAACACTGACTGCTATTTGGAAATGTTCATAATTCCCTCCAACTTGACGAAGGCCTCATTTGCTGCTGACAAAAAAAGCCTCCACGCATTATTGCTGACACCAACATACTGCACTGCAGGTATGTTGTTGTTTTGCTGATGAGCCGTGTTGTTTGTGCCAAAGGTAAGACATAAAACATTGGTTTCGTTGACCCAAAACATTTTCCAAAATGCCCTTTCGAGATTCCAAGTGTCTTTTTCTTTTCTCTTTTTAAAATAAGGCTTTCATCTGCCACCCCACCACATAGCCTCGACCTGAAAAAGATGGTCACATACTTAAAAGCAACCACTACTTGGCAGAAATTCCTGTAGCTCGTCCAAAGTTGCCGCTGACCTTGTGGCAGTCTCCCTGACCAGATTTTCATCCTTTCTTTGGTTCTTTCTTTTTGTTTTTCTTGTCTTTTCATCACATTTGGAGGGATGTCCGTGTCTTGATAGTGTTACAGCTGTGTCAAATTTCTCTCATTGGTGGTAATTGCCTTTACCATGGTTGTTGGGATTTGTTTTGTTCCCTTCTCCTAACTGGTACCTTTTGAACGCTTAAGGTTCTTCTGATGCTCTGGATGCCTACCGGCAGACCATTGGTTGTGCTTTAATATTACTACTACACGAATGTCAGGAAAAGCCTACTAGAACATCTAAGCGTAATTTGGAGTTAATCATTAGCACTGCAATCGTGGTCTGCGCTTGCTGAATGTGATTAGTTGATTCTGAACAATGCCACATATCCACTTATAGGGTGTGCACACTTTTGCCACCCAATTATTTTTACTCACTCTCTCAAACATTAGTAATAAAATTCAACCGAGTTTTACAAGTTTGAAGCCACATTAATGGCTTAAATGTTCCAATATTTATCTGTCTTATTTCTTTTCGTCAACAAAAACCGAGCATTTTGACCGCGGAGTGTCGACTTTTTATATCCACTGCATGCATGTGGTTGTGTCTGTCTGTCCATCTTCAGTCATGATGAAGAGGTAATTCCTCCGGCTCCTAAAAGGGGAACGTCTTGGCCAGATTCCCGGCAACGTACAGTGGTTCAATGACATTTCACCTTTAGTTTGAGTCGACATTCACTCAGCAATAATTCCCCCGCGGAAGGCGTTGGTAAGCTTCGTCCTCCTCTTTCCCGCCCCGTCATTCCTGGGCTCACGTGCAATCGCTCTCACTCGCTAAATCTTTCCCATTAAGTGCTGTTTTTTTTTTAATCACGAATGTGTGCGCGTGTATGTGTGTGTTTCAATTATTTTTTTTAAGTGACAATCCAAAGAAAGGTCGGATGTTTAAGTCAACGCGTTATTTTTTATGTTAAATGGTATACAAGAGTGCACTTTGTGCTGTCAACCCAAACTGGAACTAAATAGGGATATCCAGTCTAGAACTGGAGTTGAGGAAATCACTACTGAGGTTATTTATTACCAAATATATATATATGTGTATGTATGTATGTGGGTGTAAAGCATTATAGACAGGTATATGCATACAAACAACTGAATAGGTCATGAGCATTAGCTCTTCATGCTGGCGTTTGTCTTCCTTCTAGTGGCGAGTGGCTTTCACAGCATCCTAGTCAGTTCATGCAGCACGTTGTCGTGGAACATTTTTGCTCTACCTCATCACGTTATTCACCAAGACCCCAATGGCGTCGGACATTGGGCACGTGAATTTTATTATACTACTAGAACTATTCTACATTTCCTCATATAGTGGCCAAAGGTGTTAATTTACGCGCCCACCATCGGTTCGGGGTCATTGGAAACAATTGGATCCATTCAACTGCTTCTTTAAGATGTCTTACTTTTTTGGTTTTCTTTTGCAAGTGCAATTGTTTGAATGGGCTCCTCATGCTGTCGGCTCGCTTTACATCAAAGCCCGTCCGAGCTTCAGCGATGCTCGCCCGCATACGGGCGAGCATCATGTCACCCCACCATCTTTTTGTGCCAACACGCGTCCTGTCCTTAAGCTCGTTTGCTCACCTGTCTTAAGTTGAATAGAATTTTCATCTATATATATTTTAATTTATTTCCTCGTGGGGAGGCAACTCTCAACCAATAGTGTACATAACTGCACTTTTTGGCCCTTGTCGTCATGCTGTGTCTTTAAAGCGGGGTAACATGGTGATTGTACCTTCTCGTTGGCTGTAAATGACTCACGGGGTATGGCTGGAAGATTTGTGATTATCTCTTTGTTGTCAAATGTGCATGTGGCATTGCAGGAAATGAACGACCACCATTACGTTTCACACTGTCCATCCATGCTAAGGTGGAATCTTCAAAGTCCTACTCGATAAGTTCTGAGACACTTTCACTTGTAGCTTATTATCTTTAAAGCTGATTTTCCACATTGGAAATAATGGAAATAAAAATCTGGCCATCATGAAACCAAAACTGATGAGAGTGGTTTCTACTTGTGAGCGCAGAAATAAAGAGTATGGAATAAAAGAGAGTGCCCAGGCAGACCAGATGCACTGCGCTATGTGGCACATGGTCACATCACCAAGCACAAATACTGACCCTCACTGCAGCCACATCAACATCAAGTAGGGGGCGATTATCAACTAACGTGAATCTGAGCAGACAGCAAAACTCAATGCAGCTCTGCTTACCTTTCAACTTTAGTGGCTCTGGATCTTCACCCAACCTAGCGGATTATGTGATTGGAGGAGAAAGTGCAAGTGGGGGTGAAAGTGCATAAATGCACATTTTCAGTTCCAGGGAAGTGCGATCAAAGACTTTCTTGGTGTAAAAATGTTTCATTTGATGGGTCAGCACTGGCAGGCACTGCGGACTAAACGCGTTTGCAAGCCATTAAAAAGTCAGTTTGCCGTAATAATATATTTGAGCAGTCTTAGCAAAGGCAATGGCTTTATAATAAAACTAAAATAAAGTAAAACTGCTCCTCTTTGAATACCAGAGAGAAGTGCCATGGAAAGAGGATTTTGCTGTGCAGTCCTGTCACATAGTGGCATTTTATAATTTTGTTTTGTTTTCACCAACTTCGCCCCAACTCTAAAAGACTGGGCAAAATTTGGGGGGTTGTACGACTTTGAAGGTTCAAAAACAAATTTTCCTTTTGGGAAAACATGGGAATTCAAATAAATGTTTTTTAAACCCTCACTCTACCATAAAAAAATTAAACTACTCATCGTTTTAATCGAGCCAATGTGGACGACTTTGGAGGTTTCATTTTTTATTCTGGTCCGAATGATTCCAAAGTTCATTTCCAGCTTTGCATGTGTAACAAACTTTTAGTTTTCAATCATTTTGATGCACTTTAATCCATCCACCTTTACACTCTCTCTCTCTCTCTCTCTCTCTCTCTCTCTCTCTCTCTCTCTCTATATATATATATATATATATATGTTTATTTTTTTTATTTCACACACTCAGTGCAGGGTTTTTAAGTTTCTTCTAAGAGGTAATTTTCTGGAATGTTGCATCTGCCAAGCAGTGTTGTTTGTTTTCTATCTTGACAGTTAAAAGGCAATTGATTTATTTTTTCTTCTTCTTCCTTTGGATGCTAAAAGATTGCTATAAATCCCAGTCTCAGGAGTTTAGTTTATTTAAACAAACAAAAAAGGCGCATTTGAACACTTGGCAGCATCAAACTTTCTGTTCTTGTCGTCTGAATAGAATTCTATGCAACATGTATCCCCCCCCCCCCTCCCCGATCTCCTTCTCATGCCCAATTTGATGAATCCAAATAGGGCAAACGCCCTCCTCCAACGCGGTTTGCGACCATCCCAGCATTTTTCACGTGAACGTCCCCCTCCAAGAGCGAGAGGAGAGGAGAAGGCCTGCTGGCATGCACTTTGATCCGAGATCAACTTGGATGAAAAAGATGCAAGTGTGAGGAGCCACTGTACTGTTGAGGCAATCTAAGTGGAGACTTACTTCAATCGTGTAAATACAGTGTACAAAATGTTGGGAATGTAGAGAGAATATGTATATTGTTGAATAAATATTGTGATGCAAGAAATTTTGACGTCTCCATTTTTTGTTTTAACACAGGCGCATCCCTGTAAATTAGGATAGAAAAGTTCATTGAATGAGGTTTTTGCCATATGGCAAAAACCGAGGTTGGGGTTGTGATTGCCTCCGCTCCATATCGCTTGCAGTTTGAAAGCCTGACATGGGAGCTGCCCGGTGATTACGTGATGACTCTTACATTTGAATACTATTTTATTTGATTTTATTTATTTCCATGCATTTGTATAATACAATTAATTTGTTTTTCTCCAAAGATTCGACACAGTTATTTTGTCATATTATAACCCCAAAGTGTAAATCTCAGCATGGATACTAAGCAGGTGTTGCCTGGCAACAGACGCTGTGATGCCTGGAGATGAAAATGAAACATTGCACCTGTATGCCGCAATAGTGTGTGACTGTTGTGTTGTGGTTTCCAAGCTACGTGTCACAGCTTCATGTTGGTTGCTGTGGTCATTGGAAGAAAGGGGAACCACTGAAGGTAAGGAAAAGAAAGAAAAGAATGTTGCAAAACAGCCCTTGTATTGGGTGTATTTTTTAAATTATTACTGTGCAGGTGTGCCTAATGAAGTGGCTCATCCCTGTCTTGTCTTCTGCAAAAGCGAAGAGGGAGGAAAGGATTCACGTGATGGCTCGTCACCAGAAGAAGAAATGTCAACTCAACCAAGTTATTGAGTGTTTTAAAAAGGTTGGTGTCTGTCCACTTCCGCATCAAACTCACTCCACCTTCCTTTAAAGCAGACGAATTTTTGTCAGGTTAAAAAAAGGGGTGGGGGGATTTTTCCAAGTAAATAAATTATACCCACAGCCGACTCGCGACTTGACTTGCGAGCACCCATTGCTGGCAGGTGGTTCAACTAACTTCACAACAAACTGCGGTTTGGCAGATATTGGTAAATATTCTTCATACAATGGGAAACTCGAAAGGCACACTTAGCATCTATGTGGCAGTGTTACCCTTAAAGCAATGAATGTCTGAAGACAAGCAGCAACACATGTAAGATATATAATCCAATACTCACAGGCATATATTTGAAGAACGACAACTAATATTACTACCATACTGTGAAGCAAAGAGTGGATCTATATATTGTTTTTAATACACTGTGCATGTGTGTGTATGTATGTAGCTCTCTCTCTCTATGTATGTACAGCATACAGTATGTGTGTGGGTGTGTGTATGTCCATTTTATAGTGTCTCCAGGCGGGCAAGACGTACACATCACAATGCGCAGCAAAATGTGCCTTGTTTTCTATTGTTTTTAACAAGTATAACATTATAGATACTCTTTTTCTCATTAAAACAAATATTGAAAGTGTGGATGTATTAATGGCATTCCGATTGATTTCAAAGGGGAAAGATTCATCCATCCATTTTCAAATCCGCTTGTTGTTCCTCACAAGGGTCGCGGTTCATGCTTGATCCTATCCCAACTGTCTTTGGGCAGTAGGCACCCTGAACTGGTTGCCAGCGACTCGCAGCGCACGCATAGACAATCAACCATTCACGCTCACAATAACACCTAGGGACAATTTTGAATGTTCAATCAGCCTGCCATCAATGTTTTGGGAATGTGGCGGGGGGGAACCGGAGTACTCGGACAAAACCCACTCAGGCACTCGGAGAACCCTGCACCTCTGCACTAAAAGGCGGATGTGCAAACCAGTTGACCACCGTGCTTTTAAAAGGAATACATTTAAAAAGTAATAAAAAATGCAACAAAGATTCAAACGTAAAGCAATGCCAAAGGTGCAGTAATGAAATCGAGCGTCAGTTGCGGTTTGTCCATTATTTAACACAGTGTACTGTTAATTTGATAACTTGTAGCAATTAGCTTCAACACGGTATGCTAGAAAATACCCATTATTCTATTTCTGAAGCTTTTCCCACATTCAACATTTTTGCATGCGATGCTTCAAACACACATTTATAAGAATGCTCTCGGTCAAAAGTAGTGGGACAGGACAGCAAGAGTGCGTAGAGGTTGCTAAACTAAAGACAAGAGTTATAAATGCATTTGACGAGTTATTTTTCATTTTTATTTGTACAAAGTGTGTTATGGTTTCCAAGTGATGCATCTTAATTGTTTTTTTTTTTCTTGGGGAGTTATAAATCTGTGATTAATCCACCACCAGTGATGTAATTTATTGATCCAGCCCTGGCATCCGACTCTCAGTAATGGGAGGTTTGGCAGCAGTCTCTGCTCTAACTGACATCACAGTATGAGAAGGATGAGACAGCACAAACAGGCTAGACTCAAGGAACTGTTACTGTGTTATTGCTATCACTCTTTGCTAAGCTTGCCTCGACTGCCATGGAGCAGACAGGAGGGTCTCATCTCATTCAAAATCTGACTTTGAGTGCCGGCACAGCCTTGAAGGTGGTTTCTTTGACACCTACTTTCCAGCATGTCACCTGGATCCGACAGAACATCCGCAAGAAGGAGTGCTGCTTCTTTGAAATAGGTGCCAGGTAGGGGAGCTTTTGTTTCTGAAGTCGCATGAATGACCTTGTCCAGTGGTGATTTGATGGACAAGTGTAATTTGTTCCGTGAAACCTCTCACGTCTCTGATCAGCTTTCCCCATTGAATGGAAATGTCATTAATCTGTTCCCGAAGAAACAACAAGACATACTTAAAGCAAATTGATTGGCTCTTTGAAAGACAAAATATATGCCCGACTTTGTTTTATGTTTAGTTTGACAGTAAACAATAGGAGTGGCAATAAATGGGTTGAAGCCTCTTTTTTTTTGGAAGAATTTCTCGCTATCTGCTTAACTAATGCTTTTAGTGAAATTACTTGAGTCACTGCCACCACACAGCACTCACGTGTGTGCTTGCAAAACTTGGCCAAACAATGGCTTTTATCTTGAAAAACTCGCAAGTTGGATAACTTGTATCTCAAATCACCGCTATAGTTGAATTTCTTGTTCCTTGGCTCACCACAGAGAGGATGTGTGCATGTGCGGCTACTCCAAGAGTGAGCATGTGGCTGACGCCATTCAGACAGAGGTCATAGGTAGCGAGACCTGGGACCCGCTCACGCACATCCGTGAAGTACCCACGGATGCTTTCGGGGACATCAGCTTTGGTGGTTTGAGACAGACGACAACCAAGGTGAACAAAAACAACAATCTGTATACATACATGCAATGTGGGCCCTGACAATTGAGACCAAGGCAGTAAGTAGAATACTATTTAGGGCCTATTTGACATAATTTGTTCAGCAAACACGCCACAAGTCAAGTTTATTTATACAGCCCTTAATTGACAAAGAGTCCCCAATGGCTTTGCTGGCCAAAAGTACACAAACATTTACAAAATTTATATTGAGCCCTCAACCGGCCAAGGAAAAACTGAGCAACTTAATTAAAGGGGAAAAAAGAAAAAAACTTTGAGAAGAGATCAGAGATATAAGAACTCTAGGATGACCAGACTACAATGAATGCCGAATGGGGCAAAATTCAATTACATGATATAAAATATTAGCAAACAGCAAGCAAGTACATTTAATAAAATGAAGCATTACAGGTAGATGCCGCAGGGGAAGTGCTTTCTTCATGACATGACCTGGGAGGTTGATCCAGAATCATCACAGTAAAAGCCTAATTTTGGTTATCGCCACCTTGTGCAGGAGAGAGTGAGGCGGGGGGGAGGGTGAAGCGGTAGTAAACCAGACCAAGTCATCAAGACATTTTTGGCCAACATCTTTTCATGAATATTAACACAACTTAAAATGGCACAAGTCATAAAGTGGTTGGGATAACATGATGAGACTGTACTGTTTTGATTCTGTGCTTGGAGGAGTATCGAAAATACTTTGACAAAAATTAGCATCATTGCAGACAATTAACTGAACTAGTGCGGTGGAAGTTGAGTTTCTGCAATACGCCTTGACAACAATGAGGCAGTCGATGTTAATGAATGCTCTTTTGCTACATACATTTTGTCATTAAAACGCCACACGATTTGTCTGGACTTAGTGTATGGTTATGTTAAGTTTAATATTAGCAGCTCAATAATGTCTGAGGGAATTGCATTGTGTTATTGTATGATTCTGAACAATGTCCGATATAAGTGTTATTTCTTTATCTTTAGTATGCTCGAGTGTCCACAGACACCACTCCTGAGGTGCTTTACCAGTTAATGACTGAACAGTGGAAAGTGTCTCCACCCAACCTGCTCATCTCAGTCACCGGGGGAGCCAAGAATTTCTACCTGAAAACCCGGCTCAAAAACGTCTTCCAAAGAGGTCTCATCAAAGTGGCCCAGACAACAGGTGCTGGCGTGCAACCGTACAACTATGAACAGATTAGTGGCGTTCGAGCAAAACTTGAAAGTATAGCAATAACAAAGTTCAAACAAGCAGCAACTAAACCAAATCAATAAAATACCAGATTTTACAGAGCATGAGTAATAAACTGCGACTTTAGTGTGAACATCAGTAAGGCCAACAGTGATTTTGTGCAGGTGCATGGATCATCACGGGTGGAACCAACACTGGTGTCATGAAGCACGTTGGGCAGGCTGTGAGGGATTACTCCCTAAGCAGCTCCATGCAGGGCCAGATTGTGACCATTGGACTGGCAACGTGGGGAGTCATTCATAACAAAGAAGTGTTAGTGCATTCGCAGGTACATTGGACACAATTCAGTGTCACTGTCAGTCATCGTAGACAATGTCTGATTACCCGTGTTCCTCTCAGGGTTGTTTCCCCGCTCATTACCCAATGGACGTCAAGGGTCGACTTCCCTGCCTTGACAACAATCACACCCACTTCCTGTTGGTGGATGATGGCACCTACGGTCGCTATGGTGTCGAGATCGATCTTAGAAGTCGTCTGGAGAAGTTCATCTCCCAAAAGACTCTTGGAAACAAAGGTTCGTTGTTGTGGAAGTCTTTGGAAATGTTGCAATGCCAACGTTGAGATACGAAAGTCAAGTTATGGAAACTGAAGTGTAGAAGTTGCGTTGTGGAACGTTCTGAAAGTTACGATTCTCATGATGTGGTGGTATGGACTTTGGGGTATGGGTGTTATGATGGGATTACCACCACAGTAATTTTTTTAATGTACTGCATTTTGCATCAAAAATTCTAAAGCATTTTTTTTTTTTAATGTATATTGCCAGCTGTTGGTGTGACCATTCCTGCGGTGTGTGTGGTTTTGGACGGAGGAGGAGGCACTCTCAATGTGAGTTCTGTCTTGTGTCCTCATCCTCACCTCATTCTGACTTCTAACCGCGTCTTGTCCGCGTCCTCCTCAGACCATCTACACAGCCATGCTCAATGACACGCCGTGTGTGGTGTTGGAGGGTTCCGGGAGAATAGCTGACGTGATCGCCCACGCGGCGGGACTACCCGTGAGCCAGGTCACCATCAGTCTCATCCACCGCCTGCTCAAGAAGTTCCTTAGCCTGGAGTACGACAACTTCACCGACCTCATGATCATTGAGTGGACCAAAAAGGTAGGTGAACACAATCACCTTTTAGTCTCCTGAACCCTTTCAGCGACAGTGGTTACGACAGTGGACAGCTTATCATGTTATCAGGTTACAGGGTGCACGAAAAGGGTTAATTTGATCTGTTCATACTTCTACCTCCGGTGCCAGATTCAGGACATCATCAGGATGTCTCACCTGCTGACTGTGTTCAGAGGAGGTGGAGACAGTCACGGAGATGTGGATGTGGCCATTTTACAAGCACTCTTTAAAGGTGAGCTTGTACTTAGAAGGCTTTTAGATGATTCCACATTGCTTTCCAGATGGTTTCCATCTCCGACCGCCATTGATATCACTCAAACAATTTCCTGGAAGATTTCCTGCTGACTTAGCTCAAGAGGATCTTCTGCCACTGTGTACTTGGGAGCTATTTCTGAGCAATTGACTGGCATCGGAACCTCATTATCAAAATCTCCAGGGGAAGCGCATCCACTGTGGAGCACTAATTACGCCATTAATGGTGCTGAGACACAGCGCTTACCAACAAAGGTCTGATTGAAGAACGTTCTCTGCGAAGTTCAGGAGCATTTTTATTGTCATGATTTAATAATAAATACATGTTTAAAACATGACATTTACTCTGCTCTTTATTAAACAGAACATTATTTTCTCAACTTTTTTTTTTAATTAGTAAGTTAAATCACTGCTGTGTGTTACATTTTAACTTTAACCCTTTCTGGGACAGCGATTACTTCGGTGGACAGCTTATCACGTTATCGGGTTACGGGTTATCATTATTAGGTGCAAGGCTTAAATGGCAGGGTAATTTGAATACAGTTCTCTTTAATTGAATCCTTGCTCTGTATTAAATCTAAAATACAAAATCTGAACAAAAAGAGCATCACCAGCTAAAACTGTTTATTGTGGTCAAACCTGCGAGTATTGCAGATTGCCCTGTGCGAAACTTATTTCTGCACTGTCTGTTCAACCATTCAGCTTCACGGGTCAGCGCATTTCAAGTAGTGGAGGGGTGGCGGAGGCAGCTGGAGCTGGCTATAGTCTGGAACAGAGTAGACATAGCCGCCACCGAGATCTTCACCGACGAGAGTCAATGGAAGGTGAGTCGGCCCACATGGTTATCAAAGTGGCCAGATCATGTGTTTGGATTCACATTCAAGCTGTCACAACCATAAACATTTGCTCACAGTATAGCAATGATTATCTTCCATGACTTAGGCCCAATTGTCAGTATGTGTTGGGCCATCGTAACCCTTTCATGCACCAATAATGACAACCTGACAACATGATAAGCTCTCCAGTGTAGTAACCGCTGTCCCTGGAAGGTTTAAGGGCCATGTTCTACATTTTTGTCCCATCCTACAGTCCAGTGATCTCCACTGGGCCATGTTCTCAGCCCTGGCCAGCAACAAGCCTCGGTTTGTGAGCCTCCTGCTGGAGAACGGTGTGAGTCTGAGGGAGTTTCTGCAGAGCGAAGACACTCTGTGCGAGCTCTACAAGCAGCTGCCCAACTGCTTCTTCTTGCGCAAGCTGGCCAAACGTGTCCACGCCTCCTGCCCTCGGAGGAGGAAAGTGTTTGCCACCAGAAACCGCGTGTGCTCGTCACAGAGCACGGGCATCGCCTTGAGTCACGTGTCGGACGAGGTGCGACACCTGCTGGGTAACTTCACCCAGCCAATCTACCCGCCCCCCACCATGACGTACCACTTTAACATGGAGGACGCAACATCAGTAAGACGCTCACCCCATCTTCTACTGTTTCATTTGTAATGACTTCCCACTCATTCCATCTTCACATTTCAGAAGCCACTTGAAAGGGTAGAAAATCACATTTCAAGAAGTTTGATGAATGACACTGCCGAGAATGCTCTAGTGCAGTTCTGCACCACTCCATACTTAAACTAGTGGTGTGTGGATCCATCCAAATATTGTTTTGGATGGATCCACTATCAATATCAGATTGATACTGGAGTGCCGAGCTCATTACAGTAGTTTCATTTTTGCTGTGCACCTTTCATCAAACAGCTTCTGCCTCAGTGCCGAGAAGGCACAATTTTCTTACACAAAATCATTTCAGCAAAGAACATTGCTTAATCCCCTCCACCATCTTCCTAGATGTCAAGAAGCTTGTCGGGTTCTCAAGCTCCCCTCAGGGTGGATCTCGCTGAGGCCCATAGAGACCCAGCCAGGGACCTTTTTCTTTGGGCTGTCGTCCAGAAAAATAGAGAGCTGTCCGAAATCACCTGGGAACAGGTAAGCAAGATCTCAGAAAAGACTCTATACCAGTTCTACCCAAACAATGGCCCTTAGTACTTTAATGTGTGGGGAATTGTCCAATTTCACTTAAAAGGGGACGTTCAAGAAAATCACTTTGTATACATTCAACTATATTCTATCCATCCATTTTCCAACGCGCTTATCCTCACAAGGCTCGCGGGCGTGCTGTAGCCTATCCCAGCTGTCTTTGGGCAGTAGGCAGGGTACAACCTGAACTGGTTGCCAGCCAATCGCAATCATTCTATCTCACAACCAATTAGCAGTGCACAATCAACCTGCCATGAATGTCTTTGGAATGTGTGAGGAAACCGGAGCACCTGGAGAAAACCTACACAGGCATGGGATGAACATGCAAACTCCACACAGGAAGGCCGGAGCCGGAATCGAACCCTGCACCTTTGCACTTTGATGTGCTAACCAGTTGACCACTAGCTGTGCCGCCCTCGACTAACTTACCTTGTTGAAATAGGCCGGTTACATTTTCACCTTCCATGGTTGACAACACAATGTTAAAAAGGAAGAGGTATAGTCAATTATGGTTAAGATCTTGATTAATTGATTGAGATCTTGGGGAAAAAAACAGGTACAACGTTTTCATTGAGGAACATTAACATTAACAACAATGGCAACAGATTCGTAAAACCAGATATTCCCCATGCAAGGCTTTATTTAAGAGATTTTAATGCTCCAACAATGATTCGGAGCAATTGCGTTACATCTTGTGCTCGCCTAAAAATACACCAGCTTGTGGCATTCACAAATTCTCTAATCTTGACAAAGTCTACTCTGAAAACCATGCAGGTAAAATGTATAATTTCAGATGCTATCATGAGCTAATTTAACATTTTGGTTAGTCACTTCACGTTAGCAAAGCTATGGGACACGATTCATTTTTACCTGTGTACTTAGAGTAACTATATTTCAGAATCTTTCCTGCGGTTCTTGGAAAACACTGTCCTATACCGTGTAGTTATCAGTTAAATTCATTGTATGCTGATTTGAACAGTGTACAGACTGTGTGTCCGCCGCTCTGGCCGCCTGCAAGATTCTGCGAAAAATGGCAGAGGAGGGCAGCGATGCGGACGAGGCCGTGGAAATGCGAGACCTGGCTGATCACTTTGAGATGCACGCCATCGGTATGACTATACGTCACGCACCGAGGAGAACCAATGTCCAGACATTATTCCATTGTGTGTGTTTGTGTTTAACTGTAGGTGTGTTCACCCAGTGTTACAGTGGTGGTGAGGAGCGTGCTAAGAGGCTACTGGTTCGCGTGTCACGAAATTGGGGGAAGACCACATGTCTGAGACTAGCGCTGGAGGCTAACTGTAAACGTTTTGTGGCGTTGTCAGGTGTCCAGGTAGAGCCAATAAGCTTTGTATAAAACACCTGAAAGTGAAGCTTGAGTAAAAGTACATTGACAGAAAAAGGTTATATTTTATCTATTGAATTCATTTCAGTGGTGTAGTTCAAGAGCTGTGTATTGGCTAATGAGCAAAGTTAGCTAGAACATGTTAGCCCTGCCATTAAGTTTACGGTATGCCTAAAAAAAAGCGCACGATAACTAAAAGAACATTGACGTTTTTACTTCACTGGATTAATATCAATTTACGTAAGCATGGAATTGCCAATGTGGAGTTAGCAGTTTTTAACTGGGCTATTTCGTTTGAACGTAATGGAAACTCGTTCAATCGTCCTGGTAAATTCATTCGAACGTCTTGGTAAAGTCGTTTGAATGTATTGCAAGTTGTTCGAACATGTTGATAATGTTGTTGGAATGTCTTGGTAAAATCGTTCCAATGTATTGGTAAAAAAAGGCTAAATTCTAAAAAAAACATGGCATTTTTCCCCATAATGCCACGAGGTGTTGACTTGTGCATGCAACAACTGTGTACGACAGCCACTTTATAAGTTTACAGGGTGAAACTCATCAACAGTGAAAATGAAGTGAGTAAACATTGTTCATGTAAAGTGCTGCTGACATTGTGTGTTGTTTTCTGCATCGTTAAATTTTTATTGTCAAAAAATTCAAAGATAATTGGGATAGCTATCCATTTTTTGTCAGTTCCACACTTGTATACAGTACCCTGTGGCATTGTTGGAAAAATAGCATCTGGCCTACATTTTACCAACACGTTCCAACGTTTTGGTCGTTCCAGTTGTTGCAATGCGTTCAAACAACATAGTCCAGTCAGAACTGTTTACTCCATGTTGGCAGTTCACTGCTTCTGTATCAATTACTTAAAATCAGCAACAAAGCATTCAGACTCTGTTACATTATGAGACTGGAGCCAATAATAGCACAAAAACTTCCATAATTTACTGCGTTAACAACTATTGCTCCTCAAATATTGACAAAGGCATACCCCAATTAAGACTGTGGGAGATTAAAAAAACAAAACAAAGTCTAGAATATATTCCCATGTGTTAGTGCATCCGTGTCCGTTTTCCAACAGGCCCTGCTGACTGAGATCTGGTGTGGTGAACTTTCAGTGGACAATCCTGTGTGGAGAGTGACAATCTGCATGATCTTCTTCCCGCTTATCTACACTGGCTTCCTGACCTACAGGTGACCCTCACATTATTGCAGCAGGCCAACATTCGGGATTACGCTGCAGTGATCTGATTGGATATTTCTGGGATACTACTTGTAATTTCCATCCAGCGGCACTGACAATCAAATTGTAATTTCTGGATAGGTGTCCCTCAGATAGTATGCAAATATACCACTATTCTAGGCTGAGGGCTGACTGCAATCTGATTGGCTTCTTGGTCGTTTTCATAATTGTCCAATGAGGTCATGAGATCATTGCTTTTCTGTCCTTAATGTTACTTTAAGGTAAAGCATGTGACTAGTGGTGACATTGTTGACGTCACAGTTCTGAGGTTGGGGTTTTGACTCTCAACTCCAGCCTTGCCATGTGGAGTTTGCATGCTACGAATATATGTTAGGTTACTGAAGACAGTAAATTGTCCACTGTTGTAATTCTGAGTGTGACTGATTATTTGTCAATATGTGTTGGGCTACTAATCCAGTGCGTACCCAAAGTTAAAATGGGATAGGCTACAGATCACCCTAATCCTAATGAGGACGTGTGCTCTTGATTATGGACAGATAGATAGTTGTATACTGTAATATGGTTTTCATTATGGACCAAATCCATTATGTTAATGAACCTTTCCCCATTCTTACAAGACCTGATGAGCTAATCCAAAAGCAAAATGAGAAAAGTGAGGATATCAAGACGGTGGCAAGCGTCACGGGAAGTGTGCTCCGATCAAAAGCTAAAAATCCGTGAGTAAATATTTATGTCCATCACTACATTCCATTGAAACATATACTGTACTGATGATGGCCCTATTATCACCTCAATAGTGATCTCACAACCATGAAGTCTCTGAACTGCTGGTCCAGACTGGCTTGCTTGTACAGCTCGCCACAGGTCAAGTTCTACTGGAATATCGTGTCCTATTTCGCCTTCCTTTTCCTCTTTGCGGTGGTGCTAATGATGGACTTTCAGACCATGCCCTCCCCTGCGGAGATTCTGCTGTATGTGTGGCTCTTCTCTGTGGTGAGCGAGGAAGTCCGGCAGGTAAGAAGTCCAGTTCATGCAGGCTTTGTTTAAAGTGACATTTTGACATTCTTAACTATTGTGCAAGTACAAACAAAAGCATAATCAATGTAGAATAAAAATAAAAACCTACGCTATCTGTAATGAGAAAAAGGTGTTGGCAGAGCGAAATTGTCAGCTTGTGCTGTTTTAAAAACTAAATACATTTTGAAAAAAAAAAATACTCAAGACTAAATGAAAAATAACTATAATGAAACATCCCAAACTATTATAACTCTGATTTGAAGCACCCATTTTGAGTGAGTTCCAGGGCTCATACTTTGATTCAACCCTATGATGTACTTTGCCCAAATAAACCCAAATCGTAAGCAGGTAGCCTAGACAGGAGTTTTCTTTCTTTTTAACAACAAGGGTGGCATTAGATTTTGGTGGTCAATTTGGATATCATGGAGTTTGAGATGGTTGGAGCTTCAAATTAATTTATTATATTGCTCATATTGTACTGAGTAGCCAAAGCCTTGTGTAAGAAATTTGGGATGTTTTTTTTTATCTTCCGCTGTACTTTCTGTCTTTTTACCTCAGTTGTTTTATGACCCTGATGGCTTTGGTTTCCATAAAAAAGCCAGGATGTACATCAGAGAACTTTGGAATATTTTGGATGTTCTGTCCATTATCCTCTTCATCATCGGCCTTGTGTTTAGGTGAGCTATCGTGTCCTCCAGGGCAAACAAACTGTTGACTCCAGGCTCATCACGGCATCTCATCATCATTTGTCTCCTCAAGGCTAACAACCAAGCTATTCTACGCTGGCAAGATCATCCTCTGCATCGACTTTGTGGTCTTCTGCTTGCGTCTCATGGCCATCTTCAGCATCAGTCGGACGCTTGGACCTAAGATCATCATCGTCAGGAGGATGGTAGGAGGATCCAGATATGACATACTGTATTCCAAATAGCAATGATAACAAAGCAACTCACCAGCATCATTTTTCTCTTGAGATGATGGACATGTTCTTCTTCATGTTCCTGCTGAGTATCTGGGTGGTGGCGTATGGCGTAGCCAAGCAGGGCATCCTGATCCACAACGACAGTCGACTGGAGTGGATTTTCCGGGGCCGTATATGAGCCCTACCTCATCATATTTGGCAACGTCCCCACCAATGTTGATTGTAAGCAAACACGGCAAAAACCTCACTCCATAACCACTTTTTGGGGGGGGGGGGGGGTAAAAAAAACAAAAAATGCCATCTTGGTGTGTTACCAAACACAGCATCATTCAAATTGATAGATTACCTTATACTGACTGCTGTTATATACTGTTGCGTACCAATATCAACACAACACCTCAATATCATGTTTTTTTCACATATTTGATAGTGAGAGTCAAGAAGAGGTACAGATAGTTGAAGTGTCCAACATACTGTAAATAAGAAATTGACACTCAAGCTATTTTTGACACTTTGGATTGGTTAATTATTTGTAAAAATAACAGACCACATGGGGACTGACCATTAGTATAATGTTATATTACTGCCAAAACTGGAATTAGCTGTTATTTTTTTCCGCAGATGAAGTGACACAGAGATTATTGGTTTACAATAATAATAATAATAATAATAATAATAATAATAATAATAATAATGCATTTGTTTTATAAGCGCCTTTCAAAACACTCAAGGACACTTTAAGATAAGATAAGAAAACCTCTATTAGTCTCACATTACAATCAAGAAACGTCATAATCCAAGGTCTCCATGTATTTAGTAGGGGTGTGCAACCCCCCCGCCCCCAAAAAAACCCTAAATCACTCAACTATTGGGATTTTATATGCCAAATTCAATAAATCGATGTCAAAGTTCAAAATCAATTTTCATGATTTTTCAAAAAGTAAAGGTGAAGTGACCACTTTTCTCCAGCAGATGACAGCGAGGAACCAATCTGTTGTGGTCAGTCAATGGCTTTCAGTATTCATTCATTCATTCATTCATCTTCCGAACCGCTTTATCCTCACTAGGGTCGCGGGGGGTGCTGGAGCCTATCCCAGCTGTCTCCGGGCAGTAGGCGGGGGACACCCTGAATCGGTTGCCAGCCAATCGCAGGGCACACAGAGACGAACAACCATCCACGCTCACATTCAGCAGTCACTCAACTGTCATTTGAATGAGCCAGTGCCTGAGCCACTCTTTCTGAAATAAATGTCAGAAAGAGTGACTGACTTTCATTGCCTGCATTGATTTAAATACATGATTCAACATATTTATTGTTTCTGGTTTATATTAAAGATAAGATAAGAAAACCTTTATTTGTCTCACAATGGAGCAATTCCCACTTTACAGCAGCAAAACTATGAAAGGGAGAAAGTAGAAGACAAAAAATATCTAAATAAATATAAATATAAGCATATTAAAATGGGTGAGTGGGGGTGAGTTTTCAGGACTGTCTATTCAATAGCCTGACAGCAGGAATGAGCGGCGGTACCTCTCCTTCTTGCAGCACGGGTGTATCAGTCTCTGGCTGAAGGAGCTGCCCAGTGCTGTCACAGTGGCCTGGAGGGTCTATCCATCATAGCTGTTAGCTTCCTCCTGTTGCCCACCTCCTCCAGAGTGTCCAGGGAACAGCCCATATTAATGTTATAAGAAAACAATGTTTTGTTTGAGGGGAAAAAAAACAATAATGGTGATAATGAATCGCAAATCGCTCTGCAGTAGTACTAGTAATCAATAACCGTGATATAAATCTAATCGTCACACAAGCAAGTGAATCATCCCACCCCAAGTATTTAGGGTGCGGGGAAGAAACATCAAATCCATTTTGGTTGCGCTGTTTTGGCACCATGGAACCATGGGATTTGCCTATTTCAGATTCAGAATTTGACTTGGACTCCTGCAGCATGAACGGCACCGACCCGTTGAAGCCCAAATGTCCTGTGTTGAATGAGAACCAAACCCCGGCCTTCCCCGAGTGGCTCACCATCATCATGCTGTGCGTTTACCTCCTCTTCGCCAATATACTTCTGCTCAACCTTCTGATCGCCATCTTCAAGTAAGTCCTCCCTCTTCTTTGTTGGCTCAACTGTGCTTGTAAATTTTACACAAACTCTCTGTCTGGCTGCTGCAGCTTCACTTTCCAGGAAGTGCAGGACAACACAGACCGTATCTGGAAGTTTCAAAGATACGAGCTCATTAAGGAGTACCACAGCCGCCCCGCTGCCCCTCCTCCCTTCATCATCCTCAGCCACCTTTACATCTTCATCAGGAATGTGCTTCTTTGCAGGCCACCACTTAAATCACGAAAGTTCAGTGAGTACAACGCCACACATTCAGGTTTATTGTCTTACGGGTTCACTTCTGACTCAAATGGCGATACTTGATCCACCACCACAGCTGAAACAAAGTACTGTTAAAAAAAAAAAACTAAACAAAAGTACACAACAAAGGTTAAAAAATAATAATAACTCATAAAACGAATGTGCACTTGGAGTTTATTCAATATTCTAGACTGGAGAAGCTCAGAGAGGTAAAATTTCAAATCATATAGCAGAATCTTAAAGTGCATTAAGTGAGGCCAGAATAGCAGTAATGTGATCCATCTGATGTGTCCCAGGTAAGAGGCAAGCAACAGCATTTTGAACCAAATAGAGATGTTTCAATAAGGGCACACAGACTCCAAACAAAAGACAAATGTTACAGAAAAATACATTCTTACATCATATTATTTGAACCAGAAAGTCGCCCGCTAACTAACAAACAGAGCATCACCCATATAAGATTCCACTTCACTTTTGTTAACAGCGTGGGCCAATATTTTTCTCATCTTTTTTTTTCTCCAGGGACTGAACTTCCTCACATTGAAGAAGAGGAGCTGCTATCTTGGGAGGCCCTGATGAAGGACAGATACCTCCTGTCCACTCAGCAGCAGCGGAGTCAGACCATGGAACGATGCATCGTGGACACTGCGCAAAAGTACGAACCTCTCCAATCTTGAAATCAATGCATCCATTTGAGCTTCTTGATGTAGTTTTTATGTTTTCATTCTTTTCTTTAATTGAGAATAAACCAATTTTAACCCAATTTACGAATTATGAGTGGGCCTAAATCTAACCCTCCATGGGGAGACCTGGCAAACTCAACACTAAAAGTCCTGAGCCGAGATTCAAACCCACAACCTCAGAACCGTGAGGCAGATGAGCTAATAACAACTATTTTTAAAATTCATCAAGGTGAGTCACGTTTTCGACAATGTATGTTCTCCAGGGTCAACACCATAACCGAGAGGCTGGAGCGGGAAGAGGAGATTAGTTCTGCCATCTTGATTAAGCGTCTGGCCCGACTGGAGGAGCAGGTCGTGACCCCATCTTTGTACAATGATGCGAGCAACACACCTTATGTCCCATTGCATGTTGATACATTAAATCCTACCTGCAGGTTGTCCAGTCAGCCAAAGGCCTGCAGTGGATCATGGAGAGTCTGAAGTCCAAGGGCCTTGCCTGGAAAGAGGAGCAACCACTGCGTCTGCTTTCATTTTTTTTCACCTTTTCAATACGTTTCATATAATTAATTTCCTTACATTGAACCTGTCTTTTCCTTCAGCGATACTTCCAACAGGGAAGGACTCTTCAGAAACCCTAGAATCTGTGAAAGAGACAGACGGATTTCACGTCAAAGCCCGACAGTTCCACTATCCAAACAGCAAAGTCACTCGCTTCCCTGTACCTGAGGAGAAAGTGCCGTGGGAGGTATTCAGCATTTACATTTCACCCTCTGATCCACACTGCACTGCTTTCAATTTGACTCACTCACTTTTTTTTTTTTTTTAGGTCAGCTTCACCTCATACACGCCTTCATATTTTAGCTCAGATGACAATGTAGATGGGTACGTTTTATGTTATTACACTTGGAGAGGAGGGATGGGTAGAGAGGAAAAGAAGCAGTAAAACAGGCCAAAATCCAGATCTGAAATCCATTATGTCACATGATATATCTCGCTAGCAATCCAGCTGAACGATCCCTGCCTTTTAGCTACTTGATTCTATTGTTGTCTTCCTCACAGATCAGACACTGAAGTCTTGGAAAATTATAGGTATGATGTTCAGATAAATGGATGTTGATTGATGGTTCGATAAGGTAAAACTAACATCATGTATCTGACTGCCTTTTGACACTAGAAACCCCGGAGGCAGGACTGGCATCAGAGGTCGGGGTTCACTCAGTCATCTTGGTCCAAATCTGCAAGTAGACCTCGTGATTACACGGTGGGTCTATTTCAAGAACAATAACAGGACTGTACTCTCAATGTGTGCATATAATAATCAGAGGGCAAACTTCTTTTTCTAGTTTGCGGGACAGTGGGCGCTCAGTTTTGGAGTTTCTGGCAGTTGAAGGCAAGCAGCAAAAGATGGTTCTACCAGGGGTGAGTACGTACGGCTGTGCTTTTTAACCTGGGAGTAGGTCACGTGACATTTAAATGACGCCCTACATTTCACGAACCCCCGCAGGGACCAGTTGAATCTGCAGAACGTCTGCCATCAGCTCTGATGAGAACCATGGGCAAGAGCTTGTATGAAAAATTATGTGAAAAGATAGCGGAGGGAATACTGGTAGGTCTATTTCAACACTTTGTTGAGTAAATGTTAATGTTTCTAAATGTGTTTATTGTCATTTAAGTAAATATAGTTGAAAATTGTCAGGGTTGGAACCCCACCAACTCAATATATCCTTCTATTTTGGACAGTCTACAATAGTTCTACAGACATTTCACTCAAACATACACAAAATAAAACTTTCTTTTCATAATATTACAACTGTAAATTTAAAAATGTGTTATTTTATCTGGAAAATATTTTTTTCTTCTATTTTGGACAATCTACAATAGTTCTACAGACATTTTACTCAAACATACACAAAATAAAACTTACTTTTCATAATTTAGCAACTGTAATTTAAAAATGTGTTACTTTCTGAAAATATTATTCCCAGAATGAAACTTCATTTTCTCAAAAATATATCACCATTTTAGCAATTGTATGACTTTCTGATTTATTCCCCAAATGTTTTTCTACAGGATACAACTTTGCCGTACTGTAACGTTTGTTCTAAAAAAATCTATCTTGAAAGCATACTTTTATTTTGAAAATAAACAACTTTCTTGAAAGCATACAACTTCATTCTTGTAATGTGTTTTATTTCTTTTCATATTACCACTTTTGCCCTGAAAGTCTATGACCATTGTCATAATATGACGCCTTTAATCTTTTCACCAAAATACACGACTGTCTTCTTATTTCTTATTTTATTCTTTTTGCCTTTGTTACTCTTATTTGTCACAACTTCAGGTGTTTGAAGGTTACGTGGATGACGTCAGAAACACAGACAATGCCTGGATAGAGACCACCGTCCTCAACCTTCACCTTGACTCAAGTGAGGATTCGGAGGATATCGTCAACATGGTGAGAGCCACCATCAAACATTTTTACGAGATGTGCCATCAAGCGATAACCTGACCACTTTCTTTCTTTCTTCCCCACTCCCAGGTGGCGTGCAGTCGCGGCTCTCTGCAATGGCAGGAGGTGAGCTGCAAAAACGGACTTTGTTCAGACCAAAGCGACTCATTGCGGCGGGTCGCCATGCTGTATAACAGGAATTCATAACTCTCATGTCGATATCCATGTCATATTACATTTTGCTCGAATGTCATGCACAACCTTTCTGGTGTTCAGCGTTACACCTGTATGTTGCTCACAGCTGACTCCCTAACATGCATCTCTCCATAATCCATAAACAGATGTCCAACAACTAGTCATTATCTTGGACCATAATAAGCCACATGTATACATAGCTGAAAATGGAAAACAATAAGTCTAGAGTAAATTGTGCCAATTAATTAATTGAGGCCGACTCGAGTATAATGCCTGCACTGACCTTGAGCACCTCTAGAGGCACTGTTTGTTTTGGGGTTATTTGTCAGTCTTTTGTTGGGAAGGATGCGATAATATGAGAGTTTTGAGTTCGTTTTGCAGCTTAGAGGTTAATAACTTTGTTTCAAACACGCACATAATCCAGTTCTCATGTGCACGTTTATTGTCTAGTCTACATGGGAATTTGAGTATGTATGTCACAAAGAAAAATAACTACAGGGATAGGAATGGCAAAGAATGAGAACTTCTGCAGAGACTACTTGAATGTTTACTTCTAGATGGGACAGTATATTAAATGTGTTCCTGCTGCCATTGTGTTTTAGTGTGAGTTTATGATTTTTGTTACTTTAAATTAATCAAGCCTTTTAAATAAATAAATAAACAGAGCACTATTTTGTCATCCTTGTCACCGTCTTTTGAATACTGTGGCTCATATACTGTATGCTACACTGACTGAAGATGTCATTATCTTTTTCTTTTTTTTTTTTGTATGTTTCATGAATGATGGTGCTCATGCATGAAACATGTACCGGACATGTCTTAAGCATTTATTTATATTTTTTAATAATAATACATATTTCTTATGATAGAAAAGACATTTTGCAGCATTAGATTTTCTTGTTTACCAACGTGCTTAAACCAGGGGTCACCAACATGGAACCCATGGGCAAGCGATCTCCCACAAGGACCATTTCAGTAGTCCATGGGCTGTTTCTAAATATAGCTCACCATCGGACATTATGATTTCACAATGCTGAAGTGATGATGTGAAAATTGAGTTTATAGCAATACAACTGTGGAGTTATATTTATCGTTCTTACATTGTTAATTCATTGTTGGCAATTACAATTAGTAATTAATTCACAACCTCAATCACATGGATAAATACAATTAATGACGACTAGCAAAAACGAAAATGAAAGGTAATTTGAGCAAATGTGCTATTTCGGAAGTCGCACGTCACATTGGTGTGTAGCATAATAGCACAAACTTTCAAAGTTTAGTAAACCCTGTGCTACACTTACCAGACACATCATTATCAATTTCAATGGAATTTAATTGTGCTCTTCTTTGAAACATAAAAGACATTTTGCAGCACGAAGAGTTGCCGATTGCCACGATATTTCATATGCCAGAATGATTATGTATGCGTCTTAATTTCTGCACTATTTTGAATTGTTTATTAGGGGTTTGCATTTTTCAGTAGTGTAGAAGTACGCTACCCTGTATCAGTGCAATTACTAACAGTATTTTTTACTCTGTGATAACTACAACCACAAAATAATACAAACATAACATCCATAAATTTTCTTATCCGCTTATTCTCACAAGGGTCGCGGGTGTGCTGGAGCCTATACCAGCTGTCTTTGGGCAGTAGGCGGGATTCGCCCTGAACTGGTTGCCAGCATATCGCAGACAAAAATAAGTTTCAATTAATTTTTTTCATCTCTTCTCCTTTTATCGTGCAAGCGTACCTAATATTCTGACAGTTTCTCTGTTGCGCGCAATCTAAAATTGTGCCAGCCCAGCACATTTGTGATTGTTTTTTTTGCACTGCACCTGTCACGTAGCAGTTTCGTGTAAACATGCAATGGTGCAGCTCGAGGAGGCCAGTATCGGTTTCCACACCCTCATTCCTCCTGCGTAATAACATGTGCCTCTGCCAAAATATTTTGAACCTCGTGAGTGAGATTGCCCCATGTTTGGCTGTGGTGTGTGTGGTATTGAAAACCTAATGGGGCTCCCGTAGCTGCAAATAAGGTTATTTTAACATACAATCTTGTAAGGTGATTTTTTTTTTTTTTTTTACAAACAATCAAGTCACAAACATACATTGGCATGTTTTTTTCCCACTGATCACAACAAAAAACGGACATTTACTGTACGTCTATGAAAGTTAAATGTACAACTGAGACTCGAGAAGAACTGACAGCTATGAAAGAAAATGTATGTATGTGCTAGAATATGACTCAATTGGAAAATCTGTTAAAAACAAAAACAACCACCATGGCACTTGGCATAGAAGAAAACGTATGGAATAGATTTGATAGATCGCAGTACAATTGTTTGTTTTCTGCGGGGCAAATCTAATTAGATAACACAAACGAAAAATACTAATAAAAATAGATCCAACGTACACATGTACATTTTGTTGTGCGAGGAAGACTTCTTTACTGAGCTGGGTTTTATTTACAGGTGCACATGGAATGTGGGGAGTCCGGAAGTGATGTAACACCTCACGCGCCTCATCTGATTGGCTAGCAAATCCGTGGCCTGAGAACGACACGCAGGGAGCCGACTGACATCTCGGGACGCGTCGTCGGAGCATGTACGGCGACAAATGGTAACGAAAAGCTATTTTATTCGTATAGTTTGTGAATGAATAAAACGTTAAAGGCCGTTGGCAAGTAACGAGCGTTCGGTTGGCATGTCAGTTTCGGGGGAAGCTAAAAGTCTTGCGCGAGGGCAGCTGTCAATTACCCTCTGTTGCCTTCATGGGACCTGGCAGCTACCGTTTAGACTTTAGAATATTGCCAAGTGTTATTTTTCTGCCTTAAAGGTCCCAGTAAACGCCCTTTCGTGTATCTTGTATTTTGAATCAGCCGATAGAACGTCATTGGCGAGCAGAGAAGAGTATTAAAGGGTTAGAGTTCATATTCGCCGTCATTATATAACCGAGTGTGTACATGTTAAAACCACATAATAATGTGTCATTTTCTGGGCTTGTTTTTACGAACAGAGAAATGAAATGGGTGAGTGTCGCTGGACTACAGTGCAGTATATCTATTTTTATTCTCTAGGAAGTGTTGTTGTGTTTTTCACTGTTGGAATATATGTTGTCACTACAGTATATCTAGTTCATGCCATTTATTGCAGTTCGAACATGAGGATTGTCCGTTTAACACCATATTTTCACTGTGGTTGTAGTCTGCATTAGAGGTCGGCGTAAGCATAATTGGTTTGCAGTTGCACAGCACTGCAAATTAGGGATTTAACTATTTGCGCAGTTTTCCTCCATTATTTGCTGAAAAAGGACCTACTCATTGTTTTTGTGCTCAGGCCAGAGCACTATCCTGCACAAGTATTGCGTTGGCGCCATCTTGTGGCCTTTTGGTACCACTGAACTATGTTGACGTGCTTTGTCGTGGTGTTATGACATCTGTTGGCAATTACAACACTTTTTGGTGAACGGAGAGGGGTTTTGATTCCGAGCTGATATTTTGTCTTCACGATAGTTTTAGGAACGCTGTACTCGTAATAGATTATCAAGGGTATAATTGGTTCCTTGACACAGACAAGGAACAATTATTCAGTATTAACCAAAACGGTGTTTACAGGGGAAACGTAATCAAATTTCTTGCTATTTTGGGAAAAAATCTGTATTGGGATTCATGGTAATTTAGTTCAAGTAACATTTTGACTTTCTTAGCTTTTATTGAAGTGTGTAGATAACCGTTGCAATATTACACAAAGAAAATAGAACACTCTCTGAAGACAAACGGTGAAAGTCAAAGAGGCCTTTCTCGCAAATATTTTGCAAACATTATCTGTCACAAAACTGGAACAATAGTTCAATAGATACAATGCTCTAATTGCGATAAAAAGGTGTGAATATCTTGATCATAGCGAACAGTGTCACATTTTTTATATTGATATTGAAATAAAAATAAATTTGAATGAATAAAAGATCCCCCAATGTGTGACATAAAAACACACAACATAAATCAATACATCATAAGTCACATGTCAAAAATAATGCAAACAAATCTGTGGCTTTATCTCTTATCATGTTATAAGAATAAAGCCTACCAGCGGACCGAAAAGAAGTAGCGCCCCCACACACACACACATTGAAGCCTTTGTGTTTTGAAAATTGCATTCTACTAAATTACAATGTCAATTTGATCATGACGAATTGTTCTGCCCTAGTTACCACTGTACTAATATTTATCTGTAAACCATTTCATTCCTATGTTCCACCTTATATTTCATAGCGAGCGACAACACTTTTAGCAGCTTCCCTCTTAATGTGAGCACATTTGTATTTTCTGCCCATTTTTAGGTTTTATAAAATATTTTACTGTAACAGCAATGAACCATTTATTTGTGATCATCCGTCTGCCATCTGCTTACCTCCCTTTTCACGACAATGTAGTGTCATAACCACTGTGTTGGCTGATTTCCATTTCCACCGTATGTTTGCAGTCAGCAGCAAATGTGTCTCCTGTGTGCATGACTGCTGGATGCTGTGGACTGTCAGGATTGCATTGCAGCCTCACCGCTGCTGAGCAAGTGTTCACGTGTGTCACTAAAGGCTTTGGCTTGTCAGTGGCCAGTGCAATTACAGGTCAGCAGCCACAATTAGCCAAATGGAGTCCCCACTCAAGCTGGCATTGCGTAGACAGATACACTCCTGTCATGTCTCTGCAGTTTTAACTATGGCAGAAAGATACCTGATACCTGGTTTACAACTCACCTGAGCAACTTATCTTGTAAAAGCCCAATAACATACTCGCAAGTACTTTTTGGGGGGTCGATAAACTGTGCTGTAGAAGTACATTGACATTCAATGAGAATTTTCAGTCAGGTGAGAGTACATTAAGGAACAGGAAAGCATGGGCGAGTTCAAGTTGCTTGCCTTTGTTATTGATTCCGTTTTCGGTTATTTTATAAAATTGAGAATTTGAGATACTGGCGCTGTATGGTGGCAGCGACCTCCAGCCACTTCACAGCAATCAACAGTTTGGGAGAAAGTGAACAATTCTTGTTAAAAATGAAAAAAAAGGCTCGAAGCTGTTTATTGCCACGGCCAGTTGAAGTTTATAGACAACAGAGATGATTCTGACAAAGTCATCCTTCACTAAACGTGGCCGAACGCAGCGTAGTTCTGCTTCCAAAATCTGTGACAATTACTAAAAAAATAAATTGAAGCCATTTATTCTTCAACTCCTCAGAGGTTGGCATTACAGGTGATGCAAAGTTTCAGCTGCATTGTCGGTCAGCCATTTTTCCCAAGGTGAGTAGTCGTGTGCCAGCTATGAAGTGGTCATCTACTTGAAAACTGAGTACCGTAGTGTGTATATACAAGCACGTCACAACTCCGACATCTGATTGGCTCATTTTGCTTTTTCAAGCATTTATTGCAGACCATCGACAAATTGAGTAGATGTCAAACTTAACACACATCGTGTAAAATTTTGATTTGACAGAATGGGACCTTTTAGCAATGGATATTTAAACACAAACAGTGCAGCAAAACATGTAGACAGACAGAATACGCAGGCATGTTTTCTTTATCCTCTGCGAAATTTTGTAATATTACTGCAGTTTACTAAGTCAAATGTAAACAAATTCCTATATGTCTGTAGAGCTGTATTATATTACCCCCTTGTGGCCAAGGAGCATAATGTTGGGCTGGAACGCATTGATGACATTTCATTTTCAATGGGGAAAGACAAATTGAGTTGTTCGTGTTTTGAGTCTCAAAAAGAATTAAATTCAGTATCACTTTGCATTTATTTGAATGGTTTGCATATGTCCAGAAGATTCAGAGATTTGAAATGATGGCATCATCAGTCGAGATTCTGGTTTTATGCAGCAACAGAAAAACAACCATCGACGCTTGCTCACTTTTGTTATCCGTTATTTCTGCACGCGTCGCTTTACATGAGATGCCCTTGGAATTGGAGCTCAGCTCAGTCCAGTATTTGTGCTGAATGTTCCCGTTGCGTGCGGCACAGCCAGTGAAGGTCAATTGAGTGGAAAAGGCCAAACAAACATTGGGTTCTGAAATCCCTCGCGCCGCCATGCTTAGCCAATGCGGGGCTGGTTTGTCACATGCATATCAAGCCACAAAACACCAATAGAAACAAGTCAGCATGATGGAGAAAGTAAGCAAATTTCCATCCCCCCACTGCTCCATTGGCTTTACTGGACCCAATCCCTGACGCTGGTCAACCAGTGCCAGGAGTGGGATTTTGTTGAGAAGTGGGTTAAGCCCGACAGGGTCTTTACCGTGGTGAGCTTGGGCGGGGGACTTATCATAACTCTACATTGATGAAGCCCAAATGTGCTAATATAAAACAGACTTTTCTTAACATGTTCACAATAGTGAAGGAAACTAGACTCGGATCATACAATAAACTGGTTGTACATTCAGTGGAACCGCAAAAATCACAGAATTTGATGCCAATTTTTCTGAAAATAATGACAGGCTATGTCAGTTTTCCTAATAGAACCCATAGTAAGCTTTGATCCAAATGCGTTCTCTGTAAACGGTTATTGTTTACATACACGTTTGTGTTGGAACATGCACGCTCTGGTCTTAATGCATGCCTGTCATACATGTGCTGCTTTCATGCAAGGGCACTCTGCTTTGAATGTTCTGCGCTCGTGCGATGTGTCTGCTAACCAAGCTTCTATAATTACCACAGCCTGCAGCTCCTCATGGGGAGCATATTAATACACACGAGTGGAGAATAGGAGCGCATGAACTCGTCATGCAGGCCGCTCCTGCCTCTTGGCTGGAGTGCTGACATTTGGTGTTTGTTGTCAGTGGACTCGTGCGCATTTGATCACAGATGATTATACGACACATTTGATGTGTTTGGGTGTAATTGTTAAATAGGATGCCCAGCAGATTCATCCCTATTCAACAAAAAGAAACAACATTACAGAAGGATAGGTGAGCCTATATTTCAGAAATTTTGCAGGATTTCAAAATTGAAATGTAATGCTTTAGTACAGAATGTGCATCTTTTTTGATCGTGTGAACCCAACACTAGCAGTGACTCAATACAATGAATTCAGAAACATCGGAGGGCTTTACTTTTTACCCGCCTTCCTGTTTTCTCTCTATTGCATGTCTGCCAGGCACCTTCGAAGGGTGAACTGGAATTTTAAAATATGAATATTTGAGTAACTACATGTCATCAGCAAACAAATGAAGTAGGCTGCATTTTGAAAATAAGAGAATAATTCATCAAAACTGGTGATGAAGTCCTGCCCGCACGATTGAAAATACAAATGATGCAATTACTTGGTCTTTATGATGGCCCACTTTTTTCTTAAGACTCTGGACTCCTTGTTCTCAAGGAGCCGCTCGCCTAGTCGTAATCCCCTAGCCCCGTCTCCTGGCATCCAGGTAATGAAAGCTGTCAAAACAAAGACAAAATTAATGAAAATTGTGACGCTTGAAGTCAACCTGCTTCGCAGATCAATTGTGCTCGACTTTGTTCCGCTGTCTTTTCTTTGTCTGGATTGCGACTATTGTCATGGGGGGGGGGATGCAGTGCATTTGGTAGTTCACAGCCTTGACAGTAGTCAAGATTGTGAACTGGCAGCTCTCCAACTGCAAGTCTTGCTTTTGGTCCATTGTGGGCTGAGGTCTGTATTTAATTCAACTACCATGGGGGATTGCCTTTGCACAGCTCGTGTGTTTGTCCAACCTCTCACGCAAGAGAGCAGCAGCTATCAGTCGCACCTTACACAAACAATTACACAGGTGTAATACAAAGTTGACCACTGGCCTCTCTAAATACAGAAGCCTTTGTAATGGTTGCTCAATCAGCGGTGCATGTAGATGGTGAAAAGGGTAGCACCGTCTTTGTCTAACATAAAAGGCCCTGGAAAGTGTGGGGTGTGGGGGTTTATAAATGGGGAGATGCCTTATAAATGTTGTTAACAAGCCAGCCAAATTTGAATAAATATCATCGGCAAGTGCCTGAAATTACATCTTTCCGTCATCTTGCTGACATTGTGGGCATGCCCGCCGCTGAATAGGCTGGATACACGCCCCACTTGACTCTTAGCTGTCACTCACATTTTCACAGTACGTGCTCAAATGTACCCCGTCATATAAAGTATGTCTTTAATGTGAGCCACAATGTGTACCGGCGCGCGGACCGTCGGTAGGGTCGTCCAGTTTGCCACTGCTTCACGTCCCGCGCTGTGCATTGGTCCACATAACTGAGACACTGCAACTCACATGTATTTTCCCGGTCTTGGCACGTTTTTAGCACTTAAACATGTGGAACGTATTTAGAAACAAATCACAAAAATGAATTGACAGGGTATTCATTCATTCATTCATTTTTCGATCCATTTTATCCTCACAATGGTCGCAGGGGGTGCTGGAGCCTTCGGGCAGTAGGCGGGGGGACACCCTGAACCGGTTGTCAACCGATCGCAGGGCACACAGAGACAAACAACCATACACGCTCACACCCACACCTAAGGACAATTTGGAGTGTTCAGTCAGCCTGCCATGCATGTTTTTGGAATGTGGGAGGAAACCGGAGTACCCGGAGAAAACCTACGCAGGCCCATGGAGAACATGCAAACTCCACACAGGAAGCCCGGAGCCGGCATAGAACACACGACTTCTGCACTGTGAGGTCGCTAACCACTGGATCACCGGGCCGCCCGAATTGACAGGGTATTTAACTAAAAATGAGGGATACACGATAGGTGGATTGTTGTGACTAGGACCGAATTCGCCCTGCGGGATGAAAATTCCTTTTGTAATTTCCTCTCACCCCAAATCGGTCAAACTGTGGGTTGTAGGTGGGCTCAGCAGGATAATCTCACAAAGCATTAACAGCCTCTCTAACTTGC
Source organism: Hippocampus mohnikei (assembly GCA_026261675.1). Taxonomy (NCBI): domain Eukaryota; kingdom Metazoa; phylum Chordata; class Actinopteri; order Syngnathiformes; family Syngnathidae; genus Hippocampus; species Hippocampus mohnikei. The sequence goes on along the minus strand of JAKGUB010000106.1, from coordinate 8,542,290 downwards.
AGGTTGCTGCATCACCATTCACTCTGCTGTCCTCAATCTTTTTGCCAATAGCCACGCAGCCAGGCCAATTTTCATCCATCCATCAAAGGCACAAGGACAACAATCTCATGTCAGTCTGGTTTCTTTCGTTGTAACTCAACCGTGTCTCCGTGCCTCTTTTCCTGACTCTAGTTTGAACACATGACATTCTGGTATTTTTTGTTTGCATGAGAAACTCAATGCCTAAAAATAAGGCTCACACTTTGTACCAGCACTCGCCCATCCCTGTGTATATCAGTATAGCTGGCTGGGCTAGTAGAGAGCTAGTACTGGGATCTGATTAGTTCAAGAACCAAGTCGCTGGCCATAATGCCGATGGTTGCCCCCCTTGGGCCAACATGTCAGTGGCTGGCTGCTTTCTGATAGCAGTTGGAAAGGTAATCCTGCTCTCCGGGTATGTTTTCTTTTATTGATGTGGGGGACACAGGAGCTGTCAGCGCCACTGTTCCGCTGCTGGTGAAATAGTAATGAGTGTGTATAATGGGCCAGCGTCAGTGTGGTTTACAGCTTGTTTGCTCTTGTAGCCAGGCCCCTGTGTTGTAACTGCGTGTCTGGCTGTGTTGTGTTTTATCGGAGTATCTTGCCGTGTTGGCGAGGGAGACACAACAATTCAGCTTGGGTGGCTACAGTTAGCTGATAGCTGAATCTGTGGGTGCCGAACCACAAGCACGCGGGGGTCCAATTTATTGTGAGCTGAAAAGCAGTCTCTGAATTCACTTCACTGGATCTTTAATTGAATACGTCTTTATGGAGATGACATTCCACATTAAACCGTTGATAACTCACCTAGTGCATGTACTCTGTAAACTAGGACGACGCTTTATTACTGCTGGGAATTGGAGCGAAGAGGAACGTATGAAAGTATTTATGAAAAGTCAGAAGTAGTTCTCTTTGTGTAATATCATGGCTTTGTTTGTGTTGCACATGAGCGCACAGGCTGGCGATCAGCCGACCTTCGGACCTTTGGAATTTGGGCTTGACAGTATCGCTTGCGGTTCACTGCTCAGCAAACAGCTCAGCTGTTTGAATTCCATGCGCCGTTCTTTTTTTTATGTCCAATATTTTGTGCGGCCACTTGCCTCGCTTTGTCAATGTTTAACTGGAGACCACTGCTTTCGGGAACTCTCGAGCTGACTTGCTGTGTCTCTGTACAGGTTAGTTGAGTTCATTTTTATTTATGGTACATTGTGGCCTGGGAACCATCGCTCCAACATCCAAGTGCTGTCAGTAAAATTGGCGAGATTGGCCAAGCTATACACTCTGGAATTGTCGTCGCATTGTGACATTAACAATAGCGTCTTCTATTTCTTCATCTACCAGTATGCTTTCTTTTTCTTTGTTTTTTTGGGGGGACAGTCTACAGGCCCTGTGGCACTGTGCTGCCTTTGACAGGTCAGTCTTGGAACTACTACCGCCATCTGATTTGCAGGAAGAGTCTAATGAATGTCGATGGAGATATCGCGATGTGTGTGTACTGCGTTGGTCTTCTCCACTACAGCACATGACCCACACTATTATAAAAGTAGTCATTATGTGTGCAGTCTCTCACATTGAAAAATTAAATCATTAAAGATATTAAAAACTGGTATGCGTGAATAGCACTAAAGTCAGATTTTTGGTCACAATAGAATAGGGATGACATTCTTTAATGCAGGGGTCACCAACGTGGTGCCCGCGGGCACTCGGTAGCCCGTGAGGACCACACAGATCGCCCGCCAGTGCTAGGATTGTGATTTGTTCGTAGAAATTATGATTTAAAAATGCAAACACTGGCAGTATTGTGAGACATCTTTAAGATGATCAGAGCCTGAAAATGTAAATAAATCATCAAGTATTAAAAATAACACATTCTAATATTATTAAATGTAATTTGTACAGATGTTATCAATTTGGTAGCCCTTCACACAATCAGTACACATGAAGTAGCTCTCACTCTCAAAAAGGTTGGTGACCCCTGCTTTAATGTGTGTCCCATTCGGACAACGCCCTCGGCCATCTGTTCAGAAATTCATTCTGGCCGCCATTTCACACTATTTAGAGGCTGTCTTTATCCTCAACCCAGGACATCAGAGCTCTGCCTGCAGAGTCCCCTGCTGGGGTGGACTTTGAGGCAGGAGATTGGATGGACACACACACACACGTGTACACAAACACACACACACACACACACACACACACACACTCATGCACTCATATAAATAAGCACGCATTTTCCATGCATCTATACACGCTTCCCTAGAGGCTTGCTAACAAGACTACAAGGTGAAGCATCTGTTCCCTGAGGCACTCCTTTCACCAGAGATTCTCCCATCTCATTCAGTCTCCTTTTATTTTGTATCACACACACACACACACACACACACACACACACACACACACACACACACACACACACGATGAATCGTGCCTTCTCTCCTCTGCAGTTTTACTGGTGACTCAACCTTTGAGCTGATGCTGTACTTTCCACAAACAGCAACCTCCTCTGTAGCTTCTCTGACCTCGTGTACTTTCACATATCCTCTCAAACCATGCTTGTCTTGTATGAACTTTAAATATCACTCCTCCGTCCGAACCATTTCCTTTTGCTCCCTGTGCGTTCAGGTGAGAGACAAGACAGAAGTGAGGCCCCGACTTCAATGTACAACCTCTGAGATGTCCAGCAAACCTTGGGTCAGTACATGCCCAGAAATACACGGTTGTTTGTGTGTGCGTGTGTGAGTGAGAGCGAGTGAAAGTGAGAGAGAGTGAAATGTATAGGTAGACTTAAGAGGGATTTTTGAGAGCTGATTAACTTGTCGTGAGAGATAACTTCGTCTGATAAACTGACACTGACTCTCAGTCCTGATTCCTGAGTGAGAGAGAGAGAGAGTTGAGAGAGAGAGAGAGATGATTGTCAAAGAAGAAGCAGATGTTTGAGACATTTGACAAAATCATCTAAACATTTTTCACAATAACAATAAAGAATACCATTGTGTTTGTTCATATTTTTTTTTCCTTCTGTAGATTCTCAGTCATCTAGGTCATGGTAATTGGAAAATGTTGACTCAAGGCAACTGGACTCTAATTTATTTAATTTTGTTTTGTTTTTAATTTTGTTTTGGAAAATGTAAAAAATAAAGACGGTAACAAAAAGACTGTTGCTTTTTCCCATCCATTTGATAAAGATGAGGGGGTGTTCATACATTGCGAGATGAATTGATTCGTGATTTGATTTACAAAAGGATTTTCTTATTCAAGAAAAAAAAAACGGCTCTGTCCTACTTAGAGAGACACCGCCACAGCCCAACCTGCTCTTTCCAGCTGGTGCTGCTCCCAATTACATCCACCTCCCTCTTTGTCCGCTTTCCCCTTCATCTCTCTTTGCTCCTCCTTTTTGAGCCGGTTTGTGAACCTCGTGCTGTCTGCGTCAGACGACTCCATTCATGAAAAGTGTGACGTGAGCGGGTTGGTAACGCTACCACCCGCCCACTCACAGCCTGTGTGCTGCCGAAGCAACCGGAATGCCTGTCATTCTTCAGCCTGTTTAGTTTTTTTTTTTGTTTGCTGCTTTTTCTCCACCCTGACCAGTCATTTTTACATCCCCTTCATTTTTATCAACCCTGCATCAGTGCTGAGGGAGAACCGTGAAGTTGAGCTCTGTCCGACGTGAGTAGTCATTACATTGGGTGTAGGCCATTCCGAAAGCAGGTGTTTGTCCATTCATCCTTCAACGTGCTTGTGTGTGCTAAGTGAGGGTTTGTGTCGTTGTGTTTATAAGTCAGTCAACTGTTAGTGTGTGCTTGGTGGAGGCACTGCGGCAGCGTGTTGTGCAGTGGTGCGCCGCTGCATGCGTGCGGGAGCTATTTTAGGCTCTGTGGTGGTGATGCTGCTGCTGCTGTTCCTGATTTGTGATGCAGTACGTCTCGGTGTCCTCTGAAGGACGGGTGAAGACGGTGGCAGACGGAAACACATCCTGCCTCTAGTTAGCAAACTACAAAGAAACACCTTTGAAGAAATGAGACTGCTGTTTGTCCGATGCCTTAACTTGGTACACGCGTGCCTGAAATCTGCTTGTGCTTGAACACATGCACATCCACTTTACTAGTGTTTCAACTTTCACCACCCCCCCATCCCGTGACTTAATCCATCCCTTTTATTTACACTGCATGTCAACGTGAACAGTGGCGCTCATCCTAGTCCTCTGTTATGAAGTATGTTTATGTAACTGCACTGGATGAGTAGCCGGCAGCCGCTTTTTAGAGGGCGAAAAATCTCTACAAAATATTCACACCATGGTTGATCACTCCAGGCCAATCAGCAGCACAGTAGCGTAGCGTCGACTCCCGGTCCTGAGATTCTGTGTTCAAATCTTTTCTCTGGCCTTCCAGAGTGAAGTTTTCCCTGTGCTTGCCTGGATATTTTCCAGGCTACTCTGGCTTCCTCCCACATTCCAAAAACATGCATCTCTGGTTTATTGAAAATACGAAAATCTCTTGAGGTGTTAATGGCTGTTTACCTATAAGTGTCGTGCAAGGTCTATTCCATTCACCAGTAACCCCAATGAGTATGAGCAGAATCGAAAATGAATGAATGCATTTTTGAGGTTGCATTAATAATCCAAATTGTACGCTTTTCATCTGAATTTGACTAATCAAGTGCTACCTTAAATGTGTATCACTACCCAATATGAGGACAGAATCCAGGGGTATTATTTTCACAAAAAGGCATTTATTTGTAATGTTGTTGTTTTTTTGGATAATGTAATTTCTTTCGGGACATGTTAAGTATGGCAATATTCAACACCAATGTCGCATATTGCATGTTTTTCCAATATTGTACAGCACTCTCCTCCACCGGACATTATATCTTTTTTTTTCCCCCTTCTCAACTTCGTTTTGTTGCATAATATTTTCTCAGTAGGACTGTTTGCTCGGGTACTCGTTATCATTGGTGACAACAAGAGTGGTCAGAACTGTATTGCAGTGGAACCGCAAACAAATGTTATCATGGGGTCGGTGGCTGCGTACCACTCATGAGACGTGCAAAAGAACATGGAACTGGATACAGGATTTTTCACTGGGCAGCGATGATATGTGAATGAAGACTTTGATATGAGACTCAACAGGACACTGTAGCAGGGTAGCATATGTCGACCTCAGTAGAGAAGAGTTCTAAAAAATGCTACAGTGGTGACATTGTTGCTCACCTGTGACATATTTGCTAATATCTACCACATTGTATGTTATGAAATAGTGACTCTACAATGATCAATTACTAACCAGTATTCACATTTTTGCACTTTCCTGCTCTTAAGTGCCATCGTCATGTAGGTCACGGTTGACCCAGACAACACAATTTCAGTCTTTTCTTTCTATTTTGGACTACAGAATAAAATGTAATACTCGGTTGATTCCTGTTTTCTCAGCAATAGGAGTAGAATACACCCAGCGTATAATAGAAGCACTTGTGCTTATTGATTTTCTGTGATTGCCTCAGTCTTCTGGGTGCGACTCCCACTGCTTCCCATTTCAATCCTAAACCCTCAAAACCTAACATGCGTTTCTAAATTGCATATTCCCTTCAAATGGTGTCAGTCACAGCAGCATGTTTGCCGCTTGTGTTGTTTTCTTTTTTTTTCCTCCCCCCGTGTCTTGTTTTTCTTTTTCCTCTCCGTGCTTGTTGTTAGCGGGCCAAGCAGGCCGTCCCTAGTAAAGGAGCACAAGGGGAATTGTTCTGGCAGCAGCTGCTCTGGTCGCAGTGTCGAATGTGTGCGCTGCTGTCCCCTGGCCGTGCAGGGCAGACAGTTCACATGGAGCTGGCTCCTCTTGTGTCCTTTGTTGTCGCTCCCGGTAGTCTTTGCCGTCAGAGCGCGGTTTCTATTGTATGTTGCCGTGAGCAGCCATCACAGTTTCTGGTCGTCCTCTGACTACTGTTTATATTTTTTCCCAAATGCTCTTTTCTGCTTCCAACCCACAAGTTGGCTCCATATTCCACCCCCCCCCCGCATTATCCCCTCCTCCGCATCCTTCTCTGTCTGCCTCATCTGCTTTTTCCTCCTCTACTTTTCCTCGGAGACATTCTCTTCTCCATTGTTGTCTCTTTTTTTTATTCATCCATTCATTCCCCATACCATTTATTATGTTCAGGGTCACAGAGAGGCGGCATGTGGTGTACAACCGAGATTGATCTCCTGTCAAGAACAAGGCTAGCACACTCACACTTGCATTTACATGTGTTCTCATTGCATTTTTGGAACATTTCAAAATGATCCTCATTCAATAAGTCTTCATATCAGAAGGTAGGTCATCTGCGATCACCCTGGCAATGACAATATTCTCATTATTACAAGCCACTTACTGTCAATGTTTTTGAAGATTTTGTTGGTAAACGTAACACAAAGTAAGAATGCTTAATAGAGAAATGCTTCCAGTTCACTGTTTGATTGTAACTTGAACCCATCTAAAGTGGGCTGTTCAATACCCTTCAGTTGGACTTGCTCCCAAGATGGAGTAATGCAAAACCAACCCTTGGGATCTCTCATGTTGCTGTGTTTGTAACTAAATGGCTTCTAATGTTGTATGCGCCACCAACTATAAAGAATTGCAGTAGCAGCTTTTCTCACTCGCTCGTTTTGTCATCTTTATCTACCAAAATGAGATTGCATTAGTTCATGAATCCTGATCATGTGTTTTAACCGACAAGGGAAGCTGATCTGAGTGTTCAATTCTGTCCCTGCAGACAAGGGCACATTGACCACACATACTATATCTACTCAGCTTCATGTCATGTGGGCATTAATTTTTATATACAGTACAAACAGCATTTTCACGACCTTTGTGCTGGCACAGTGAACCATTTTGCTGGCAGTGAACAGTTCTGGGTTATTATTTCAGTTCAGATCATTCTAAGTGGAGGTTGCATTTTCTCCCTGTGCTTTTATGCATTTTCTTTGGATACTCCAGCTTCCTCCCAACATATGGTAGAAAGACTTTCTACCATTAAAAAAAAAAATCTTTAAAAATCCATCGGTGTGAATGTGATTGAATGGTTGATTGTTTCAATATCTCCTGTGATTGAGTCAGGACCAGGTTAGGTAGCACCTGGTCTTTCACCTAAAATCGTCTAGGATAGACTCCATCTTAGCCGTGACCCCTGAGCGGGATAGGCAATATATAATGACGCAAGTTGATCTTACTTCTGAACTGATCAGGTCAAGAGGTATGCAAACAGTCCTGAGTCGGTCTTTAGTCGCAAATCACTATGGTCAAATTATGAAACAGCATGATAAATGCATTGTCTTCTAGTTCATTTTAAAATGTAAAGATCTTGACTTTCGACTGTTCTGCCATTGCAGCAAAGAGTGAAAATGGCACGGGATGAATGCTGTGGCGACATGGCAACGCGTGAATGAAGAAGTGACTTAGGCTCTAAAGTGGTTCTTTGTTGGCCACCCAGCTGTCAGCAAAGGAAGGCTGTCCTTCTGGGACACAGCGGGATCTCTGCTTAATTAGGAGCAGGGTGGTGGAGACGCAGATGATGCCGCTGGTTTTGTCTATGGAAGTGTAAATGCAAAGTGTGTGTGGGCCCCTATATGATGTGGATCTTTTGCTACAAAAATGTATTTTGGGGGTTCTTCATGGGTTTTTTCTGTACAGTATCGTGAAAATGAAAGCAATCTGGCTGGGAATGTTTTTTCCAATGATGTAAAAGTGTCTTCCCCAGCGACTATTATGAGTAGTCGGATTACTGGCTCCTGTCAGACACGCCCCTGGTTTTTGTGCTCCTCTGGCTAATCCCAACACATATCGTGATAACACAAGGTTTGTTCTATTCAAAGTAAAATTATACATTAGTGTGAGAATAAAAGCAGTGGATTGAACAGGCTCTGTCGTCTGCGATTGTACAAGCCCGTCCCTAGAGCACTGTCGGGATTTCTGGATCAGACAGTTTTCTCTCTTTTTCTCTCTCCGTCTTCCCAACATTTTTTCCCTTGCATTGTCACTGATTTTTGTCAACTCGCAAGGACAATCAGTTTCCCCTTTCGGAAAGTACATTTGAAGATTGTGTAAATGAAACCTCGAAAAACGGGGACAGACATTAGTTAATGCTATTCTGCGCCAATAGAGATTTTCCATTAGCGATTAATAGATGAGGTCCGTTTCCTGTTCTTCCCGGTGTCAGATGTAGGTGCTGATTCCAGATTGTTCGCACTGGTCAAATGAATGCAATACAGTGAAACTCACACAAAGCTTGCATAACCATTATTTAAGACACCGGCTTTAAAGTGGGTCATACGCATGTGATACGCCTTCAGTCTTGGCACGCGTTTCTCTCCAGCTGACCACAGCCAGCGACGCTGTTGCGCATCAGCATGGCCCATCTCTAAAAATTATTGGTGGGGTGGAATTACACCTCGGTCCTCGACTCACATGGCTCGATTGTCTCGGCATTGGAATGGACGGATTTATCGGATACCTGAGAGAGCATTCTCTCGTTCCCCCTGCACTCTCAGCAACCTGCTTAGAGTCAAGCCTGCATTATAGATGAGGTCTTGGCAGGTGCTACACTCTCACAGCACTCGGGTTACCCTCCAGGAGATAATTGCACACAGATACAGTACCCTCGTTTGCATAAACAACGAAACAACGTCTCAACAGATCAGAAAACAATGAGCTTCGGTTTTGATATCAAAATATCAAACAGCAAAATAAATACTGTTCTTGCTTTAGTCAGCTCAGTTGGTGTGCTATCTATCTATCTATCTATCTATCTATCTATCTATCTATCTATCTATCTATCTATCTATCTATCTATCTATCTATCTATCTATCTATCTATCTATCTATCTATCTATCTATCTATCTATCTATCTATCTATCTATCTATCTATCTATCTATCTATCTATCTATCTATCTATCTATCTATCTATCTATCTATCTATCTATCTATCTATCTATCTATCTATCTATCTATCTATCTATCTATCTATCTATCTATCTATCTATCTATCTATCTATCTATCTATCTATCTATCTATCTATCTATCTATCTATCTATCTATCTATCTATCTATCTATCTATCTATCTATCTATCTATCTATCTATCTATCTATCTATCTATCTATCTATCTATCTATCTATCTATCTATCTATCTATCTATCTATCTATCTATCTATCTATCTATCTATCTATCTATCTATCTATCTATCTATCTATCTATCTATCTATCTATCTATCTATCTATCTATCTATCTATCTATCTATCTATCTATCTATCTATCTATCTATCTATCTATCTATCTATCTATCTATCTATCTATCTATCTCTCTATCTCTCTATCTCTCTATCTCTCTATCTCTCTATCTCTCTATCTATCTCGCTATCTCTCTATCTATCTTTTTTTTATATATATCTCAGATGTCCAAAAGTGTTTGCAGCTCCCAGTGGAAACTGGGTCAAAAATGGCCGTTTCAGTGTAAAAGGTTGCCGACCCCTGGTGTAGACTTTGTGTCCTCTCCGTTTCCTTCTCTTCTCCTTGCAGGTAGAGATGGAGAGATATATGGAGTCTTTTCCTAAGATTGATTTAGTGTACCAAAGCTTGAACGGTGGATGCTGCGGCTAACAATGTGCCTGCTCAGACGTTGGTCCGTGCGTGCCAGATGTTTGGCTCGGTTTGGCTCTGAGCTCCCCTAATACAGAGTAACAGTTTTAATCCCAGCTCAACTGATATAAAGCTCCACCAGCAGCGTCGCAAAGCCCCAACTGTCTGTATGGGCCATCGATTTAGTCTGTTTGATGGAATTTTCCCAGAAATTACGCTATTTCCATCCAGTGTGATTTTCTTCTTTTTTTTTTTTTTATTTCGTAGTATTTTTTCATTTTTTTCATTTCATATGCACATGTGTGATGTTTGTTTGTGATTTGAGCACTTCCGGAATGCTTGCACTCTGTAGTTAAAAATAAAAGTCATTAATGTAAGCTCATCCCATCGCAGATCTATGAAAAAATTTGTCTTTGCGGAAGTCGTGAGAGCTTAGTGCGATAGTTCTCATCTTGTTTTGGTTTTTGTGAAAGCCCCCGAAAGTAGCTTCATCATTAACATGTGCTCTTTGTATTTTTTCTCAGGTGATTGATATACTGACGAACCAATGTGTTAGGACCGCTCCTCACCACGTGTACATAACCCATATTCATGCATGACATCATGGGAAGTTCCCCCGAGGTGCTCTCATGGACTTCCTGCCCCAGCATGCTGGTGGGCAAGCTGAAGGAGGAGCTCAAACTCAGTGTCGTCGGGGACTCCATGAAGAAATCAAATGCACCAAACTCTCAAACGCAGCCTCCTCCGGCTCATCCCTCGATATTACCCCCTCAGATAATCACGGACCTGGCCCCGCCCACGCACCTGCCCATGCCCCTGCAGCTTCTGCAACCGCCAAACCAGGACGAGGAGACGGTGCTCGGGGGTTTGAGTCCCCCAAACACGGCTTTGAGCATAGACTCGACGCGGAGCGAGGGCGGCCACTTTGACAACAGTGTCCTTCAACTGCAGGAGCACGACCACGAGGAACCAATCTCGCCGGCCTCCTGCGAGCACGGTGGTTGCGGCAGCGGAATGGAGGATCAGACAGGAGATAAGGACTGTCATTTGGACCATAGCGGAGAGGACAGACAAGGTCACCCGCAACACCCCGATGACATCAAGCTGCATTTCCACAGAACAGGGCCCGGGTCGGGTGGCTTTCTGGAGGGGCTTTTCGGCTGTCTCAAACCGGTCTGGAACATCATTGGAAAGACGTATTCCACAGAATACAAGCTCCAACAACAAGGTGAGCTTATGGCTGCTCTGCATGAAGCTGAGCTGTTTGTCAGTTTGAATTGAGGTCAGGAAGAAGGTAGATTCACTACGCTGGAGGCTGCATGGTACGAGTGTGGTCAGACAGAATTGGGCTGAGTCTCCTGGTTGATTTTCCAAATGACCTCAGTGGTTTATCTCCACCCACATACCATATTTCCTCAGATAGTGGCCAGGTGCAGTCTATGAGTGGTAGGGTTTTATTAGGGGGAGCTTAATTTGTATGAATATATTTTGACCTGTTGTACATTATTGTAATGTAGATTAATTTTTAATTGTGTCATTGCTGAAGTTACGTTTGGAAAGAAGTATTTTTTAAAATATCCATGTTATTCTGTTTTGTATAGGCTAAATGTTATTTTGCCACCACCCACTGAGGTGTGTTCTTTATGTAATATTTATTTGTTTTGTTTTGTTTTTTTCCGGGCACTACTTCATTGTCATACTTTTTTGGCAACCAGTCCAGGGTGTAGTCGGCCTTTTGCTGGAATTCACCCATGACTGTAATTAGGGCAAGTACAATAGAAAGTAAATGGGATGAAACTACTTTGAAACACATTGTAAATTACAGTGTAAAATCCACTGTCCAGCGCCTCATTAATTTTCTTTCACTTCCTCTGAAGCCCACCATAAACATCAATTGTACAGCTACCATGTCTGCCCATAGAGAGACACCACCTGTTTTTTGTTTTGTTTTGTTTGCAGGAGGGGAACAAATGAAGCAATAATTAAGGATGACGTTTCTTTATTAAGTTGTCGTGGCAGTTAATTACTGCCATTACAGTCACAAGACAGAGCAATTAGAGAATTGCGACACCTATTATATTTGCTTTCAACTTTTATTTTCTCAGTGGAAAAGACAACATTCAACTGCATCCAACTTTCCATTTCCCTGTTCCCAGACATGTGGGAGGTTCCGTTTGAGGAAATCTCAGAGTTGCAGTGGCTGGGTAGCGGTGCTCAGGGAGCCGTCTTCCTGGGCAAATTCCGCTCTGAGGAGGTGGCCATCAAGAAGGTGCGCGAACAGAAGGAGACGGACATTAAGCACTTGCGGAAACTGAAACATCCTAACATCATCAGCTTCAAGTAGGTCTCTAATCATTTGGTTTGCACCATGTTGCTTGAGCTGCTGCTCTGCTCACCCATTTGCCGTGTTCTACCAAGGGGGGTTTGCACTCAGGCGCCTTGTTACTGTATAATCATGGAGTACTGCGCTCAAGGCCAGCTCTACGAGGTGCTTCGGGCAGGGCGGAAAGTGACCCCCAGGCTTCTGGTGGACTGGGCCTCAGGCATCGCCAGCGGCATGAACTACCTGCACCTCCACAAGATCATCCACAGGGATCTCAAATCTCCCAAGTGAGTTTCCTGCAGTGCGGAGGTGCTGGACTCTATGCTAGCTGTTTTCCGCGCGGTACACCCTGATTTGGTTGCCAGCCAATCGCAGGGCACATAAGAGACAAACAAACACTCGCGCTCACAATTACACCTAGGGGCAATTTAAAGTGTTCCATTGACCTTCCACGGATGTTTTTGGACTCCAAAAACATTGCGCGCAGTTGTTTCACTATGTTGTACAATGCTTTGAGCAGACAATTCAGCTTTTCATTTCTAAGTAGTGTGACATTAACCCTCAGGATGTTAATAATCAAGTGGCCTTTATGCGAGTGAAGTTGCTTGCCCTGAACATCCTGTGCACAGCATCCGCATCCCCCCGTCTTTAATCAATATTGGCGTGCTGCAGTGCTGCCTACGCTGTATTAGTCAGCAGCCCCATTTCAGGCTGAGTCTTCTGGAAAGGTCATCCTCCTTTGATTAATTGGATGAATCACGCCCAGTAAGATTTTCAAAACCATGAGTTTTCGTCATGTTTTGATGCTTTTTATCCCAAACTGCCTCCCTATCTTGTACTGTGTACATATATGTAAAAATATAGCATTAATTTATTTCTTTTAAAGTAAGGTGCCTCTGTTTTTGACAATCTCAATCTGATATTTCATGGTTTCAAATGGTGTAAAAACACAAGATCAATCTGTTCAATCTGCGCTTTAAAAATGCATTTTCATTGCACACACACACACACACACACACACACACACACACACACTACAATAACATGTGTGTGTGTGTGTGTGTGTGTGTGTGTGTGTGTATATAATATATATATATATATATATGTATGTATGTATGTATGTATGTATGTATGTATGTATGTATGTATATATATGTATGTATATATATATGTATGTATATATATATGTATGTATATATACTGTATATAGATATAGATAGATAGAAAATGTGTACATTTAAATGTACAGTGTGTAGAAATTAGTGCCATCTAGTGGTGAGCTTATAGAATGCAACAACCTAAGAAGCACGTTCATTATTGGAGCACACTACATTAAGGCCACCAACAATTTCTTCAGCAAAGCTGCAAGCAAAATGTCATTTCAAACGACTTCTAGTATTCCCCTCAAGTGACGGAGTAAATGCATGGCAGTTGTTGCATATGCTGTTGACATTATGTTGAGGAACTATATTCGCAAAGTTTGTCTCCTTAGAATATCTGCAGCAGAAGATTAGCGATTACTTCACCTACAATAACATAAAAAAATATGTTAATGTGATTGAACATATGTTTTTGCATATTATTTAAATGAATAGAGGGTCTTTGAAATAATGAACAATGAAAAAAATACATTTTATTTTTTACACACTGTACCTTTAAGTTTGAGATTAAACTTTTTTGCACAACTTTGGACAAGAACTGCCTATATTGTTAAACTACGATATGATGTCAGGTTTTTGGTCGGGAACACCCTGCCTACATATTAAACCTTCCCTTCTCAATGTATTTTTTTAATAGTGTTTTGGTCACCCACAACGACTCTGTGAAGATCTCTGACTTTGGAACATCAAAAGAACTAAGTGACAAAAGTACAAAGATGTCATTTGCTGGTACGGTGGCTTGGATGGCTCCAGAAGTGATACGAAATGAGCCGGTGTCGGAAAAAGTGGACATCTGGTGAGTTGGGTTTCACTCAAGAGTGTATCGTTTTGGATTTCTTGAATGTTCTTGGTTGTGAGGACCCCACTGTGTCTTGTAGGTCGTTTGGAGTTGTCTTATGGGAGTTGCTGACTGGAGAGATCCCCTACAAAGATGTAGACTCTTCTGCTATTATCTGGGGCGTTGGCAGCAACAGTCTTCACCTCCCCGTGCCCTCCACATGCCCAGATGGCTTCAAAATCCTCATGAAACAAACATGGTGTGTGGGCGCTTGTTTATTAAATGGAAAAACTTATGAGTATAGGGTATCTGTTTGATGCGAAAGCTCACATAATCACTCACTTACTCATTCATTCCAAGGCAAGGCAAGCCCAGAAACAGGCCTTCGTTCCGTCAGATCCTCCTACACCTCGACATTGCCTCAGCTGATGTTCTGGGAGCTCCTCAGGAGACCTACTTCAAGTCTCAGGTCTGCACTACATGTGGAGACTCTCAGCTTTAAAGAAGTACATTATACAAATGCCTCGCTGTTGTGACATTCATTCATTTTCCAGGCTGAATGGCGAGAGGAAGTGAAGAAGCATTTCGAGAAAATCAAAAGCGAAGGCACGTGCATTCACAGGCTGGATGAAGAGCTGATCAGACGCAGGCGGGATGAACTCAGGTGCGCCTATGTTCTAGAAAAGACACTGTGGTGGTCAAAAAGCTCCTTGTGTGGATTATTGTTTGCTAATCACCAACACTTGAATACAATACATGGGCATGGACAATACATGCAAAACAAGGAGAGTCATTTTAGTCAAAATGTCAAATACGGAAAAACTGATCATTGTAGCAGAAGAAATAGTTACATAATTTGGTTTGACATGCATGTTATAATGCAGATCAGGGATTTGTTTGAGCCTTTTTAGCTGATGTTTTCAACCCTTTTCAGGCATGCTCTGGACATCCGGGAACACTACGAGAGGAAGCTGGAGAGAGCCAACAACCTCTACATGGAGCTCAGTGCCATTATGCTACAGCTGGAGGTCCGAGAGAAAGACCTCATGAAGTAAGTGAATGAGCTCCTTCTCACAGCAGGGGCCATCCTGCTTTACTTCTGTCATTCTTCTACAGTGTTTACCTTCTTTAGGTTTGTAGCCATTTTTTTCAGTTATGTTTTCTTTCTTTAGCCAAGAATGAGATGGTGTATAGATTTTCTATATGTACAAAGTAATATAATCCTGACAGGAGAGAGCAAGCTGTGGAGAAGAAGTACCCCGGGACCTACAAGCGACACTTGGTCAGACCCATCGTTCGATCCAATGCTGTAGAAAAGCTGATAAAGAAGAAAGGAAGTATTTCTCATAAACCTGGGATGTCCACCGCCAAAAGGTTTGTCTCTTACCTTAATAAGAAAAAATAAGATAAAATGAAACATATTATTCTGTAAATAAAAAAATAAATAAAACACATTGTGAAATTTTAAAGATCATACACAATCTGTTTCAAGATGCTGCTCAACCGCCAATTCCTTCAGATTTTAAAATGATAAAAATGACAATGTAAATGTAACAATAGGGTTGTGAAAATTTCCCTTCGGGCACTACTAAACTTTTTGATGGTCTCCTTCGTAGTTGGGAGTTTGTATCTCAGTGTACAAAAGCCACACAATGATGTAAGTAATCAACTTCTTTATAAAATGAGGGTTTTTTTTTTTACTAAGCTTAATATGATAATATCAACAATAAATGATGGCCGATGACAAAGGGTCACTTATGTATAATGAACAGAAGTATGAAACCTGAAGTATGAAATGTAGGAAAACAAAACATTTGGAGGTTGATATCAAGCAAGCAGATGTGATTACAAAAGGTTCATTTTCACGCTTCTGTTAAATTTATCCGTCCCCAATTGCTAATGCATCGGACCATCTTCTTATAACAGCACGTGAACTCACTTGGGGTGGGCTGTCGTCACTGAAGGATACACTGCGCAAAAAGGAAGGCTTGCCAGAGGCAATCAATGATATACATAACCCGTTTTTCGACAGCCTTAATTATCACACGCACATATAAAAACAAACTGTAGAGTAAAACTTGAATACTCACTCATGACACATGACTAAGCAGATGGAGGACCGCTATTTGCTTGGAAGGTAAGTTTGTTAACATTCACGCAAAACATAGTCGAGGTGGAAAGTATACTCAGTTGGTCTTGAGCTTATTTTATTGTCCTGAACAGCCGGGACAGAGATTACCTTTTATCACACTTTTCCCTTTTGCCACAACCTTTTTGAAAACATTTCTAAAAGCACACTGTTTCCGTATGTGGCTCCTCCAGGCCAGACTTGCTCCGTTCTGATGGTATCTCCAGCGTTGACCCCCTGCCGTCACCCTCACCACTGTCCGCTAGCCCAAAGGTGCCCACACCTCCTGGGAAAGCCCGCTACCGAAGCAAGCCCCGCCATCGCCGGGCCAACAGTAAAGGAAGCCATAACGAGTTCCTCGGGGTGTTGAAATCTACTACAGGAGTGCCCGACGACGTCCAGTCACTACAGGAGCCACCTCAGCACCATCATCACCACCTCCCCCTGCCTACCTCAGGATTGCCACTCCCATTGAAGGGCCGCGAAGAGGCCGTTGTAATCTGTGCCAATAACCTGCGTTATTTTGGCCCCGCCGCTGCCTTGCGTAGCCCTCAGACTGATCACCTACAGCGGCGTGTTTCCGGATCCAGCCCTGACCTCATCTCCACAGCGATGGATGCAGACACACGTCAGCGGACCTCATCCACCGGCTCCAATCCCCTCCCAGGTGCCGGTTCTGGCTGTCCCTGCTGCCAGGCTCACCCGTTCCCTGGATGCCTTCACTGTCATGAGACCACTCCTGCATCCAGCCAGCCAGACTTGCCCAACTTTTCATTGCCCAGTACTCAAGAGGGCAGCCAGTGCTCTTTGAGAACCCCCATCAAAGATCCCAGTTCTAATGGGGAGGTCTTGAAGAAGTCAGAGCCTCAGGAACAGGAGTCCTTCCAGAACAAACACACCCTTCCTAATGCACTTCCCCGTACACTCAGACCGCTGAGGAAGGTAAGCAGCCATTGGTCTAATAATGATGTGTGTCTGTGTGATGTAATCACACATGGAAGATGACTGTGCAATTGCTTACTTACAGGGTGGAGATGAGTCATCTGAAGAGGAGGAAGGAGAGGTGGATAGTGAAGTGGAGTTTCCAAGGAGACAGAGGTACTGTGCCATTGCGCATTTCGGTGAATGATGACAGGTAGAGTTTCGAGTGTTCTCTTTTCATAACAGAGTTCTGCTCCTACAGTGGCAAAGTAACACCAATTTCTGTTTGTCGGAACACACAGTAGTCACTAGAGCAGTAGTTAAGTCACGGGTACAGTAAATATTTGGATGAGAAACACCTCGGGGCCAAATATAAAACAATAAATGGTCATTAACTTAGCATACCTTCTTGTGAAACATCTGTTGGGACAATCATAAACCGAGGACCCTTGCATTTTGTAACAACTTTCGCTTAACATACTGGTGTCAAACTCCAGTCCTCGATAGCCGTTTGTCCTGCATGTTTTCCATCTCTCCCTGCTGCAACACACCTGATTGAAGTGATCAGAATCTTTTTTGGCTCCTGCAGAGCTTGCTAATGAGCTGATCGCATGAATCAGGTGTGTTATGGCCAAACACATCCTAGTTTTGCGCTATTGTAGGAGTTATAAAACAACAACTTTCATTTTATGTGAACACCTTTGGCTGGTCGGCAGCATAGCTGAAAGCGCAAAGACAAACTCCATTCACATCGGCATTCACATGAGAAGACAATTCAAAGTCTTGTTTGTGCTGAAAGTGAGAAGCATATGCATGCAAATACTGTAAACAACGATAATAGTCACAGAATCCCCAAATCAAAGTTTTTGGAAAGTCTTATCGCGCCAACCAAAAAAAAAAAAACAGCAACAGTGCTAAATGCTTCCTCATAGGAAAAAAAATATCATTTAAATTATGCATTTATCTATATCGACGACGTCCTCTTTTTGCGCTCTCTCGCAGACCTCACCGCTGTATGAGCAGCTTCCAGTCATATTCCACGTTCAGCTCAGAGAACCTGTCTGTGTCCGACGGAGAGGAGGGCAACACCAGCGATCACTCCCACAGCGGGCCCCTGGAGAGGCTGAGTGCGAGCCAGGAGGAGCACCTGGACGAGCTGCTTTCGCACACGCCGGACATCCCCATCGACATCTCCACTCAATCGGACGGCTTGTCTGACAAGGAGTGCGCCGTCCGCAGGGTCAAGACACAGATCTCCTTGGGAAAACTGTGCTCGGATGAGCACAGCTACGAGGTTAGTGGTTTTAAATCAAATGGATGCAATTACAGAGATGGCCACATCCTCTGAGGGCCGTACCACATTCATTCATCCATTTTCTATAACACTTGTACTCATTAGGTGAGAGGGAGCTTCGCCCAGATGACTTTTGGGTGTTCGGGTATCGGACATTCAAAACTCTATGACCTTAACCTACCTGCTCTCTCTCCCTTCTCACATAGTGAAATTAATCAAATACTAAATCATGTAGTTCATGAATAATAACGTCCTGTCTAGAATTATGTCCACTGACGTATTAGTTCAGTGTCTGTGGGGAAAAGCATTTAATGTGAGGATAGATGGTAAAAATGTAAAAATACAGACACAAAAATAGCAAAATAACTGAATACTAATCCAAAATCCTCTCCTTGTTCTCTTTGTCCCTCTCTCTGTACCCTCAACCAAAAAGCAGATAACCAAGCAATGCGGTTTTGATCTAAAACGATGCATAAACAGACATTTTCGAAAGATTGACCATTTGACAGTATCTAATATTGAATTTGATTGTGCAGGTGTAATTAATGTTGTGTCTGATTACAATACTCGATTTGCCTTTCATAATAATAATCTATGCTAACTACCCCCGTACCTCCTCCCAGAATCCTCTCCAGTATGGGGACTCAGACTGCGACTCATCCGAAGCAGAATGCTCAGATGCCACCATCCGGAACAACAAACCAGCCCCTTCCTCATGGTGAATGCATCATCGGGCACTGATCTTTATTTTTTTTTTTGCCTGGAACCAACAGTGTCCTGCAGAAAATACAGCAATAAGAGGACAATGATGTCAAGAAGAAAGAAAAAAACAGCAATCTATCCCAGATCCCTTCCTCCATTTACCAGGCCTTCATTCCCTCATGTTCAGCACAGCATCCAGGCAACCCATGGCAGGGATTCCCTTTTAGAATGAACATAACCTGTACATGATATAGAATAACATTCATAATTTATTTTTGAATTCTGAAGGACTATTCAGGAAATCGGGGTGAAGAAAAAGACCCTTGAGACATATTTACCCACATGCCAACCGGTTGGCGGCGGTGAGGGCGATAGTGGGATTAAAACACGGGTGGTAAGAGTGAAGAGGGCGCATGGAAACCTGATTGGTTCTCATGCTGACAGCGAGCAATGGCGAGTTACATCATCGTTAATCTCTCAGGTGACCCAGATGTGGAGCTCCATGCCTTTATCTGGCTGCAGGCGCTGTCTTCATTTTGTTGAGTTACATAGCAAAATCCCCCAAATCAGCACGCGCCATCCTGGAGTGCACCACTACACAAAAATATCACGAAAAGTATCTTTACTGAAATAATAATGACAAACAATTCTATGTACTCACTGTGAAATCGGGGCCTGTTTAGTTGAATACACAGCGATTATTCTCTTGTGTGAAATAGCGACATGTGTATACGCAGGTCACTTGTACCTTCTGTTATCTAGTGGAAAAGCATTTTAATTGTTCGGGCCATAATTTCTCTTGATGACCATATTTGGACATATAAGATTCCTTGTTCTTGCATCAACTAGCTTTACTATGAGTTTACAGAACCCTCGCGACTCACCGTCCTCGCCTCCAGAACTGGTGGCTCTCCCATTACAAAACTTGCATTGCAAACACCAGCATAACCACCGGAGTCGATTCCTTCCGCTCATCACGCTGTGCGCGTGCCCAGCGTGCATGCGACCGCATTAGGTGGACCGGTTGGAACACGGTGAGATGGAGCTGAGGAGAACAGCTGGAATGAACAAAACAAAAGATGATATCCAGCTTCTTCTCTCATCACGAATCAAATGACGCTCTCTGAGCGTGAGGACCCACAAAGTCCCCTTTAGACATTATGCTTTCAAGTCTCATCTCAGGACTGCTCGAGAAGGACCGGAACAAACTGGACTGGACCAATTACTGTATGTTCAAATGTTGTTTGGACAACCGTTTTTTTTTTTTTTTTGCTCTTTGCAAATTTCCTCAAATGGTGGCCACTAATAATGCTATGTAGTTACCAAGTAATAACTCTGAAACCTTTAACTTCACATTTGTGGTTTCTGCAAATTCGCCCATTTGCAAATGATCTATCATCTGAAAAAAAACCTTCTTCTATGTTTTTGTACTCAGGCCAAAACAACAACACTGATGCTATGGTGTCCACTGGTGGTATCTTGGTGCTCAAGTGAGCTTCATTTAGACAAAAATAGTCTCATGACATCTATAGGCAAAACCACAAGATTTACATGGTTCAAACTATAATCCCACTAACTATAAACAGTTTTATTTTATTGTGGGTAAAAAAAATTTAAATAAATGCACGTGCACACGTTAGGACAATTTTCTTTTACTTCCGCTAACAACCCAGGCTAACGTTCAGGACTTGACATTGATAACAGTACCGCTTTGCTGTTTAGACAGGGCTTTGGCGCCATTTTGTGGCATATTCTCATGTTTCAGTTTGAGAGATTATGGAATGGAAATAATAAGACAGAGCGACTGCTCCTGAAGCAGTTGCACGTTATTTACTGTCAATCAACATCAGCAGATCTCGCTCCACTTTGACAAAGACTTTTGCAAAATAGACGCCTTCTTCAAATAAATGCCGCGGCCACCATTTGAGGTAATAGTTTTCAGGTGCAGAATTCCCCCCCCCTCTCCCCCCATCATTTTCAAGTGCATCATCTCTCATATAACACTTTCCAGCAGGGTACTTCTTACTGATGTAACGCTAAATGTGTGTGTCATGGCACTATTGTCAGTCCAAAAAGAGCAAACCATTCCTTGTGAACTAAACAAAAGCAATTAAGAGTGGAGGTTGCTTGCTTGGGATCAGGAGGGTCTAGCTGGCTAGACACAATGACTGGTGGCTAGTGAAGTTTTTATTTTGATTTTCTGGGGGATTTATTCCCTTTGGTTTTGTTTTTTGTTGTACTGGTTCGACGTTGCCAGCTGAGAACAGGAGCTAGGTGGCGACATATTCAATGATTTGTATTTGTGGCTCTGCTGCTTTTTTTTCTGACCACAGATGCGCTCCAAAATCAACATCTTTTTTTTTTTTTTGCTCTACTGTGGGTTTTTTTTTGAAGGTATGCTGCATTCGTTGGAACTTAATTTGTTCCCCCTTCTTTTGAGTGTCTGCCTTTTCTTTGTACAGAATTTGGGGAGAAGGCATAGTTGATTTTTGCTGTCAGCTTTTGTCTATGTAAGCAGGCTATAAGGAATACACAAGCCAGAGATCAATAAGGCCACGGGGCTGTTTTAATTTTCCTTCATTTCAGTGTTACTTTCCTCTGTGTGTATAGAAACATCAGCAGATGTAACTTGACCCGTCATCGGTGCGCTGCTCAAACTGGCTGAAAAGAATGTTTGTGATGTGTTTGACATCAGCATTGAACTGGATGAACTGCATCGTTATCCGTGGAATCGAGCTTGAAAGCTTTTTCAAAAGCCGCACGAGCTCGAGCCTCCCCCGACTGTCTCCTTTGTGTTTACGTTGCTGTAAATGAATTAACCTCATGCAATGTCATGATCAAGCTATGGGGAATGCCTGGCATACATCCTGTGAAGTATGATTGTGGTTCGTTTTCTTCGTAGCTGGCCTACAGGATTATTGAATTAATTTATTACGAATGGCAAGTGAGTGTTCTTTTTAATTTCAGGCAGCTTCAACAGGAGTATTATTTAAAGAAAGCACAATGAACAGGTAGGAGGACAGTATTAGTTTTATGTTTGGTGGATCAAATCGTCATATCTTATCATCATCATTACAGATGAAGTATGGATGTGGTGGCACTTAACAACAACAGAAAATGGTTCCAAATGTTTACTCCAGTCAATATAAGTATCTCTTCTGTTTTCACCAAAAGCCAATCAGGTGGCAAAGAGACCACAGGTCTGAAAGCATCTGTGATGCAGACTTTAAATTTTTTTTTAACCCCGTCCTTTCTGTCATTGTCGCTCATATTTAATACCAGTTTGTGTCTGTGAGGTTGTTTCAAATCGTGACATCATCTCATGTACGCATTACATTTTTTTTTCCTTACTACGCTCATACTCCAGCTCTTCCTTTCGAGTGACATTACGATCAAACCAATCCTGTCAGATTCCTGTATTTTCCAGAGTACAGTACGGTGGACATCTGGGGGAATATAATCCAAGCAAGCAACTGCATGGAATAAATGCTGATGTACTGTACCCAACATCTTGTGTCGCTGCTTTTATTATTAATTGCATCCATCTGTTTCCTGTATGGGTGGCACGATGGACTGCATGTCCGCCTCACAGTGCAGAGGTCCAGGGTTCAATTCCAGGCTCGGGCCTTCCCGTGTGGAATTTGGCTGTTGGACCCGTGCCTGCGTGGGGAACTCCGGTTTCCTCGCGCATTACAAAAACATGCATGGTAGGTTAATTGATCACTCTCAATTGTTGGTAGGTGTGATTGAGAGTGATTGGCTGGCAACCAGTTTAAGGTGTACCATGCCTCCAGCCTGAAGTCAGCTGGGATAGGCCCCAGCATGCCCAGACCCTTGTGAGGATAAAGAGGTTCAAATAATGGGTGGTTGTTTTGTGTACTGCCAACCAATCGCAGCACACGTTTTGAGTTTTTTTTAAGCCTCGTTTTTTATACAGGTACTCGATTTTTTTTAGCATGATTATTGGTAACAACACTCTTGCTGCAAATTTGTAAGACATTTTCACTGTACAATTGTCTTTGTGCATAATGGTCTAAATTGTGTAAAAACGTGTTAGTGTTAGTCACGACGAGGATACTTAATAAGGGGTCGCGCATTTAGTGACTTTCCCTGGTTGAAGAGTTAAGACTCTCTCTCTCTCTCTCTCTCTCTCTCTCTCTATTTCTCTCTCTCTATCCATCTATCTATCTATCTATCTATCTATCTATCTATCTATCTACACACACACACACACAGTATATCTACTCGAATCTAAAAACATTTTCAAGTCTTGCTGTAATGGTTTAGGAGACGGGGTGGTTAGCAAAGTCACGCCTACTATCATGCGTCAGTGTTGTACGTGCTGAACGGAAGTAGCCGAAATATGCGCACAATTTTCTCATGTTTTTCTTTCGTCTTGAAATCAGGGCCTCGCGGGCGGGCGGTTCTTAGGTCCTTCTGTTCTAGCCCACTCCTATAAATGCGGAACGCGTATTTCCGGGCGGCGCTGGTAAACAAAACTACAGTACATTCACTCACTTTTCAGACAGGCGGAGCATTGGAGAGTCGTCGACCACTGGTTGAAATCAGGTGAAACGAACGGCTGCCACGCTCAAGGAAAACGAAGCTACTCTCGGACAACCTGCTGTTTGGATGCATCACATTTTCACTGACTAGAAATAACAAACATGGCATCCATGGACCTGGAGAAGTTGAAGATGACGGGGGCCGGCCGGGCAATAGCGGTGCTCACAAGTGGTGGCGATGCACAAGGTGACTCCACACAGACTTCAACTGTATTTTAAAATTCCAATTGAAAATGCAACATGCTGCACCTTTCGGGGCGGTCGAATACGACTGTATGTCACGTCTCTTTTGACACAGTACCTGTACTACGTTGTCGCGCGCACAATTTAACCAGAATACCATATCTACGTCGATATTACGAAATATACTTGTGGAGAACCTACAGTACTTATGGGGCGTTCTACGACCTTAGCAAAAATGGTAATTTTTTGCTTTACACGGACTTTAAACAGATGAATACCAAAAACGACCGCAGCCTCTTGACAAACCTCCATGTTCACTTATAACCTTTGACCAAGATAAAGTTACGAAGTCATAAATTCTCCACGAGGTTGATGAAGTAACACCCAGTGCTATTAACAAACACTCATTCACTGGCCCACTTTGTACTATTATACATTTTTAAATCATAAATTGGCTATAACACCATCGCAGTGGGTTTCAAATAAAACAGTGATCCTTGATTCGTTCTGTGAGCATACTCATACCTTAAAAGAATCTCTCTCAAATTATCTTTTCCAATTGAAATGACGTGCCAAATTAAGAGTCTCAACTACTCTAAGTAACATTATAAACGGCAGTATTTTTGTCCTCTTTCTTTGTAGAGGATAAAGAACATATGCCCATGAGTATTGTTGTATTACTTGTCTATATATGCGGTTGCACTAATTGCGTTGAATTCTGTTGCTTAAAAGATTATAACACTTAAACTAGAGCTGTTATTCCTGCCTATGGTGTTTTGTATTATGTTACCATCTCTGTGCACTCACAAATTAAACTTGAAATCTGGTTCTGTTTAGTGAACACAAGGCTATGTTTCTGTTGTATGAATAGCACATATATTGATCATACCTTCTGCAATGTTCTGGAAGAGCATTTCATTGTTCTTACAGTCGATGTTAACATTAGCATGGATAGATTAACAAAAATACATGATATGGAGTTAATAAATGTTTACACCAGTGAATGAAATTGGCTAATTTCCTGCACCATGATAATGTGTCACGATGGACTGGTTGGAAATTGCTGATTTAGGGGATTATTTTTGGAGCACACCTCAGAATTAATCTTTTTAACACTATTTGCGCATATTCTATTAGTGGCTCTATGTGCCCATGTTCGACACTTTATGTGGTATGCTTTGGATCACAAACTATACCCGGTCAAAATGAATGTACCCTATTTTTAGAAAACCTCTTCTGAAATTATTAATCCATATTTTGAAATGCCTGTGGCTCAGGGATGAATGCTGCTGTGCGAGCTGTGACCAGAATGGGCATCTATGTTGGTGCCAAGGTCTACTTGATATATGAGGTAAAAAAAAAAAAAGTACTACAATAAAATCTGCATTAAATCAGTCTCTCCAGTTGTTTTAAAATATACTGGTGTGGCTTTAATGCAGTTTGTTCTGATGTCATATCTCTTTTTTTATCCTATAGGGCTACCAGGGCCTTGTGGAAGGCGGGGATCACATCAAACTAGCACACTGGCAAAGCGTTACAAACATCATCCAGCTGGTAGGTTGAATGATGTGATTGGTAGCACCAGTCGCATGGTCCAAATTGGTGTTGACCACACACCTAAGATTTCTAATCGTGAATATTGAATATTTACTTGCACAATTGTCAGCCCAACACGGCCGTTTTTCAAGGCAGATCAAGGAGGAAATAATAATCACTGTTCTACATCACACAATGATCACTCAGGATATTTCATACACATACAGTAATCGGGCCTTTGCTGACTTAGATTGCAAGGGAGGGAAAAATGCTCAAATATGCCACGATTATCGGTAAGTGTGTACTCCCCTTTCAAGTAGTGTTTATCTTTCAGTGCCAGGTTAACAGGAGAATTCTCTCCTCCCACCTGTAAAATGTCACGTTCACTGTGTTTTCAAGTTCTCTGTCTCTTTCTGTTTTAATGATAGGACTTTCATTATTTCATCCATCTTCCCTCCTCATACAGCTTGTAATCTGGTAAGGGGCCTTGCTGCATGTTTGTTAGCTATACTCAGGTAGTGTCTACTTGCTAAAAGCAAGCAGCAAGTTGCATTTGAGTAATACAAATTCTGGTGTCCGTTTTGAGGAGCTTGTGTAGCACTTGAAAGGCATCTTTTGATATTCTCCCCCACTCCGATTGATTATTTTTAGTCAGGGTACCAATGACATGTACCGTGTAGCCTCTAAGGTTGAATACAACAAGGGATGATTGTTGACCACCCACAAGCATTGTTCGGATTTAGACACACATTTTCTCCTAATAGAAATCCGTGTGAAACTGCCATCATCATAAATAGAGATATTTGGTATGATAAACACTTTGAAGTTGTAAAAATAAAACAAGGAGGACAAAAGATAACCTGTATATGTCATGCTTAATGACAAATGTAACACATTTATGACTTGTCTTCTAGTCCAAAAACAAGTTCATGTCAAAATATCTCCTCAACTTCGGTGTGACCGGCATAGTGAGAACTCACTAAGCTGAATCTCATCGGATACTTTTCCAATTTACAGCAATTCCAATGTAGAGGTTCCACTGTGCTATAGTCCGCGGTCCTGTTTATTTAGCTGTGTCATCACGAACTGGTATGCGCGCGACTGCTGAGAGAGCATGCTGTTGTGTTTGGATGAAAATGTTTTGTTCTTCTCTCGTCCTTATTGCACTTGGCTATCTCTAGCTGGATTAGAACTCACCAAGGATCCCCCCCCAAAAAAATGCCACGGCATGGATGTCATGCATCACCACGAAGCACTGCACTCTGCATGATATCGCGGGGTTGCTGTGATATTTTGCGAATGTAATCAACGTCGTCACCCTCGGTTCCTTTCATTGGAATTTTGGCTTGACAACGGCACCTCTCTTCATTCGCGTGCACCTTTCGTGGTCGTTTCTAGTTTTTGTCTACTCTTGACCTCTGTGATTGTGACAGTGATTGAAAATTTCCATCTCGGATAGTGCTGAATGATTTTATGTTCTTGATTCATTTGCCTTTATTGCTCAAATTTACATATATGTAAAGAAAGGGGTCAGCAAAACTTATTTTAAATGTCGTTGTCATTGTTTTCTGGAAGGAAAGGGCTGGCAAAATTAGATTTTTGTGAAACCGTTTTGAAGAACACTTTATTTTAAAGCCATTTTGCCGAGCCTTAATTTCATATTTTCTGTGCTCAAATGTGTTAAATAATCATCTCACTGCTTCACGCTACTCCTGGTATAGGGCGGAACTGTGATTGGCAGCGCGCGATGCAAAGTGTTCATGACCCGCCAAGGAAGACTGGCGGCCGCCTTCAACTTAGTGAAACGGGGGATCACCAACCTGTGCGTGTGCGGCGGCGACGGCAGCCTCACCGGCGCCAACATTTTTCGAAGCGAGTGGAGCAGCCTGTTGGATGAGCTTGTCCAAAGTGGTGAGCCCAAAAGCCCGCCGTTTGACACCTCCTTCGGGTTGAAAAAAAAAAATGAGGGCTTTTTTTGACCCGGTGCCTCTTTCAGGGAAAATCACGGAGGCGCTGGCGAAGCAGCACAGCCATCTCAACATTGTGGGTCTGGTGGGCTCCATCGATAACGACTTCTGTGGCACTGACATGACCATCGGAGCAGACTCTGCTCTGCACCGCATCATGGAAATCATTGATGCTATCATGACTACTGCACAAAGGTGACATGAGCACGATACATATTTACTTGTACTATGATGGGGGAAACCGTAATTCTACCGATATGCTTTCAATGAACATTTTAACTTTCAGACGAGTATAAAAATTAGTTCACATTCTGAACTTCGATAAGGAATGACAAAGGTGTTTCGTGACACTGATATGAAAAGAAGTTAACCACTGTAAAACGTGAGCACAAAACATTTTACTTTTCTTCTGATATGATGATGATGATGTTCTTTTTGCCTACAATTTTGAATGATTTAATTAGCTCAGTTTTGATGATGGATGCCCTTCCTGATGCAAAGCATTTTTTTTCCTTTATTTGAATTTTCATTTGAAAAAAATGGCAAATGGGTAATAAGAGAGTGAGTAGAGTCTTTTTTGGGGACACTCTATATTTTAAAAATCCTGTGTCCTGTAAAGGTTTTTGCATGTGTGATCCTGGAATTAGAAGGATTACAATGATATTTACAATAACCATGAAAAAAGAAAACACTACTATCCAAAGAAGTGTTTGTTTGAGCCTGCTGGTTCTTCCCCAGAATTGACTTGAACTCTGTATGCATCTCTCAGATGTACAATCTCAATATTTGGAGTCAACCTGCAGAAGGTCCTTGAAAAAAAAAATTCATGTCTTTGTTGTCGCTCTCCCGACAGCCACCAACGCACGTTTGTCCTGGAGGTCATGGGGCGCCACTGCGGGTGAGTTTGAACAAACTCCTGTGCTCCTGTGTTTATTTATTTATTGCTCCTGGCCAAACGCTAACATCTGGGCTGGTTTTTTTTTTTTTTTCTCCAGCTATCTAGCTCTCGTGTCTGCGTTAGCATCCGGCGCTGATTGGCTCTTCATCCCAGAGGCTCCTCCTAAGGATGACTGGGAGGATCGCATGTGTGACCGTCTCGAGGCGGTGAGAGGTCCAGACTATGTGCAGTGTAGGGATGGGCATCGTAATAATAGATGAATGTCTCACAAATACAAATAATTATTTTGATTGTGTGGAATTGACAGTTGACAGTTGAGCAATCACATCTTGAAGCAAGGCTTTTTTTTTTGGGTTGCACCAAGCAAATGAAATCTCAATGACTCCTTTCTAAAGAAGCATGATGTGGTGGCAGCTTTTTCCCCATCCAAACGTGTTTAAAAAGTTTTTCATCAATGTGTGAGTGGGGTAAACCAATATTTTAACAAGTTTTTATATGGTCCCCTTACACTGCAAATTTTCACCAATTGCGAGTGAGTCTGAAACATACTGTGTCCACCATTATGAGCTTCAATTCAATTTACTCCTGGGTAGTGCTATACTGTATACCAGGGGTGTCAAACTCATTTTTGTCACGGGCCACTTTGGAGTTACGTCTTCCTTCAGAGGGCCGACAGTGAAAACACGAAAATGTTGTCTCATCACATTATTACTCGAGCACACCAAATTTAATGTACAACTGGTTTTGAAATCGGTCAACTGCAATAGTCAAGTATTGTTCAAGTGAGTGTAAACGGGGCAACAAAATTATTGCAAAATCTCGTCATTTATTATACCTGACAATTTGACATTTTGGTACAGATTTTAGCAAGAATCATGCAAGTTGACACACATGATTTTCTTTCGAGGGGCCAAATGAAATGACGTGGTGGGCCGGATCTGGCCCCCGGGCCTTGACTTTGACACGTGCTATACTACATAGAAAATTCACTGAGAATATTCCATCCCTATTAAATGACAAATAAATATGTTTTCAGACTTAGCAGCTTTAATTAAAAGTCCATCCTTAGTTTAGTTATTGTTCCAGTTTAAAGGCATGTTAACATCTTATTGATATCGTTGGTGTCTGTGCTTGCTTCCAGAGTCGTATCAAAGGGTCCAGACTCAACATTATTATTGTTGCAGAAGGTGCTATCGACATGCACGGCAAGCCCATCTCCTCCACTTATCTGCAAGATGTAAGCTTGATTGGGAAGATAATCTGATTATTAGATACAACGTGTAACTCTCTCTTGGTATGTTTCTGAAGCTGGTGGTGAAGCGGTTGGGCTACGACACCAGAGTCACCGTACTCGGACATGTTCAGCGAGGAGGAACTCCTTCAGCGTTCGACAGGATCCTGGTGAGTTGTGCGTCTTGAAAACAGAGCATGCGGTAATTATGTAACAAATGTGTCGGGAAATCACTGCATGGGATGGGGCCAATGTATTACATGACACGTCTATGTTGCTTATTTTGAACTCTGCTTTCTTTTTTTGTACTTTAGAAAGGTGCACCAACACTTATTGGCACGGTGTGAGGTGATGTGTACGCATAGTCATTCACAATTTACAGTGGCACACTGTGTGGTGAGAGAATGCTACAGAATTTCTAATAAAATTTCTCTTTTTGTGTAGCGCTGGCATTTTGCGCTGATTTAGGGAAATTAATGTCATTTCGACATTTAAAAAATAAATAAATTGAGCTATTGCGGTATTTCTCAACTTCGGAACATAATAGGGTCACCGGGGCCCCCTCTGGAGCCAGGCCTGGAGGTGGGGCTCGTTGGCGAGCGCCTGGTGGCCGGGCCTACACCCATGGGGCCCGGCCGGGCTCAGCCCGAAGAGGCAATGTGGGTCCCCCTTCTCATGGGCTCACCACCCATGGGAGGGGCCAAAGGGGTCAGGTGCAATGTGAGCTGGGCAGCAGCCAAAGGCGGGGACCCTGGAACTGCGGACGCTGTATCGGTCTGTCGTGGTAAAGAAGGAGCTGAGCCAAAGGGCGAAGCTCTCAATTTACCGGTCGATCTATGTCCCAACCCTCATCTATGGTCACGAGCTATGGGTCGTGACCGAAAGAACGAGATCCCGGATACAAGCGGCCGAAATGAGTTTTCTCCGCAGGGTGTCCGGGCTCTCCCTTAGAGATAAGGTGAGAAGCTCGGTCATCCGGGAGGGGCTCAGAGTAGAGCCGCTTTTCCTCCACATCGAGAGGAGCCAGATGAGGTGGCTCGGGCATCTAATTAGGATGCCTCCTGGACGCCTCCCTGGTGAGGTGTTCCGGGCATGTCCCACTGGCAGGAGACCCCGGGGACGACCCAGGACACGCTGGAGAGACTATGTTACCCAGCTGGCCTGGGAACGTCTCGGGATCCGCCAGGAAGAGCTCGAAGAAGTGGCTGGGGAGAGGGAAGTCTGGGCTTCCCTCCTAAAGCTGCTGCCCCCGCGACCCGACCCCGACCCCGGCAGAAAATGGATGGATGGATGGATGGATGGAACATAATAGGTTCAGAGAGGCCGTTTGTAAGCCGAGAGGCATTTCATTTCATTTTAACATTCAATTTTATTACATTTAAAAAAATATGAATTAAGTTATATGCCGTACAGTGTCTACACTCTATATTGTGTACACATATACTGTCTATAACTAAATTCCATTAAAAAATTTACACTTTCATGACATTTTTCTCCAGTACAGTCTACGAAAATAAAAAGAAATAAGTTTACATAGAGGAGGAAGAAGAGGTGGATGGAGGGGAGGTCAGGTGATGCTGATGAGGGGGAAGGCATTGACCGCTGACCGATTTCATACCACAGGCATGTGCAACATTAATGATGTCTCCCGCCAGGTCGTCATTGCAACTAAGGTTAAATTCAGAAATTCATGACAAAGAAATGAATGAATTTTGGTTGAATCGCTCATGCTATTCCATCTTCCCTCATTCAGTGTTCTCCAAAAATCGGGACAGTCACTTGACGTGTATAATCAGATTGATGGTCCATACGTTGACCGTAAAAGGTAATCAGGCTCTCTTGTCGCTGCCTTGTATGTCTTCAGAGCAGCAAGTTAGGCGTGGAGGCGGTCGTTGCCCTGATCGAGGCGTCTCCCGACACCCCGGCCTGCGTCATTGGCCTGTCTGGCAATCAGGCCGTCCGTCTGCCTCTCATGGAGTGCGTGGAGATGGTGAGGCTGTCTTCTGGCGTTGGTGTTTATACCCGCAAATCGGCGCCGCTCTGTTTTGCTTAACACGCCCTCTCTTTCAGACAAAGTTGGTGCAGACGGCCATGAATGAGAAGAGGTTTGACGAGGCTGTTAAACTGCGTGGCGGGTAAGATTTCTGCGCACATTATCTCACATTTTCAATAGCGTGTGTCCTCAGTTTGGTCAAGGGTAACTTCTCGAATAAATTTCTTTCATAGGATTGCATTAAGAGTATGCAGGTGTACCACAGGTAATGGCCAGAGAAATAAATAAAAAAAACATTAAAGCTGAGCTAAAATGTTCTTGCAGGAGTTTTGAAAACAACTGGAACATCTACAAGCTTCTTGCCTTCCAGAAGCCTGCCCAGTCAAAGGTTAGTCACCAGTGGCACCCTAATTAATCCTTACTATGGAACACTTACTGGTGTTCACTGGATAAATAGAGGTCATTTTAACTTTGTAAAGTGGGTTTATTGTGAAAAATGACTTGAATAGCTTTTCTACATAGTTCGGTCTCCAGAGTTCCCGTTCACCCATCAAGTGAGAACTGAAACAACCAATTCAGTCTTTTGTTATCCACCTTTTCTTGAAAAAGTGTCTTTGAGTGTGACTATTTCTGCACTTAATATTAATAGTGGGGCGAATGTACATGATAACTGCCCCGTGCACAGAGTTAAAAAAAAATAATATGACAGTGGTGGCTTAGATGTTCTTAGATGATCTTTATTTTTCTTTCCTCCGTTCCGCCACCAGTCGTCATAGCAGCAAAAGCTGTCATTCAAGTGCAAAAATAATGTTTGCGTTTTAGAAGATAATCACTGCCCAAAAATATTCCACTTTAACTTTGATATTAAGTGTCCAAGTGCTTGGGTACAAGAAGACACAAACCTAAGTCAAAGTACTGAGTCTGAATTCTCTTCCCTGTAGAGCAACTTCTCGCTCGCCATCCTGAATGTGGGCGCCCCGGCGGCGGGCATGAACGCGGCCGTGAGGTCGGCCGTGAGATTGGCCATCGCTCACGGGCACAAGGTCTACGCCGTGCACAACGGCTTCCAGGGCTTTGCCAATGGCGATGTGAGGCCCTCCACCTCGGCGTGCTTGACCACCATCCATCCATCTTGGTAACAAGGAGAATGTGACTTTCTGTGGCTCTGCAGGTGTTTGAGATGGAGTGGCACAATGTGGCGGGATGGACGGGCCAAGGAGGCTCGCTGTTGGGCACAAAACGGTGACGTCCAGATTATGAAGAGCAAATGCTCCGGTTTACTTCTCAATGACAAATAAATGACACACTTCCCTACCCTTGTGCAGAACACTTCCGAGCAAACACATGGAGAAGATTGTGGAGAACATTGACAAGTTCAATATTTCAGCTCTGCTCGTCATCGGAGGGTTTGAGGTACAGTAAAAACCCCTTTGATCGCGGGGAATACTTTTCAGACTCAAATGCAATCAAAGGCAGTTTTGGCATAGTTTTACCCATCCTACAAAACCTTTTGACAGCAAATTGGAAATGTAATTGATGACATTTACAAGCATAAGATATGCAGGACATACTGTACATGCTGTAGTGTTATGTGTGAAGATACGTGCGTTAAGGGGTGGGCCTAGTGGGTGGCATGTGACACCGGCGTATCCGCTTGTGGTTGTCTTGGTGTGAGCCGTGGCTAACGCAGTTCTTGGATGAGCACTTTCATTGTGCTTTAAAGGCCTTTAAATAAATAAATAAAAACCTTTGGTGACTGTATCTTACCTTTGCCACACGCAAGGGCATTACAGAAAGTGAGTATGCTGTAAAAACTCAAAAAAACAAACGATGGCCTTCAAGATCCATAAAGGGTCAGAATTGATGGTCTTTTCCAGCAGTCTTCACTGGTTGTCATTGCTGCTTTCGAAGGCCTACAGAGGCGTGCTGGAGCTCTTTGAGGCCCGAGCCCACTACGACGCGCTGTGTATCCCAATGTGCGTGATTCCCGCTACCATCAGCAACAACGTTCCCGGAACGGACTTCAGTCTGGGGGCCGACACTGCCGTTAACGCTGCAATGGAGGTAACGCTGAGGCACATACTGTAATACACATAAATACAGGATGAACCTTTTCACTACTTTTGTGGTTGTTGTTATAATGACATTTACGTTATAAAGATTGTTCATTGTAAGTGGAATTGGCAAATTGAAAATGAATTACGTGAAATTGGGACTTTGAAATGGGAACGTTATAGGGGTGAAAACATAAACTGGGTACGTTGAAAAGAGGTTCAACTATATTTTATATATTTTTAGATATGAATAGTTTTTAAATTGAGTTATAATTTTTGGGGTGGACAAAATGAGTCTTTTGGACTCTTTAGGCTTACCGTTTTTGTAACTGGTCATCAAGTTTTAAACCGCTGTTCAAAAGTGCAACAAAACATGAAATCACATTGCTGTATTTTCTATGCAAAGAATGAGTTTTATATGCAGAGTCGTACTTAGTCTGCAAGCACTACACAAACGTTCAAATGTAATCTACGAATCTTGAAATAATCGACTTAGCCAGTCCTCCTGCTGTGTGATCAAATTAGTTACAATTTTCAGATTCTTGCCGCACACACACCCAGCCTTGAGTTATCTCCTCTTGACACCTCCTATTTATTAATCTCCCCCTCAGGGCTGTGACAAGATAAAGCAGTCTGCTACAGGGACAAAGAGACGTGTCTTTGTGGTGGAAACAATGGGGGGCTACTGCGGTTACCTAGCGACCAGCACCGGCATCGCTGTGGGCGCTGACGCGGCCTACATTTTCGAGGATCCCTTTAACATCCACGACCTGAAGGTAACAGCCGCCAATTCTCGTCACCTTTTTTTTTTTGTCTTAGGCATTTACCTCCCTATCACGTTGCCTTTTCACAGACCAATGTGGAGCATCTCACAGAGAAAATGAAGAAGGACATCCAGCGGGGGCTCGTACTGAGGTCAGACGGGTTCACCTGGATTCAATGGCTGGCGGTTGCTACAGCCAAAAGCCAGTCTGGCTGACTTCTTTCATGTGATGCTATTTGATACACAATGTATTGTGTGTTAGTCTACGGTGTTCATGAGAGTTTGGCAAAAGATTTGGGCTCGTTTCATGAGTCATTTTTTTAAATTGATTGGCCAGAGCATTTGTAGATGTGGGGAACTATGTAGATGTAACGGGAGGCGCTCCATTTAGACAGGCTATTGCATAATATTAAAGTAGAGCTGTGCCACTTTTAAACTTTTTCTTGGGTAGCATCAATTATTTGCACACTTTCGCCATTGGTCATATCACTTGGTCATACTTAACAGGAATGAAAAATGCCATGAGCACTACACTACGGATTTCCTCCACAAGTTGTATTCCGCCGAAGGGAAGGGCATTTTTGACTGTCGGGTCAACGTGTTGGGACATCTTCAACAGGTACGCCGTCACAGTGTGGTCTTCATTCGCATGAAAAAAAGAAAATAAAAAGTGAGTGAATGTATGTCATTCACCAGGGAGGGGCGCCATCTCCCTTCGACAGAAATTATGGCACCAAGCTGGGAGTGAAAGCCATCCAGTGGATAAGTGAAAAGCTGATAGAAAACTACCGGCAAGGTTGGTACCAAGAGTCTTGTCTTGAGTTGGGGCGACAAAAAAAATTAATTAATGATGAGCACCTGATGGTCTTCAAAACCGGGGCCAACGTTTTGCTGCAAGCTGTTGATTGCCACTCCCAGTTTGTCTTATTTTAAAAATAAACATAAAACAAAGACAATTGGGTATTTCAACAAAACACATAAATATATAGATATTCTTTACCCTTTGCCGAAAAATGACTACAGTACTCTAATTATAAAACAGTATTACTGCACCTTACCGAGAAGTTGTATATCTCTTCATTTTTACAATCATGAATAAATAACACCGCCCCTCGGCGGCCAAGGGATGCACAGAAAGAGCTAAAAAATATATGCATGAATTATTGATGCACAAACTGTTCAATTCTTTCCTTTTTGTTATTACTATGTTTTTTTTTCCCTACAGTTCAATACGGTGACGCTACTTTTCTTGATGGTGGAATGCACTAATGATATTTCCATTTTTTTCAGTTGGAAAATTATTTTTATACAGTGTTTTGATTACGAGCACGGTTTAGAGGCGATATACACCATGAACTGGTCGCCAGGCAATCGCACGGCACATATACAGTCTATACAATGTATATGCAAAGCAAGCAATATCACTCACATTCCAGCCACGCGTAGCAATACACCACCAGTGCCCGATCAATTAGGTGAGCCTAATAATTGCAACGTGTGTCATTCGCAGGTCGCGTGTTCTGCAACTCCACAGACACGGCGTGCGTGCTGGGCCTCCAGAGGAAGGTCGTCTCATTCAGCCCCCTCACTGAACTCAAGGACGTCACCGACTTTGAGTAAGTCCCCCAAAGTAGTTGAGATGCATCTCGCAGTGCATTCGGAAAGTGTTTGAAATGTTACTAAATAAATCGAAAATGGTTCATAGCCTTTGCCATAACACTCAAAATTGAGCTCAGGTCAGGTGCTTGAGGATGCCTTTCAAGCAGAACGTTCACCTTGATGCTATTATTATTTATTTTCTTTTTTTTGCATTTGTGATACCTTAACTAAACAATGCGTTCCTACTAAATAATATATAAAACACAAAAAGGGCATTTTCATTGCAAAATAACAGTTAATTGCAATGTGTGAACTGTGCATGAACTTTCCATTAACGTTGAACTTTGTGCGTGTGTGTGTGTGTGTGTGTGTGTGTGTGTGTGTGTGTGTGTGTGTGTGTGTGTGTGTGTGTTTATCCGCTTAATGGCATGCATGTGCGCGCGTGTTCACATTGACCCTTCAAAAGTCCTTTTTGTGTGTTCAATGTGAAAGCGGTCTCCTTTGTGCAAGGGCACATAAGGATGACGAAGGGACTTTGTCACCTTTTTTTTAATTTGAAAAAGCTCTGTTGCAGAGTTAGCTGCCGGTATTTATCCATGTTCTCACCACCACACTGCTTTCGCACACCACGTAGGGTATAAACACCATATGTGGACCTAGATCTGATCAAAGCCACTCCTGTCATCTAGTGGTGATTTATCATACCGAAATGATTCCCAAAGCCTGCACGAAGGCTATTATTACATTTTTAAATTAAAACAGACAAACATCATTTAATATTTTGGCACTAAATGATGTGGTTTTTGCTCATATATTTTTACATTTTTGGCATGAAATGATTTAATTTGAAACTGAAAAATAAATGGATTGTCATTTTAGAATAAATGATTACAAAAAAAAGTGAAACGGGTCACTTGAGGCACAGACATTCCCCATCCAACCTGATGAAGCTTTATAGGCAAAACTGCCCAAAGATTGAAACGCCAACCTTGGTGCATCATCATTTAAAAAAAAAAGGCTATAATTGTTCCCCAAGGTTCATCAAGAAAGCATTATGTAAAAGCTGTGAATATTTGCACTAATTACAAAAGCTTCCACAATATAACAAACTTTTAAATTGTTTTTTTTTTCTCCAAACACACACTTTAACACATACTTCTGAAAGGATATGAGACCCATATCCTTTTTGGTCTGTACTTCTTTTTACTTGACATGACGCCGTGTTTGTCTCTCAGGCACCGCATGCCCAGGGTACAATGGTGGTTCAACCTGCGGCCCATGCTGAAAATGTTGGCCAAGTACCAGACCAGCTTCTGCGAATACATCCCGGGAGAAATCGAACACGTGACCCGGCGCTCTCTCAGCATCGACTCGGGCTTCTAGGTTCTCTCCGACTGCACTCTGCACTTTTTTAAAGCAAGAGGGGAAAAAACCCAAACCCAACCCCGCTCCTTCCGTGACATTTCCACATGCCTGCTTACGTACCGTACGTTTTTTAAGCTAAAGTGTTTTAGCAACTGGATTGGAAAGGGTTCATCAGGGCATACTAACTGCTGTTATTTTTTATGAGTGGGGCATTCAAAACAAATAAGGTTTTATTACAGTGGAACCACCAAGGTTGAACACGGTTCTTTCAGGGACATGTAGTAAAGGAATGGAAATAATCTGCTCCTGTCTCAAGCTGTAAATATTATAAACCGGATGTCCACAGATCCTCAAAAATACTTTAAAGGCATGGATCCAATGAATATAAAAACAAGGCCTTCATCGGCATTAAAATGTCCTAAATCTGTCTTTTCAAACTCGTACAAATTTTCAACACATGATAAATAGAATTTTATGATTGTAAATAGTATCAAAACTCCTGAAAAAAATTATTTACCGAATGAGTCTTGTGGGGGGGAAATGCTCATTTACGATAGTGGAACTTACAGTTGAAAAAAAAAAACAATTAAAACAGTTTGATCACATTATAAATTGGGCACTTCAACAAAATATTTGATTTGCTGTTGTGAAAACTGGCTTTCCTGCATTTTACAACAAAGAAATAAATTTACGGAGCTAATTGTCCATTGTATTGCCCCCCACCTCCCAACAAAAAAAAAAAAAAACTTTAAAATAAGTAAAAACAACTCTCCAAATTGTTTTGGAGCAAACAACTTGCTTGTTTTGTTGCACTACCATCGTTGCCATAAATGTCCAAAAATATATTTTAAAGTTGTTCCAACTTAAATTACCAGGTTAGTCCCCAAAAAACACAAGTTGTCATTGTTTTTTTTTGTTTTGAAAAATAATTACAAAACAGTGACGTGGTTTGAGTTGGGACTCTTAAAGAGCAGACGTCGTTTATGTACTCTAGCGACTTTGGACAACATGGGACATTAGGAAGTTGCTCTTAAATTTAATTTCAAATGGATTTAGAAAGTTCTAGACTTAATTGAGCTTGCCTTAAGCTGTAGGAACGCTGATAAAGGTATTTATTATTACCTGCAATGTGGTGGCCTTTAAGATGGTTCAGGTTTTTACATAAGTTTTGCTTTTTTCCCCCGTGGTACAGCAGCATTTCACTTCTGTTTAAAAAAAAAAAAAAAAAAATCTTAATCCATCCATTCCACAGTTATTATTTTCCTCTGTGATATACTCTGAATTTGATTGTCATGGCATGCGCTCCGGCTCACCCGCCATTCTAATGAGGTCCATCGCTAGAAAATGAATGTTTGGATGAATGTCGTGGTTTCACCAAGGTGTTTTTTTTTTCCAAAGTGCACGCAAAGCTTTACCTTTTCAAGAGCAGAGTTACTTTGTACAACTACTGAAAGCGATTCGGAACGGGAACCAAAATAGTCCCTATTCACGTTGTTGCCTTCCCCTGTCATTTTGCACTCAAGTGTCATGGATTTGAATAAATATTTACACACTGTAAGACTTAACTGCGACTATTTGTGAGACATTCAAAGAATAGTCTTACTGGATTGTGTAAAAAATGTGTGTGCTCGTCTCAAGGGCATTACAGCAGACAGGAATATTGTTTTTCTTTAAAAAGTAGTCATAATGTTACAATTTTTGTGAAAAAAAAATGTGTTCATATACAAAGTCATACTATTTCAAAAATACTGTAATCCTATAGAAATTCCGAGAAGTCACAGTAGAAGGTTGTCATTTTAAATTACCGGTAATGTAAATTATTGAAATCAAGTTTTTTTTGTTTTTTTTTTTATGGGGAGAAAATATCCGAAAGTACTTTTTTTTAAACAAAAAAAAAATACCTCAATGATGAATATGTAATCTTACAAAAAGGAATGCATTACAAGGAAAAAGTTTAAAAACGATTAATGATAGGTACTTGTAAAATTATTACAACTCATCCGTTCGAATAAACTAGTATCTATATGTTTGAAGAAGGGCATAAAAAAACATTTGTAATGCAACAAAAAGGTCTTTAAAAAACGGTGTAATGCTATGAGGACAACGTCCTTTTAGAAAACAAATTATCGCAATATTACAAGAGTAACGTACCAAGTTAAGAGAGTTTATTCTTATTTTTCAAATAATATTACAAAACTGAAGTTGTACTTTGAGAAAAGTACAACTTCAACAACTTCAAATGCTTTGAAGAAAGGTTCAAACAGTAACAGTCGTTCTAAATTACTAAAGAAATGAAGGATTTAAAACAATCAACCAGATGCCACAACACAGTACACACATTGGGCCATTTACAGTCAACGTTCTCTGAACACTCTCAACATTGTAGCAAGAAGCAAATGCAAACCAAGTATGTCTCAAAAGTTAAATGAAAAGGGAAAGTCAGTGGTTGTGTTGTCCTTGTTATCTGCGGGGCTCTCGGAGGTGAAGGGGAACTGGAAGTCCTCGCTTTGCTCCGGCTGGTTGAACAGGAAGTCCAGGCCTGCAGAATCACGTGGGTGAAGATTTAAAGTGGTGGAAAAGAGGATTTGATCCCCTAACAGAGAAATTGACTTCAACAAATTTAGGAGGGGATTTTTAAAAAAAAAGTGTGTCTGAGATGTGAGATACTTGCCGCCTGATTTAGTCTCCTGGGTTTTCTGAAAGCAGAGTTTGGTGGGGTGGGTTTTTTTGTTTTGAATTGCAAAATGAAAAAGTCAACCCAATAGGAGACCGTCATACCTTGTCGTTGAAAAAGGAGCCGCCGAAAGGGAACGACAGATCCTGCAAACAAAAAGAGGTGCTGAGTATTTGGCTCGGCATCTGTTTGGCACAGCGCTTTCTCCATCGTTACCTCATCATTGGAGGGGACGCCATCGAAGCCGAAACTGGAGTAGCCTGGGGTGCTGGGATTAGAGTTGAGCGAGAACACGAAGGCTGGAGATTTGCTCCCAGACGTGCCCTCCACTGGTGAGCAAGTTGGGCTAAAGCTGGAATGAACGACATCCACATATTTATCATTTGAGCTTGAACGTTTTACGAAGGTTCGACATATAAAACCTACTTAAAGTGGAACGTTGGCGTGCCAGGCGTGGTGGAGGACTGAGGTTGTGCTTGTTGACCCTGCGGAAGCGAAAGAACCCCATGTTGTTGTGGTGCCTGCTCCTCTTTCTCTGCTGGGGCTCTTTCCTCCATTTGCGCCAGTGCTGCCTCCTTTTCCTCCGACACAGGCGACTGCTTTGCCTCAACAACCACACGGAATAGAAAGTACAATGGACGCTGCCGTGCAAAAACTCTTCGGCCAGTACCCCAAGCTCGAAAAGGATTCAAACCGCAAAATCAACGAATGGTCAAATATTTTGATTACATTCAAAAATTACTTTTTAAAATGTTTTTTCCCGATGCTAAAATGGTATGGAATTATTTAATTATCTAAAATGCACAATTATTTTTTAAGCAGTTTCAAGATAGAAACGAGACCACATCAAATATGTAATTATTTTATTTGTAATTGTTTTTAATGTTTGTATTCATTTTTAATTGTTAATAGTTGTAAGTTGATTTAGAGATATTAAAAAAAATGTTATATGGAAATTGTACTATTTAGACTTAATTTACATTATGTCGAATACTGTATTCCAAAAAGTAATATTTTCAAGTATTTCAATTTTTATTTTAATATTTTATCTATGAATGATACACAAATTGAAAAACAAATACCGGTAGTTAAAGGTTCATTTTTCAACTCAATAAAACAGTATTTCATTCATTAAGTCAAACTAATGATTATTTTTAAACATTTAATTTTTTCATTAAATTCAACACAGTAGCTACTTTGAGACAACTACAAAAACACAAAGTATTAAAATTATGCTTTTTTGGAAAATGAGCATTTAAAAAAAAAAGTCATTTAAAATGGCTATGATATTTAATGTGATTCCTAATGAATAGCTTAAAAAATACATATGCTTCTTCTGAGATATGGTTCCAAAAAAAGCATTGCGAAAAAGTCGAACGCAATGGTGGCCCAAGACTTTTGCACAGTACTGTACACAGGCTGCAACGTGATGTAACTTGCCCAATCGAAAACATCTTATTTCCTCTCCAAACTAATCATCACTCTTCAAATTGGCTGGGTAGATTCTTTTGTGATTACTTGGCTTAATAGTTGGACCTCCTGGTCATCCTCTTCCTCACCGGGCATCTCATCTGGTCCACAATGATCTAAAGAAATATTGATCACACAGCGGCGTTGGACTTTCAAATTGGGAGCATTCGAAAGCTGCGTGCTTACCTTGTGCTCCGACATGTTGCTCATTGCTTCTAGTTTCATCAGCGCTGCAGGAAAGTGATGCCCGGGCCTCACTTTGCACGTCCATTTCTTCAGCATTGCCGTCCGCGGAGGTTTCTGGGCCGCTCGGACATCCCTTTTGTTTGTCACAGTGAGTCGAAAAGCGGGCCATCAAGCCAGAGTCACGATCTATGATGCCACCGCTGTCTCACCTTCATGTCACTGATATTCACAGTGGAGACGACAGCCATGCAGTCCTTCACAGGGGAACTCTCCATTCCCACGTCGGCTTCTGCGCTGGAAGAAATAAGACTAAATAGCTGAGATTAGCAGTATAAACAATTCGTACGCACCCTTGTTCAACTGCCATTTTTTTGTGATATTAAAATAAGAGGGGGCGGCCCGGTGGTCCACTGCTTAGCGCGTTGACCTCACAGTGCAGAGGTCTTGGGTTCAATCCCCGCTCCGTCCTCCCTATGTGGAGTTTGCATGTTCTCCCCGGGCCTGCGTGGGTTTTCTCCGGGTACTCCGGTTTCCTCCCACATTCCAAAAGCATGCATGGCAGGATGATTGAACACTCTAGAATTGTTCCTGGGTGCGAGTTTGAGCGCGGATGGTTGTTCGTCCGTGTGTGCGCTGCAATTGGCTGGCAACCGGTTCAGGCTGTCCCCCGCATACTGCCCGAAGACAGCTTGTATAGGCTCCGGCACCCCATGACCCTTGTGAGGATAAAGCGGATCGCAAAATGATGGGAAAAATCTGAAGAAGCTTCAGTTGTTTATTTTTATCCCCCACTCATCTCTTAAAGTGTTTCTTTATTTCAGTTGAGTTGGATGGGTTACAGTTTTTAAAATGATTCATCTCAGTCTCATTTTCTTATATCACAAAAACCTGACATTTCAAATAGGGTGTGTAGACTTAATATCCACATTAACTGTACAGTACGTGGTCAAAATACCTGTCCGGTTGTTTTTCTGTTGAAGAATGAGGAGCGTCAGAATCTGCAAAATCAGACATTTAAATGTTTAAAACCAGCTCACTGCAATCAAGCTGTTGAGCTTTGATTACCAGTGAGATGGGCTCGGCCCCCTTCCTTGGTTTTGACTGGCACGTCATCATGAGACACCATGGTTGGACTCTCCATGTCATAATTTTGCGCCTGGAGTGTTTGCGCAAATGGCTTCTGATGAGCCTGAAACAGCTTCCTGTAACTTGTAATTTTGTCTTTGAATCCTTCCCTAGACAGGTCATAGATTAAAGAGGGGAGGAGTGGATCCATCAAATAAACTGCAAATATAATGTGCTAAACCAACATTTGGCCGACCCACTTGTCATTGTCGTAATTGGCTTTTACGCTCTCCAGTTCTGCTCTCAAAGTTCGCTCATACTGAAGGAGCAAGCCCTGAGTCACCTTCATGCTAGGAGGAGAAAAAGCAGTTGCATGTTAAACGTATCACAGTGATGATAAAAAAAAAAAAACTAATTTAGGCTGGAGTGGATGATATGGCCATACAATAAAATAGCATTTTTTCCCCACTAAAATCAGATTTCCCAATTTAATCGTCTGCTAGGGCCTCAGTTCCTCTTCACGATCCTGCCGCTACCATGCCTCACTGTTCGTCTAGTGTAAGTGATGAGGTACAAAAATGCCTTTTGGAATGATGGTCAAAAATCCCAGCATGGCTTTCATCAGACCAAACACACCAGGTATGTTGGGTTTAAATCCAGACTCTTGGCTTTCAGGTGGAGTTTTTGGGAGGGTAAGCGGTGCAGAGAATGGATGGATGGAACAATCAATTGCCTCGCACTAATATATTGTGTTAATACTGTACCTTTTTGTAACTGCCCTGTTGTGTTTCAAAGTGTTGTGTTTCACTTCAGCACCCTCTTCCAGCACCTTGATATGTGTGCGAGTTGTTTCAATGTAAGTCCTCCTTTCTGCAATGTTTGCTTTATGAACTGCATGGACACAAGCCAAACTTCATTAAACAGGACAAGAAACCAATTGAATGCCTTTTAGTTTTCTTCAAAATGGCTAAAAAAAAAATTTAAATGACACTACCTTCAACCACCCGGTCCATGTCATTCTTCTTTTGAGAAAGCTCGCGAACTTCAATGACTATGCAAAAATAAACAAACAAACAAATATAATACATTCTTGTAACTTTTTAATTCAGCACAGCATTGCTGTTTGCCATTTAGATCAATTTCTGCCACGATCAAAAAAGGCTAGAACTACGCTAGCTCTAAATTGCTCTTAACTTTGGGTTAAGAGTAGACGAAACCTGGTATTAAAAGTTAAAAAAAAAAAGTAATGTATTCATAATATAATAAAACTTACCCAATCGGCAGAGTAGGCTATCAATGGCACTGGGGTTTTTTTGATACGCCATTATAGTTCCAGTTCAGTTACTTTAATTTGCTCATTAGCCCATTAGCATAACTCCGAGCTTCGGTTTACCAACATAATTTTGTAGCGCTAATATTTAACTAGCATATGCTTGTGTTCCAAAACATTAATTCCGTACCAAACTCATAACCGACTGCAATATTTTTTTTTAAATTCCATAACATGTTATTTTCATTTCAGTAATTCAAACGCGTTCTTAGTTTAAGGATTAGACTTTTTAATTTGGAAAGAATTGACACATTTTCGTCAGGCTTTAACGGAAGTGAAGGCGGGGTTGTGGTGCTACTGTATTCAGGAAAACATTTTACGTAACGCATCTGTACAGGCGGCCGCTAGGGCAATTCCGGAAATAACTTTACGTAAAGCGCCAGTTTGGCAGTCCTGAGCGCTGTCATGGAGTGGGAGTCATTTTTGCGTAACCCATCTGTATGGGTCTGATGTGTCGCTCGGCCAAGTACAACACAAATATCGGGTTTTATCTTTTGAAATATTAGAATTCTACC
This sequence comes from Hippocampus mohnikei, assembly GCA_026261675.1. Taxonomy (NCBI): domain Eukaryota; kingdom Metazoa; phylum Chordata; class Actinopteri; order Syngnathiformes; family Syngnathidae; genus Hippocampus; species Hippocampus mohnikei. The sequence goes on along the minus strand of JAKGUB010000106.1, from coordinate 8,497,968 downwards.
CAATGCTGGTGCAGCTTCGTTAAGGTAAGAGTTACTATCGGCTGTACTTCGTACGAGACGAACGCGTCGTTTACCGGCTGTCGGAAGACAAAAGAGCGGCCATGGGTGGGATTTAAATGGGAGGAGAATGGCTTACATTGTCTCTTTAATTCCTTCAATTCTGGTTAAAATCTTACCAGGAAACGCGTAGCTTAACAGAAGCCTGTCTCTAGTGAAACTAAACAGCTTATGATACATGAACTTGCTGAAACACAAATTCCATCAAATCAATCAGACAGTGTTTGACCCTGTATATCCATATATATTTATTTACAGTACACTGTAAATGCATTTGGTGTACAGTATTTTTTAAGGTAACAGCAGCACATGCAAGAACGCACAAAGAATGTAGGTCAGCATCATTGTGCACGTGATTCATTTTGTGACTGGAAATAGAAAAGTGTCTTTTTTTTTTAAATGCCTCTCCCTATATGTGTCTGTTTATGCCATCCATCCAGTCGCTTCCTGCTCTGAAGGCAATGAGTGGACAATAGTCCTGATTCAGAATAGTCTTCACAGCAATAGGCCAGCTGATAGGATGACCCATGTGGAGGAGTCTCAGACTGAAGGAGAAGGCAGCCCCCAGATCCTCTCCCTCAGGTCCGAATCGTCGGTGAACCGTGTAGACGATGGCGACGTGGGACCATCCGTGAGGAGGAAGAGGAGGAGAAAGCGAGAGCAGCGCCCGGAGTCCATCATCGTCTATCGCACCGATGTGGAGCGAGGGCCCAGTGGTGACCAAGGAGGCGAAGAAGAGGGAGCAGAGAGGAGTGCAGAGGAAGGAGCCAAGTTCCTCTGTACACCCACAAATGAAGGTGAATCATATTGTACCTTTTCAGTGTACCAACAACAATATTACATTAGTAGCCCCCGTCACATTTGCCTTTGAGCACTTCCATCCATACATTATTATATTAACTCCACTGTTACTTCACAGCAGGATGGAAGTGCTCAAAGGCAAATGTGACGGGGGCTACTAAGTTACATTTCCTGTTACATGTCCATGCCATCCCAGGTACCCTTCTGTGGTGGAATTACAAAAAAACAACAACCAAAAAACAAAGCACACACATTTCTGAATGTGTTAACCATTTTGTTGCTCATTGAGTTGAAGTCTGGCAACATCCGCGGATCCACACCTTTCGAAATTCTTACCCATATTTACACCATTCATTTTCTCTGCCTCAAATGTTCAAAAACTTTGAGAACCCTCAATCTAACTGATTTCTTCCTGTGTCTACTCAACAGACGGAGACTGGAGCCTTCCCCCAGACAGCCGCTATGTAACTCTAACAGGCACCATCACACGGGGCAAAAAGAAAGGCCAGGTGGTGGACATCCATGTGACCATGACAGAGAAAGAACTCCGCGAGCTGGCCAAGTCTAGGGAACGGCTCGATGCTGAGTGCGAGGCCAGGGAGGACTCCAAGTGGTCTTGCAGCCTGGGCGTGTGCCGTGGACCTCACGTTGTCCTGTGGAGCATCTCCTGTGCCCCTGTGGTCTTCCTGCTCTCCTTCATCACATCCTTCTACTACGGCACCCTGACGTGGTACAACGTCTTCCTGGTGTACAACGAGGAGCGGACGTTCTGGCACAAGATCACCATCTGCCCCTTTCTCATCATCTTCTACCCTGTGCTCATCATGCCCGTGGCGCTGTCCCTGGCGCTGTACTCGGCCGTGGTGCAGGTGTCCTGGGCCTTTAGCGCGTGGTGGCATGCCGTGAGGGACCTGGAGAAGGGATTCTGCGGCTGGGCCTGCGGGAAAATGGGCCTGGAGGACTGCTCCCCTTACAGCATTATCGAGCTGCTCGACTCTGACACCGTCTCCAGCACGCTGCAGAGCAAAGCCCCCAGGGAACTCGCCCAGACGTCCTCGGTGTGAAACTGAATGGAAACAGTTCACGTGCTAGTTTGCTAATACACATAAACAAGTACAATGAAGAAGACTGTGTGCTACCTTCGATAACTTCATGAACAGAAAAAAACTACATCGCATGCACTACTATGCAAACGTCTAAGGCTACCATTAGATTTGTTGTACGGGTGAGATGGAGACTATCCTAACTGACTTTGGGCAAAAGGGGGCGGTATAACCCTGGACTGGTCACCGATCAATCACAGGGCACATTTGAACAAACACCCATTTTCACATATTGGGACAATTTAGAATTTCCCATTTAAAAAGCCACACAACGTCAAGTATAGGCAAATTCAAGATTCGAACCTCAGAACTGTGAGGCAGATATGCTAATCACTATGATGCAGTGCTGTCACTTCAATAACAATGTATACCATTTTCTTATACAGTACAATATATTCAAAGAAAGTCTTTTTTTAAATCTAATTTATTAATTTGATGATTAAGTGTATATATCTTATTGTTTTTTCACACACCTATTATTAAAGTAATATATGCATGATAATATTTATGATTTTATTTTAAAAATACACAGTGTACCGACATTTATTTGAGAATTTTAAAAAAATTAAATATATGTTAAATGGGGTGGCACGGTGGTCGACTGATTAGCATGTCCACCAGTGCAGAGGTGCAGGGGTCGATTCCGGTTTTGGCCTTCCTGTTTGGAGTTTGCATGTTCTCTCCATGCCTGCGTGGGTTTTCTCCGGGTACTTTGGTTTCCTCTAACATTTCAAAAACATGCATGACAGGTTAATGGAACACTCTAAGTTGTCCCTCGATGTGAGTGTGAATGGTTGTTCATCTATGTGTGACCTATGACTCGCTGGCAACCAGTTCAGGGTGTACCCCGCCTACTGCACACCCATGACCCTCGTGAGGATAAGTGGATTAGAAAATAGATGGATGGATATATATTTTAAATAATATATTTTACTGTTCAGATTTAATTTATTATGATACACAATACTGAATAAACTGTAGTGTACGTATTATATAGTCAAATATGCCTTTTCAAATGACTTTTTATAACAGCCACCTATGAGGTCAACGCTCTAACCACTGGACCGCCGGGCCACCCCAAGCTCCATCCCTCAACAAAATGATGTATCCCACTACTAACCATTTTATAATGCGACTGCTGTGAAAAAAAGGAATCAAATCAACAAAGCTAGTGGTAGCCAAAGACTTCTGCGTAGTATTGTATATTTGTACTGGAAACACACTGGACTCTGATTAACTTTATTTTGTGTGCGTTTGTGTATGCGTGTGTCTGTGTGTATGCGTGCGTGTGTGTCGTTATTCGTCACTTATTGCAAGACTAGTATTACACGATTTCCTTTTGGTGCTTACCTGGAAATGTGTTCCAGCACTGTTGTAGTGGTTTTTCACTCTCACCTACATGGAATTATTTTGTATTTAGAATCATTCTCAACCGTACAGCAGTGTTTTGTATTTTGAATCGTTTCAATTCACAGCACTATCTGCTGTTTTTTGTTGCATTATTAAAGTACATGTGACATCTTATCTCAGTGTTCACTCTAAATAGTCATGCTGGCTGTCTCCTGTTCATTTTGAGTGGAATTCTCCCAGTGAAAATCTCCGTCTTACATTTTCGATACTGTCTTTTGTTGAATGTTTGTTTAATTTATTGTAATACGTGTATTTAACTGTTGATATTTGATTTTTACTTAGATTTTTCTCAGATTTGAAAATTTCACACTTGTATGATAAATATGCTCCTCAAAACGATTAACAGGTAACTGTTTTTCAGATGTTCAGGTGGGACTTTCTCGTTCCATGTTGTATGAGGTAAATTAAGGATGTAAACAATTACACCAATAAATAGATAATCTTGTTGCATGACAACACTGTAAATACGATGCGTTTGTGTGTTTTATTTGATTCCCGATGCATTACATTTTGTCTATCAATTTTCTGGTTGCCAGACAATTGCAGGACACCGATACATAGATAAATTAATAATCACACTCATATTCTCTTTCGCTTTCAATTTAGTCCTTATAGTCCATCCTTAAATAAACCTAATATACGTGTATGTATTTGGAGTCTGGGATTCGAGCTCATACTCAGAACTGTAACGGAACCGTAAAAAACACTACTGGATGCTTTGAACCTTGCTTGTCAGATAAATCGTGATGAACTGAAACAGAATTCCAATTACCTAAAATAGGTAAATGTATTCATAAAACATATTAATACAAATTTAATGTTTTATTGTATTCAATTGGGGGAAAGAACTGCCTTCAAACCCGTGGTAACGCGGAAATGTAGCCCGCTCTTTGTAATCCGGGAGTGAACGCCATTTTCACTCGGACCTTTTATCAGGTGACACAGCTTCGAAAGGAGGGAAACAAAAATCCGAAAATGTCCAGATCGAAAGTAAGTATATTTATATTGACTGGCTCCCTGTAACTTTCAAACATGTGGCAGCCAGCCATTATTTTTTAAACAGTAGTATATTTTATAATTGTGTTATGTTTGCATTCGTAATACACTGTGGCGTTGAGAAACGGCAGGGCATGTTGAGACATGTCTGTGGTGGAACGCTTGCTAACAACAAGGCTTTGTAATGCAATGTGTTATAAAATAGCTCTACATAAATATTTGAATTCAATTTCATTTTATTCGTTGGTGTACTGCAGTCGTTTCATGTGTTGTGCATGGATGTTGGGCTTTCCATGTCCAACTCCGCACCGGGTGAAGACTCTCCATTTGATCTCTCCAAACAAGTCATTCAGAAGTTTGTCCAACGTCAGGTAAGATAGGAAACATTGAACTACAAAATGATTTATTTATGCAGTATAAAGAAGAATTAAGGCCACTGTGAAAAGGAAAAGAAAAATCACATTACAAGATTAAAATCGTCATCTTATTTTGGGAAAAAAACTAGGGGGGAAAAGCCATGTTTTTAGAAATAGGTATAGGACATCATTGTCATAATATAGTGATTTTAATCTTGAATGTGCAACAATTAAACTTTTTGGGAAAAAATACTATTTTGTCATAGTAACCTCATTTTAAAAACATGTCAATTTTTAAAAATAAAAAAAGTGCAACTTCATTTTCACAGTACAGTATTGCAACTTTAATACCAAAATATATAATATAAATCATGTCATATTATCACTAATATTGGAAGTATGCAGCTTCCTTGCTCTAAACTATATGACTCTTTTTCTAGTATTGCATATTTTAAAATATACACCTCTTGAAAATACACTATTTTGATGTAATATTTATTTCTTTTTTGTTGATTATAAACAGCTTTATTCTTGTGAAATTCAGAAGGAAATCTTATAGTGTAATTGTTGGGGTTTTTTTCCTTTTCAGACTGGTCATATCAAGTAATAATTAATTAGTAATGTGGCATATGTGATTGTTATTTGTTTTCACAGGTGTTTGCTGAGGTCAAGGATGAATTGGCTTTGGTTCTGTTCGGCACAGACTCGACCAACAACCCGCTGGCTCAAGATGGCCAGTACCAGAACATCACTGTTCATCGCAACCTGATGGTACCTGACTTTGAGCTCTTGGAGGAGATTGAGAATCAGGTCCATCCAGAAAATCAACAGGCGGACTGTATCCTTTGCAAGCACTTGACACTTGTGAGAAAAAAAATGGCATTAAAAGAGACATGTCTCCTTTAACCGTTGTAAAAAGGGTTAGATGCTCTTGTGGTCTGCATGGATCTTCTTCAAACTGGAATAAAGTAAGATTTTTTTTTTAAATCTCTGCTATCTTGTGCGAGACAGATATATGAAACGTGGTTTTGTCATTTTGTGCCACATCAGTATCATGATAGATCGATATATTTTTTAGGGGGAAACGTTATGATCAACTCAACATTTACTTCCTGACTGACCTCAGTGTTGAAGCAGACTCAGAAGAGCTTGACGTCATTGTTGAAAACCTGAAACAAGTTGACATAACGCTGCAGTTCTTGTAAGTTCCAACATTGTGTTTTCCCAGTTAGGGGCATCCGTGCCAACAGTTGCCACTTGAATAATTTAACACTTCGCCTCAAATATACACCACCCATTTTCTCCTCAGGAAAAAACAACGGGTGGTTCCACTATCCTGCTGGAGCTGGAGTAATCTTTATGATGGCTGTCACGGCCGTCCGTGTGTTGCCGAAAACGTTATTACAACCCATATCAGAGCAGATGTGGGATCTGTAAAATTGATGGTGGAGTTTTAAAGCTAAAGTGGCAGAGCAAAACCTGCAAAACGTTTTACCACTGAAATGACAAAATAATTCGATGTTTCAATGAGTCATAGAGGGCCATAATGCAAGATATATATTTTTATTATAATGTATTTTTGAATTGAATTAAATATTATGTTTGAAAAGATCCGTATCCCGCCCTTTGTCACTTAAATTGCTTGAACCTATCCTTTGACCCATATTTTAAAGAAATGTTACCATTCTTTGTATTCCGTAGTTTACCCTTCTCCGCTGAAGAGGAATCGGTGGATGAAGCAGGCGATGCGGGAAGAGGAGGTCCCGGTGCAAGAGGCTCGGGTAAAGGCTTGTCCAGGGAACAGAAGAATGGACTGGAAATGGTCAAACACATTATGCTCAGCCTGGATGAGGAGGAGGGTCTCGATCAGATTTACACACTCAGGTGAAAGGGCCTTTTGAAGACATAGCAAATGCGCCTCGAACAAAACTCAAGGCAGCTCTGCTCACCTTTTGGCTTTGATGCGATAGCAGATGTTTCACACCTTTAGACGATGTGGCTCTTTTGCACTCCTGTTTCAAACAACGTTGTGTGACCGACCGCTCAAAAATGGCTCTGGATTTTCACCTCGCCTAGCTTATTCTAAGATGCGGAGAAACCTTGTGTAGGCGTTGTCCTTACATAAATTAGCCCCATAGTGGTGTACGAGTAGGGTACAAGTGCGGTGCTGAGAGGTCACAGACACATACTCAGAAATAGGCAGCTCACAGAAGATTTACTTTGTTGTTAAATTTCACTCTGAATGAGACTTCAGAGACCCCAATAATTGCTTCCAGTCGTTTTAAAACAAATAAACTTCTTCATGTGAAGAATCTGATTGGTTTGGTCTTGGTCTGAAATGGTTTCTACCCTTGTGCATTCGCAGGAATGCTATTGAGGGGCTGTGTATGTTCAAGAGCACTGAGAGAAGACCCATGGCGTGGCCCTGTCAGCTGACCATTGGCAGTGCTCTCTCCATTCGCATCGTTGGCTACAAAGCTGTATGTGATGTGGCAAGCGCTTCACACACGCACCAACCAACACATAGCTGCATAACCTGATGCACTACAGTTGAACAAAAAGTTTGTCTATGTATGGACAACAGAATGGCACCCCAGTGCGTTGAGGCTGAATCATGCGCTTCTCGCGGTTTCCAGCACGATGTTGTAGTTCGTTGCTACTTTTGTTTTGTTAATCAACAACTTGTTCCGCACAATTAGGACCACTGTTGTAGGTGCTCTACAGCTGTGATCGTCTGGCATTCAGACCTTTTAAAAAGGAAATCCCAACCCCATTTATGCGTCCCGCTTGTGTCCACCAGGTGACTGAGGAGAAGCTGAAGAAAACGTGGCTCACAGTGGATGCACTGAGCCACAAGAGAGACCACATCAAGAAAGAAACGGTCTACTGTCTGGATGACGACAACGAGACGGAGGTGCAGAAGGACGACCTAATCCAAGGTAAATCTTTTCCATTGTGGTTGCGATACTTCTTTTAAGAGAATGTAACGGCATCAAGTTATCCATGATGCTTCCAGAATTAGGCCATATATGGCTACTGCTACTCAATATATGTTTAAAGTTCAAGTTCACCCAGTTGAAGTTAAAATCCTGTAGCTCAATGTTTCCCAACCAGGGGCTGCATGGAAACATTTAATATTTTATTTCCGAGACAAGTAAATATTCTTCAATCATTTCAAGCCTGTCAATAAATGGTATGTGGGCGCTATAGCTTGTTTCCCTCGGCAGTCAAGTTTGTTTTGTACCTGATAACTAAAGTTTAAACGCCTGCTTTAAACGGGTTTGTTCAAGTACCAGTAAGCTCCATTTTTTTTGTGGTAAATGTTAATAAAGGCATGTTTTATAAATTATTTTGATTGGGTTTTTTTTCCCCCAAAGCAACATTTATTTTTTGTCAATTCAAGCTCAAAAGTGAATGCCTGCAAATAAAATTAAGGAGTCAAATGTAAACTTCCAGGTAATAATCAGTTGTGTTACATTCCACTATTGGAGAATCATCAACCCGTACAAGTAAGGAGCGCATGGTATGAGAAAAGGGTTCCGGGGTGCACAAGACAAAAAATGTTGGAAACTATTTCCGTCGCGAATAATTCAGGTTTGGATACAAATAGTCACACATTGGTGTTCTTGTATGGTATCTCTGTAACCAACTTTCTCTAAATAGATGGTGTGCTTGTCTTGTGTTACCAGGTTTTTGCTATGGAAGCGATATTGTTCCCTTCTCGAAAGTGGATCAAGAGCAGATGAAATACAAACATGATGGGAAGTGCTTTGCTGTTTTAGGATTTACCAACCAATACCTGGTACTATGCCATTTGATTTGATTGATTGATTCTTTTTTTAATTAGTTGTGATTTCCCGACATGTCCATTGTTTGTTTTGTGTCTGGCCTCTCTGCAGGTTCCTCGTCACTCCTTCATGGGAATTCAGACCATCAAGATCTTTGCTCCAGGCGACGATCAGGTAAAATCCAGGAGCAGATTTTGTAAAACGAGTGCTTGCTCTGTGTCAATATTGATGACTTTTTCCTGGGCTCAGCATGCTGGGGTGGCGCTGTCCGCTCTCATCCGGGCATTGGACGAGCTCAAAATGGTGGCCATCGTTCGGTACGCCTACGACCGGCGGTGCAACCCTCAAATAGGAGCAGCTTTCCCTTGTATCAAGCTGAACTATGAGGTGATGTCACAACCTCCTTCTCATTGTAGCTTAGTATCCATATGTTAATTTTCAAGAGTGTTTATCTAAATCGCAGCATATTACCAGCAAGCAGCCGGTCTTATATTACCATCAATGGTTTACGACGTGAAGTCTTTAAGGTAGTCTCTGTACAAATAAAAAATAAAGACAACGAAGATGTACATTCAACTTCTATTAAATTGATCACTGTAACCTGTGTTTGCTATTGCAAAATAAATAATGCTACATTATCTTACATTGAGGGAAGAAAAAGGTATTCAAACAAATTGACAACTATAAATGGGGTGATTTTTTTATTTTTTTAGCATGATTTTAATACTTTATTGCCATACAGGTAAACTAACGTGTTTCTCTCCGCAGTGTCTCATATACGTCCAGCTGCCCTTCATGGAAGACCTCCGGCACTTCACATATGCTTCCCTGAACTGCAAGAAATTCAGCCCCTCAGGTATTCTTCTTGTTTTTTGTTTTGTTTTTTTAAAAAATATTATCATTTAATGATAGCGCATCCCGTATTGGAATATTTTTTACAAAGACACAAATATTCCAAATGATTTGATATTAGACAATCTATGCCAGTGAAAATTCAAAGTGCAAACCTCTCAGGCCTTGCCAATCAAATGTGAGATTACCGTGCATACACAGAGACACAGTTGCAAGCTGTCGACTCTCTCATCGACTCCATGATGTTGGTGGACAAAGATGAAGACGGAAACCTAAAAGACTTGTTCAAAGTCCACCACATTCCCAACCCTGCGTTCCAGAGGCTTTTCCAGGTAATCAGTGTGGAAAGTATCATTTCTTGTGTATTAAGGTATTCGTTCTAAGATGTTTACTTGTACAATATATAAAAGTCTCATTCAGACACAATTATTTCCTGTAATCCGATATAAATGTGTCTTCCAATCTCTCTCAGTGCCTGCATCATCGAGCCGTCAACCCCGGCACAGCCCTTCCCCCAATGGAACCTTGGCTGGTGGCTGTACTGGACCGCCCGGATGTCATCAAGGAGCGTTGTGGAGGGCCACTAGATGAGGTGAAGAAGGTGTTTCCTCTCAAAGTGATGGAAAAGAAGAAGCCACTGAAAACTAGTGCTGAGATCTTTGGAAAAGAGTAAGTCTGGTCTTTTTGCAAGGTCAAAAACTACAGTGGAACCTCCAAAATTGAACATGTCTCTGTCCACACTTGATATCAAAAGTCACACGATGCACTTGTTGGTCAAACCAGAGCAATGTGCATGTACCATGAATTTCAGTGTAGCAGAATATTTTATTTTGTTTGTTAGAATAGTTAGTTTTATTTGAGCAGTACACTTAAACATTTAAAAGCATGTGGACTTGCAATCTGCAAGCCTCCCTCTCTCACAACATACTTGTCAGCAGTCGTTGAAAGATCAATAGTTTTATTTTAGTTTGATTGACCTGGTTACCTTGTCTTTCCACTTGCGTTACTGTTATGACTGTTAAAATGGTCCATAAAATGCTGCCTCATGCAATTCATAATGGGTTGATGGTGACCCTTTAACTCTGCAACTGCTTATTTCTAATTTACATTCATCATTTTAGATGGAAACGTTCTTTCATTTTGGGGATTTTGTTCCATTTTAGCGGGTCCCACTATAGTATCAACATTATGTGTCACTGTGTTGAAAATGCATGTGTGGCCAAGGTTCTTCAATGTACTTTTTTGTCTTCTACGTGACCTCTTCTACTGTCAGCTCTGAGCAGCCAGATGCTAAGAAGGCAAAGGGAGATGCGGCAGAGGAGGATGAGGGGGAGGAGTATAATCTCGCTGACATTTCTGAAGGCTCTGTTACTTCGGTAAGAAACTGGGTGGGAGAGACAAGAGGGGAGGAGGGAATGCTCTCTCACCATTTTCAACGTCATTCCTCCTTTCATCTAGGTCGGGAGCGTAAATCCCGCTCGTGACTTCCGCATCCTGATCAAGCAAAAAACGCTTCCATTCCAAGGGGGTGAGGTCCAATTGATTCAATTTTTCATTGTGCAAAAAGGCCATCATCGGTGTTTGGGAAAGTTCATTTTCTAGTTCAAAGTTAGGTTTACACATTTTTCAATTCAATATTTTGAACTAGGTTCACCGTTTCAAAAAAATGAACTAGTTCATACTTTTAATTTTATTTATTTTAAACATTACATCATTCAAGGTCATTACCCTCAACCACTGCCATTTCTAAAATAGTTGCTACCCATTCAGTCCACACTAGTAGCTGGCTGCTACTTTCGCCCTACAATCACATGAGGAAAAAGCTTATTGCATGAATGCAGTTTTTTTAAAAATGGGGAATTTAAACAAAAATAGGAGTGTAGTTTAATGGTGCAATCAAAACTACAATCTAAGATAGAAACCAGGCTGAGGTCGGAAATTAACTGTCAACCAAATACGTATACACAAACAACCATTCACACTTAAAATCACACATATGGACAATTTGGAGTGTTTGTTCCATTAACCTACTATGCATGTTTTTGAAATGTGGAAACGGAAGTCCCCGAAGAAAATCCATGCAGGCACTGGGAAAACATGCAAATTCCACACAGGAAGGCTGGAGCCTGGAATCAAACCCTGGACCTCTGTACTGTGAGGCAGACAAGCTCACCAGTCATCACTGCACCGCACTGCTTTTGTTTTTAGACATATATAAAAAACATGAGTGCGGGTAATAAAATGCAGCCAACTTTAATAGATACTCTACGCATTAGAGCCTCTCACTGTCTGAAGAGACAAAAGTTCAAAAGTAGCAAATCATGCGGCTGTATGTTGTCGCTGACCACTTTTTTATACCCTCCACCACTACATTAAGAGGCGGGATTGAGGCGTTTTAGTCTTTTAAGTTGCAACAACAGATATATTTGCAGTATACAAAAAATATATACTGTATATATCAGTTACCTGTATTGGTTGAAATTTCTCATATCGTGCATCGCTAGTCATCATGCTTTATATTTTATCACATGAAGGCTAGTTTACTGTGTTGGGCCGAGCTTTGGTCTGGAAGTCAAGTGAAACCTGGCACTCTTGAACAAAAATCAACTTTCATTCATTGAATTTGTTCAGGTAGAAAAGAACACTGGCCATGAGTTGACAAGTGGATATCTGTTGTAAATTCTGTTTCTTTGTTTGGGTGTGTTGACCAAATACCCCCCCACCACCACTACCACTCACCGACCCAGCCTGCGAGCAGCTGACTCACAGGATAGAGCAGTTGCTCGGCAACAAGAACACACCGTACTACATGAAAAGCATCACCTGTATCCAGGCCTTCAGAGAGCTGTCTGTAAAGGTAAATAAACAGTGACTATTTCCCATTCCTCACAATTTGAATCTCTGCCAGTCCTTGCAAAAATATGCGATTGCGAATTAACATACATTCTTGACAAGTGTTTGAAGGATTTTAGAATCTTTCATGTCTTTGAATACACAGCTTGGAAAGGCCGATCTGTACAATAGCTACCTCCAGTTGCTGAAAGGAAGCATCACAAACAGGGGGCTGGAAGTCTTTTGGGACCTGCTTGTTCAAGGTACGCAAAGCCTACCCATTCATTCCTTCTCGATGATGTCACAACATTTCCACAGTGTGTTTTAAGACATGAGATATACTGCTAATGATTTGCAACGGTACAGTCCCTCGCTCATCATTTTGGTGTCTGTCAGAGATTTTTCTCGGACAAAGTTAAAGAAACGACTCGGCACACAGGGAAAATTGTCTTCAATGTCGACGGAAGCGGATCTCTGAGAGCGAACGACGGTTTAGTTGCTCCGTGATCACACTCCCGGCCCCGCCCTCCGCGAGTTCGACCTTTTATTGTGACATATGCAAGATACAAGAAAAACACTGCCCCCGATATTTGCATGCCGCACCCCCGGTCCGGCGCCTCGGTAGTGATTGGTTACCTGTGTTTAAGCTTTGAACCACCAGTACGTTGGCGCCTTTCTGTCTGATCTACGATAAATCAACATGTCGCAGACTTCGCGGATGGCAAATGTCGCCTGGGCGCGACGGGTGTCCTCAAATCGTCTTTTGTCGTTCAACCGCTGTTCCCAAATTATCCATTCCCCATTTGTCACCGAGTGTCGCCCTCTCCCCTTTGATCGCCCACCTGCCTTGAGGTGCTAATTGTGGACTCCAACGGCCCTCCGGCCAGGTGGCCGGCGCCTTTTGTGCACAGGCATTTGGGGGTGCTGTATACACACCCAAACGATTTGGATGTGACCGACTTAAAATGAAACTTTAAACATGATACAATTTTGCTCATAAATTCCTCTAACATTCCCACCTCTGTATCATAATTAAAGTTTCTTCTAACGCCCAGGTGACATTGAGATGCAATTGCACGGGTGGGAGGAAAAACTGTCCTGAGGAGGATGGGGGTGTAACAAGATCGGGACAGAAAACCCTTCCCGGGCAATGGCTACACCTTAAATGGAACCCAAAATCTAACCTAAACACTCATGAAATGAAAATCAAAAACCTAATCTAAGCACACATGAAATGAAAGTCAAAAACCCTAATCTAAGCACACACAAAATGGGAATCAAAACCCTAATCTAAGCACACATGAAATGAAAATCAAATACCTAACTACCTGTATACTAACTACTAACTAACTAACTATGTACAAAGTAAGCCAACCCAAAACATCAAACAATCACATCTGCAATGCCTTTCTGTGAAGTCATCATACGGGCTTACATAAGGTTACAGTAAATCATCATCAAAAGGTTACAGTAAATCATCGTCAAAATCAGTGTTAAAGTAATCTTCGTCAGACTCCGTGTGCACCTGTTGGTACTGCGACATGGCCACAGTCAGCTGAGCCGCCACTTCACTTTGATAGCATCCATGAATTTGGCAGCACAACCAACCTCTGACCAACGGGATCCTGCAAGCGACGCGAAAACAGGAAAATAAAAAAAATATACCACAATCGTCTCTCCTGCCTCCCGACGTTGAATCCCATGAGGCAAGTCACTCCTTTCGTGGGCCTGTGTGCCCACCGTGACTGCTCTTAGGCACATGAGGATGATGCCGATGATGCTGATGATGCATAGGCAACGCTTGATTGCCCTTCCTGTGGTCTTTTGGCTGCGCGCAAGGTCAGCGCACTTGGACTTAGGTGCTGATTCTCCTTCCTGGGACTGGCATCGCTAGGCCCCTCAACCTCGAACCGAAGGAGCTTGCACTGCGACTGGTGGATCGAGCCGTCGCGTCCTTCGACCTTGACCGCAGTTTTTGTTGCTGCAATCACTTGGGAGGGGCCATTCCAGCGTTCACTGTCCCAGAGAAGTCTTTTCAGCACCTTGAGGAAATTCTGATCACCACTCCGGACCTGGCGAGTCTGTGGAGCAGAACATCCTGGCAAGTCATTGTGCCTATGCATCTCTTTCTGATCAAATAGTCATTTAGTCTCTCTCATTGTCTTAATGAGCCTGGCTTTGACAGTTCCACAAATCCAGCCGATTGCGGGTGGTACACACAGTGTCGCTTCAAATCAATGTACAACAATTCGCACAATGCTTTCACGAGAGTTCCCGAATCATCGCGAGCGCTCGAAGACAGTTCAAACATCAACAAAAATTTATTTAAAGTGCGTAAACCCATGTGTGTTATAATATTGGTGCACCTGTGCTATCATCCCCCCTGTTGACACATGTGACAAGCCATGTGTCAACCTTGCAGCTTCCCGTCTTCCAATTTCTTTAACCCTGAGTCTGGTTTTGCTCTTTCATTTGTCCGATATTTTCGTTCTGTGTGAAGTGCTAAAATTTGTCTTAATTTTCAAATCATCATGTGTCGTGCTCTACGCCTCTATTGCTAGTACGTCACATATTCTTGCAATTTGTTAGCTGAAATGAACGGCCAGAGTGGTCATCACATTCCAATTGATGTATTGATGCACCCAGCCATCCTGTGTTTCCTTGCACCCCGGATTGGCGGGGGAGGGGCTCCACAGGTGGTTTGGAACGGAGCTGGCAAGGTTATTCATGGTTTTCCATTCACATTGCTCTGGTTTGCCGAGCGGTATGTAAATGTATTGCCCTTGTGCGAGGAGGGGCTTGACAGCCCTTCCCACCCGCGCTGTGGCGAAACACCACTGATCTTTCCAATACACATGTTCAATAACAATACCCTGAGGTTCCAGGCCCAGAAAAACCTTCGTGTAGTCTGGGTCTGGTCCCGGTGTCTGCTTGCGTCTTATGGTCACTTGCAGGTCGTTCGCCGTTTGCACGTTACCTCCTGGCTTCAATTCTGTACCTGCCAATCGAACTAGACATTCGGAAATCCGAGTTACGTCATCGTTCGGTAAATCGAGTGTCCAAAAATAGCGGGCATCATCTTGACTACTCCCCATGCGGGCTTCGACCTGGCCCTTGTGATTTACGATGGTGTAAATCTCGAGTTGCGTTTGAGCATCTCGTCCCAATAAATTGTGCGGAGAACGAGGGTTTAACGCAGCTTCGACGAGTGCCTTCCGGTCTGGGTTTGTGGGGGAAGTGATGGTTACTGTTTGCGATAACATCAGGGGCTGCACGGAACCGTGTGCTCCTTTCATGCAAATTTTGCGCTCGCCTGGCTTCACAGTATCGCGATCCCACCGACCGAGAACGGTGATGTCTGCGCCAGTATCGACAAGGAAAACAGTCGGGACTCCTTCGACCATCAGCGTCATTTCTGGCTTGGTCATGGGAGAGGTTTGACATCTCAGTAGGTAGTTTTCCGTGTCAAAAACATGATTGCTATCGGCTGAGATGTCACCCTCGTCCTCACTTGAGGAGGGCGTTTCAAACAAAGGCGCAGAGGCCTTAACTGCTGTCATAGCTACCCCCTCTGTTTTATTCCGTGTTGTTCGTAAATCCTCCTCATCTGATGAGGAGGTGCCCGTGCTACTATCACGCTCCCGCACGCGCCTGTCCTTGCGCCGTTGTCTACATTCTTTTACCATGTGACCCTTTTGCCCACAAAGGAAACATCGGCCCTCAACAAAACGTTTTCGGTCCCTAGGAGTTAATTTGAAGGGAGCAAACGACCTTATTCGTTTATTACCTTCATAAGGAGGATTTTTCATGTGTGTGCGTGGGATTTTTGCGGCGTAATAAATGTTGGTCACATGACTCTCAGTCTTCTTTTTTTTTATTCTCAAGTCGCTCGAAATTCCGTGCATAATTCAAAACCTCATCGATCGGACATGTTGGCCAATTCAAATTATGTCTTTTGACATATTGGGTAACATCAGGATGTGTTTGGTTCAGCAAATGCTGTTTTAAATGCGAATTGAACAAGTCTGATTGTGTCTCAGGAATACCGCCGTGTATTTTGAACACTGTCCGCAGACGGTGGAAAAAATCGTCCGTAGTTTCGTCAGCCTTTTGAATGCATGTGGCAATTTGTTTTGGATCTTGCGTCCGCTCGCACGCCTTGGCGCAACGTTCCATAATTTGGTCAAGGGTCCCCTAGCTGCGTGAGTTCATCATAGCACAGATAACCTCCGCAGCTTTTTTACCATTAAAGTTGCCCACAACTGCGCCAAACTTAGAACTGGTAGTTAATGAGAGCAATTTCAAAAGTTCACTCGCGTTAAGCCTGTGACTATGGACCAAATCCGATAATTCTTTCACGAACTCGTCCGGGTCGTCTTTCGGTTTTGGAAGTGACGCGGCGATGTCTCGAAATTCGGCCGGCGTCCATGGCCGGTAGAGGTGTATCGATCCCTCACCCCCGGCCCCCGGCATCTCAACCATGGGGTAAGCTTGTAACGGGTTATCTTTACCCCAATCATGTCTGGTAGTTTGATCGGTGGCTGTTACGGGAGTTTAATTAGTTCCCCAGGGCACAGGGGGTACTGAATCATTTTCTCTCATAGTTTGCGAATGTGGGGGGAGCGCCGGGTACAGCTTTCCCGAAACGGCGGCCGCTGGAGAGGTTAATGGTTGCGCAGCAGCAGTAGTTGCAATTAAATCCTCATCCGGCCTTCGGCGTTTGTCGTTCGTCTTTTTAGCTCGTATTCGTTTGGCCCTTTCAACGAGGATTTTACACTTATACCATTGTTTTCCGTGTTCATTATTTTTCCGCTTTTCTTTGTCTTTTAGCGATAGTTTGCCCAACACTGTTTCCAACTCATCGCAATCATTAACGTCTCCCGAGAATCCGTATTTCTTTTTCCACTTTTTCACGAATCGCGTTGACCCTCTGTAGTCAATTTCAGCCAAACGTGTATTTTCGACTAACGCTTCTACATCGTGACGTGCAGTCGTCTGTCGCGTTCCGCCCAATTGCCAGCAGCCCGATGACTTCCGTGTCGCCATGTTGCCTAGCAACAACCAGAAGCGTTTACAGGTATTTTACACACAAAAAATCGCGATCTAGTTCTGGGTCGTTACCCGAAAGGAAACAATAGCGTGATCGCCAATCACACTTACGCACTAACACAAAACCAATACGCGCAACATACGCATACAACGTTAAACATAAACATACGCCGAGGTGGTCAACCTCTATAGGAAGGCAGCGCTTCCTTACCGTTTATGCTTAGCAAGAAACGGTATCTAAATGAGCCAATGCTCTCACAGATGCGCTTGGGCTCTGTGTCCCGTGGGAATCGAACTTCCCCCGTACCGCTAACCACGAAACGGTACTCGAGCTAGCCTACTTCGTTTTAGGCATTAACTCGTCTAATTCCGTCACTCAGTGGAGATAACCGACTACGCAACGGTTACTCCACCACGCCGACTGACCTTATTTCCGACAATCGTCCCGATGCCGAGCTGATCCCAGGTCCGCTGGATGATGGCGTTTGCTCGTTCCCCACGGCGTCCGGTGCGCGGCTGGCTCCTCCAGGAAAAGTTTCCACGGGTCTGGTTGGTCTTTGAGGCGCAAAACGCGCGATCAGCCACGGATCGTCCACCGGAGGAAATCGGAGAGTCCAACAAACAAGCTCAAATCCGTTCGAACAAGCGCATCATCCTGCCGACAACGCCAAGTTTCTGTCAGAGATTTTTCTCGGACAAAGTTAAAGAAACGACTCGGCACACAGGAAAATTGTCTTCAATGTCGACGAAGCGGATCTCTGAGAGCGAACGACGGTTTAGTTGCTCCGTGATCACACTCCCGGCCCCGCCCTCCGCGAGTTCGACCTTTTATTGTGACATATGCAAGATACAAGAAAAACACTGCCCCCGATATTTGCATGCCGCACCCCCGGTCCGGCGCCTCGGTAGTGATTGGTTACCTGTGTTTAAGCTTTGAATCACCAGTACGTTGGCGCCTTTCTGTCTGATCTACGATAAATCAACATGTCGCAGACTTCGCGGATGGCAAATGTCGCCTGGGCGCGACGGGTGTCCTCAAATCGTCTTTTGTCGTTCAACCGCTGTTCCCAAATTATCCATTCCCCATTTGTCACCGAGTGTCGCCCTCTCCCCTTTGATCGCCCACCTGCCTTGAGGTGCTAATTGTGGACTCCAACGGCCCTCCGGCCAGGTGGCCGGCGCCTTTTGTGCACAGGCATTTGGGGGTGCTGTATACGCACCCAAACGATTTGGATGTGACCGACTTAAAATGAAACTTTAAACATGATACAATTTTGCTCATAAAATCCTCTAACAGTGTCTTATTGTTGCTGTTACAGGCTCCATATCTCTTATTGGCCAGGACGAGGTGGAAGGAAGCTCTGTGTCCAAAAATGAAGCCGCTCAGGTGACTTAAGCTAACAATTTTACAGTGACCCTGACATTGTCCTCATTTCTGAGAACGCTGTATGTACTCTATTGTCAGTTTCTGCTGGCTGATGAGAAAAACGAAGAGCCGGTTGCGACAATGGCAGATGATGCTGACGATGTTGACGACTTGGTAAATATATATTTTTTCCACTTATTGCAAGGAAGCATGAGGTCACTGCTGTGAGTCAATCTCATTTAAAAATGATTTCCTGCGTATTTTGCATCAAGTGTCCCTGATGGTCCTGACCTATTGCAATCTCCAATATAAACTCTCCAATCACACATTTTCTTTCCCCCCTCCCTCTTCCTGTGCAGCTGGACAACATGTAAGGAAGAAGGCAATGGGAGCGACTGCAGGAAAAATGCAAAGTATTCATCCTTGGGTCCATCTCTCCATTGTTCCGCCTCCCACATGGAGACCGATGGGTACTTGGGAGGAATACTGCACAGAAAGAACATGACCTTAACCTGACTTGTAATCTTTTGTCGGGGGTCTGACAAAACACAGCTGGGACTTGACAAACGACAGGATTCTGAATGTTTATTTTCTTAAATGTGATTTATTGTGTGCGTGTATAGCACTTAGGGTTGCTACAGATATTGACTGTACAGCCACATCGGGAAATGTGGTATGTTTGTATGCCAGACAAATTAACAGTAGTAGCACCAAAACTAGGTTCATGTCTCCAGTGTGGTTTGTCTTTTAACATATCCACCGGAAGAAATGGTCAAGCAAGCCCGACTGCCACTGGGACCAGTGTTCAGCCTTGAATATGGCGTTCTTGTCTCCCATGGCCAACTTCGTCAAGACTTCTTGATTCACATCGCTTCCCACAGCGATCACTGAGGGAACGACCTGTTCCCTGCGCATGGCGCGTACCGCCTCGTCAAGGTTTTTCCTGTCTGTGACGCCGTCTGTGACGAAAACGAACGCGATCTCAGCGACGCGTCTCGTCTGGCGAGTTGTTCCCTTGCCAAGCACTCTGTTAATAGCGTGGGTGATGGCTGGCCCCACGCTCGACGAAGAGTCCAGATAGCGCAGACGAGCCACGCCGTCAGAAACAAGGATGCGGTCGTGTGTGAGAGGGAAAGCCAGATAGTTCTCCCCATCCTTGCCGTATTGAAGAAGAGCCAAGCGAGCTCGCAGGCGATCTGTCCTACTCCGGGCCAGTACCAGTCTATCTACCAGCGCTTGTAAAAATTCACGAACGTGGCGGAAGTTGTCCGCACCGAGGCGCTCTGAGCCGTCGAGCAGGAAGACCACATCCACTGGTCGCTGGGCACATGGGGCCACATCAGGCTCTATGGAAAGCCAACAAATTGCTGAATAGCATTACAACCACAACTGGTACTTTTCTTCAGCCAGTGGATCAAAGTAAAATTGGAGTTTACAGATCTACCCTCACTCCTAACCCTCTTCCCCAACTCAAAACCCCTAATACTGAACCCTAATGCTTTCTCACTTGCAATTCATGCTTGTATTGAAAACTCAAGTCTTGTTGTAAACGGACAACCATGTTGTGCACAAAATCCTGGTAAATTCAAGAAGACCTACCACTCTTGCAGGGGAGATTGGGGCACACAACAACCGGATCTTGAAGGGAAAACAAAAGGACTTGGTTAAAAAACTAATTTGAAAACATTGAACATCGTCCCACTGAACTTACCGGGACAGAGCACGGTCTCCATTTTGTCGATGAAGTCCTCTGCGACCAAGTCAACAAAGTTCTTCATTCCAGTGACCCGATCCTTTTTGTCGCAAGCTATGGAACCCAGGATCTCGTCGTCCTGTGCTTTTCTAAACATATCTCCAACCCGATGGCGTTCACCACTACGCTGCTATCATGGCAAAGATATGTGAGAAGATCATCATCATCGCGCGGGTCAAAGCGTCCATCGGTGATAACCACCACGGACACTTTGGCGCGGGCTCTCTTGCTGTCCCTGATGAGGTGGTCGTAGGCAAATTTAAGAGCCGAGGGGGTGAAGGTGCCCCCAGCGATCCACTGGAGGTTCTTCACCGCCGTTTTAAAAGTAGACATGGAGTTAATATCGGGGTCGTCGAGACGGATGGCTTCAAAAGTTCCGTTGTGGCTGTACTGAACAACTCCAACTCTTGTTCCTGAAAGAGGTGGTGGTAAGAATTATTCAACTCAGTCATCCGAAAGTAAGATCTGGTCTCATTTGAAAGAGCTGCAGGATATTCATTACAAAGTAAACCGATTCACTCTCTTTTATGGCAAACTCTTCGGCCTTGAAGAATTTGACTTTATCATTTGCAAGGTGATGGTGCCAGACTTTACCGGTCGGGGATGCGGGGTTGCTGGCCATAGATCCCAAACGATTAATGGTGTTGATGACAAAGTTCTTTTCCAAGGTGAAGTTAGTCAGACCGACACTCTCCGAGCTGTCTATGACAAATACGATGTCCAGAGCACCGCAAATCTTCTCACAGTCTATGGCAAAAGGTAAGAATTGCTTTAGTATGTTTGAAGTATGGAATAATACCTAACTGCATATTTGTACTACAGTATAAATGTATAGATTGCTCACCACAACAACCACAAGTCTCCCTTATATAAGTCATGACGTCACAATCCTGGAATGAGAATGGAACATTATGAAGTGATAGTGTTGACCCCCCGTCTAGAATGTACTCACAGTAAGTGCAGGATCGCCCATTGGTCCAGGGTAACCCTGCACACAAGCAGTACAAGCACTTAGCAATGTACTTAAATATTCCAGTGATGAAATTGTGTGCTATTGCTCACATCAGGCCCAGGGTCCCCTCTTATTCCCCTGGCTCCCGGTTCTCCTGCGTGACCTGGCTCCCCCTAAACAGAAAAAACAAGCTCAAGTAATCGTCTAGAAATGAGACTCTCCGTATTCGGCTTCAATTTTAAAAGTACCCCTAACAACGAGTGATCTAATACTTCACGTTAACGAATTTCCAGGGTGATTTCACACTTATAAACTCAACTGTATTTTATAGAGCACTTTAAAACAACCACCGCTCTATACAAAGCACTGTACATGGAGCAAATATATATACAACAATAAATTAATAACGAAGACAGTAGAAAGTACAAAAACAGTCAAACTAAGACCAAGTCTGAGTCCTGCTGAGTCAAAAGCCACTTGCAGCCTTTATTCCACCTTAATCAAACTCGACAGGTGTGAAACCAAACCCTTGTGCAGAGCGTTCTGAGACCATCGAGAAGATGTAGTTGAGATTACTTTGTGTGAAAAAGAACCAAACCGTGAGCACCAAGGTGATGAACAACCTATTGACTGATTCGTTCCAGAAGAAGCAAACTGTAGGTATGAAATCACCCAAGTTGTGTTCCCACTTATCATGTCTGCATTGAACAAACTAGTGTGGCCGCTGATTCAGTTGTCAACGTAATCCTCCTCCAGGGGGTCACCAAAATAAGTGGTCTCTATCCACCACAAACATATATAACCTGCAAAGATTGTTTTGAAAGTACGGATTTGGTCCCACAATGCCTCAAAACCCCCTGCTGACCGGCTTGCAAATCCATTCATATTTTTAATTGGCAACCTTTGGTGTGATTATAGAAAGGTCATTGTGAATGTAATCAAACGTGATTCCAAAAGTGTCGAGTCAGTGTGCAAATCAAATCACAAATCAATGAATCTTACAGACTCGCCACGTGGACCTTTGTCTCCTGGCTCTCCCTTGGCTCCGCATTCACCACGACCACCCCTTGGTCCTTTTCTCCCTGGATCGCCCCGGTCTCCCTGAGAAACACAGTTAATTGGCATACTTTTAAAGTGCATATGCCACTGCACAAATAGCACAATGATTTTGAAACCATACTGCTGAGAAGATTAAAAAAAAACATTCAACAGAAGTTTTTCCAGTCAGTAGGAACCGTGGCCACCGTACATTAAAATACATTGAGAATACTGCTAACTTGCATTGCTGCTAAAAGGAATCAATATCTGTTTTTCTGGTTATTGCAGTGTGTATGACTTCCTGTCCTCTTATGCCTTACTCTGGTTTTAGCTCACACAATATATTTCTAGTTTTTAAATGATAAAAATAAAAAAATGCTGTGCAATATTTAACATATTGTACTGAAAAAAAATGCTTTTATCCATTTCCATTAATGCTTGTCTTCATTAGCGTGCCTGATTAGGGGGGAGGGGCATGGCACGCCCTGGAATGGTTGTCAACCATTCCCCAGGCATTCATAGACCAAAAAAAAAAAGAAAACTCCATTAATGCTGAGATTATTAACAATTTAATCTTCAATGAACCCAACATGCATGAGTTTGGAATGTTCTGGGAGAAACCTCACGCAAGCATGGGAAGATTCAAACCCTGATTCCAATCCACCATTGCTGTCCTGACAAAGAGCGTGACTCTACATTTTTTTCCTTGCCTTCCCCCAAGAGATTTATACAGACACCAGCTTTTCATTGCACAGTGGTGAAAAGGAACTGCTTTATCTCGAGAAAAAAAAATTACAGTAGGTCCTCTTGGTCCAGGGTAGCTGAATCCTTGTCTTCCTTGATCACCCTAAAATGAAAAAAAAAATGCTGTTAGAACAGCCGTGTGCTTTATGGTTTGATATCACACATCTCTGAGAGAATAGCCGATTAAATTAATTGATTCACGAGAGCAAACGCATTTGATTCCATAATTTATTTTTTTGCTTCACCCACCTTTGGTCCTTGGGGGCCCGAGTCTCCTCTCGGTCCAGAATCTCCTGGATTTCCTAAAATGCCCTGAAAAGCATCCAGATGTGTTGATAGCCACTGTTATCGCTTTTTTATTTATTTATTTATTTTTCATAGGAATGCTCTCCAGTAGTCTAGTTTGACGTTTTCAACACCCTACATTTGCTCCACGCGCTCCAGGTTCTCCTGCCTGGCCCCGCGGGCCTGGGAGTCCAGAATCACCCTAGAATGGGAAAGATATTTTCTCAATTTCCTTTTGAGAGACATCATAATTAAGTTGACAACATCTGTGCATTGGTGTAAAAACCCAAGCCTCACCTTTGCACCCTTAAGTCCATCATTTCCTGGTTGCCCCCTGCTTCCCTGTGGCCCTCGTTCTCCCTTTAAAAAATGACAGAGATCCATCCACACATTACAGAGGCTGATTTCTCTTGACACTCGTGAGATGATAGGATACAAAAATGTTATGTTATTAAGTTATTCATTGCGGTATAAGAAAAAGCAAAACTGAACCAATCCTAGGAGAACACAAACTAAATAGAAATTCCATTTTACAGCCAAATGCAGTAGTCCATAATTTGGTAACAAACTTGCTCCAAAGGCCACACGACCCATAAAAATACATTAAACACCAGTTCATCCGTTTTCTGTAACATTTGTCCTCATTACGGTGGTGGGTGAGCTGGAATGTATCCCAGCTGACTTTGGTCCAGAGGCGGTGGAAGGAAGCTGGAGTACCTAGAGAAAACCTACGCAAGCGCAAGGAGAACAACATGCAAACTCCACAAAAGGAAGGAACCACTCACCCGCCATATGGTGGATGCATTTTAATGTGATGAGGAAATGTTGAAATGTTTTTACCTTTTCTCCCTTTTTCCCAACAGATCCCTGAGCTCCCTTTGGTCCTCCGTGTCCTCTTCTTCCCTGTAGGCATGTATTCGTGAACAAACTGCAGCAAAGTCACCCGAAGAAAATTAATGGATGTCAATTAAAAGAAACATACCAATTCGCCTTTTGGTCCAGGTAAGCCAGGCGTTCCCTGCAAGGGTTTTATTTTATTATCCGACTCTCGTTAACTGAATATAATCACATGAAAATCTATTTGATTACCGCTGGTCCCTTTTCTCCCGGGGGTCCTGGATTTCCTGGATTTCCTTTTTCACCCTGCAGGCATTCAGTCCAGGTGTTATGACTGTGGTGTAAATGTGATCATGCTGTGCGGAGTTGTAATTAGATTTCCACCTTTGGTCCTCCTTCACCCTCAGGGCCAACAGCACCTGACTTGCCGGGGAGGCCAAGGTCTCCCTGAACAACACAAAAAACAACCAGTGAGGACATGACCTCAACCGCCCCCCCCCAGTCCCTCCCCCTACTTAAAAAAAAAAAAAGGTTCTCTGTCAGTAATAGAGCTGAGAAGATGGAAGACGCTAACAGCTAGTTGCTAACACTAGCTTGCTAACTAGAAACATCTCAGGAGAGCGTGGCCTAAAAACACCCTTTAACTTCAGGCTTTTTCTATAAAACTTGTTTTATGAGCATGGCATCATGCTTAGGAAATAAACTCTTAATAGGGTTTAAAAAATACACAGAGTTGTTCCATTTTAGTGGCGCCGCACTCAGCTTGTGAAATGTTTAACAGCTCAAATTGAATGTGTCTGTCTCACTTTGGGCTGTCGTCTCAAAACATTACGCTCGCGAGCAGCCATGTGAAGAAAAAAAAAACACTCAGACTCTCAGTCCAGCTGAGAGATGCGAGGATTTCCGCCATCCATCTTTAACTATTTAAATAAATCCTTATCATACTCTTCCTCGTGATCAAAATGAAATACCTTTTCCCCCTTTTTGCCCAGGAGGCCAACATCCCCAACGTCTCCTGGGTAGCCGTCTTGTCCCTTGTAGAAACAAAAAATAAAAATGAAAGAGATTGCTCACAAGTGAAGTTCATCAAGATTCATCATGGAAAAAAATATATATTATTAACTCACTTTGTCGCCTGGTTCCCCCTTGCAGCCAGGAGCTCCAATACGGCCAACCTTACCCTGAAGATACATCATATGTCACGAACTGGTCTCAAGATTAGATCGACCTGAACAATTTGTGGAAACGTCACCTTCTGTCCATCGGTTCCATTCTGGCCAGGTACCCCAATCAAACCCTGAACATTTGAAGGTCAGTAAAGAAAGAAGATTATGTGTTTGTTCTAATTCAACTTATGATTCCGACACAAGAAAAAAATACCTTTGCTCCACTTGCTCCTACTTCACCCTGTTGGAGATGAAGAAAGTTGTCAGTCCTAACCATTCCCTCAGACAGATCATCGGAGGACGGCTAATTAACATCTGTTTCACCTTGTCGCCCTTCAACCCGACTTCTCCCTACGTCAAAGGACAAAGAAGGACTTGTGAATTGCTGAAATGAAAACAATGTGAATACATGATTTGTTGATCAGTAACCCCTCGGAAAAACCTTTGGTCCGGGACGTCCAATTGGACCCTCAATGCCAGGATCACCCTGTCAGTCAGAAAAAAAAAAAAAAATCAGGATTTTTTTCATGAAGCATCATATAAGAGAAGATTAAATGTTAGTACTGTATATCATTCCTACCTGTCCTCCCTTTTCACCCTTTGGTCCGCGATAACCACTATCTCCTTTTGTACCCTGTAATACATCAAAATTGTAATCAGTGTTTGGTGACCAAACTGAAACCCACACTAGTTGCTTTTATGTAGCTGGTTTATGGTTAAATCTCTAAAATGTGCATATTGTCACTGTAATATCTATCCAAAATATCGTTCCAGGCAAAACATTCCACCTATCCATCCCTCCATTCAAACCCAAGCCATTCCATGAAGCTCAAACGATCCAAAAGATCCCGATGCTTACAGTCGATGTATCCCAATCATCATTCCATCTATGCAAACTAAAACCAGTCCCATCAATCCCATTACAACTACTGCAATCCCAATAATCTAATCCCAAACCCGCCATCAAACCCAAACCAAACTCCAGCAATCCCATCCATTCTAATCCATCCATCCACAAATTCCCATCACCACCACTTGCATCCATCACAACTGAAGATGTCCCATCGATGCCAACTCCACCATTCCAACCCCAGCCATTCAATTCAAGCTCATTGCAATCATCTATTCATCATCCAAAATTTACCTTTGGCCCTTGAAGTCCTTTTGGTCCAGGATTCCCTGGGGTCTCGAAGCATTGCTGTTGGTAGCACTATAATCGCAAATCAGAAATATGCGCTTGCAAGTCAAGTTATTTCCAATGCCCCCCACCCCAAAAAAAAGATATGTTACGTATGCACAGACACATTGAGAACAGGCCACATTGCCATCGCGCTTACCTCTAAATAGGCTTGATATTTCTGCAAGCAAAAGACTAAATTGAGAAAAAGGTACCTGCTAGTGAGATGGTTGTACCGTGAGAACAGAGCGAGGAAATCACCATGGCCTGTATGATACGATCAATGGAGTCTCTATTTATTTTCGGTCTGCCATCGACGACATCCACAGCCAAATAGTCGTCGCGGTAAACTTCAGCAGGCGAACTGGCAATCTCCCGCATTCCTGTTTCATCGAGGGACCTGGATGCCGCCACTGAGAAAATGCGAATCCCCTGCTCGCGGGCCCTCTCCGCTGTCACCTTTATCCCGCCGCAGGGGCTTCCTGTCACATGGCCGTCGGTGATAAACACAGAGAAGAGGACCGCCTTCGTTCCCGAGTCGTGTTGAGTCATTTGGTGCGTCATGTTTTTGAGAGCGCAGTCGATGTAGGTGCCTTTGCCCAGGTATCGAATCCCACCCAGGCTCCTGATGAAGTTCTCCCTGGTTGCAAACTGGCTGAAGACCACCTGCTTCTGTGAAAAGTGTAGACCTCCGATGGACCAGGTGATGTGGACCAGACCTCGGTACTCCTCATCCACCAGCTTCTGGGCAAAAACCCGTGTGAACTCCTTGATTTTATCCACCAGTACTCCGGGCGGGGACTCCTGTAGGGCAATTGTCTCAGAGGTGTCGATGGTGAAGAACAACTTGATTGGACAGTTTACTGTCCTGGCTGGAAGGAGCAAATATAAGGTAATTGACCACTTCACAGCAGTTATAATACACAACCACTCCTCCAAAATTTTAATATTATGCTAACTCACTCTCACAACCTTCTGGTATTGGCAGATTCTCATCTGTACTGTCTCTGGGCACGGGTACCGGCCTCGGACCACGAGGGGTCAGTTGAAGGATGGCGCCATGGATCATACACAAGAAGATGAACCCTGAAAGATGAATTTTGGCCATTTTCTTGGACCCGCACCTCCGTCCCCTGTGATAGGTAAGACAGAGAAGAAGCTGTGCAGGGCTTGACTTAAAGTACAGGAACCAGATGTCAAACAAGTGGGGCCTTACAAAAGACACCGCCGTAGCAACCAAGAATGTTGATTGTTGTTTTTAAACTGTGTCTGTGAACAACAAAGCCATGTAGAAAAAGAGCAGAATTGAAGAAATATGACCAAAGTGGAGCTTATCACAGCTCTGTTAAATCATCGTTGTGGGAAAGCTTCAAAGTAAACAACAAAGTGTTCTTCAAAGTGTAGAATTTGCGCAATGTCCTGTGTGGATTTTATCACTCGTATCATCCAAGATCATTTTTACTCGACATTGCGAGGGGAGGCAAAAAAAAAAAAAAGGTTCTGGATCTTTGCCCTACTTCCAACTCCCAGTTGTGAAATGCAGTTTAGAGAAACAAACAACTTAATAATGAAAACATAAAAGATGAATATGTGACTCGCGATGCTTAAAATGTTATGATTAGACAAGACAAGAGCGATGTTGCTGGAAACTGGATTCTTTAAACATTAACTTGAGAGCCAATTCCGCTGTAATCTGCACACTTGGTCATATATTTCATTGGAAAAACAACCTTTATTTTGCAATATGGCATTGACTTTGTAATTGTATAATCGGCTAGCAAGTCTGCCTTCCTAATACAGTATATTGATCGACAAACAGTTGCGACATCAAAATACTCTCTGCATTCGGTTTGTAACTGTCGTCTGCTTTTGCTTTCATGTTGCTTTTTTTTTACTGACTACCCCTCATTCGTCCAATTCAAGAGGTTTATGAAATAATCTTCAGGTAATAATTAGCGGCTTTGATTAACTCCATCAAAACTTTATTGATTTACTTTTTTTGTGGTCATAGTTTGCTGCAGTGCAGCATGAGCTGCTTCTAAAACTTTGGTTCCCTTATTTAGTCACAAGGATTTCAAATATCAAACACCCAACACAACGGTTACTCCCATTCATACAAAGATAAACGCTGCTCAATGTGTTTGGCGTAGTCAAAAGACGACTGTATATGGAAAGGCGGGATGTTTCATACAGCTTTTTGACGAGATTTGAAATTGTGCAAATATACTTAAGAATGTATCCAGGAAGTGTACATACAGTGTACAGTTTAAAAAAAAAATTCGCAGCACATTGTTTCAAGGCATTTTACTTGTTCCAATCAATTTTGTATTTACTTCAACTATAAACGTAGATCAGTATCTCTTCCCACAACCAACCACTCTAAAGTCAGGAGCAAACTATTCAAGAGATAATAACTGCGCCTATTTAAGGAGATCAAAATAGATGGATGGAATATTAAAAATAGTTACTCACCCAAAATTGCAAAGTCTCTCCTCCACTCAATCCACTCAGTTCGAGAAAATCTCACCACTTCCTCAAAGTATAAAGGCAGGCATCTTATTCAGTGCTCTCTGTCTGGGAGATGCTTGTCGGTCCACAGGAGCTGGCTAATTTATCGTATCGGAGAGTGCGCCCCCACTACGGCTGCTTGCGTGCACACGGCTGACAAATGGAGACGGGGCGAGATGGCTCAGCCTCAACCACAAAAAAAAAATGTAATAGGCGTCTACAAAGTAAATAGTCCGTCTGAAATGGTGTATTTATGTTGCTGTGTGGACAGAAGAAGTGTTTCAGAGACAAACACAGCAGCTGCGTTCTTTCTTCTCCTTACATGGAAACGCTCTGTGTGTTTATACGGCACCGACATGAGGCTGAGACACAACGCATGAGTCAGGGCTGAGGACATGTATGCCGTCCAAGCACTGGACCGCATTTCATCACCTACATGCTAAAAGAATACTACAGTGGCTGTTGGTTGAACTCAAAATAGTTTGAATTAAAGGGGGGTCATTCCATTGAGAAATAATGGATTTTGATTTGCTGTACATTCTCAACGGTTAAGTAAGTGCAAAGGAAGTTAACCACTTAATGATATATTTTTTTAAATGGCCAAGCACATCTTAGAATTGATGATGCAAACCAGCACAAAGCTAGTTAGTTTCAGTAGATGCATGCTAAATTGAAGCGCCATTGGCGAATATCCCGCCTCAAGTTTTTGTCTGAATTTTTTCGGCATAGTTTTTCCCCCAAAATGTTGACTTTTTTTTTCTCACCTGAACAGATATTCAAAATACAGTATAAAGTTCCGTTTCTCATTGGATGAACATTTTTTTTTTTAATTCCTGTTTGTCAGTGCTAAGAAGATACATCCTCAGCTCGGCCTTGATGAGGACGGAGCGTGTGTGTGTGTGTGTGTGTGTGTGTGTGTGTGTGTGTGTGTGTGTGTGTGTGTGTGTGTGTGTGTGTGTGTGTGTGTGTGTGTGTGTGTGTGTACGCACGCGCATTGAACGTGTCTCCATAAGACAGTTTTCCCCATAAGACAGCAAAGGCTTGACTTCTGGAGACTCCTTTCATCTTGGGACCTGAATTAGATTCATTACGAGGATCTGTATATTAAATTACTGAAAACAAAAATGAAAGATAACATTTCATTCAAAGTTTTTTTGGAAATACTTTTTTAATTTAAAGTTAAACTTTAAATGGACTCGACCTCTGACAGCGCAAGCTTAAATAGACCAAAATGTTCGAATCTACTCTCTCCTGCTGCAAAATGGGTTCTCCTGCCAATCAAAATAATTGATCAGTATATAATACACGTAATGGTTTTATAGCTACTCCAGGAATGCGGCTTCTTGCCAGCAGTGCATTAACGTCATTCATTGCAATTTCACACGGACAGGCACAATCGACAATAGCCTCCGCCACGGCCCGAGTGTCGTACAATTTATAGACTCTTGCTAGTTTTCACCTGTCATGTATCACATGGAAATGCCCTTGAGGCACACAATAAATGTTCTGTGGTCAGGAATTACAGCAGCAGGGAAAAAAAAAGAGCGCAAACAATGATTTAAAGTGCTGTCACAGACTTGCCTGCTCGCGCACCTTTAAATCTCCCTTGCATTTCATCTTCCATCAACAGCAATGTCAACATGCGAGCAGTCAGCCACCCCTCAACGCGGGCACTACAATGCAATCTTTTTTTCCGTTGCCACTACTTCTTTCGCTGTTCAATGTGTTGCTTCTACAAAACTTGGCAGTGCTCTGGCCGTGGTCCATAGAATTTGTGGTGTGTTCCGGCTTTCTAGCTCTGCTCTTTTCTCCATTGCCTCACAGTTTATGATTGTAATGGACATAATGTACCAATGTTTTTTTCTTCTCAACAGCGACATGCTCATCTTGTCTAAATGATAACGTTCCTTTGTAGAAGCAAGAGAAGGGCCACGGGGAGTTATGATAGTTATGTTAATGTGTCGCTTTTATCCCAGGGTCTGTTTTAGAATTCAAATGACTCCGACTAAAAGCAGTTGATCCACTTCCAACAGTTCTCTGGGCTCATTTTGGACCATTTTCTGTGCCTTAAAGCACATAGTTTTGAATCACACTGTGCATGGATTAGAAGAACTTGTGAAATTGCTGCCCACTTTGCGCGTGGGCGTGCGTGTATCACAAAAGTTCAGTCGGGTGCCATCCAGTGTCATTTGCGAATAGTTTGGGGGTTTTCATTATAGTTAGTTTTTATTTCGTTTTGTCGTTTTGGGGGGGGGGGGTTTTGGTTAGTTTTAATATGTTTTTAGAACAGGCTTGTTACTTTGTATTCATGTATTTTTTTTCTCAATGCTTATTGCAGGCATTTTTATTAGATTTAGAATTACCTTTAGTTTTTTTATTTTTATTATTATTTTTTTTTTAATGGAGTACTGTATTTGGCGAGTGAAAACTATGTATATAAAAAAAGCTCAGTACGTATTGACCTTATGATGGCAACAGTTTGAGTCTGGACTGGGCTAGACGAGAAAAGTGAGTAGTTTTGCTTCATTGCACTTCAGCATTGTTTGAGCATTGATTATTACACTTGTATGGCAGTTAATAATGTCGAAAGGTTAATTAACATTGTAGTTAAAGGTTTTTTTTTTGTCATGACTGGAGTGTATTAGATTAGAATTCCTTTTGTTTTCTATGGAAACGAGAGAGCACTTGAATCTTCAAATACAAAGTACATTTTGAAGCAGAAACAAGCTGTTGCTATTGGAACATTAATGCTAAAAGTGAACAAGGAGTGCATTTCTTCCCGCGCCGGTTATTTTCTCGACGTCGGTGTCGTTGAGCGTGTGCTCCTTTCGTTTCGAATGTGTGACGGGAAGTGAGGCGAACAGATTGGCAATGAACTCTCGACAACCTCCACGGGGCTCGCTGGTTGGCGCTTCAATAATTCAGCAGTCAAATTGTGCTACGCTACCAGATTCTATCTACATACTGGACTGGCAACTTGTCAAGATAGTAGTGATGAAAAAAGGCATTCATGGGAAAGCGCTGGAATCTGAGGTGGAAATAATGACATTGATTTTATATCATGCAGTTCATTTAAAATATTTACAAAGTGGTCTGTTTTCGGGTCAGAGTTTGCAGTCACAAATCAATTTTAATCTGGATCTGATCTTTATTCCAGCCAGTAACCTTGGAACGTGTAAAATACCAGTGAACATTTTCAAATACTTCTACGCTTACGTGTCTAGTGTGATTTGATTATCGAAATTTGAACAGAAAAGGACCTTGATATGATTATTAATATCTCCGATTGTAGCTGCTAACGTCTCAGGATACATTTTTCACCTTTTGAGGCCACCAGCACAGTATTTAATTTTTGTAATAGTTGTAGTAAATTAGTAGCACGGATATAGTTTCAAGGACAACCCAAAAAAATACAAAACCCATTGTCATAAAAATCCCCAGTTTTGGTGAGGATCTGGATTAAAAAAAAAAAAAGCCGGTACAGCAATACCATGAATATTAATTCTGACCAACCCCTGCTGAAATCCTCCTGCCAAAAGTTTGACATTTGAACAGGTGTGTGTAGACTTTTTAAATCCACTTTCTACTTTATTTTCACTGTTTAACTGAAGAGTCCACTCCCTAGAATGATTATGGCACCTCCTGTGTGTTTGTTATTCTCTACAAAGCAGGAAGTAGTCTGCCACCAAACAATTAAACGTGTTTTTCCTGTGCTTTTTTTTTTTTGTGGCGTG
The DNA here is from genome assembly GCA_026261675.1 of Hippocampus mohnikei. Taxonomy (NCBI): domain Eukaryota; kingdom Metazoa; phylum Chordata; class Actinopteri; order Syngnathiformes; family Syngnathidae; genus Hippocampus; species Hippocampus mohnikei. The sequence goes on along the minus strand of JAKGUB010000106.1, from coordinate 8,465,164 downwards.
GTAGAGGTCTGCCCTCTACCGAGCAACATTCTAATTAAAAATGAGCATTATGGCATGAGGGCTAAAATAATCGAAACATAATTGGGACTTGTTTGTTTTGTTTCTGAATATTACACCATAATCCAACTTCCAGGAAAGTAGCAAGGTTGTGTTGCCTATCCTTTTACAGTAATAAAATGGATAACGTTTTTTTCTTTTTTCCCCCCAGTTTTGACCGACAGACACCCTCTTCAAACTGACATTCCAGGGACATGAAACAAGAGCAATGAAAGAGCATATTTGAATACGAGATCATGAAAGGCTGCGAGATCCGCCGCAGTGTGAGCCATGAATGCTGGATGGAGGCAACAGACTGCAAGTCACACCCATGCTTCGGTCACTGTCCCTCCGCTTGCACCCCCACTCTGTCCTTCATATGCATACTGTGAAATGTTCCTATTTTTAGAGGTGTCAAACACATGCAAAGGAATTAGTAAAATATTTGCTGCCGTGCTGTTGTTGTAGTGTCTGTTTTGTATATGAAATGTCTACATTATATCTACTCACACTAAAATCATAAGACTGTGTTGCCCAATCTTACTTACCTAATAGTATTAAGCAGACGAAGGTACATAGACATCAGAGATAGGCATATGGTTGTCAAGAAGAAATGTGGACATGGATGTTAGCGGATCAGCAAGGATGCCTACCATTGAAATGGCAAGCTTGTTTACCGGCAGTAGTTCATTAGGCTGTCAAGCTAGGAGCCCCAAAATGCTGAATCTCAAGAAACCCACACACCATCACACAAAGGCAGGATAGGGGCCCCAATGCTGAGTCTCAAGAAACCCACATACGATCACACAAAGACAGGATAGGGGCCCCAACTGGGGCCTCAATTATATTTTAAGAATAGAATCGGCGCGATACCATTATAACTCAGAACTGGGCAATAAAGATGCCCAACGGATACCATTAAAACGGGGCCGGCAAAAGAGTCGCAACCAATCAGATTTACACAACGCATTTAGATACTATTAGAATCAGCAAGAATCAGCCAAACACCACAACGACTAGCCAATGAAACAAGGGGGGTTGGCCCCCCGTAACACTACATAACCTGTGTTTAATCTCGAAAGTTTTCAGAGTTTTGACGATGTGCACATCTGTACCTCTCCGGGTTTGATGGAATAAACTCGTCTGTGACCAGTCTGAATCTTGGGCTCCTGACTAAGTTTGTACTTAGTTTTTGACTGACTTCAACCTCAAATTCAAAGAAACGTCTGGTGCGTCCCCCGTCTGCGGCTCAGCGAAGGAACTTCTGTGTCGGCCCTTGGCCCTCCGCGGATCCCCGGGGGAAAGCGAGACGGCGCCGCGCGCCCCTTTGTCTCCGGGAGGAGGCGTGGGCCTGACTCGGGGCCGTTACATCATTTGGTGCCGTGACCCGGATTTGGCAAAAAAACAGCGAAAGACAGTCTGCTTCGTCCGGCTGACAAAAGACGCTCAGACAAAGGCCTCCAAATTCATTAAGGTAAGCAGACCTTTCTTCTGCACAATTACTCGTGTCTGAGTCACACTTTGTCACGCCCGGATCGAGGTTAGACTGCCTGGGGACTAAATCCAGACCCACTTTGGCAATAATGTTTATGACCTTCATTTGAAATTGAACACACCTTTGTATTTGGCAAATTAAAAAAAAAACCCTAGAGCCCAGGCTGAAAGGCTGAGCACACTAAGTGTTGTTTAGTCTTGTCTGTTCTAACCTTAACGTGGTGCGGACGAGCGAATGCATGGTGTGATTGCTGTGTGGTGTTTGTTCCTGTGTAAAGTTGCAAGCTAGGTTGGGCAGAACAGCGAAGGGCCCGGTTGTGCCCGTATGTTCTTGCTAGTTATTTGTTCATGTGTTAGAAGTGAGGATTCGTGTGCCGCAGAGTGAATAATCTCTCCAAGAAGGGGAGACGCGGCAAGAACGCCCGTTTGCGCCTTTTGTTTCATATTGTTTGTGTCTTAGAAGAGTTGGCCGCAGAGTGGGTAGTCTTTCCAAGAAGGGGAGACGCAGCGTAAGGGCCCGTTTGCGCCTTTTGTTTCATACGGTCTGTGCCTTTGAAGCGTTGTGCCGCAGAGTGAACAGTCTTCCCAAGAAGGGAAGACACGGCAGAAAGGCCCCTTTGCGCCTTTGTTCTATATTGTGTGTATCTGTGTAGTATTGTGCCGCCGAGCTGATAGTCTTCCCAGGAAGGGGAGACGCGGCGAAAGGCCCGTTTGCGCCTTTGTTCTATATTGTGTGTATCTGTGTAGTATTGTGCCGCCGAGCTGATAGTCTTCCCAGGAAGGGGAGACGCGGCGAAAGGCCCGTTTGCGCCTTTGCTTCATATTGTGTGTATCTTTGTAATATTGTGCCGCCGTGTTGACAGTCTTCCCAGAAAAGGGGGGCGCGGCGAAAGGCCCGTTTGCGCCTTTGTTTCGTTACAGTGTTGCGTGTGTTTTAGAAGGATTGCGCCGCCGAACTAGTTGTCTCCCAAAGAGGGGGAGACTCGGCGATAGGCCCGTTTGCGCCTTTGTGTCGTTATTATACCGTGCGTGTTTCTGAAGATTTGATGTGTTAGCTTTCGGCCGGACTTGGCTTGCCCAGGGGTGGCAGTGCACGACTTATAGCCCATTTAGGGGCAGCGTTTGTAAGAGTATTCCATTGTGTTAAGATTTGGAAGTCGAGGCCAGTGTGCTTCCGGTCGTACTCTGCCCAGAGCGGAGAGTGTCGAAAAACTGTGTTAACAAGTATACGAAACATTTCACCGTGTTAATAGTGGTCACGCGGTCTGCTATATCGCTGACTTTGGAGCCGGAAGGGGTGGGAGTTAGCGCGTGCCCAGTGTGGCGGAGGAAACCGTGCACGTGAGGTGTCTGTGTCATTGTTATTAGGTAAACATAGTCTCTCGGGAGAAAGTCCACGTGTTGAGGATAGGATTGACAGGCGCCCCGTCTGTGAGGCCACTTGGCTGGTTTGTTTGAAGTGAGCAGGAAGGGAGGGGGGTGCTTCCGCCCGAGAGGGGGCTGTTTGGCACGACGACGGGGGTCGTCAGCCTGTGTTGCTTGGCAAGTAACGTTTATTTGAGGGATTGATAGGGTGTGATATAGATATATATATTTGATTATACCAAATTAGAAAATAAATAAATAAATAAATAAATAAATAGGGGAGGGACACGGTGGATGGAAGACGTCACCATACGGGTGGGTGCTAGAGCCCCAGCACATACTGCTTTGGCACACGAAAACCCGGAAACGCAAGGGATCAGAACTCACTTTTGGCTGGAACGCACTTACAAAGACAAGAACGGCAAAGAGCAGTGGCAGAGTGAGCAATTAATTGACCTTAAGTTGTGGGAACTAACCCAGTTTCGTAATTTAGACGAAATTAAACAAACCCATCCAGATACTGACTGGGATACCCTATTACGGGAAATTTGGACCACTCGAAATCTAGCTTCTATTCTGGGATATCTTTGTCACCATTTGCAGGATCAAGCATTTGTTTCATTAAGACCCTACCTAAATACGTTTAATTCACCCTCAACAAAAGGGGACCAAAATTCAGCTTTTCCTCAGCTCTGCATCTGCGTCACCCCCAGAACGGTGCATTGGGAAGTAGGCACGCTCAGGAAGCTGTTTAAAGAATCAGATAGTGATAAAATAGAACAGCTAAGGTTAAAATTCCGCCCTCACATACAGTTTAGACCAGCCGTAACGGTCAACAGGATACTCGTAGCAGTGGTAACTAGTCCGACAAACGAACCGGTAACCCCCAACCTGCTGGGCGAAACCAAACAAGGCAATATGGGCGTCGGCGCGTCAGGAGGAGCGGGGACATCTACGCCCCTGTCTATTGTAATAAGACAGCAGCCCGATCATGAACAATTAATTCGGCAGTGCATGAACAAATGGTACCAACGGACCTCCGGCCAATTGAGATGGCCCAAAGAGGGAACCTTTATGGCAGCCTGTTGTGACGAGATTGAGGCAAACATTAAACATTACAAAGCTAAAGACTTAAGCTCCAGACGTGCGGGGAAGAAGGCACGGGAGCGGGAGGTACTGAGGTGGTTCAGAGAGGAGGGCCGTAGGCGAGCATTTGGAGTGTCTCAACTCCCGATAGTAGAGCGAAAACAGGCACGAAAGTTACCTGTTGGAGAAACCATCAATAAAAAAGACGTCATTGGACCACAAGAAGGGCCCTCCGCCCCTGAATGGCGCGACAAACCACCTCCGTACGCCTCAGGTCCCAGTAGCCCATCAGGACAGTACGTCTTGACGAAAGAGAGCACAAAGCTCAAGGGAGAAGTGGCAGGCACATTCGAGGTAGTGTTTAAAACAAATCCGAATACAAAAGAAGGAGTCAAGGACTCAGACGGGACTGACACTAACAGCACTAACGACAACAATGAGGGCAAGGAAAATTTGTTAAGCTTAGCAGAACACTCAGATCTAACACAAACCTTACGAGCACTCAGACACTTACTCAAATACGAGACAGGAAGCCAAGAGACGCAGAACGACCGCCAAACTACTGACTCGGCCGACCCCGAAGAAAAGCACACTCGGGAAGCTAAAGATAACATACGGGATTATAAGAAAATAGCCAACCCCGTGCATGCCCGTGAAATTAGGTTCCGCCCGGACACATATTCCAAGGACACAGCAACTGAAAACACACACACCCACCCGCATCAACACCCATCCCTCATAGAGCTGTCCCAACCCTGCCCAGGGCCGCCGCATCTGAACTCAATTCACCGTCACCCACCTCACCAACAGGAAAGCACGCCTCGTGAGAACCAAACCATGAGCAGGAGCAGGTACCCTTCCTGCATGGACTTGCCTGGGTCCCCACGACCAGAGCGGCAACTCCCGCCCCTGAGCCCGGTGCGGGCCCCATGGGGGGAGCAGCTGCTTGGTCTCAGTCCAGAGCACTCCCAAACAAGGGATTCAGCTGCATGCCTAACGCAGCCCCTACCTGATGACACGACATGCCAGGTCATCGATGAGGCATACGGGGCTAACTGCTGCCCCAACAACGAAAGGCCCAACGCATGTGAGGAACAAGAGAAACAATGTCGCAGAAGCAACCGCCTTCTCGAGAAAACAAGGCCCCAACCAGACACCCACGGCTATGGTGCCTCACTACAATGCCCCCTAGTGATGAAGGGGCATGGACAACGACACTACGTACCATGGTCATTCTGCGACATGGTGGGCCTAGCTGATAGGCTGCCCGACCTCACAAAGGGGGCCAACAAATGGATTACCGCCCCGGAAGAAAGCACCGCCGGTGCCACCCTGGCACTAGGTGACATCAAAGCTCTGCTCATGCACATTATAGGCAAGCATGCCGCAGAAGAGATTCTGCTGAAGGCTGGCCTGGAAACACTGACTCTGGGGAATGAAGCTGACCACATTGGCTTCAACGGGCACCGTGGCATGGTGTGGAGACAAATGCGCGTATGCTACAATGAAAAGATGGATCCAACTAAGCTGGAAGGCGAGATGCTGAAAGAGGACGAATGCCCCACCAAGTTCCTCCACTCGTTCCGGCGCAAATGGAGGGAGGAAACTGGCAGTGCTTGGAACGCCAATGCAACTTTCGAAAGCCTATTCAAGGTGATGGCCAAAAAGGCCATGCCCGCGGAAGTACAAGCCCGGCTGGATAATGTGGTGGGACTCATGAAAATGGACTGGCCCTTGTTCCAAGAACACCTGGTACATCACGTGGAGGTCTTACGGAGAGAGAAGCAGAAGGAGGAAGAAGTGCATCGACTGATGAATGCCAAGTTGACTCACCTCCAGCTGACCGAACTCAAGCAAAAGAAAGACAAACTCAAGACTCAAGCCCCAGTCGTGACCATGGGGACCCTCCCGGTCCCTCCAGAGCCAGCTCAAATCTTGCCGCCCCAGCCCACTCCGGCCGTAGCTTGCCCACCGCCCTACCAAGCACCACCGCAAGCGACCCTCCTACCCGTCTTCCCGGCAGGGGCCCCCCTCCAATCCCCACCAATACCGCCACCTGCCCACGGTCCTCCTGCAGCTCCCCAGGCGCCCGCGACCATCCACTACCACTTCAAAGAATCATATGATAACAGAGGTCGAGGGAGGCCGGGACGTGGTAACACTGGGCAAAGGTACCCCCCCAGAAACCAATATGGCAGACCCCCAACGTCAAACACTGATCCCCGTAGGGGGCCCGTGCAGCATGGGCAAGAAGAATCCGCCCACCCTAACGGTCACCCCCAGGGAAATGTGTGTTGGGGATGTGGGAACCAAGGTCATCTCAAAAGAGATTGCCCTGTAAACCCATGGAACGGTCCTGCCCGAAACCTACAATAGGGGTGCCCAGAGAAACCTGAGGGGGCAATTATTGCACCAGCAATAACAACGCAACCACATGATGAGCCAACTCTGCCCGTCATCATTCACGGCCAAAACTATGAGTTCATGGTAGGCACTGGTGCCACCTACTCCTGCGTGGGAAGCGCTGGCTTAAAGCTTCCCCTCTCGGGCTCATCTATTAAAACTATAGGTTTCTCTGGGAAAACACAACTGATTCCCCTCACCAAGCCCATCTCCATGACAATAGCAGAAACGGAAGTCGTCGCACGCCTGCTACTGTCCAACCAAACCCCAATCAATCTCCTAGGGAGAGACATTCTGTTTGACCTCAATGCAGACATCAAGTGCACCCCGAGAGGCGTCTGGATCAACCTGCCCACTGAAAGAACGACGCCCGGCAATCTCATGATGCCAGTTGCTCCCTGCCCAGACCGACTCGACTATGCCACCGTCTACTGCATGGAATTGGATGACCCGGAATCTCAAGCAAAATGGGAACCGTGGCTCAGTTGGATAGAGGCATTTTCACCCGACGCACGACGGCCAACACTACCCACTCACTGCACACTTCTCTATGACAAATTCGAGTGCCCCAGACACTATGCAGAGTGCTGGGACGAACTGATGCATTCTAGACACTCTTTCTTGCACATAGGACACATCTATTTAGGGCCTCCTGGCGCAGCGGCCGTCATTACCCTTCCCCGTAAAATAGCCCCGTGGTTCCAGGTTCCCAACTCCACACCGCACATAACGTTGTTAGTAGAAAAAGGACATAGTTCATGGGAACTCGGGCCCATGGTCAAACAGCTACTATCACAGACAGAATGGCTACGCACAGACACTCCAAATGTCCGAATATCACCGTGCCGGGACTACATCCAGATATCATTTTCGGTGGTTTGCGATAGCTGCGCGGTGAAAACACTAATCCCTAGACCCGTTCTCATACAGCCCTCATTAACGCCAAACCAAGAAGAACTCCTTGCCCGAATACCAACGCGTTTATGGTCCCAACACAAAACTGATGTGGGCTTTGTCAAATCTGCACAACCGATTCGAATCACGCTTAAACCCAATATAATTCTGCCCCGGAAAAATCAGTACCCCCTAAAGCCACAGGCTGCCAGAGGTATTAAACCTACTATTGAAGGTCTGGTGGAAGCAGGGGTTTTGATCAAAACCCAGAGCCCCTGCAACACCCCAATATTTCCGGTTACGAAGCCACGATCATCCGATTACCGACTAGTACACGATTTACGCCCCATAAATGCCATTGTAGAAGCCGAAACTCCTGTTGTGCCTGATCCCCATACCTTGCTTTCTAACATTCCACCGAATGCCCGGTGGTACACGGTGATTGACCTGTGCTCAGCATTTTTTAGTGTGCCTTTGCATCCAGACTCACAATATCTGTTCGCGTTTACTTACGAGGGCCAACAGTACACTTACACCCGACTACCGCAGGGCTATGTTGACAGCCCCACAATTTTTAACAGAGTCCTTGCCGAGGACTTGGGACATCTGGATGTAAACAGCACCATAATTCAATACATGGACGACATTTTGATCGTTAGCGCTACCAAAGAAGGCTGTGAGCACGACTCCATTGCTGTGCTTTTGGCCTTAGAGAAGGGAGGACACAAAGTCGGTACAGACAAACTCCAGTTTTGCATGGAGGAGGTGGAGTACATGGGTAGGAAGCTCAGTGGCAATCTGCGAAAAATAGCTGATGGCCATTTGGAAGCCATTGCTAACATTCCACAACCAAAGACGGTTGGCCAAATGTTGACCTTTTTGGGGATGGCAGGATACAGCAGAGCGTGGGTTTGTGATTATGTAGTGAAAACAGCTCCGTTGCGCGCTCTAATTCGCGCAGCCGGCCAAACACAGAGTTCTGCCATCCTGCAGTGGAACGACAAAGCCCTCCAAAGTTTCCTAACGCTAAAGCATGATCTCCAAACCGCCCCAGCGTTGGGGAATCCTGATTATTCTAAACCTTTTCTCTTATATGTTGCTGAGAAGGATGGATGTGCGTGTGCCGTTTTGATGCAAAATACCCCGGTCAGAAAACAACCCCTGGCTTAGTACAGTACGCAGCTGGATAATGTTGAGACTGGCCTACCACCCTGCTATCAAGGCTTAGCCCCAGCGGTGTTTGCTTTCCAAAAAGCGGCTTCCGTGACGATGGGTCATCCAGTGACCTTGTTTACTTCGCACCAACTGCATGCCTTGTTGACCAGTCCACGCTTTGTTTTGACGCAAGCCAGGCGTACTGGATATGAAGTTATTCTGTCAGCACCGGAATTGACTATTCAGCGCTGTAACACTGTCAATCCAGCCACACGAATGGTCATCCCTGACTCAGAGACTACCCATGAATGTATTCACTCCACCAACGAATTTCTAAAACCGCGGGATGACCTCCATAATGAGCCAATAATTGCCGACCTGACATATTTTGTTGATGGTTCATGCTTCAAAGATACTGCGGGGAATCACGCGGGATTTGCGGTAGTTCAGTTGCGGCCTGACGACACTTTTCTTACAGTACGAGCGGAAAAGATTCCCCAGCCCTGCTCTGCTCAACTAGCCGAAGTAATTGCGCTAACTACGGCGTGCCAATTGGCCCAGGGAAAGCGTCTTAATGTATATACGGACTCGGCATATGCCTATGGCGTATGCCACGTTAATGGCAAAATCTGGCAACAGAGAGGTTTCAAGAGAGCCGATGGCTCCCCCGTGATTCACGCTGACGCTCTTGCTGCCCTCCTACATGCAATGACCCTTCCATCCACCTTAGCTATTATTAAGTGTGCAGGTCATCAAAAGAATGACTCGATAATAGCCCGGGGAAATAATTTTGCGGACGAGGCTGCAAAGGAAGTTACGTCCGTGGGGGGCATGGCCCCGTTGTTGGTCGCCAGTGATTGTGAACCACTCACTACACTTGCCTCCCTGATTGGGGCCCAGAACGCCGCCAGTCTCTATGAGATTTCTGTGTGACGCAAGCGAGGTGCTACCAAATGTGGTGATGAGGGCCAACAAAAGGGTCTGTGGCGCAGCCCCATGGGCCACTTTGTGCTGCCTCTCTCCCTGATTAAGGTTGCTGTTTTAAATGCGCATGGTCGCGACCATGCGCATAGGGGGGAGGTGCTCCGCAAGCTCAGAGCAGTATGGTGGTCACCCTACTTGGCAGCTACCGTTGACAGGACCCTACATGAATGTATAGTGTGTGCGCAATATAATGTACGGAAAGGGTTCTCAGCACCATTGGGACATATACCCATGCCTGAGGGACCGTTCAGACATCTTATAATTGATCACATAGATATGATTGAGCGGGTGAGAAGGTACAAATACATCCTGGTGATTATCGACAGATTCAGTCGATGGATTGAGACAGTGCCCACAAGGAGTCCAGATGCAGTGTCAGTGGCTAAATACCTTGGTAGAGAGGTTTTTCCTAGATTCGGGATACCTGACACCATCAGTTCAGACAACGGAACAGCGTTCGTTGCTAATATCACCAAAACTGCAATGAAAATGTTTGGAATAAAACAAAAATTTGGATGCGTTTATCATCCACAATCTCAAGGAGTTGTGGAATGAGCCAATGGCACACTGAAAGCTAAATTGGCGAAAATTAAAGCGAGTGCCACCAGCAAATTGAATTGGGTAGATGCACTACCACTGGCATTGATGTCTATGCGGTCACAAGCTAACCGCCTAACTCACTTAACCCCACATGAAATGATGACCTGTAGACCAATGCCAGCGCCTTATCTACGGGGCCCCTATGAAGGGCCACCCCTGGAACAATGTGAACAAGAACTTGCGTCCTATCTGCACCATTTAACTCGAATACACAAGGCCATCTCTCAACAGGTAATAGAAACCGCAGAGGATCGAGAGGCCGAAATCAGTCCAGAGGTGCAGAAAGTGGTGCCTGGAGACTGGGTGTACATCAAAACCTTCAGGCGAAAGTGGAACGAGGCGCGGCGAGAAGGCCCATTCCAAGTCATCCTAGCCACTCCAACATCAGTCAAAGTACAAGGAAGTCAGTCTGGTTCCATCTCAACTATTGCTGTCCAGCACAGAGACCAGGAGAGTCTGCCAAAGTACAGCCCGGACTGGCCAGGGGTGACCACGCCACCCCGCAGGGAGAAGCCAGCTCACGGTCTTCCACACCAGAACGAAACCTGCCACCACCTCCCCCGCGACGGTCTCAGAGGTTAGCGCGGGAAGGTAATAACACCCCAAGCAGTGGGTCTCTGGCCCCGCAGCTGAGCCCAGACCAGGCTAGTGACCCAACAGAAGGAAAGGATGGGCAGTCCATCCCCGACGCAGCAGAAGGAGGCTCCACAGCCTCTCCCGAGGGGAATGAGAGTGAAAGGTCTACAGCTCTCACTCCGACCCTTTATTAACAAAGCTAAAACCGCCAACGCTATCCTGGGTCGTAGAGAGAACTTGTTTTATCAATGGATGAAGTACTCTGCTATGCAGGTGAGCAAGCAGGACTGCATTACCTGCTATAACCGCAGACGCTTACCAGAGGTGAGACCACTGCCAGGGCTCGAAAGGAACAAGTGCGGAACGGGTATGTGCTTCGCGACGTGTGTTCTATGGCTGGCTTCCGGCACAAACCCTTCGTGGTTTTCAAAAAAGTACCAATGCCCCCGCAGGCTGCCTCCTGGCGAACCCTTGGTCGTTCCACCTATTTCACGTGTTAAACAAGGCATGATTCACCCGATATGTATCGCCTTTGGAATCGAGTTAGGTGATCTATGGTTTGGCAACAGGAGCACAATGCCGGGCTTCCACATGAAAAAACATATACTCAACACCACATTTGACAATTTCGGAGAAATAAATTATTCTACGTTAACGGAACGAATTAAAACCACCTCTTTATCCCCAATACAATGCACTCAGGTGCTAGAAAACGCAGGAGTATTAACATTTGTAGAGAAGGGCTTCAGGGACACATACGATATCATTCCACGAATAAGCCCCAGTGTGCCCCTGGCAGACATTTTTTGGCTATGCGAGGATGAGGATCAGGTGAGAGCCGTCATCCCAGAAGGGTACAGGGGAGTGTGTGCCCCCGTAATGGTGACTGGGCAGGTGTCGGTGTATGTTGACCCTACCCGGAAAAAACGAAAGAGACCTACTAGAAGGGCCGCATTAGCAAGTACGATTGAACAGCCCTATGATATATACATCTCCTGGGATCAAAACCCCGTAGGAGTCCCGAGAGAGCCCTCAGCAATATCAGAGGACTGGATCCAAGCGGGTCAGGGCACGGTGTGGCTCCCATTAGTAGGGCCAATGATCAATGCCCAATACATAGCGCGTAACAGCAGATGGGTAAACTATCTCTGGTACAACCAACAGAGATTTATGAATTGGACACTATCAGCAGTGAATCACATGTCTGAACAATTACATGCTACCTCCCTGATGGCCCTACAAAATAGGTTCGCGTTAGATACACTGCTAGCCGAAGACCAAGGTGTATGCAGCATGGTGGGAGACGAATGCTGTACCGTGATACCCATACATTCAGGGGAAGAGGGTAATTTGACTAAAGTACTGAGACAGATGAAAGCAATGAGGGATGAGCATGTAAAAAGTTCCAACTGGAACACGAAGCCACAATGGCTGGAAAGACTATTCAAATGGTTTGAAGGGATGTCCGTTGGGAAAGTTTTATCTCTCATTGCCATGGTGCTAGGCCTATTTCTACTAGTGGTGTTAATTACCACCTGCTGTACAGTATTCTCCCTCTCGTGAAAATGATGGTAGGTAAAGCCGTCTCAGCGATAGGGCAGTTCCCAGTAGTCATCCGCAGCAGATCGATCGGCCGACGCGCCTCAGCGACCAATACCTATATGTGTAACCCGGACGAAAACCTTTTGTACGAAGGCATGGAGATGGACGTTATAGCATAAAAATGGAAAACGAGCTCAAGAAAAACCGTCGTAGAAGAGGTAAGAAACGACCAAGGGGGGAAAAAGCCTTTAATAAGAACCTGCAAATAATTTTATGTATGCTGCCATTAGGACCATTCCCGTTTGAACTTTCTAAAACTTACCTGACTTCCACCAAAGAATCGATTAACTCCCCTTGTGTTTGCATCGGTCCCCCACCATTTGAAATAACGGTATCGGAGGTAAAAACCCTCCCATGGCAATGGTCAAAACAATTGTATGCCCTAGAAAAAGGCCTACAGGTACAAGGTACATCCCAATTTGGTATAACTACCGTCTGACTACCTTGCGAGGGACAAAAGACCTAACAACTCGAGCCCTGGTAGAGGTAATAACCGTCCGATGGAGGCAAGACCTCCTATTTTCAACCCATGAAACAATTATCCGTAAAGGATGCCAGGCTATTACTGGAGCTTTGAGAAGGAACGGCCTGAATGAAGTCCAGCGGCTACGGGGAGAGTGGCGTTGGCTTGTCGACTATTCTGCTCTGTTTTTTACCCTTGAGCAGGGTCCAAACCATGGCAGACAGTCAGTGCACTTGGTGGCAGAACCTCCCTAATGGGCCAACTGATAGAGAGAACCCCGCTGATCTGGGGCGAACCGCGCCGGTTGGGGGCCCACGTACACCCCCGGGGCCGCCCCCTCCTTCACCAGGAGATGCGCCTGGAGTAGCTCCTGCTGGCATTCATCCCAAAATGATGGGGCCCCGAGTGAGACCCCCTCCAACACCCCACGCTCCACACACCTACGTGCCGCCATCCTACGCTCCCCAGCCTCACCTGATCTACAACCCTCCTCCTCCGCTCACTTCGGTCGGCTCGTCTTGGACCCTCCACCCGAACCAGCACCGGGTCGACGATCATGGCGTCAACACCGACTTCGTTTGCCTGGCAACGTCTTCTTCCCGTCCCTGGGACGGGGCTGCACCTCCATCACGGTGGAGCAGCTGGCCGACTTCACACCCGTCGAGTACCGGCATCTCACCAGATTGGTGTCGGCCGACACCAGAGAGCTATTCACCATCCTGAGGGCGGGCTTGGTGAAAAATCGCACCAGGCTCCGGAGGGCCGCCATTCGTCGAGCCATGGAAATGGGTACCCCGTCAATGTCGCCACCATGAGCCCAGCCCCATTGTCATCCTTCGAAAGACCCCCCACACACTTTTTGCATCATCCCTACACCCTCCCGTGACTCTGTAACCTACCCTTTGCCCGCTGCTTGAAGCTGTGATCAACACAACATCTTCCATGGCCGCCTTATGGGGCACAATAATCCCCGTCTGGCATTTCCCACAACTGCCGCTGTTCTTATGGGCACAATAATCCCAGGCAGCTTGAAGCAGATTTCCCAACCCGTCTCATCTGCATGTCCTTCCCTCGTCTGGACATGCGAAGACGTCTCCACTTTATTGTCATATTCAACTTGCATGCTGTATGACTTATATAATTTTGCTGTAGCAGTAGCATTGCCATATTTAACTTGCAGGCTGTTTGACTTATAATTTTGCTGCGTATGATTAGCAGTAGTTTTACATCTACCCCCGTAGTGTGCTAATTAGTGGTGTGATAGTTACCCAAGATGTACTCACAAATTATGTTATCGCTTGTAACCATTAGTTGAGACCCAGGACATAACATATACGCTCTTTATGTCCTGTGTTGATATTATACTCCACATAAACTGCTTGTGTTTTGCGGCCGCCTGGCGATTAAGCCAGAGCAGGCAAGAATAAGTTTTCCTTAGGCGGCCTATGGTATGTAATGGACCAGGGTCGTGCTACAACCTCACCCAGCTCTTTACGAAGTGGCTGTACACATTGGATCCATGCAGGTTCAATACTATTTTTAGTCACCTAGCATGTGCAAACCGTGTTCGTGATGTGATCTCCATGTGAATATGATAGGACTTTGGTTGTGTTAGTTCATGATGTGTGGTAACATCATGAAAGGGGGGATATGTAATTTCTAGCATATGCCAACCTGTTCGTGATGTGATCCCCATGTGAATTTGATAGGACTTTGGTCATGTTAGTTCATGATGTGTGGTTACATCATGAAAGGGGGGATATGTAGTGTCTGTTTTGTATATGAAATGTCTACATTATATCTACTCACACTAAAATCATAAGACTGTGTTGCCCAATCTTACTTACCTAATAGTATTAAGCAGACGAAGGTACATAGACATCAGAGATAGGCATATGGTTGTCAAGAAGAAATGTGGACATGGATGTTAGCGGATCAGCAAGGATGCCTACCATTGAAATGGCAAGCTTGTTTACCGGCAGTAGTTCATTAGGCTGTCAAGCTAGGAGCCCCAAAATGCTGAATCTCAAGAAACCCACACACCATCACACAAAGGCAGGATAGGGGCCCCAATGCTGAGTCTCAAGAAACCCACATACGATCGCACAAAGACAGGATAGGGGCCCCAACTGGGGCCTCAATTATATTTTAAGAATAGAATCGGCGCGATACCATTATAACTCAGAACTGGGCAATATAGATGCCCAACGGATACCATTAAAACGGTGCTGGCAAAAGAGTCGCAACCAATCAGATTTACACAACGCATTTAGATACTATTAGAATCAGCAAGAATCAGCCAAACACCACAACGACTAGCCAATGAAACAAGGGGGGTTGGCCCCCCGTAACACTACATAACCTGTGTTTAATCTCGAAAGTTTTCAGAGTTTTGACGATGTGCACATCTGTACCTCTCCGGGTTTGATGGAATAAACTCGTCTGTGACCAGTCTGAATCTTGGGCTCCTGACTAAGTTTGTACTTAGTTTTTGACTGACTTCAACCTCAAATTCAAAGAAACGTCTGGTGCGTCCCCCGTCTGCGGCTCAGCGAAGGAACTTCTGTGTCGGCCCTTTGCCCTCCGCGGATCCCCGGGGGAAAGCGAGACGCCGCCGCGCGCCCCTTTGTCTCTGGGAGGAGGCGTGGGCCTGACTCGGGGCCGTTACATCATTGTGTACAAAACTGTTCAGGTACAGTAACTTTAAAAAGTAAATTTATGACATAAAATAAACGTCTTCTAACTTTGACACACCATAAAGGGTGTTGTTCATTTATTATTTGAAATTAAATGATTTAAAAAAGAACAACACTCTGGTGTGTCAAATTTACAAGACATTTATTTTCACTTACAGGTTCGATTGGTGAAATTGGTAGATTAGTACACAGAAAGTCCAAGAGGGCATGTTAAATAAATGAATCATTGATGGTGCCAATCCAAAGTAAGCTTTCATACGCAGACATGATCATACGCATTGTATTAAATCAATGAAAAACGTATGATATAGAAAGAGGCCATCTTACATTAATTAATGGCCCTCACTGCCTGGGTTACTTTATTGTTGTTGTTTTGCCATGAAATGGAAACTGTATTGGAGAATTAAAGTTCTGCAGCAACAAGCGAATGTAATGTTTTTTTTTCTCTCCACACTGCAGGCACTATGCTGATGCAACGCTGACACAGAAATGCTGCTTCCATTTCTTTTGATGATGCTCACACGTTTGGACAGTAAGTCGTGCTTTCCTTAATGCTTTTCTACGTTAGAAATAGGTTCGTGTTCTCTCCCACATTAGAATTGAACACGCTGTCGTTGATGAATTCATGTCGACAAACAACGAGCATGCTTTTAAGTTTAAGTAGTCTTGATTCGACCATTATGCATCAAAAGCCAATATATGTTTTTAAAACTATAAGTTTTGCTTGATTTTTTTTGTGTGCTTTATAATTGGCCGTCATGTGATCTAGATTTTTAAAAGTATAAATGTTTTACGAGTAGAATCTCACTTTTTCACTTGGACGTTGAGATTTATGCCCTTAAAAGCCAAGTGAGAGAATTGATCTACAGTGGATGTAAAAATGTCAACGCACCCTGCCAAAAGGGTTTTTTAACATGGAAAAAAAGAGAAAAATAAATCGGATAAGAAAGGTGTAAAATAATGGAAAAAAAGAGGCTAGCTACTACTGCAATAACGGAAAATTTTAATCAAATATATGTATTTTTATTACTTCTCCAAAACTCTCTAATATATACGTTTTTATTCAATGTTGATTTTGAATTATTTATGAGGGTGGCAGCGCTCTTTCGTATCCGGTAGAGAGCATTGTGTATTCCCCCAATATGTTATAATTAATACAGATCATGATTTGCTTGCAAAGTTGTCTTTACACTTCTTACAATGCTCTTTGGAGGGTTTTTTTTTTGCCAAGTTTGTCAATGGTAAATGGAACATTTTTTGTTGGTCTTCGTAATTATGATTGAGCCGTATAAATTCTAGTTCAGCAAATGCATGAAGTGACGAGCAGCATACATCCAAGCGATTGTCTTGCCTATCAGGGGAAAAAAAAAAATCTCTTCTTTTCCACGGCCCACAAAATTTGTGAACCAAGTACCCACTGCATTATGAATCCCCATAAGAATGAATTTTCCACGCAGCTTTGCAAATTAACCAATTCGTAATTTATTCAATCCATGGAAGGACAGTGATGATGCAAACAAGGCGGTCTCAGTCTCGTGCAGTTCAGCTGCTTCGCCAGCATTACCCAAAATCCTCCGCGTGAGAGATAAGGCCTCGTCTGACTCCTCAGACTGTAGTGACTCTCATGACCAGCTCTCGCGCGTTACCGCTGCCTTGGCTGCGGGGCTCCGACGACCTCAGGTGGCTGAGCAGGTGCAGGAGATTATACGGGCAATGCGGGTCAGCCACTGCTCCGCCATCGGAGTTCCCGTGTGTCCCCGGTCCTCCTCCGCCGGCGGCCGCCGTCACCACGGTGGTGGACGTGCCGCTGCCGGCCACGGAGGCGACCACCATCAGCGAGGAGGTGGAGGTGGACACCCCGAGCCCAGTCTGGTAAGCCTGACTGGGCTGATGAGTCCTGTCCACGGTGACGTCCTTCAGATCAATGTTGTCCATAGACTTGTCATAGTTAAGGACCTTCCACTGCTGGTTGACAGCCTGCCAGCGGTGGAAGATGCGGAACACGGAAGGCCCCTCGTGGACAATTAGCGCTGTGGAGGACATCAGTCAGAAAGAGCAACATTCATTAAACCGGTAGTTTAGTTTAGCAAAAACTAAGATTCATTGAACCCAGAAAAAAAAATATATATATATATATATATCAACATTGCATTGTCTTCGTTTTAAATTCAGGTTAGCAAAAAGTAAAGCATTTGTTTTCTGGTGTTGTTCAATAATCTCTAAGCGCAGTTTGAAATGACTTATTGATTTTTTTTGTTTTTTTTGTTCTTCAAGCTCACATTGGAGAGAAGAATCCATTTGTAACACAAGAAGCTTGCAGAGTGCAGTCAAGCGTAAATAATCATTTTAACCCCATGTGCTACTGCCAACTAAATTTTGTTCATCTCAAAAGTAAAGACGCCACAGCATTAACTGACCGCGCACAACCGATCCAGTTCTGGCAAAGATGCTGGATTTACAAAATCATGTCATTCAATGGAGCATTGGGGGGTAAACTTTAACAAATGTAAAAAAACAAAACAAAACAAAAACATTTCTGTGACTATGCTAGCAGGCTACTTCCTGGATGCTAATAGGAACATACTGGACCATTTTTAAAAAATCCCGTGTTAGATAAATTCCTTAAAAATGGGACCCAAACACTTAGGAAAACTATTATTCCATTTGACGCCAGTCAGAGTGGATGACTTGGGCCAACTCAAGTGTTGACCACACCACACTCATGAGGATTTGCAAGCGTAAATGCGTAAATATTAAACAGGGTTAACAGTTACAATTGTGGGCCCAGTTTGGGATCGAAAAATAATTCAACAACACCCACCACCACCACAAGATATTGATCGTTTTGCAGTTAATTGATTAATAGTTCTGCTTTGGCAGTTTACGAAATGTACCTTGATCGTTACGAAAGGTGTTTGTGCTTTGATGTCACCTGATTTGTTTACTGCTAATGTTACTTAATTTTCAGAATGTTTGTAGGATTTTCACATTAAACATGATTTGCACATAGAACGCTGTCTGCAATAACGACTGTCTTTTTTTCATGATTGAATGCTGTAGTTGATAATCATAGAAATACGAGATGTATTAATACAACAATATTGCTTGTTCGATCAGTATCTGACAGTGTCAATGTCAGATGAGGCTTATTATCTTTGAAAAGGCAGAATTGATGTTTTTTTTCCTCCCACCATTCTCTGAAATTAGCTCAAACTGCAAAGATTACTTCTATTTTCATTGTTAAGTCACAGACAAGAAACATCTGTTCGTATTTTTAACACACCCACGCTCAATTAAGAAAATAAAAAATAAAGAAAGAAATAAAACCTGCCAGACGACAAGTTCATCTCCTAAATGACTTTGCTGTCAATCCTGACCACACTGGAGATAATCAGCCCTCCCCTCCTTCACATCCTGCTTAGTCCTGCGGTGACACTCAAAGAGTTTTCCTCATGCCGGATGCCATCCCACCGTCTTCCTCACGGGAGGATGTCGATCTTAAAACGGATGATGCTACAAATGTCACTTTCATCATCACATGCAGAAAATATCCCCCCCCCCCCCCTGCAATCCCCCTCCTCTCACCATGCCTTCAGCGAGGAACTCTCAAAGTGTCACTTCGTTACAAATCTATTCAAATGTATGCGGTGAAACCCACTTCAAAGATGAGCATGTTCTTATTCGGCGATCAAACAAATTGTGCCCCGGCATTGCAGTTGCCATCTTAATACATTTCATTCATTTCATGACGTCGTCCAACACAATATGTTTCAACAGACCAAGTTGCGCAATCTAATGATATCCTAATAGGAGAGCCATGTGAGGAAGTAATTTCCTTTATCTCTCTTATGGTCCAATCACAATCAAGAGGGAAACAAATTGCAATTCGATTATTTTTCACAATTGTTCCGCCTTAGATGTCAGCAATGGGAAGTTGAGCTACGGCATTGTAGCCAAACGGCAAAAAAATCAAAAATCTGCCAAACGTTATTAAATCGACATCTCTGACATTTGATTTGATTTGCTTGCTTGTCTTAAATCCACCAGTTGCCCCCCAGCGTGGAACGGAGCAGCCCACCTATGCAGACGACGTCCATGAAGCCGTACATGCCGTAGCAGATCTGGAAGAGCAGGTCTTGGCGCTGCCAACGTGCCGACGGACTGAACGAGGACCACACCAGCCAGGAGATGCTGGCCATCAGGAAGAGAGAGCCCAGGATGGCCGCTGCGATCTGCACTTTCTCGATCACTGTGAGTGAGATGGCCTGCCACTGCAGGATAACACACAATTCAAGTCATTATTTTGATCATAGCTTACAGCTAACGAAAACTCCAAATTCAACATTATTTCCAATATGAAATTTAGATTGGAATCGGCCTTCTGAAGTCATTTTTGGTTTTTAACAACTTTGTAAAAATGTACTCTAGAGCGATATTCTGACACTTAGTTTTGATGACACATTCATCATTCTAAATTGAAAGATGCACCTTTGTGTGTGTCTATGTGGAAGATTGATTGCAAGAGTGACATTTCATTTTGACTGTTTGCACCGTAATTTGTTGACAAACCATCTCGCTGTGACGCAGAGAGGACAAGACAGCAGTGCGCAGCGCAAAGAAAAAAAAAAGCGAATAAGAAATTGTGTATGCAACACTGTAGGAATTACAGCGCAGTCTTCCTACTTCCTCTGGGCCAAATATTCTTATCCGCATCACAACAATTATCTTCACTCGCTGTGAGTTATTTCACACAACTGGCTGAACATTGCTTCATCTCATGCTCACATTTTTTCCCTCCATCGGAAAAAGTCCAGATTCGCCTGCAAAAAGTCGACTCGAAATATGCTTGACATTTTGTGACAATTCAACCGAGACCCGTGGTCAGATGTTTTGAGCATCACGGCATCATTGCTATTGTCCGAAACAGCAGAGAATTGTACGGAATCGTGGATGAGCCAAAACATTAGCATCTTCTCGTTCTTTAAAAAAGAGAGAATGTGCTTTTTTTGTTTTGATACAATGGCGTGACAAATGAACAAGTCGTTTTGACAAATTCTATTCTGATCTGAGACATGTACCTAAAAAAAATATTTTCACCATTCAAATCTTGATATGATTGCCAATACATTTACATTGTCCAGTCCTAATGTATCTACACACAAGCGATTTAATTAAATGAGGTGCACCGTCTATTAGAGCCGAGGCCAACGCTTAAGAAAATACAGGAATATTCTTTTCTTTTTTTTTTTAAATAATAACTGATTAAACTGTCCATTATTTTGTGGATTAATTGTTAAATTGGGTAAAAACAAAACATTTTCATTCCTATATTCAAAAAGAGGACCCCCCCACCCCCAAAACATTTACACTGCAGAAAATGCACAAATGATTAATTTACTGGTTTGGTCCGTAACATGTCAAAAATGGGCAAACATGTTTATCAATATTTTGAAAAGTAAATTTCTTTTTATTTTTTTAATTCAACACAAGGATAGATTGTGTGCTTTCAAGGCGGACTACAAAAATTGGAGAACATTTAACTCATTCAGTACCAGCTAATTCTAGACCAAGTCTGAAAAGACGTTTGAAAACGTCTTTGGGAGTGAATGAGTTAATATGATGCAATTCTGATGATTTGGACAATTTTAAAATAAAAAAAAGGTCTATCAAAAATCGTTTATCAAAGTAATTATAGATGGTTGAATATAGATTCGTCTGTGATTGTTGCACCTCTACTGTGATGTAGAGGGGAATCAACTTGTTCTTTTTTCATTTCTATCAATCTTCCTCATAGCTATCCACACATAATCTGAGGGGAATTGCCATTCCTAGTTTGCGTGCCACTTTCAGCGAGCGCCTGGAAATTGAATGCATGATGTAAATAGACTGCAATGCCACCAAAGCACTTGATTATTCACCCGTTTTACCTCCCACTCTCGTAGCATAGTTGCAGTATAAGGTACTTTGAGTTTTGCATTATGCTCACAAATGCTTCCTTTGTGTAGCAGTCTGAAGGGGGGGGGAAATCTGTCATCCTTTTCAAGTGTAAATCGAATCCGTCCAACACTTGTGAGCATTGAGGGCAACGCGACAAACGTCAAAACGCGGATTTTTGGAAATTGAAAGAGGTGGGACCGATCCGCATCCTCACCTGCAGCGGGTTCTTTGTGCTTATGGCGATAACCTGGTACTTGTAATAGCAGAGCTCACAGGCCCAGGAACCTCGCTCGCTGATCCACTTGATGAGGCAGGGTTGGTGGGTGCAGCGGACCGAGCCGCTGCAGCGACACGGGCTCAGGAGCTCCCCCTGCGTAGGAACAAGAGACATTACCAAGTGCTTCTTATGGAATGGAAATGTGACACACACACACACACAAGGGATTTTTAACCTCTTTGCCATTTTTTTAATGGAAGAGACCTCACACATAAGGGGAAAATTTTTTTGTGTGTAAGCAGTGTGTGGTTTACTTGAAATGACCAACACAGCACACCACACACATAACAATGATCAACAGCATGTATTCTCCCCCAAATAAAAGGGGCTGTTGTAGTACCAGAACGAGAGGCAGCATGCTGCCACAGGTCATCAACATTGATAGAACGTATCCAAAAAAAAAAAAGAAAAACATACAAGCTATGCAAAGCGGAGGCTTTTCTACCTTGCTGTAGCAAACTCTTCTAGTTATTTTTATTTGGCGGATGAATAACTTAGTAACTTAGAATAACTTAGAGTTACAACAGTCATTCTCAAACTTTTTATACCAACACCTAAAAAAAAAATACTGTATCCCGAGCACACAAAATCCCACTATAATGACCATCATTAAAGTACAGTAGCGTAGTAGATCTAAGTGTTTTTGAATATCATGCAATTTCAAGTCACTATTAACATCAGTTTGAGCGTTACCTCTGCGCCTATATATAGGAAAATTGGACCAAAAAAGTTCAATACAACTGAACTGCACTTGGGTAGCCATTCTTTCATGTACCACCAGAGTGAGCCTGAATACCAATCGTAGTACTAGTAACAGCCTTTGAGAATCACTGTGTTAGACACACACTCAACACAAACACTTGTTCCTCTAGCTGTGACCAGCAAATGAATAGTGGAAATATGAAGGATGCTTAGATGTCCACATTATTAGTCTGTAGAAATCAAGAGGGAAGGGAAGTAGTGAGGGGGGAGAGAAGGAGGAGAAAAAGGCCCTTCCACAGATGGTCCGAGTGGGCGTGTATTGGCAGGGCCATCAGAACACTTGTGACGTGTCCGGCAGGACTCGACACGCTCGCTGTGACAGCTCCGATCGCCGCCAAGAGCTGAAAAGCCAGGCTGGTGAGCGAACGAGAGCATCTGATAACAAATGTGGCATTACAGCCCACACGTGCTGGAAGTGACAACAAAATGTCCTTTTGTTGATCAAACAACAACAACAACAAAAAAATAGGACAGTGTACCCGTCTGTATTCAGATGACGCAGCTTTGGCATTGTTTCGCCCTGTTTTGTGCTGCATTATCACTAAAAAACTTTAGTGCTTTACATTTTCTAGCCAATGCTCCCACAGTGGATGTAAATCCCCAGGTTACGAACGAGTTACGTTCCGGACGATTGTTCATAAGGTGAATTCGTTCGTAAGTTGCTTCAGTGCTCTATTTTGTCTGGAATGTATGTTTAAGGCTTATATTGACATCCATATAACGGGGAGAGAGCTTTTCGTCACGTTCTTCAGGGCTCGAGGGTTAGCTGCCCGGTAAACTAGCAGCGGCTTCAGCGGGGGAAAGTAGACGACCGGTCGTCGACCGGCGCGCCGGACGCCTCCCCGCCCGTTCCACCGCCACACGCCCGCCCCACGCCTCTCCCGGCCGCCTTGAACGTCGCCTCCGCCGTCCTCCTCCGCCCGTTCGGCACTCGGAAAAAGCGCGCAATACAAAATCTAACTTTTTTTTCTTTTTTCGACAGACCCGTGAAAATGTTCGTATGTACCGTTTGTTCATAACTCGGATGTTCGTAACTCGGGGAGTGTCTAATGACGTGATGCTAAATTAGCAATAGCTTCTAGCATGACTCAAAGGCCTGGCCTCCATCCAAGTGCACTCCATTAACTTTAGAAGAAGGGAAATTGCAGCATAATAAATAAACTCTGCAACAGAAAGTGTTTTTTTTTGTTTGTTTTTTAAATTGGCAACAGCAGTCAGGTCACAAGCATTTCTTTTTATGTCCACCGGCAATATGGCAGACCTCTGGAAGAACAGGCAAATAAATAAAATTGATTTAATGTAGTCTTATTCAAAATTTTTTTCCTTGGAAAAAAAACATGGCTATTTTCCTATCACTACGTTTTTTTATACAACTTTATTCTGGCAAATTTTGCTATTCTTGTGATATTGCAATTTCATTTGACTTTTTTTTTTAATCAGATTTTTTTCCAAGATTTCCGAACTTTACCACTTTATTCTCATAATACTACTCTAAGTTCAAGTGATGTCTTTTTTTCCTGAAAAAGAAATAACTTTACAGATTTGTCTTTCCAATAGCATTAAAATAGATCCCCATCATTTTTCGCATTTTTTTTTTTACATCAGAAAAAAAACAACTTTAACCCTTTCAGGGTCAGCGGTTACCACAGTGGACAGCTTCGCAAGTTATCAGGTGACAGGGTGCATGAAAGGGTTAAAATGACAAATTTAAATGATGCATTTTCTGGCAATAATTCAATTTGATCTAAGTCGCAATCGCTGCTATAGTGTGAAGTCGAGAAATTGCCAATCACATCTTCTGGAATAAATAACAGGGCCACCTCACTGAAATCAACAGGTGGTCAGTCGCTGCAACAAACCGACAATGTTGCCCTCAAGCGTGGGGAAATATCTCATTAAAAACTGGTCCTATAACACGGTCACTTACAAAACGAACCGAACAGCTGTGAGTGGCAACCTTGCAACTGTTACATGAATTAGTGTTGGTTTTATTTCCAATTCCCATTTGCTGATATCATTGGTTGAGCAAGCTGGTGGGTGGGGCCTGAGCGAACAAGGATGGCAGGGAAAGAAAATATTGGTGGCATCATCTATTAGTCAGAATGGACTTGACTGAGCATCACCTATGTGGTCATCTAGAAAAATATATATATTTTCATGAATCCCTATACTGTATAAGCCTCAATTGGATACCCCAAACGTTTAACAGTAACGTCATGAGCAAAAAAAAAAAAAAAAAAAAGATGAGTGGGGACTTTTGCAGCATGTTGAAATGGCTCGATAGGATCACGGAGCCAAATATGCAATATTATGCAGAGTCTGCTTTGCATTTCACTGGTGTCTCGAATGATGATTGCTTGAGGAATAAATTGGAGCTTTTTAAGTGAGCCGAGACACGAGGAAGCCCACTTCCACTTCCCAGGAGATTAATTTGAGAGGTATGATGGGGGAAAAAAAAAAAATCTATTGGCGTTTAAATGAGCGCCGTTATGTCTGAGATAAAATGGGGGAGGGAGGCCTGGATCAAGATGAGCTTTTTTTTTTTTTTGCTTTCCCTCTGGGCCATTTCCAACAAAATGGCAGAGCGTCTGTCCTCCGTAAGATGCAGAGAGGATCACGCCGAGCCATATAGGAAGAATGACACTAACTTGTTCCCCTCGAGGCTTCTTATTGTGCTGCAGACAAATCCAAGTGCATTAGATGCGTTGCCGTTTAGCAAGCAAAGCTCCGGATTCTGAGGTGAAGACAAGATAGAAGCGGTCGCTCCAAAATTGCACTTTTACGTTTCCCCCTTGCAGGACACTACTGCATTCATTTTCGATAAAATTGTACATCATTTCTCAGAGACATGGCGATTTCCTAGCAATTATAGCAGGGATAGAGCTGAATATGACTTTGAGGGCAGCGAGGTGTGGAAATGAGTGCAGGCAATTCGGAGTAACCCCGAGCTAAATTACTGATGGTGTCGTGACGGGATGAGAGCAGCTGCCACACTGCTTAACATACTCTAAGATCCATTCAAGTTATTAGGAGAGCCTGTTACTTGTGCAGCCGTCATTTTAGTGCTTCGGTCTTAGAGATGTGATAACCTTAGAAATAGAAAACAACAAATGGACAACATACATCCTTAAGAAATCAGGCTTGGTCTCTTTTGCAAATTAGCATTTGGTCATTCATCTGTCCAGGCTGCTCAGCATTGGATGTTTTTCTAAAAAAAAATCCTAGATAGAATGATCATAGAAGAAAAATGGAGCTAAGGAAGGTTACACCATGGACTGGTCGCCAGCCAATCACACAAATGTAGCCTTTGATGAACATAAACTGGATGTTTTTAGAATGTGGAAGTTGGAATACCCAGAGAAAACCAATGCAGCAACAGGGAAAAGATGCCAACTCCCACATAGCAGACCCTCGACCCTTGAAAAGTATAATAAGTGCATTGCATAACACCGCTTCAAAAGTTAGACGCATCACACCTCGAGCATCGTAAATAAAGCTTGCTTTCCCTGCCTTGTTTCCCAAGTTGCCAAATTCTAAAATGGATTTGTAGCTTGAGTTCCTGTTGAGAAGTATCCCACACAGAACACTACAAGTGACTTGCCCACTTATTCATTTTTTTATATCTGAAACAAAAAAGGCGGGATCACATGATAGCGAGCATCGCATTCCGGGCTCAGTTAAGTGACTAAAGCATGGGAGCCATAAGAAGCACGCAAGCGACACGGATGCGAAGGAGCGAGGTCATCTGGTGGCGCTTTTTATTGACCGAAGCTTCTAGGCGACGCACAGTCAAAATACCTCAACTCACACTTGCCTGTGACTTCTTCCGGCTAACTAAAATAGTTAAGTGATCATTTTCATTATTTTGTTAATGTAACATTTTCTTCAGTTTTTGTTTTAGTTCTATTGTTAGTTTTCATTCACTGTAGTAATCTTGGTAGAGTTTCGATTCAGTAGATTTGAACTAAATCACATTTCAAGTAGTTTGTTCAATTCCTTTTTCTATAATCAAGTGCCGTGTTGAGGTTCAATTTGCTTTATCTTACAGTGGCTTACGATATCAAATATACTTTTTAATAGGGGGCGGGGGTGAGGGTTGGGTAAGATGTTAACATGTTTGTGTGTGTATTTTACACACACGCCATGCATGGAACAAAAGCGTCAATTTTTTTTCAGTGGTAATTTAACTCCCACAGGGGACGTGTGGCTTGACTAGTAAAGAATGAGGAAATGATAGCGTGAACAAAAACAAGAGTGTTGCGGCTGTGATCATGCCGCCTATCCAACCTGGCAGCGAGGCGGTGCCATTGTTGTAGGATTCTTATGTAACAGCGATCATCCTCATTATCTCATTCGGTGCAAACAAGAGGCTTCTATTCAGAATTAGTCTCATTCTATGTCGAGAGATTGTAACACAAAGGGAGAATTAGGTTGTAAAACATTTGATCTGGTTCGAAGGGACCGCAGGCGCCAGGTTTTTTCGCTTATGTATTTTTAGACACAGTAGCAAGGACGCTTGGATTCGCTCCCTCGTTTGTTTTTAGCGGGACACTGCTTGAAGGTTTGAGGGAGAGGCAGAGAGGACGACTTTCACGGCTCCTGTGAGAGCAGAGATACAAATTGAAGAGGCTGACAAGGGCTAACAGTGCTCGCGAAACACCACTAGCTTTGCTGTTTTGGCAAAAAATTTGATGGCAGTCATTTTGACACACTATAATCATGAAAACATCTCCTCAATTTACCTGTGACTTTCCCCCCAAAATTAGCTTGAGGATTAAGAATTCCAATTTAAAATCTATTTGAGCCACCACTTAAAATTTTTTTCATGTGTTTTTAAAAAGGAAAATAGCATTCAATGATCTTGTACAATATAAAAACATGAATGTAAAGAATTGAACAGTTGGTTCATCATGACTAAATCAATGGGGCTCGTTCTGGTGTGTGCAACTTGGCCACCGTGGGGCAGTATAATACGGTCCCCCAGACACAAGCGAAGAAGAGTTTCATAAGTGATTCAGCTAGCTATGCTAATATTAGTCATGTATATTAGTTGCAAAAAAATAAATAACAAAAATATTTGCCTGTGAGTATTGTTATATTATCCGTGTACTTGCTGCACTGTTTGCGTTCAAATATCAGTTGCTTCGTGTTCTAACACGGCCACATACATGCAGTATGTCAGCCCCTTTATGGTGTTTCCCATTATGTGTTAGCATTAAGCTAGTAGCCATTAAAGCAAAATTATGTTTTTATTTCAACACATGTAAAATTTAACAGGGAGGGGCATTAAACAGCCTGAAGCCTTGTTTCTGCCCAACTGCTGTATAAATTCAGCCAAGATCTCAAACAGGCACTGTTGTAATTGTACACTGTATATCACATGTGTCAAACTCAAGGCCCGGGGGCCAGATCTGGCCCGCCACATCACTTTCCGTGGCCCGCAAAAGCCAATCAAACATGATGCTTGCTAAAATCTCTTCCAAAAATGTCAAATTCTTAGATGTACTAAATAAGAGCGACACTGTAGTGTAAGCATTTTCTTGTTACGAAACCCCTCATGACAGTAACTTCAACAAGAGTGGAATAAACTGTTCTTTATATGCTCCCACTCATAACGGCCTTCCAAGGGAAACGGTAACAGAAATGCGGCCCGCGACAAAAATGAGTTTGACACCCCTGCTCTATATAGTCATTACAGCATCGCTCGAATCACCAACCTAAAGAATTCTGCACAGCACTGATGTATCTATCACACCATTTTTGTTGTTGTCTCGCAGCCTTGGGGATGGAAGTGTTGTTTGGAGAAGGATTGTCACATCAGATTCAAGCCACCTCGGTCAATGTGACAATCTTAAAAGCAAAGGCAGAAAAGAGGAACGCCTCACGTCCCCGCCGGCTCTATGACTCAGAGGCATGCAGACCTTCCACTTATCTACCCTTTCAGAAACGGGCACGGTTCACACCTCGGCAGATCCATATCTGGGTTTGGCGGAGAGACAACATCCCAAACACGAGGCAGGCTGGCGACTGACGAGGACCAGCGTTAAGAGATAAGATGGCGTTCAATCAAGCTTTATTGACACGCGTTGACGTATCAAGGAGACGTCGATAATGTGGCGGGAGGAGGCCATGGGAAAGGCATTGGGTTCTTTGCTGCTTTGTATGTGCCGCAAAATGTGCTGACTGTGTGGAGAGATGGTGTGGGAAAGAAAGAGCAGTGGGGGTGGGGGGGGGTACGAAGTAACCTGTGGACCCTGTGTTAGTCATAATGAAAAAGCTGGAGCTTAAAGGTGAAAAGATGGGCTGAGATGAAAAACGAGTAATTTTCTTACATTGTAGGCCAATAAAAAGGCAATGACCATGAAACGATACAGTAAGTCTCACGCTTTACATTAGGAC
Source organism: Hippocampus mohnikei (assembly GCA_026261675.1). Classification (NCBI taxonomy): domain Eukaryota; kingdom Metazoa; phylum Chordata; class Actinopteri; order Syngnathiformes; family Syngnathidae; genus Hippocampus; species Hippocampus mohnikei. The sequence goes on along the minus strand of JAKGUB010000106.1, from coordinate 8,436,435 downwards.
AAAGTCACACATTAATTGCTTTCCTTCATATTCTATAAACTCATTACCGCTAAGGGTTGGAGACCAAAAGATTTTTCTGGTCAGTTATTTGATGATGTAATTTCTATTTTACTGCCAAATAGACTTGCTACAGCTCCCGTTGAGGGTAAAATATTTCCACACACATCCAGACAACCAATTAGTATACAGGCGTCGGTGTCAATCAAGCAAGACAAGCGTCGCTTTCAGTGTCATAAAGCTACACACCGGTTGCGATGTGAGTTGATTCTCGTTAGCACACAGTTGTCAGTATTGACCATAACATTTTGGTGACCAAGACAAAGTTTCCCTTTGTGCCGCTGTTCCTCACTGAAAGTCCCGAGATACCACTGGTATAACTCTTTTAAGAACAGTAACGATCAGAATATCTGAAGCTAGCGAGGCTAACCGCTACACTCGACCACAACTAGCTTATTTTTTTGTGAGGGGTGGGAGGTGGGGGTTCTGACATGTGCAGACATGTGAAGACTGTGTAGCCTTGATGGTTGGACATTTCGCTACTCTAATGAGTGTTATATTCTGGCGACAGCAGCAGTTGAAAGTCCTTTAAAATGATCAATGAAAGAAGAGCTGCCAAAAACATGATTGGCGTTGAAGCAATTTCAGGCGTTAAATGTCGATACGGAGTAATAAAGTTGACTGGTCAACTCACCGGTTCAAACACTAATTGCCACTTAGTGAGGTAATCTTAAATTTGCTGGTCCTGATTCTCATTAAATTGCATTCGTTATGGGCCTGTTCCTTTCAGTAGAGCAAATGGGGTCTGGGATTATGCCTGACGGGCCTGATGTAGTGTGACATTATGATCAAGATGTCTTCAAGCCTTGTCCAGAAAGGTGTATTGTTTTTTCTTTGGGGTTTTTTTTTTTTTTTGCTTGTGTGCTTCATTTAAACAGATATTATGCCAAATACAAGATGACAGTACAGTTCTGCTAGAGCCAATACTAGATTCTAATGCCCAAATCCAATTCCAACCCTTAATCCGTTTCCCCATGCATCCGCATTTGCGAAATGCAATCAGTTATTGCTTGGTCTCTGATACTCAAGTCATATTGTAGGGTGGAAAAGTCACAGTGAATTAAGTTGACGGTTTCCCTTCCTTTAAGATAAGATAAGATAACTTTATTTATCCCACACTGGGGAAATTTGCAGTTTACAGCAGGAAAAAAGGGTGGTGGGGGGGCAACAAAGAAAACAAAAAGAAAAAAAGTGTTGCATGCACAAAAATACATGTTTCAGAAAAAGAACTGTACACAGTATAGAATGCAATATAAATATAAGAAAAAATATATAGATTTAATATTTGTAATATTCTGAGTCTGTTCTTGTGATATGAGGAACATTCTAGTAAAAGTAAGACTTGAAAGTTAGTTCTTGACATAGGATGTACAACTTCACCCCCTCACCCCCTTTTTTAAGATGTAATTAATGCCTCAAATTTTAATGAATTTATTCTTATAAAAATATTTCTTGTTTCTTCTTGTAACGTTACATGTTTATTGTAAAATTTTCCTTTTTGTGGAATATTTTTTTACATAATTGTTGGAAAATTGTGTTTTTTTTAATCTGATAAAATTAGGATTTATCAACCAATGTTTTTTGTCAAAATATTACAATTTTTTATCTCAGAAAATGTGTATTTTATTTTCATAAAATGACAAAAACGGGTTAATACAAATTCATTCCAGTAGTTTCAACCACAATATATTGTCCTGTGGTTTTTCCTTTTTAAATCTTAATTTTTTCACGCCATCACCTTTTTCTCAGCAAATAACGACTTGTAAAATTATACTTGTTACATTTCCACTAAATTCCAGTTTCTTTTTCTCGAAACGTTACATTAATAATAAGACTCTTCTTTTACAACGTTTCCATGCCTGTTCATTTTACTAATTTACTCTTGTATGAAATAATATATCCTCAGAAATTTGACAACTTTACTCTTGTACAATTACCACTTTTTTCCTTACATTACATCTTGAGGGTTTTTTTTTGGGGGGTAAAATTACATCTTGATAATGTTACAACTCGATTTTTCTTTCCAGCCTCTAAAAAGCAAGCACAAGGCTGAGTCTTTCCCTTATTTTTCAGCAGCTATAGCAGCCTTGCTCTGAGATTAGGTTCTCTCCCAACAAGACCTTGGGCTTTAGGCAAGCATTCAGACTCGTGTTTGATGTCCAGTACAGCAGTCATCCCAGATACTCTGCTGCGATGTATTAGCAGATGCGAGAGATGATCAGGTGTGACGCAGAAAACGATCCAGTTTTATTTAACTTGTCTGAATTTTTTTTTATTACAAATTATTCACTACAAATACAATACATTCATTCATTCATTCATATTGAGCTTTCAGAAGAACTGCAGCTGTAACAAAGCGCTTTACAGAACAGTTTATGTTAAATCATCAACTCGACGGCAGAAAGTACAATTAACCTGTATATCTCCGCCTGTTTCCATCCATACCGCAGAATAATAGCTTTCCTTTCCACTAAACAGGCTCAGATTTCAGAGGAAGTACATTGGGGAGTGAAATAAGATGCGCTCATTAGTCCCTGTAAAGGAAAAACGTCTTGTAAATTTGACACACTGCAGAGAAGACTGTTGTCAATAACGTGGCCAAATCTGAATGGTAAAAAATAAACAAATAAAAGTGACAAAATCAAGTCAATTGAATGGACCTTCAAAATTGTGAAAAAGCAAGCCCTTCTCTATGCTCTCAAAGACTGCAGGCGTGTCCACATAATGCACTGTTTAGTTGTCAATTGTCAATCAAGTACCATTGCTAAGGCCTAAAAAATTGATTCCATTTCGTACAGCAACTTTCTTAGGCCGACACACATCTCTCTACATGTCAGTCATAAGCGGGAGAGGGCTTTTTTTTTTACCTCTCATTTAGAAGTTAGCCCAATGTAGCAGTCCAGCATAAATTTAACAATTAACGTTAGCCATTTAATGCCGAGCTATCACTAAACGTAGCAAACATGTTTTGTCACTTTCAGATAGTTGTCTGCTGGATTCCAAAGTGTATCAAAGATGGTGAACACAGAAATGGTGACAGCAGTTCTATTATTTTCTTTTTTTTTCAGTTCAGTTTTCAGCAATTATCTTCAATCATGTATTCACTTAGAAACAGTTTTATGAATTTACATAAACGTGTGTTTAAAAACTATTTTTTTTAAATGGTTTTAATTTCATTGAGATGGGCTAAATGTATTTGATATCCAGTTACAGTGAACAAAGCCCTTCCACGTAGAGCAAAAATTTGCAGATAATTGACACCCGCCTGAAAAGGGTTTACAATTGCCAAGAGATTATTTGTCAGGCGGATAATTGGGTTGATATTCTGCATTTTGGCATATCGGCATCAGCCTTTTTTTTTTTTCAAATCCAATGCATCAATAGAAAACTGGGTTATTTTGATATTTGAAATTCTCACCTCACCCTGGTACCCTTCTGGTCAGTAGTGGCTGAGAGGATGCACATTTTTCAGTTTTAAACTTAAAATAAATATTTTGAGTTTTCATTTAACTTAATATAGCATGCTTCTAATAATAATAATAATAATAATACATTTGATTTATAAGCGCCTTTCGCAAGCTCCTTGCACTTTATGAGAAATATAAGAAAATATGTCTTTTTTTCATTGAAGATCAAAAACCTTAACATGTTGCAAGGCTTCATAGGTGGTTAGTAATAAACATGTTTTAAATGTATTTCAATGAAGTCATGTTGAGAGATTGTCATAATCGAAAATTTGATGCCAATATTTTCACTTTTACCGCAAACTGTCAGCTTCAAACATCCTTGACAACTAATACTCAGTATCATAATGGCCGAGAAAAACCCCCAAGTGATTTATAACAACTGAAGATGTCACAAGAGGGTGGCACAGATGAAACCCCTCAACTCACTTCAATGTCTATTTTATAGAGCAAAGATGCCACCAGATGGTGCCAAAGCAATACTGGTTGTTAATAACGCTATTTGTTATTTTTCAGATACATAAAAAAAACAAAAAACAGCAAATGGGCAAATTTTTGAATGACTGTATTGAGTTATAAGCTTTGTCTCTGAACTAATAAAACTTGTAACTCTAGAAATTCCACAAAAATTCCATTTTTATTGTGGGCGCGTGTGCATGTGCGTGCGTGCGTGCGTGCGTGCGTGCGTACGTGTGTGTGTGTGTGTGTGTGCAAGCAAAATGTTTCGCATGTAGGAGGCATGGTGGACGACTGGTTAGCACGCCGGCCGCACGGTGCAAGGGTCTGGGATTTGATTCCGGCTTTCCTGTGTGAGTTTGCACGTTCTCCCCGTTCCTGCGTATGTTTTCTCCAGGTACTCCGATTTCCTTCCACATTCCAAAAACACATGCGGCAGATCCATGGGACTATTGTCCCTAGGTGTGATTGTGAGGGTAAATTTGTTGTTCGTCTCTGTGTGCCCTGCGATATGCTGGCAACTAATTCAGAGTGTACCACTGCTTGCTGCCCGAAGACAGCTGGAATAGGCTCCAGCACGCCCGCGACCCTTGTGACGATAAGCGGATTAGAAAATGAACGGATGTTTCTAATGTATATGTACCTTGGCTTACTAACGCATGGGAAACACTGCAGTATAGCAGAATCTCTGTCATTACAATGTGCATCAAATGAAGTGTGGAGCAGGAATGAAGGAGAAGCTTTGCACTCACGTGCTCCGGTCCCTGGAAGCAGATCCTGCACACGGGCGTCCTGAAGCCGCTTTCCGTGTAGCTGGTGAGGGAGAACCTCTCCTCCAGTTTGCCCTTCGAGCAGTCATCAGAGGAGCTGGCGCATCCGCGCAGCGCCGCCGACAGCTCCGTGGCGTCCACCCAGCCCGGCACCGCCGGTCCTCGCTCAGCCCCGGCTGCTGCTGCCGCCGCGGGCGGGGTGCCTCGCTCGGCGACGCCCGGCTCGCGGCTCTGCGTGGCTTGTCCGTTCATGGGGCTGAGCGGAGGCGGCGGCGGAGGCGCCGGCGGCCCGAGCAGGAGCAGCCTCAGGTCACTAAGCAGGACGCAGCAGCGGCTCTTCAGCATAGCCTGGCCGCGCAGCATCGGCCCTGCGGTCCCTGTGTTCCCAACCGGCCACCGAGTCACAGCAGCACCGCGGCGCAGGGGCGCAATGCGCGTCCCCTCATGTGGCGCTTGGATGGGCTGACCTGGTGGGATATTTACGACCTAGTACTCCGATTAAACGTCTTTTACCGTCCGACCGAGACAGAGTAAATCCAAAAGGCGGACAAATCCCATGGATATAAACAAGTGTCCGAAGCCATTGGGCGGAGTGAATGGAGATGCTGGAGGAGGAAAGTCAAACGTTAGATTGATGGGCTTGTGCATTTGACTAATAAGGATGTGGCCCATCGGTGACCACTGTCGTCGTCTTCTCATTCATAGCCCCATTGGCACGCGACAAACTACAATCTACCTTCAAACTAATATTCATTAAAGCCACGTCACTGTTATTATCGCCTTTATGTGGGAGACAAAAGGAGTCAGTCAGACGTGTCTTACCTGGCCAGCTACGCCGATTTCTGCACGGTTTTCCTCACCCCCTACCCGCTACCCAGCCCCCACACCCTCCTCGCATGCTGTCAGCGTCCCCCTCCGTCCCCCTAGCTCCTACGTGCACGCGGGCGACGATGATGGGGGGTTAATCCAACGCGGCTGTCGGAGCGTCCTGCCGTGGGCGAAAAAAGCATCCGGTGAGCTCGGTGCGGTGTGAGCACTGGCTGTTGCTGCTGCCGACTCCGAGCATGATGCAGTCTGGGACAGAGCCCAGATCAAACGCCCCACACACGTCATGCATGTTCGCAACACATTCATACAAACAGGAGGGGGAAAAAAGTAGATACATGCTGTAAATAACATAAGTCAGCTGTTCTCACACGTAAATTAAGCAACCTTATTTTTCACCTTATTTTTCCGAGGTAAATAAAATAAACCCCACTGCCCCCAATTTTCTCGTACTGTACTTCGTTTAGTTATTGTATTACATAAAACAATAGTAGGAATTACATTTAGTCTCGTCAAATCGTCTAGCTGTGTTCTAAGTCTATCTCGTGATGATTAAACGTCTATATAACCCTGTTCAAATGCCATTTTGTTTATAAAATCGGAATAAATCAGTTCAAACACTAATCCACAGCTAATATGACCTGGGTTTTTCTTTAACCGTTACAAAGGAGGAAGTAAAAAAATATAGAACTGAAATGTACAAGTTTGCATACCCTCTTATAACGAGGATGTCTCTGTTAATAAGTAACCCATCACGTTCACACTCGTGGAAAATGGAAGTTACCTGTCACAATTTAAAGTGCTTCTAATTAACCCCAAATACAGTTGAGACGTTCCTATGGACTTTTACTGACTTTTTTTTGTTTGCTTTCAAGCTGAAGACTGAAGGTTTGTGCTTTGTGCTAATGACTATCATTTAAACTTGTTCAAAATTATTTTCCCATTGACTAAGGCACCTGATCAAGATGAAGAAAAACGGCCTCAAAACATGATGCGCTCACCATCATGCTTCACTGTAGGTATGTAGAATGTTCTTTTGATGATTGATGAGCAGTGTTGTGTTTTTGTCAAGTATGCATTTTAGAATTGTGGCCAACAAGTTCATACTGGCTGCAATGGACCACAAAGCAAATTTCCCCAGAATGGTGCTACACTAAGACTAGGGGTTGCTATAGCCTCATTAGAAATCTGTGTAGCCCCAGTTCAGCTCCCCACCCGACACTTTGTTTAATATTCTAAAATATATACATTATTTTATCATTTTATTTTACCCCAAGGATCAGTCAAACCGTGGAAGATAAAGAAATGTCCACCTATATTTGTGTTTATCTGTGTGCCTGTCTATTCAGCTTTCTTTCTACCCATTTACATTACTTGCGGGATAGAAATAATGTCAACAGACAAAAAAAATAGAACATTTAATGTATTTGAAAAAGTCTTTTGAGTTAATTGGATTGGATTGGATAAACTTTATTGTCAAATGTACAGTATGTGTAACATACAGCACAGATGAAATTTCTTCCCTCTCAACATGAAACAAGAGGAGCCGCTGCGGGTGTCCGCGCCGCCATCAAAAGAAAAGTTAACAAGTTAACGGTGGAAATTAAACTTTTTTGTGTAAATCCTATAATTGGATTTATTGACAAAAATCAACAGATTAGTCTATTATTAAAATAATTGTTTCTTGCAACCCTCTAGTGCGGGGTTTATTTGTTTACAGGAGGTAACTATAATTATCGAAAACAATCACGTACGAATAAAAGCTGTCCCTCCAATAAAGCACCTTTCACCTTTTTACTACCTCTGTCTAATAACATCTCGTTTGAAAGAAAATAGAAACGAGCAGTTTTTATTTATGAATCCCCTTTTTGTTTTGTTTTCTTTATAAAAAAACAAACTCGGCGCTCCTGCATGTATGCGGAAGTTCGACATTTGGGACACGCCCTCTCAAGTGTCACCTTGTTATTATACGTCACTTCCCTCGCGCCAGATATGTACTGCGAAACATCATTTGCTCAACGAGTTGGCATCAGATTGTGAAAAGTTATTAACTCTATATGCCTCTAAGAGTACTTTCTTGCGATCTGACTGCATATAATCATTCTTACATCAAGCCAACACCTTTAGATATTTTGAGCTATGTTTTCACACGTTGGCTAGCGTCGATAGCTGCTAACATTAGCTCGTCTGCCACTTGAAAGTCCAGATGTGGCCACCGTCTCGCTGCTAAGTGAAGTAGGGCGGCAGTCATGTCGACGCCGCTGACAGCTGAGCAGCAGCGAATGATTGAGGAGAACAGAAGGAAGGCTTTGGAGAAGAGAGCCCAGAGACTTGCACAGAACGCGACTGACCCAACGGACCGAAGCACTACATCCGCACCGAAGCGGTTTGTTCCACCTTTCGAGCAAGAAGCACGTCTCACCGGTAACCACAAGGACACAACGTTCGCCAATGGAGTCTCTTCATCGGCAATGGTGATGACGAGACTTGTGCTGATAAACATCCGTTTTCCATGATAAACAGGGTGTCTGGGGGGCCAGTGCAAGGGTGTAAATGTGGTACAATCCCTCCAGATATACATGTTAAAGAAATATTACAAAGGAAAAGAAAAAAGTTCACAAATATGCTAAATCCAGGGTGTCCACCGCAGTTGTAATTTGACAAGAATTAAGTCATTTTATTCTTTTGACTAAAATCACATAAGAATGAAAGGAAACATTTTAACAGCAGATTATAGTCGATATCACTTTAATCTGGAATGTATACAGTTATATTTTCATAAAATGGAATTTTATCTCAAAATATTGACTTTTCCCTCTTTAGTATGAAACTAATCTCATAATTTTAATCTTGGAATACATGTAGTGCATTACTTTATTGCAAAAAATATAAATAAATAACAATATGCTACTTTTTAATGTAAAATAAACATGATAAAAAATCGCTTTTATTGCAAGATTCCATTTTATATATTTTTTCTCTTCAATGTGGCGCTAATATTCCTTCCCTCTTCAGTACTGGGTTGCTCCTTGAAGACAAATTCAATGCAAAGGCTGTCTTTTCTCATAGACATCGACCAGAGATGCACCACCACCTGCCAAGCGCCAACACGTCAACCAGCCCGTGATGAGCACTGGCAGCAACATTAGTAGTGTGAAGCCTGCTCAGCTCAGTTGTCAGCAGCCCTCTCCCAGCGGTGCAGCACTGGGCTCCTTCTACAAACAACCAAACAAACCCACCTCAGACTCTACAACATTAAAGGCCGGGCCTGCTAGGAAGCCTGCTATATCTTGGGGCAAATGTGTGCCGCACACTGACGGACGCTTCAGGGTGGAGGTGGGCTACAACGCAGAGCTCATTGCTGCTTTTAAATCCATCCCATCCAAGATTTACGGTAAGTACGCTCATAAATCGAGAGTCGAGCATAAGAATGTACACCACCAACACATTTCTTTATCGTAGGCCATTTTACTTGGTTATTTTGATCCCTTTATGTTGCTCCATGATCCCTTTATGTTGCTCCAGAACCCAAAATATCAGCGACGGCTCTCAAAAGGAGGCTAGAATTAACCTGTTGTTGAAATACATACAGTACCTTTATGATGGTTCAGTCAAGTCAGATAGATAGAAAGAAAGAAAGAGAAGATACTTTATTAATCCTGTGAGAAAAATTGGACAGGAGCGGCATTCACAACTATGCATTTGTACCAATATATATAGGAGCAACCACCAAATTGAGTAAATAGAGATACGGAATTAGAAGGTATTAAAGGGACAAAAATCATCAGAATGAGGTGATTTTACAGTGCCACCAGTGACTGCTAGGCAAGGCAGCTTTATTAATACATTTCATACACAAGGTAAACCAATGTGCTTCACATTGTTACAAAACGTTTTTAATGGCGCATTATATCAGTCGACATAAAAAATCTCAGATAGTAGCGCTCATTCAAGCAGTCCATTCAAGACTCATGCTCGTTCTTTGTTCTGATCCTCCGATTCTGAATGTTCTGAAGTAAACTTGAATCGTTATTATCCACTTCAAAAAGTATAATTTGTGTTTATCGACTCTATGAGGGTTATTTTTCAGGGTCATTCTCATTTTTGATTTTGAATTATGTAACCCACATTTTTTGGAAGAAATGGATGATATTTTCTCATACTCGTGCTCTTGTTCATTCTTTTAATCGGTATCACCTGATCAAGTCTCTTCTAACATTTCATACTAAAAAATAAATAGTATGTATCATTCTTGCTGATATTGTATGGGATTGATATCGGTATCGCACAGGAGTCTGGCTGCATTATCAGCATCATATCGCAAGTGAAAAACACCCTTAATCTGGATGTGTTTTTTGATAAAAGGCTGTTTTTGTGATTGATTTGACATGACTGCTGAAAGTGAGATCCAAATCAAACAACACACCAATGTTTCTTTAGTCTTGAAAGTCACTGACTCTTGTGTTTACTAACAGCAAACAATTCAGATGTTTGTTTTGGTTCAGCTGAAGGAAACTTTGGTTCATCCAGTTTTTAATATGTTTAGACTGTGACACAGCACCTTTATTGACCTGTTACCTTGCATATAATCTGTATAGCCACAATGACCAACATTAGTTGGTTATATATGCAGATTAAACAAAAAGCGGTCAAAGGACTGACTCTTGAGGGACCCCACATGCCATGACATTTGATCATATTTAAACCCTCCAATGTATCACAATCACAAATATAACCCCCGTTGGACTGGATTTAGTCCAACCCAAGCAGGTATTACCTAATGATGATTTGCCGCTATAACCTCAAAAATGATAATACATAGCTATTTGTAAGATTTGAGTATATATAAATCATTTTTATACCGGTAATTTATGATGGTTGTGTTAACCTTGTCCATGGTTGTGTTTTTTTTTAAAAACAATAAAAATGTTGCTTACCATAGATTGATCAGTGTAGGCCTTGCAAGTACAGCAACCTAAAAAAAAACGCACTATATCTGGCTCTATTGGACATTATGACCGTTTGTTTGTGTGTGTGTGTGTGTGTGTGTGTGTGTGTGTGTGTGTGTGTGTGTGTGTGTGTGTGTGTGTGTGTGTGTATATATATATATATATATATTTTTTTTTCATGTGCTAGCCAACACCAAGCCAAAGCTGACATATGTTGGCTAACGTAATCCTTGGCTCTGAGCTGACACCCAAATACTCTTTGTGGTCACATAAATCCTATTTATAATGCCTACACTCAGCAATATGGACATCTGTCCATTGCAGCTTTTATAAATGAAAATAATTAGGCTGGCACCAACCACAGACCACAAAGCTTATCTCTCTTATTGTTTAAAATACTTTTAACATTTCTTATAGCTGAATTTGGTCATTTGTCTTTTCAGATTTACATTTGCAGTCCCTTGTTTGTGTCTTAAGGCTAATGGTAAGAATGATATCAAGTCTTAATTAATCCTGCCAAGGAAATTGCAGAGTCACACAATACACACACGTAATTTTACAAATGGTACGTATACATTTACCGGTACGTGCAGGCTACTTGAGCAAAAATAGCGGCATTAAGAAGGGATTCATTCATGTATCATTTAAATGATTAGAGATGCAACAGTACGGCTTTTTTGTTTTGTTAGAAGAGTACAAATACTTATGTTTCAGTGCTTCCCAATATTGGGTACCGATACTTGATCATGCCATTATGTCTTCAAATTGTAATGAAAATTATATTTTTTAAACCAATCATTGTTAAAAACACAAAACAAGATTTTCTTGAAGATGGCACACTTTTTTAAGCAACTTGACAGTGGTGACAACTTAACCATCCAAATGCAGGATTTTCTAACATGTCGCACACATGTCAAGTCAGCTTTATTGTCAAATATGCTCTTTGTACAACATACAGCACAAATGAAATTTCTTTCCTCAACTACAGTGCAAACATGCAGTGCATTGAAAACACACACAGCTAAAAATAAGGGCAGCGAAACTGAATTGCATAAAAAAAGATGTTTAAGTATACCATGTAACACAAGGAATTCAGTAATGTGGAGTCTCACTGTGGACACTGAAGACCAAAACTAAGAAAGATGAAATAAGAGGTGAAGAAGAAGATGGAGTCTGCTGAATATGCACATAAGATGCTATATTGTAATTATGACTACTGTTGAGTTAATGGAGGTGCTCTCAGACTTCTATCTAAAATTGGCTTATTTCGCCGACGTAGCAACAGAACTCTCATAAACCGAGGATGCCCTGTTTGTTTTGCTTTAGATCCTGTCAACAAGATGTGGAGCTTCAGTATGGAGGACTACCAACAGCTAAGTGTGTTTTAGCAGCGCGCAACGTGACATGCATATGCATCGGCTCCTTTCTAACGTGTGGTTTCTCGCCGCAGTGACCCAAGTGACTTCCATTGCGTCGGTGTCTTTGAGGCCCCTTGAGGGCTCGGACGCACTGGACACGGCGGGGTTGACCAGCCGAGCTCAAGACGGCACTGCTCTGACCGCTCTGCTGAAGCTGTGCAACGGCTGGCAAAAACCGGGGGCCGACGTCCAGGGCCAGTGCGTCCTGGTGTCGCCCTCCAGATTTGAAGTTGATATCAGTTACCATGACGACGCCATTGCAGCATTCAAGCAAATGCCGACAAAGTCTTACGGTACCAGTTTGATCTTGTCTATTATGTACAGTATTATTTGGGACCTGCATGTGTCCAAATAACACAGATGAACACATAAAAGAAGCCCCAACCTAAATTAATGCAATCGACAGTGAAAACAGACCAATAAATATAGTCTGAATAGTTAATTTTAGAGGTGTACCCATCACTAAATTAACCAAATACTCGGCCAGGCCAGCTAAATGCTCTATAACTTTTAATGTTGTGTATTTGTATTAACTTTCTTTTTGAATGTTGTGTAGGTATTTACATGCAATTTGGCCGTCTACGTCGGCAGGTTGTTTTGTGTATTTCGCAAATGTCAGCAGCCATATTGAATAAGAGTTGCTTGAAATGTACATGGAAATAGATTCAGAATTGGACACTTGGACCTGCGGTGTAAATCTGTCCCCTGATCGTTTAAATGATGACAGATATGAAAACAAGGAAGTGGACCTTTCCACTGGAGGACTACAAGAGACTGAGTGAGTTTTACCCATTGGATTTTATCCCCCTGTTGCCATTCGCCTTCTTGTGTAATCTCATCGCGTTCCATTCTCAGTGGAGCTCCTCGGTGGGATAGCAGCCGTTGAGGTGGAGCCTCTTCCCCGGGCGGTGGTCCAGGCCTTTTCTGCCAGCTTCGAGGGGCCTCGAGCCAGGAGCTTAGCCGTCCCTGAGGCCGACCTGTCCTCTGTTGACCCCACGATCACCAGCAGCCTCTTGCCCTTCCAGATGGAAGGAGTCAAGTAGGTGCTTGTGGATGGCCTTTCGCGCTCCTTTTGTAGTCGTCAGAACAGAAAGTGTTTTCGAATGATTTTTAATGCCATAATGTTACATATACAGTATTTACACATGATGTCATAGTTTAAATAAATGGGAATTATAATGATACTCTTTTTTTACATAACTAAATTAAATATTTTCAAAAAATGTTTTACAAAGAAAAATGATGAAACTTACTGAGCTTGTCTTAACGATGTGAACACGATATTTTCTTTCCTCTACCCATATTATTACTATTCCAATTAATTGAACATATAAATTACAAATATTTATACAATTGCTAGATTTTTACCTTCTATTATAAAATTAATTAAATACAGGAGGTGATTCAGTATGTTAAAAGACAAATTTGTTTTTGATTTTAACCAAGCTCAGTCGAGTCGTTGCATTTTAAAATACAGTCCTTGAATAGTATCGCACCCCATTTATCGAGATGACTATTTACAAATTTGCTGATTTACACCTCATATTATTAAATTGCTTATGATTAAAGGTACATATTTTTCAAAAAAGCACTCCAAAATGTTCAAATATTTTTCACCGAAAGGGGTAAAATAGATCTACACCTTTTACTATTAAGAGAAAAACAAATATTGCAGGGCAGAAAGGATCATTTCATTTTTTCTCTTATTTGTGAAAAAAAAGTCACACACTTTTCCCTCAACTGTCTCCTTGCAGTTTTGCGGTGTCCAAACAAGGCCGCCTGCTCCTGGCTGATGACATGGGCCTGGGGAAAACCATGCAGGCCATCTGCATCGCTGCCTATTACAGGAAGGAGTGGCCTGTGTTGGTGGTGTCTCCGTCTTCTGTGCGCTTCACTTGGGCTGAGGTAAAAAAAAATAAAATAACAAACAACATTAACAAACAAACAAAAAAAACCCATTAATACAGTTGTTCCAACAGTAGTGTGTCGATTTATTGTCCTGTTGACAAGATGACTATATTCTTCCTCCATCGACCTGAGATCATTCACACATAAATATCATGAGGTAGAGAGTAATACTACATGTAATCATGACTCTATCTGTATTTCATATGAATTATGGCACGTCTTTGTCCATGTGCATCATATCCGACTTATTTTAGTAACTTGAGCTTTTATTTCAGAGAATAATTATCAGATCAGTGTTTTCCAACCTGTGGCCAAAACACGTATTTTGCGTAAGAAAAACCTCATGGTAAATCACTAAACAAAAACAACAAAAGTATGCATATCAAAATAATGATCTCTTCTCAGTTGAGTAGTTACTCGATGTTAAATTTAGGCTTGTATAGGTGATGTATTTGCCCGGAACCATGACTGTTGTACAATGTGCCATGATTATGCACTTTTAACGACATGAAAATTTATTATTTTGAAATCAATGCATACTGAACCAAACCGAAAACCAAGGGCACAAAATGAGGAACTGAACCGAACCAGGGGATTGGATTTGGTGCACCGTTCCACCCCATCCATCCATCCATCCATCCATCCATCCATCCATCCATCCATCCATCCATCCATCCATCCATCCATCCATCCATCCATCCATCCATCCATCCATCCATCCATCCATCCATAAATAAAAGCAAGCATTGGTCAAGTAAAAAAATGTTTGATGGTCCTTCCTATTTTTTTTTTCCCACCAAAACTCTTCTGTGTTTATCTCCAAGCAACAATTACACAAAACCACTGGCAGAGTATTTTTCGATGAGCCAGTCTTTAGGCAGTTAAAAGGACCCCCTCAGCCTGCCCCTTAAAAGGCTGTCAAGCACATTCCCAATCAGGAGGTGGAATTGCTGCAGGGAGTGAAGTCAGATGATAAGGTAAAGATTGACTTGGGTCTTATCTTAGCTGTTAGCTGCACCCCTACGGCCAAATCAGCCACCAAGCACAGGCACAACATGTAGTGACTTGAGGGGCAGGGAGCAGTAGTGCAAGTCAACTCGGGGTCGGTAAGATTTGGCCACAAAATAAATTCTCTCATCCTAACATTATTCCAGGTATCCTCAAATAGTGAGTACTTAGACACCTTGTTGCTTTCTGGGTGTGTTTAAGACAAACACCGCCCTCAAATGGATACTCCCCTGCTCACGAAAACTATTGTCCAGTGTTTACAGTAAATTATTAACTGCTAATTTTCTTTTAAATACTTTGTGCCAACCCAACCTCATCTGTCATGAATTAAAATCTGGAGTCTTATCTCATGTTGTCATTGAGATCTGTATGTAGTATTAAAAATCTTACTTAATTTGGCATCTTTAATGGTGAGTTGTGTTCTGGTAGACCTCAAAGAGACTCTTGTGCGCATCCTTGTTTATGATCCACACCTTAGTTTCACCCAGTCTCCCTTGGTTCTTTCTTTATCTTCAGTTCTTATTTCGTAGTTTCACTTTAAATGTATTGAAAGTGATGTTTTGAGATCATTGTGTAAAATCAGTGTAAAATATCGTGGTTAATGTGAAAATGGTTCCCTCCTCTGCAATTGAGTGAATAAATGCGTGCGTCCGCTAATGAAAAATGATGGTACATAAGGGCCTCAGCGGTTCACTTTTTAATGCCATTGTTACGTATCTTCTTTTCCCCTCTTTTTTTTCCAGTGATGGCAGCTATTTGAGAAAATACTGTACACCTTTTTGTCCAACAGGCTTTCCGTCGCTGGCTCCCTTCTTTGAGTCCCGACAGCGTCAATGTGGTGGTGAAGGCCAAAGACAACCTGCGGGCAGGCTTGGTCAACATCATCAGCTACGACCTCCTAAGCAGGATGGACAAACAACTGCCAGGGAATCCGTTTGACGTCCTCATCATGGTGAATATGATCTGTCAGATTTTTAGAAGTTGTTATGGTATTTATTTGGAAATATACTCTTGGAATAAAATTGTTTCCTCCTCCTATGCAGGATGAGTCTCACTTTCTAAAGAACATCAGGACGGCTCGTTGTAAAGCTGCTCTACCATTATTGAAGGTGCTTGTCTTTTATCTTTCCATCATTTACACTGAACAGGTTAGGTGGATACACTTCATAATGTACACCTGCACTATTGTTTTTAATTTATTACCGGTATATATTACATTTAGCTCCAAAAACAATTCCAGTGAAGTTGGGATGTTAAACACGGATAAAAACAAAATACAATGACTTGCAAATCATATTTGACTTGTATTTAGTTGAATAAACTACAAGGACAAGATATTTGATACATTTGTTTTTAGCAAACAATCATTCTAAGTCCATTCCCGGCGCCGTTTGACTGTCATTGATGACTCAGACTGGGCTGGCACGAAATACTGATGGAAGCTCACTGACTGACTGATGATGCCCACTTCTGCAAGAGATTTTGTTTATTAGACCAAATGGTGATGCGCAGTTAAGAAATGAATTTATTTTTAATTATCTCTCAACATTTCTATTTTCTCTCTATTATACCAATTATATCCCGGCATGTTATGCTAAATAAGGAGGGGTATGTGACAAATTTCTTGTACTGTACTTATTTCCATTTCATTTACAGTGTGTATTTTAATTATCACATCTATGGGGAAAATGGATCGTGAATTGATTTAAAAAAGTATTTTACATTATGTGAATGGGATGACAGTCTCTTTGAATGTTGAACTCGTGTTTTGATGCCACTGTTGTGCTGTTGATACCGAGAGCAGTTCATATTGTTTTTTTTTTTTTGGACATCCATCTGTTTGCCATGTAGTTCCATTTTCTTCAGGTTCCCTTTAATCCAGAATGTTCCAGCTCGGTGAACAGGAGAAATTTCTCCACTCACATTTTGCAACGTCTTCTTTCTACCCTCAGACAGCCAAGAGGGTCATTCTCCTTTCGGGGACCCCTGCCATGTCCAGACCCTCTGAGCTCTACACACAAATCCTGGCTGTCAAACCTACGTTATTCCCTCGCTTCCATGAATTTGGGCTGCGCTACTGCGCTGCCAAACAGGTAACTAACTACGCCCTGATAAATGTTAATCATACCAAGACATTGAGGAGAATGATTGCATAATGCTTAGTTCCAACTTTGTGGGAAGGCCATTTTTGTTCCACAATTATCCCTGATTTGTACTGAGAACATCAACCAGACATACTAACCTAGTTTTTAATGTCCAGTAACTATACTTAAATTTAAAAATGAAGCAGGTTACACACACGTCATCAATTGGGCCAAATTTAAGCATTTTCAAACCTTTGCGATCAAAGTGAGTGAAGGGCCAAATCTTGAATGTCTTCTAAGGATTATCATGAGCAATTGTCCTGTCTGTTGAGGTGCATCAAGGAGTGAAAATTGGGTCTTTGCTGACTTTGATCAGAAAGGGTGGAAAGATGCTCAAACGCGTGAACTGCGCTTTTTCCAATTTCATCCAGCAGGCCTGGGGTTGGGACTACTCAGGCTCCTCCCATCTGGGCGAGTTAAAGCTGCTGCTGGCTGAATGTCTGATGCTGCGGCGCCTTAAGTCGGAGGTCCTATCCCAGCTTCCCTCCAAACAGCGTAAGGTTGTCACGGTGACCATCGACGGGATCAGCAACCGAACCAAAGCGGCTCTGTCGGCCGCCGCCAAGGTGTTAGCCAGGGTACATCAAAATGTGAGTTAGTACACCATGCTCCTGTATTCTTTTTCATCAGTGATTTGAAATACAATCAGCTATATTTCTGACAACACTTCACCACAAGTGTCTTTCTTTGGTCTCGTTTCAGAAAAAGGATGAAAAAGAAGCCCTCCTCATTTTTTACAACCACACAGCCGAAGCCAAGCTGCAAGCCATTGCGTGCGTATACGCTTGCATTACAAATAAAATGTCAAACCTGGTTGGATGTGATGAGGTAAAATGACGCACTATATTGAATAAAAGTGCTGAACTGAATAAGGTAAAACAAACGAGTGAAGCAGAGTGTTTGGGTGTCATGGTGCGAATCCGTTTGGGCAATTTTGTTTAAGGCTTTACGGGAAGAGTTAGGAGATCCTTCCATCTTTTGATGCCGTACACAAGTTAAAATCTGTTAAGAATCTCAACTGTCATTTCAGAAAAGCCTTTCCAACTAAGGCCGTAATTATCCTTAAAATGACCATTATGCTTAAATCTGTCGTGCAAAGGTTCTAATGACAAATATGACAGAATATTGCAAGACTTAAGTCTAGATATGTGAAAGGCACTCTTCATGTTATGGGAATAAAATTGTAATAGGAGAAAAAGTAGAAATACCAGATCACAACTGTAGTTGTGATTATATGTGGAAAAAAATTCTGAGAAATATGTTTTTGGATTTCGCTTTTAAGGCGATGTTTTGAAACTTTATGAATAGATTTATTATTTTGCGAGAATTACATTGGAATTAATGAGCAAGACTGACCTAATTTTCAGAGAAAAAGGATAAAATCTTTGGAATATGAGGAGAAAGCCTGCAATCTTATGAGATAAAGAATTTTGAGTCACAATTTAAGTCACTAAAACCATATTTTTATTGGAACAAAGTTACAATAATTATGGAAATGAAAATTCTATCTGGATTTTTAATTTGTTTAGAAATGTTTTGTGTTTATATATAAAAAAATGATTTCATTCTAATATTATGAAGGGTAAAGAAAATAAACACTTCAATGTTATTTTTCCACCACTGACAGGGAGTACATCACAGACATGCTGGAGTGTGGGAGGGAGAAGTTCCTGGTATTTGCCCATCACAAGTTGGTCCTGGATCACATCACAAATGAACTTGTTAAAAAGGTGAGTGATAAAAGTCAAAGAGGAGGAGGTCAGAGAAGTTATTTGAGGAGTGTATGGTTGGGCTTATTGGCAGTGATGGTGTGAGCAGTCCATTCAGCCCTCGTAATAGCTCCCACCCGCCCCCACAACTCCGGGGTAAAGCCATAACACCGTGCCCTGTTACCATCTTTGTATAAGATCAAAGAAAACTCTGCATGATTGTCTTGGCTCCAGGAAAGAGCACTTAAGACCATCCCATTAACTTCGACTCTAAGTGGAATTTTCCAAAGCTGTCTGAACCATCATCACATTAAATATTTAAGTGCCGGACAGTAAAAACACTCTCCGAATGTCTTTTGAACCCTCTTACAACAGAGTATTTGGGCCATGCTGATAAGAAGCATCCATCTGTCCATGTCCTATATTGATTGTCCGGTTCATGCCACAACTGGCAGCTGGAGCCTACGCCAGCGGACTTTGACTCAGTATCAGAACACACTCTTGACCGGTCACTAGTCACATTGCAAGGCATATACAGTATAGAGATGGACAATCATTAAGACTTGCATTCACTTTTTCAATTGTGAACTGAACTCATGCTACCTGCATCATCAGCCATCAATGCAAGTGAAACGTTTGAGTTATGAGAATATAGTCTTGCAGCGTGAAAATTAAGTAAATGAAAGTATTTCGTTTTTTTCCCCCTTGAATTTCTCAGATCCTTGTAATGTTTTTAAAAATATATTTTTCGCATGTCCATAGTAGTCTTAATCTCACCTGTAGTGACATTTAGCCTTGTCCCAATAAATGTGACAGTGTTGTGTGGGTTATTCTTGCACACTCATTCTCAACAGGATGTTTCATTCATTCGCATCGATGGCTCCACACCGTCCAGTGAGCGCCAGCACCTGTGCGACAAGTTTCAGCATTCGGGCAAGACCTGCGTGGCTGTCCTGTCCATCACTGCCGCCAACATGGGCCTGACGCTGCACGCCGCCGACCTGGTCATCTTCGCTGAACTGTTCTGGAACCCGGGGGTAGGGACTGATGATAAAAATGATGCATCAAATGTTCATAATGGTCATTGAATACAGTGGCACCTTGATTTATGGGTTTAATTCATTTACAGCACTCGTAACTTACTTTACTCATCGTATTTCAAACAAATTCTCTCCATTCCCCCATTGAAATGCAATTAATCCGCTAGAGTTCACCCAATACTGCCATCTTTTTTATTGTTACCCGTTTTTAATAAAGAGAAACTGTGCTGCAATGTATAAAAACATAATTCTGTAGAATGTACAGAAATAAACTAGTTTTGGGAAGTGTAATTACAAAGGGCCTGATTGATATGGATTTTCTGAGGCAATTCCAATATTGATATTTGGCAGCAAAATTTTGATAACTTATTAATCAGCCAATTAATTACAAAAAGATAGAATAAAATAGCTCATCCTTTGCTCCCTTAATGCTTACAACAATAACGATATGAAATACAGGCAACACATCTGCTGTTTGAATGTCAGAATTTTTCTCTTAATGTTGTAATGCGTTAATGTCTAAAAAATATCCCACCCCCCCAAAGAAACATTTTAAAAATTGGCGAATAAAATCACATTTTCTCCAATTAAAAAAAAAAAAAGCTAAATCTGATGGCTGAATAGCTACTGTAATATTCATGTGTTGGATATGTGCCTTGAAGGGGAATAGCCTAGTGAGTGATTCCAGGAACTGGAGAAAGTTGGTTTGCATGTGAGCGTCTTGTGTGAGTTGTGGCTTACGGCAGCTCCTTGTGATTATTATGATTTGGATTTTGTTTGTACCTATCAACCGGCGATTGTGGTTCGCCCTGCGCACATGCTTTTTTTTTTTTTTTTTTTAATAAACGGCACTCATCTGGGAGCCTTTCTGAAGCTTGCCTGTAACTGAAATTTTGTTTATAACACAAAAAAACGAAGCAATGTCCTATCACTTGAAAAACTCATAAGTCAATGGACCACTCTCATTTTGCGCGGCAGGTTCTTATCCAGGCTGAAGACAGGGTCCACCGCATCGGTCAAACAAACCACGTGAACATTCATTACTTAGTCGCCAAGGGAACAGCTGATGACCACCTGTGGTATGTGTGACAAACATCAGCACTATTATGGAGAGTGTGCGAATTCTGATTTTTTTTCTTCCCTCCCTGCAGGCCAATGATCCAAGGAAAAATGAAAGTGTTGGAGCAGGTCGGCCTGTCCGAGTCCAACCTCTCAGCCAATGCAGTGACAGCTCAATTCCACTCTAAGGTAGCAAAATGGACGCAATGTCCTTTCCAGTAATATTAAAGCTGCAAGCAATGACAAATGGATACTCACACCTCCTTTTTTCATGGCTCATCCTCAAAATGATAATTGAACTGAAAAAAGTGAATAATGAATGAATAATTGAGTATCGTATCCATGATATTTTAAGTTGACAACTCATTTACTTCCTGAAGGGTAGGACTACATTGGATTTTTACTTTCTGCTAGTTCCTTTTGAACATAATGGTCAAATATGGTATTTATTGATGCTTTTTTTCCTTTATATATTATATACATTTTATATCCTTTTGGGCTATTTTTGTTTTCCTTACATTCCTTAGAGAGTTTGGGGAGCTCATGTTACATCCAGTGTATAACGTTCTTATTTGTAATTGTATAGGATCCCAATCAGAGGAGCATCGCAGAGATGTTTGAGAGGTCTTTCAATGAGGACGACGACATGGATGCAGGACACCAGTAAGACGATGCAACTTGTACTGTATGTTCAGTTAAACCATCATGGCTGATAGGGACATCCAGACAAATCTTTTTAGTCACCCGAAGAAAGGAAAAGAATAAATGTGTATATTAAGTAAAGACTGGATCAGAGACAAAATACTGCAAGTTGACAGAGTGTTGTCCACATTTGCTTCTAAACGGGCAAACATGTTGACAGCTGTTTCATTCAAGAGCCATTTTCATATTTGGTTCCAGTGACGATCAGTGTCAAAATGCTGACCCTTCTTTCACTTCGGTGGTTGGACTTTAAGGGTTTGATTCCTGTGTATCACCTAAGTGTGAAGGACAAAACAATGAGGTCATTTTGTTATCAAAATATATGCTGTACATACAGGCGCTGGCTTGAATACAAACTCCAAAAAGAATAATAAATACATGGTTACTTGAATACTCTTCTGACTGTGTCAATCAAAACCGAGTAGTGTTTTCTTACACAATTTTATATAGACCTAGTTCTATATTCAGGCTTTCTTATTTTAAAATAATAAAAATAATTAATTCTACATTTTATTTGTAGGTGACTTTCTGGGCACATTTTGTGTTTGCTTACAATTTAACATGTCTCAATACGTGCGAGGTCACTATTTTTTCATATGATGCCAGTAAATTAAATGTAAATTTGTAAAAGATTATACATAAAATTAGCCATTAAAAATCACGTTAAAAACAATCTACATTTAAAATGTAATTTTTTCATTTATATGAATATAAATAAAATTGGTTTATCAGTATTACTAATAAATACTATTAATCATTCAATCATACCTTCATACTGTTGCTGATGTTTATCAGGAGTGGCATCATTTGTGTTTTTATCTGCAAAAGAAATAGTTGCAGATTTAAACAATTCAAAACAAAACCTAAAAAATATCTGAAAGCAGTTCTGCAACAGACATGTCATGTTAAATACCTAAAGTGTCAGTGAGCTCAGTTTGTATACCAAAGATGAACTGGATCTCGTCCTGGGCATCCTTTTGGCTCGAAGAACCGTGCACGGAGTTACGAAGGACGTCGGAGGCCAAGCGGGCCCTCAGAGAGTCGGGGAACTCCGCCTTTGCCCGGTCGGGATCTGTGGGACCCATGGCGGCCCTCCACTCTTCCACTGCATTTTCCTTTTCCAGGACCATCATCACACTGGGACCACTGACAGATGAGAAGAGCTTTCAATTTTATACTGTCTATAGTCAGCTGAGCAAGGCTCCAGCTCACCTGTTTTTTTTGGGGGGGGGCAGTATGCAAATAGCTGGCTCTCCGCAGTGCCTGACCACCCATCAAGAGTTATATTAACCAAGAAATTGATTTCTGCAAATCTGTCTGAGATTGACACATTCTGCACTTAGGTAACGTTTGGGCAAATTCCAATTAACACAGACTGAGTCAACCCATGATCAGCTTGGCTGGCCAAAGATCCGGAGCCAATTTCAAGTGTTCAGGCCACACTATCTGAAACACAGTCTGAGTCACTATTATGCAGAAATGCCCACATTTCCCCTGAGTGTGACGCCGCTGCTCTCAGGTCAAAGCCAAGAGGTAAGCAGAACTGCATTTAGTTTTACACAGCTCACCATTGTACACACTATAATGTACTTTATAAAAACATACAGTTATGGCAGTTAAACAGAATGTAAAGAACTAAACCGTTTTGATGATTTTTTTTTCTTCATAATGTTCAAACTAGTGGGGGGGGGTTGCGCATAATATGTCTCCTTGAAGTAATAGTAGTAAGATAAGTCCCTTATATCGTGCACTAAACAAATTTAAAATGATGTTGAGTGGCGCTGACGCCAAAGTCTGAAGTGCTCTGCACTCGCATCCCTCCGTCAGTTCTATTAGAGCCGTTGAAGGATTATGAGACGGTCATTGAAGCGGAAGATGATTCCACAATTTAAATGTGCTGTTTTGAGAGAGAGAGAGAGAGAGAGAGATCTGCCCGAGGCTAGCTGCTGCTCCTAAGAGCTTAAAAAGTTGTGACAGTGCCAAGTGCCAAGTACCCCCTTTGGGGGTGTTTCTTTGGGGCGGGGGGGCATGATTAACTAACCTGCACATGAACTCCACAAGCTGGCTGAAAAAATGCCGCTCCCTGTGCTCCTTGTAGAAATCTTCGGCCATTTCCCTGGAGAGAAGCTTCTCCTCCATTCGTCTGATGGAGAACCCTCTGTTGTGGATCTCCTCCAAAATCATGTCTGTAGGGGAGCCACCGCGGGAAATAGTTAACCTCTTTAAGCATACCAGCAATGTGACTGTTTTAAAAAAAAAAAATTATAATGCTTAACCTTTGTGTTGGTCAACGGCGTCTGGTTTGATGACGGCCAGTGTTTGCTGCACGGGAAAGAAGAAGCTGATTTCCCTTGAGGCCTCCTCAATAGACTGACTTCCATGCAGCTGGTTGACCGGATCTCCTTCCATGGAAAAACGGGCCCTAAGACTAGGAGTAACACGGAAAGCACCGTCATGGTTACAGTCAGGTCATATTTCATTACGTTACAACATAGAAAAGACATTTAAAAACTATAATGTTAGGTAGAGTGGATATCGTCTCCAACCCTTTTCAAAAAAATGTGTGATAGAAAAAAAAAGATCAAGATAATACATTTTCCAACTTTTATGTGACCTGTAATTTGTAAATTTGAATTAAGATCTTGAAGGTTCTATTATACCACGTTAGAACAATATGTTTTAATTTATTTATTTTGACAAGAGAGCAGAGTTTATGTGAGTGAAAGGGGGGGGGAAATATTTATCACACCATTCAGGATGCTCTTTCTTGGCTCTTTTAAGATCAAAAGGTCCAAGCATGTTCTTCCAGTGTTGAACAGCATCTTCTCTGGTGAGAGCCAAAGCCAGCACTGGCCCTCTGCACGGACATGCACATGGTGAGTCAACACATCTTAACCAATATTTGCCTTCATTTTCCAGTTACCTCGTCATGCTTTGCAGCAGTGCAGGGAAGAAGTCTTCCTCACTGCAGTGGAGGTAAAATACTCTGGCTTGTTCTTCTGTCAACATCACCTCTCTTTGCAGAGACACTTTGAAGCCTGACTTGTTTATATGCCTCAGAATCTCCTCTAAAGAGACCACACATCAAATATAGATTTGTATCAGTGCTGTAAAAAACCCCAAAAGATGTTCATGTTCTGAACATGGATAAGATGCCGTCTTACTTAAAACTATCCACCATTCTCAATATTGTTATTCTGTTCATTTTAATGTACATTGAACCCCGCCTTGTCCCGGTATTCTGTTCAGCAGGAGCTCAGTTTAGCTTGTGTTGTTAGCACATTTCGGAGAGTCTTTGCCTCGTGTGTATATTTTGGCTCTGCTCATGGCTATTAAAAAGCTAAAGCTAACAAACAAAGGTTATCATTAGTTGTCAATGCTGTATATTTTTTAATGGAAACATATACCAGTACTAGAGCTGCCACTTTTGAAAAGTTATAGAATTGATTCAATAACCGAATATCCCATTGACCAATCAAGTAAACAGTTCTCAATTGATTTTGCGTTCTAAAACGATTAAAATCAAAACGGGTGTACGTCTCTCCACAAAAGATGTTTTCGCTATGTGGAGTGTGAAACGATTCAAGCATGGTTTAATTTGAAAGTGGAACGATTCTGATCAACTCAGTGGGATTACGATTCAATTCGATATTGTACGGCTCAGTTTAAGAGGGTCTGATGGAATTATTTTATTGTTGTCATTTTACATATATTTGAATGAACTTGTCAGTACTGTGAAAGTGCTATTTCCCTTTAAGATACATTTCTGCAATAAAAGATGATTTGATATGTTTCTCAATATAATTCAAAGTAGAACAAGTCGGTTTGATTTGATGCACTCATATCTTTCAAATAAAAAAAAAACGAACAAAAAACAAACTGATTTTCTGATCCAAATGTTTTTTGTTACATCCCTAAAAATCACATTCTAGACTATATTATCCAACATTTTGTATGTGTGTGGCATAAAAAGGTGGGGACACGTCTGGTGAGTGATGTGGGTGTCGGCAATGATCGAACCTGTTATTATATGCTCAGAGTGACGTGGGTCAACCATTAGCCAGTCGGTTGCCAGTTGTTTGTTAATGTGATGTACAGCTGCAATTCCATTTTATATAACCGCCACTTTTGGGTGTGTATGGTTGTGAGCACATGCACAGACCTGTGCTTATGCATTTGGCTCGAACCCCACCTCGGTTTCCCCTGGCAACGTCAGGCCGGATGAGAGCCAGCGTCCTCTCCACACGCTCTTCCTCAGCATCCTGCGCCTTTCCCGGGGCTGTGCTGAAGTCGGGGAAGAAGAAGGCAAGCTCCCTGTCGGCCTGATCCCTGTCCTCGCTGCCATGCACGGCGTTGAACAGCGTGCGGGTGCCGTATTGCGCCCGCAAGCTGCCAGCACCCGGGATAGGGGGGCAGGGAAATAAGAGAAGAGCAGATGGTGGCTCGGCTGGTGCTGAAGCCGTGGAGGAGCATCACGTGGGTGTGTCTGATAGAGCAACGTCTCCTTTTGCTGTGTGGAAATCTGCTGTTCTACCACACTGATGCGTGTACTTTCTCATTCTATATCATATCTTCCACACTCGTGTTTCCTAACCTTTATTGAGCCAAAGCATGTATTTTCCCTTTGAAAAACCTCATGGCACACCACAAAGCAAAATATATATTTTAAATGCACAAATATGATCCTGCCTATTTCCCTTCAAGTATCCATGAATTAATCTATGGCATAATTGTCTGGTGAGCCTATTCTCCCCAAATTTCCAGTTTTTGTGCTCTTTCTATAACTCCGTCGGTAGAGCGTGTAATTGTACCTGTCACTAAAAATCACTGGAATAGATAAACACAGGTATTATTTGTTGTGAATCATTTTTGGATCAGTTTATTGAAATGCGATCATTTCTGGTAGCACAGTGGTTGGGATAGTTCAACACCATTTTCACCATCTCACCTCTCTGGCTTTTCTCGCTTGGCTTCTTCAATGTCTGCGGGGCCAATGAAGTGGAGCCAGTTTTGTACCACGTCGGATGAGTCCTCGAGCTGAGAGAGCACCAGAATGCGCGAGGGCCCGCTCGACATGAACTGCACCAGGTCTTTGAAACACTCCTACAGGTCAAATACATGCACAAATACATGCACACACAAAACGAGGGAAGAACAGACATGGAGCAAGTCAGTTATTGTAAATTGAGATTTAGCGCTGGCACATCTTAATAAATTACAATATTGTGGGAAATTCAAAGAAGTAAAACTCGTTCCGATTTGATTCCCACAAAACAAAATATAACACGATACATTATATGTTCTTACCTTATAATTTATGAAAACGCCCAATTTACCATCTCAAGAAATTGCACTATTACATAAACAATCAAAATGATTAATGTAGAAATTAACTCAGAAATGATTCTTCTGAAAAGTATTTTTTAAATGTGTTAAATAAATCGGTTTTATTTAACTATTTGAACTGACTTATTGAACTTTTCTCAGTCAAATTCATTGAACTGTATCTGAGTGCAAACCCATACTTCAAGAAAATGATGCCTTTACCCTTTCTGGCATATTTAGTCATTCTCAAATCTCAAAAGATTTCATCTAGTACTTACAAATTACCAACAAAGCAAAATTATTCGGCTGAGCCAGCAGCTGGATTTAAGCCCCTTACAGAAAATATGCACAGACTGTAGCCGTGTGATGTGGTGCGGACAAATTGAAGGATTTAAGATTTTACTCCCATGTGAATGTTTATTTCAGAATTCAAATCAACCAATATCATTTTTTGCTTTGAGCTCTATAGAATTTGTTGAAGTGGCCACTGACCTGAGTGTACACATTGGGTATTTAACTCTATTCATGATGACTACCCGTACATCAAATAAGATGACACTGTATTGATAAACACCACAATGCATTATGTCACGTCATTCCATATAAAATCCATACTACAATTAAACCATTCACTTGAGATAATGGTTTGATTTACGTTTTATATGAAAAATGGGGGAAATGTGAAAAAAACCCAAACGCCCCCAAAATATTTGTAAAAATTGGAAAAAGAAAAAATAAATAAATCAGTGAATATGCTAATTCGCCGGTGCCGAATCGTAAGTATGAGGGATTTGACTGTACTCTATTTCATGTTATAAAAATGCAATTGTAGAAATAAAGGCCCTAACCAATAAATTCCTTACCCCTAATAAATACCCGGTATACAATACAATACCGATCAGTATTATCTGTTCTTTGCTTCTATGGTAATACATTTGATATGTTTGAAGATTATTGCAAAACCACCATACCTCTGTGTCTTTGTGCTGGTAAAATTCTCGCGCTTGGGCCTCGGTCAACATCCGTTCGTCTTGGGCCAGGATCTCAAACCCCGCATCTTGTATCTAGGTGGTGATGTGACGACAGCAAAATGAATTCCTGACGGGATACATGGCAAAATAATATGTGAGGAGGGGGGCGGGGGGTGTCAGAGTCCCCGTTTACCTTCATAATGAGTTCATTAGCTTTGCCGTGCGCAACAGCATCCGGTTTGATGATAGCCACAGTGACGGACTTAGTGGCAGCAACTGCGGTGAGAGCGGTTGGAGGGATTAGCAACATCGAATGATGGCAATTAACAACAGTTGCAGTCCCGAAGACGTGAGCTGCATTATCGTCGATGCAAGGATTAAGAAACTGGAGTGTATTATTTTCACAGCACCTATTCTGCTTTCTCCATCCTCTGAATGATGATGGGTCCACTGCTCTTTTATCTTCTCACCATCGGTGAGATCATTATCTACAACCTGGAAGGCACACTAAATAATTAGCATTGGTCAACCCCGAGAGGTGGTGTCCTTGAGGAAAACTCTATTATCGACATATACAGTCACGTATATTCATTTCGATATTTCATACAGAGTAGTGATTTCATTACAAACTTTGAATTCATTTCTCATAAAAATCCGTAGTGAGCGTGGGAAAATAGATTTTGTATCCCCAAAAATCCTGGTCGGTCCCGTGTCTGACTGACTGTGCGTATTGCAGCTGACTTTACCACTTTACGTTGACCGCCGTGCTCCAGCACTAACTTCTCCTTGGCCAATTGGTCCACGATCATTCTCTGAAGGAGAGGTGCGTTGGCCCCTCGCAGCACGGCCACTAGCTGGCCACCCTGAAACATTCAACACAAGTCACCTTCGTTTATCATGGGGTGACTCCCATACTCTTATTTATAAACACTTCCTATTAGGGCTGGGGCTGTAAAATATTTTTCAAATTGATTTTGCAAGTTACCAGTACAAAATGTGCATGTCAAATGATCACCGCAAAATCCTGCAATATCATAGAAAATCCAGGATTTTAAATCTTAATTCAATGAGACTGCGAAAAGTGAACCGGCATATGGCGAGGAATGACTGTATCCCGTGTTTGCTGCCTGAAAAATAATATATTAAATATAAAGGAATCAAATAATAATAAAATGGTGGTTCATATTGTTAGAAAAATGGTGCAAGTACCACAAATAAATGCCTCCCTCAAATAAAAGCCTTACCAATGTTTGGTACATTCTGCAGTATATAAATAAATACCCCTGGCCACTTTATGAGAAAAATACAGTCGAACACAGCAAACAAGACTCTCTCCTCTCGCTCTCTCTCAGCATCAATGCTGTCTCCCTCGGTGCGCACACAACACATAACACACAACACACACGCACGCACGCACACGCACGCACGCACGCACGCATGCACTGTAATAACATTTCAAGACCCTTTAGAGTAACACTGAGTCTGACTCACCCCATAGAAGAGGAAGGTGGGCTCACATTTCCCTCGATACTTCTCAAGAGCATCAACGCTGTCTGCCTCGGCCTGTATGAACACGAACATGCGACACACACTATTTTGGCATTCAAATTTCAATTTTGTTTCAAATTTAGAGCATTCCACCAAGGATGTGCAGAGTATTGCCCAAGCTCCACATATGGCTTGTTCCATTCTTTATTCCAACCCACATCCATTTATTGTGTTACTTAAGCTGTTTTCCCTATCATCGTTTATAACATAGCATATGTTTAATGTATAATGTGTATATATGTTTAAAATAAATGGTTTTACATTTGTAAACATACTTTCTAACTATTTTTACCCCCACATCTACGAATGAGCCTGGTCCATTTGTTCTTTTCATTTTTTTTTATTTTTTATCTAATGTAACCATCGAGCATAAAAGCTTGTCCATCACGAAAAATGCTTACAGTGGCGAAATGTAACTGCTCATCACCGAGTTCATTGTTGATTTTTCGTAGGAGGCTGATCACAGCTCGACAGGGGCCACACCAGTGTTGGTACACATCCACCACTGAGGAGACAAGACAGAGGACCGGTGCTGTTCCCAGAAGTCACCACGAGGGGGCGCCAGAGTACCGCTCATACAACAGACAGGTGCGTTCACGGCTCCCCTGAAACCTGTGTCATTCACTCTGAAAATAAATTGAGGGAAATGGGAGTACGTATACAGTTCTTACCTGTTAACCCCTTGGTTGCAAGAACCTCCTCCCATTGCTCTTGATTAGTGGCGGAAGCCTTAGGTGGAAAAAAGGAGAAATAATGTCAGAAGAATGAAGTACTGTACAAACGATTCATGACTGACTTTTTTGTCTGTCAATTGAAATAATTTTTTCGTCATACCTGCAAAGTAATTTCTTTCTTCCTGCCTGCCATTGTACTGAACCCAGATAGAAAATATATTGTGTACTGTATGTATATGTGTGGGTGTCTAAAAGCGACAAAAGTATACTGAAAATATGTAAAACGCGTGCGTAAAACGCGTAGGTCGAAGCTAACACGCCATGTTGATGTCGCTTGTGTGGGCATTCGGTTGCTACGCAACCAGTTCTCTATTTCCGGTTCAATGACCAAAAGCTTAAAAAAAAGGCAAATTAGTAAAAGACGATTATTATTCTAATCATTGTTTTGGAATTGATGTTTGTCCGGGCAATAAATGACTACATTCATACTGTAAATTGAATGGCGTGTGAGAATGCACGTTCAATTCACTAAATAGCCACCAGAGGGATCACTTGTTCAAAAAAGAACTCAAATTCAATGTCCACCGAAACAAATAATTTTATTAGGATCATGCACAGTTTTGTTTAAGACTGTCATAGAGAGTTAAATTTAATACTGTTTATGAATAATGGTTGTCGTTTGCACTGCATCAAACTGAGCTCTTTCAAGTGTGTTGTGGCCCACTCGGACAGGTAAATAACAGTAACTTATTTTTCCAATTCCAGCTGTTGTATTAGATCTTATGAGATTGTGTCGTTATACCGATGGAAGTGGCTGGCATGGAAGACTGCCTTAAATTTAAAACGTTTGGTTCCACAAGTCAGCCAGCGTGGTGGAGAGGTTCACGTTGGCCTCAAAGTTCTAAGGTTGAGGGTTCAAATCCATCTCTTGCCCAAAGTCAGCTTGGTTTGGCTTGAGGTCACCCACGACCCTAATGAGAAGGACAAGCGCCGTCTAAAATGAATGGATGGGTTTTACTAGTTCATTAAAAGTAGTGTGAAGTCACATTCCTGAGTTTACAGCGAGGGTAAATTATTTTAAAAATGTATGATTCAAATGTTCTAAAACTGACAGTTCCTGATACATCTTTCTGGTTATCATGAAGACACTAATTGACTTACAGACCCGAGCAACAGTCTCAGTTGGTAGC
This sequence comes from Hippocampus mohnikei, assembly GCA_026261675.1. Taxonomy (NCBI): domain Eukaryota; kingdom Metazoa; phylum Chordata; class Actinopteri; order Syngnathiformes; family Syngnathidae; genus Hippocampus; species Hippocampus mohnikei. Next base: position 8,405,218 of record JAKGUB010000106.1, on the reverse strand, counting down.
TCAAGGTCGTAGCCATTATTTTAATTAGCAGCGACTACGTGGGGAAGGAAGGAGACGAACGGTTTGAAGTGCAATTAATAATTTATCACGAAGAGACGGAATAGGCCCTGACAGGAAGTGGGTCACCTCAGGAAATGGGACTTATGAATTAGGTGCTTCTGATGTGGAAGAGACTCGCCTGGAGGTTAGACACTGGAGGTGGTGATGTAGTGTAGAGCTCAGATGTCTATTTGAGGGATGGATTGGAGCCAGGTCATGCTGGGGTGCCACTTGATTGACTGTTGTAGAGAAAGCTTGTTGAAACTCATGGAAGTGATGGACAGGAAAGGCGCGTGTGTCATTTTGGGATTGAAGTACTGAAGTCAGTGCGCTGCCGAAGTGTCGAAAACTGTGACTCCCTATGTGGGAAAATCATCCTCTTTTTTTTCCACAATGCTCATTCTCTTTACCTCAGCAGGATATTTAAGTCACCTGTGGCAATTAGTGCTTAAATTGTCAACGTTGGATTAACACCCAAATTTTCTTGAATCAAGTCTTGTTGGGACACCTCAGGGAGATTCAGCTGATTTCACAAAATAGTGCATGAGATCGAGCTTGAAACACCACAAAAAAGCACTTTATCACAAGTATAACTGGAGATTTTTCAAGCATCATGAGTGACACAGTCACTAATGTGAATGTAGTTGAACATTTGGGAGTTCAGTGAAGTAAAAAAAATTACAATTTACGGCCCCCAAAAATGTTTGACTAGATAATTCTTGTTTGAAGAGTCTCACCTCTGAGGCACACGCAGTAATGTTCCTGTGCCTACCTAAAAATTAAGTCTACATATGCAAATTCTGAATTTTGTTAATATACACTACATTGACTTTCTAACTTTTGCCCTTCTACAATTTATGATGGTTAAAAACTTGTTCGCACAATTAAGCTTATATGATGGCGACAGTTTGAGAGTTCATTAATTCAATTGTCATCATTTCTTTTGTTTAAAAGCCCCAAGCAATCGAAGATACCTACCCATTTCCCAGAATGCAATGTGTTTGACCTCTGAGGTTATGCTGTAGTTTTTTTTTTTTTACATTTCAAAGCTGTTATTGTTCGAAGATACATCCAAGATACAATCCCTAAGGGTTCCATTTCCCCAACTAATTAATACCCGAGTGTACTATAGTTTGACATCCAACTAAATTGTCATGTGAGTGTAACTGGCCAAAGAGCCAGCCCACTTTTGAGTGCTCTATTCACATGAATTTCAATGACTTGCTGCACTTAAAATGTTCCACTCTACTGCCTCACCCATCGGGAGGGGGAAGGTGGTCTGTGTGTGTCTGTGTCTATCTGTCTGTGTGATGTGACGTCAGATGCGACTGCTTCCTGTGTGGGGTGGGCGGTCATACTGAAGTGTCTTTTGAATACACATAATTTTTTGGGTTATCCTTATGTGAAGTGACAATAATTAAAAACCATTGTATTCTACTTTCTTAACAACATATTGTTTTTATGTGCAGAACACTGAAAAGGGCATGTCTTTTAGTGAGCCTGTATCTTGTTCTGAGCTCAGTAGAGCAATTTGAATGGAACAGCGCTACTAATTGTCTTGAATCGTGTAAAAAAGAAAGTAGTAAATAGGTCGTTTTAAATATCGGCAATCAAGGCATTGTGGTCCAGATCCATATCTATTTAGTTAAGCATAGAGCCCAGCTCAGTGAGCATCCAAACTATGTTGAACATATTTATTGTTGCATTTTCTTTGGTAAAGACCAGCACCAAAAAAGGCACAGGTTTTGGCAAAAAGTAAAAATGAGATGACGACCTTAGAAATGCGAATGAGAATTCTTGGCACTGAGTGGTAGCGCAACAACAAAATCAAATTATTATTATTTTTTAAATTGGGTGGGGTTTGAACGGTGACTGACTTGTAATGTGACGTCTTGCCGGGTCCAAGACACCGAACGATATTTATCTGGTAGTCTGACAGTACGACTGTCGTGAATGACAAAAACATTGTGTAGTTTGAGAAGGCCATAAAGCTTCCAGTGTAATATTTTGTTCAGCCTCACATGCCTCTGAGAAGCTGTCAAGTGTAACTATGCCTCAAAGAAATCGCCGAGCTTCAAATTAAAGATGTGTGAGTCCAACAGGACTTCATTGCTGACCTTAACTGAAAGCAGAGTGAGTCTTTGCCCAAGGCTGCGTCGCCACTTTTGAAGTTCTTGACTTGAAGTCGTGTTCCATCCTAACACTAAAGCTTCTGGGCTCCATCCCAAGTCTTCACAAAGTCTCTCAAAGGGCCTCCGGTCGCTATGTGAACGTGCAAAAATCACTTACCAGCTCCCTGAGTGGATTGAGCAGAGGAAGAGGATTTGACACTCGGTGCTGAAGATTAGCCCCCATTTGCACATCTGAGCTCGACAAGTCAAATGTAAACCTTGCACTGCGACTCATTTTCATTACAGTCTCAGAGGGAACCTTATGTTATAGTCCAGTTATAAACATTGAACAGAAATCCCAGATGACATTCAAGCATTAACTAATTTCTTTCCTATCCGTTTGTCCACCGTCAAGGGAAATGCCAGACTGCCCATTAAAAGCCTTCACTATCGTCATTAATTAAACTTGAAAGGCATCCGCTTTACCACAGGCATGCCCATTGGTTGTGTTTGATTTACAATTAATAATGTACCGGTAGCTGTATTTCAAAACATATATTTGATCCCATACAATTTATGATAACTAAACATTTTAATATTTTTTATATATTGATTATAAAATACATGTTGTCTTTATTTTATTATTATTATTAATAATAATAATAATGCTATTTAATTAAAGGTGTCTTTCAGCGCACATATTCCGGGATGGTGGGGTGGTGTTGGTTTCCTGGGGAGGTAGAACTGTGTATCATCCATTTAGCTGTGCAAATGGTTTATGTATTTGCAGAAGATACTTGCAGATGGGAGTGCGTAATGTAATGAAGTGGTCCCAGAACAGTGCCCTGGAGCACACCTTTGGAACACCAATGTAGGTGACTTTGTAAAGAAGGATTGCATGAGATACCGTCAAAGACTACCATTTAATGTTCGGTATATAATTTTCAACAGTGCCATGATTAGGGCTGTCACCATTAAATATTTTTAGAATAACTTCTTATGTCATCTATTACCGGTATTCCATCGATCAATTGAATAATCTGATAATATCGTATTTTGGTTTAAAGCTTATGACAAAACAATATCACACAGGGAGGATTGAGGTTGTAACCACCATTCTTTTTAAAAATAATTGATTGAATTCATGGTCTGTTATTGTTTTCCAAAGTAAAAGCACATGTCTTCTCTTGATTGAACACAAAAGATAATCAGGCTGTCTGCTTTCATGAAGGACAACAGAAATCTGAGAATTGCTGTTGAGAGGCTGAAATCAGAGGATTTGGATAATTTAAAATTTTAATACACACTCATGGTGCACAACATCAAGACCCCCTTCACAATCTAATCAAACGTTATTATAATCATGTGTCAGTACTCTGCAGTGCAATTCTTATACTCGACAGTCAGAAATATATTGTTAAATGAATGCGTCTCTGATGGCGTCGCACAAAAGTGAGCATGTCGTATTTTCATATTGAGTCTGACTAGATGGTGCTGGTTTACTCAATAATGTGCAGCGTATTGATTCTTCCAAGAGGGCACTGTTGCCTCAATGTTAAAACCCCTTCGAAACACACACCGCAGGCAAAAAAAACAGCGGGGGAAACCCTGCACTTTCAGTATGCCAGTCGCATGCTTATCAGCTCGCCCAGGCTGAAAAACATCTTCTGTATGGAATACAGAAGAGTTGATTTTTTTTTTTTTCCTGGCATATTTCACACTGTATTGTGTTGTCACACTGAAAACACTGGCTAAGTCGTTTGACTTTTTCCTCACAATGTGTCCAAAGTAAGGCAGGCTGCGATGGCTTTTTGGAGACAGTTGTTGAGAAAGTTCTAAACTACAGTAGTCACGATTCCCTTTAGCCCTACCTGCCAGCATCCTATAAATATAATGACAGGCAGCCAACAGTGTGTGTGAGTGCTCCTGAATTCCTGAAGAGAGAGCGCGAGAGAGAGCTGGTTTGCTCCCTTAATGCTGCATTGATGGATAACTTAAAGTGTGAAAGGGGAAATGGTGTTAGCCAAAGGCGCTTGAGCTGGAGCTAGGAGAGGCACTGACAGGCAGCCATGTTGACAATCAGTGTGGAGGGAGCTCCAAGCACCCCCCAACAGCCCACCCCACCATCCTCTTTCCTCCTTTACCCTGACAGCCAACTGTGGCAGTGACAGAGGAAGCCAGTGTTGAGGAAGTCATCTGCATCTAAATAAAGGCCGCCAATGGCTTTGTCAGAGCCCATTAAGCAAAGTGCCGGGTATGAAAAAATGTCTCCCACCCATTCATACAAATGAGCCTGAACCATCATTTTTTCTCTCTCTCTTTCTCTCTCTCTGTCTCTGTCTCTTACGACGAGGAATTTGGAACAACAACAACAAAAAAATCCTAAAGTACGATTCCCTTGAAATATAATTTTCATTCATTATTGGGGTTTCGATGTATGCAGTACGTGCCTCTAATTGTAAACAATTAGGCCCACATAGCCATAGTCCCCCAAAAATCGTTTTGTTTGTTTTTTTTTTTTTTTGCTTGGGACATGTGCAGGATTAACCAATCACATTCAAACTCATTAACTAGTGGAGTGGGAGTCTGCACACACACCTGCCACCATTTAAAGTGCCTCTGATTAACCATGAATACATTTCAACTGTTCTAGTCAGATTTTCTCTTTTTTTTCTCTCTTTTTCAGAAGCCTGTAGGCTTCATATTAAAACTGACAGGCAGACATGGTAAATCCAGGTCCACAAAGATAAAAACCATGCCACGGGTCGGCTTTTTAGCCAAAGTGGCTAAAACCCTGCCAGAGTGGCTAAAGCCGAACTGTGGTAGGGTTTTTACTTTCTGGACCTGGATCCGGATTTACCACCTCTGCTAACTGCTATTGCCCAAACCCCCAATTCAAGCTGGTGAAAAACAACCCTTTTTGAAATAACTGCTAAAACATTCGACGTCTAGTTTCATTGGACCATAATATATTTTTTTATATAGTACACGTTTGGGAGATTTTCTTCTGGTTCAGTGTTGCAGCTCCTTTTTCGCTGATTCTTCCCTCATTTAAGGTGTTGGACCATAACTGCGAGGCATCATTAGAAACCGGCTTCTGTCAGCGTTGACAAAGCTCCAGGTTAATTGCTTCAGTCACCCACACTGGCTTTTCAGCTCAGCTACCCGTACAAAACCTCATTTCACAGACGTGAAACTGCCTCTTCTTCTCCAGCTGCAACAAGGAGGCTTCACACCTTTTATGGATGTCTTTGCGTAAAACAATTTTCATAACACATTCATAAGAACGGGTATGGTCTCGGCCTAGGTAATGCCAAAAGTCCATCCATTTAACATGTAATGTTTTTAAAATTACATAGTGCTACAGTTTGATCAGTCATTCATAAAACGCAAATTCACTTGATGCAAACAAACTACAACGGTATCAAATATTAAAACCACAACGACTAGAAGGAGCACAGATTTGGTGTGTTCATTGGACTTGAACCACCATTGAACACCTTTGATGAGACCCTAGGGAGCCTGACCAAAGATGCAGTATGACAGTTCATAATGATTCATTCATGTGATATGAGAACAAAAAAGCCTGGAGGCAGCTGCCGAGGGCAAAATGAGACCTAATAAGTTCATTATAAGTGATCCTCAGCACTACGTCTAATTGGTTTTGTGTCAAGGTCGTGAGGAAAAATAAGTGCGATTGAACAGTCTGTTTAGTAGCGGGTATGTGGTCTTCAGGGCATTATGGTGTAAAGATCCTTTGGACAGCCTCCACTAATTATTACAAATCGCGGGGTGCTTCCATTGCCATTTTTCTGCTAATTCAGCCTCCCGTAACTGCATCTCCTGTGAGAATAGAATCAAATGTGTAGGCAGAGATGCATCCAAAAGCACTGAAGTGAACTGTTCCCGTTGCGACTGTTTGTTCCTCCTTAATGTTTCAGTGGCTCTTTAATGCTTTGTTTCCTAATTCTGTCATATAGACTTGAGGTCTCACAGTATATAATTTTGGATTACGCAGTGACATATTGTCAGTAAAGTCGAGCTTTCTACCAGAGTGTCAGCTCTGTTCCGTGTCTTCTGCATCCAGCCCTGCTCTCTGTAGTTACTTTGTATTTTCCTAGATAAAGACTTTTACTTTTCAACTTCCGTGGCATGTCTGCATCCGGGTCTTAATTCCGCTCCTCACGTGACAGTTACTTTGAAAAAGTATGACAAGTAATATCATGTTGCATCGCAACTCCTCTGACATGTAAAGTTTCTCCCGAATGTTAATCAAGTAAACGTAATAAAGTAAATGTAGTGTGGAAGTTGCCAATCACCTGTGTGTGGATTTTGCGCTTTCTCTTTCTGCGTCAATCATGAAAAAAAAAACTGGAACGATCAACCCTGCAATCGTTTTCAACCTTTTATTTGGAAGATATTTTTTAGAGGGTGCGGGGGGACATTTCTCCCCATCATTCTGTTCAATGCTCAGCAAGGACTCTTGTAACTCTTGCTTTTGCATAGCGGGAGCTAATTTACGTCTAGCAGGGTTATTTGGCCATGACCAGTACACATGAATGCAATTTGAATCAAACCACTTTCTTTCTTAGTCTTTTCTGACAGTAGTATAACACCCAAGGTCTCTCTTTGTGAAGCAAACATATTATTTTTGTAACATAATTTCATACTAAAGGCTTTTAATTCGATTTATTTGATATTTGTGAATGTTACATAAAGTACACGCAGGTGTACAGTCTCTCATTTCTGCATTTTCTGCGGTTTGCTGTGTTGAGTTTATCATAAGGATTCATTTGGCGTCGTGGTTTCTTAAACCTTAGACGAGTCATTGGACATTCAAAATGGCATTGCTTTGACACAAGTAAACAGTAAGGCTTGATTTACAAGGTAGATCCAAGTGCCCAATTCCAATGTAGTGCCTCTATCTGTGTTTTTGTGCACAGTGGAGGCGAGAAGCCAAAGTATAAAATGCTTAAAAAAATACAAATACCGGTATCAAATATTACATATCGTTTACATGCTCTTCCCCCCTGCTGATTTAAAGTAGGAAACCCTCTAGACTTGACAAAGATCTGATCAAGTGGATTGGATCGGCACATATGTTGCAATTTTATGCAAAATCAGTGATCAGTTTTAATGTCATAATTTGCTGAATGATCAATTACATCATTGTTCAGATCAGCAAATTTAGACATGCAGCAAACACCATCCATTGTTCACTCCACGGTGCCATTGTTAATAATCCAAGGGTTCACTACATATATAGTCAGATTTATTTTTGCAAAATGTTTCCAATTTTTGTTTTTGACAGGGGGTCGGGGGGGCGGGGGATCATCCTGGTCAGCTATTATGTTACTTAATGATGGGCACCACTTGTGCAGACACAGGTGTGACCAGGTAACAAATGGGTGTATTTCAATGATGTCCGATCTGTGCATTTCCAATCATGGGAGCATAGCGATGCAAATCCGTAATCACACAAGGGACGCAAAATGTAGTAGATCAAATTGATGACAGCATATCTTCACTATTTGTCTGAATTTGAGCAGATTTTCAGTATATCATGTACTGTCTTGACTAAAAAAGGTTTAAGAACTTTCCCAATAAGGTCAAGCATGAATTTTGATGCGAAACCAACTTGTATAGATATCCAATCCCTACCAGCACCAGACCCGAACCTTATTCTCTAAATGCTCCGATGCTTGACCCATGAATGAGTTTGATTGGCGATCTGCTTGGCACGTCAGGGGAATATTAGACTGCCAGACGTAATTGTTCAAATTGGTAGAGATCTGCAATCTCTGCACATCATTGTCTTTCTTTAAAGTTTGGTGTGGCAGGATTCGAGTGTGTCGCCTTGGGGGTTTGCTCAGTGACTATTATGTTGGCCAAAAGTAAACCTGTTAAAATATAAAATAGAATGATTTGGGCTGGTGTGTGGCAGTTGCAGAGGCAACTTGTTGTCAATCACTACTGTAAATGAAATGAACCGTGAAAGTAATGTCATTGCTATTCAAAAGCACACAGAGATGAGGTGCGAATCTCCGCGACTCCATCCTGCCCTAACACGCACTAAGTGGAGGGCGGCGAGCACGAGTGTGCTATTCACGTCAACGCTATTCCCGGCTTGGTGGCTTGCCAGTGTTGTGATGGCTGCAGATGGGCTGGCAGCAGTGTGTGACTATGAGTGAAGCAGACTCCACTGAGGCTTGTGCATCTGCTGCTGATGCATGCAGCTAGCTTGCATGCATTATTCAGCACCTGAATGCAGCAAAATGATGTGCCTGACTCACATTTTTTAAGGATGGGCTGACCTCACTGTCAGCCCGTTCACTCAACAAGGCTGCCCTTCATCACTACAAGGGATACTTCCCATTTCCATATGCAAGACTGAGGTTACGTACGTCTCAGGCCACTGTCACAAAAAGTGAAATCCGTGTTATGTAAATATGCCATTTGAATATTCCTATCAATTCCTCTGTTTACAATAAACAAATTGTTGATTTCCAAACTAAGAAACTTAAAATCTCACGACATAATCACTAACCATACCCAAAGGTGTACATTATAAAATTAACCTACAGTTGTTGCTTTCTGTAGGTGCAAAAAGCAGGATTATAAAGGCTGACGATCAATTTTTTTTTTTTTTTGCAAAAACTAGGCTGTGCTTAAATACCTTCCGTTTTATCATTCTTCTTTCAAATTTAAACCATCACAAATTAGTGCGCCGCCATCTGTGTGGTCAACAGTGGACTTGCATTCCAAAAAGACATAGCTCAGACAAAAATAGTTATTTAAAAAAATCACAACAACAAAATGGAGCTAATTAATAATTGAAAGAACATTGGTGCGCCCTACTTAGATAGCCCTTTCTGACATTTCATGAAGGTAAATGGGGTTACCAAACTAATGATGCAATACCACAATAATAAGCATGCTGTCAGCAACATCACCCCGCCCCCAGGGTTTAATAAAATATTCTGACATTGATAAATTAATCTCCAAAATATGGTTGCTGGTTAGTGTTTAATGTTATTACACCAAATCACACTTCCACCTCAGGTAGTTTCCCCCTCTAAAGACAAACAATGCAGTAAAACAATTGTGCTGCTCTCATTCCCAACGATGCATCTTCGAAATACAAGCGGAGATTGCTGTCTGTTGCTTCCCTCAAATAGAGAGGCTCCTCACAAAGTCACCGGTTGATGTTGGGTACGTTTATTTCCACCGTGAGGTGTAAATGTGGAAAATGGAGGTTAAATGAATATGCCTCTTCTTTAAAGTGTGCTGGAATTGTTTGTCGGATTCACTTTCATTATGTTGGTTGGTGGGGTGGTTGGATGCTTTTACTGCCTGAGCGGCTGAGAGCAACACTATATAGCCTGCCTAAGCTTAATCTTCTTCGCTTCTGCATTATAAGGCATCAATCAGTCTATGTGTGTCCATATTTGTCACAACACGCAATCCAATAGTGACACGCCAAATTGAAATAATTGACTTCCTCTATGGAACAAGTCTGGATACATAAGTATCACCCATTGCATTCAGATTCACCCTTAATTCTTTTAGAAGTGTTTCTTATGGGTCGGCGGTGGGGTTGTGGTGGTGGTGGTGGTGGTGGTGGGGGGATCAATGATGCGTCTTTGCCGAGCTGGACTGTGCAGCAGGTTTAGTGTCACTGGCGGAATGACAATTTGGTGGCAGGAAGTTAATACAAATTTAGGCCTGATCAGACCACATCCAAGTCCAGGATAGACTGCTCGTCTAATGTGATTTGTGTGAATTTGATAGGGGCGAAGAAAGCCAGATACTGAGCCCTGCACACATGTGGTGGATGTCAGATGTGTTTTATTCATAAATATGTGAATAGCGGGCGTCAAACCCTCAGAATCAGCTGCCTGCTTTGCCCTTGTCAAGAATCACTTCTGCGTTTCACCATGTCGAGACTGCCAGTGTGTAATTGCAGTGCGCAACTGCATAAATGCTGCTTCACTAGGTTTGTTTTAAAATGTTACATAAATACAGTTTGGTTGAGCTCAGTTGGCTTTGAACTCTGGGTTCCACTAATGGACCTGAGTCTGCAGACCTCGGAGCCTGACTCGGTTTATATACCATTAGCATTATCAAATCTATTCAGGACCTAAACCATTCCGTAATCTATAGACCAGGAGCAGATCCTTAAAATCTACTTTACAAGCTGTCTGGGAGCTGATGCAAGGGCAATGAAAATCTGCTTTTCCAAGTTTACGTATTTTTTTATTTCCTAATACTCCTGAGTAGTACAGTATATATATATGCCCTAATACCCATTTGTGGTATGTTTTCAAGACTTCAGCATCAATGAGGGTGACATTGAGTGACCGCATACTGATCAGCCACCAAAGGCCACTGAGGCCGAGAGCAGCAGGCCAATTGTTTGCTTGCTACTTGCAGCCCTTAAAAAGCTGCACTTCAGTGTCCTCAAGCAAAGCTGCGAGATGAGCTAGCTGGTGCTTGTCATAGCAACCAAGGTCACAGCATGGGCCCGTGTTTGCAAAAGATATGAATAGAATGGCTGGCAAATGGAGTGCACTGAATGGGGCACGTTTAAGGGGTATGCAATCAGTTTCAGTACAATCAGTGGAGACAAATTAGGGGACAACTGCTCATTGCAGTGCAGCTATAAAAAAATGTGCCATTACATAGGTATTGATTTAACAATGTGTTTATTACTGTGGTTGCAGATTGCCCTGTGGCATGATGAGATGCTTCCAATTGCTGTTTAGAGGCCATTGTCTTTTTCAGGGCAAAATATTAGCAATTTACGTTGGAATAAATGTCATTCATTGCCAAATGAAGTGTTTTTGTCAAGATAATACATGCACCTTAATTGTGTTTCATATTAAGATATGGATTAAATAGCATGATTATTGTGCAGATGTGCCTTAAACTGCCTACAAAAGGAAAAAAAAAGCACGCTCCCACAAAACTTGCGATTTCTGTGGCTGTGCTGTGTACTAGCACATCATAGTTTCACAATTTTGAAGCCCTATTTCATGTACGCGACATTTTTCCCCCCCATCATTGCAATTTGGCAGTTATTCACAACACTTTTTTCCATTTGACACTTATTTTCACTTTACAGGGTCTTTAATTACTGATGTCTGAATGCAACTGCATAGCTCGCGGCTATGTGCTTTGCTCGACTGAGCTACAAACAGTATTTATGAAATGCCTCGTCAACCCATTGGGAACAAGATTGCTTGTCACAAAATAATTCTCAATCGTTTGACTGGAAGGGAAGCCTTCCAAATGTGTCACATGCTAAAGCCGTCCCGTCGTTCTTTGAATTTGTGATTCTGGATGCCAGTCAGCGATACCATGTTGGACATGTTCTTTTCTGAATAGCTTCATACCACCACTTTGAAGATCAAGCCATATGTTTCTCAAGCCATTTGTAGTTATTTTATGTTTTTTTGGTGAGTATTGGAACAAAAATATTATGGTATGCAGCAGTTCTGGTACACCGTGCAATGCTAGTGTTAGTGTACTGTCGATGACCCACTCATTACACATGTCGATGTCTCGTCAAACTCGGTCTAAACTACACCCCTAAGGATCTATTTTAATTATATAAACTAACAAGATTAACATTTATTATTTTCGGTCCTGACTCTTTTGCTATCAGATCGCCAATGGGGAGGAGGGTAATCATTCTTCACATCACGGGATAATCAATGAAGATAATTTTTTAGAGGCATCTGAGAAATGGGCCATTGCTGATCACAAAGGCGTGAAAATACTTAAATTCAGCTCAATTTTTACTATCTTTGTACCCTTACTCTTGCTCATCTGTCACTGTGATACGGCAGCTTGTCTTCTCAAATGAAACAACACATAGCTGAATAATATATAACGGGACTGTAAATATTGATGTGAATCTAGATCAGTGGTGCATGTTGACACGAGCAAATGGGTTTGATCAATCTGCGGAACAAGCCGCGAAAGCAAACCTGATATGTTGTTGTCACTATGAAGAGGCTACGACAAGCATCTGCGCACACAATGCAGACAGCAGTCATATAAATAGAGTTGGTATCGTCACCTCGGGAAGCTTTAAAGCTGCTGTTTATGCTTCTCATTAAACTCTACAGACTGTTTTTTTTTGCCCCGCCTGTTCTAAGATATATTAGGCATATACTGTAGGCATTAATTACTCATTTTTAATCACTGTGTACCAATTTTTAAACAATCACCGCATTGGGACTAAGGCCTGGTCTCCGCTATGTTACATCATCTTTTCTTTTAACGGCACGCCGTACGTAAGCTGTTGAGAACTGAGGGCCTTTTCAAAGTCATGCACGACGATCAAGGAGGGTTTCATGTGCTTTGCCTTTTCTTTGGCTTTTAGTGGTTTTTGCAATGTCTATACATGCCTTGCATTTGACTGACAGCCAGTCCCCGCTGTATGACACCTTTCTACCAAAGTCAGTTGGGAATGAGGTCACGTGCGATAGGAAATGGATGGCTGGACTTCGATATTGACCTGATTTTCGCAATCGGCTCCACTTTCAAACTTTAAAACTAATATGCCATGTGCAAAAAGTAATTTAGCTGGAAACGTGCCCATTCACATTAAAAGGCCCTTTCAGTGAGGGAAGCACAGAAAGAGCGCAGATCAAAAGTAGCACAACCATCATGTATGGGAACTGATTAGAAGTAATCATGACACGCACAATACGCCAGCACGTTTCAAAGTGATAGCATCAGAGCTTCGTCTAAATCAGCCTCCTGGATAAAACATTCTCTGAACAAATGCCCAATTATTTGGCTGTAGACGCTTGAATAAATATTCAGCGCAGTCGGGTAGCAACGTGCTGTGATCTACCATGTAGAAAGCTGTCTTAAATTGGTGCATGGCTTATAGCTGCAAGATTCTGCTCGTCATATTAAACAGAGAACAGAGAACAAGAATAAACCCTTGAGAGCTTCAAAAAAAAAATAGTGAACACATTTCCTACCTCCAAATTCAAACACACTTGTCACCCCTGTGTCTGTTCCTTGTCTGGGAATTGGCAATGAGCATTATATAACAAGAATTACCATTATATTAACATGATCACCTGGTATTAGAGCTTGTGATGTAATGACAAATATTATCACTGCTATTTGAAATAAAACAATCAAGGTGTGATTAGAGTGTTGACTTTAACCCCACCCCCTCTCTCCAAAGTCAAGTCATATACTGGTTTATAAATGCTCACACATTTATGGTAAATGTTGAAAAGTTGCAAAGATGGAGAAATACGTGGTACTGATTTGTGGAGAGATCGCATCAACCGTTTCTCACCATTCATTATTTTCTTCACACTCAAAACGCGCCCCACCCCCCTCCTCTCCAACACCAACTATTCAGTTGCTGCTATTTTTACATTGTGACTACATACTTTGCAGTTGTGAAAATTCAAGGGGAAAGAAAAAAATCCTCCACCATATATCCGTAATGCAGGTGGTAATAAAGAGTCTTCTGGAGCAGCTTCGATTAGCTTTAGAAAAGCACGCAGAAGACTGATTGCGATATATCTTCCATTGACTGCTTGATGAAAAGGGCCTTTGTTACAGCGGTGCTCCATGGTGGCACGCTTGTCAGAGCTCATGTGTGTGCGGTGTAGTCGTCATGTTCGGTGTGCTAAAAGCAGTTATACAGACCAAGGAGGGCGAAAGTGCTTTAAGAGTGGACGCAAGGCTCTGCATGTCATGAGTGGATCTCCGTAGATCCGTCATATTTGTTGCACATCCTCTCAAGTCCTTTTCAACTCCCATTTGATATAGGCCAGGCAAGCTGTCTCTTTTGCATAAATACTGTACAGGACGTAAGCTCCGGTGTTGTCTGTTTTTAGTCCAGTCGGTGGGTTGCTCCAAAGGTGGAAAGCTCTGCGAGGAGTAGATAAGCTTGAACAAAGACAGTGCCATTAGCCAATAGGATTGTTTTTATCCTTACCAGTAACTGCAGGCCACATGTGGCCCCCTTGATGCTCAACAACCATTGACATGATCAAAGAGTCCTATTTAATTTGTTGTAAATGCAATTGGTCATTTTAAAATGTATTTTGTTTTCATTTGGGGTTCACTGAATAATTGGATTTTATTGTAATTTATCAATTTAATTTCTATTAAAATAAACTACATTATTTGACGTTATTTTATTAGATTAAATATTTTTCCATTTTAAAATTGACCAAATGTGGCCCTTAAAGGTGCCATTAAAAACAAGCAACTTTTTTTCAAATAAATATTTGTTAAAACTTTTAGTATGACCTGACTGCAGTACATGAGGAAAAATGTATTGTGAAAAAAAAAAAGAACCCTCTCTGGTCCCATCTTGTAAATCTAATATGATCTACACCCGGAGACAAAACTGATGAGGTCTCAGTCCTTCTTGTGCACTTGCAGGCATGGTCATAGCAGACATCTCCCCCGCCCCCGCCTACCCTCGCATTGACATGTGACCTTGGGCTTCAGGAACTTTGCTGACATGATGGCGGAATATCTAGCTCCAGAAGACCAAAGCCCATTCCTCATTTGCTGACAACTGGGCAGAACACAAAGGGACGTCACTGAGCTTTGAGGATTCAGAAGCAAGATTAACAACATTCCGGCTCTGCAGGTATGTGACCACCTCTTTTTAATTTTAATTGATTGTGCATTCCAGAATAATACAACTTCAAACGGATAACGTTTGAACGCTCTATTTTCATGACCGGTGTAAATCCTGCTTGGCGTGTGGCCTAACTGTGCCGAGGTGGCTTAGTCATGTTGACAGTTTCACAGATGATGGCAAGCTGGCGGATCTGTGAGTGGGAGGGCTTCACTGCTGTGGGAGTAGTCACAGCCAGCTACAGTCTTGGCCAATCCAAGTGCCTCTTTTCATTTCCTTTAAATGCGCTGAGCTAGTCGCGTACTAAGACTTTTAACATGGTAGAAGCACATCTGCGCTTTGAAGAGGGCACTTGGAGACCGCCACCTACCCCCGTTTTTTTTTGTGTGTGCCCCCAGTAGCTGTGCCATTCAGTGGGATGAGCAAAAAAATAATACAATGCCTGCTGTTCGCATATTTATGAATGAAATACGCCACGTCAGATCAGCTGTCTAACCTGGTTAATGGTCTGATCAGGTGTAAGGGGTAGCTCACCTTTCTGCCTGCAAATTGTCACTTGGCCAGGCGCTTCTCCAAGACATTCTTTCTGTTGAGCCGGATCGCCGGGTTTTCCAAATTGGCAAATGTGCAGTGAGGCTTTCTGGAACTCAGGATCCACTGACATTTGTGCCATGGTGCGGTTGTGCTATCTACAAAAGTTTAGCTCATAGTTTCCCAATTTGTCATGCTGCCAGTGTAGCAGCCGGCTTGCATTCTGTTGTTGTTGATATCTTTTCTCTGTGACTGTCTATCAAAATGACACACTTTCAAAATTGCATGCCATGTAAATCTAAAGAATAATAATTATTATTAGTAGTAGTAATATAAATGGCAATATTTGACAATTGTGCTTGTGCCCGTTGGTGTGGCTCATTAAAGACTCCAGAGGTGGAGAGATACTGGAAGGAAATGGAGGCTATTGAAACCTTGCGAGCACTGCAAAGTCCCACTTTAAGCACAAATGTTTGCCCACCTTTGTGTATAGACCATCCCTAGTGTAAAGACAGATCAAGAAAAAAAAAAGCTCATGAATATGATTTATTCAGCATTTAGTTAGATTTGCAGCATCTACCTTGGGCTGCCCTGGTGGGCCGAGGCTAAATGTCTCTTCGTCACGCTTGATGGTGCAGTGCGTAACACTGAAAACTAACTAGGGGCCAGTCTTCATCTCTCCTAATAGCACTCCAAGATGGAAAATAAGTGAAGCATGAAGGAACACTAGCTTTACTCCTGTCTCCTCCAGTGGCTTTATCTCCCGTGTGTGACTCCCAGTGAAAGCTCACCCTCAGGTCATATTTAGTGCTGCTGTGCAAGAACAACAACACATCCAACACACGAGATGACCGATGTAGCCGAGGACATACTGTCATGTTCATCCGCGTTCCTTGTCGCCTCTCTGCTGGTGATTCTCCTCAGTGGCATTTCCCCGAAAGGTTCAGTTAATGTTGGTCTTTGAATTACATCCCACAAAAGATTGCCACAGTCGCTGATTAGCATGATGACGATTTTGAATCACCTCTATACACAGCATTTTTCATAGCACAGATCCGAGCTCTTGATCAAACATTTGTTTCTGAAACATTAGATCATTAAAAAAATCAGAATAGTGCATATTTCACACCATGTTGTGTCTTTGATTTTTGTTAGTCATGAATTGCTCAAAAGCATAGTAGTTTGTGTTAACATGCCTGCCTCGCAGTTCGGAGATTCGGGTTTGAGTCTGTGGGGAATTTGTATGTTATCCCTGCGGTAGCGTGGGTCTTCTCTAATGAACACTCCAAATTGCTCATGGGTGTGAATGTGAGTGTGGATGGTTGTGTGCTTCTCTGCACCCGGCGATGGGCCCGTGACCAATCCAGGGTGTACCTCGCCTCTTGCACAAAGTCAGCTCTCCCGTGACCCCAAATGAGGTTGGATGGATGGAAGAATTCCTAATTTTTTCATTGATCCTCTGAAACGTCATCAATTTACATTAAACCAAGATCTGTATTGCGATTGAAAGGTATCGTATATGCCGGTAACACAATATGCTCTGTATTTGTGTCTGGCACAAGTACAGTAGTATCACAGATTAGCTGTACTAAGGGGCGGGCTACACTGAGTTTTGGTATTTTCACAGACATACACAGCACAGTTGGAAAACGAGCAGTTTGCGCTGTTGTGGGCGTGAACACAGTCAACCTGCTTTGCGGCTAATGGAGGCGGCCCTTCTGATTGCCTTTTAATTTCGAGCGCACAAGAGGTGCACGGTGCGTGACATGGCGGAAGCATAAACTGATTTGCTGTTTTTTAAACATTTATTTACCTGTGTCAAGGCAAGAAAACTGATCATTTGGAGTGGATCGCACACGTCTGCGATCCACTTAGCACTACATCTTCATTTTGTTGACCCTATAGCAATTACATGCTCAAGCATCGCTCGTGAGAGATTGCAACCGCTCTTTTCGTTGCTACCACCTGATTGGAGCGCACCATGGGCGGTGCATTGATGGAAAATTCAAAGATGCCCCTGCTGGACCCCGCCTACTGCTAATGAGTCACACAAATATGAAAGATAGTATAAATGTTAGCCCCCACTGCAGAGCCGAATAATGAGGCCGCTTGCCATCTGGGCTTTCAATTAGCGTCGGAATAGACAGCTGGATACTAAGCACTTGTGGATTCCGAGTCCATCCTGCAGGGACGCATGAAGTAGACCGCGTGTAACGGTTCTGACATTAATGGCACATGTCGGCGGGCTCGTTTGTAAAAAATCCGCTGCATTGGGCTTAGTTGGATTGGGCATAGAAGGGAGCTAACAAATATAAAGGCAGTAACCTGCTCACAGGCTGCACTGTGAAAAGACATCCTCTTTAATGCGAGGGGTGATACAACAGTGCTATAATCAATTGTCGCTTGACGATGACAGAAGTGAGAGGAAGAACTGTACAGTATATAGTGTTGTGAATATATCTTTTACCTTGGTAGACAAGAGGAATTTTTACTAATTTCAAATTCAGGGAACAGACACCAATAGTTTGATCTGATTTCAGCATTTTCCCTCCCTTTTGACCAAATTCACCAATTATTTGATCCCCTGAAAGACTGGAATTTGCAATCATTCTGTGGCCGTCCAGTGGTCGACTGGTTAGCGCACAAGTGTCAAACTCAAAGAGTGGGGGCCAGATCCGGCCCGCCACGTCATTTTATATGGCCTGCGAAAGCAAATCATGTCTGTCAACTTCAATGATCCTTGCTAAAATCTGTACCGAAATGTCAAATTGTCATGTGCAATAATTTTGCAAGAAATGTGTTACCCTGTTTACACTCACTTCAACAATAATTGGGCAAACAACAAATAGTTGACTAGTAACCCATCAATTTGCTGTGAACAAGTAATTATACGATTTGATGATGGATGGATGGAGGATGTATTAAGAAGGATTCCGCCACCCCCTCCTCAATCTGGTCAGAACAATCATAAAATTTAACGATGTTCAACACTAAGAATCACAAATCTTCGGGATCAATCTTAGGTGTCGGGCCACGACACGGACTCCACGATTATGAAGTGAATCGAAACAAGAGCTAGTTCAGAGGGCCACGCGCCCTAAGCCCCCTACGCTGTTCAGAGATGGTTTCTAAAACCTATCGGCGATATCTGCTGTTCAGAGTACATCCATTTTGTTGCTCAACAATGCAGTTTTTCTTTGAGGTGCGTGTAGACGGCTTTGTTGTGACATGCAGCACTTGCTTGCTTTTGCTCAATAATATATATACAGTACTGTATTGTACAATGGTCCATTCCTCATCGCACTTGACAGCATACACAACATTGCTTTGAGTGGGGCGCACCCGCATTTTCTCAGGGTTACCAGGTTTAAAATCGACCGGAATGTCGCTGTGGGTTAAAATGTCATCTTGAGTTTTTCACATTGACCTCGATTCTTATGGAAAGACATTGTATTTGCATCTGTGACTTGTTTTCTCTCTTCCACCGTGCTTTTGTTCCTCCTGGAACGAGATGTGATCTCAATGCCCTCCGAAACAAATGACTTCAATTGAATGAGAGTATTCACAGGCATCAAACCGATACAGTCGTCACAGCCTCGTGTGGCGAGAAATGTATAGCACGTCTGCTCACAA
The DNA here is from genome assembly GCA_026261675.1 of Hippocampus mohnikei. Taxonomy (NCBI): domain Eukaryota; kingdom Metazoa; phylum Chordata; class Actinopteri; order Syngnathiformes; family Syngnathidae; genus Hippocampus; species Hippocampus mohnikei. The sequence goes on along the minus strand of JAKGUB010000106.1, from coordinate 8,386,267 downwards.
GCATTTTTAAGGTTGATCTTGAAGCGCTGTTAAATGCGAAAGCATCATGACCTCGGTGGAAAATAAGATCCCGCTGTGACTTTTATTTTTCCCAGCCGCCAACAGCTGTTATTGCCAGGAAAAAAAAAAGAAAAAAAAGAAAGAAAATGACTTCCCTCCTACCTCGGATCGGGTATGTTGACTTTGTACCGACTGCGACTGCTCACGCCCACGAATCCCAATTAGCATGTCTGGACATTTAGCTGTCATCTCCTGGATGCAATGTCTCTTATCAACCGTGTTGGCGCTGTCTCGATCACACGCGCGCAACGGGCCATTTTGGAAATTTGATGTCCGACGGATAATATTGCACCCCACTGCCTGAACAAATGATAACATGGTAGTAGAGGACAGCATTTTATGTTTTACAGCCGTTGTGGCCCTTGCCAACAGACAAATAACGGCATTACCGTCAGCATAATGCCAGTGCTTGAAGTTAATGAGCTCCCATTGTGTGACGATGAAGTGCACCTCATTGTGCATACTAATGGCTCGCATAAACCCGTGACAGTGACAGATTGGCTGTGTTTTGGAGACAACAATTGCATATTAAAACCAGCCGCGGCTTACGGCAACCTCTTATTTGGTTAATTACTGTGTTTATGTGTTCATAGTAGCAAAACGGCTCATTTGCTCTAGGCTACTGAAATAACGCTCTTGTGGCAAGACTGCCGTTTTAGTTTCCACTCGTCGACTTTACGACTTCACAACTTCACAATGAGGTTTGGACGACCAAGAGTTGCTGATCGCATATTGTTTTTTTTCAATTATAGCACGGTACTCCAAAAATATCAATGTGACTCGTTGACGGGAACCTGACTTACATCACATTAGTATCGACTTTAATCAAAAAAATAAAAAAAAATTATAATCTGAAGTCATTCCCTAGTTTCCAACGAACATTTTATTAGGTACACCTCAAAGTTTTATTTTATTTTATTTATCCATTTATTCATAGCCAGTGTGCCATTTCAGTCAAGTGTAGGTGTGAAGTGCAAAGTAGCCACAGAAATCCAAACCGTAGTTCATCATCGCAAAAAAAGGCATATTGACAGGAAGAGGCATGAAGCATTGATTTGTTTATCAAGGACAACAGCGTGACTACAAGTAATTACACCCTACCGCAGATGGCTACACTTTTCCGTAACCTAGAAAAATTAGTGCCAACACCACACTTTTTTTTTAATGACTGAAGAATTGTCTTGGAGATAACTTGAAAAAAAAACAGACTTTGGTGCATATGTATGTTTGCATTGTTGGAGGCCCCTGCGGTTTGTTTTTCTGTCTCAGTCATCTTGTGTGCACATGCACCGATATTTGAACGTGTTTATATGCACGCCTAGACAGATGTTTATGTGTTTGGAAAATGAGGAACATTTACTTTAGGTGTGTTTATGTGAATTGATCTTTAGGTGATATGTATGCACACATGGGAATGGACGGACGTGAATGGGAGTGGTTGACATTTACATCATGTGTGTGTCCGTGTGAATAGATGAATCAATTTTCACAGCATTCGTGGATGCGAATGGACATAGTTCCTTCAATAATGTTCATACGGTTTGTTTATGGATGGACACGAGGCGTATGTGTGGATTTACATCAATGCATTGAAAAATGTTGACATTGTGCGTGTATGCATGTGAATGCAGCCCGATGCCATCGTTCTCGTTGTATTGAACAGAACCATACGGTCCCAGAGAGCACAACGTAATCTGTGCGGCCATTCACTTACCGGGGAACAATATAAAATCTCTACGACCTCCATTCTCCAACGACCGCAGTGTTTGTGGCTCGTTTATCTCCGCAGCTGGAGAAAGGTCACATCAACTATTGGCTGACAGCGAGGCTTGTGAGACGGAAGACACTGATCTGATAATGTCCTCATTAGCTGGCCTCCACCTGGCAGATAGTGTCGCCCGGAGCAAGAGGTGCGCCGTAGCCAAGTGATCGGCTGCCAGGGCCACACATAAACACCTCTGGGAGTCGTCACTCCAAATGTATACGGAAGAACGCAAGGACGACGCAATTATTGATCATCATTATCTATTTTAGTCACGGCAAAAGTGGAAAATGACTTTTGTGTGGTGGTATTTCTTTTCTTTTTTTTTCTTCTTTTTTTTACCTAATCAGAATATTAATCGTCTACTCAAATAACGAGATGCCCTCTTCCCTCTGTGTTCAAGAAGGAAAGGACAAGCCTATACAGAAAAATACTGGGCAAAAAAAACAAGACCCGCCGCGATATAAATGGAGCTCTTACATGCTGCAGCCTTGTCTTGTCTTGCCTTGTGGGCTGCTTTGTTCCCCGTGTGCACCGGCTCTCTTTATTGTGCGGTGCACAGTGAATTTGTGGAGAAAGCGCCGCAACTCCCACTTACCTCTGTGACTGATGGGCCTCCCCATGCACCGTATTTAAAAACATTTTTTTTTTTTTTTTTGCCAACAACAAAAGTCAGAATGAGCAGACAGCCAATGCCGAATGTGCCAACATGTCAGAGATTTTTCTCGGACAAAGTTAAAGAAACGACTCGGCACACAGGGAAAATTGTCTTCAATGTCGACGGAAGCGGATCTCTGAGAGCGAACGACGGTTTAGTTGCTCCGTGATCACACTTCCAGCCCCGCCCTCCGCGAGTTCGACCTTTTATTTGTAACATATGCAAAATACAAGAAAAACACTGCCCCCGATATTTGCATGCCGCACCCCCGGTCCGGCCCCTCGGTAGTGATTGGTTACCTGCGTTTAAGCTTTGAACCACCAGTACGTTGGCGCCTTTCTGTCTGATCTACGATAAATCAACATGTCGCAGACTTTGCGGATGGCAAATGTCGCCTGGGCGCGACGGATGTTCTCAAATCGTCTTTTGTCGTTCAACCGCTGTTCCCAAATTGTTCATTCCCCTTTTGTGACCGAGTGTCGCCCTCTCCCCTTTGATCGCCCACCTGCCTTGATGTGCTAATTGTGGACTCCAACGGCCCTCCGGCCAGGTGGCCGGCGCCTTTTGTGCACAGGCATTTGGGGGTGCTGTATACGCACCCAAACGATTTGGATGTGACCGACTTAAAATGAAACTTTAAACATGATACAATTTTGCTCATAAATTCCTCTAACACAACATTACATGATTGTCGCGAATGTGTCGACTTTCAATTGTTTTCCCATTTGTCATGTGAACACAATTTCCCGATACCAAAATAATTGAGTGACTCCTAGCTTTGAGAAATAGATCACAACATTTTTCAATCATTGATATATTGATGCATGAATGACTATTGAAGTAGAAATCACCCCCCCCCCCCCCCGCAACTGTTAATATAATAAAATTGCTCCTAGGTGACCGCAATACAACATAGCCTTAGTTAATTATTACACCTTTTATATGTTTTTGTTATATTATTATTATGATTATAAAAAATCCTTGCATCTTTTCGAAGGTGCTCTATGTAGCTAGGCTTATTATTATTAGTAGTAGTAGTTATTTTTTTAATAACTTAATCCTCATAATAGTGTCTTTTTTCAAACTTTGGGGGTAATATCACAGCTTACTCGACATGTTCTGATAATATTACAGCATTTTCTTGCAATACTGATCACCATTTAAAAAGAATTGTACCATAAAAATCTTGTCTATAACTTTAAATATGTAATGGTATTTTCATCTATCCGTAGACCGCTGTGGGTTGGCAACTGGGGCAGCCTAAAATCCGTAAATAATTGACGACAATTGAAGTGCAAATGGCAGAATTGTTCATGTGTCTCATTTTGGACATGATGAACATCGTATGGGTGTACCTAATATTGTGGCTGTTGATCATTTTTACATCACACAGTTGTCCCTCTTTGGGTAGTTTTTTTTTTTTTGGGTGGGGTTGGGATATCCAGTATATCGGATTAACCAGCAGTGTCCACCTTGATTGTTTGTTCAACCCTTGGCCCCCCTGAAGCATCCGACTGCGTAAATTCTCATAAGAAGACCCAAAGATGGGTCTTTCTCATCCATCTGTCGCTTACGCCTGCCATCGGCCCAAAAATAGCCTTGACTTCACAGCCCGTTGGGGTGACGTGTACCCACGCTTGGCATTTTGTGATGTCATCTTCTCACTCAAGTGTTCTTGTGGCTGAAAAAAAGTGAGCGCCCTTGAGAGGAAAACCATGTAGTGAGTCATGCAGCCCCCAATGGGAGTCACCAAAGCCAGTTTTAAAGGCAACAAGACATCTTCAGATGACTGAAAGAAAAGTTATTTGCGTTTGTCTTCAAAAGTAGGGGATGGTGTTTGATTTTTCTTTCATATAGTGTGTGTGTGTGTGTGTGTGTGTGTGTGTGTGTGTGTGTGTGTGTGTGTGTGTGTGTGTGTGTGTGTGTGTGTGTGTGTGTGTGTGTGTGTGTGTGTCTGAGCCACCCTGACAATCTGATACAATTAAAGCTGTAGACTGGGATGAGCGAGTCCTTGCAACTCATTTTTCATGGCAAATGCTTGAATATTAATTGTCGACACCGTGCTTTGCTAACATTAGAAAAGTAGTCAGTAGTCAGTTTGGCAATTAAATGTACCGGTAGTTGTCTGAGAAACCTAAACTTCAACGACAAAGATTGTTTTGTAGCGCTAGTTAAATGTAACGTCAAGTCAAAGTTGATTCATGAATTATGTCCGCTAATTTTTTTCAGCACGGTACACTGATGCCGAACCTTTTTCTCACCACAGGACAGTTTCACGCAAAGTCTCGGACGAGATCACAAACATATTATATTATATTATGTTTCAAAATTGTTCAGGCCGAGCCCAATAAATGTGCCAAGGTCGCCCAAAGAGTAGAAATACGGCTTGATAATTTGTATGTATACTGGGCACATGCTACTTTGAATGTTCGTGTGCTGACTTCACACACCCTCTGATCTTTCGGTGTCTCTTTTCACATGCTTCTTCCGTTATCACCACTTACGGGGACCGCTCCAAGCCATTCGCCGGTCCAGTTAATCCTTTGCTCGCAGAACTGAGATTTCGTAAACCACACTGAGTTCTCGCAGCCCTTTTGTGCTGAGTGTTGTGAAAAAGCCAACAACAAAGCGACCTGTAATGGCAGCATGTGAACACATGACCTTTTGCAGGGTATTTGTCCCAAAAGTTGTGATTGCCTTCCAATTGAAGGAGCGAGTGTGGCCCATCCACCTTCTTGTCGCCCTTTCAATTAAAGCACGCCACGCTCAAATGTCACCTCCCTTTTTCCTCCTTTCTTGTGCCACACGACAATCGGCTTTCGTCTCCGATGCATTCCTGCCTGGTATGCAAATGGCGTCTTTCATATTTTTCACAGCCTTCTACAAGGACGACACCTTTTGTTAGTTTTCTGTGCCAAAGAACAAAAAATGAGCAAGACGGGAGGAAGCAATTTTGAGACAGCACGACTCACAATGTTCTGATGTTGGGCCCAGCCAAACAATGTGTCAGACAAGGCAGTATTTGCTCAAGTTTCTGCATTATGAGCATCCGCAGGCACAGTGCCAGAGAGGTTTCCTTGTGTTGTTGTTGTTCTTGTCTCTTCATTCGTGCACAGTCCAGGCGATCGCAGGGGTGCGAGAAATACACGTGGCCTGTTCCGTTCGCCGACCTGACCCATTGAATGTTTACATAATCATCCATATAATACTTTGCCAGTTTCTTTTATTTTAATATATAAAATATACTATAAAAATCTATTCAATTCCGAAATAACTATTATAAATAAGAACATAAAATCTCAGTTTAGCGGGCGGCCCGGTACTCAAGTGGTTAGCACGTCGACTTCACTGTGCAGAGGTACCAGTTTCGATTCCAGCTCCGGCCTCCCTGGTGGAGTTTGCATGTTCTCCCCAGGCCTGCGTGGGTTTTCTCCGGGTGCTCCGGTTTCCTCCCACATTCCAAATACATGCATGGTAGGCTGATTGAGCACTCTAAATTGTCCCTAGGTATGAATGTGGACGTGGATGGTTGTTCATCTCTGTGTGCCCTGCGATTGGCTGGCGACCGGTTCAGGGTGTCCCCCGCCTACTGCCCGGAGACAGCTGGGATAGGCTCCGGCACCCCCCGCGACCCTAGTGAGGATCAAGCGGTTCGGAAGATGAATGAATGAATGAATCTCAGTTTAGCTAAAATGATGTCACATAATAGATTTGATTAAATAGCTGTGGTCTTTATTATAATGATATTCAATGCAAAAACAATAACAATGCGATTGAATTATTTTCATGTTAAAATTTCTGATCATAAATGTCGTTCTTTGATTTTGTATTCATTTGTGTCATCAAAAATACTATTTTTTTAAAAACTAATAAAAAACATAATGTACAATAAAAAGCATAATGTACATACGTTTTTCGAAATACATGAATTGGTTATTTAATTCTACTTAAAGTAAATCTTAATAATATAATTTAAATTAGACTGAATTCTACTATTCATTGACTCACGTTGGTCATTTAAAATGTTTATTTTTTATTTAATTAACAGTGTATTATTCCTGTATTTCATTAACTAATTGGTTCATTGGTTTATTTTAAATAATACAATAGAAAGATTAGCATAAGAAACAATTTAATGTGTGTCACATTTTATTTCCAATAAATAACACTAGTCAACAAATGTTGCTTTTTAAAAAAATCTGAGATTCGCTTGTTTATTCCAGAGCAAATTGAGTTTTAATAATAATAATAATAATACATGTAACATAATATACTAATATTTATTAATTAATGGTTTGGTTCATCAGGTTTTCTTTTCTGAAACGTCATAGTTTACACACATCCGTATTGCGCAAGCTTGTATAGACCAAACTTAAAAATAAAAGAGGAACATATCTCAAAACGCTGATGTACTGGAAAAAGTAGTCATTTTTAAAATACGTGTCCCAAATATGTTTTGGGACACATAAAGCCATCAAATTTCCTGTTGATCAGTGAAAGTGGTTACTTTTTTGTAATCTAATAAGAAATAAACACATCTTTAAAACAAAATATTATAATAATTTGACATACCCGTATATATATATATTTGACATGTGTGTTTATGATTTAAAAAATTAAATAATCTATTAATAATAAATCAACTATTATACTTTTATAATTGAAATATACAATATGTTTTAACATGTTTAACATGCTCATTTGAGCATGTTTTTAAAATGATCTTGAATTCTTTTTATTTTTTGCGAGGCTCATCTGTCTCTTTTGAAAAGTAAAATGTGGCCCTTGAGCAGAACATTTCCCACCCCAGGAGTATCTTCACCCCCCAGCCACCTGACTTCCTCACTCTTCATCCGTGCTGCACGTCATAGGTTGATCTCACATCTCAGCCTGTTCCCTAAGCAACAGATTAAATACTTAACATTATTCATTTTCCCCCTCCCTGCCCCGGCATTAAAAATTCATCCACTCTGTGTTGTGTTAAAAGCACATTACGCAAGCCTCAGTCTAAATATACCGCCGTAGCAGGATGTCTCCCTCTCTCTCTCTCTCTCTCTCTCTCTCTCTCTTTGTGAGCATCATGTCTGTCAATTGTCAAGAGGCTTTCTAAGATGGCAACGCTAGCGCGCTGACAAACAGGCCCGCTGAAGCAAGGATCTCATTTGAATAAGCCCACATGGTCGCCACAGTGAAGCCGAGTTCCCAGGGTGTCACCTACATGGCAGCGTGTGACCAATCACCACCGAGGCCATTTATCGCAAAAAGGGAATCTGTTCACCTTCAATGACCAAAAGCTTTGCTTAAAAGCGTCTATAATTGGCTGCCTTTGAACAATGGCCGTGAAGGAAAGAGCTAGTCCGGCTTCCACTTTAAGCCGACGTAATTGGCTGCCAACACAGAATGTAGGGCTTCCTCAACAATGCCCGTGCAAAAGGAATAAATATTAGTACGACTGTTAGTCTCGTTCTGGACTTCCTGTGTTCAGTTTGCATCTTGTCCCTCTGCTTGTGCGGCTTTTCTCACTTTACAAAAAATGAATGTTGGGTTGAGTGACGACGCTAAATTGTCTAGCAAACAGTCGTGGGTGTACGCTGCATCTCACCCAAAGTGAGATTAGTAAGACTGGATCAGATGGGAGTTTTTGAATAAATCGCAAGTAATACACAAGGTGTATGTTGTAATTATACAGTTAAAAATGTGGTTAATTGTTGTTGATGATTCATTTAAACTCCCATATCCTCCACCTTTCATATTACTCCCTCAGTTGGAAGTACGTTTAATTTAATTCCCCTCTACTGGATCAAATGCAGCGTGTGACTAATAAGTGTGGTGGATCCACTTTAAGCAGTAATGTACTCAGGCGTGCCACCACAAATATACTCACACACGTTGGGCTGTCTGTGTGCCTGTGTGAGTTTGGCCTATATATTAAGATTTGCATGAGTTTAGTGGCCACGGCTGTAGTACTTCAATCCAGACGCAATGCGTCTCGGACAAGACACGATTTTCTGGTAAAGAGCAGATTCATTTTTCACAGTCGTCCAAGTCCTGAAGGAGTGCATCAGTCCCAGACCATTACAGTGCACCACCATGTTTGACTTTTGGTATGATAATCCATGTGACATTTACGCAAGATATAACGAAACATACAAGAAGTTCAACTTTCATCTTGTCAGCCCAAAGAATATCATGCCAAAAGTCTTGGGAATCATCCAGGTGTTTGTTTGGTTTTTGCAAATGTAAAATGAGCCTTTATGTTCTTTTTGGTCAGTAGTGGTTGCTTGCAGTTCATTAGACGCTGTCCTGGTGTCTTTTGTGAGCTGAATGAGTCAGCGTTCCAAAAAATGTGATTTGACACAGTTAGCTTTGAATAGGTTTTTATAGCTACAGCTATACGTGAATAAATAATATTACTGGTTGTGCACATTGTGAATAATTGCCATGATTGTCATTGCTTGACCAGATGACCGTGAAAGCAACAATCACATACAGTACGACAATCCTGCAAAGCAAAAGCAGAGAAAGCTTATTCAACCAAATCGCCCGTGCAGCAAATAAGAGCAGCCACATGAATAAAGACGCGTGCGCAAACAAGAGATCGTATGCCCAAGTACAATGCCGCCAGCGACTATTAGGGAAAAGAGTCTTCACTGCACAGGAACATCTGCTCCCTCGTGGCCAATTCAAATGCTGGAGCACCTTGCGTATGCTCACCCTGCTCAGTCACTAACTGGCAGGACTTTTGCTGCATGTTGGCCTCCTTGCCTGTGGCTTTCATTCGTGCGTGAAGCTGTGGGGAACCAAGCTCGCTGAGGTGTGTCTATATTCCGTGTTCTTCCTCTGCTTTTCAGTATGTGTTGCTGCCTACTTCAGCTTCTCTTTTACTTCATGCGCTTCTGTTTTTACTGCCCATTTGGATGAAAAAAAGGTAAATTGGTTTGAATCATATTTATCAGTTCACTTACCTTCTGTAAACATCAGAACCAAAGATTCTTTGCAAAAAACTCAGTGATGGTGTCCCTCAGGGGTCCATTTTGGACCATTACTGTTTAGTCTTTACACAGAGTAATCCCATGCATCTTCACAGTTCACTATTTATGGATTCACCTATTTGTTTTCCTGAGCAACCTATCCCCAGTTATTTGCTGGAATAACTCATGATTTAGTTTTTTATGCTCTTCCTGAACTCTCAAGGATGCCACAAGATGCTACAGAAGACTTGTCTAAATAGGAAGTATTGTTCAATTATAGTATGTTGACTGAAACTAAAATCTTTGTACAATAGCAGCTGCCTTTGGAGTCCCACAGGGCAAAAAGGTCTGATGGGACTCCTCCAGCTTGACTGCGAGGTTGTTCCATGCCAAATTACCCAATGGGTTTAACCAAGTGGATTTTGATTTTAATGAAACTTGATGTACTCGTTGATAGTGATGGCACAACAATAAATTTCAGATTTTAGGTTAATCGGAGCAGGGGTTTGGGAGCTACGACCCGCTGAATGTTGACATTTTTCAAAAATCACTTTCAACAAGTATACCTAGTTTCATTAAAATCTAAATGTGCATGGAATGACCCTGCAACCCTCCCTGCTCGTGTCCACCAACGGTTTCGGGAATTGCCTCCACGATGGCCTCCCAACATATTACGGCCACACCTCTGGTCAGTCGCCAGACATTCCCATCAGCCCCTCATGATGCATTGAGGTCTGTCAGGTCAAACCGGCTTTTGCCCCACCATCGAAGTGCACACACCACCAGGTAGTGATCTGTAGACAGCTTCGCCCCTCTCTTCACCCGGCTGCGAATCTAATGACAAAACCACAAAGCTAATCACCTAATTGCGGCCGAGGGTGTCCTTGTGTCAAGTGCACTTATGGACACCCTTATGTCTGACCACGGTGCTCATTATGGACAATCCGTGACGAGCGCAGAAGTCTAATAACGGAACACTGCCTGAGTTCTGATCATTCCTCCTCATCAAGCCCTTTCGGGTCTCGCTGTCATACTCTGAGTTACCAAGGGGGATGGAAGCTTCTCATCCACCTTAACACAACCGCCAGGCACCAGGCCCGAGGCTAATAAATATGCCCCGCTCAGTGCATCGTGTCTTTCTGCAAATAATATAATGTACTGTGATAAAAACTCACTGTGAGTTGTTCATAACATACTGGATTGGGTTAGGCATCAAGTTGGGTAACTGAAGTGAACTTGAGGTGTACTTTTATGTCAGGAGGCTCGGAGGGATGAGTCACTGGAGAAAAAAAAGGGAGGGTGAAAGAAGCCGGCGCCTTCAAAGCCTCAACTATGAAATAAGGAAGATGGAAATGTGCTATGATGAAAATGATAAAAAGAGCAATTCCTGCGCCCAAGGACAGCTCGTTCCAATGGCTGGATTTCATTTGGCTGGAGGGACAAACTCCTGATGCTGACACCTCAGCTGGAATGACATGCCTGCTTAAAATTCCCCCAAAACTGGGCTGGCCACTGTGACAAATTTTCATGATGTAAGCATCTGAGCTCACGACCATGAAGTACTGTGGACATATTGCCACTAAATAACTGGAGCTAAATCCAAATATTAAGAAAGCCATTGTTTTAAACAACACAAAAATGAAGTTGTAATATGTGGGAAAAAAAATGGCGCCTCTCCATCTCAAATTCTTGAGCTGAACTCGGGCCCTAGTACGTCCCTGTATATAGACATATTTATTATTTTATAGAACCAAGTTGAAAATTGTATCTTACAGAGACATGGAAGTATTTCCATATGTGGTTACTTGAAAGTAGCTCTGATCTCCGCCAAGCCTCACTGATCATGTTATGGGCAGAGAAATAGTTTGGTGGGTGGTAATTATGGAAATTAGGTTATAGGAAGGGCAGACGCAGCTTTAGAACGAGGCAGATAAAATATTTACTTGGTTCTTGGATTCACACTTGATGGGTGATCAGCCATTCCACAGATGCAACTAATTTTGTAGGCATTCAAAAAAGTTACGTTTTTATAACATTGCTCTATCTCTAATGTACATCAGACAATGAGTCTACCCTGATGCTGAGTATTTCAAAAGTTAGTTTTGTGGTAGAAGGTACCAATGTCTCTGATGTGTTTCCAAATGTGATGCACCACAATATAAAGCATCAGTCTTTTTTTTTTTTTTTTTTTGTTACAAGTGAGCTAGCAGGGCCTCCGTGTAATGAAGCATGATGGAGCAGAATGGCGCTTCTATCAAAGCCACGTTGGCGCTATAGTCAACGGGAGTGATTAAAGTGGCTAATGGGGTGTGGGAATAAACGCTCGCTTCCAATCTCACCATTCAGGCGCGGTAGCAGCGGACAAGAATAACACGCGTCGTGCTGTGAGACAAAAACGACATGTTTTGACAGTATGTTTTACATTCTCTTCATGTTGTGCTTTTAAAAGAAGGGATGCTCCAATGTAGTCAGTTTAAACTGTTAATGAGACTATCTGTGCATGTGTATAACAAGATGAGCCTCTATTGAAGATGCTGTGTAATGCGATTTGCATGAGAAAGAAAAGGGGGGGGGGAGGGCACCACCACAGGCATCCACTCTCTAGTTTCGATTCATGTTGTATAACATGCATCACAGAAATAAAGTCTGAATTTGCGGAAAATATAATCATCTTATGAGAATAAAAAAAAAAAAAACACGCTCGCCATTTTAAAGGTAGACACGCATCCAACGTCACAGATACTACACTGTAGAAAGTGAAAAGTGTGAACCGAAGTGGACAAACACCAAGTGCTCTCTGTCGGTGAATGGACAAGGTTTTCAGAAAACCAGGAATAGTGACAGGATTCACCGACTTAAACTGTGTATCAAGGATAGGCCTACTGCTCAAACTGCTTTGCATAGACCGGCGATGACTATTAGGGAGTGAGAAGGGAGACAGATGGCATCATTTACACGTTCGCTGAAGACGGCGTGTGACACACATGTGTTTCACATTTCCTTGCCATTACTTTGCATTCACCTCTGAACACTCTTTAACATCCCGGCTGTAAAAATAAATCGAGATTCTTCTAGATTAGTTGCTGCACTATGAATGAATCGGCAATATTTCCAGTTTGAGATATAAATAAAACTTAATCAAATCCAAATTCTTTGTTGTGGCAAAGTGAGCAGACTGCAATGGAGCGCGCGTGAATGACTCGGCGAACACACCAGTGATTGTCGGCTATTGGTTTCCACGACGACGGCTCTTTGGAGCCCAAAATATTTGAAGTCAGGAAAAAAAAACCAGGGCTGAATGTTTTTAAAAATACATTACCATTTTAATACAAATGTTATTTTAACAGAAAGGAATATTACATGTAATATATACCCTGAACAAACCTTTTAAGAACAGTTTATTATTACCAAAAAAGTACTGATTCTACAAGAATAAAGTTTTGACATCAAGACAGAGAAAATAATACGAAAGAAAATAGCCCAAAAAGTCATCATATTGAAATAATTAAGTTGAAATACTACCGACATTTTCCCCCCCACAAGGATTACAACAATCTATCAAAATATTACAAAAACAAATGTCATTTAATAAGACTGAAGACTAAATAATAATCCCACTTGAAGGAAATCTAATTTACAAGAATGAAGTTATAATTCTGTGATATAAAAAAATGAAATTCTACAAAATACACAATATTAAACCTATTTTGCTCAATAATTCAAAAGTAGATTTTCGAGAATAAAGTCGAAATACTTTGTGTCAAAACAAATGTGAAAATTTATGAGAAAAAGGAATGTTAAAAATTTGAATAATTTAAATCCCCCCCTCCGATTATAGCATTACAAAATAACATGGAAAATAATGAAAACAAGCCAGAGAATACAGTTATATAGAATAAAAAGTCAAACTACGGTATTTTCATAAATGAGCACCATAAGGAGTCATATTAGAATAAAAATGTATTATTATGGGGAAAATGTAGAATAAGTAGTATAATCATAATTTTACAGGGCAACAGTTCCCCCTGCCAAAATTCTGGATATTTCCAGTCTAAAGTGGGGCAAGAGCAGTGGAGAAAGTATCAGCGGCCTGGAGGAAGAAGTGAGCTAAGTTCTGTGGCTGGCTGCCATGAAATTAGAAAGTCCTTTCAATGTCTTCTGTGCTTTATGATGCTGTGAGACAGTCCACCTTCGTGGCTGCTTGCGCATTTTGGCTTCCTTGTGAAGTCTCTGAGGCATGTAGCACACGGCGGCACTGTGCTCAGGCCGTGACCGGCACGTCTCTGCGCCATGTTGTTTCCATCAGCGGAGCCCCACGCCTGAGCTCAGTGGACCTGGAAGGAGGAGGAGGAAGAGGAGCAAGACAGTCCACTAGCTGGCTGTCTGGCTTGCTGGGTTTCATCAGAGAACGCTGCTCCCCCTTCAATTATTCAACAACTCCTGTGAGAGCAGCCAGCACTACCGGGAACTTAAGTACAAGTCGGGGCTCTCATTCCACCTGACACGCTTGGTGTGTTATCACCAAATGCAAAGCTTTGGCCCACTTCGGTACAGTCTACTTGCCTAGCGAGCTGCAATAGCAACTCGCTAGCCACCGAAAACCAAGCAAGCTAACTACGTACCTACCTACTTACAGTTTGTACATCCCAACTGATTTAATCACCTCTGGGTCATTCAATGGTTGATTGCACGGTCCACTATTGTAGCTCTGATGTCAGCAGTAATTCTCTTTCTTACTAGTCTTCCTCCTTCACCTTCCTGTCCTCCTCCCCTCTCTTTTGCTTCTTCGCCTTCACATATTCTTCCTTCTCCTCTAATTCTCACCCCCCCCAACAGCTTACCTGTGGCTTATTTATAGCGCTATGACTGATTGCAAAGTGAACTCATTATCTAAAACACTTTCCTCCCGTGAGAGCGTGGCCAGAAAGTTGGCTGAATCGTGTAAATAATGGCCATAAATGTGTATAGCGGTAGTTTAGAAGAGTATGTTCATCATTTGGAAAGTGAGTGTAAAGCAGTAAGTTGTGTGTTACAATATTACAAACTCAGTGCGAAGTAGTCTCTGTTTTTTAGTTATGCAAGCTCTGCGAGTGGTATTGCGATAGACATTAAGTTTTAGAAATTGTGCGATATAAATCTGATTTATTGTTGTTATTATTGTTATTACAAGAATCGCTGTGAGAGTTTAAGCATTCCCCCCCCCAAAAAAAGCTGTAATTGCCAAGCTTAATCATTTGTCACATAAAGAATGTCCTTTTCTTAGTGATTTTTAATTGATCAGGTCTTCATGTGTTTTCTCAATTTGGTCAATGCGGGTGATCTGAGGACACCTGATGCATCTCAGTTTGATCCATATTCATTCATACCCCCCCCCCCCCCAATGACATTTGGGATTTGTGTGCGTGTGCGTGTGTGTGTGTGTGTGTGCGCGCGCGTGTGCGTCGGTAAAAATGAAAGTCTGCCAGAACAAAAGGAAGATATAGCCTTCAGAAACTATTCACTCAGTAATAATGGCTTCATGTTGACTTGATGAGATGTGATGATTGTCAGTCATCACAGATGCGCAAAAAAACCTCGTGGCTATGAGGCACCTTCACAACAAGCCTCAAGTCAATTGAGGTTCACAAGTACATAGTGTACTGTACTGAGTTGAATAATAACAGTTAATTCTAAAAGGACGATAGGCTGATAGTCCAAACAAATTGACTCTTGACATTAATAAGCACTGCTAGAAATGACCGAAATAAATTAGGTGCACCTGCACCATCTGATGAGATCCGTTCATTCCACCAAAACAGTGGGACCTCTGAAGTTGAATACAGCACCACCGGAAGATGGGACTTGATCTTGGGGGAAAAATATACTGCACCTTTTAAATTGCATAAAACTTTAGTGTGATATGTTCAGCTGGCTAAAAAGAAATTTTGCCATGTGAGAAGCGGAATTAGGACCCAGAGGCAGCCATGACACGAAAATAGGAAAATACAAAGTAACTAGAGAGAGCAGTGCTGGATGTAGAAGACACGGAAAAGAGCTGACTGGATGAATCATCCCATGGGAACAACTTCTTTTTTTGTGTGACTGATATTACATACACCATTTTAATTCCATGTAGATTCCAGTCCAGAAACAGAAAGAAAATACATTTAAAAAAATTATTTCCTCCCCTGTATGACCTTTCCCCGTGTGTTATCGCTCAGCAAAGAGAAAAATAATCCTCAAGCACCAAGAAACTGGAGGTCTGCTGCAGCCAATCAGCTCCCACTGGCCAAAGGGCTCAGCTGTCATTTACATGCTAATGGTGTTAGAGAGGAGCCACAGTGCAGGGAGTGGAAGAAGGGGTGTTGGAGATTTTCATGGCGGGGGGGCTGAGAAATGGTGGTTATGCTACAGTGCAACTAGGCGCCCACAAACCTGCAAAACCACAGTGATGGAAAACACATCTGCTGCAAATCATCTGGTGCAGCCAGCAGGCCCATGTAGACCAGTTTAATCAAACGTGTCCTCTGTGGCGCGCGCGCACACACACACACACACACACACACACACACACACACACACACACACACACACACACACACACACACACACACAATTTCAGAAAAAGTATCGTGTCATCACCATGTTGAGTTTCTGACACAAATGCTTCAGATCACAAAGCAAACCGAGATGTACCTAAATCTACCTCATTTGTCATTTGTAACTCAAAAGACAAAATATGTATATGTAAATATGAATATGAATATGCAAAGAAAGTATTACAGTTCCAGAGGCTGTGGAGGATCCCAGAAGAATCCTTTCAGGAGTGCATGTAGGTGTATGAAAATGAGTGCGACAGAGTACACCTTGCGTTGTAAACAATAGCCCACTAACCTCCAAAATGTCGGATACGCCGATGATGATGACATGCTTCCTGAGAGGGTTGGATATCTGGGTAAACGACTTCTGAAGTGACCAGTGACCATACGCGCACACGCACGCACGCACGCCAAAGGAGGACAAAATGGGCCCATAATCTCCTCTCTATTTTGGGTCAGACAACACAGCGGTGCTCGGATCTCATGAATATTTGACATAAAAGGAGCATGGGTCTGCACTCCTGGAGACAATGTGGTGTTTAGTGAGCTTACCATAGTACCAATGCTCTCAGCTTGTCCCCTCACTGAATGCTTATCTTGCCGTGTTCCCATGGGTCCTTAAAGTTCATAAAAATCCATAAAAAAAGATGTTATAGAATGATGTTGTCAATTGTACTTATTTTTCAGGGAAAGCTTCTAAAATCAATAAAAATCCTTAAAAAGTAACCTGTGGTGTTCATTTCATTTGTGTATGTCATTTTCCCCACCCGGGCGGCCCGGTAGTCCAGTGGTTAGCACGTCGACTTCACAGTGCAGAGGTAGCTCCGGCCTCCCTGTGTGGAGCATGTTCTCCCCGGGCTTGCGTGGGTTTTCTCCGGGTGCTCCGGTTTCCTCCCACATTCCAAAGACATGCATGGTAGGCTGATTGAGCACTCTAAATTGTCCCTAGGTATGAGTGTGGGCGTGGATAGTTGTTCGTCTCTGTGTGCCCTGCGATTGGCTGGCAACCGATTCAGGGTGTCCCCCGCCTACTGCCCGGAGACGACTGGGGTAGGTTCTGGCACCCCCCGCGACCCTAGTGAGGATCAAGCGGTTCAGAAGATGAATGAATGAATGAATGAATTTTCCCCACCCTTCCAATTAGTGTATAGTAAGGCGTATTTAGCCCAAAAAAATGACCATATATAGGAGGGCGTTTTAGGCCGAAAAATATGACCATGTATAGTAAGCCGATTTTGGCCCCAAAAAACGACCATGTATACTGAGGCGTATTTAGCCCAAAAAAACGACCATGTATAGTAAGACATTTTTAACAAAAAAAAAAGACCATGTATAGTAAGCCGTTTTTAGCTGAAAAAAACGACCATGTATAGTAAGGCGTTTTTAGCCCAAAAAAACGACCACGTATAGAAAGGTGTTTTGTGCCCAAAAAAAAACGACCATGTATAGTAAGGTATTTTGGGCAGAAAAAAAAGACCATGTGTAGTAAGGTGTTTTTAGCCGAAAAAAACAACCACGTATAGTAAGGCGTTTTTAGCCAAAAAAATGACCATGGAAGGCATTTTTAACAAAAAAAAACCGACCATGTATAGTAAGGCGTTTTGGGCCAAAAAAAACC
Organism: Hippocampus mohnikei; assembly: GCA_026261675.1. Lineage (NCBI taxonomy): Eukaryota > Metazoa > Chordata > Actinopteri > Syngnathiformes > Syngnathidae > Hippocampus > Hippocampus mohnikei. Next base: position 8,368,620 of record JAKGUB010000106.1, on the reverse strand, counting down.
CGACCATGTCTAGTAAGGCGTTTTTAGCCGAAAAAAACGACCATGTATAGTCAGGCATTTTTAACAAAAAAAAAAGACCATGTATAGTAAGGCGTTTTTAGCCGAACAGAAACGACCATGTATAGGAAGGCGTTTTGTGCCGAAAAAAAACGACCATGTATAGTAAGGTATTTTGGGCAGAAAAAAAAGACCATGTATAGTAAGGCGTTTTTAGCCGGAAAAAAGGACCATGCATTTTGGCCCCAAAAAACGACCATATATACTGAGGCGTATTTAGCCCCAAAAACGACCATGTATAGTAAGGTGTTTTTAGCCGAAAAAAACAACCATGTATAGTAAGGCGTTTTTAGCCGAAAAAAACGACCATGTATAGAAAGGCGTTTTTTGCCGAAAAAAACGACCATGTATAGGAAGGCGTTTTTAGCCGAACAAAAACGACCATGTATAGGAAGGCGTTTTGTGCCGAAAAAAAACGACCGTGTATATTAAGGTATTTTGGGCAAAAAAAAAGACCATGTATAGGAAGGCATTTTTAACAAAAAAAAACCGACCATGTATAGTAAGGCGTTTTGGGCCAAAAAAAACCCGACCATGTCTAGTAAGGCGTTTTTAGCCGAAAAAAACGACCATGTATAGTCAGGCATTTTTAACAAAAAAAAAAGACCATGTATAGTAAGGCGTTTTTAGCCGAACAAAAACGACCATGTATAGGAAGGCGTTTTGTGCCGAAAAAAAACGACCATGTATAGTAAGGTATTTTGGGCAGAAAAAAAAGACCATCTATAGTAAGGCGTTTTTAGCCGTAAAAAAGGACCATGCATTTTGGCCCCAAAAAACGACCATATATACTGAGGCGTATTCAGCCCCAAAAACGACCATGTATAGTAAGGTGTTTTTAGCCGAAAAAAGCAACCGTGTATAGTAAGGTGTTTTTAGCCGAAAAAAACAACCATGTATAGTAAGGCATTTTTAACAAAAAAAAAACGACGATGTATAGGAAGGCGTTTTTAACAAATAAAAACGACCATGGCGTTTTTGCCGAACAAAACCGACCATGTATAGTAAGGCATTTTTAACAAAAAAAAAAACGACCCTGTATAGAAAGGCGTTTTTAGCCGAAAAAAACCCGACCATGTATATCAAGGCGTTTTTAGCCGAAAAAAACGACAATGTATATAGTAGGGCGTTATTAACAAAAAAAACGACCATGTATAGTAAGGCATTTTTTGCCGAAAAAACGACCTTGTATAGTAAGGCATTTTTAGCCGAAAAAAACGACCATGTATAGTAAGGCTTTTTTAACCAAAAAAAATTGACCATGTATACAGACGCTCCCCAGGTTACGAACGAGTTACGTTCCGGACGATTGTTCATAAGGTGAATTCGTTCGTAAGTTGCTTCAGTGCTATATTTTGTCTGGAATGTATGTTTAAGGCTTATATTGACATCCATATAACGGGGAGAGAGCTTTTCGTCACATTCTTGAGGCTCGAGGGTTAGCTGCCGGTAAACTAGCAGCGCTTCAGCGGGGAGAGTAGACGACCGGTCGTCGGCGGCGCGCCGGACGCCTCCCGCCCGTTCCACCGTCACACGCCCGCCCCACGCCTCTCGCGGCCGCCTTCGAACGTCACCGCCGCCGTCGCCTCCGCCGTCCTCCTCCGCCCGTTCGGCACTCGGAAAAAGCGCGCCAATACAAAATCTAACTTTTTTTTTTTTCGACAGACCCGTGAAAATGTTCGTATGTACCGTTTGTTTGTAACTCGGATGTTCGTAACTCGGGGGGTGTCTGTAGTCAGGCTTTTTTAACAAAAAAAATTGACCATGTATAGTCAGGCGTTTTTGCCAAAAAAACGACCATGTATAGTAAGGCGTTTTTGCCAAAAAAAACGACCATGTATAGTAAGGCGTTTTTAGCCAAAAAAACGACCATGTATAGTAAGGCGTTTTTAGCCGAAAAAAACAACCATGTATAGTAAGGCGTTTTTAGCGGAAAAAAAACAACCATGTATAGTAAGGCTTTTTTAACAAAAAAAAAATTGACCATGTATAGTCAGGGGTTTTGTGCCGAAAAAAACAACCATGTATAGTAAGGCGTTTTTAGCCGAAAAAAAACCGACCATGTATAGTAAGGCGGTTTTTGCCGAAAAAAAACCCCGACCATGTTTAGTAAGGCGTTTTTAGCCGAAAAAAAACGACCATGTATATAGTAGGGCGTTTTAACAAAAACTAACGACGATGTATAGTAAGGCATTTTTAACAAAAAAAACGACCATGTATAGTAAGGCGTTTTTAGCCGAAAAACACGACCATGTATAGTAAGGCATTTTTAGCAGAAAAAACGACCATGTATAGTAAGGCATTTTTAGCTGAAAAAAACGACCATGTATATAGTAGGGCGTTTTTAACAAAAAAACAACCATGTATAGTAAGGCATTTTTAACAAAAAAATGACCATGTATAGTAAGGCGTTTTTAACAAAAAAAAATGACCATGTATAGTAAGGCGTTTTTAGCCGAACAAAAACGACCATGTATAGTAAGGCGTTTTTAGCCGAAAAACACGACCATGTATAGTAAGGCATTTTTAGCAGAAAAAACGACCATGTATAGTAAGGCGTTTTTAGCTGAAAAAAACGACCATGTATATAGTAGGGCGTTTTTAACAAAAAAACAACCATGTATAGTAAGGCATTTTTAACAAAAAAATGACCATGTATAGTAAAGCGTTTTTAACAAAAAAAATGACCATGTATAGTAAGGCGTTTTTAGCCGAACAAAAACGACCATGTATAGTAAGACGTTTTTAGCTGAAAAAAACGACCATGTATATAGTAGGGCGTTTTTAACAAAAAAAACGACCATGTATAGTCAGGCATTTTTAACAAAAAAATTACCATGTATAGTAAGGCATTTTTAGCTGAAAAAAAAGACCATATAGTAAGGCGTTTTTAGCTGAACAAAAACGACCATGTATAGTAAGGCGTTTTTTGCCGAAAAAACGACCACGTATAGTAAGGCGTTTTTTGCCGAAAAAAACGACCATGTATAGTAAGGCGTTTTTAGCGGAAAAAAAACAACCATGTATAGTAAGGCTTTTTTAACAACAAAAAATTGACCATGTATAGTCAGGGGTTTTGTGCCGAAAAAACAACCATATATAGTAAGAAATTTTTAGCCGAAAAAAACTACCATGTATATAGTAGGGTGTTTTAACAAAAACAAACAACCATGTATAGTAAGGCATTTTTAACAAAAAAATGACCATGTATAGTAAGGCGTTTTTAGCCGAAAAACACGACCATGTATAGTAAAGCATTTTTAGCAGAAAAAACGACCATGTATAGTAAGGCGTTTTTAGCTGAAAAAAACGACCATGTATATAGTAGGGCGTTTTTAACAAAAAAAACAACCATGTATAGTAAGGCATTTTTAACAAAAAAACGACCATGTATAGTCAGGAATTTTTAACAAAAAAATTACCATGTATAGTAAGGCATTTTTAGCTGAAAAAAAGACCATATAGTAAGGCGTTTTTAGCCGAACAAAAACGACCATGTATAGTAAGGCGTTTTTTTTCCGAAAAAAACAACCATGTATAGTAAGGCGTTTTTAGCGGAAAAAAAACAACCATGTATAGTAAGGCTTTTTTAACAACAAAAAATTGACCATGTATAGTCAGGGGTTTTGTGCCGAAAAAATGACCATGTATAGTAAGGCGTTTTTAGCCGAAAAACACGACCATGTATACTAAAGCATTTTTAGCAGAAAAAACGACTGTCATGATGACAATAGACATCTGTTGAGATTTCTGTTTTTTGTGGGTTTTGGATGGAAGAAAGGTGCACATTTCTTTCCATCCAAAACTGTGTTGTACTTAATGCACTTTGCAGAATGCTAATCATTTCAGATGAGGTAATTGCAACCACCTGGGAAAGGCCAATTGTTGCTTGGACCTGATTGGCCTGAAGCTCAAGTGAACTCCCTTTATAAGAGGAATGAGGAAGTCACTGGGGCCCGGACAACTTGGAGAGCAGTGCTACATGTGGGCTGGTCATCTGTCACTCCTGAAAATAAAGAAAACTGGAAAACCTCCTTCCTGCATCCTGGCTGAATTGCCTTTTTATTCTTCGTCACCTGGCCTGCTGTATCGCCGCATAACAATTGGTGGCAGCAGTGGGATTGGTACGCCTTGCCGAAGAGAAAAGAGGAAGCCAAGATGAGGAATGTAGGAAGAGGAAGAACCCGTGCAGCAGCGCAGCCAAACCAGACTCAACAGGAGAGCGCTGAAGAGGCTGGGGAAGCCTGGAGCTTGAGTTACCCGAAAAGAAGCTGTTGCCTTTGTCCCTGATGCATCAGACGGTTCCCAAGCCCAGGGTGGAGCTGAGCCAAGTGACATGGAACCAGTGGTTCGGCCCAAGACTGTGACAGTGAGTACGACCAGAGATCTACTAGATGAGGGAATTGTTAAAGAAATAAGAGACTTTATGCAATGCTCTAAACGTACAGAGGAAATGTTAATTGAACAGATCAATGAGTTAAGAGATCAGATGCACACCAGGAAGCATGAACAGACATTCGATGGACAAATAAGTCAACATTATCCTCCTCCTAAACCACATGCCCATACCCCTGACCCTCGAATGTTTAGGCTGACAAACCTTCCTCCGGCACAAGGAACTCCAACTCAGGGTTACCTACCATATGCTCATTCTCCACCGTTTCCCGCTGTAAGTCAAACTGCAATTCCCAGGGTATCAGAACCCAGAATTCCAGATCTTAAAGAGGGTGAGGATGCAGAAAGTTTTTTTGTTAGGTTTGAAAGAATAGCTAAAACCTGGGGTGGAGGCATGATGAGTGGGCTGCCAGAGTAGTGACCTTATTGACTGGAAGGGCACTTGAAGCATATGCTGGCATGGATGAAGAGCAGGCAGAGTCCTATGAAGCTATTAAAGCGGCAGTGTTACTCAAATACAACGTAACTGAAGAAACCTATCGGCAGAGGTTTCGCAGCACCATCGTTCCCTTGGGAGAGACTGTCAGAGAAAGTTACAACCGACTAAAAGGACTGTACAAGAGGTGGATGCGCCCAGACCATCGCAGCAAAGACCAGATTGGAGAAATTGTCATTCTGGAGCAGTACTTGAGAGTTCTTCAACCTGAGGTCCGAATTTGGGTAAAGGAGCACAATCCTAAGACTGGGGAGGAAGCAGCAGAGTTGGCAGAGCGCTACATGGCAGCACACCGGGAGCCCTACAGGAAGAAGGGGCCAACTGGGAAGCTCAAGTATGAAGGACACCGACCCATTCAACCGGCAGACTTGGGTAATGCTGACATTGGGGCTCGGAGACAGTTTGTAAAGTTACAACCAAAAGGTGACTTTATTTGTTTCAACTGTCAACAACCTGGCCATAAGGCTTCCATGTGTCCTGTACGAAAACCCAAACCTGTAGAATTTTGTTCAGTGCCTAGAGCGGGGCAAGAAATATTTCAAGAAAGTCATTTCAGACATAGACATACAACCTTTGTCACTGTAAATGGGCAAGTGGTAAAAGCACTGGCTGACACAGGCAGCAATCAAACACTAGTTAAAGCTAAATTAGTCAGTAGTGACTTGCTCAATTATGAGAAGGTTGTAAATATCACTTGTGTTCATGGTGACAGTCAGGATTATCCCACGTCCAATTTGACTTTTGGGATTGAGGGCCAGTTTTTCACACTTAGGGTTGGTGTATTGAAGAATTTATATTATGATGTTGTTTTGGGAGATGACTTGCCTATATTGGACCATGTTGTCCAGAAAATCTCGAAAAATTGCACATGCATGGCAATCACTAGGTCTCAAACTAAAGGATTGGAACCGTTACCTAATCTCGATGATACACTTGTCCAAGCAGGAGGCAAGGTAAAGAAAACTAGACGGCAACGTAGGCAGGAAAAGAACCGGGGAAGTGTTCCTACTAACCTCCCAATACAGACTGGTATTGAGGACCCAATCATTAACCCGGAGTGGCAGATTCCTGAGAATTTTAGAGAACATCAGAAAAATGATCCAACTTTAAAATCACCGTTTGAGAAGGTTTTTGAAATTGATGGGGTGCCAGTGGGTGGCAAAAAGAGCTTGCAAGGAATCACTGGGGACCCGTTTATATTAAAAGATGATCTACTGTATATCTCTGACACAGCAACACCTAGATTGGTCATTCCAACCATGTACCGGCAGCTCGTTCTACATTTAGGACACACTATTCCATGGGCAGGACATCTCGGACAGGCAAAAACATATGACCGAGTCAGTCAGCGATTCTATTGGCCAGGGCTATATAAAGATGTGCAGGAATATTGCAGGCTATGTAGCACTTGTCAGATGGTAGCACCAGCTAAAAAGTCGGATAGGGGTTATTTACAGCCATTACCTATCATGAGTGTTCCATATGACAGGATAGCCATGGACATTATCGGTCCGTTGCCAAAGAGTAGCTCAGGATGCAAGTATGCTCTTGTAATCTGTGATTATGCAACCAGGTATCCAGATGTTTATCCACTTCGTTCAATGCAGGTGAAACATGTAGTCAGGTGCTTGATTGAGTTATTCTCAAGAACAGGCATTCCTAAGGAAATATTAACAGACCAAGGCACAAACTTCATGTCTCACCTGATGAAAGGCCTATATATCCAGCTTGGAGTTAAAGGAATAAGAACCACTCCTTACCATCCTGAAACTGATGGTCTTGTTGAAAGATTTAATGGAACGTTAAAACAAATGTTGAGGAAGTTCATTCATGACACTGGTAAAGACTGGGACAAATGGCTGCCTTTTCTGTTATTAAGCTTATCGAGAAGTGCCCCAGGCGTCAACTGGGTTTTCACCTTTTGAGTTGCTTTATGGTAGACAGGTCCGTGGACCCCTGGACATGCTGAAGGAGAACTGGGTGGCTGGAGAGGCGACCTCACACAGTGTCATCTCCTATATTCTTCAAATGAGGGACAAGTTGGAGAATTTCAGAGACATGGCAAAGAAACATATGGAGGAAAGTCAGAAAAAACAAAAGGTATGGTATGATAAACATGCCAGAGAGAGACATTTGCACCCTGGACAGAAGGTGTTAATATTGTTGCCTACTGGACCAAGTAAGCTACTGGCAAAGTGGCAGGGCCCATACACTGTGACCAGGAAAATAGGACCCGTCACCTATGAGATTCTCTGCCCTGACAAACAAAAGAAGAAGCAGATTCTTCACGTGAATTTGCTGAAGCTATATGCCGAGAAGGAATCGGAGACACCCAGCTCCCAAAGTCTCTTCATCAGAGAAATTCCAGTGACTGAGACAGAGGAGATGGATGAGGCTGAGGTGACACCAAGAGGGAAGGAAGTAATCCTGAAGTGACCCGTTACACCTCAGCCCAGAGCAACAAATTCAAGTGGCAGAGGTAAAGGAATCATTTTCTTCACTATTCAAAGATAAACCTGGTCGAACTGATCTCATCACACACAAGATTGTGCTCAAAGAAAATAAACCTGTGCGTTTGAGACCATACAGGATTCCAGAGCGGCAGGTGGAACCACTGAAGCAGGAGGTACAAGCAATGCTCAATATGGGGTCATAGAACCATCTAAAAGTGAATGGTCTAACCCAGTTGTGTTGGTACCCAAAAAGGACTCACCTCAACTACGATTCTGCTCAGACATGAGGAAGCTCAATAGCATCTCATGTTTTGACTCCTACCCTATGCCTCGTATTGATGAGCTCGTGGAAAGATTGGGTAGAGCAAAATTCATCACAACTCTCGATCTTTGTAAAGGATACTGGCAGATCCCGCTCGACCCCAACTGTAAAGAATACACCGCTTTTCAGATTCGGGGTTAGGGCTCTTCCACTACACAGTTTTACCATTCGGTCTGCATGGAGCACCTGCGACCTTTCAAAGATTAATGGACATTATTCTCAAGGACTGTTCCAGTTTTTCGGCTGCCTATCTCGATGACGTCGTGATATACAGTGAGAGTTGGGAGGACCATCTCCTGCACCTTAAGACTGTCCTTGGAAAAATACAGGTGGCTGGTCTCACCATTAATGAGAGGAAATGCTCCTGGGCACAAGAGGAGGTGAGTTACCTGGGACATTTGATCGGGAAAGGGAAGATAAAGCCCCAGGTGGAGAAAGTGAAGGCTGTGGAGAATATACCTATTCCCCAGACTAAGAAGCAACTGAGATCATTTCTTGGACTGATTGGTTGGTATAGGAGGTTTATTCCACATTTTGCCACATTAGCAGCTCCCTTAACAGATCTCACAAGGAAGAACATTAAATCTCCTCTACCGTGGACAGCAGACTGTGAACGAGCTTTTAAAGCCTTAAAGTTTTTCATCTGTCAAGCTCCTGTATTGCAGAGTCCAGATTTTTCCAAGGAGTTTCTCGTGCAAGTGGATGCTTCTGATGTTGGTCTTGGTGCGGTGCTGGTGCAAGGCAGTGCTGGTGAGGAGAGACCCATCCTGTTCCTGAGTAGGAAACTTTTTGAACGGGAGAAGAAATACTCAACCATTGAGAAGGAAGCTCTAGCCATCAAGTGGGCTGTGGACTCCCTTCGGTACTACCTCCTTGGAAGAGAATTCAAGTTACAAACTGACCATCGCGCTCTGAAGTGGATGCACTCCATGCAACACCAGAATGCCAGGATACTGCGGTGGTGTCTTGCCCTTCAGCCATACCAGTTCACCATTGGGCATTGCCAGGGTAAGAAGAACGTTATTGCTGATTATTTGTCGAGGTTGTCGGAACCTGGGGGAGAGGGGGTAAGCGATGTCATGATGACAATAGACATCTGTTGAGATTTCTGTTTTTTGTGGGTTTTGGATGGAAGAAAGGTGCACATTTCTTTCCATCCAAAACTGTGTTGTACTTAATGCACTTTGCAGAATGCTAATCATTTCAGATGAGGTAATTGCAACCACCTGGGAAAGGCCAATTGTTGCTTGGACCTGATTGGCCTGAAGCTCAAGTGAACTCCCTTTATAAGAGGAATGAGGAAGTCACTGGGGCCCGGACAACTTGGAGAGCAGTGCTACATGTGGGCTGGTCATCTGTCACTCCTGAAAATAAAGAAAACTGGAAAACCTCCTTCCTGCATCCTGGCTGAATTGCCTTTTTATTCTTCGTCACCTGGCCTGCTGTATCGCCGCATAACAACGACCATGTATAGTAAGGCGTTTTTAGCTGAAAAAAACGACCATGTATATAGTAGGGCGTTTTTAACAAAAAAAACAACCATGTATAGTAAGGCATTTTTAACAAAAAAACGACCATGTATAGTCAGGAATTTTTAACAAAAAAATTACCATGTATAGTCAGGCATTTTTAGCTGAAAAAAAGACCATATAGTAAGGCGTTTTTAGCCGAACAAAAACGACCATGTATAGTAAGGCGTTTTTTTTCCGAAAAAAACAACCATGTATAGTAAGGCGTTTTTAGCGGAAAAAAAACAACCATGTATAGTAAGGCTTTTTTAACAACAAAAAATTGACCATGTATAGTCAGGGGTTTTGTGCCGAAAAAACAACCATATATAGTAAGGCATTTTTAGCCGAAAAAAACTACCATGTATATAGTAGGGCGTTTTAACAAAAACAAACAACCATGTATAGTAAGGCATTTTTAACAAAAAAATGACCATGTATAGTAAGGCGTTTTTAGCCGAAAAACACGACCATGTATAGTAAAGCATTTTTAGCAGAAAAAACGACCATGTATAGTAAGGCGTTTTTAGCTGAAAAAAACGACCATGTATATAGTAGGGCGTTTTTAACAAAAAAAACAACCATGTATAGTAAGGCATTTTTAACAAAAAAACGACCATGTATAGCAAGGTGTTTTTAACAAAAAAACGACCATGTATAGTCAGGCATTTTTAACAAAAAAATTACCATGTATAGTAAGGCATTTTTAGCTGAAAAAAAGACCATATAGTAAGGCGTTTTTAGCCGAACAAAAACGACCATGTATAGTAAGGCGTTTTTTGCCGAAAAAACGACCACGTATAGTAAGGCGTTTTTTTCCGAAAAAAACAACCATGTATAGTAAGGCGTTTTTAGCGGAAAAAAAACAACCATGTATAGTAAGGCTTTTTTAACAACAAAAAATTGACCATGTATAGTCAGGGGTTTTGTGCCGAAAAAAACAACCATGTATAGTAAGGCGTTTTTAGCCGAAAAAAACTCGACCATGTATAGTAAGGCGTTTTTTGCCGAAAAAAAACCCGACCATGTTTAGTAAGGCGTTTTTAGCCGAAAAAAACGACCATGTATATAGTAGGGCGTTTTAACAAAAACAAACGATGATGTATAGTAAGGCATTTTTAACAAAAAAAAACGACCATGTATAGTAAGGCGTTTTTAGCCGAAAAACACGACCATGTATAGTAAGGCATTTTTAGCAGAAAAAACGACCATGTATAGTAAGGCATTTTTAACAAAAAAATGACCATGTATAGTAAGGCGTTTTTAACAAAAAAAACGACCATGTATAGTAAGGCGTTTTTAGCCGAACAAAAACGACCATGTATAGTAAGGCATTTTTAGCTGAAAAAAACGACCATGTATAGTAAGGCATTTTTAACAAAAAAATGACCATGTATAGTAAGGCGTTTTTAACAAAAAAAAACGACCATGTATAGTAAGGCGTTTTTAGCCAAACAAAAACGACCATGTATAGTAAGGCGTTTTTAGCCGAACAAAAACGACCATGTATAGTAAGGCGTTTTTAGCTGAAAAAAACGACCATGTATATAGTAGGGCGTTTTTAACAAAAAAAACGACCATGTATAGTCAGGCATTTTAACCAAAAAAATTGACCATGTATAGTCAGGCGTTTTTTGCCGAAAAAAACAACCATGAATAGTAAGGCATTTTTAAGACAAAAAAACCGACCATGTATAGCAAGGTGTTTTTAACAAAAAAAACGACCATGGCATTTTTAGCTGAAAAAAACGACCATGTAGTAAGGCGTTTTTAGCCGAAAAAAACGACCATGTATATTAAGGCGTTTTTAGCCGAAAAAAAACGACCATGTATAGTAAGGCATTTTTAACAAAAAAAAAACGATCATGTATAGTAAGGCGTTTTTAGCCGATAAAAACGACCATGTATAGTAAGGCATTTTTAACAAAAAACCCGACCATGTATAGTAAGGCGTTTTTAGCTGAAACAAACGACCATGTATATAGTAGGGCGTTTTTAACAAAAAAAATGACCATGTATAGTAAGGCGTTTTTAACAAAAAAAATGACCATGTATAGTAAGGCGTTTTTAGCGAAAAAAATGACCATGTATAGTAAGGCATTTTTAGCTGAAAAAAAAGACCATATAGTAAGGCGTTTTTAGCCGAACAAAAACGACCATGTATAGTAAGGCGTTTTTAGCTGAAAAAAACGACCATGTATATAGTAGGGCGTTTTTAACAAAAAAAATTGACCATGTATAGTCAGGCGTTTTTTGCCGAAAAAAACAACCATGAATAGTAAGGCATTTTTAAGACAAAAAAACCGACCATGTATAGCAAGGTGTTTTTAACAAAAAAAACGACCATGGCATTTTTAGCTGAAAAAAACGACCATGTAGTAAGGCGTTTTTAGCCGAAAAAAACGACCATGTATATTAAGGCGTTTTTAGCCGAAAAAAACCGACCATGTATAGTCAGGCGTTTTTTGCCGAAAAAAACAACCATGAATAGTAAGGCATTTTTAAGACAAAAAAACCGACCATGTATAGCAAGGTGTTTTTAACAAAAAAAACAACAATGGCATTTTTAGCTGAAAAAAACGACCATGTAGTAAGGCGTTTTTAGCCAAAAAAACCGACCATGTATAGTAAGGCGTTTTTAGCTGAAACAAACGACCATGTATATAGTAGGGCGTTTTTAACAAAAAAAATGACCATGTATAGTCAGGCATTTTTAACAAAAAAATTACCATGTATAGTAAGGCATTTTTAGCTGAAAAAAAAAGACCATATAGTAAGGCGTTTTTAGCCGAACAAAAACGACCATGTATAGTAAGGCCTTTTTTGCCGAAAAAACGACCACGTATAGTAAGGCGTTTTTTGCCGAAAAAAACGACCATGTATAGTAAGGCGTTTTTAGCCGAAAAAACCCGACCATGTATAGTCAGGCTTTTTTAACAACAAAAAATTGACCATGTATAGTCAGGCGTTTTTTGCCGAAAAAAACGACCATGTATAGTAAGGCGTTTTTATGCCGAAAAAAACGACCATGTATATAGTAGGGCGTTTTTAACAAAAAAAAACGACCATGTATAGCATGTATAGTAAGGCATTTTTAACAAAAAAAAAGACCATGTATAGTAAGGTGTCTTAGCTGAAAAAACCCGACCATGTATAGTAAGGCTTTTTTAACAAAAAAAAATTGACCATGTGTAGTCAGGCTTTTATAACAAAAAAAATTGACCATGTATAGTCAGGCGTTTTTAGCCGAAAAAAACGACCATGTATAGTAAGGCGTTTTTTGCCCCAAAAAACGACCATGTATAGTAAGGCGTTTTTTGCCCCAAAAAACGACCATGTATAGTAAGGCGTTTTTAGCGGAAAAAAGCCGACCATGTATAGTAAGGCTTTTTTAACAAAAAAAATTTTTACCATCTATAGTCAGGCGTTTTTTGCCGAAAAAACAACCATGTATAGTAAGGCGTTTTTTGCCGAAAAAAAACGACCATGTTTAGTAAGCCGTTTTTAGCCGAAAAAAACGACCATGTATAGTAAGGCGTTTTAACAAAAAAAAACCGATGACGTATAGTAAGGCATTTTTAACAAAAAAAACCCCGACCATGTCTAGTAAGGCGTTTTTAGCCGAAAAAAACGACCATGTATATTGTAGGGCGTTTTAACAAAAAAAAGTAACAAAAAAACCCGACCATTATAAGTAAGGCGTTTTAAGCCGAAAAAAAATGACCATGTATAGTAAGGCATTTTTAAGACAAAAAAAAAAACGACCATGTATAGCAAGGCGTTTTTAACAAAAAAAACGACCATGGCGTTTTTAGCTGAAAAAAACGACCATGTATAGTGAGGCGTTTTAGCGAAAAATGACCATGTATATAGTAGGGAGTTTTAACAAAAAAAAGTAACAAAAAAAAAACGACCATTTATAGTAAGGCGTTTTTACCCGAAAAAAACGACCATTTATAGTAAGGCGTTTTTACCCGAAAAAAACAACCATGTATATTAAGGCGTTTTTAGCCGAAAAAAAACGACCATGTTTAGTAAGCCGTTTTTACCCGAAAAAAACGACCATGTATAGTAAGGCGTTTTAACAAAAAAAAACGATGACGTATAGTAAGGCATTTTTAACAAAAAAAACCCCGACCATGTCTAGTAAGGCGTTTTTAGCCGAAAAAAACGACCATGTATATTGTAGGGCGTTTTAACAAAAAAAAGTAACAAAAAAACCCGACCATTATAAGCAAGGCGTTTTAAGCCGAAAAAAAATGACCATGTATAGCAAGGCGTTTTTAACAAAAAAAACGACCATGGCGTTTTTAGCTGAAAAAAACGACCATGTATAGTGAGGCGTTTTTAGCCGAAAAAAATGACCATGTATATAGTAGGGAGTTTTAACAAAAAAAAGTAACAAAAAAAAAACGACCATTTATAGTAAGGCGTTTTTACCCGAAAAAAACGACCATTTATAGTAAGGCGTTTTTAGCCGAAAAAAACAACCATGTATATTAAGGCGTTTTTAGCCGAAAAAAAACGACCATGTATAGTAAGGCGTTTTTAGCCGATAAAAACGACCATGTATAGAAAGGCGTTTTATGCTGAAAAAAACGACCATGTATTGTTAGCATGGGTTCAAACCCTCCGCTCAGTGATGTGTAAAAATACACCTGTTTTCCTGCAAACCCTATTGTGCAAAACAAATCATAGTCACTGGTGGTGTAGAGGTATACATGCTGGCTTTCCATCATAGCAACCCTGCTTAGTAATGTGAGAAAATACAGCACCAATCACTTTTTCCTGCGAACCCTCCAGGGTGCATGTCAAATATGCTTAACGTGCAGAGTGAGTCTCAGTAACTGGTGGTGTAGAGGTATACACGCTGGCTTTCCGTCCAGGCAACCCTGGTTCAAGCCCTGCTCAGTGATAAGAGAAAATACAACATCACTCAGTTGTTTTCCTGCAAACCCTCCAGAGTGAACGTCAAATACGCCTATTGTGCACAACAAATCACAGTCACTGGTGGTGTAGAGGTATACACGCTGGCTTTCCATCATAGCAACCCTGGTTCAAGCCCTGCTCAGTGATGTGAGAAAATACAGCACCAATCACTTTTTCCTGCAAACCCTCCAGGGTGCATGTCAAATATGCTTAACGTGCAGAGGAAGTCACAGTAACTGGTGGTGTAGCGGTGTACACGCTGGCTTTCTGTCCAGGCAACCCCGGTTCAAGTCCTGCTCAGTGATGTGAGAAAATACAACACCAATCAGTTGTTTTACTGCAAACCCCCAAGAGTGCATGTCAAATACGCCTATTGTGCAGAACAAATCACAGTCAGTGGTGGTGTAGAGGTATACACGCTGGCTTTCCATCATAGCAACCCCGGTTCAAGCCCTGCTTAGTAATGTGAGAAAATACAGCGCCAATCACTTTTTCCTGCAAACCCTCCAGGGTGAATGTCAAATATGCTTAACGTGCAGAGTAAGTCACAGTAACTGGTGGTGTAGAGGTGTACACGCTGGCTTTCCGTCCAGGCAACCCCGGTTCAAGTCCCGTTCAGTGATGAGAGAAAATACAACACCAATCAGTTGTTTTACTGCAAACCCCCAAGAGTGCATGTCAAATACGTCTATTGTGCAAAACAAGCGACAGTCACTGGTGGTGTAGAGGCATACGCACTGGCTTTCCGTCCAGGCAACCCTGGTTCAAGTCTCGCTCAGTGGAAAAAAACCCACGATGTTTTTAGTAAGGCGTTTTTAGCCGAAAAAAACGACCATGTATAGTAAGGCATTTAAAAAAAAACCGACCATGTATAGTAAGGCGTTTTTAGCCAAAAAAACCAACCATGTAAAGTAAGGCGTTTTTAGCCGAACAAAACGACCATGTATAGCAAGGCGTTTTTTGCCGAAAAAAACGACCATGTATATAGTAGGGCGTTTTTAACAAAAAAAAAACCGACCATGTATACTAAGGCGTTTTAGCGAAAAACGACCATGTATAGTAAGGCGTTTTTGCGAAAAACGACCATGTATAGTAAGGCGTTTTTAGCGAAAAAATGACCATGTATAGTAAGGCGTTTTAGCGAATAAAACGACCATGTATAGTAAGGCATTTTTAGCGAAAAAAACGACCATGTATAGTAAGGCGTTTTGCGAAAAAAGCGACCATGTATATAGTAGGGCGTTTTTAACAAAAAAAAAACCGACCATGTATACTAAGGCGTTTTTAGCCGAAAAAAACGACCATGTATAGTAAGGCGTTTTTGCGAAAAAAAGCGACCATGTATAGTAAGGCATTTTAGCGAAAACGACCATGTATAGTAAGGCGTTTTAGCGAAAAAACGACCATGTATAGCAAGGCGTTTTTAGCCGAAAAAAACGACCATGTATAGTAAGGCATTTTCAACACAAAAAACGACGATTTATAGTAAGGCGTTTTTAACAAAAGAAACAACCATGTATAGTAAGGCGTTTTTAGCCGAAAAAAACGACCATGTATAGTAAGGCATTTTTAGCCGAAAAAAACGACCATGTATAGTAAGGCATTTTTAGCGAAAAACGACCATGTATAGTAAGGCATTTTTAGCGAAAAAACGACCATGTATAGTAAGGCATTTTCAAGACAAAAAACGACGATTTATAGTAAGGCGTTTTTAACAAAAGAAACAACCATGTATAGTAAGGCGTTTTTTGCCAAAAAAAACGACCATGTATAGCAAGGCATTTTTAGCCGAAAAAAACGACCATGTATAGTAAGGCGTTTTTAACCAAAAAAATGACCATGTATAGTAAGGCGTTTTGCGAAAAAAGCGACCATGTATAGTAAGGCGTTTTGCGAAAAAACGACCATGTATAGTAAGGCGTTTTTAGCCGAAAAAAATGACCATGTATAGTAAGGCGTTTTTAACAAAAAAAAAACCGACCATGTATACTAAGGCGTTTTTAGCCGAAAAAAACGACCATGTAAAGTAAGACGTTTTTAGCCGAAAAAGACGACCATGTATAGTAAGGCGTTTTTAGCTGAAAAAAACGACCATGTATAGTAAGGCGTTTTTAGCCGAAAAAAACGATCATGTAAAGTAAGGCGTTTTTAGCCGAAAAAGCGACCATGTATAGTAAGGCGTTTTAGCTGAAAAAACGACCATGTATAGTAAGGCGTTTTGAGCCGAAAAAAATGACCATGGATAGTAAGGCATTTTTCACAAAAAAAACGACCATGTATAGTAAGGCATTTTTAGCCGAAAAAAACGAGCATGTATAGAAAGGCGTTTTTGCGAAAAACGACCATGTGTACTAAGGCGTTTTAACAAAAAAATGACCATGTATACTAAGGCGTTTTAGCGAAAAAAACGACCATGTATAGTAAGGCGTTTTTGCGAAAAACGACCATGTATAGTAAGGCGTTTTTAGCGAAAAACGACCATGTATAGTAAGGCGTTTTTAGCGAAAAACGACCATGTATAGTAAGGCATTTTTAGCGAAAAAGCGAGCATGTATAGTAAGGCATTTTTAGCGAAAAACGACCATGTATAGTAAGGCGTTTTTGCGAAAAACGACCATGTATATAGTAGGGCGTTTTTAACAAAAAAAAAACCGACCATGTATACTAAGGCGTTTTTAGCGAAAAACGACCATGTATAGTAAGGCGTTTTTGCGAAAAAACGACCATGTACAGTAAGGCATTTTTAGCGAAAAACGACCATGTATAGTAAGGCGTTTTAGCGAAAAACGACCATGTATAGTAAGGCGTTTTTAGCAAAAAACGACCATGTATAGTAAGGCATTTTCAACACAAAAACGACGATTTATAGTAAGGCGTTTTAACAAAAAAACAACCATGTATAGTAAGGCGTTTTTAGCGAAAAAACGACCATGTATAGTAAGGCATTTTTAGCGAAAAAACGACCATGTATAGTAAGGCATTTTTAGCGAATAAAACGACCATGTATAGTAAGGCATTTTAGCGAATAAAGGACCATGTATAGTAAGGCATTTTCAACACAAAAACGACGATTTATAGTAAGGCGTTTTAACAAAAAAACAACCATGTATAGTAAGGCGTTTTTGCCCAAAAACGACCATGTATAGTAAGGCATTTTTAGCGAAAAAACGACCATGTATAGTAAGGCGTTTTAACCAAAAAATGACCATGTATAGTAAGGCGTTTTTGCGAAAAACGACCATGTATAGTAAGGCGTTTTTGCGAAAAAACGACCATGTATAGTAAGGCGTTTTAGCGAAAAAATGACCATGTATAGTAAGGCGTTTTTAGCGAAAAAACGACCATGAATAGTAAGGCATTTTTAGCGAAAAAACGACCATGTATAGTAAAGCGTTTTTGCGAAAAAACGACCATGTATATAGTAGGCGTTTTTAACAAAAAAAAAATGACCATGTATACTAAGGCGTTTTTAGCGAAAAAAAACGACCATGTATAGTAAGGCGTTTTTAGCGAAAAAACGACCATGTATAGTAAGGCGTTTTTGCGAAAAACGACCATGTATATAGTAGGCGTTTTAACAACAAAAAAACGACCATGTATACTAAGGCGTTTTAGCGAAAAAACGACCATGTTTAGTAAGGCGTTTTTGCGAAAAACGACCATGTATAGTAAGGCATTTTTAGCTGAAAAACAACCATGTATACTAAGGCGTTTTTAGCTGAAAAAACGACCATGTATAGTAAGGCATTTTAGCGAAAAAAACGATCATGTAAAGTAAGGCGTTTTTAGCGAAAAAACGACCATGTATAGTAAGGCGTTTTAGCTGAAAAAACGACAATGTATAGTAAGGCGTTTTGAGCGAAAAAAATGACCATGTATACTAAGGCGTTTTAGCGAAAAAACGACCATGTATAGTAAGGCATTTTTAGCGGAAAAAAACGACCATGTATAGTAAGGCATTTTTAGCCGGAAAAAACGACCATGTATAGTAAGGCGTTTTTTGCCGAAAAAAACGACCATGTATACTAAGGCGTTTTTAACAAAAAAAAAACGACCATGTATACTAAGGCGTTTTTAGCCGAAAAAAATCGACCATGAATAGTAAGGCATTTTTAGCCGAAAAAAACGACCATGTATAGTAAAGCGTTTTTTGCCGAAAAAAACGACCATGTATATAGTAGGGCGTTTTTAACAAAAAAAACTTACTATACATGGCTAAAAACCATGTATAGTAAGGCGTTTTTAGCCGAAAAAAACGACCATGTATAGTAAGGCGTTTTTAGCGGAAAAAAACGACCATGTATAGTAAGGCATTTTTAGCGAAAAAACGACCATGTATAGTAAGGCATTTTTAGCGAAAAAACGACCATGTATAGTAAGGCGTTTTTGCGAAAAACGACCATGTATATAGTAGGCGTTTAAAAAAAAACGACCATGTATACTAAGGCGTTTTAGCGAAAAAACGACCATGTATAGTAAGGCGTTTTGGCGAAAAACGACCATGTATAGTAAGGCGTTTTTGGCCGAAAAAAACGACCATGTAAAGTAAGGCGTTTTTAGCCGCGACAATGTATAGTAAGGCGTTTTAGCTGAAAAAACGACCATGTATAGTAAGGTGTTTTTAGCGAAAAAACGACCATGTATAGTAAGGCGTTTTTGCGAAAAACGACCATGTATATAGTAGGGCGTTTTTAACAAAAAAAAAAAAAAACGACCATGTATACTAAGGCGTTTTTAGCGAAAAAACGACCATGTATAGTAAGGCGTTTTTGCGAAAAAACGACCATGTATAGTAAGGCATTTTTAGCTGAAAAAACAACCATGTATAGTAAGGCGTTTTTAGCTGAAAAAAACGACCATGTATAGTAAGGCGTTTTTAGCCGAAAAAAACGACCATGTATAGTAAGGCGTTTTTAGCTGAAAAAAACGACAATGTATAGTAAGGCGTTTTGAGCCGAAAAAAATGACCATGTATAGTAAGGCGTTTTTAGCGAAAAACGACCATGTATAGTAAGGCATTTTAGCGAAAAAACGACCATGTATAGTAAGGCATTTTTAGCGAAAAAAACGACCATGTATAGTAAGGCGTTTTTGCGAAAAAACGACCATGTATACTAAGGCGTTTTAACAAAAAAACGACCATGTATACTAAGGCGTTTTTAGCGAAAAAATCGACCATGTATAGTAAGGCGTTTTGGCGAAAAAACGACCATGTATACTAAGGCGTTTTAGCGATAAAACGACCATGTATAGTAAGGCATTTTTAGCGAAAAAACGACCATGTATAGAAAGGCGTTTTTGCGAAAAAACGACCATGTATAGTAAGGCGTTTTTAGCGAAAAACGACCATGTATAGTAAGGCGTTTTTGCGAAAAAACGACCATGTATATAGTAGGCGTTTAAAAAAAAAAAACGACCATGTATACTAAGGCGTTTTAGCGAAAAAAACGACCATGTATAGTAAGGCGTTTTTGCGAAAAACGACCATGTATAGTAAGGCATTTTAGCGAAAAACGACCATGTATAGTAAAGCGTTTTTAGCGAAAAAACGACCATGTATAGCAAGGCGTTTTTAGCGAAAAAACGACCATGTATAGTAAGGCATTTTTAGCGAAAAAACGACCATGTATAGTAAGGCATTTTCAACACAAAAACGACCATGTATAGTAAGGCGTTTTTAACAAAAAAACAACCATGTATAGTAAGGCGTTTTTAGCGAAAAAACGACCATGTATACTAAGGCGTTTTTAGCGAAAAAAACGACCATGTATAGTAAGGCGTTTTTGCCCAAAAACGACCATGTATAGTAAGGCATTTTAGCGAAAAAAAGCGACCATGTATAGTAAGGCGTTTTAACCAAAAAAATGACCATGTATAGTAAGGCGTTTTTGCGAAAAACGACCATGTATAGTAAGGCGTTTTTGCGAAAAAAATGACCATGTATAGTAAGGCGTTTTTAGCGAAAAAATGACCATGTATAGTAAGGCGTTTTAGCGAAAAAACGACCATGTAAAGTAAGGCGTTTTCAGCGAAAAAGACGACCATGTATAGTAAGGCGTTTTAGCTGAAAAAACAACCATGTATAGTAAGGCATTTTTAGCGAAAAAAACGATCATGTAAAGTAAGACGTTTTTAGCCGAAAAAGACGACCATGTATAGTAAGGCGTTTTTAGCTGAAAAAAACGACAATGTATAGTAAGGCGTTTTGAGCCGAAAAAAATGACCATGTATAGTAAGGCATTTTTAGCGAAAAAAAACGACCATGTATAGTAAGGCATTTTAGCGAAAAAACGACCATGTATAGTAAGGCATTTTAGCGAAAAAACCACCATGTATAGTAAGGCATTTTCAACACAAAAAACGACGATTTATAGTAAGGCGTTTTTAACAAAAGAAACAACCATGTATAGTAAGGCGTTTTTTGCCCAAAAAAACGACCATGTATAGCAAGGCATTTTTAGCCGAAAAAAACGACCATGTATAGTAAGGCGTTTTTAACCAAAAAAATGACCATGTATAGTAAGGCGTTTTTTGCCGAAAAAAACGACCATGTATAGTAAGGCGTTTTTAGCGAAAAAATGACCATGTATAGTAAGGCGTTTTTAGCGGAAAAAAACGACCATGAATAGTAAGGCATTTTTAGCCGAAAAAAACGACCATGTATAGTAAAGCGTTTTTTGCCGAAAAAAACGACCATGTATATAGTAGGGCGTTTTTAACAAAAAAAAAAAATGACCATGTATACTAAGGCGTTTTTAGCCGAAAAAAACGACCATGTATAGTAAGGCGTTTTTAGCCGAAAAAAACGACCATGTATAGTAAGGCGTTTTTTGCCGAAAAAAACGACCATGTATATAGTAGGGCGTTTTTAACAAAAAAAAACGACCATGTATACTAAGGCGTTTTTAGCCGAAAAAAACGACCATGTTTAGTAAGGCGTTTTTGGCCGAAAAAACGACCATGTATAGTAAGGCATTTTTAGCTGAAAAAAACAACCATGTATACTAAGGCGTTTTTAGCTGAAAAAAACGACCATGTATAGTAAGGCATTTTTAGCCGAAAAAAACGATCATGTATAGTAAGACGTTTTTAGCGAAAAAACGACCATGTATAGTAAGGCATTTTTAGCGAAAAACGACCATGTATAGAAAGGCGTTTTTGCGAAAAAACGACCATGTATACTAAGGCGTTTTAACAAAAAAATGACCATGTATACTAAGGCGTTTTAGCGAAAAAAACGACCATGTATAGTAAGGCGTTTTTGCGAAAAAACAACCATGTATAGTAAGGCGTTTTTAGCGAAAAAGCGACCATGTATAGTAAGGCGTTTTTGCGAAAAAAACGACCATGTATAGTAAGGCGTTTTTGCGAAAAACGACCATGTATAGTAAGGCGTTTTAGCGAAAAAAGCGACCATGTATAGTAAGGCATTTTTAGCGAAAAAAACGACCATGTATAGTAAGGCATTTTTAGCGAAAAACGACCATGTATAGTAAGGCGTTTTTGCGAAAAACGACCATGTATACTAAGGCGTTTTTAACAAAAAAAAACGACCATGTATACTAAGGCGTTTTTAGCGAAAAAATCGACCATGTATAGTAAGGCGTTTTGGCGAAAAAAGCGACCATGTATAGTAAGGCGTTTTTAGCGAAAAAACGACCATGTATAGTAAGGCATTTTTAGCCGAAAAAAACGACCATGTATAGAAAGGCGTTTTTTGCCGAAAAAAACGACCATGTGTACTAAGGCGTTTTTAACAAAAAAAAATGACCATGTATACTAAGGCGTTTTTAGCCGAAAAAAAACGACCATGTATAGTAAGGCGTTTTTGCGAAAAAACGACCATGTATAGTAAGGCGTTTTTAGCGAAAAACGACCATGTATAGTAAGGCGTTTTTGCGAAAAAACGACCATGTATATAGTAGGCGTTTAAAAAACAAAAACGTCCATGTATACTAAGGCGTTTTAGCGAAAAAACGACCATGTATAGTAAGGCGTTTTTGCGAAAAACGACCATGTATAGTAAGGCATTTTTAGCGAAAAAACGACCATGTATAGTAAGGCGTTTTAGCGAAAAAACGACCATGTATAGCAAGGCGTTTTAGCGAAAAAAACGACCATGTATAGTAAGGCATTTTTAGTCGAAAAACGACCATGTATAGTAAGGCATTTTCAACACAAAAAACGACGATTTATAGTAAGGCGTTTTTAACAAAAGAAACAACCATGTATAGTAAGGCGTTTTTAGCCGAAAAAAACGACCATGTATACTAAGGCGTTTTTAGCTGAAAAAAACGACCATGTATAGTAAGGCGTTTTGAGCCGAAAAAAACGACCATGTATAGTAAGGCATTTTTAGCCGAAAGAAACAACCATGTATAGTAAGGCGTTTTTAGCCGAAAAAAACGACCATGTATACTAAGGCGTTTTTAGCTGAAAAAAATGACCATGTATAGCAAGGCATTTTTAGCCGAAAAAAACGACCATGTATAGTAAGGCGTTTTTAACCAAAAAAATGACCATGTATAGTAAGGCGTTTTTTGCCGAAAAAAACGACCATGTATAGTAAGGCGTTTTTGGCCGAAAAAAATGACCATGTATAGTAAGGCGTTTTTAGCCGAAAAAAATGACCATGTATAGTAAGGCGTTTTTAGCCGAAAAAAACGACCATGAATAGTAAGGCATTTTTAGCCGAAAAAAACGACCATGTATAGTAAAGCGTTTTTAGCCGAAAAAAACGACCATGTAAAGTAAGACGTTTTCAGCCGAAAAAGACGACCATGTAAAGTAAGACGTTTTTAGCCGAAAAAGACGACCATGTATAGTAAGGCGTTTTTAGCTGAAAAAAACGACAATGTATAGTAAGGCGTTTTGAGCCGAAAAAAATGACCATGTATAGTAAGGCATTTTTAGCCGAAAAAAACGACCATGTACAGTAAGGCATTTTTAGCCGAAAAAAACGACCATGTATAGTAAGGCATTTTTAGCCGAAAAAAACGACCATGTATAGTAAGGCGTTTTTTGCCAAAAAAAACAACCATGTATACTAAGGCGTTTTTAACAAAAAAAAACGACCATGTATACTAAGGCGTTTTTAGCCGAAAAAAATCGACCATGTATAGTAAGGCGTTTTTGGCCGAAAAAAACGACCATGTATAGTAAGAAGTTTTTAGCCGAAAAAAACGACCATGTATAGTAAGGCGTTTTTAGCCGAAAAAAACGACCATGTATAGTAAGGCATTTTTAGCCGAAAAAAACGACCATGTATAGTAAGGCATTTTTAACAAAAAAAACGACCATGTATAGTAAGGCGTTTTTAGACGAAAAAAAGGACCATGTATACTAAGGCGTTTTTTGCCGAAAAAAACGACCATGTAAGGCATTTTTAGCCGAAAAAAACGACCATGTATAGTAAGGCATTTTTAGCCGAAAAAAACGACCATGTATAGTAAGGCATTTTTAGCCGAAAAAAACGATCATGTAAAGTAAGACGTTTTTATCCGAAAAAGACGACCATGTATAGTAAGGCGTTTTTAGCTGAAAAAAACGACCATGTATAGTAAGGCGTTTTGAGCGGAAAAAAACGACCATGTATAGTAAGGCATTTTTAGCGAAAAAGCGACCATGTATAGTAAGGCGTTTTTAGCGAAAAACGACCATGTATAGCAAGGCGTTTTTAGCGAAAAACGACCATGTATAGTAAGGCATTTTCAACACAAAAAACGCCGATTTATAGTAAGGCGTTTTTAACAAAAGAAACAACCATGTATAGTAAGGCGTTTTTAGCCGAAAAAAACGACCATGTATAGTAAGGCATTTTTAGCCGAAAAAAACGACCATGTATAGTAAGGCATTTTTAGCCAAAAAAAACGACCATGTATAGTAAGGCATTTTTAGCCGAAAAAAACGACCATGTATAGTAAGGCATTTTCAACACAAAAAACGACGATTTATAGTAAGGCGTTTTTAACAAAAGAAACAACCATGTATAGTAAGGCGTTTTTGCCCAAAAAAACGACCATGTATAGCAAGGCATTTTTAGCCGAAAAAAACGACCATGTATAGTAAGGCGTTTTTAACCAAAAAAATGACCATGTATAGTAAGGCGTTTTGCGAAAAAACGACCATGTATAGTAAGGCGTTTTTGCGAAAAACGACCATGTATAGTAAGGCGTTTTAGCGAAAAAATGACCATGTATAGTAAGGCGTTTTTAGCGAAAAAACGACCATGAATAGTAAGGCATTTTTAGCGAAAAAGCGACCATGTATAGTAAAGCGTTTTTGCGAAAAACGACCATGTATATAGTAGGCGTTTTTAACAAAAAAAAATGACCATGTATACTAAGGCGTTTTAGCGAAAAAAACGACCATGTATAGTAAGGCGTTTTAGCGAAAAACGACCATGTATAGTAAGGCGTTTTGCGAAAAAACGACCATGTATATAGTAGGGCGTTTTTAACAACAACAAAAAAACGACCATGTATACTAAGGCGTTTTTAGCCGAAAAAAACGACCAAGTTTAGTAAGGCGTTTTTTGCCGAAAAAAACGACCATGTATACTAAGGCGTTTTTAGCTGAAAAAAACGACCATGTATAGTAAGGCATTTTTAGCCGAAAAAAACGATCATGTAAAGTAAGACGTTTTTAGCCGAAAAAGACGACCATGTATAGTAAGGCGTTTTTAGCTGAAAAAAACGACAATGTATAGTAAGACGTTTTGAGCCGAAAAAAATGACCATGTATACTAAGGCGTTTTAGCGAAAAAACGACCATGTATAGTAAGGCATTTTAGCGAAAAAACGACCATGTATAGTAAGGCATTTTAGCGGAAAACGACCATGTATAGTAAGGCGTTTTTGCGAAAAAACGACCATGTATACTAAGGCGTTTTTAACAAAAAAAAAACGACCATGTATACTAAGGCGTTTTAGCGAAAAAATCGACCATGAATAGTAAGGCATTTTTAGCCAAAAACGACCATGTATAGTAAAGCGTTTTTGCGAAAAAACGACCATGTATATAGTAGGGCGTTTTAACAAAAAACTTACTATACATGGCTAAAACCATGTATAGTAAGGCGTTTTGCGAAAAAACGACCATGTATAGTAAGGCGTTTTAGCGAAAAACGACCATGTATAGTAAGGCATTTTTAGCGAAAAAGCGACCATGTATAGTAAGGCATTTTTAGCAAAAACGACCATGTATAGTAAGGCGTTTTTGCGAAAAACGACCATGTATATAGTAGGGCGTTTAAAAAAAAAAAAAACGTCCATGTATACTAAGGCGTTTTTAAAAAAAACGACCATGTATAGTAAGGCGTTTTGGCGAAAAACGACCATGTATAGTAAGGCGTTTTTAGCGGAAAAAAACGACCATGTAAAGTAAGACGTTTTTAGCCGAAAAAACGACCATGTATAGTAAGGCGTTTTTAGCTGAAAAAAACGACCATGTATACTAAGGCGTTTTTAGCTGAAAAAAACGACCATGTATAGTAAGGTATTTTTAGCCGAAAAAAACGACCATGTATAGTAAGGCGTTTTTTGCCGAAAAAAACAACCATGTATATAGTAGGGCGTTTTTAACAAAAAAAAATAAAACGACCATGTATACTAAGGCGTTTTTAGCCGAAAAAAACGACCATGTATAGTAAGGCGTTTTTTGCCGAAAAAAACGACCATGTATAGTAAGGCATTTTTAGCTGAAAAAAACAACCATGTATACCAGGGGTGTCAAAGTCAAATGGACGGAGGGCCAAATAAAAAATTTTGCTCCAAGCCGAGGGCCGGACTGATCGAATGTTCATTGAAAAATTTTAAACCTACCGCATGTAGTTTATTGAACCGAATTGAATCTACTGAAAACCTAACAACTTCATTTCAATATGATCAAATAAATAAAGCAACATTTTCTTATGGCTGTCAGTAAACTTTAATTTTCGAC
Source organism: Hippocampus mohnikei (assembly GCA_026261675.1). NCBI lineage: Eukaryota > Metazoa > Chordata > Actinopteri > Syngnathiformes > Syngnathidae > Hippocampus > Hippocampus mohnikei. Next base: position 8,342,520 of record JAKGUB010000106.1, on the reverse strand, counting down.
AGGCACAAAAGACAAAGTTTCTTTGGATAAAAATACCCATCAACATTGAATGAAAAGAAGCACCAGCAATAGCCCATATTTTCTCTTTTAGCAAAATTGGGCTACATTTACAGAACCCCCCCCAAATAATAGCAATTTTCGATCATTCACTCCTCAAATAAATCATGCTCCGTAGTTGTGCCATGCATAGGACGTAAAGCCAAAAACTCCTCTGTCACGCTTCGGCTTCAGTCCACTCCGCGGATGAAGATTGACAGCTGGGCAACGTCAGAAATGTCGGCGCTCTCATCCACAGCCAAGGAGTATGCGATGAAATGTTTTCCCCTTTTCACAAGCTGCTCTTTACGATTAATGGACAACTGCTCTACTCGCTCGGCAATGGTGTTTCTGCTCATGCTCACGTTTAAAAAGAGTTGCTTTTTTTCAGGGCAAACTTCGTCACAAACTTTAAGCATACAGTACAGTTTTTAATGAAATCCCCCTCCGTAAATGGCCGGGCTGATTTAGCGATCTCTTCTGCCACAATAAAACTGGCATTGACAGCAGCCTGGCTTTGTGATTTGGCTTTTTTGAACAGAGCCTGTTGAGATTTGAGGCTTCGTTTTAATTCCTCAACCTTCTGTAGCCTTCGTTCGATGTCCATATTATTGTTTTTGTCCGCGCGTTTCGTTTCATGCTGTCGTCTCAGATTATACTCTTTCAATACGGCCACACTTTCTCCACACAGAAGACACACAGGTTTTACAGCTACGTCCGTGAACATGACTCCCACCTTGTTTGAAACCCCCGGTTCTCGGTGTCCACCTTCCATTTTGCCATTTTTGATGGATATCTGCAAGCTAACGTCACTGTTATCCGAACGACTGCTGCACTAGTAAATATTGAAATAAAGCGCCCGACTGCTTGGCGCGGCACCGTTGCATTGTGGGAAATGTAGTATTGGTGCGTGTAAAAGCTCTGTGGGCTCTCGGCTTGCGGCCGTCCGCGGGCCGGTTCTAATAATAAATCAACATCATCCCAGGGGCCACTGAAAACCTTCTCGCGGGCCGGCACTTTGACATATGTGATGTATACTAAGGCGTTTTTAGCTGAAAAAAACGACCATGTATAGTAAGGCATTTTTAGCCGAAAAAAACGATCATGTAAAGTAAGACGTTTTTAGCCGAAAAAGACGACCATGTATAGTAAGGCGTTTTTAGCTGAAAAAAACGACAATGTATAGTAAGGCGTTTTGAGCCGAAAAAAATGACCATGTATACTAAGGCGTTTTTAGCCGAAAAAAACGACCATGTATAGTAAGGCATTTTTAGCCCAAAAAAACGACCATGTATAGTAGCATTTTTAGCCGAAAAAAACGACCATGTATAGTAAGGCATTTTTAGCCCAAAAAAACGACCATGTATAGTAGCATTTTTAGCCCAAAAAACGACCATGTATAGTAAGGCGTTTTTGCGAAAAAACGACCATGTATACTAAGGCGTTTTAACAAAAAAACGACCATGTATAGTAAGGCGTTTTTGGCGAAAAACGACCATGTATAGTAAGGCGTTTTTAGCGAAAAAAGCGACCATGTATAGTAAGGCATTTTTAGCGAAAAAGCGACCATGTATAGAAAGGCGTTTTTGCGAAAAACGACCATGTGTACTAAGGCGTTTTAACAAAAAAATGACCATGTATACTAAGGCGTTTTAGCGAAAAAAACGACCATGTATAGTAAGGCGTTTTTGCGAAAAACGACCATGTATAGTAAGGCGTTTTTAGCGAAAAAACGACCATGTATAGTAAGGCGTTTTTGCGAAAAACGACCATGTATATAGTAGGGCGTTTAAAAAAAAAAAAAAAACGTCCATGTATACTAAGGCGTTTTTAACGAAAAAACGACCATGTATAGTAAGGCGTTTTTGCGAAAAAACGACCATGTATAGTAAGGCATTTTTAGCGAAAAAACGACCATGTATATAGTAAGGCGTTTTTAGCGGAAAAAAACGACCATGTATAGCAAGGCGTTTTTAGCCGAAAAAAACGACCATGTATATTAAGGCATTTTTAGCCGAAAAAAACGACCATGTATAGTAAGGCATTTTCAACACAAAAAACGACGATTTATAGTAAGGCGTTTTTAACAAAAGAAACAACCATGTATAGTAAGGCGTTTTTAGCCGAAAAAAACGACCATGTATACTAAGGCGTTTTTAGCAGAAAAAAACGACCATGTATAGTAAGGCGTTTTTTGCCCAAAAAAACGACCATGTATAGCAAGGCATTTTTAGCCGAAAAAAACGACCATGTATAGTAAGGCGTTTTTAACCAAAAAAATGACCATGTATAGTAAGGCGTTTTTTGCCGAAAAAAACGACCATGTATAGTAAGGCGTTTTTGGCCGAAAAAAATGACCATGTATAGTAAGGCGTTTTTAGCGAAAAAATGACCATGTATAGTAAGGCGTTTTTAGCGAAAAAACGACCATGAATAGTAAGGCATTTTAGCGAAAAACGACCATGTATAGTAAAGCGTTTTTAGCGAAAAACGACCATGTAAAGTAAGACGTTTTCAGCCGAAAAAGACGACCATGTATAGTAAGGCGTTTTTAGCTGAGAGAAACAACCATGTATACTAAGGCGTTTTTAGCTGAAAAAAATGACCATGTATAGTAAGGCATTTTTAGCCGAAAAAAACGATCATGTAAAGTAAGACGTTTTTAGCCGAAAAAGACGACCATGTATAGTAAGGCGTTTTTAGCTGAAAAAGCGACAATGTATAGTACTGGCGTTTTGAGCGAAAAAATGACCATGTATAGTAAGGCATTTTTAGCGAAAAAACGACCATGTATAGTAAGGCATTTTTAGCGAAAAAAAGCGACCATGTATAGTAAGGCATTTTTAGCGAAAAAACGACCATGTATAGTAAGGCGTTTTTGCGAAAAAAACAACCATGTATACTAAGGCGTTTTTAACAAAAAAAAAACGACCATGTATACTAAGGCGTTTTTAGCCGAAAAAAATCGACCATGTATAGTAAGGCGTTTTTGGCCGAAAAAAACGACCATGTATAGTAAGAAGTTTTTAGCCGAAAAAAACGACCATGTATAGTAAGGCGTTTTTAGCGGAAAAAAACGACCATGTCTAGTAAGGCATTTTTAGCCGAAAAAAACGACCATGTATAGTAAGGCATTTTTAACAAAAAAAACGACCATGTATAGTAAGGCGTTTTTAGACGAAAAAAAGGACCATGTATCGTTAGGCGTTTTTAACAAAAAAAACGATGATTATAGTAAGCCGTTTTTTGCCGAAAGAAACGACCATGTATATAGTAAGGCGTTTTGGGCCGAAAAAAAAGACCATGTATTGTCAGGCGTTTTTAGTCGAAAAAAAATAAGCATGCATGACAGATCTTCAAAAAAGATATTTTCTTCTTTTTCTGTTTTTTTTTCCAGATATATTTTGGAAATATATCCATCCGTGCTATTAAGTGAACTGTACTTCGGTGATATATAGTACCACAAGTAAACTAAGTTTATCTCTTTAAAACATCCTCCATGCAATGTCGTTGCAGTTCACTACATGCAATGTATGAAAGGCATTGCATGTAGTGAACTGCAACAGCTTGAAAACGAAACCTAATGTGCTGACACGCATATATAAAAGTTGGAGGGGGTGGAGGGGGTGAACAGTTTGTGACTCATGCTGGGCCAATGTGGAGCAGTCCTTGAAGGACCGTTTCATTACCGGCCGTATTGCATATCGCCCCGCTTAAGGTGTCTGCCAGCGGAATCACTCTGTGACCATAAAAGCAGCCTTTGATCGTTCTCTAACGTTTGAAGATGGAAATTAAAAAGAGTTGACCAAAAAAAAGTGGGCCGCCGCAGAATCGCACCATCCATCCTCAGGCCTTACATGAGTTTGCATCATGACGTTTTACCGAACCGGCCCCTCTCTTCGGTCAACCACTTCAGCACCAAGCAGAGGGCACAATCAACTTTAAATCCCCCCTCCCTCCCTCACATTGTTGTTTCACTTTCTCTTTTATATTTAATACAGAGCAATGGCTGAATTGTGATACATTTGTGTTCTCATTTTAGCAATGTTTCTTTTCCGGACAGCACATTGTCTTAGAGGTTAACGTGTGCCTCACAATTCTAAGGTACTGACTCCAAGTCTGGGCTCACTTGATTGCCTTTATACCGTGGTGCCTCGAGATACGAGTTCAATTTGTTCCATTGCGACACTCTTATCTGAAATCATTTCCCCCTATTGAAATGAATAGAAAAGCCATTAATCTGTTCCAGCAATCCCACAACACTGAGCATTTGTTTTTTATTAAAGCAATAGTATTCTGTAATATTGTGCTTAAACATACTGTATAGTTGTGACATGATTAAAGAAAATTTAAGGAATAAGCAAGTTTATGTCCTTTTTTTGTGCATCATTTCAATGGAGATTATACTGCTTCTTGGTCAACCTGGGGGCAGTATAATACAGAAAAATGGATACGACTCCTCAGTAAGTTTTCTTCGCAGAGGACAAAGAATATATGTCTGTGAGTATTGTATTGGTCCGTCTACTGTACATGTTGCTCCTCTGTTCATGTTCACGGTTTTGTTTTGTTTTTTACCTGTGTAAGGTGTTTTGCATTATTTGTTAGCGTTAAACTAACAGACAATGTTTAGGCAATGGATGTGGTTGTCTGTCCTCTCTGTCTTTTTCCAATGAGTTTGGCAATTTTGCATATCATCCGAATCGCTCATGTCTCGAAAAACTTGTAAGTTGTGTCACTTGTATCTCAAGACACCACTGCACAATTGAAATGTTTGAGGGTGGTGGCAGTTTGGAGCTCATGAACGTATTATTCCAAATGTAATCAATGTGGACTTTTGTTTTGAAAGACAACCAAATGCCAGTTACACCAGTTTCAGAGAACAAATAGTAGTGGGCCTTGGATGAAGCATTGTACTGTAGTTTTCCTGATATAATCTGCGTCAGCACTTGATTCACCACCAATCTTTTTAGTGAGTATGTCTCTACATTTTTTTCCAGAAAAGAATAATCATTCCATTCCATCTTATTCCGCACTGTTTCGCCGTTGCAGAAAAAAATCAGAATCAATAGACACAAACGCAGGAGGGCGAGGATAAGTGGAAACAAAAATCAATGTGGCTTTCGAGTCAAGGTGAGAATGTTCTCACGACAGCTCGTCACTCTGACGTGTAACGGATTGTCTTTCCTAATCACTCTGAAAATAGAGGCACATTCTCCTCACAGCATCCACTTACAGATGTCACCATTTCAGTCTGTATCAGGTGACCAACATGTGGACGTGCGGTACTGGCAACTCACTCAACCTAAATGTTCAAATAAGTTTCAAACGTGAGTGAGCCACAAACAAAGTATCCTCAGAGCGCACTGAAAAAAAACAGGATGTTGAATTTACTCAATTTTATTTTGCCAAGTGGTTGCATAAAATAAAATTGTCTGGATCCAGATACTATTTTTTTTTTTTTAAGTAGACTATACATCTACTTACAGAATGCACGCAAACTTTACACAGGAAAGCCGGAGCCCAGACTTGAACCCTGAATCTCTTAGCAGATGTGCCATCTACTTGTGCATCTTGCTTCCTTCAAAGGAATAGTTACTGTTAGATTCTGTCAACAAAATACAAAACGAAAGAAAAAAGCAGTTTCATTAGTATTTATTGATAAGAAAATAACATAAGCTTCAGAACATAAAACTCAAAAACTGTGATATTGGTAGAAACCCAATTTACGTGAATAGTAGTTTCACTTGTGCCTTTTGTTGTGTAACCAACGCATATGGTATATGATTTATTTATTTTTTTCGGGTAAATACAGACATGCAAATTGTTGTATTGTTGATGCCACCATTTTAAAATAAATATTTCAAATAAATCAGGTAGACTGAACATGTGACCAACTGTATTTTACTAATAGGGGGTCCACCCTGTTCATGTTATATATTGAACTCTAACATCATATGCATCACATAAATGTATTCATATTCATCTCTTTAAAATGTGTACTGATCAACCTTTGCAGGGCTCCATAGCACAAAGTCATGTCAGCTCTAGCCTAGCCTAGCCTAGCCTGGATTCTCGTAACCGCAAATCCTCACGACACATTTCACTCCAAAGCTCAAAAAGCAAATGGCATTGTTGAATTCTACCAGAACTTTCTAATGGATGAAGAATGTCTTCCCCTGCAGCCACACTGACACATATCAGCGCTGCTTCATTTCTTTGTAGCTAATGGAGGTCAGAACAAGTCATGTTTTGATTTAAGCCCAAATTTGCAAAGTGGGCAGGTTGAACTTGACTGAAGGAGTCGGTGGTGGGATGTGAGTCTTTTTCGGAGAGAGAACATCCTTCGTCCTCATTGGCAGGCACGGCATAGGAATGTGCTTGTGTGTAAAATCCTTGATTGTCGAACATGGACCTCTCTGCCCATACCGGTTGTTAGCGTGTCGATGTCGTTCAAGTGCACACAAACGCAGTTTTGAAAGACCCAGCGTGATAGGTAGCCAGCTTTGTCCTGACGATATGGAGAGGTGTTTTTTCACCTTTGCGTGGGTGGGATCAAGCCAAAGCTTTGGTCAGAGAATGAGGAAGAACACCTGACGGCTTGATGCATGTGCAAGTGCTCATTTTCATAAGGGGAACTTCTGAATTCTTGAGGTTCACTAACAACATCCTTTATGAGCATTAGGACCACACTGAAAAGAAAGTACATAAAGAATGTAAGAATGAAGTTGATTGATTTCTTTTTCAAATTATTCTGTCAATAATGTCAATATTTTACGAGCAAATGATGTGGTGTTATGACGGCAGGTTAATGGAACAGTGTAAAATCGTCCCTAGGTGTGATTGTGAGTGCGTTTGGTTGTTCGTCTGTGTGTGCCCTGCGATTGGCTGGCAACCAGTTCAGGGTATACATACCAAAAAACATTTAGAAGTACAGTGAAACTCTTCTACAACGAAACCTACATGGGCGAAAATACCCCCTAGTGTGAAACGATCTTCATGCATTAGCACCATTCCCATTTTCCTGCCCCCAATACAACGAAAAAAACACTGTTGCGTTATTCCAAATCTTTTTCTCTTCTCTTGCCTCGCGACGAGATTCACTACAATGAAGTCTAATCCAACAGCGACCTCTACTCCTTCGTTCGGAAACGGCAACAGCAACCACCACACTGGTTTACACATGCGCAGTAGTCCAGGAAGTATTTGTTATTGTTAGTTTCAGACGCAGCAAGAACGTTGCATCGCTAAAATGGCTACAAAACGGACCTTTGGATGTCAAGCAGCTAAGACAAGAAGAGCCCTGACGCTGGAAGAGAGGGTAAAAGTGATCAAAATGAAAGACGGAGGAAGCAAAATAAAATACATTATCTAAGAAATTGATGTAAGTGAATGCTGATCGTAAATTTCGCAAATACTTTCCCTTTTTTTCTTTCTACACTGACTATATGAAGTGTCAAATAAGTGTATACTCATACTTATGCACTATTGGAATAAAAATAAAGAGCCCACATATGTTTGTGTGTGTGTGTGCGTGTGTGTGTTTACATCTGAGATCAAATTGGCTACAGTAAAAACCTCCTGTTGTGAAAGATTTCTTGCTGCAAAGGTGATTTCATTGTAGAGGAGTTCCACTGTAACCCCCTCCCCGAAAAAATAAGTTGGAGGAGTACAATTTTTTTTTTTTTTCCTTTATTTTCTGCACTGCAAAACTAAAATGATGTGACGGTGAAAGTCGATAAAAGAATGAAGCCTCAGTATAAAAAAAGCAGGAGTATAAAAGCTGAACACTTTGTGATTGTGTAAACGTTTGCGTGTGTCCCGGAGAAAGAACTACACGCTTAAATATCTTTCACTAGACGGGTTTCTTTTGAAACAAATATTGAACGATATGACATTGTTTAAGTTTGTGTTGGAACTTGAACCTTCAAAAATCCGACTCGATTCGCGCCATTTTGTCGTTTCAGTGTGGCCCGAACACTCCTTTGTACTTTCACCTTGCTTTTGTCCTTCCCGTTTTCCATCATGTGCTGTTCGGTCCACTTGTGCTTGGCACTCTTGTGCTTCATCTTTGTGTCCTGTCTGGTAGAAAGTGGCAGAAATTCATTCCATGCGGGGATTGTGAACAGAAGGTGGAAAGAGGAAAACAAACTAGACAGCCCCCGGGGGTTTGATCGTCCAGGCTCATCGAAGGTAAATCCTCAGACACTTGCGTCGCCACGACGACTTCAGACAGTTGTTTCGATCTTTTCGATGATCTCAATCATCGATTTGGAGGGAGACAGCAAGGAGCTTTCGTCCTGATCCCACAGGCTTCCAGGACTGGAGTGTCCATCCGTGCTCAGCTCGTCGTCCTCCCGCTCGCTCTCGTCCTCGCAGGATTCCATACAGTGCAGGCCGAGCGCGTTGATGCCGGAGTCCTCCGAGCTGGACGGGGACGAGCAATGGTCCATTTTGGAACCCTTGACTTTGTCCAAGGGGGAGGCGTGTTTTTTCTGTTCACTGCGTACGCGCTGGGCCGGCGCCGGCACGGCCTTGGCAGCGGGTTGCGGCTGAGGGGTGGTGGGAGCGGGGGGTGGAGGTGGTTCGGGCAGCGCGGGCGGCAGCGGGCGCTGCACGTAGCACATCTTCCCGTTGATGCGCTTGACCACGTAGTCGTCCACGAAGAGGTCGGCGATGACGCAGTACTTGGGAGACTCCAGGTGAGGAGGCGAGCGGAAGCAGGGCGCCAGCTTGAGGAAGCGCTCGGCCAGGGAGACGGACAGGTCCATGGTGCTGCTGTACTCCGTGGCCGCGGTGGGCACCGCTGTGCTGGGCAGCTGGCACACGTTGGTCATGGGTTGGTACACGTATTTGCCTGGAGGAGGATGAGCGGGACATCAATTAGCCATCTTTGGCAAGACTGTTAACTTGCAACAACACAGTGCCAATTATATCACACTTAAAAAAAAAAAAAACTGTTGCTGCTGAACCTAACACTTAATTCATTTTTAAAATGCTCAATATATTCCAATATCACACATATTATTTTTATTCCATTATTAGAAGTAATATTATGAAACCTTGATGCGCTTGAGAAAACAATGTGGGTCACAGGTGTCAAACTCAAGGCCCAGGGGCCAGATCTGGCCCGCCACATCATTTGATGTGGCCCGCCAATGCAAATCAACGATGGTAACTTTCACGATGCTTGCTAAAATCTCGACCAATAATTCAAATTCTCATTTGAAATAAACAAGAGTGATATTGTAAGCATTTTCTTGTTACTGAACCTCTCATTACAGTAACTTAAACAATAGTTGAATAAACCGTTATTCTTGACTTTTTTTATATGGTTTCGTCATCACGGCCCTCCGAGGAAAACTAAAATGTGGCCCGCGACAAAAATGAGATTGACACCCGTGATGTGGGTAGATTTCGAATTGAAAAGTTCATTTGCCTCTCTAATGAAAAAAATATAATTAAAAATGTGTTCATCAATGCAGTTTCAACAGAGGGTCCCCTCTAATTAGCATCACAGGTCACTCCAAACTTGTACTCAGTCAGTCCACCTGTTTCAAGGGTGACTGTGTACCACACCAAACACGGACCAGAGGAAGCACATCGAGAGTGTTCTCAGGAGATTAGAAAGAAAATGATACTTTGTTGAAAGGCACGTTAAAAGTTAAGGCTTTAAGACCATCCAACCAATTAGCTTGATGTTTCTGTGACCACAGGTGCCCCTATATTCAGAAATGTCAGATCCACGGGAGTGCAGCCAACTCAAACTACAACCAAAATTGTTACGTTCATCCTGCACTTCTCTGACAGAGCCACCCTGTGTCATGTTAGAATATTTGCTACAGCAATTGTGCTGGATTTCATGATGTGCAAGCAGTCATAACGTTCCGGCTGCTGAATGTACGATATATCCAGGGAATGTTCGCTCCGCTGAAGACGGTAAATTGCCCTCAGGTGTGAATGCGTCTCTATGGATCTTATGGGGATAGAAAATGAATGGACGTATAGAAGAGTTTGTGGTGATGCTCGTCAGCCGTGCAGCCGGGAGAGCGCGGACATTTTGTTTAAGTGGCTCCCAGGAGAGGACCAGACAACGCAAGCTCGTACATCTCTTCCTCTCACGCTGTATGTCGGGTGGATATATAAAGTCTACACACCCCTGTTCAAATGTCAGGTTTTTGTTTACTAGTATGGCATCGCTTTTTTTCCTTACTGGCAAATTGCGGCGATACGGGAATCTGAGCGATTCGCAGTCTTCCAGGTCATGGTAATCCGCAAAGATTGAATTCGTGGCAAACTGGACTTTTCTTTTTTGTTGATTTTTTTTTCTTGTTTTGCGAAAAGGTTAATTATGCTATTCGGCTTAGGAAACATTCAAGAAAAAAAACGACAAAGTCTGTGATTTGACTGCTTGTAAGGTTAAAAAGTAGCTCACCAGAACAGCAGGTTGACTGAAACTGGGGTATGTTTGGATTTCCGCAGCAGATTAATACACATATGGTATTAGCTTGAGTATTTTTGGTTGGAGCACCGCGTGCGGGCGGGACCGAATCAAAACAGATGACAGCTTTCCTTGTCGGATCGCACACAAGGTAACCTGTGCACTTTATATCCAAATCCGAAATCCAATTCAATGAGCCATTCTGCCCCGCAGGGTTGAAACCGGCAGTTATTGTTGCGCCGCAAATACAACAAAGGATATCGCACAGTGTCACGAGTGCGGCGTGTACTCTTATAACACCCCCTGTGTGTTTTGCACCGACACTGGGCCGCGCAAACCATAGAACGAAGGTCTCAGCCCCAACTCAAGAGCCTTTCATCACGTTTTTAAATGCCAGCGCCTGAAAGCAACACAATCAAAAGAGGTGATGATGAAAGGCATTGTGGGGGATGTAGGAGATGCAAATGAGACCGTTCGGCACATGATAAAAAAGGAGATTACAGCTCCTCATTACAAAAAGAAAAATCTAATCACGATGCGGGATGCATAAAAGCTAAGGAGGTGACTTGTTCCCGAGGTAATGAACCTTGTCTGTGGGGAGGAAAAAAGAAAACAAAGCTATGCCAACAAAGAGACGCGAGATAATTACGATATTTATGAGCCGACTAGGATTCAATCCGTATTGTGTGCATTTATAGGTGGGAAGTACGGGAAGGGAATTCGACAAAATTCTTCATCTGCTCTCTACGAAGCACGGAGAAGCTCCTCTGTGAATAACTCGGGAGCACTCTTCCATCTCCCACAGCGTCGCGCCATCCATGTTTGCACTCGCCCGAAAAGAATGCAGCCGGACGGAAAATGTGTGGAGCTCAAATTGTCCTTTTAATATTGGCTTGCTTTGAAAGTAAAACAAGTAAATGTTGAGCAAAGCAGACTCATACTGACAAAGCCTCCGGGAGAAGAAAGAAATATTTGGCCGGATGATGTCATGTTTCGCTGTAAAGCGCCGGCCTGGTGTCGATATATGGTGCAGCTGGGCGGGCACAAAGGGTTCAGATTTCAGCAATGGGGAAGGTCTCTACCCGGCCTCATGCGAAACAACGCGTTTCCTGTCTCATGACTCCACGCAGCCCTGCAAGTTCAGCTCATGTCGACAGAATAGATATGCATTGGCAGAATCGTTTCGTCTGTTCATAATGGCTGGGGAGATAGCACGCCCCCCCTCCCACCTCAGGCTGAACAAAACAAGGAGCCTTTGTCCCATTTCAACAAAGGGGAACAATATTTTTTGCTTGGCTGTTGATGCTCTGCTGATCTGAATGTTGTTTTTTTTTTAACATGAAATAGCAGGAAAAGCATTGGCACGACTTAAAGTAATAACACGAACTGTAGCTTTTGCTTTTTGTCCGGCATCTGGACCACTTTGACAAATTAAGACTTAGGGGCTCTCCAGCAGCGAAAACTCGTGTCACATTAATGGAATGCACCGTGTAATTTCAATATGAAGGCAATATCATATTTTCATGTCATTTGTGTGAAATCCACAAACTTTAGTCAGAGTCTGACTGTACTGCGTTGATCTTTTTGATAGGGGCTGAGGCTTTATACGATGCCGCAGCACAGTGGTGAAATCTGCAAAGATCAATCCAATAAGTCTCACTTTGGATTTATTCACGACCGAATGTGGGGTAACACACACACACACACACACACACACACACACACACACACACACACACACACAACCAGAATGCTGCTCACAACTAAAGACATCACATATATCACAGCTGTCTGCAAAAAACCCTGCAGCTCACATAATGTTTTTTTTTTCTTTACATCATTCAATTCCATCCATCCATCAATCAATTTTCTAATCGGCTTGATCCTCACGAGGAACTGGTTGCCAGCCAATCATCGCAGGGCAGCAGAGGAACAACCATTTGCGCTCACAATCGCACCACGGGACAAGTTAAAGTGTTCCATTAACGTGCCATGCATGTCAAAAGTGTAAAATATTTTCCTAGTTGTTGTCCCATGTATTGAAATGGTACAGCCAAATTTTAAGTCAATTGGGCGAACCGTGTGGGACAAGGGGACAAAAATATGACCCTATAAATGGGCAAAAATTGACAAAAATTGTACATTAAAATTAAAAAAAACAATTTCGCCAATGTCTTTTTGTATGTCTAAGGGCACCACGCGGGTCTTCCAATTTTCATAGCCGTAAGTTAAACGCACCAGGACAGGGTCCGTCAAACCCCAGAAGAGGGAGCTATGGCCCCATGTTTTTGTACTTGTGTATGGCGATTTTAAAATGTAACATTTTTCGCCAGGCCCAATGTGTGTGCAAAGGTTGGTGAGTTTTCGTTTGGGTTTAGTTCCTCCAAAATGTGAGTCTTTATGGAGAAGTAGAAGAAGAAAAATAATTTCGAAGAAAACAATTGCTTCCTTGCAGCGTTCGACGCTCAGGCCCCAACAATAACCACAGGAAGAAGAATTTCTACAAAAACTGAGTTCTTGCGGCATTTGCTGCTCAGATCCTAAGAATCGTAATCATATAATAATTTATAAGAAAACAATAGATTTTTTCCCCACTAAATGCTATATTTTGCCATAACTGAAATCATTTCAGGTTACAATGGAATAATCCAGTATACTCACAGACAGAACATTTTCAGGTCACACAAGATTGATTTTTAAGTAATCACAGTGCCTTACTTTTCATATTAAAAAAACCAAGCAAACAAACAAACATCCACTCAATTCTAGGTCGAGGAGACCGATGTCCACATTGTGAGTTAGATAAGGCGTAGAAAAAATAGTAGTGTGTTTCCGGTAACATGAAATTTCGGCATAGGGTCGGTCGGTCGGACAAATGTTTTATTTTTTTAATATTTTTGCCACGCCCCATCATAAATGTAAACAAAATAACCATAAAACATAAAACAAGGAGACATTGAAACCCCGCTCGCCGAAGGAAAACAAACAAAACAAACAAAAACTACGGCACCCTGAGGATTTCACGTAACAATAGTTACGGTAGCGTGTCGTTTCCGTGGCGTCATTTTACGGTACCGAAACATAGTTTAACCATTAAAGTCACCGCACACGACTTGACTGTGTGATCAACGCGATTTCACTGTGCCTCTGTGTGTTTGTGGTGTGTGGGTGTGTTTCTTCGAATTTACTTTCGTTTTGAGTGTTGGGGGGCGCAACAGATAGGTGCGGATGCGGGTTGCTATTTTAGTCCGCAAATTGAGGAATCGCGGATGAAAGTTTGAGATGGCGAAAAAACTCACAAAGGTCTACTAATTACGTCATTTAAGAAATGGCAATGCCATTCTGATTTTTCGTATGAATCGTCCGAAGGCGTATCACTAAACTCACCTGTAGCGTATGCACAAAACACGAGAGCGACAGACGGACGACGCGAGGCACGATTACATGGCAAATTGGTCATTAGATTTGTAGGCTAATCGCTGTGAAAAATATTATGAAAAAGTATTGGTTATTCTATAATTTACTGGTTGTAGCATGGTAACTTTATGAACAAAATATTCGTCACAAGGTGTAGTAATGCTAGACTGCAACACACAAAACGCAGTCTAAACTATTTTCGAGATCGCGGCGCCGCCATGATTCAATGTTGTTGACACACGACGGCAAATGACGCCGCATGCTCAACGTGAATATCGCGAGTTTGCACCGATGTAAACATCTTTCCTTTTATTATTTATAATTTTGTCTGTGGTTTTATTGTTCTTGTTTTGATTGTAAAGCGTCCTTGAGTGTTTTGAAAGGCGCGTATAAATGAAATGTACTGTAATATCTGTTTCTTGTATTCGTGTGACGTCATAGAAAGGGAGGGGCGAGGTTGGGGGAATATTGGCTCCGGTAGTTAGTCTGAGTGTGGAGCGCATGAGCGTGAGTTGTGGCTAACAGCAACTCCTTTGAATGCGTGTGTTTATTGCTTGTTTTGTTTATTAAAAGCGACGAATTGCATCAGCGACTGCGTGCATCCTTCTCCCCGTTATTGAAGGGCATTACAGTACTATTATTATTATTATTACACAAAAATGTAGAAGGTTTGAAAAAAATGCCGACCGGAAAGTTTTTGTTCGAGGTAGAAATTCTCGGTCGGTCGGGTTACCGGAAACACACTACTTTTTTTTCTACGCCTAAAGCAGACTCAAAATGCTTCATCGCTTGCAGGCGGCTGGGTATCAAGTCACTTGATGACGCATTGACAAGTTCACGCTACTCAAGTGCACATCTGGGCATTTCAAAAGATCTCCTCAGTTCCACCAAAGTAGAAAAAATGGGAGATGAAGGAGCTTACTGAGAATCCTGTTCCTCATTAGGATTTTGATTTTCAGCTTAATGAGTAATTACCTTGCCCAGTGATTGTAATCACTTCGCAGAGAGGAGGAGGGGGGTGGGGGGGCTTTCACATCCGTTGGTTTTATTGGTGCTGTGAGCGACATCTCTCATCAGACATGACATATTGGCGGGGACACTAAGCACAGCTAATTATGACTAATGAGAGGCTCGGACTGATGTTGTCGGCTGCTGCTGAACGGGCGAGTTCACCTCCATCCAATTCGACTCTACCTCATTTTCTCAGTGCAATGCTCCAGCAAAGAGACAGCTGTGTGCAAATTAGAGAAGCCACAGACACCCCCGCTGTTTACATGAAAAGCGTTTTCACAGAACGAAAAAAAAAAATACATGAACGATCTTGCGGTGTCAGTTTACCAAGAACATCCATTCCCAGATGCATGACAATTTCAATATTTTGTGTTTGATCAAGTACTGAGTAAAGTCTATCCTATTTACTGTACACAGGTTAACCTATTTGTTTGTTTGGGAAGCGTTTTTTTTTTGTACAGTGCTTTTCACATCCATGCAGGAAATCTACAGTCTAAGTAGATGATGGCAAAAACGCATCTGAGAGAAGATGTCGCATTTCTCCCTTTTTCCACTTTGCATTGTTACACGTCACAGGGAAGCTATTGTATGCAGCTCCACTTTTCTCCCCGGGTGTCCTGATTCCGCCTGATACCATCGTCTAAGCTGGTTTAGTCCGACTATAGTGCATGATTATGCTGAGAGATAGAAATCCATTAGGTACATTATGCTATGGTTGGGTGTTTTTATTTTGTATAGCGGGGGAAACGAGCCAAAATGAAATAGTGGCTACAAGGCAGTTTGTGGTAATGGAGTAGCACCATGTGAACAGCCATTGAATAATTGAAAGCAAAAAAAAGGAGGACAAGACAATGTTTACAAAAATAAAAATATACCAGTGAACAGACTAGCGGGGGGAATTCATTACGGGTGTGGCTTCCAATAAACACAGGAAAAGGACTTTGAAATCTTCCATCCTGATCAGAAGATTTCAAATGACAAGGCAAGCACATCCTGGACGTCACAATTCCGAAAGATTACATTGTGCACACTTTAAGCCCTGACTAGCTGCTGCCGAGTATCGTGATTGTGCTCTGTGCTCATCTGTGGATTCCCGGAGTAGCCGGAGATGGAATAAAGCGCGGCCTGCCCGAAAAGAAGGACAACCTGTCAGGTTGAAGCTCAGCCGTGGTGATTCACGCAGCGGTGTCAAAGTGTCAGGCCGAGAGTGGAAAAAGAGTCTGAGGAACGAGGGGAGTGAAAATACCCCTGACATTTCTATGTGAGCGAGGGAAAAACGCTGACCTTTAAAACGGGATGCTGCGCCCTGTCAATAAAAGATATCGCGTGACCCCGCTGCTTGTCGAAAAAGATGTCCAAATAACTGAGGTTTGAATTTCTAATGCCAGCTTTCCTCAAAAGGCGCCCTGCCCCATTTCATGTTTTTGCCTTTACTTACAGTGGAACCTCAATTTAACACACCTGGGGACCAACGGACAGAAAATCGTGTCCAGTACACCCAAAATGTCAAGGTTTGTTAGTTCCAGAATTGACCGTAATTCATCCTCAACAGACCGAGAGGGGGTCATGTGTTTTGCAGCTCGCTCTGCTCTCTTGTCATAAACAGACTTTACAGTAGACTAGAGCAGACTGAAAACTGCGTCAAAGAGGCAGCCATGTTGGCGGGGGCAAATTTTTCATCGAAAACAAGAACAATTTCACAAAATCAAGAAGGCAAAGTATGATCTCATGAACTCTTCAAGTACGGTCTTCTTTAAAAAAAATAAAAAATAAAAAAAATTAAATATATATATATGTATATATATATATATATATATAATATACTGTATATACACACACACACACACACACACATATATAGTGTGTGTTGTCTCTGCTGAATGTAACCTTCCCTGTGATTCTCTTTGAAGTTGAGCATTTAAACCCACTCCTCCCACCAGCACAGAATAAACAAATGAAGGAAATTGTATTCAAGTGCAATCCAGTGCCTGCGCCCAGCGAGGCTCATTCATGCCTCGCACTTTCCAAACAAGTCAAATGGAGTTTAAGTGCGCTGCAAAGCCTAAAATAGCCCGCGGAAACTCTACTCAAAGAGCGGAAGTAAGCACCCATCTCAAGGACTACTTTGGGCTATGTAATGAAATAGGTTTTGCTTTGTTATTCCGGCATGTGTCTGCAGGGGCACGACGGCGTAGGTGGGACTCACTCAAACTGGTAGGACATGAGAGAATGAGTTGTGGCTGGAAATGGCATAGGCACAACAGTGGTGGACCTAATTTTCTCCAATAAATTTGAAGCAAATATTCACAAGGAACTGTTTTGGAATGGCTGAATTTGTGTTTGACATACTGATCGAATATTAGTTATTCTTAAGCACACGTGAGATATAAATCAGTCAGTCGTGAGGATGGCGGAAAGGGTTCCTATTGGTAAGAAAACCACCACAATGCATCGATTCCGGATTCTGTCACGCGCGCAAACACGCATCAAACGTACTACCCGGTGGGAAAAGGTTGTTTTGAATCCATCAACCTTTGGACAAAAAGATGTCCTCAATCTGTCAAAAAATGAGGAAACAAAAAATGCAAGAGCTGTTATTTCTCAAAATGTGAACATGTTCTAAATAAAACTGAGCACTGTGCACAAAACATTTTGGCATCGGGAAAATGACTAGAAAGCTGGTGTATATGCTACAGCCCGGTGGTCTCCAATAAACAAAACACAAAGACTGACAACCATTTCGAAAAACTGAATACCTGGCCCAACATATGTCAAACAGAGCTCGATGAACTGATTTGCGCAGCAGTGTAACAAAAAGTGTAACAAATGTAGTAATTCTCATACATTTTGCCCCCCCGCCCCATTTGATTGTTTTATATTTTACGGCCGACAGTGTTTTTCGTTTACTGGTTGGATTTACTGCAGTTATGCCAACACCAAAGGGAGTTCTGCGATTTTCTTGAAGGCTCATTTAATCCCACCTGGAGATTTGCGGTGACATCTGCAGGCTTCACTCGTTGCCTTTATCCTCATCTAACGACCGTTCACACTTTAAACAAAATGTTCATTTAAAAAAGAAAATGTGTTCAACTTTGTGACACTGCGTTTTTAAACCACCCACGGTCATGTTAGATAACTACTGACAGTTGGTGTCGGCAAATTAATGGTTTAGAACAACTTTGAGGTGGAGTGATATGTTAAATTCGATGTTCCAGTCCTGGTACTATTCATCATCACTCATGGAATTGCTTGGGCAGAACTAACGTTAGTTTCGCAACAGGATCCTGTTTTCTGACACGAATGTATTTATTTGTTGTCATGAAGACACCCCTTTTTTTCTGGTGCCAACTCTGATCTTCTCTCTTTGTAAAATAATCAAGCCCGGCCGGGGTCAGTTGTTTCATTTGAAAGTCCTTATTGAATTCAACGTGCATATTTCTCAGCATGATCGCCGAAATGAAAAACGATTGCAATGATTTGTGCATGACATCACAAGTACAGTGGGAGCCAATCAGGTCTCAACGTGAATTGTGAAACCTGAAACCTTTGGGGGGAATTAACACTATGCAGTGCAATTCATAATGGAATGGGGGAAGTGGGGACATCTTTTCACTTCTGCACATACATACACAAAAATGATGATTGCATTTCTACATCCAAAGAGATTCGATTAAAGATCAAAGCCATTTCAAGAATTCCATTTCTGTGATTGCAGTCGTGTCACAAGATCCTGCCATTCATTTTCTCTACGGGTTCTTGTAATTTTACAATGTACAGTGTTTATGATGGTGTCCAACTGTAACATCCTACTGACGTTCCTCATATTTGCCTTATCTTATTGAGAAACACGAGAGGCTCACAACAAATGAAATGAGGCGCTGTTTATATCCAGGCGAGTACATCCTTGTTTTCTGCATCGCACATGCCTAAACGGTTGAGGTTCCCTTGAGCCAGGCACCTAACTCCCCAGGCACTAATTAAGTCAGCCGACTGCTGCGGTGTGTCACTACTGCACGTTGTCATAGTGATGGGAAAAAGCATGTAAAATGGAGGTTTTGGTTAACATCCCTGTCAACTCCAACCACAATAACAGACGGTCATCCATCCATATTCTAAAGCGGTTGTTGTCATCGAGCGCCGGGTAAAACGAACTGAATCTATATCTTACGTTTGTAAAACTAACGACGACTATTATTATTGTGAAGAAGTCCTCGGTTTTAATCTTTGTCAGTGAATATCATTCACGCGCTTTCGGGGTTTGTTTTTGCTCTTGTTTTTTTCTGGTTGGGTCTTGCTGTTGGTCCATACAGAAGAAGGAATGTCAAACAGTGGTTTGAGAATTGTAGTGTACTATATCACACAATATTTATTTACTTTTTTTTTTATTACTCCATTTACTTGAAAAAAAACGAAACTAAAACTAATACTAAGACTAAAGCTGAACTAAAACGAAGTATTTTGGAACAAAATAAAAACTAACAAACCTGCTCTAAAAACGAACTGTATTTAAAAAGCAAAAGTCCAAACAAAATAAAAAAACGATGATGAAAGTGACAGTGATTTGATTTGGAATGTAGAATGAAGCCAGAGTATGCAGAGAAAACCCACACAAGCACAGGGGGTCGAGATTGCAACTGACTGAGGCAGACATGCCAACAATGTTCTTCCTGCACAATCTCATGAGCTGAGATGAATACAAATAAGAATACTTTTTTTTTTATTGTGGATGCAAACTCCGCCCAGGACACACGCACTGACTCATTTTCCACCTACAATAACTCAGTGGTACCTCAACATATTAGTGACTTGACTGATGAGTATTTTGTGTGATACAAGGCTTCTTTTTCGGTTCGAGCTACAACGGTGGCAGCGAACTTCACAACAACAGTTAGTGAGCAATTTTTTGAAAAATGTGGTCAAGCGCTTTCTTGCAGCTGTCATTTGCCACTCTTAGTTGAAGTTTACTGTAAGACTAAACAAAACAAAATCAAATTACATTTTTTTTTAAACCAAACCACAAAGTTTAGCCTCATGAAAATCCTTTAGCTTAATGCCAACGAACATCGCAGGACACCAGGGACAGGCTAACATAACAATACCCATAAGCATGTATTATATATGCTAAAGTGGTTAGGACTGCACGACTGTCCGTGTTTTATGTTATGTGTTGTGTTTATTATTTTACTTTATGTTAACTGTTTTGTTAAGCGCTTTGCTACAGCTTCCGCTGTTGTGAAAGCGCTATATAAATCAGCATGTATTGTATTGTATTGTATTGTAAAGTAGTCTTTGGTTTTAACTTTTTAAGACATGCTCATGACCCTGAGTTCCTTCAACTTTTTGTTGGAATTTTAAAACAAAGATATCTACTGTCTAGGATTAAAATCGACCACTAGATTTTGCAAATCTGAAGTTATTCATGAAACATAAAAAAAATAATGATGCTAATATTTTCCCTTTGACTGAAAATGAATATTGGCTCCTAGTATAGGTTACTGGCTTCACCTCCTTAACTATGCCCGATCTGCTGAGCAGCGAAGGATTGCAAGTGTTTGCGTACATAGCAAATGTTTGTTTTTGTTAGGGTTCATTAAAGGTTGTAAAGACGTTCAACATACGACTTTCTTGTTGCAAAGACATTTTGAACTTGCTCAAAATTTGATGGCAAAAAAAATAATACTGTGTGCAACCATTAAAATTGTTTGCGAATGTCTGGCGAACGTCTTTGCGACCTTGAACGAACTGTGACCGGAAAAAAAACCCAAACAAGCACATTCGTTACGTGGGCAAATCTTCGCCACCCAGTGAGATGCGCCTTAATAATCGATATCGCTCTATATATTATACTACCTCCTAATAGCCAAGGCGCACACACCCGAGGAGACCATTTAAAAATCATAACATGAGGATGGAAACACTGTTCGATTCATCACAAAACTTAAGAGTACTATTTTGCTTATTTTACAAAGCGTTGTAACATTTTGGGGTGTTTGGGGGTGGGGGGGGCAGATTGTTGACGTTTCTATAAAACGAGATTCTTTCAAAACAAGACAAAATGAGGCCATGAACAACTCACAGTGGCACCA
This sequence comes from Hippocampus mohnikei, assembly GCA_026261675.1. Taxonomy (NCBI): domain Eukaryota; kingdom Metazoa; phylum Chordata; class Actinopteri; order Syngnathiformes; family Syngnathidae; genus Hippocampus; species Hippocampus mohnikei. Next base: position 8,321,532 of record JAKGUB010000106.1, on the reverse strand, counting down.
TCCCAGGTGGCAGCACCAATGCAGCTTGAAGCACTTTCCGTGGCTGTGCGTGGCGCAGATGGAGAGTCCGTCACACGGGAGGAAGTCTGGTCTCCCGGCGCAGCTTTTGGCCAAATTCTGCGCCTCGTCCAACTTCTCACTCTTCGGACACTTTGGAGCACCGGAGGCGGCCATAACAGCATCGCCCGAACTTCACTTACACGCCGACTCCCCCTCCCAAAAAAGATGGAAGAACGCAACACTTTGGGGGGAGAACAACTACAACATGACAGCAACCGAGCGCCGCCGCGGTGGGCGGGCGAGCTCCAAGTAGGAAGCCTGCCCGGGGTGGAGGCTCCGACGGCGATTCGCTGGGCAGGAATACCGTTCGCCGTCACTTAAAAGGCGGCGGCGACCTCTTTCGTTAAAAAAAAGTGCGTGAAGCTCGACGGGCCGGGGTTGTTCTTGTCCTCAAAGGCTCTCACGGTGGCGTTCCACCGCTCTCCCCATCGTGGCATCCAGCCCTCGGGAGGCTCCACTGTGCGTTCGTGTGTGTGTGTGTGTGTGTGAGCTCCTCACTCACACCATCTCAACTTCACCACACGGCGGGAGGAGTCGGAAGACACGAAGCCAGCTGCCCACTCGTGAAGAAAAAAAAAAACGAGAAAGGTACCCTCCTACGCGTTCGGCGGCTTACACAACGAAAACATTCATTGAAGAAGACTGAATAGTCGCGTAATATGAAATAGTAAGGTACTGTAGTTCCGGTTGCGGAGGCTGTGGCCGCTCGGTGGCAGCACCCTCAGCTGCGACTCCTCCAAGGTGGGCGTGGGATCGCAATCGCACTGATTTATACAAAAGGAGTTCCTGGCCAGCTGAGTCAGCACAAACATCGGACTGCTGTTACTATTTCCAGCGTTTGCAGATGGGACGATAGATTGTAATTATTGCTCCTAAATGAGTTTTTAAATCCAGTAGAACAGCACGACAGAGCGTGGTGAACAGGGACGTAGCAATAGAATTTGGGCCCCTCCCTATAAATAATAACCGGGGGCGTCGACATTTGAATTGAATAACATGACCCCCCACCCCCTTTAAGTTTTCCCTTGTGGAAGCAACACTCATCATCAAACCAACCATTTGTCAATGTGCGGATCCATGTTTGTGGTGCATGCAGCAGACGTCATCAAACACAAAAATGTGCTTGTGATGCTTAATAGGCAGATGACAAAGTATTTTCTTGGTTTTTATGAGTGAAAGCGTTTCCTGTATTGTATTTTATTCTTGGCATCAGATGTACATTCAAGTGATTTATCATGAAGAAAAAACTTGCAGTTGGTTATTTCAGTGCAGGGAAATGGTTGAGTGGCTCACACAATTCAAGATTAAACTGCAAATTGTACCCTGGAGGTTATTACAGGCCAGAGTTGCACAACGTTTTTTTTTCTTCCCTCAATGTGAGTTTGACATTTTTAATCAAGTCAAGACTCACATGAGCTGCGCCTGAACCTGGCCTCTTTGTGCTGCTCTCTTTCATCCCGTACACGGCGCACAATCGGCAGCTACCGCTGCGCCAGTCAGATAGAGCTTAGGGTGCGCCAACTGCACAAGTCACATTGTAATCTTTGCAGTGTAATCGTCGGATTTAGATGCCCGCCTCCATCCCCAATGCGATAAAAGTCAAAGGAACGCCATTTACAATGATATAATACACGCAAAGGCTCTAAATCATGACGATTGGGGGGGGATTCAAGAAAAATGTACCTCAAATAATAAATGGGATGTAGAAATAAAATTTGACTTGTGGGGCAACCAATCTTGAACTGTAGCCATGTTCCAGGCTACTTTGTTTTTTATCAGTGGAACATTTAGATTTATTCATAGTGGATGAAGGCAAACTGGACTAGTTGAACGGTAGACATTTAATAAAATGGAGCAGACGTGGCATCAGTAAAGGTGACTTTTCCGATGCAGTTTTCTCTATGCGCTATGAGGAATTCTGTGGAAAAAGCAGCTAAGCAATTTGCCAATAACCCCCAAAAAAGATTTACGGGTTGGGAAAACAACCAAAAGGTGTGCTGTTTACAACGGAAAATGCTTTTGTTCCATGCAGGAGGAGTCTAAAGGCTGAAAAGTTCAAGCGTATTGATTTTCTTTGGCAAAGTCATTTGAGATTCAGTGAGGTTGTTCATCATAGTGTAGGCACAGTGCTTTGTCCAAAGCTTTGTTCGTGACACCATTGAGATGGAACTTCCAAGATCATTTGGATAATCAAGTATTTTCATCCTTTGGAGCCTGCATGTATTGTCATTATGCAGTTTGTATTTTTTTGGAGGCGATTAAAAAAGATTGCAGATTTATAGGTGGCTCTGAGTTTTCTTGATGATTTTTCTCCACTTGTGGATTGGCGGGCTGCCGCTGGCCACCAACCTGCGTAGAAGGCTGCAGGGCTGAAGGGAAGGCACATCTGGGTGGGCCCGCAGGTAGTGCTCCAGCCTCTCCAGGACCTTGATCAGGCCCACCATACTGGCGTAGTACATTGGACCGCCGCGGTGCTTGGGCCAGCCGTAGCCGAGCACATAGATGACGTCGATGTCTTCGGGTCCAGCTGCTATTCCTTCCTCAAGGATGCGGAAGCCCTCGTTGATGAGGGTGTACAGACAGCGCTCCAGGACCTCCTGGCATTCTATGCGGCGTGCAGCCAGGCCATGTCGGGCTCGATATTCCTCCAGAAAGTTGTTCAGCCATGGGTCAGGCTTGGCTTCATGGCGGTTGTCATAACGATACCATCCTCGGCCTGTTTTCTGTCCAAACCGCCCTTGCTCATAGAGGAGATCCCCTAGGGGGCTGTACCTGCGGCCTTGTCGGACTCGAACTGAGGTGCCAGGCTGCACCAGACCTTCTCCCTTCCTAACCCTCCAGCCTACATCAATCCCGGAGAGGTCAGACATTCTGAAGAGCCCCATGGCAAAACCAAACTCCTCCAGCGCTCCGTCTACCATCTCGGGTGTGGCTCCCTCTTCTAACAAGAACAAGCCTTGTTCCAGGTATGGCTTCAGCATGCGGTTCCCCACAAATCCGTGGCAGTTACCCACGGCCACGCCCACTTTGCCCATCTGTTTGCCCAGATTCATAGCGGTGGCCACAGCTTCGGGAGAGGAACGCGAGCCATGCACCACCTCCAGCAGCTTCATGACGTGTGCTGGGGCGAAGAAATGCATCCCGACCACCAGCTCTGGGTGGCGGCTCTGCGAGGCCAGGAGGTCGATGTCTAATGCGGACGTGTTGGTGCACAAGAACGCTTCTGGTTTACAAATGGCAGACAGATGCTGGAAGAGTTGCTTCTTCAGGGCCAAGTCTTCAAACACAGCCTCGATGACCAGGTCAACATCCGCTACTGCTTGGAGGTTTGCACTATAGGTGATCAGATCAAGTGGAGGGGCCCCCCCTCGTCTCTTGGCCCCTCGCTGTAGCATGGCTGATATGGCCTGCTGTGCCTCCTTCAACGGCTTCTCCTGGGCCTCCACAGCAATCACAGACAACCCCGCCTGAGCAAGGGAAACTGTTATGCCTCTCCCCATTGTCCCAAGACCTAAGCAGACCAAAGGTGTAAAATACAAGATGATTAAAGTGACTTCTATTGTACAAAGTTGGATGTGTCTTTTTTAACTAGCTTCATATTACAATCTAGTGCATCACAACCCGGACCTCCTTATGTGTGATATTTACAACACCACAATGCTTTTTTTTTTGCCTTGAAGCAGACTGTGCAGTTGCTTCCAAGCCTGCAAATTTAATGCACAAGCTGCAAAGACTCACACAGCCAGAATGCTCAACAAGCAGCACTCCCTGTAGGGAGGACGCTTTGACTTACACCAGTTGGACTGAAAAGGCTTGGTATCAGCAATGTGCTAGAGTGCAATATCCAGAGCTAAGTCAAAGTAAGCAGAGAAAGTTTATGTTAGCATGTATTTATGTTTAGTCCTTTTAGCCAAGCATCCTTGGTTCACAAGATGATCAAGCTATGACATTTCATGGGTATGAATGGATTACAATGAACGAGTTTGCATCACTTCCAGCGTGCGAGCTAACTAACCAGTGGAGAAAGGCTATGGATTAAAAAAAAAAATTATTAGTGTTTTGCGGGCGCATGAAAAACAGTTTGGTGAGGGGCCATTTTACGAATAAAAACCATCAGAAGTTTCAAGCCTCAAGCTGTGCCGCTTTCTTTTTTGTTTCAACAAGGCAGCTGCTGCTAAGATCTTTAAAAGGACTCCTTCAACATGATTTCTTCATGGAATGGAAACATACAAAATGAATCTGAAAAGTCAGAGTTAATAGTCGTAGTTTATCTGCAATTAACATGGTTATTCATTCATTCATTCATCTTCCGAACCGCTTTATCCTCACTAGGGTCGCGGGGCGTGCTGGAGCTGACTTCGGGTAGTAGGCGGGGGACACCCCGAATTGGTTGCCAGCCAATCGCAGGGGACACAGAGACGAACAACCATGCACATCCACACTCACACCTAGGGAAAATTTAGAGCGATCAATCAGCCTTCCATGCATGTTTTTGGAATGTGGGAGGAAACCGGAGTACCTGTAGAAAACCCACGCAGGCCCGGGTAGAACATGCAAACTCCACACAGGGAGGCCGGAGCTGGAATTGAACCTCTGCACTGTGAAGTCGGCATGCTAACCACTGGACTACGGGGGCGCTAACATGGTTATTTCATGTCAATATTCAAATACTCAAGTCTTACCGATGACCGCCGTTTTACGGATCGGCCTGGGCTTGCTGCCGTCCCAGCGTGCTCCACTGGGCAGGCTCCACCTGCCCACAGCTCTCTGAGCGAAGAAACTGTACTGCAGAGCTCGAGCCTGGCCAGATGTGAACAGCGTGGCCATCAGCTCCTTTTCCCGCTCCATGCCCAGGACGTAGGGCATAGTGGCGGCCGCCTGCAGTGCTTGGACACAAGCCACCGGCGCGATGGCTCCACGGGCGCTCTGGCGGACCTTCTGCATCGCTGCCTCAAAGAGGGCATCCACATCGGGAGGACAAGGGCACGGGCGCTCGCTGACACGGCGGCCGTCCAGAGACCGTCCTGAAGGTGAAAAGAGCTGACTCAAAGGCCTTGTTCTGGCAAACAATTGCATTACTGTGCAAAATTCCCAAATGTCCACCATTAGATTATTATCCATCCATCCATTTTCCGAACCGCTTGATCCTCACTAGGGTCGCGGGGGGTGCTGGAGCCCATCCCAGCTGTCTTCGGGCAGTAGGCGGGGGACACCCTGAATCGGTTGCCAGCCAATCGCAGGGCACACAGAGACGAACAACCAACCACGCTCACATTCACACCTAGGGACAATTTAGAGTGTTCAATCAGCCTGCCATGCATGTTTTTGGAATGTGGGAGGAAACCGGAGTGCCCGGAGAAAACCTACGCAGGCCCATGGAGAACATGCAAACTCCACACAGGGAGGCCGGAGCTGGAATTGAACCCGGCACCTCTGCACTGTGAAGTCGACGCGCTAACCACTGGACTACCGGGCCGCATTAGATTATTATTTTAGGCATAATATCATTATCATATATAGAGTGGGCCAAATGAAGGTTTATATTTAAAAAGTTATTATATTCACAGTGATATATTCTTAAATTTTTCAATTCACTTTACTTGTCCCCTAGTGGCGATTTTTTTAAGGGCAGCATAGCAGCTTAAATGACGTATAAAATGTACTAATGTCGATTCAGATTAAAATGAACAACGTAGCAGTGCACACATGACAACACATGATTAAAAGAGGAGAAAAAATGTGAGTTAAAGCGCATTTAGCTGTTGATGGTTTCAAGAATAAATTGAGGAGATGGACAGCCTTGCGGCAAAGGTTGTCACAAATTTGAAGCCTCATTGACCTACTTGGTGATTTATTTTGGATCTTTAAAATTTTGTATGGTTAACAACACTCTTAATGTTGAGTCAGATTTACTTGACTGTTTGTTTTTTTTTACTTCATCAGGAAATTAACATTTGCGGGTTTTTATTCACATTTACTCACATTTCCCATTGTCTGCCTTCTTCAATGGTGGACCCACTGTGCGTACTCGCACTTCTAATTTGGAAGTACATTTCTTGGTGAGATTCTACGAGAGGATTCAATATCAAAGAGGTCTGGTATCTGCGCTGATTTCAATTTGGGGGAGGAAATGGAGAAAAAAAAAATCTACTCAATTCCTCATTCCCGTTTCTCCTGACATGATTACACAAGACAGCGGCTAGAATCCTTCACAACGTCGCTGAATTACCCTGAGCTCCAGAAAATGGGTCACCGTGGCAAAGATTAAACGGTCGCTCACCAATCCACTGTCTCCAATTTGCTCCAATCAGCAGATCACATCACGAACAGTGAATCAAGAATGAATGAAAGGGTGGGCAGTAATTTCAGGCTTTAATGTTATATCCTGCCCAACAGTTAAAGTCGACATTTAGGTGCTGTGGCAGTGGAAGATGACCACAAGTGAACTTTAATTCATTCAGCCATTAATCTGTAAATGGCTGCACTATTTCGATGGATTTGTTGTGCGGTGAGAGGGTGGTCCCAACAGATGTGACGGGCAGATGTCACAACCGCTGCGTGAAAATACTTAATCCCGTCAGTATACGCATGTGTGGGCTCTGTCAGGGACACGTGCAACCATTCAACTGCACACTCTTGACTTGTGACACATGGATGCTTTCCACTGGTTGGCTCACATGCTCACTCAGTCGACGCTGGCTTTATGATGTTGATTCTGTGTCAACCATTCGTAACCCCGCCAATTAAAACAAGATGGGGCCATCCGTTTGAATAAACAAAAATTTCAGTTTGACCAACTCTCATCCATGTTGTGCTTCTCTGTACGTTTCTGCCTGACTCGCTCGCGTCCTCATTTTTATCCAACAGCCCTGCCTGAAGTCATGTTGGCTGGCAGAATGCAGCAAAATGGGAAATGCTGAAAACAAACCAGTCTAAGTCCGCTCTTAATCATTAAAAGCTTTAAATAAATAATACTTACTACCAATGATAACATTCCAAAGTGAGTTAGCTTAGCATAAATTGGGCTAGCCTAGCTTGACTGTCCATCTTGTACCAATGTTTCTATCTTGTCAAAACATGGCATAAAACGTTTTGCAGTTTCAGATGAGTTAATTTCTAGATGTTAGTTAAAATTACAGGACTATTTTTGTCAGAGTTCTTTTTAAAAACATAACATTTAAGTCAGATTTATTTAAGAATTATGATTCAATAATTACTTGTTGACTCATACTTGCTTGAATGGTGGCAGGGAGCTGCTATTTGCTCAGCTGCAAGTACAAGGCCAGGTATGTGCCTAAGAGGAGGAATTTACTTATACAAATGCAGTTTTGTTATAATATTTAGTCAAATTTAATTTTCAAATAAATATTGACTGATTTTTAATTCAAGTAATATAAGCAGCCACATTTGCCCATTTGTGCAACATACCGGAACACACAATGAAACAAACAAACAAATAAAATCTGCCTTTGCAACGATTGTACTCTGTTTTTCGATATCATGGGTGGGGTATTCATTTAACCTGCCTATTATGTTTCTTATTGTGGTTGGAGTTTTTGCAACAGCGCTGCATCATAAGAGATGCGTCATATTTGTTTTCGGTTACCTCAACTACTTACAAGAGAGTTGAAAAAATTATTAGGAGCAGCCTTTGGTGTGAACATTTTTCTCCAACAGCATCAGTCCAAACTGAGCATATCGTAATTGTGTTTGTAAAGGCAGAACCGTTGAAACAGCTTGTGCGTTGGAGCTCATATATTGAAGGTGGTATGTTGTGACTGGTCAAAGCATGCAGTATTGTAACAAACAGCCTGTAAAATAATACATATTTATATATATACCGCAATGACTCACTACTATCTTGCCACCAGTGCGTTTACTTAGCAACACCTGTTTGAGGTCAGGCTTTTTTTTTTAATTAGACAATGCATGATGAGTAAATATGGTATTGTCATTGAATGTGAAGGTGCACCAAAAGTAATTCCTAGTCTCCCAACACGATGTAAATCCCTCAATTGTTTTGCGTCTGGAGAACAGAGCAAACAATTACCCATTCATGATTCTGATTAAAAAAACGAACGCCAATATTCAACTAATTAAAACAAACAGATGAAGACTGCCTATGAAAACTCTGAGAATGTTTGTCCCTTTTGCCCCTTCTGAATAATAGAGCAAAGGCTGCGGAGACATCAGAGCACGTCTCACGCGGCCATGAAACATTCATGGCTGCAGCGGAGTATTCTCATCCCTTTCACTTCCCTGACAATTGTAGATGAAAAATTTCTGCACAAATGCAATTTCTTTTGGAGAAAATGCCCTTCCCCACCAGCGATGGGATATCATGTGAGTGAATGGCAAGCTGTATGTGCTTTGCTTTTTGTCTGACCTGCAACACTCTTGGCAAACTTGACAGCTGTATCCACGGCGCTGTGATCTGTAACCTGATCCACTATTGAGAGATTTAGCGCTTCGGCGGCGGTGATCTGACGCCCTGTGAGACAAACATGACAGCCGGTGAGTCTATGTGCTTCAAAAAAAAAAATTACTGGCTGAAAAAGAAGTAGTGTTCCAGATATTGCTGTTATTTTTTCCTTAATTCCTCGGATGAATCATGATGATAAAGGATGCCCTCTGCTGGCCATTTTAGTGCACTACATTTACATCAATTATGCGTTTGAGTAGTGTCACAAGTACAAATCAAAAGCCATTTCGCATATTAATAATCCCATGCCAAATATCATGTATTTGCACACTGAAACTGAATGCAAAGGTGTGGCTGTGAAAGCATTTTTCACATTACCCTCTTGCCCCCAAAAAACAGTGACTACATTTCAAAGTGTAAAATAGCAAGGGAAGGTGTGGTTGTTGTGACCAGTGGTGATGAGAGCAATAGCTGCCGGTAGTCCGGTGAGCCTTGGCAAACGTTGGGTTCCACCTGCAGCAGGTAGCAGACCCAGAGTCACCTCTGGAAGCCCCACTTTAGCCTGAAATTAAATGGATGTATGGATAAGCAAACGTGAATGTGTGCTGTCTTCTCTACTACCAATCAGAGTTTTACTCCGTCTTTTCAATATATTGTAAGCCTGCATTGTGTGTTATGGTGCCGTATGTTCTCAATTGCTTCGTGCAACCTCTAATATATGCATCCCCACCTTAGGACAAAATAAAAAGTTAGATTTCCCTTGATGCGGTTTAAATTGTATAGTGCCACCTTTGTGTTTGTTCAAATAATTCCCTTCTCTCAAATAGACATCTTGGGCATGCTGGAGCCTATCCTAGCCGTCGTCAGGCAGTAGGCAGTAGGCGAACTGGTTGCCAGACAATCACAGGGCACACAAAGACGGACAACCATTCACACTCACAGTCACATCAAGGAACAATTTTGGGTGTTCCAATAATCTGTCTTTTCAATTTAAAACATTTATTAAGTGTGTAATGTTTGAGATTCTGTACTTTAACCAAGTGAAGTACTTTGTGAGACCTGAAAAATGTATTTACTTTGATCTGAATATTGAACTGACCTTGGTGTGAGCTATTCGATAGTGACAGCCAAGCGCCAACTCCAGGCCTCCGCCCAGAGCGACCCCTTCTATGGCCGCCACCACTGGCTTATCCGCCACCTCTATGGCATGGATCATTGGCACCAGTGGAGGCCCAGTCATGTGGGTCCCAAACTCTTTGATGTCTGCCCCTGTTAATAAAGACATATAGTGTTATGTGTATGCAATATCGTCTGTGAAAGATTGTATGGATATTCTGCAATGTAAGCTTGTCAAATGATATAAGTACCGTAATTTCCGCACTATAGAGCGCACCTGATTATAAGCCGCACCCACTACATTTTTAGAGGAAAACCAATTTGTTTGTTTGTTTGTTTGTTTGTGACATGCTTTAGTCCAAATACACTCATGATCAAAAATCTTCTCTCATTAAAATTAGCAGGGGCAGTTGAGGCGTCGCCAAGTAGCCTGCCACTGTGAGGACCTGAGTTCAAGACCATCCACCCCCTGGCCGTGGAGCTCTCCTCAGCCTAGCTGATTATGCCATAGGCGGAGAAACAGTGTGGGGCCATAATTATACACTGTACTTTAGCACTACTGTTATATCCCAGTGGGACAAAAATGCAGAGTGCAGATTTATTTTTTGAATTTGGTAAATATTTACTGGGTTGTGTAATTTGTAACTTGATAGGTGGGCAGGCACGCCCACCCAAAATAACCATTTGTATACTAGTCATTTTACACAAAATGTCCCCTTTCATGTGATTTACAGCAAACAGTAGTGTTCTACGCTGTACTTACCCCCACAAAACACTCCATTCTGGCCACATATCACAACAGACTTCACCTCAGGATCATCGAGTGCTCTCTTCACAGTGTCTACGATGCCCTGACGTACTGCTGCGCTGTAAAATACAGGACACACTTCATTGTAATTTGATTTTTAAATTGTCTCAGCGAGAGAGTATTAGTTAACCCATAGATTTCAAGTGTGAGTGGAACCATTGAATGCAATCTTCTGATATGGAATTAACGCATACGGGGCCTCATCAGATTGTGCAGATTCAAAAGAAGGGGAAAAAACTCATCAAAATTCTGCACAATTTACCTTAATGCATTAACAGGAGGATTTTGAAGCGTAATCAAGCCAACGTTTCCCGAAACGCGAGAATATTGAGCCATTTTCCCACACAAGCAATGGCTCGCTTTTTATTGCGTGCAGTGAACTTTGTAACGTCAATGTTTTTGCTGTCAGAACTACTTCAACTTCAGCACACTGACTTCGCCCTGCTGCAATAACAGCGTCCTCAGCTGTTTTCATCGTTCACTTAAATAGAGCACAACTCGGGGCGATCAAGAGCATTTGCGCCCCCTAACTGGCCTAAATAAAAACGAGTCGGTATTGTATTTGTTTATTTATTAACCATTTATAAATACTTTACCACCGTATCAGTTAATGTATATTTTACACCCAAATATTCGCCCTGGTAAAAAAATTGACTGATTTATTACATCATATAAATCAGGATGTATCGCACAGTATTGTATTGTATCATCCAACGAGTGACGTCACGATTTGGCCGGGCCTCGTCTGTTTCCGCTCTTTCTTGTTTCTGTATGACATATTCTCCTCAATCAATTGACTCACTTAAGTTTCCACTCAGATACTATTAGAAACAATGTTACAATTTCTCTCTCAAATACAGCGACCGCAGGTGAACATTGTTGGACGGAAAGTGACGCTCTTAAAAGGATGGTTCGTGTGGGCGTGTCACGTGACCCAGCTATAGTTTCAACTGATTTTTTTTGTTGCCGTAATAATGCAACGTTATTGAACGTCCACTCAAATGACCAGACGCTCTTCTTTTCAAATGTTATTTATATTTCAACTTTAGGGTCGAATGACAACCGTAAACAAACGAGCATGTTGGGAAATGACGTCACAAAGTACGTACTGCTGTCGGTGTCTGCGCCTGTCACGTGATCCAACTGCTTTGTCTGTCAAATAAAAAACAACCCAAATATAAGAACGTGAGTGGCGACTATGCGGTCACTCATCGGACTTGTGTCCGTGGTCGTCGCTGCAACTGTGTACCTATATTCCCTGTCTCTGTACTTGCCCCCCGGACCGCCGAGACCCGCTCAGTCCTCAGCCGAGACCCAACATGCCGCCGCCGGAGCAGAAGGGTCCGAAGTGTCCACCGAGAGAACCGAGGACACAAGAAGCAGGTTGGAGTACAGTATTTGATTTGGAAGGTTATGCTCGTGAGCGGTGCTAAACTAACTCCTTTTGTGTTGCAGAACTTGTGAGTTTTCGTTATCAGATAGAGCTGGAGCCAGCAGGGTTATTAAATGCACACTTCTATTATAAACAGTCTGTATAATACATCTTATATTCCCCCTCATGTTACAATTCTCGAACTGTTTTTCTATCTTTATTGTGGTACCATGTAATACCAAGCCGTTTTCTCCTAATATTAATTCCTTACTGTTGTAATATTACAACTCTAAGACTACCAAATAAATACAATACAATACATCCTGATTTATATAGCGCTTTCACAACAGCTGCAGCTCTAACAAAGCGCTTTACAAAACAGTTAACATAACATAAAGTACATAATAAACATATGAATATGAAAGGAATTATCGAGAAGTCTGTGGAATGGCTTTGTTGTTTTTCAGAAGTACAGTATTTTTATTTTATATCTGTTATTGAGTAACGGATTATCTCATAAACATTTGTTTGTTTGTACAGGTCATTTGTCTGAGCCGTCCCAAGCCCAATTCTTTACGTGAAATGTTTTCAAATCCAGGTTTAAAACTATGCTTTTTTTCATGCCGATGATTAAGGTATTTCAATAGAATTTCTATAATATAGAATGTAATTCTATCACAATTATATATATTTTTTCCCCAAACAATTACTGGTGTGTTTTTGCGCTGTACACTCTTTTAGTAATTTTAGAAAGCTCCTTTTATTTCCCTACTTTGCCTTTTGTCTAAGTCACTTGTTTTTAAAGTGGACGGGAAACCTTTTGCCTTTAAATTTTCTATTTTGCCTTTCAGTGTACATTGAGTTACCTTGTGTATGAAATGCGCTATATAAATAAAGCTGCGTTGCCTTACAGATGATTGTTGTCCCAATGCAAAGCAAAACAACACTTAAGTGAATTGTGCATTTTTCTCTGGCCTGTCCTACACAAGTACACACTTTGCCCACCAGTGGGTCTTTGGTTTTTGCATAGGTTGAAATTTCCATCTAACTTGGAGGATCTGCGAGAGCTGTCCGAGCTTCTTCAATTCTACAAGACGGAGCACACGGCCTACGTACTGCTGCTCTTCTGCAGCGCTTACCTCTACAAGCAGTCCTTCGCCATCCCCGGATCCTCCTTCCTGGTAAGAAAATTGTTTACCTGACCCTGGAGAACAATTCCAAGCCTTTTTGCTTTGCATAGAACATCTTAGCCGGAGCCATATTTGGCCTGTACTGGGGTTTGCTGCTAGCCTGTGTGCTCACCACGGTGGGGTCCACCGCCTGCTACCTCCTGTCCCAGGCCTTTGGGAAATCCTACATTGTCAGACTCTTTCCAGATAAAGTGGCCATGCTCCAGAGTAAGGTAAACACACACACACACACACACACACGATTACACATTTAAGAAACTGATATTTAAACACAAATACTGTAAAAGCAGTTTTTTTTACAAGACTGGAACAGATTAAGTGAATTTCTGTCCAGTATGTTTTCTTGACTTGGCTGTTTGTGCCTGACATTACCGTGTCTTTCCTTCCCAGGTGGAGGACAACAAGGACTGCCTGTTCTTCTTCCTTCTCTTCTTGAGGTTCTTCCCCATGACGCCCAACTGGTTCCTCAACATGTGCGCCCCTGTCGTCAACATCCCCGTCACTTTCTTCTTCTGCTCCGTCTTCATCGGTAAGCACAGCAGCTGATAGATGACTGTGATCACATCATGTAAAAGCGTGACGTGCTTATGATAGTTTACATGTCACCTAACTACTTTCACATCTCTACTCGCTTGATTGTACTGTGAGGCGGATGTGCTAACCAGTCGCCCACCGTGCTGCCGCTATTAATTTATATTTGTAAAAATAAATTATTGCGTTATTTATTGTAATAATGTCCGAGACAATACCTGAAGGAGAAATTCAACAGACTCTTGCTATGTATATATTGAACAAGAAATACCTTTGTTTTAGCGTAGCGTGTCGTTTTGTCTTTTAGGTCTGCTGCCCTACAACTTCATCTGTGTGCAGACGGGCGTCATGTTGGCAGAAGTCTCATCCCTGGACCACTTGTTCTCCTGGCAGCGCCTCGCCCAGCTTCTGGCCACAGCGTGCGCGGCGCTGCTGCCCGGTGCCCTCATCCGCCGTTATGGTCAGCGGCGCCTCAGGGGGACCGGCTCGCACGAGCCCAACGGACTCCCCGACAACAAGAACGTCCACTGAAACACTGCGTGGGTTGTTCATTGGGACTACTGGACCCGACTGTCAGTCAACTTGGTCTATACAAGGAAATATACAGGGAGGGACAACTTTCGGCTGTTACAAACATCTACCTCACAGCGGTATTGAAACTCTCCTGCTTTTGAGAACACTAGTTTGAAAGGGAAGCACCTTATTTAGAACTAAGTACAAAATAGCATTTGTAAATTTTGAATACAACTTAAAAGTTGAAATGAACAATCTAGAGTCCAACACACAACTTGCCAAAGTCAGGTGGGATAAGCTCAAGATCACCCCGCTACCTGAATAAAGACGAGCGCTCTACTTCAAAAGAAATATATACAGTATATAGATGGATGTTATTGTCCATTTTTTAGTGAATGTATACTTCCCCCAGGCAACAGAAAGCCAATCAATTATTCATGCAAGCCTCACTCCGTCAGTTCATGATGAAAGCTGCAAGAGATTGCCAGGGAAGGGGGATCAAGACTAATGGGCCACAATATTAGGTACACCCGCACAACTCAGTTTGAGAGCTATACAGGAGACATTCTGCCTTTACAAATGCAATAATACTCAGTTTTGATTGACATGGTCAGAGATGTAGACACTGTTTTCGTGTCATTTCACAACAACAGGAAATTTCATTTTATGAGTAGAAAGTCACATTTTTCCCCCTTCATAATAAAACAGCTTTTTCTTCGATGAAAGAAGGACTGTACTTTCCTACAATATTAAGACATCGTTGGCATTTATTCTCATCAGTGACAGATTGACGGACCTTCTGTCAGGACTGATGGAACGCCCACCTCTGTAAACATGTCACATTACACTTTAAATATAATATTGGAATAAAAGTAAATCTTTTTCATCTTGATTTAGATTTTTCATTTTGGGGAAAAAAAGTTATTCTCTAAAATTTAAGTTAGATCCATTGAAAAGTGGTTGAAGCATGATGAATGAATCACATTTTAAGAGACTCACTGTACTGGTATGTGTGCAAATGATTGGCCGCTTCTAATGAGAGCTCAGAGTTTCATCATTCTGCTACGTTTTCATGATGACGAGTGGACTCTGATAGGGACACCAAAGGCACTTTATTGTAACATTGACCCACTGTTGGGGGAGGGGGGGAAAGAGCAAAGAGAGGGGAGCATCTTTCAAATGGTGTTTATTGCTCAGATCCAGATTTGCTCAGCAATACAGTTCACTCACAAGTCAAACAACAGTACGCTCGAGGACCCGGAAGGCACGGATCCACCACAAAAGCGTCAAAACGCGGATCCCGTGTCAATCCGGTGCACATCATCCGTGACCTTTTGACGTGTTTGAGACCTTTTGGCCCGCGGGACATTGGAGGGGTTTCACTTGTCGAACACACACATACACGCGTACACACAACACGCACACACACGAGGAATCTCCCAAATGGCGAGATGTGTAAAACCACTAGTAGAAGTTTAGTGCTCTATGAGGCGTCTGGCATCCAAACATTATTGAACAAAACACTGCTGCACTTGTTACTCATCCAAATGCCCTTTGCACTACCGTGTCCAAATGTGCTATTCTTACACACCTGGATCCTCTTGCCAATCTGCTTTTGTTTCTTCATTACCTCCACCAAGGAAGTTAATGCGGTCTTTGTCAGTTAAGGGGATTACACTAAAAGCAATTTTAAGAACCATTAAAGCCATGCTGCAGATACGTCAAAAATACATTTAATTGTACAGCTCCCAAAAATTCCAAATACAATTTAGACTTACATTTGATTTGAGTAACAATTATTTTTGGAATTGATTAATATATCGATTTGTCTTCCGATGAACTGATGATATTGATTTGTTTTAAAAATGGATTTCCATCCCTTTATTTAAAAACAGGACATGATATCAAATTGAGAGTACAGAAAACACACAAACATAATTGATCCTGATTATGATTCAATTCCTGGTTTGGTCCCTAATGCGTCAAAATGTTGGCAGAAATGTTGATCGTTGTTTTCCAAAGTAAAAGCAAATGTCTTATTTTGGTGAAACTCAAAGATAATTGGTCTACAGACTACCGAAATCTGACAGCATTTACTGTTGAGAGCCTGAAATGCTGAAGATTTAAGCTAAGCAATGGCTCAAACCAATTAATCCGTTGCACCACTCAATTTAGTTTTGCTTGTAGTATTTTTCTTTTTAGGAGCCTTTTGTAGTTTTTCCGCGCTTGTTTGACTGCAACTTTCACTTGACTTTATTCTTGTAATACTATTTTAATAGTAGTGGTATGCTTTTTCTTTTCAGTGTGCCCCTAATTGTCATAAAACATTTTTTAAAGCATTTTAACATTTTTCCTCGGAAAATTAGAATTTCATGATGTTAGTCTTCACATAAAATGGCAATTTGTCATAATCCAAACTTTTTAAACTGTATTCTTGTAATTTAATTCCTTTTCCCACCTTTTCAATGTGGCCATAACGACTTTGTCTAATATGAGAACTTTTTTTTTTTCAACTTTATTCATGAAATTTCTGACATTGTTCTTTTGACTCAGTCTTTTCTTTTTAGTGTAGCCTTGATACTCCTCTGTTGATAGTTTTGTAACATTTTTACTGTATTCTCTAAATTCCCAAACTGCATTCTCATAGTGTTATTTTTTTCAGTTCAGGGTGGCCCTAATGCTCCATTATGTCAAAAGAAATCACCCAATTCTTTGCATAAGCAAACAATTCATTTTGTACTATGCATGTTTTCAGAAATCCCAACAGGTATTGTTTTGGCCTTGGCGGAGGTCTGCGCTCAGCATCATGCCGTTTGCCGTTTTTGCTTTGCACGTCGACTTACGTCATTGAAACCCACGGTGGTACGGCCAAGTCTTGGCAGCAGTCTAACCCAAATGAAACTTAAAGCTAAGAATCATCATCAAAACAGTGTCGGTGACGAGAAAACCGGATCGTCAGAAGACAAAATAAATCTAGAAGGAAAAAAAAAACGTCAACTATCCAACCACCATCGTGGTTATGACTAAACATCGCTAATAATACATCCTCAGTGACGTGTGTTAAGTGTGGTTTTCCGGTATTGAATTATTAAAAGTCTAGCAACACCCCCGAAAACCTTAGAAAACAGCACAATCCTTGCAAAAGGAAGAGCGTCCAACGTTGGAGCGGGAACGCCGCACTTAAAGAGCCCCAAAGAGAGATGGCAGATAGACAGACGGTCCTCTGCGAAGTCAAAAGAAAAAAAAAACGAGGGCAACTAGCAGAGCGCCCTCTGGTGGGAGCGCTATGTTTACCAGCCAAGATCGGGAGAAGGAGGCAGCGAGGCTGGCTCGGAACAGCCTCAGGCATTGCGTGAGGTTACTGTGACTACGTGTGTTCAATGGGACTCCGTGATGGTCGCTGACCGCCCCACGACTGCTGGAGGAACTAAACAAAAAAAGTCAGCCTTTGATTCACAGAGGTAATTGTCAAATGTACACAGCACGAAAAAAAAAAAAAAGGTGAGGGCGAACGGCGGTGGCGCTCGGGTCACAACAGGAAACAGGATATCCGTTTGTGTGAGTCGCTCTTCTAGAACATCTGTTGTCTCACATCCACTAGTGTCACCAGCTAAAAGTCTACATTCTACTTTTTTTTTTTTGCACACTATATTCAAGAATCGGTGTATTTTTGCAGCTTTGTGTGTCATTTTGTCTCTGGGGGGGGGGGACAAAAAGAAATCACCAACAGAGAATTAGAGGGTTGGTGTGTTGTTAAAATTATTTTTCACAGGCGATTTTTTTTTTTACCCCGAAGGTACCGTTAAGGGGGCAAAACAGATGAAACAAAAAATTGGGAATATGGGTTTGGTAACTGCGTTTTGACAATGCTTCTCTTACCCTTGGAAAGCCTTCTACATTCCCTTTAAATGTGTGAAGGGAGCAGCACAGCTAATGAGTGCTTGGCACGTGAAATTAAATGTGAGTGACACTGTGTGTTCGTCTACCAAAGGTTTCAAATTGTAACGGTGAGGCTACATAAATCCTGGGCGGTGCCAAAGGTCAAAGTTCACGACTTGATTTTAAGTTCACAGTTTGGTACAGAAAGTGAGCAAAATGGGAAAACGGTATATTTTCTGCATTCATTCATTCATTTCCGAACCGCTTTATCCTCATTAGGGACGCGGAGGTGCTGGAGCCTATCCCAGCTGTCTCCGGGCAGTAGGCGGAGGACACCTGAACCGGTTGCCAACCAATCGCAGGGCACACAGAGACAAACAACCATCTGTGCTCACACTCACACCTAGGGATAATTTAGTGTCCAATCAGCCTGCCATGCATGTTTTTGGAATGTGGGAGGAAACTGGAGTACCCAAAGAAAACCCACGCAGGCCCGGGGAGAACATGCAAACTCCACACAGGGAGGCCGGAGCTGAGATTGAACCCGGTACCTCTGCACTATGAGGTCAACGCGCTAACCACTGGACCAGCGGCTCGGCCCTATATTTTCTGTATATGGGAAAATATTTAAAGAATTTAAGGAAATTCCAACTATTTCAAAATTGATCAATTCCGCTCGAGCAATGGGATTTATCAAAACACCCAAATTGCGCTTGCTGATTTTGCTTTAAATAGCACATTTGAAAGGCAGGCATAAACCAGTGTACAGTGTCAGCCAGCATGGTGCACATAAAACGTAGAATGGGGAGTATTTTTACGCTTGCGTAATATTATTGCAATACCAAAAACAAAAACACATATCTAGTCATCAGAGCTGTTTTGGTGACCAGTCCGGGGAGTATCCCGCCTCTTTCCCAAGGTCAACTATGACCCAAATAGTGACAAGCACAATGCTATTCATCTCAAAATCGTTCGTCCTTACATGTGCGGCGTCATTTAAAAGGGGAATTCAAGTAGCTTTCCAATGGTACAAGAAGCATAATAGTATCAACCCAATACAAATTTCCACAACATTTGGTTTCATTTTTAGGAGGTACAGTTGTTTCGTTTCTATCATCGGATCTGCATTTGCTTTTATCCGTCTTTAGCGATGACATCGCCATTCAGACCCCCACTTCCACCCTGCTTTTCTTCTTCTTGGAACTTACGTCTCAGCAAAGCGGTCACATGACAAAGTACAGACTTCACAGGAGACGGCTCATCTTGTTCTTCATTGGTTTTTTTTGTGTGTTTTGTTTTGTAAATTCATTAAAAAAAAAGAAAGGTGATCAAGAATGATCAGTTAACAAGGCATATAAAATGAGAAAAAGGTGTGTGTGTGTGTGTGTGTGTGTGTGTGTGTGTGTGTGTGTGAGGGGAAATGAAAGATTGGACTGAGGTACCCTGAAGCCTGAGGTAGATCACAATACTGACATGCGCTGTTTACATCCTGCGGTGGTTCACGTTTACTGTTCTCCCATATTTTTTTCTTTTTTTCTCTTTATATTCGTTTTCAAGAAAATAAACAATTCCCTTCAAAACAATATGGCAGTGTCCCACTGAGGGCAAAAAATAAAGAAAAAAGAAAACAAAGAGGACTTTTCATTTTCTTTTGTTTCATATCAATAGCTCTCATCACAAAATAGGAAAAAAATAGATTCATAAATATTACTCTCTCTTTTATATATATATATATATATTTACACATGCGCACACACACACACACACACACACACACACACACACACACACACACACACACACACACGCTCGCGCACACAAAGGAAGGTGTGGCAATAACCTTTGCGATGAAGAGTGATAAAATAAGGCTTTAGAGTGACCTGCACGGCCAGCACAGGAAATAAAACTCAAGGTCACGGTGTTTGGCCTGCTGAACAAGGCGAGGGCTGCTTTTTGTTATCTTTGTTTAGAATCAAAGTTTTTTTTTTTAAAAAGGCTGCGTTTGATACATTCACAGTTGTCACGCCCCCTTTTTTTCCTTCTCTTTTTTTTCCTACACCGAGCTCCCCGGACCCTGAGAGTGCGTTAACGCTAGCCCGCTCACGTTGTGCCATTGAGGGGCGGCACACAAGTGCCACCCCTGCCTTCACATTTGCCACCATGCAAAAACCACACAGCCATCCTCACATGACACCCCTTTAAGGCCGAGTGTGCGCACATTCAAATACATAAACACTTTTCACCGTGACGTCACACAAGCTTCACTTTCCGCTACCTGTATTCACGAATGGAATATGACCGAAAACTTCCACATTTCAAACAGTGGAAAGCAAGCCATGCCTCGTACATACCCTTTCAAACAACAGTCATCTGACTTGTAGCGTGAGGACCAGAGTGCGGCCACTTTAGAGCGCCTCATTGTCACGACCCGGTCTGATATATTCCAGTCACCGGAGACTTTAACCAAATATATTTTCACAACGCTGGCATAAAAATGGGTTTCAAAACACTCTTTTTTCCCGCCCTCTTCATAGCCAATCAAGGAAATGTAATCCAATGTCCATCCTGCTATTTACGTCTTATTCCGTTAGCGAACACCGAAAGCGGAAGTGACGTCACATTAAAAGGAGAAGAAGGACTAACAGTATTTAGTCCATTTGTTTGTTCTGCTCTTTAAAAGTGGTTACAGTATCTATCAATAGGACCACAAAAGTAGTCATTATTTAGCCCTCGCACATTCCAGGTGCATCTCAATAAATTAGAAAATCAGTGAAAGCTTCATTGATTTTAGTAGTTTAATTCAAAAAGTGAAACTTGTATGTTGTAAAACAGAGTTTAAAAAAGAATTTGATGGTTATAGCTTGCAGCTATCTCGAGCTCAAGAAACTAAACTTTGCAGCTGTTGTGAAAGTGCAATACACTGTAAAACATTACCGGTAAGTACAAATTGTCCATCTCAAAAGTTCATTGAATTTATGATATCCAAGCTTCACTTTTTGAATTGAACTACTGTAATGACAGAAATTCTACTTCATTGAAATGTGGCCAGGGGGGGAATTCCACACGTTCAAATATCTTTATCCTCCTAAAATGACTGATGAGAGAGTGATAAAAAAGGGAAAAAGATTGATGAGAAGCATTGGCACACACTTACAGAGGCTTGTTACCAAAAAAAAAAACATTCACCATATATCCGAATGGGGCTTGTACGTTTTGATTTTTTTTTTTCCAAAATAGGGGAACTGCTCAGTGTGTTTGCTGCTGTAAATGTCAATAAAGTCATCTACCCTGTGTTAATACTGCTAAGGATAGTTCATCTCCATCTTGTTTTAATTGTGTCGTTAATACGGTCGCTTTATCCGTGTTAGGCCTACAGTATGTTAATCCAACTAAAGAGAACAAATGTGCAGAGTGACGTGCTATTTCCTGTTTTACCTCATGAAGACGACACTTCCTCCGCCTTTTTGTTGTTGTTGTTGTTGTTGTTGTTTTGCTGTTCTCGCAATATCAGTATCCCGCAGTGTGTGCTGTCGCAGGGCTGGCAGTGCACACGAACGCCCGCTCACCGCCTTTGGCTCTCGCTCGCTTCCCCTCCTCGATGAAGTTCTTTGGTTATTTTCTTTTTTTTTTTTTTTTTTTTTTTGATCCCGCCGCTGCTGGTCTGCCCTGCGCGTTGCCTCTCGGACCGCGGCCGTTGTCTGACTAGAGGTCTCTGTCCGTTTTAGGGAGGGCTACATTCAATGGCCGGCGCCCGCTGGTCACTTGGAGTGTTGCGGTGAACTGGCGGCACCTCGCTGGTGTTTGTGTTCCTGCTGTTTGACCTGCTGAATGATCTCCCGGATCTTCCTCTGTGCAGTCTGTTGAAAAGCGTTAGGTCAGGCCGACGCCATTATGGCCAGTGATTTATCCCTTGCGCACAATTTAAACCCATGTGGACTTATTAAAACGTAATTTTCATGTATTACTTGTATGATAAGTAATGTGATCAAATGAAACGAGGCGGTTGTCATTCATCCTTGAAGAGAAGAGTGTGTGAATATTAAAAGTGCTTAACTTATTTTCAGACCGCTGCGCTCCGAAAAATATTGCCCGCTTTGCTTAGTTTTTACCTACATCTCACCCAAACTACATTTGTCCACCTTTTAACTTTACAGGAAGAAAAAAATGTCTCATATGTGTGATGTCACACTTGATGGGTGGGCACTCAATTCCGAGATCCAATTATTTGGATAATTTCAATGTCAGTTTTCTATAATATGTCCTCTGGAAAAACGAATTGCTTTAGCGAAATAATCTTGCCAACAAGCAAATCAAATATACATCAAAGAAGTACATGTGAAAAGTGGTGACAACTCAATTTGGGTCAAACCTAAACGTTTACTGAGCAGTGAAAAAAGAGTTGATGGTGTGTTGGCGTACCTGACTGGCGAAGAAATGCCCGCTGATCTTCACAAACACTTCGTCGTTCTCGTCTGGAGTTTGGTCCCGCGGTACGATGACCTCAGCGCTTGTAAGGTTCTGAAGCTCATTCACCTGAAATCCACATCACACCACGGTCAGCAGATCATTTTGCAAAAGGCCGCCTCTCGCTCCAAAGTCGGGTAGAAAATGGACAGACGGAGGCCAAGGCGACAGTCAACTCACCGTTTTGCCACCTTTCCCGATGACCCTTCCGGCTGCAGTAGAAGGAACCTTAATGTGCGTCTCCAATTTTACTTCCTCCTTCCCAGAGAAGAAGTTCTCTTCTTTCAGCTTGCCAAATATCCGACCTTGGGCCTGGACACCAGAGAACATTTGACAAGATCACAGAGACTGCAGCCATGTTCACATTTAAGCCCCTTTAGAGAAGTCACGCGTCTTTTGCTGTCGGAAGGAACTATGAAAATATTTGTGAGTCAGGCCCAATTCTCATATTCAATAATAACACCATGGGGGGGGTTTCTTTTTTCTTTTTTTTTTTACCTTAAATTGAGCCTCTGGCGTCCCAGTAATTATCACCATTCTCTCTGTGACATCAGGGCTGTCAGCCGGAGCGATCTGTAAACAAATCAGAGAGGAGGAATTGCACCGCACGTTTCAGTCAATCTTTATTTCAAAGAGAAATGTGAGAGTTCTTTTTTTGAGCGCACCTTGATGGAAGCTCCAGCAAAGTGGGCGAGCTGCTTGATGTGCTGACCCTTCTTGCCGATGAGAGCTCCCACTGCCTGAGTTGGAATAAAGAGGTAGACAACCTCCTGTTCTGGAGCCTGTCAATGGAAACAAAGAAACCTTTACACACACAGACACACACACACAACCACACACAACAATTGGAAAAACATGGGCTCAAGACTAACTAACTTTATTTGTACACACACACACATAGAGAGAGAGATTTTTTTCACGTCTCTGGGAAGCAGACAAGAAAGTATGACTGAGCGTGAACTCAACACCACATGAACCGAGTCTGGTGGCAAGACAGCCAAAAGGTACAAAAGGCTCCTGTCAAAATTTCCACGAGAAGACAAAAATCATGTAAAAAGTAGCTCTCAGTAGTAGAATCGTATACAGACAATCTTAAACGTTTGAGCTTCACTTCTAATATAAATGTCAAGGCTGTAGAAACGTGTGATTTCTTCTAGCCAATCAACAAAGAAAGGTTAGAATAAAAACATCATGAAATGTTATGACAATTATATATGCATAATGCAACAATATGATTCTCCATCATTTTGATACTATTTATTTAATAATGAGTGTTACGTATTTGCATTTATTTCAGAAAAAAAAAGTCTGGCGATGGCTCGTACCTCGACAAACTAGCGAGTCAAGTCACCCTCATCTCAAGGCACAACTGCAACAAATTTAATGACTTATTTTCTTAACACATCTGACATTTATTTTATTGAATTGGTTAACTATAATTACAAATACAATAAATCAATTTGCATTTTATTATGAAACTATTTTACATTAACGTTTGAACACACCCCACCCTCCTCCCCCAAACCACACACACGCGCACACTTGGCCGACAACTCAACCTGACCCATGTTGTTGTTTTCAAAATCCAATCATAAAGGTTCACCCACTCCGCCATGTACTAAAAAAGCTTCACATGAAGCAGAGGTAGGAATGCTCCTGTATGTTTTGACCCGGCGCCCAGCAAACAAGACTCGGCTAAGAGTTGAACTGTTTGCCGTCTGGCCTCGTGGATTTGTGTACTTGCGGTTTATTGAGTGGATTTAATGAGCCCTAGCTCAACTCTGGGCTGGAACTCTCAATCGAGACATATTTGTGGTGTTCTGGTGGTGGTTGGTGATACTGCCAGGCTGAGGAGGGATTATTTTTTCCTTCCAAAAGCACTAGCAAAGTGACACTTTGCCACGCAGCAAAAGAAGACCTACTCTCTTGTGTTCATTTTGAGTCTTAATAATTCCACTCGTGGGCCACAACATTAGGTACGCCTGCTCCTCCCACTAACGTCAATACAATAAAACTTGTTTGCCAGGTTTAGATTTAATCCAGGAGTGCTAATTTTCAACAATATGATCATTGTTGTGGTTTCCAGTAGTGGAGAACTCCACATCATACTGAGATTTGCTCGCAATAGTTTCCGCCTTTCATTTAGCGAAATAAAGTAACCAAAATAATACGGTATTTCTTCAGCATTGCCCTCCGCTCTTATAAAAACCGCACTCCCAATAACCACCGTCTAATCTACTGTAATCAGAAATAGAATTATGGGAGACCACTGTTACCTTTACTATGACCGATTCACCAGGAGTTACAGCAGACCTGAACACCCCCCCCACCCCCACCCCCCCAAAAAAACACCCACGACAGAGATGGCACGTTATCTGTAAAGTTTTTAATGGAAATGAATTAAAATGCATATTTTATTGAAATTTATGGTCAAAGTTCAATCGCTTGAGTTTATTTATTTATGAGAAAAATAGCTAAAGTTGAAAATGATAGTGTAAAAATAAAAAGGAATTTGGCCTCCCTTTTACACTCTGCAATTGATAAATGAAATGCATTTGGCGACTATAGGAAACGGTATTACGACCACATCTAAGCCTGATGCGGTACACTTTGACATCACTGCAAACTACCCGGTGTTGTGGCCAGGTGTCGCCACGGCAACCGTCAGTGTGGTGCAGCTTTTTGGAGGACATACTGAGTGCTGGTGGGGGATGGCACTTGCTGGAGGAACCCCGTACAGGCCACTGAGATGTGAAGAGTGACTCTGCAAGTGAAGTGACAAGCAGGCGGATCAGGGTGGTGCTCGTACGCACACATTCCCAGACACACTCAGGCAGGCCGACCCGGGGGGAATTTTTCGAGGCATGAAGTCGCAGTGAATCACGCTCTGTGAAGCCCACCGATTCATTCTGGCCCATTCGGTCTCATGCTGCTCAGCTCAGCAATGAGTGCAGACTTTGTTTCACACGCACACTGACTCATCTCTGGGGAGTATTGAGGTGGTGGTAGTGGTAGTTGTTTTGTGGGGGATTCAAACTGTGTGCCACAATGCGATCCTTTTATCACAGTTAAGCAAAGCCTGTCAGGGATGCCTGGTGCACTAGGCTGTCCAACAAACTATTTCTTTAAGAATCAGCAGCTATATGCTGAGGCCTGTCTCACACAGAGCGATGTGACCAAACGTGACCTGGACAATTGCAAACAAATCCCAATGAGTGACTCACACCTGCACACCTGGCGAGAGACCTTTGCAAACATACCAAGTCGATGCAATGAAACCCTGGTGTTCTTATTAGGATTTTTTTTCCACATTTTGAAGGGCCACAAACTTTATACACACAGGTGTAATTTTTATTGAACCACAAAAACGTGGAGTGGACAAGTGGATTTATTTTTGTTTTTTACACATTTTATTGCAAGGTTCCTGACTGCCCCTAAATGGGGGCATTTTGCCCCCAAACTTTGAGAGCGCAACTAAAATGTTCATGTACATGCACTTGTGTGTCAGTGTGTGTGTGTGTGTGTGTAATTCTTTTTTGTTGCTTCTATGCCACACCTCCACCCCTTTATCAATAATGTAGTGAAAATGAGTGGCAATGTGAGTATTTACTTGTAAGCCAAATTTTGATTCGTGTGCACCCATAACATTTCCTGTGAGGGGCCACTGTGCTCCTAGTAAAAATAAAGTCAGTCTTGAACCCTGAATTGGATTATACATTACAGGTCACAGGTGGGAAAAGTTTTTAAATGATTTATCTTGGTCTCATTTTTTATATCACAATACCTGGCATTTGAATAGAGGTGAGTACACTTTTTATATCCACTCTAATTACTGTACTGATAACGCTTGGCGGTGGCCGGGGGATTTGGCTTTGTACCTGGAAATGTATTTTGGGGGAGAAAGCTTTGAATCACAGCACATCTGTTCAAGAAAGCACAACATTCAGCACACACACACACACACACACACACACACACACACACACACACACACACACACACACACACACACACACACACGCACAAATTCTCCCAATGAGTTATTTTAAGTGTCTTTAGGTCCCTTGACTATTATTATCATATGATCAAACCATGCATTTATCCTCATCAAGTTCAATAGTTCAATATTTAGCGACCATCTTTATCCTGGTGATAATGTGCATTTGGTAGTGGTTGCGGGTGTGACATACCCCCCCCCGAAAAAAAAATGCCTGAAAAGACAGGAAGTTTGCCATTTTGCTTTGAAACTGTGATTTTGGGTCATTACAGTATAAATTATGTTTGGCAGTATGTCCTGGATTGTTTTAAAAAATCAGCCCTGGCTGATTTAAAATATCAGCTGGCTGTGGACGAGTGGCAGAGTGCACCCTGGACTGAATGCCAGCAAGTAAGGCATATAGACAAGCAACCAGCATTTGAGTCTGCCCCATTTGGAGAGCATGCTCAAAAATTCCCCATATTTAGCGACCATCTTTATCCTGGTGATAATGTGCATTTGGTAGTGGTTGCGGGTGTGACATACCCCCCCGCCCCCGAAAAAAAAATGAACCAATGCCTGAAAAGACAGGAAGTTTGCCATTTTGCTTTGAAACTGTGATTTTGGGTCATTACAGTATAAATTATGTTTGGCAGCATGTCCTGGATTGTTTTTAAAAAATCAGCCCTCAAAGCCAGATTCACTTGGCAACATGAACTTTGTTAGTGGTCTGTCCTGAGACCCACAAAAAAAGCTGCAGGACCCTCCACTTGAAATATCACAGGAAATCTGCCATTTGGTGTTGAATTGGTGATTAGGGCTTGTTACCAAATTTGAACCATGTGGACAAAACAGATGGGCAACATGACACATTTATCTTATTGTGTGGGTGGAGCATGACAGCTAAGACTGATAGCTCTACATAAGGCCGCACACTTAAGAGATTCATAGGCGCTTTTGCTTCTGGTCTTCCAAACGATGTATCATTCTGGCGTACTTCAGCGGGTAAGGGGTTGCCAGGTGTATGTCATTCATCGCAGCTTTCATTTGTTATGAAATTGCATGGTGGGTCGTGCCCTTGCAGGCCCATATACGAACCAGTGTTGTAGGTTCCCCACCTCTGATCTGAACTCCCACAAGGTTCTTAGCTTTTATGATTGCATGTAGGCAGGGGGACTTACGAAGAATGGGTTGTATCCTGCTTGTGCCACAGGGGGGGCTGAGCCACGAGGTCCAGCAGCTTGGGGCAGCACCGGCAGACCAGAGGAGAAGATACCCAGAGCGTTGAGGTTCAAGCCTGGGATAAGGTTGGCCTGTTGCTGGGACAAGACAACACAGGCACATTTGTTGGAGTTAGTACAACATCAAAGGAAGACAAATTAAGATGAGAGAGTATTTAATTAGTGGGAACTTTACCCTGGTCCAAGAAACTTTTGGTGGACCATTGTGTGTTTGAACCATGGGAAATACTGTCTAAATTTATGTAGTTATGGATTTGTTTAGTGAGGTGGTTTGTTCCAGGAACTCCATGAAGAACAGTGCTTTAAAGTTATCAATTATTCATTTCTATTATTTTTTCTGAAAATAATATCATTCATTCATTCAATCCTCTTCGTCCCGTCTGGGACATAAGGCCTCAGTCAACTCTCTCCATCGTGCCTTGTCTCTGGCGATGTGTTGGGCTTGTCCCCATGTGAGATCCCTCTCTTTCAGCTCTGCCATCACAGTTCGGCGCCATGTGGTTTTGGGCCGTCCCCTCTTTCTCTTTCCGGGTGGAGTCCATCTCAACGCTACTTTCGGTATGCGGCTTTCCTCCATCCTGAATACGTGTCCCAGCCATCGGAATCGTCGACGCTTGATCTCTCCTACTATACTCTGGCTTCCAGTCAACGTGTAGAGATCACGGTTGGAGATGGTGTTTGGCCAGAATATACGGCAGATCTTGCGGAGACACTTGTTGTGAAAAGATTCCACTCTCTTCATATCCGTCGTCACCACTCTCCAGCACTCGGACCCATACAGCAATACAGACTTCACGTTGCTGTTGTACAGATGGATCTTGGTGTGAAGAGTGTATTGACGGACTTCCAGATGGCATGAAGCCTGGCAAATGCTCCCTGCGCCTTTGCAAGCCTCGCCTTGATGTCCTTCTGCGCGCCGTTGTCAGTACTTATCAGACTTCCCAGGTAAGTAAAGTTGCCGACAGCCTCAAGAGGTTTCCCATTGTTGGTGATGGGAGCTGTCACCCTGGGGTTGATATACATGACCTGGGTTTTGGTGGTGCTGATGGTGAGTCCTGTTTGTGCAGCGAAATGGCCCAATCGGTCAGTCTTCTCTTGCAGATGAGTATGTTTGGAGGACAGGATGGCAAGGTCATCGGCAAAGTCCAGGTCCTCGAGTTGGGAGTGGAATGTCCACTGGATCCCTCTGGCTTTGTCAGCTGTTGTCTTCCTCATGATCCAGTCGATGATAAGAAGGAAGAGAATCGGGGATAATATGCAGCCTTGGCGCACACCGGACTCCACTGGGAACCACTCTGTCAGGGTATTATCCAAAAAATAATAATAATAATAATATTACCGGTATATGAAAATAATATACCGGTAATATTATTATTATTATTATTTTTACTGTTGTCAAGTGAAACATTTCAAAACACTGTGCCAAAAAGCACATTAAAAGCGTATTTATTTGTTGATAAGCGAACAAAGGTGACGTTGTACATTTGCTCTTAATAAAGGCACTGGACAACCTCTGCACTAATGGTACAGAATACGAGGTGCCCTGGTTGGTCCACCAATATTGTATACTGGACCACTAAAATATGTGTGGCATGTAGGATGAGTGGTGAGCATATCCACCTCACATTTCTTAGCTTGGGGGTACAAATGTGGATTTTTGAGGGTACTCTTTACACAAGTGTGATTTCGATTGTGAATGGGTGTTGGTCTACGTTTGCCCTTGGCTTGCCCTTGACCAGTCCAGGGTGCTACGCACCTCTCGCCCCATGTCAGCTTGAATAGCTCCAGTCCACTCAAGACTCTACTGAGGACAATTGGTACACGGTAGATAATGGATAAAATGTGTGCTCAGTGGTTACCATGGCAACAGCAAAGATACTATTCATTTCAAACAAATGATTTTAAAGCAGCTTGTTTCAAACATACTGCTGCTGTAATATGTCCCATTTTGCCTTCATGCTCACTGATCCTACCTGTGACAACTGTTACACAAAATTAAAGGGTGTTATTAAGGCGAACATTTCTCCTCATTTCAATTCATTGAGTTTCTCCTTGTATTAATGCTCCGTTAACAGCATGATTAACTTCTGGGTGGGGAAAGGAACGTCAGGGCGGGACAGTCTTGTGTAACACCTTAACAGTCGCACTAGATGGTGCTCAAAGCTAAGTGCTGACAGGGAATTTTAATTTTCTGAAACAGGGATGGATTTCAGAAGCAACACACTGTTTTGTGTGGGTGTGTGTGTGTGTGTGTGTGTGTGTGTGTGTGTGTGTGTGTGTGTGTGTATTTTTTATATATATATAATAAAAAGGCTAACATCGTTGCTTCAGATGTCAAAAAGTGTTTGTGGCTCCCAGTGTTGTATTTTCCATGGAAACTGGGTATAAATGGCTCTTTAGGTGTAAAAAGGTTGATGACTCCTGGTATATCCCACATATTTTGAACAGGAAATGAAATGAAAAATGAAATCATTAGTGAATTAAAAAAGAAAATCAATACAAGCACTAACTCACTGATCCTACCTGTGACAACTGTTACACAAAATTAAAGGGTGTTATTAAGGCGAACATTTCTCCTCATTTCAATTCATTGAGTTTCTCCTTGTATTAATGCTCCGTTAACAGCATGATTAACTTCTGGGTGGGGAAAGGAACGTCAGGGCGGGACAGTCTTGTGTAACACCTTAACAGTCGCACTAGATGGTGCTCAAAGCTAAGTGCTGACAGGGAATTTTAATTTTCTGAAACAGGGATGGATTTCAGAAGCAACACACTGTTTTGTGTGGGTGTGGGTGTGTGTGTGTGTGTGTGTGTGTGTGTGTGTGTGTATTTTTTATATATATATAATAAAAAGGCTAACATCGTTGCTTCAGATGTCAAAAAGTGTTTGTGGCTCCCAGTGTTGTATTTTCCATGGAAACTGGGTATAAATGGCTCTTTAGGTGTAAAAAGGTTGATGACTCCTGGTATATCCCACATATTTTGAACAGGAAATGAAATGAAAAATGAAATCATTAGTGAATTAAAAAAGAAAATCAATACAAGCACTAACGAGAGAACTAAATTTGAAAATGTTATGATATTTGTTTGAAAAACATTTCAAAAATCAATTATGCCTTCTATGTGTGCTTTCTTGTGACGACATTTTGAGGCCACTGTGCAAACTACTTCCTTGCGTGTTGTCAGAACGCCTCTATATTTCCATCTTCTTGTCTTCAGGTAGTAATAAGCTCAGGTGGACGCATACACTTGCTGAACACTTCTTTTTCTTTCTCATTTAGGTTATCAGTACGCAAGAGTAAAATAAGCAATGTGCGTCCAATTAGTACACAAATACTGTTGTTGTCCCCTCAGGCTGCAGCCAGCACTGACTGATGATGTCATGGGGGGGGGGGAGGATCAGATACTTGCTGCGAAGGAGCCGCGTTACGGGGACGACTCACACGTGCACAGCGGGAAGAAGTCGGGCGTGAGTCAGAGGCTCTGCCGAGAGTCAGATGACGGTAAAGCGATCGGATGACGCTTTCTGTTTACCAGCAGCTGCTCATTACTGAGCTTACACTGTCTCTCATATACTATGTAACACATACACACACACACACACACACACACACACACACACACACACACACACACACACACACACATACACACCAATGATGAGTTGGCACACACTTACATTTATAGCAGCTACGTCATTCTCATAGGCCTCCCTCAGTTTCTTCATGATTTCTGCCTCTGCTTTACAAAGCGATTCCAAGACGCCCTTCACTGTGATGGTCCTCTCTGGATTGTAAATGGTTAAATCTTGTAACCTAGACCATGGCACACATATACAAAACACAGTTGAGTCACAGCACTGTGCAAAAGAAAATAAGCCATATTTTCCTTGTCACATAGTGGGGTGGGATGGGTTTTAATTGGATTCTAGACTATCTCACTCAGGAGTTAATGAAGTACGGGCCTTTCAAAACGGGCATAAACATTAGTACTGATAAACAACACAATTTTTATTAGTACTTGTTCATTAAGTCGGAAACACTATGTGCAATTAGAGCATACACCAATATTATTCATAATTTCATGCCCTTGTTAAATATTGAGGTAAATTGTTATTTGCTGATTGCAAGTACACAGTAACGTGTAAGAGACATAATTTTGAGATGATATTTGGGTCGGAGGTAGAGTAGTGGTTAGCATATTCGCCTTGGAGTCAAGACGTACTGGGTTCCAATCTCTTTGTAGTCAACCCCCCCCCCCCCCATCACACACACACACACACACACTGCAACATCTTCTAGAAACCCAAGATCAAATGAGGAGAGGAAGGGAAGTGGCTTACGAGGAGATGGTTATCTTGGTCCCTGTCTCCTCCTCGATCTTCTTCAGGTTGCGGCCCTCCTTCCCAATGAGGCGGCCTACCAGGCTATTGTGGGCCAGAAGTTTTAGAGGAATCTCCTCCGGCCTGCACAACACACACACACACACACACACACACACACACACACACACACACACACACACACACACACACACACACACACACACACACACACACACACGTATGTAGCGGGGTTTTTTGTTTTGTTATGTGTGATTTTCAGTATGTTTTCATATAAATGCATTATATCTATTTTTAAATATAATGATTCTGCTGTCATCCTTTCTCTCGTACAGCAAATTTGCATGATATAAATGGGTTGGATATCAATTGAATCACAATATTTATTGATCGTGTTTATTTATAAATTTCAGAGGTAGTGTTGCTCTGGCAATGCGTCCCCTCGCTAATAGAGGCTTCCACTGAGTAGCGCTAATTTTACGCGAGTTTTCTGTAGATGTTGTTTGCGCCCCCAAAGCTGTGTGTGGTTATTGTACGCTGGTATTAATGAATTACACCTTGTATATCAATAAGGGTAATTTGCATAAAGGTGGGCACTTTCTCTGCTACTTACCTCATTTAAATACATGCAAATAACACTGGCACGCAGACAAGCATTTGGACAGATATCATTAGTGACTGAATTTTCCAATTATATTAAAATTTTACTTCTTATTAATTTCTTATTTGATTTTAATACCAAGCGTGATCCCCCCCACCCCCTCACCACCCTCCATCTAATTGAAATTCTACTGATTCTACTGTTTATTTTATTTTCTGATTAGTCATGCTGTCTATGTCTGGACTGAAAATCCAAAGCAAGCATCAAATTCAGTCTTGATGACAGCCATCTATTAATTGAGTAATGTTTTCATGATCACATTCCATCGGGGAAGCTTTGTCAAAAACATCTGCTTTCAAGCTCCTAACAAGCTAAACAAGCGTGTCAGAAGTTTGAAATGAATAATAAACGACTTCATCATTCCCAGAAAAAAACAAAGCGTGACTGATAAAAAAGACTGGCGCTCCTACATTTGAATTGAAAAGCGTACAATTGTAAATAAGCGGAGAGTGTACAGTATATGCTGAGATGCGACACACAGAAAGGTGCTGTTAAAAGTCAAAGCCAATTAGATATGTTGTCTGTCTTCCTCTAACGCTAAGCCACCATCACGTTTCAGCCTGAGTGTTGTGTGTCGCGTGTTTACTGTGTTAGTGGTCCAAAGCGGGGAGAATGCGCGCTTAGATTAAAAGGTGTGCTGGCAGGCTAAAGGATAAGATTATAGGCTGTTGACGTTTATGGCTAATCCCCTGCGAGACGTAATGTTAACGTGGACTCACGTCTTGGTCTCGTTGGCCTCCTTCTGCATGATGTCCAGGATCATACGGCAGGCCGAGGAGCAGCCCTCTGGAGACGAGTGGATGGTGATCGGCTTCTCGGCTGCGCCCGCGTTCTCCTTCCGATGGATGTCCACTCTGAAAGCAAGACAAGAGTGGAGACAGTTCAGGAACATGCATGTACTCATGAGCCATTGACAGTTCGTTTGAAATGCACAAGGCGCTAACAAATTTGTATCCTCCGAACATATATTAAATGCTTAATAATATCACAAATGCGTATGATGGCTTGAAGAAGCGACTGCTGCGATGGCGGACTCGCCATGCAAGGACGACCTTTAATGTCCTACTCTGCACAGTGTTGTAGAGAGGAGTTATTTGGCCCATTAATTTGGGGAATTTGAGTGACATTTAGGACAAACACTGCACAATCATAAAAAAAATATTAAGATTAGGTTAAAATGTTGTCCATTCTGATTCTGATCATTCATGAACGAGATCAGCTGAAAGCAGTCACATGGATTAGGTGCACATTTTTCAAAAAGAGATGCTCACAATTATTTTCATGTTGAGGAAAGAGGGAAGGGAAGCGACACTGCACATAGGCTGGTCTCTAGTTGGCTGCAGGTGATCTCTTTTGTGACTGCCAATGAAAGGCACTGATCGATATGTCCCCATCACGTACTTTTCCACAATATTTAGTGACCGATCAATCAGAGCACCGCATGGGTAGTTGCCCATCTCTGTCCTAGAGTACAGCCATTAACTCATTTGTTTCAAAGAGTGACAAATCTCTAACCAGCTACCTAAGCTGCTTACTTTGACTGAGTCTGCTTGGTGACGTTCTTGATGGTGAGTCCCTCCTTGCCGATGATGGCACCCACAAATTGAGTGGGCACGAGCATGCGCAAAGGAAAGTCCTGCTGCTGTCGGGGCCGTGGGGCACCAAAGCCTCCTGAAGGTCCGGGCTGAGGGGTCTCCTGGTCCCGTGACAAGCGGCCGCCGCGTCGACCTCGGGCGGCCTGGACGGGCGGAGCAGCATCCAAGTCCATGATGTACGACACCCTCAAGGAGAGGTCGTCGCACTGCTGTCCTGTCAACTTCTCAATGGCTCTGGAGGGTCGATGACCAACAGCAAATATTTGGCGACATGAAAACTCATTTAAATTGAATCTGTCGACAGCTAAGCAATCAAGCCGAATTTGGTAATTTTTCCTTGAGGCCTGTGGTGTGGAGTTTAGATTTTTTTTTTTTTTTTTTGCTTTGTATGCTGTGCATGCCTCAGTCGTTGCACTCACTCTTTAGCTTCCTCCTTTGTTGCGTATGTAACATTCACCACTGCTGTTTCTGTGTCAGTGTTGACTGTAAGAGAAGAGGCATACATCAGAGGTAGATGTCATGAGATGCGATCATCATTATGTAATGACAACAATCTCCTGGATCACTGCTCTCGTTCTATCCATCCATCCATCCATTTTCTGAACCGCTTGATCCTCATTAGGGTCGCGGTGGGTGCTGGAGCCTATCCCAGCTGTCTTCGGGCAGTAGGCAGGGGACACCCTGAATCGGTTGCCAGCCAATCGAAGGGCACTGCTCTCGTTCTAACAGCTCAATTTCCGAAGTGACAAACGAGTTGAGCTGCTTTGTTGCCAATCGGCCATCAATTTTAGACCGCATTCCACTGACAGTCACATCAACAAACATGCAAAACATTGCCATCCGTATGAACTTCAAATGGAAAACTATTGCTACAATTAAAAATAGCAGGGATCCATATGATCAATATGATGAAATAAGACATAGAAGAGTGGCCTACCTTGTTCCACGTTTTCTACAGTACCATATCGAGCTAGGAGACCGTCGAAATCCTAATGGAAAGATGATACCGTCAGTTCGGTGAGTGGGGACGCAGACCCAAAAAAAAAAGAATATGACAGACAACCACATGGATTTACAGTAATAAAGTAGTTAATTCAACATCATCAGTCTGCATGCATGATTCTGCCTTTTATCTCCTTAAATAATTGGGGAATTGCTGCAATTGAAAATATCAGTAAAACAAAGACTTTACTTACCGATATGTTTTTTAATTATTTTATAAATGCATTCAATAATTATAATTACATTTATTGTAAGTATGATTAAAAAAGGAGAAGTGATTACTTTATTATTCAAATTAAGCATATTACCTGTTTTAAATACACATTTCTACAAATGGCAACGTCATTTATTTTCAAAGGATCTGGCCCATCTGTCTGTTTTTAAAATTAAATGTGGCCATTGGGGATAAAGTATGATCATCCCTGATTTATATTCTATACAGTGGCACATAGAGCCTTTTTGTATGCTTGGTAAACATCAGCAACTGATGTTTATGAACAAGTAGGCCGTCTCTAATGGACCATGTTAGACTGTACAAGCACCCACTATGTGAACATTTACATCAATGTCATGCCAAATGTATTTTGTACTTGTCCTTTCTCGTCAATGTTCTGCAACATATTGCAAATTTTGCAGTTCGAGCCTACATGAAAAACAAGCAAAAGAAGCTTGAGGAGATGCAAACAAGTGAGTCAACAGCTGAAATGAGGTAAAAGTTCAAACTTAATGGACTACTACTACTTTATGCTGTTTGGACACACACAAAACACGCACACGCAACTCACCTCCCACTGTAGATGAGGGGGAATGTTCCGGATCTGAATCTTCCGACTCCTGCGGAGAGGGGAGACACAGTGAATTTAATGAAGGAGGCAGGTAGCCATGCACACAGGAATCCTCACGTCTCTTTATATCCATTGTCTCATTTCGCACATCCTAAGTTAATTACATGTGGCCCCCACCCCTCTCGTTCTATAAATGAATGTATAAACGATTTGAAAGTTTCACAGTTCATTTTTTTCGTCCAAGGGGCAATATTTCCTTGTGATGAGGAAATGATTAGCCATGCTACGCAACACCTCCCAGTTGTTCTTTTTGCAGGGGAGATGATGTCTTTTCACGGATAGTTACTCCTGTCTTGATACAACTCGTGTGTCTATGTTGCCATGGTTACGCCTCACTTAAATCATCACTGTCCAGCCGCCTCACTGCCAGGCTTAGTGAACGTCTTGAAAAATACAATGGAATCAAGTCAAAGATCCCCGAGTCCTAAAAATGCACCAATGTTTTGTTATATTGAAATAATTTAATTTCATTTTAAATAGGAGTTAACGTTTTCTATGACAAACCTCTATTTTTTTTTTGCGCATATCCTGTTGACACACTTGAATGACAGTAAATGATAAAATGTTACTTCCTGAACAGGAAATAAATGTTTCATGATGGGGACAGATTTAAAATGATGAAATAATTATTTCAGGTCTATTTCCGATGTGAAAACTGTTTTCCAAACAGTAATTAGTCAGCGGTTTAGGTGATGAACGCTGAAGAATAGTTCATCAATAATACTGTAGTTTATTTGACACTTTCACTGTCAAAACAATTGAAAGAATGGGAAATATAAAGTGATGTCGCCACTAAATTCCCAATATGGGATGGTCATCATGCAACATGCGAGCCTAATCAAAAGTAGCTTGAACTTCTAACCTTCTGATTAGGGTTGCAACTCTTAATTTACAAACTTAAATTATTCCATTAAAAAAAAATCGAGGCAAAATCTCTTTGTTGAAGCTCCACATAGATCATATTTTCCACACAGGCTAATGTTACAGGTGGCGCAGGCACCACCCTGTGTAGAAGTAAGTTAGCGTGTTGGCGCCAAGACAGGAGGAAAGACGGAGCATGTCCGAAGTTTGGGATCATTTCATACTGAAAAAGAATGTCAGCTAATTTCATATAGCTCAATACCACTAGCAAGAACATGTAATGACCCGTTTAAACGCAGCCATGTGCACATTTTCAATCGTTTTATTGAACAAACGGAAGCAACATGTATTATATTCGGACAAAAAAAGCTTCCGCGGCCAAAAATTTCCCAGGCACTCAACGCACAGATTAGTTAATTTGCGCCAACAGCCAACTATGCTCTCAATCGATGATGAAGATGTCTCTGACTGGGCCAAGGCCCTGTCTTTTAAAGCCACTTTAATACTTCATTGACAGTACGTTAAAAGTGAGCGTTACTATGTTTGTAAAGGCATTTCCCCCGATGGCTCTTTGTATTGTCTCCTTCCTCCATCTAGTTCATTCGTGCGCCTTTCCTTGCGGGTGAGCTTTGGGGCGAGAGGTGAGATACAAACCCTGGAACAGTAGTCGGCCCATCACAGGACACATATAGACAAACATGAATTCATAATGGAGTACTCGGGCGAACACACACCTTCCTAAAAGCAAAGCCTGAGATTTGAACCAGGAACGAGCTGTACTAACCACTGCCATGCTGCCCAGATCACAAGCTAGAACTACAATAATAAACATATTGTTAAAATCTCATCAGGTGAGTCCAGTGAGCGTAAAAGTGCATTATGAAAGAATGAAAGCCAAGATTGTTTCACAGTAGCTGCATGTACACATTCACCAGCTCTTGGTATTACATTTCCACATCGTGCTGTTTTATCACTCCAATTCCGCACTAATAGCTGACACAAAGGCGCCCGTTGACCACAAAGTGTGAGAAACAACACAAGCAGTAGCGCAGTCAACATGAGCGTTGCGATTTAAAAAAGAAGCAGACATTCACGTGGAGGGGGGAAAAAAAGCACACACTCGCGCAAAACCCCCAAGTCCTTAAGAGCACTTTGGAGGACAATTAGCAGACATTCCAGGAGCTGAAGTGATGGGTAGAGCGGGAGGAAAGGTGAAAGTGGGAGAAATTAGCGTCTGCGGTGGGCTGGCAGGCATTCCTCCGAAGAGGTTTTTGCATCTTTCCCGGAAAAGAGCGCAGGTCAGAGTTTTGCACAAGCAGGCAGCGAGACATGAATGAATAACTTTTTCTGATTGTGCTCCTCCAGGAAAAAAGAAAAAAAGAACGGAAAAAGAAGCATATGAGGATGAGGAGAGGGGGTGAGAATCACAGATTTAGGACATTCCACTCTTCACCTCATTCATTCAATACTGCAAACAAATTAGTTTAAATGTGTTTGACATGTGCGCCATGCCGCGAGTAAACTAGGCTTGAAATTGATTTTGCATTGGAGTCAGTGGATGACTTGTGCACCGTCACTCGGAACTCTCCATGTATTGTAAGCACTTTGTTTCGCCGCAACAGCTCAACCAAAATGTCAAAGTATGAGCGGGAGGGAAAAAAAGACAGCTCAGTAGTGTCTGTTTGGATCCTACAAGGATTTCGAGTGAGGTCTTCTCTATTGATTGTGCTAATGGACACCAGTGATCTGTGCTCGCGTGCTGCACTTGGTGCTGCTACTTCGTATTCGCCGGATCAAATGTCAGCCGAGCTGAACTCCAGAAAGAGACTCCCTATGAAAGGCTGTTGCCAATTCGAAATGAAGGCCATTATGCTACGAGTACTTCCAAACAGAAAGCAACAGGTATCATCCAAATACGCCCAATACAATGGATGCCACAAAACGTGTATGTATACTGAAATAATGATGATCTCGTCTCTGTTTACTCACAAATTGACGATGTGAAATCTGGAGAGCTACTATATATATATATATATATATATATATATATATATATATATATATATATATATTAGAGCTGTCAAACGATTAAAATATTTAATCTAATTAAAAACTCAACTGTCATAATTAACTCAAATTAACTAAAAATTAATCATGATTACTCACTCATTTTTTATCGTTCCTGAATTTCCTTTTATATTTTTTGTCCTATTTTCCCCATTTTAATGCTCTCATCAACATGGAATCATGAATCAGTTTTCTATGTGCAAAATGCAAATATTTACTGAAATAACAATTTTGATTTTCAATTTTACATGAACATTTTTCACTTGGAGCAGTTATTCACACATTATCTCTCACACAATATTACTGTCCATCAACAACAGTGAAAACAATATTTTGTCACACAACAGCTGCTTGAACAGCTCTTTTAGGGAATCAAAACAGCGCAATATAACATTATAAAGTGCACATCTAAGGTAAACTAGTACTCAGCCTATAATGGATTTAAGCCATGGTTGCATACTTCGTTTTTCTCAAATTTGCTTTGAACACAGCAGTCAGGCTATGCTGATTCTGTTGGTCCTTCTTGCTCGGAAGTCTCTCTACGGTTTTGTGTCGACATCATTTCGGATTCTTGTAATGGAGGCTCTCGCTGGCAATCAGTAATGGTTGTTCAGTTAGGGATTGTCGGTCAGCATGGAAGGATCTCTCGTTCTGTACTTTTTGGATCATTTATTGGAGCACTTTGCAGCAGAAGTAGGAGTAGTAGTAGTTGTAACATAAGTATCAGAAGCAGGTAATAACCTAAACTACACATAAATGCAGTAAAAAATTAATATATCTATCTTTCTGCATCGCAATGTAAATATGTATATAATTGACATTAATGAATACCTTTATTTAACAATACGTTTAATAAATAATGTAATCAACCCTGATTTCACTATGTATCATTATCGTCATCATTATTCATTGTTTTAAACGTAAGAAACCATTCAACACAAACATAAAGTCGAATCGAACAAAAGAACTACAAGTCCCAATACTCAATCCCGGAAGTGGAGCGCCGGGATTGACATATCAAGTCGAATCGAACAAAAGAACTACAAGTCCCAAAGGTCCAACCTGGAAGTGGAGCGCCGGCTGCAACGCAATTTACTTCTTTAAACGTCAGATTGCAGACGGACAAACATGACAACTATGCACAAATGAGCTAAATAAAGACACCCCTGTTCTAGCAACATTTTAGCCCACGCTGTTTAAATTGCCGATTGCTTCAGCAACTTTGTTCTTTGTCGTGTCATCCATTTTCTTCGCTTTGAAATGATCCATAGCCGTCAGTCTGAGACGAGGGGGGCGGACTACTCACGTCAGCGGTGTGCTTGGCCATTTATTAAGTGGTATTTCAGACTTGACGTGCTATGATGATAGCTCAGTTTACGACTGCAAAACATCCAGGTCACTTTGGTCTTGTCAGTGGAACAATCTGGCAACTTTTTAAAAGTAAACTTTCCATTCATAAACTATTTAAATATCCGTTTCGGTGTCTCGCTGCCGTGGCTGGCAAAACAAACGTGTGTGGACTTGTGCAGCGCGCTTGATGTTTTGTTTCTGGTTTATTTATAGAGCAACGTCACATCCGCTGTGACGTCTGCCGCATTAATCTCGCGAGAAAATTTTTGATCCCGATAAAATTCATTTAAATTAATGTCGATAAAAACGCGCTAAATTGACAGCTCTAATATATATATATATACACACACACACACACACACACACACATTTATATATATATATATATATATATATATATATATATATATATATATATATATATATATATATACATATACACATACATATAAAATAATGCCTTAGCGCATTTGAGTTTACTCTACAAAAACTCCAGTAACTCATCACTAATGAAAACAATGGAATCATAATGAAAAAAAAAATTATTACATATTTGGTCACAAAGTGTTTAAGTGTGAATGCTCATCTCTTAGTATTAACCGAAAAAAATGGAACCACTGTGGGAGAACACCCTCACCGACCTCACATTTCTTTATAGGAAATAATAGAAACTGACATACCGGTAATTATATTCCACTGTTTATTTATTACTCCCATAGGCCAGAGACATATTGTCCATTTGAGGTCCATCGAAGACTCTAAATTACGTGTAAAGCTGAGTCTAAATGGTTGTTTGTCTATTTTTGCCCCGCGATCGGCTGCTGGTTAGTCCAGAGTGTAAAGTCAGCTGGGCTAGGCTCCAGCTCATTCACTCGGATGATCGAGCGCTGTGCAAAATGAACACCTGGAGGGCCGGCTCTTTTTTTTTTTTTTTAACTGATGATTCCATAGCTGCTCACCATCGACCATAGTAAGTGCTGTAGAAAACAGATGTCTGCATGGAGTTTGAATGGAATCTGGACTTGCTGCACTCTCACTAGATAGTCACAATATTTTGTCATGTATATCAAATGAACAACATTTTTGTTTTCAGGCCGTTGTTTGAGTTTTGTTCAAATGCAGACATTGCAATCCTGAGTGACTATCCTGTGGCGTCTGCTGTGTGTCAAGAGGGATTTCTCCTTTTTGCATATTGTTGCTTGAATGCTCCGTTTGCACAAACGAGTGATCCGTCGCTGCCCTTCCTCTTTCATGTGCCTCACCACACATGCCACTTGCTTGCCTCGTCGCTCCCAAATATGCAACTTCCTGGATTTTTATGGAAAAAGTGACACTTGCCTCGTTTCATTTTAAGCATGCCTGTGGCTACACGCGAGGCAGAACATCCCCCGCCCGTCGGCCCGTCTGTCTGTCTGTCTGTCTGTCTGTCTGTCTGTCTGTCTGTCTGTCTGTCTGTCTGTCTGTCCGTCGGTAGGGATGGGTGAGACCCATGACACTGTGGACTATTTTGTTTACATGCACTAGGTGAACCCAGAGGTCTTCCTCAGCACCAAACAAGATGAGGATTCGCCCTGAATGGTCACTTAATATACGGTGAATGCAATCGCTGACCGGCCGCTGTTTTGCAGCCTCCTGCCAACAAGAGGGAGGGAAGAAGGGAGGGAGGGAGGTGAGAGGCATGAGAGGGGGGGTTCAAATCCTCTCACTTTGGCCTTTAAATAGCCAAGGGTGGCCACACTCATTTGAAAAACTAATACCACCTGCACCAGCTAAATTGCTGTGTCCGTGCACAAGCAGACAGGGCGGTCCGGCGGATTTGGACTAGCGAGAAGGCGGGGCAGGAAAGAAGCTGCTCACCCGTCAAGTCTTGCTGAAGACGAGTGACATCATTCATAGAAGTCTCAAAAGGAGACAAATCACATGACCACTCCCAGTATAGGTTTCACTCGGACTGTTGTACACCGAGCTACTAAATGAAGTCTCCTCAGGTTGACATTTCTGTGAATTGAATAAAACATTTGAGTTATTTGCGGTTTTAATTTTGAATAATATTGGAATTTGAGTTATCCCATGCAACTCCAATTCTTTGAAGGTATTGGGAATTTCTGTCTCTAGCTAAAAGTGCTAAAGTTTTTTTTCAAAATTTATTGATTGATGTAAGGCATATAACCCGAAATAATTCAAGTGATTTGTAACAGCTGATCGATTTTTGCTGTTGTTATTGTATCAACAAACTAAACAATTAGATTACTTTCTATTTGATGAACCTGTGGAGTTTTATAGTGTTTTATTGCTGCTATCCGTGTTTAACACAAATATGTGTTAGTTGTCGTGCAGTATTTTACTTGCCTTTTGCAGCTGCCCTGAAAAACACTCTGCAAAAAAATAAATAAATAATTAAAGAGTGCATCTGTGAAATTATGAAGCTACACCTTACTGTTTGCCACACAAAAAGGAATATGATTTTCTTATGCCTTTGATTAACTCATCATATCACCAGTGGAGAGAATGCGAGAGAGAAAGCGAAGAAAATGTCACATTGTTATCAGACATTTATTGTATAACAGTAAACTGCATTGTCTCAGTTGTATCTTGCTAGGAGTTGCTACATTTATCCCAAGGAATACATACAATATATATATATATATATATATATATATATATATATATATATATATATATATTATAGTCAATGAGGTGGTCACCATTTGAAAATCTCTTAATAAGATGATGTATATGGCACCTTGTTTTATGTGCTCAACAATCAAAATATTAGAAACAGCTCCCGATGTAACGCAGTGCAGTGCTTCAAACACCAACAACATACAGTATAATCACATAAACATCACTCTCACAGTGTCACTCAAAACTGCACATATCTTAATAATAGTAATAATCTTAACAAAGGCAGAATTTTGTATCGCTTCGTACCCAATGTTGTGGGCCAATACATGTTGCTTAAATTGCTTCAGTGCAAAAAATAAATTGATTAGCACATGAAAATAGTCAACACTGAGTGCAGCATTTGTTGGATTGAGGATAAAATGGTGCCTTTTCCCCACTGAAGGATAAACACATTGGTCAAATTATTGTGTGTAATGAGGCCTCTGAAAGCATTGTTTACCTCCTAGTTGTGTGCAGAAGCTCGTCCTGTCAGCGACGGCTCGCAGGCCCAGCGGGAGGCTCACTTTGGATGAATAAAGAGACATCCAAATAGCCTTTCAGTCCACTGGACCTGTCGGTAGCATGTCTGTCTCACAAAACACCTCCCCACACAGCCTTCAACTCACTCGGAATTGTTCTCCATGCAAAGAAAATCTACTGCATTTATTTATTACAAGTACCCTTTATTCTAGGGCTGGCCAATGGAAATGTTACAATGCAAGTTGGCAATTATAAGCTGGTAACATTTGTTGCTTTCTTTTG
Source organism: Hippocampus mohnikei (assembly GCA_026261675.1). Lineage (NCBI taxonomy): Eukaryota > Metazoa > Chordata > Actinopteri > Syngnathiformes > Syngnathidae > Hippocampus > Hippocampus mohnikei. Next base: position 8,277,811 of record JAKGUB010000106.1, on the reverse strand, counting down.
AGTGGAAAAAAAACTTCACATTGCATGGGTGGGGGGCTTGACAAAAGTCAAAATAAACAGATTTTATTTAGTTTTTATTTTTAATTTTTTGATGGCCACTATCATGTCGAGAATGCAGGAAATGCTATGTTAACCACCTGATTCATCTTATGTGGTGACTGGCAGGTGTTTCAACCTTGTTGCTAGTTTTTGTATATTTGATATTTAATTCTGCATCAGCTATGAGGAAGAATACTTTAATTGAAAAAATCCAGAGTTCAGTTAATCAGTGAATTTTAAAAAACCCTATAATTTTTAGTTTTTACATATTTTTTGTTCTCTTGGAATTTCTGTTTATGATTCTTCTTCTGACTAATTAAAGGCCTCTTGTGGCCCTCAGCATGCAGCCTGAATGCTCACCAAATGTTGCAAGCCGTTGAATCCTGGTGAGGGGTCAGAACAAAACACCCCCAAAAATTACTTATGTAGCACTCCGTGGAACATTAATAAAGAAAAAAAAAAGTAAATAGGCCCCAACACCAATTTCGCCATTCTACGTGAAATCGGGTGGATGTCATCATAACAGCATGTAACAAAAATTCTGAAGGACCCATGCACGAAATTGAATGGGTGATTGTCCATTGTCCATTTTTAGCATTTATTTATGTACGGCATATTGTTTCAGTTCCAGCTTTAAAATACACGATCAACAAAGTTGAATTGGTTTGTGTCAAATTTGTGGGTAAATTGGGTAATCATTCTATGTTTCGGTTCACCTGTACAGTTTTTTGAAACATTTTCATTTGGTGGCGTGTCCTGAAATGTACCAAATGTAAAATATTTGCTTTTGCTCACTTAGGGTTGAGAAATAGGGCTTGACAAATTGCTGATGCTGAATGGTGAAAGTTTTTGGGCTTAGGTCATCAGACTTAAAGTGAGGGTTTTTATTGATTTATTTGTTTGTTCATGAAATGCTGTAAGAAATATCCATCGCTGACATGAGGTGATTGTTCGTTAAACCGTAAACTTGTTGAGACTAAATCAACAGCCGACTCGTGCAATCCATTTTGCCTCAATTGCTTTTGTTTAGTCAACGTCGACCACATTCTTAAAAATCAATCAATCAACTACTGGATTACTATGCCCATTCCTAACACTTATTGTATGTCAGATCATCTTTTAACCTAACTTATATATTGCATAAATTAACAAATCCGCAATGCCCATACCCCACTCGCTGTGCATTTTTAAACAAGTGACTAGCAATGAGATCAAGGAATGGATGAGATTTAAATGCATCTCATGCGGGTAAATCAGGCAGTCGTATTAGAGTTGGCTATTCATGATCACATGGCCCACGGAGGTGCATTAATACCAAGTCAGAACAAGGTCTTGGCTGTTCCGTTTCGCCACCTGAATCACAATTTCTCTCTCTGCTGGATTTGAATGGAGCTTAGGACATTTTGGTGACTTTGTATGTTTCTAGTTATTAATATCCTACTTAAAATAAATACATCAATATACATTTTTAAAACGATTTAAACTATTTGTTTCTCAAGAGAAAAAAAAAACCCTGAGGAGCTACCCAAAGGCTACAAACCTCCAACATAGAGACACAGCACAAGTGAATAAGAATACAAGAACGGTATAAAAAAATCTTACACACACACACACACACATACACACAATCATTAAACACACAGGCATACGACACAAAGGGCTGTTATTTGACTGGCATTAAGCCGGCGTAACGCGCGGTCTAAATATGCACGGAGGCATGTTAGAACGGGTTTCACAGCAAGCCGGCATGTTTAAAAAAGCACAGGCACAAAAATTGGGATATGCTAGCATTTCCACATATGCCGTCTAGAAAATAGCACAGAATGTAAATATCCATTTGGCCATTTGTACACACAAAGAACATATTGGTCCATTCTGACCAAAAATGTTAACACCTGGCCATTTATTATAGACAAGCTGAAGTTGCATTCATTCATATGCAACCAGGACATGAAAGTCTCCCCATTCACAGAAATGCCATTGAAATAGAATGCAGAAATCTGTCCCTTTGTCTTCACGGACACCATTTCACATGTACCGTTAATATCAATTCACCGACTCACAAACAATGTGAATTTCACTAGGTCATTTCAAACACCTAATGTAAACAAACAGGCACAAGGAAAATATGATGAAGTTACTGTATGACAGTTCCCCTTATAGATCCATTCTTGAATTTTCCCCCTGCAGCCTCAGCACACATAAAAGGTCTCCACACACGAACGACTGCAGCACTGAGGAAGCGGTCGCTCCATGCCGCTGCAAAGCATCTCATCTCAGCAGGAAGCGCCCGAGCGCCTATGTTTCCCTTATCAACTCTCTGCGGGCGAGAGCTCATCGGGGCGCAGCAGTGAGATGAGCAACCACCTTCTTCTTCTCTCGGCTGTGACTCCCGAAGAGAGGAAGAGGTAGCGCAAGCCGGTGGTTGCACGCAACTCAAGAGAGGCACACAGACCCATGGCCTCGCCTCACGGGCATAAGTAGAGAGGGTTTGAAGTTTTTAATACTTGAACAAATCTACTTTAACAGGCAAAAGTTGAAAGTCATCCACCCACAGGTGTTCTGTAAATACTTCACGAATGGCTTAGTGGGAGCGTGGTCGTCTCCCAACCCCAATGGTTGGAGGTTCAATCCAACCCTTGTGACCTTGTCGAAGTGTCCTTGAGCAACCCAGTTGCTCCTGATGCTGCGTAGGTAAATGAGGAAACCGTGTAAAGCGCTTTGAGTACCAAAGGTAGAAAAGCGCTATGTAAGTGACAGCCCATTTACTAATTACTTGCAGGGGTGGCAGTGGAAGCAAGTGATCTCTTTCGATGAACTACGGTGCGTCGATATTTGTCTGTCCACTCCCATACGTGGGAAACAGTCTTTCGAGTCGCATAACACACAAACTGCAAGAGCCGTCGGTCCGTTTGCAGACACAAACGCCATAAACATCAGTCTGTCGATTCACAGACACGTCGTATGAAAGTCAGTCCGAGCAGGGCACATCGTCCCTCGATGATGCACCTCGCCGTACAAGCTCACACAAAAGAAATGTGAAACACGCTACGCTGCAATTACTCATGTCAAGTTGACACCGTCATTATCAGTGTTTTGATTGCATAAACCCAAATAACAAGGGATGAGTTACACACAAAGCTACTCAAAGCAGTAAAGCAGATAAGACTTTCACTTCTCTGTCGTCATCACTACAAATAAGATCCCGGAGCCCACGCAAAACCACTAGTCTGAATTTCATTAAAGAAAGCAGTTGAAAGTTCCACTTGATATTCAAATAAAAACAGCACATTCCACAACAGACGCTACGCCACCGTGGTTCGGCTGAATGTTCCTTCTTGCAGCATGCCCCGAATACAGTACATGTGATTTTCAATTGGGGGTCTTCTTCACAAACCCACTTCACATAGGTCGACACAAAATTTATGCTGCCAAACACATTGTACAGTCACATAATCATCTAGTGGGAAGTGAACCCATTCCGCCTGTACAGAGGTCAAGCAAATGAACCACAATGCTGAGTGACCATAAAAAAAAAAAATAAAATTACATTTTGTAATTTTTACACAAATTTGGAGGAAAATGTAGCGCGGTTCACACATATGCTGCAACATTCTGATGGTTTGTATGTATGTGAATATCTCTATGTGCCATGCGATTGATTGGTGTACGTCTCTCTCACCCAGTCAGCTGGGATCGGCTCCAGCTTACCCACCAACCTAGTTTGGACAAGCACTTCGGGATTGATGTTTTTTCTCTGGACAGTAACAACAAGCAACTCTCTCATAGACTGTAATATCACTCCGCAAACTCCCTTAAGTGTCCGTCACAAAGCACAGAGTCAGCAATGCAACTGAGAGGCCAGGCAGCCCGAGCTTGCACGCAAGCAACCTGACGTACAATCACACACGTTAACACCTTGACAGGGCATGCTTACCCCCACATGCATGCAACGTGTCCCCACCCCTCACTCTGCGGGCCACTTGAAGAGTGGACAGAAGCTGGCGCGGTCCATTTGCCCCTCACGGCCGGTCGCTGCTTTATGTACGCGTGCAGCTTGTTCATCAGGTCTCATCCTTTAATCTGCCCACCATAAGCTATTACAGTCGAGGTGGAGGGCTGAGGGCTGAGCCTGGCCAAGTGCCTGCCTGTCATAGGCGCAGGTCCTGGCGGAGTTAACCTGGATCAATACCGCACGCACAACATGACGCAAACACTGAAACTTCCTTTTGCGCTCTGTCATTTGTGTATTTGTGTACCATTTCGATATATCAGCTATCTTTGAGTATACTTTCATTTTCAAGAGTTCAATATTATTTAGACAATGACATTCTTCACTATGGTATAATTTAGCATTCCTACGCTGCTACAACAGGTTTGAAATAACCCAAATTCTAATTAAAGCTGAAAGATTGCTCTTGAATCAAGTGGTTTCCCCCAAAAGATTACAATTACAGTTAAGGGATGACTGTACATCCATTTAATGCAGAGTTGAGTTCAAAATTGTCCAAAATGTTTGTCAAATGGTAATGTCTGTGTGTTGTACTTTATGTAATATGTAAGTTTTAGAAAATAATATAATGGGTAATATGTGAAAAACAAAAACAAAAAGATTACACAGATTTCTTCCTTCAGAACTCACACAATTTGAAATACAAAATTACATTCCAAGGAAAATACATTTCTATAGCATATACTGTACATGATTAAAATCCTCCTCATTTGCAGCATTGGTAAATATTTAAGTACTGTACAGTACTTGCTTCAAAATATATTTGAAATCATACTAATCTTTTGATTTAGATTTTCCCAGCACAGCTTTTTTGGTAGAAAACTGCAATTATGCGACGCCCACTAGTCACAACATCAGGATCAGTGTTGTTTTCAACCCTTCAGCTTTACCAAACATAATAATGCTGCAGTTTGATTTGATACTGAGGTATCGATTTTAACAGTGCATGGATTTAATTGTGGGTGCAGTTTGTAATTTTGAGCTGCATAACACTAAGAGGTGTTTCTTCAGCTCATGTACATTGCTCAATAGATTTCCATCTGAACCTAATGAAGTGTCTTGTGAGTACAGATTAAATCCATGGAAAGAAAAGAAGTTTCAAGTTGCAGTCTTGCCTATGTCTGTCTTCATCTGATTTTGGTGGCAGGTTGTAGATTGGTTGTATTTTTAATGGATCTTACTATGAGAGAGTGATTATTGGATCACCTTAGGAACCGCAAGCCTTACAAATACTCGCACTCGCGCAGCATAAGAACTTGTGCAGTTGACTGATTGCATGACAAGTAACGAACAAAGAAGCGCATCATTCACGAGCACCCAATTAACCAATTGACTTGTCACTTTAAGGGCTATGCTGTACTAGTTTATAATAAATTGCAGTGTAATAACGCTTCTTATTAAAATGACACTAAGTCAAATTTTTATTTGTGAAACTAATAGAATAACACCACAAATGTGTTTTTGTTTGGATTTTTGTTGTGATGACACAAAAGTAGGGTACCGGTGAGTATTGAAGAGGAGACACATAACGATAACAAAAGAACACGGAAAAAAGTGTGACATGGCTAAATATGGCGAAAGTAACAAAACAGCCAAATACCATTTTTTGGAGGACTTTAGGGTGGCTCTCAAGCTGACTTTGGACAAGACACAGGTACACTTTGATCTTGTCGACAGCCAATCACAAGGCACATGCAGTGCAATCACGCTCATATTGACACCAATGCGCAATCGAGAGTATTCCTGAAAGGTTCTGAGGGAACCTTTTAGTCGGTTTTGTTTTACACTATGCTTGATAACGTTAATAGATTCATGAAAATATTGCCTGTATGGTAGTGTTTACAATGGCGAAGATTTGACCCCGTCTAATCCTGCTGACAACAGTCAATTAGTAATTAAATAACGTTATTAAATAGTGATGTGCGCGCTATTTAAAAATACATCTTACGGTTTTCATCATATGAACCGATTGTTCCAATTCTACTTGGAGACAACATTGTTTTGCAAATGATGGATGACGATAAAGGCCGGCACGTTTTAATTCACGGCCACGTTGCCATTGATTGATGGTCGTGAATCAGCAAATGAAATGCACCAGCTTCTTGCATTTACAGATCAATAAAAATGCGCTGTTTCCTTGGCGTGAGAGTGTACCAACATCTTTTGTCATCAAGAAGGGGTGAGGGGGGGTTGGTAGCATTCAAAGTTTTACAAGACGGTTCGTGGGAAAACAAACTGGATTGACGAGTGTCGGGCCAAAAGGAACAATGTGGAAACCCGAAACATCCAACCAGAGAATGCGGTGCTTAACTCTATCCTGATGGAAAGTACATTTTTAGTGCTTCAACTAGAATGTGATTGACTGACACTGGACTAAAAACATATTTGAATTTTACCTTTTACCTGTGGCGTACATTAAATCACACTTTTTTGGTCAGTTGTCATCAGATCGTTGAATTCAAATGGTTTTTTGTTTTTGGTGCGATACAGAGCAGGAATGCGAGCCCTCTGAGGAATGTCAATCAATGATTGATTACTCCAAAGTGATGACAGGAATTTAAGAATCATTTGCATCAGATTGTCAACCTCACCGTGTGCCACATGCAATGACTACTTTTCATTTAATAATCAGAGGTGAAGGGAATACTGTCCAGGGTGGGCCAAACAGACATTTTAAAAGGTCTATTTTTTTTTTTTCATTCTACAGGCACATGCAGATTACACACAGGAAGAAGGGAGCCGTCATTAAAACCTTGAACCTCGGAAATGTGAGCCAAACAACAGCTTGTCCACCCTTGCTGCAAAATAAAATGTACTGAAGTTATTAAATTGTAATGCAGCTATAATCAAACAATGTGTTGTTCCCAATCGCCTTGACTGGCAATCAGACCAGGTTGTCATCAGCCTTTCGTCCAGTCTGCTGGAAGAGGATCCAACCCCTGCTGTGACTCGGAACAGGTTAAATCAGTGGCTCAAAAAGAAAAAAAGAAAAGTACCACCTAAAAAAATACTTCTCCGACAAACATCATAAAATCCAGCATTATGAGAATGATGACTCTTTTTTGGACGAAGGGCTTTACAAATAAAATTGACTTAACATTAATTACAACAGCATAGTAGGCCCAAGTGCTCATCAAAAATAAGACAAATATTTTATCCCGAGAATGTACATTGAATAGTATTGTACGACACTGTTACATTATGCGGTTTAAAAATTATCCCTGGGCTTAAATATCCATGCAGCCGTTTTCTGTAAAGCAAATCCCCACAAGGGGAGCAGACAACCTGTAGCCTATCCAGTGTAAGTAAATGAATTCAAATAATGATTTCATCAGAACGTATTGCACAGAACGGTTAAATAAAAATGCACCTTAATAGATGTTAAAAAAAACATGTTCAAAGCATTAAATGCAAATGCTTTGAACCTAAAATCTAATAAGGCAGACTCAGGCAGTAATTATATTGTAGACCACTAGAGAGAGCGTGTGTACCACTAGTGGGACTCATAAAACACAAGAGTCACTGGCATAACTGAGATTTTAAAAAACGGATCATGGGTATTATAAAACACAATAAAAAAAATAATAGACGTGTAGTTATAGTTATGGTGTGTAGAGAGAGAGAGATGGCCTGAAAGCCAAAGATGAGGGCAAATATGCAATATATTGCAGTCTTTAGGTGCGAATCATTGAATTGTTTCATACATAGTTACTCCTACTGTGCTCTTGTTTTCCCCTATTTTTTTCATCCTTAAAGCTTACTGGTGAAAGGTGAAAGCTTAAAGGGGAAGACAACCCCAAAATGTTATTTATGATAATATATTCTATACAGCCCCATGAGTCCAAACACGGCATTCTGATTAATATTACATTTGTGTAATTTTAATTAAGCAGCAAAATCCACCAGTTTTTGTCTATCTCAGGGAGTGGCCATTTTGCCATTTAGTGTCTACTGAAAATGACATCACAGTTGCTCAGGCCTCAGGTAACATACAAATTGTGAATCAGCTTCAGAAAACAGGTGAGCTTTGATTGGTTGTGGAAAGTGGAATCTAGATCCATATCGCAAGCACTTCTGCAACTGGTGAAACTACATATAAATTCAAAGTTAAAATCAGATTAGGAGTATTAAATTATATGAACTATGAGAAATATTGGAGGCCACCATGATGTTCAAACGAAAAGAAAAATAAATAAGGGAGCTTTAGAAACATATTTAAAACATTCAATAAATGAAAGACGTCATCATGCTCCGCCCCAAAACGCTGGGCCATGTTGTGTCACGTGACTCAAAAGTGGCTCAAGTGGCATTATCTCTGCCAGACTTTAATCCGCTGGCTAAAATGGCTCTAAATCCTTCTCTTTAAAATGAGGCGGTGGGTTTAAGAAGGTAGCGGACTGGACATTGCTTGGGATTGTGTATAAATGTGTGTCCGTGTCAAGTGGACAGCGACAGATCTGAATCCCAATCGTCATTGAGCAATTAGGGACAATATTAGGTACACCTATGGAATGAGAGCCGATGGAAGAGTGTTTGTTTTTCTATATTTACACTGTTGTGAAGCTTGTGTGTATACTTCTTAAAGTCTCAATATAAAGTGAGCATTGTCATCTTTGTGAAGTGAAGGCAGTTTTTTTTTCAGTTTATGGATTGTGCAGGTGTGTCTAATGGTTTTGCAGGTGTATCTATGTTAATCCATGCAGGCACTGTTCTGTCAAGGAGCTTCATGGTAAAAAACGCTGAGGTGTTTCAGCACATTTGCGCGCACCTGCACAAATGAACAAACTTGCATCATAGTAACAGAACTGATTATTCTATTTGTAGCCCTGAGTGGGCTTTAAAAACTCCCACTCCCCACAACAAACAAATCTGCAAGCATTTACAGACTGCCTAGCTTTCATCATATCGCTAAAGTTTCAATTTCCCTTTTTTCGAATAGGTTTTATAATAAATCACCCCCCAAATTTGCTTAGCCTATGTAAAGTTGCAATTTGGAAAAGCAAATAGCACACAGACAGAAAGAGAGAGGAATGCCGTTTTCCTGCTTTGTAGCCTGCCGAAGCAGTTAGTACCCTACCATTTATTTGATGTAAGAAAATGCCACGAAAGATGTGTTTAGTCTGCTGTCAATTGTGACATCATTGGTGACTATCTAGGCTGAGATGGGGTGGGTGTGGGGTGGGGGGAACAAAGACACAGGTTAGGAAACCCCTCGCTTGACTCAAGCATCGGCGGCTATTTGAGAACATGCAAGTGTGTGTTAAAACATGAGTGTCCCTTGTGATGCGTCGCCTTCGCTAGCTATCGCTCTGCCTCAAGGGTGGTCGGTCTTTTTGAAGCTGATTCATAAAACAGTATATGCTGCAACATCAAAACAGCTGTGCTGCCTGAAGTCATTTCTTATACTTCTTGCCCAAAAGGAAAATATAAATAAATAACAGAAGCTGTTATCTGTCTGAGATGAACTGCTGCCTCCTGCTTAGGGAACATCTCAGCTGCACAAAGACGTTATAGAGCCGACACCTACTATTACACACACACACACGCACACGCACATGCACATGCACATGCACATGCACATGCACACGCGCACACACACACACACACACACACACACACACACACACACACACACACACACACACACACGCGCGCAGAATGTGTACTGCTGTTGAGGTACGGCAATAAGGAGTAAGCAGCTAAGAATAAACCTCCTGTCTCTGTTACACTATGCGATAGGGGAAGCTCACATTCAGCTTACAGTACATAGCATACAGTCGTACACTATTTACTGATGCACAGCTGGCCTCATTCAGCGCTGCCACGCTGTGCCAGGAAGAGGCAACATTGTTGGAAGGCAGCTGGAAGGGGGCAGGGCAGCATGGCATTATCCACCTTATTCCTTAGGGCTTTGATGAAGAAACAATTATGGGTGCGATTTCCCGTAGGACACCAAAAGTAGCAGTGAGCCATTTGTTACATTGTCGTTCGTTTCCATGAGCAGTTTATTTGAATTTTCTAAATTATCATAAGCCCACACAGCTTTTAAAAATGTCTTGTACAGCTTGGGAATTTATTGGCGGTTGTACTCACAAACAAAAGTTGAACCTCTGGGCTTGATAGAAGAAAGGTTTGGCAGGGTCCTACATCTGCTTTAAGGTAAATTACGCCCAACCTCTTAACACAATGTGATGAACTTTATTATAGTAATACACCTCAGAGCTTTTGAGATTCCTCACTGTCCCATCATCTGAAGTGGGTTCAGAAAGGAGCTAATTATGCGATTGTAAGTTGTCGCTGGCCACTTTTTTATGTCATCCTCCGATCCCACAACATTAGTACAAAGCGGGATTTAAATGTTTTCTCTTATAAACTGTGACTACTAGCCTTCCCACATTGTTTCAATCTATAACTGTCATAGAAAGTGGACTCACGCAACCAGTTACTATACAAATCGCCAGTTCTAGTTCATAAAGAAAGGGGCGCTCATAATTCACGCAAAGGCTCATGGGGCGTAGGAATAAGGTTGGTATGCTGACACAAAACATGCACATATGGGGAAGAAGAGGAGGAGGAGGAGGAGGAAGAGGAAAAGGAGGAGGAGGAGGAGGCGAATGCTGCAGTAAAAAGAGGGTGTAACCTTCCCTGGAGAAGGCAGGAAGGTGAACGGTAGCTTCGTCATCAATGAAAATAAACCCCACCCCCATTTAAAATTGTGGGACTGTAAGAATATATGCATGGCTGTTTGATCATCAAATATTTACTGACATGCTGGACGTGCATGTTTCGGTGCAAATGCTTCACCTACATTTCAGGGAAATGCGTACGTCTCTGAGGAAATATAGGATCATCCACGCGATGCACGGCATACACAATCCCTGTGAATCAAGTGACCCATTATCTAGCAATATTCCACAATTCCACATAGTCAGTCACATACAGTAGATTGAAAGAACAGTCAGTCCTCTTATATGAAGTCATTATTGCCAAATATCGAATGACACTTCAGCAGGAAGTTTAGGAAGGGACAGCGGCCAAGGCTGAGTCTTGAATAACCTTTTCTCTTTGGTGTATGGATACAAGGATATTTGATAATTGTATGGCGAAACACACAGGGAATTAAGAGATAATTTTACCATGTCAGACACAAGTTTCCGCACCAAAACTACACTACCAGTGAAGTACAATCCATCATATTTTGAAGACGATGTTCTGTACAACAAGGCATGAGCTAGTGAAGTGTAATGAAAGATACATCTAGGAAGTAAGCATTTACACATGCAACGCCACAGTGTATTCTTGATTTTTTTTTGGTTTCCGTCACATTCATATCTGTGGATACGGTAGAGTCTATTAAACTGTTTACATTTTCATTCATGTGCAATTGTCAATACACCGCTGTATAGTATTGCTGCAGTTTATTGCATTATCAATGGCTTTAATGGAGACATACTGTATGCTGCTGACTATTCTTGCTGCTGTTTACATTCAGGTCTAGAATCTATTTTTTTACATCCCGCTGTATCTCATTGCCTGATGTATATACTGCACATAAATGCTTCACCGGCGACAGTAATAATATCGTTTGAATGTCTGCCGTATTTTTTTCTCTCTCAACACAAAGCAATTATGCCACAGATATTGCAGGCTAACCATATTGACATAGCACATCGGTCATGTCAGCAGAATAGAGCGAGCTACAAGTTCCGTCCGCACAGTGAATTTGTCTGCTTCAGTTGAGACACAGAGTCGTAACAGCTGCCATTGACACCCGTTTAATAATACATATTATAGTTGAACAGTAGAGAAAAACATCTCATTCTGAAGCTAATGAGGGATCTACCCATCCATCCATCTATCAATCTGTATCGAATTAGAGGCCGGTTACCCAACTCTCCGTGGCCCACACGAGCCGTCCAAACAAGGGAGGCAATGCTGCCCTCTATCAGCACTGCTTAATTCTCCTCATGTAGGATCAGACTGGGAAACGGACACGCACCCACACAAATATTCCCGTCTCTGGCTCTGACACAGCCTCTTTCGGAAGTCCGTCTGTGTGTCCTCTTCTCACTCAGACAACAGAGGAAGCACAATGGTGCGCTTGCAGTGGCGTAAGTTTCAGCTTAGAGGCGGGCAAAACTACAAAGGTCCTGTTCCTGCGGTGGAAGCGCATACATATGGAAAAGGACGAAGCGGATGGATCTGAGCGAGGGTTATGAATAAGAAAGGTCACAAAAGGGCTCGGGCTGTGACACACAATCGGACTCAGCACTTTTTTCCCTTGCTGCACTAGGAGAACCGAAATGAACACTGGTATTTTTACTTTGGCTGCTTACGGGGATATGTATTCACTGTCAAAAAAATCAGCACTCTGACCGCACCACAGCGAATGCCCCCAACATGCTGTAAGATGGACCCGCGTCTCGAACCAGTCAGCACTCTCTGATCCGCGGAGAAATGACAAAGGTCTTAAAATGACGTCCCTTTGTGCTTTTTGGGGTTTTTTCTATACCGCTTCTCATTCATGGTGGAAGTATGACTTTATTCCAACTGACTTAAGGACCGTTTACCTCACACTGTTTTTGTCTGAAAATAGAGAAAAGTTCAATTTCGGCGTTCACAATGAACATGTAAATCTTTAAAAATCGGTCTCAGAGTAAAGCGTTCTGTCAAAATGTGGGGAAAGTGTCACCTATGAAAAATGGCCCATGTGTGATGACTTTTCAGAGTAGGCATGCTTGACAACAATGGAGGATCATGAGGCTTTTGTTGCATTTGTACTGCAAAAGATCATTCACATTGATAACGCGTCACTACTTGCGCTGACTATGACAGACACACACGAACGTGCATCGGTCATATTCTCAACCCACACAACCTTTTCAAAGAAAACACTGAAAGGGCAAGGAGCTTGTGTGCATGGGTCTAGTGTTTCTCTACAAAGCGGTCAACTAACCAGTCTGTCTGCATCTACTGTTTAGTACAGTGTTTTGAATTGTTTTGCACGGCCATAATAAAAAGACTTGCTTGTCAACAGAGAATAGGAGAAAACAAGAGAAGTCTGAAAATGCAAATATTTTAGAATAGGTTTGGTTGTCTTAAACAAAACAGGCATCATAAGCATGTGGAAGACCGTGTTCTAGACCCCCACTGACCCCTGACCCCCTGACCAAATCAGCTGGTGCCGTTTGAGGTATATTATAATCTTTCCCATGTAAATAATGAAAGCTGTTCCTTCATTGTTGTACATTCAATTTATTCACGATCTATGTTATGTGTCCCAAATATTCATGTTTATTTATTCAAGAAGCATTTCTGTCCTGGCAAAAGCAAAGCATGCACTCACCCAGAAATCACTTCTCATTCTGTACTGTTCGCTACTGTTACCATATTTAAAATACTGTTCCGAAGTCTGGGGAAACACTTCAAAATCTGCATTACAAATTGTTACGACCCTTCCACCTGATGACAAAAGAGGAAGGGTGTAGCATAATCGTGGGAGTTAGGGAGAAGCAAAAAGTGGTTAAAATATGGAACACACTATATAAAAACGACAATGTCCAAACATCAACCAGTCGTTGGGCAAAGCACATAGTATGGAATTAGCTGTAGCATGAGTCCATATTATAGCATGAGTAGCATGAGTCCATGAGATTATAATTTTAATGTTATAAGTTAATAATACTGCTCAGCACAAATACTATATGATTATGAATAGCTCACTGTTATGGGGAAAATAAGGGTTTATGGTGTATTGTGCAGTACTTGGGAAATGATGTGAGAATTAACATATACACTGAAAGTGATTCAAATATTATGGATAAAAACATATTGGTATTTTAATATGTTATTGGTACACAAGATGTATTTTACAGTGGAATGTTGTGTATTGTATTTTATTCTATGAAGAAATAGATACTCTAAAATGTGAGGGATATATTAATCATGAAATAACACAGGGAGGTCGGGATAGACAAGTTTATACTTCCTCCTACTCAGGTGAGGTATTATAATAATAATAATAATAAATTTTATTTATAAGCGCCTTTCAAGACACCCAAGGACACTTTACAATAACAAAAAACACCAAACAATACGGGTATTACCTATGTTGCATTGATTCTTTCTAAGAGTATTTTGCTCATGAGGTCTTTTTTTTCTCTATGTTTTTCCATATTTGATGCCCTTAATTTTGCATTTTTTCACTCAAGTTATTGTTTTATATGATATTATTATGTCTATATATGTTGGAAATAAAATGGGAGGGAAAAAACGGGTGCGTACATAAAAAAAAATAATAATGGATCATGCACTTGTATGTTATGTGCTCAGTGCAGACATGTGCAACCACACCAAAACCAAAACAACAATAAAGGACCACAGCGCGTTTGTTGTGTTTGTCTCTAGCAAAGAGTCCATTTAAAACACAACCACTGTGTGCAGCAAACTTCTTTACAAAGTGACATTGTCAACCACTAGGCTGGCATGTCAATTACGGTGGCAAAGTTGTCTTTACACGTCGATGTAAACGAGGGACAGCTTTTTGATGTGTAAAACAAAACCGCAAGGGAAAACCCTCGCTCCTTTTACTAGATCAACATCATAAGCTCACTGCTAGGGTAAAAGATGTACAACAGGATTATTATCATTCTTCCGCAGAGCTGACTGATGATCTGATCATTTGAATCACTGGCGTTGTAGGAGGGAAACGTACAAAACATGCAGGATAGCAACCCGAGAGGACTGGGGTTGGTGACTTCTGGTGTGCGCCTTGGTCAGCGCATCAATCAAGCACAATGCTGACCCAAGGAGACAACGAGCCCTAAGTGCACCTCACATGCATGATTTTGGTTATTGGGAGGAACCCGCACAAGCACAAGTAAAAGTCGGAGGCACCACCAGATGAGTGGTGCTAACAACCTCTGTTCCCCTGTGCTGTCCTTGTCCAAACATTTCACAATCATTACTTTGTGGGTGAATCTCACACTGCAGCACAGGTAGTGTTCTCACCACTAGATGTATTAGGCGTAGAAAAAAAAGTAGTGTGTTTCCGGTAACATGAAATTTCGGCATAGGGTCGGTCGGTCGGACAAATGTTTTTATTTTTTTAAATATTTTTGCCACGCCCCCATCATAAATGTAAACAAAATAACCATAAAACATAAAACAAGGAGACATTGAAACCCCGCCGCCGCGAAGGAAAACAAACAAACAAACAAAAAACTACGGCAAGCCTGAGGATTTCACGTAACAATAGTTACCGGGTGTCGTTTCCGTGGCGTCATTTTACGGTACCGAAACATAGTTTAACCATTAAAGTCACCGCACACGACTTGACTGTGTGATCAACGCGATTTCACTGTGCCTCTGTGTTTGTGGTGTGTGGCTGTGTTTCTTCGAATTTACTTTCGTTTTGAGTGTTGGGGGGGACGCAACAGATAGGTGCGTATGCGGGTTGCTATTTTAGTCCACAAATTGAGGAATCGCGCGGATGAAAGTTTGAGATGGCGGCGAAAAAAACTCACAAAGGTCTACTAATTACGTCATTTAAGAAATGGCAATGCCGGTCTGATTTTTCGTATGAATCGTCCGAAGGGCGTATCACTAAACTCACCTGTGGCGTATGCACAAAACACGAGAGCGAGAGACGGACGACGCGAGGCACGATTACATGGCAAATTGGTCATTAGATTTGTAGGCTAATCGCTGTGAAAAATATTATGAAAAAGTATTGGTTATTCTATAATTTACTGGTTGTAGCATGGTAACTTTATGAACAAAATATTCGTCACAAGGTGTAGTAATGCTAGACTGCAACACACAAAACGCGGTCTAAACTATTTTCGGAGATCGCGTCGCCGCCATGATTCAATGTTGTTGACACACGACGGCAAATGACGCGCATGCTCAACGTGAATATCGCGAGTTTGCACCGATGTAAACATCTTTCCTTTTATTATTTATAATTTTGTCTGTGGTTTTATTGTTCTTGTTTTGATTGTAAAGCGTCCTTGAGTGTTTTGAAAGGCGCGTATAAATGAAATGTACTGTAATATCTGTTTCTTGTATTCGTGTGACGTCATAGAAAGGGGAGGGGCGAGGTTGAGGGAATATTGGCTCCGGTAGTTAGTCTGAGTGTGGAGCGCATGAGCGTGAGTTGTGGCTAACAGCAACTCCTTTGAATGCGTGTGTTTATTGCTTGTTTTGTTTATTAAAAAGCGACGAATTGCATCAGCGACTGCGTGCATCCTTCTCCCCGTTATTGGAGGGCATTACAGTACTATTATTATTATTATTACACAAAAATGTAGAAGGTTTGAAAAAAATGCCGACCGGAACGTTTTTGTTCGAGGTAGAAATTCTCGGTCGGTCGGGTTACCGGAAACACACTACTTTTTTTTCTACGCCTTATATGCTGGGAAACCATTAAACATGGAGTCCTAATGTACATGCTACCAAAAAATATATTGGCTACACTTAGGCTGGCTTAGGACTGTTGCGCAGCTTCGCAGAGGCGAGAGCTCACCACATATTGATCGAAGTGGCCAACCACACCTGTCGCGCAGTGTGTGAGAGCCTTCAACAAGTTTTCATAAAGGCTCCTAGTTGTACTGCGATAACAAGTTTAATCGCGGGTGAATGGGGCTGCGACATTGCAGATGTAACAGCCAATCAAAAATGCCATGCCTCGATCACGAGTTTTCACGACAAAATTGACGTTTCCGTGTATGAAGAGATCCGGCCGGAAGCAGCAAAGCCATTTTTCTATGCTTTTGTACAATAACACTTCACTGTTTTTGTAATTTCATAAGCACCTGTGGCTAAAAAGCCAAACATGGAGAATGTCACCAATGTAGGAGAGTGCAACGATCTCTACAGCAGTCGGGGCAATTGGCTTCCTCTTCGACAATCACGCTCTGTTGTTTGAGGTTCAATAAAAAAAATTAATTCAAAAATAGGCCTCAAAACGTTTCCCCAATACATTGACATTTTTTTTTCCGTTGCTACAACCTGGTTAAGTGCAAGGGAGTCAATTGCCTGGTAAGCAGGTGTGAGTTACAGACTACCACCCCTCCCCTCAATTGTCCAGTTCACTCATGTTCGGCGGCGGGCCAAAAGCAGCCTGGACACATGCTACATTTAGCCATCTCATTTCATCTGTTCAGAAGACATCAGTGTGCAGTTACGCTATGAGGTGTTGATACAAGACGATAGACGGGGAGTATCACCACCTGCTGTATTGCGCAGCTGCCCACCCTCCCATGGAGACCACACCCTTGGGTACCAGTTGCGAGCATGAGCAAAAGAAAAATTGGAATCTATTGCATGTCTTCAAATGGGATTCACCTGTTATCCTAAACCAGAGGGCAAACATATCAAATGCACACATTTGGAAGGACAAGCGAGACGAAAGGAAGAAAGAGCAGCTTCTGTACCAATATTGTTTGCTAAAAACCTCCACAATTTTTTTTCTACATAATTTTTTATATTCTTCTTTTTATTTCAAAACAGGTGCTTCCGATACCTCATACCGATCTTTACGGGTACATATTTGTGATTTCCTAAAGCATTTTTCAATTCTGAAGAGAGTTATAGACCCACACTGCACTTAACTTGCAAGAGGATCAAGGCTACCTCCTCAAGTTGTCTCAGTCCGCTAGTTTGGTGCATCACAATGTTCAGATGATCGTATTCACACTAGACCAAATGAGCCATACGAGGAGAGCAATCACACCAAACTTCTGTCAGGGCGCTTTCACATCTAAGCTTTCTGTTCCTCAAAAAAGGGGGTGCCTTTCTCCTCCGATGTGGTTCCTTTCCACGCAGTCAAAATTTGCAGTCACGAAATCCCATTTGAAATCGTTCTCTTCTCTTATTGGTCAAGGGCAGGCGCAAGGACGTAAACAGGAAGTAGTTTTGCTCCACAGAAGAGAGCGTGAAAGAGCAAATACAAGCAATATGAAGCAATATGGTCCTTTTGTTCAGGTTAATAATTGTCTGGATAAATTACCAGGCTACAGCATAACAGAAAAAAAATACTCAAGTGTACTTTAAGGCAACATCTTGAGCAAATCATATCTATTTATACCGTAAAAAGAAGACTCTGCTGATACACAACGATATACAAACCACAAACATGCTAGACTAAAGATGTGTTCAGAAAGCCATCGGTTTCATCTGTTTACTACATCACCATCACGCCTTAAGCTTGACCTCATTCATTTGTTATTGGATCAGCTCCTGTTCTGGTTGTTTTCTCGCCACAATCGAAACATGCCAGATTCCGTTGTGGAGCAAACTAACACCACTTCATCCAGATGATATGGGACCAGTTAATTTGGTTCATATCCATGTTTCGTTACTGTGTTAAAACTTGAAACAAATGAACCACGCCAAGACGGGGGACACAACAGTTTGATTGAAATGGTGCAAAGTACTTAAGTACTATACTAAATCATCATTGAACCAGAGTTTAAAATCCACTGCTCTGGATCTGTCACTTCACTGAAGGGGAACTCATCTCCGAAAGAGCATGGACAAATGGACTACGCTCTTCTTGCTTCTATGTACTTAAAATGGTGATTTATTAATATACCGACATGTTTAAAAAAAATTAAAAAAGTTGAGACAGTTCTTAACCCTTGCCAGATTAGCCAGTTTGGCAATCGTTTCACCAGGGGTGAAAGGCAACAGGTTGGAGGCAAATGAGTATGCGCTGGAGGAGCCACGTGTGTGTAAGCACCGGGCTGGTGAACGGAGATTCCAGGAGTTTTAACAGGTAATTCTTACCAGTCTCGGAGCGGCACAATTTATAGTTTTCTCACGTCGAAGCTGGGCTCTCCCCTGAGCTATGTGCTCGAGCACGCTCGCGCTACATCGACTGCGCTAAAAGGCAAAATAAACATGAAACTTTTGCTACTAAATGATCGCTGTACAAATGAGGAGGTAAATGTGAGTTCACACATCACAGTTAATTAATAAAGCCCAACTAAAACAACTGTTTAAGCCCCCCAAAAAACTGTTGTCAACCTCTTGTACCTCAGACGAGAGGAGACAATGAGACAGGGGGAGGTGGTAGGCCTGGCCTCTACACCCGGGATCAAGTGAGGAGTTTTAATGGATTCGAAACGGATCAGCTAATGGCTATCGCCTATCGCCGTTTTGACTCACAGTCTGACCTGATGTGGCGCAATGCAGATATTTACACCTTCCGAGAATTAGCTACAAAACAGCAAATTGGTCATGTAATTGATTCAGCTTTATCAAAGGCAAAGAACAGCGCGACACATTTTAATTATTGTACATTCGAGCACCATTTCACTCAAATATGCAGACGCACTCGTAAACAAATTTGCTGAATATTCACAAATCCCGCTCATTAAAAAAAAAAAAAAAGACACATATCATCATAACACACAACCAATTTATGTCCCTTTTGTACTCACGGGCTACATTTAATAGTCAAGCATATCATTTACGGTAATTAAATAAACAAGAGTTGGATTCACACCTGGTCAAACACCATGGAATCTGCTTTGCCAGTACATAGGGTAGAGGATAAGCTGCCTCCATTAAAAATCAGACATACTGACATTTATGTGGTTATAAATGGGGGGAAATGAAATAACTTCATTTCATGCACAAATTTAATTGCGGTCTTCTAATTGAAATTTTACCATATGGTTTGGGAAAAATGTGCAGGGAAAAAAAAGCCTGATAAAGGGAATTACTTTCTCTCATGTTTAATGGCTGGTCAAAATTAAAACTTCAATCTAAAATTAAACAAAACGTTTGAAAATGATATAATGCATGTAAACAAAATAAATTGAGTCATTGCTAATAAAATATTCTCTATATTCCTTGTGCTTGATATCAAATATGAAATCCTAGTAATTTTAATATCAATAGTGAGCAAAATGCAATGTTCCTATTTATAATGACCGAAATTGCAAAAGTCTTCATAGCTAAAAACAAAGTGTATAGTCTCTGTACTCAATTTTTCTTTCACTATTTTATCTGGAACTAAAATAACCAAACACATTTTAAGTAAATGCAATATCTGAAAAACAACTGCCTTTCAGAAAGGCCCATAATCCTTAACAGAAAAAAATAGCAAAATGCAATTAAATACAGAAATATTACATGTTACCTCTAATGACAGACTGAAATGTTAATCCACTTATTCAAAAAAGCAAAATTGAGTCACTGCAGCCTCAATGAACAAACTCACAGTAGTCAATAAAACTAACAAGGCCTGAGGACAATGCACACACTTAAAATCATTACACTAACCAAAAGGTAATGATTTATCGATGACTTGAATAGAAGAAACCAACAAAATAATCTAAGCAACTGGAAATGTGAATGGCATTCTTTATTCAATTATTCTAATGTACGTCATTTAAAATGTGTCAGTATTCTTTTCCATTGCTATTGTAGTCTCTTGCACAATGAGGATTAATACAATAATAGAATTCCATTCACGTGATATTAATATGAACGTCTTGATCTAATTATTATGGCCATGGGGACGTCTTATTAGGACGTCGCGGGGCTATTTCTTCAGTAGGGCACGAAAATCCTTTCAAAATTAACTCTTTTAATTTGCCGTTGAAGGAAAAAGAAGTCACGACGTGTGGAAAAGGCGTATCCTCCTCCTCGCGTGATTTCGCCCATATATATTGCACCACCCCTGAAATGGCGAGGGTTGCGGAATAGCAGGGGGGCGGGGGTGTATGTACATTCATACATGTGTGGGCTGAGGCGATCCACCCACACGCTCCCACACACGCACGCTGTCTTTTTTTCCCCTTGTAGCGAGCACACATGTATGCACTTTTTTTTTTGCCCCGTGTGATCCCGCCCCACGCAGGAAAAGGGCCATCGTGGCAGCCATTATGAGGCTCAGCCATCATGGCCTACGTGCACGTTGGCTGAATGGGGAGTGGCGCACCCATTGTGCGCCATGTTGGTGAGCAACTCGAACGCGCCGTTGCGCACCAAATGGCGTCCACAAACCAACTTTAAAACGTTTACGACGTTGATTTACTCACGTAGAGTGCACGTAAATTCCCCCCTCCCCCCAAAAACGCGTGGGTTGCGAGTGCAGGGAAGCGTGCACGGAAGAAGAGTGGGGGTTGGTGTTGGAGGGGCGCTGGAAGCGCATAGTGTGGGGTCACGTGTTCCTCCACACGGGGGTTGAATATTTACCTTTTTGTCACGCAATTTGGCTTCTCCCTAAAGGCGACGGATTGGCTGCCTAATCTACATGTCCCGTGGAAGCGTAGAGAGTACACTGTTACGGCGAGTATTGATGAAATGGCGTGGCCGTGCACGAAGAAAAATACGTACACACACACACACACACACACACACACACAAAGCATCATTGATGCAGGAGTTGCCTTTCGTTTTCCACGTACACGCTTACATTTATGTGAGGAAGCTGATTGGTATGCTCCTCATTGTGCATTGCGGTGATACTGCTTACACGGTGGGGGTTGGTATGTTGGGGGGGGGGGGCTGAGTGTAGTCATGATCCAATTCAGGTGCACTGACAATTAAGACAGACTTATGTAATATGGATATTTGCTCATTTTGGCGCAAAACAATAACGAAACATGCATTTCCACCAACACACAAATGTGTGTGTGCGGTGGTGGGGGGGGGGGGGTGGTACAAAACGTGCTTAGCAACATTACACAGCTTAAATTTGTAGGTTTGTAAATCAGGCATGGGGGGCACACACACACACACACAATTTAAGATCCTTCATATACATAATTCAGATCTGGACTCGCGACAGCTTTCTGGAGGGAGCCAATCATATTATTTTTGGTTTAGATTATTCATTTCAGAAATATTTTTGCAAATACTTATCACAATACAGGTACCTAATGTTTTATACAGGTACCTAATGTTTTTTCATATTTACTGTATTTTTTTGCACAAAAGCAAATCATAAAATTAATAGAGCACAACTTATGGAGTGTACAGTAAAATGAATTGTGACTGAAATACAGTGCATATTATACATGATCATTTCTCAGACATGTTTCCAAAGCCCTTTTTAACTTCTCATTGAGAACCTCTCAGCAGTCATAGGAGTGTGTATGTGTGTGAGTGTGTGAGAGAGAGAGAGAGAGAGAGAGAGAGAGAGAGAGAGAGAGAGAGAGAGAGAGAGAGAGAGAGAGAGAGAGAGAGAGAGAGAGAGAGAGAGAGAGAGAGAGAGAGAGAGAGAGAGAGATCCCTGAAAAGGCATATCTACGTTCTTTCCTTGGGAACAGTCGTGGACTGGACCACGTTAACTTTTCATTGAGAAGTTGTAGTACTGTATAGAGTCGTGTGTGTGTGTGTGTGTGTGTGTGTGTGTGTGTGTGTGTGTGTGTGTGTGTGTGTGTGTGTGTGTGTGCGCGCGTGCGCTCGCGAGCGCGTGCCACGCCGAGTCAGGCCTACCTAAGCTTCTTGGGAACGGAGTAGTCCACCTCTATCACCTTGCCATGCAGTTCTGCTTTCCCTATAGGAGCAGAGGCAGTGCAACATTAGGAAACAATGCAAAGAACAGTTAAAGTTTGGAGAGCTTGTGCAACCCACTCGTGGGAATCCTTTAAGAGCGCAAGTTAAGTATGTAGCGTAATGGATCTTGTGTGTACGTGGAGAACGGGCAGCCATGCTTTGCACTCCCACCTCGCACCCCACTAACCGAACCTGACTCAACAGGGTGTTCGATTCTCAAGGTAAAGATGCGGGAGCAAGAGGGTGTGGGAGGGTAAAGAAGAACCACATTTTGTGGAGGCGGTTCCGAGTGGCCTGGCGCAGCAGCCCCGGAATCATCGTCTCACCTCGTCCCCCTTCACCACCCACCACCTCCCCTTTTCCAGCTACCTGTTTATGGGCTCTTTCCTCCGGACCCCCGTGACCCACCGCCAAGACACCTCGTAAAAACACGGCCAGGCGTCCGAGGAACACGGACGTGACAAGTTTTCCGCGCGGGCGTAGCTGGGCTCCCTTCAATAAAATCACGAGAAAAAATAAGTGAAAAATAATTACCCGAAGCATCAAGAGCACCCCGTGCGCACGCATTCCAGCAGGGGTGATCACCCAAAAAATCGACGCATTCTACAACGGAATCTGCACGCATACTGAACGTATTGTGGCGCTTGTGTTGTCTTTAAGAGGGGACATTTAAGCGCTTCTTTAAAAAAAAGTGTCCGGCAATCGATCATCGATTCAATCAGTCTTGACGCGCGCACCACTCACTCACCAAATGAGAATCACATTCACACAAAAAACCCACACGCGCACACAAATAATTCGTGCATGTGCTCATGTGACTGACTCGGTGCGTTATTTTTAAAACGTGTCATCTCATCAAGCATCACTTCTCACTCACCCGAGAGAAGCTCGATAGCCTTCACGGCCGCGTTCTGGTCGGGGAAGTCCACAAAGGCATAGCCGGATTTGACGAGGACCTGCTCGGCCGCGGGCAGCTTCCTTTCCCCGAAGAGCTGCTGCAAGTCCTCCACAGTGACAGAAGGACTTAGATTCCCAACATATAGTTTGTTCATGATCTGACAGGAGCAAGATTGGAGGGGGGTGGATAGAGAAATAAATCCCGGAGATCCTTAAGCGAGGCTGCAAAAAGAAAATGAAAAATGAGAAAAAAGGAAAATAAAAAAGGTGGTGATGGAGGGGGAAAAGGCAGTAGTTATACCCCCCTTTGAAAAAACTAAAAGCTATAAGCAAAGCAAGCCCCCCCTTCTAGCAACTCTGGCCCTGGCCAAACTCTTTTTCACGGGGACTCTGGGAGTTACGACACTACTCTGGAGCCAACAAGCACCGCCTCTAAAATAAAAAGCGCCCCTCTAAAAAAAAAAAAAAAGTATGCTTGGTGCATACGAGGGGTTCCCTGCTGGTTTTCGGACCCGCGTGGAATACACCAGAAAGTGGCATGCAGGGTTTCCCGAATTTTGACCCGTCTCACTAAATGCTTCCATTTGTATTATTGTCCCAGTAAAATGATCACTGTTATGTTATTGATCAGCACGATGTTACACAATATCTTGCTTTTTGATTCGTACTTCGAGTGAATACACACGCTTTTATCATTTGTTAAGATACACGATATGCCATTGCACTGCAAATTAATTACATTGTATTTTTTTAATTAGGCCTACATTTTAAAATTAAAAGAAATGATTATTTTTGCCTAGTTTTTCCATTTCAAACATTACATTTATTGTATTAATTGTAATCCCCAAGGGGGAATTCAGCTCTCACATTCATTAGTTTATTATAATATGCTGTATTTTACATTCGTTTACATTCAATTTATAACGTTTGCATTAGCCAATTTCTTAACTTTGTGTTAAAATTAAATACAAAATCTAGATGATTCATTCAATCCATCCACAAATATATTGAAAGCTTTTAAAACTTGGTTGTCATTCACCATGTTAGACAGAGCGTGTAACAACTAACATAAAATACGCGCAAACCCATTTTAATCGTGAGCCCTACGTTTTGTAAACTCACTTAGTGGCCAATCGCCATGCTAGTCACAATGCATAGGTGGTAAATAATTAATCCTCAAGTGCATGCACAAAATAAAAAAAAGAGTGAGCCAAAGTAGCCTGTGCTAATTAATAATGTCTACCCAAAATATAATTTGTAAGTGTTTATTTTGGCATATAAGACCACCATTCTAGACACAATGTGTTCAATGCAATCATTTCAAGCTAGGGGGGGGGGAACAAAGAACTAAATTAAATCGGAAATTATGCTCTGAAACTATTCCATCGCCAACAAACACGTAGTAGTGTCTCTCTGCATTATCAAATTGCTACAATAAAGACTCGTTTTGGTCTGAACTGTGGTTGGTACTGTATTGTGTCAACTTGTGCAACCACGTGAGTCGCCTTGATTGAAAGGCTGGCAGCGCATGGGGAGCTTCTCGGTGGGTGGGAGCATGTTCACAAGGTGGAGTCTCTCTGTCATGGGGGGAAGGGGGGGACACACACAAGCACAGCGAAGTGCTGTTCCTGAGAACGTCGTTGAGCACTTTCTGTACCGCACGCTGAAAGGGGCGTGGGGGGTGAGGGGCGGCGCGGCACGACACGCCCACACCGGGGTCCTCTTCACGTGACTTTTCAGCTCATCTCTCCCCCACCCCCGGTGAAACAGTGCTGCCAGCCTACAGCTGCAGAATGACTGCGTGGGGGTGTAGAAGTGTGTGTGTGTGTGGGGGGGTCATATACACACACACACACACACACACACACACACGCTGACGTGCGCGCACACACATAGAACCGACTCAATTAAATGGAATTGTGTGGATTCAAAATGGTTGCTTGCAGTCCGATGAAGCTATAATAACGTGATAAAATCAAGTCAATGGCATAACAGACTGGAGTGGGTTGTTTACATCTACCCTGGTCCATATTATGGGCAAGTAGGTCAGCGTGTTAGTCTTCAAAGATGGTCAGCAGTGTGGGTGGCATCTTCTCATCGATTTGGGTTTGGGGGTGATCAGAAAAAGACCCCCCAGCCCCACACACACACATATTGTATTTTCATGAAAATAAATATTTGTGTTTTGTTTCGATTAAAGGGGCTATCAATCTTTGGACATTCCTTTTCAATGGGTCGAGACACTAAGACAGTAACATGACACCCGCGTTTAAAAAAAAACATTTATCTTGTCAGATAGTTGCATGGAAGGGATTTTCGTTGTTCGAATCAAACACATTCCAAACTTAATGTCATTGGTTTTAAATTAGAAAAATACACTTGCATGCAAATGGCTGCCATAGAAATGTTATATGTTTCAGATTTCAGTAGTTTGTAGTTCAACATTGATTTTATGTATTGAAACTTCCCTTGTCATACATACAGTACCACGCTATTGAGATAAATATGGAAACAATTTCTTAAATTTTCATTTTATTGGTTTTTATGGTGCTGTCCAAACAAATATTTGGGAGTTAAATTATAATTTTTAGCAAGAGGCTTTCTTGCTTTAAGTATTTTAGAACTGTATGGCAGACTCGCCCACCCCTGCTTTAACGTATGGGCGATCTCCAAATACTACAATAAATGTCATTGAGCCAAAATATGGTTAGAACTGATCAAATAAAAACAATCTTCATGTCATGATAATTCTTAAAAATACATACTGTATAACACAACAAGGCAAAATTAGTACACGACTTGGCAGCAACAAGACGGCACTGTTGACTCTGTCTTAACTACTTTGCTGGCTTAAGAAGTTGTATGTAATCAACAACACTATTTCTTGGGGAGCATTAACACACAAAAAATGTAGGGTGAACTCAACATTTCCAGGCAACAAAATAGCAATTCAACTAAAGGTTTTAAGTTTCACTGCTGCGAAAATTGGCTTTCATGTATTTTACAAGAAAGAGCTGGGAGAATGGTTGTCCCTTTTATTTAACTTAAATAAAAAAAGTAAAAACAACCTGTTTGCTTTGTTGCATGAATTGTAACCATACATGTCACTTAGTTATATTTTAAAGTCTTTCCAACTTCAATTCCTGTTTTAGGCCCAAAATAGATTTATTTATTATTGTTTTTTACAGTGGGCCACTCTTCTGTAACAAAAGTACAGAAACATACAGTATACATTGATGGAATGAGTCTGGAAATGTTTGATTTTGAATGCCAAGGAATCCTTGTGGTGGTGCACCATCTTGGGGGACAATGATGGCTTTTTTTTCATTTTGAAAGGTGCCTCTCTTTGGTGTATCCAAAAATATTTTTTGTTGTGAATGATCTTGTGATATGATCTGGCAGTTCAATTGACTATAAATGTCCTGCTGTTGCAATGCTATTCATTTGCAATTTGACATTTAGAATTGCTTTCATTTAGAAATTCACTGTCAGAGAGCATGCTCAAGGGGGGAAAACAAAACAAAACGTAAAGGATTTGAAGTAGAAAAATCAAATTTCTAAAAATTTTCAATCCAATTAGTCAACTAATTCGGATGCAATTTACCACTTATCTTCTGGTTCAGTTCAAGTGAAATGATCACTCTAAAATTAGCTATAGTCATGACTGTTAGAAAACGGAAAGTGCTTGAAAAAAAAGGACAGACTTAATAAATAAACCAAAGCCACAAAAAGGTGAAGTGCTGAATTGACAGACAGCTATAAATGTCACATTAATTTAGCCAACGTTGAGCTGCTTTTTTTTTAAATTAAATCGGTAAAATTTTGGTCTGCTAAAGGCCCAAAATCTCTAATGCAGTTAACCATGTTCAGCTATAAAAGGTCATCTATCTTAGCCATCTAATATAGTGACAGATACAGATAGCATAAGGTACATTCAACAAAGCTCTCATTTATGCAACAGTATAAAAGGTTTGCGTTCAACTAAACTGGCTTAGATCAGAGTAAAACAAGGAGTCAGTTTTTTGTTGTTGTTATTATTGTTTTTTTTGTGGGGGGGTGCTGTGACGGTCTTCTCATGTTAAACCTGTGCAGTGGAAACGCTGAAAACGATGCAGGAAAATGAATACAGTCGAGAGACTACAATGTACAGCTGCTCAAAATCTAGCTTTTCAAGACAATTAGCTTAAGCTGAGCGACTCAAGATACGTCATTTAGACCATTTTAAAGATATAAAATTAACACAACCATACCAAAGTGGCACTGTCGTCGTCGTCGTTCACTTTGAATTAAATTGTATTTTACTTTGCGAAGGCTTTGTTCGCCATCTTTACTTTAAAAGTAGCGGCTGAAACCCGAATGGGTGCTACAACGTGGTGACGTCAGTTCTCTTTTTTTCAACGTGCTTTATTGAACAGTGACAGGGGACATGACAAAAATCCTCCTGCCAAAAAAGCACCAACTACGCCAAAAATCACTAGTTCGATGCGCTAACACAATTCAATGTGATAAAAATACACGTCACATATAATGAAAAATGGCCCCAGTGATCATGCTCAAAGTAAGAGACGTGGCATCTGTACAGTCAGTAAATTTAAACACAAGTAGAGAAACACAAGTAGAGAGGTGACAATTATCACGTGGAGATCAAGTACCGTAATATGATGAGTTACGCATAAGAGCATCTGCAAAGACCTGTCTCTTGAGAAAACTCATGTGACAAATGACAATGCTTTCTATTCAGTCTGTTTCCCATCCAAAAGGACTATTGCGCTACTAAGCAAATGAAATCATCAATTGAAAATTGTACTGTTTCGCTTCACCTGCCATAGCTACACACACAGCACATTTTATCTTGTGAATATCAAGAGCACCGGTTTCATCCCGTTGCCCAATTGGGATGTAAGGATCTGGTTTGGGGATTATTGTTGGTCCACCAGCTTCAGAAAAGGCATATCTGTGTCGGGGATATAATTAATACACGGTTATAATCACATTAAAATGTAAAAGCTGTTTTATTGATACATGGCAGGCCTGCTCACCTGTCATAATTCACGACAGAATTATAATTATATGCTGTTGAGGTTAGTCTCATGCTTGCGGGAGTGGTTGAAATGTCATGACAAATTTCATAAAGACAGAGAGATGAACATGCTTTTAGACTTTTAATAGTGTTAAGAACAGTGGATAAATGTGGAACCAGTGATGTAGAATAAAATCTGTTTTGGAACAATGGTCAACTGATTTAATGAGATTTACTGAAATAATGGACATCAAATTCATGAGCTCCAGTGTCACCATCATAAAACCATTACCAGTAACTGTTCTACAATGTTTTAAACAACAAGTTAACATTGCTAACAGACTTACACGTCCCAAACATTTACCTGCTGTATGACAAAGTGTAAACCAAAAATGTTCACTTGACTTGTGATCAAATTCTAAATGGGTCCATTCGACTTTCAGATCCCCAAAACTTTATTCCTCGCTGTGGGGCAATATATATTCCACTGTAAACTGAATGTCAACCTTGCATGACGTCATCCGATACAATAGTGACATAGGGGTCTCTGAACGAGACCGCTCGTGCACAAATGGAGCGTGCGCATGAACCCGTGCACAGCCACTCCTGACAACATACACCTCGTGCTTTACAGGGAGATGGCCTGGCATCATCCGGTTCGCCCAAGGAATGACCAGCAACTTTGTGCAAAGAGATAATTCTCATCATTCTCATTCACCAGAAGACCCAAGTACGACATAGAAGAGGAATCGCATGGACCTGTATCTGGATTTCAAGGAAGTTGGCCTCATGAGAGCGTGGAACAAATTGAATATCTATTCCCAAGGAAATGTCCCCCATCTCTGTTTCTATGGCGATGATGTCCATGTTATCATCAACAGTATATTCTACTCCACATTGTCGTGTTGTTAACCTTGAGTGCACTGTGTATTTACAGCATGTAAGATTCAGCACTTAAAGGTTCATCATGTGTGCCCAAGAGAAAAGAGTCCATCATTTTGTCTTTGGCCGACATGGAAACCAGTCATTTTTAGGATCAAATATTGGGAAGCATATATGCAGGAAGACATTGCAGTATTATTTTGTCAGGCGTACCTCAAATGTGATCCAATACAAGAGATGTATCAAATAATTCGACCTATGCAGAGATGTTATACTTGTTCGAGAGCTAATTAATGATCAATAATTTATTTTCACTGTATCATACCGAGAAGGGTCTTTAATATTTTGCTCCTCCATACAACTAAAATTATCAAAAATTAGAAACACCTCTCAGTTGTACACTGCCACATCAGCCAATAATGACCATGTCGTTAAATTAGCAGCTCATAACTGAGCATTAGTATCTTTTCCAGTGCCGACTTTTTGATAAGCACTCGTAATGGAGCTTCGATTATATGAGGTTTCCTAATATTTTGACCTTGCATGGGAAGGGAAAATTGTATTTCCTACTTATATTTAGCATAAAAGAGGGTCATTTGAAGCTGGTGGCTAACAGAAAAAGAAATGTAATCATAGAACCAAATCTTTAACATGTTTGCCAAGCTACAATAACTGTTCTCGCCATAATCTCAACCATTTCGTATGAGTACTGCAATAGAAATTTGAACAATAAAGTGCATAGCACTCCTTATTGCTCTGCTATATGAGCAAGGAGAATTATTTTTGAAGAAAATGAGTGTACACGATGACCTGACTATGATCAAATGCACCAAGCGAAAGAGGCAAAAACTTTGACTCAAACTTTATTTTAAATTGCATTCAGGATTTGATGGTGCTTTTTTTTTTATCACTTAAACTGTCACTATGCTTTTTCTATTCACCTCATTTATCTTCATCGCCACCTGAGGGAAGAGATCAAACGCAACATTTAACAGAAATACTTGTCATGCTGCTTTCAGAGCCGTAGCGACTTAAGAGTCCATAAATAAGGTCTGAATACTAATGTTCTGTTTGTTTGCACTCACATTGGGAAAGCCTGTTGATTTTCAACCTGTCAGTGTGACTCAGAGTTGATGCTTGGCCCAGCTTGACATGCCTGTTCTCAGGGATGATGTATGAGTAGGCATAGCTGCACATACAAACATAAATTTCACAATTTAACTCAATATACAATCATAAATATTTGTGTAAATGTCACATTCCAAAATGCTAGATTGAATCTGAGTTATAGGGCAGGTCCTTTGTGTCACTTTTGATTTTTTTTAATAGTTCCTCAAGTGATCTATTTGAAAATTAGAGAAATTATGATTGATGCATTGGTGTCGTAGTTTCAGGTATAGTGAGCATGCCCTGTACTATGGCTTCTTCACACATTACAAAAAATCCAGCTGTTAGGAGTCTAAATTCTACATAGGCGTCAATGTGAAGATGTTTTGTAGTATTTTTTTAGGTTGTTGTTGTGAGGCTAACTGGATTGATAGTTGTATAGAATGACATTACAGTTAATTAAGAGGCAGGGTGTGAGGTTTTCCACTAGATGGTGCTAGTTTTCCTTGTATCCATATTGCCATCCACTTTTGTATGAACCCTGATCCTCAGTTGCCTTATTAGCGTCAACTAAAATTTAGGAAAATGTTTCCTTAACGAAATAAAATACATGTGAAATTATATCTTCCTTTAATAAAAATATAACTATCATCGAAGCTGGATTGTGCTCCATTTTTGTCCATGTGAATGATAGCATTTATGAGCTTTTGACAAACCCATAAGTTTTGGGTTGGTGCCATGTGAAATCTGACGAAATGGGCTATACAGTATTGCCTTTGGATTGGCATTTGAGCATACACAAAAATATTCAACGCCCGAACAGGGACTTGAACCCTGGACCCTCAGATTAAAAGTCTGATGCTCTACCGACTGAGCTATCCGGGCTCTGGTAAGCGAACTCAGTGAATTATATTTAAAATATAAAGACTATGAGATAGATTAAAAGATTTTAAGGAATTTTTGAAGCCCTGCGACCTCCTTTGTTCCCAAAAAGAGACTGAAATTTAAAGGCTTCGTTCTCAGCATGGACAGTGGCATCAGCTGGCACTTTTGAGTCAAGGCAGTGATTTGTTCGAGAGATTGTCAGAAGCATTCCTACAAAAGGTAGAGTAAAAGTTAAACAAGACGTTACGACTACATATTTTTATTTACTATGATTACACATGTTATACACAATTACAGTATTATATAACACTACGATAAAAAAAAAAAAAGTGCTGATACGGGGGGCCAATCGACATGCCAGCCAGTAGAGGCGCTGTTGAAATATCTGCTTTAAACACAACACAACGAGGAAGTGACTGTTGGTGTGTCAACTGACGTCAACGTCATGCAATACTGTAGTGTAAATTTCGTGTCAAAAAATGGTAAGTCGGTTCGGTTGGTCTTAAGTATGAATTGTATTCTTGATGGAATATGAATTCATCCGTGAGTAGCTGTTTTTAATGCTGGACCATAGCCTGTTAGATATACATGCATTTATGTATTTACCTTTGGTTGGATCAATCGCAATCAATGACTAGCTCCAAGACGTGTTTATCGTGTTTTGTCTTAAACAGCACACATCACACTGTATTTTCATTACTAGAAAGAGTTAAAATCTACACGTGCTTCCTGTCAGTCAAAGATTCTAAAATCTCAGTGCGAGTCTACAAAGCGCTAAATGTTCTTGGGACTTAAATCACGGAAGACGTTCTAGTTCACTATGAAACCCCTCAGTCGTACGTCGGATGCAGGCTTATTGAGTCTTTTCTAAAGACAATTATTGAAGCAGCATCCTGTTTCAACGCGCCTCAACTGTAGGGGGAAAAAAGGACATTTTCAATCCGTCCTGGAAACTTTATTGTTCACTTCTGCTTTTTCATAAATCAAAATCTTAATTTCATCTACAGCATCTGTTATTTCGTTATTTGAACTTAATAATCTCTGTGTTTTGTCATTTTTCCGTTTTCTGTTAACACTTGTTTTTAAACGTTAGCTGTTTCTGTGAAGGACTGTGGTTTATCTCAAATAAACCTTCCTTGCCTTAAACGCCTCTTCATGTCATTCCAGGTGTTTGACATGAAACCAGTGAGTCCAGACCACTGCTCCATATTTGACTTGTCCGCCCAAGATGAGGCCTTAACAGGATTTAAAGAAGTTAACTCCATCCTAAAACAAAGTGATGCTAACGGCGAGCCGGCATCAGAAAGTATAAAAAATGTCGTATTTGCACAAGACATGTTCTGTTAATAATACTCGGTTGGCATTGTTGGACTTCATTGCTTTCAGAGTTTGAGGATGAAGCGACCAAGGATGTCAGAGAAGTCCCAGATAAGATGGCCTGCTCCGCTTGCAGATGCTCCTTCATAAACCGTGAAGAACAGGTAAACGCTTAAACAGTTGCACCTCGGTTTACGAACTGTATTTTCAAGGGAAAATTACCTTGGTTGATGAACATTTTTCGTTCAGGAACAGTCACGGAGTGGTCATCGGAGCTCACTTGCGCTTTTACTCATACTGTGTGAACATCATTGTCTCCATGCGGCACAGCTTGCTGGTATACAATGTATATAACATTTCAGATGGAACACTATAAGCTCGACTGGCATCGATTCAACTTGAGACTTAAGCTGTCAAAGAAGCCGCCAGTTACAGCCGAGGAATTTGAGAGGAAGACTGGAGCTGGTAAGGAAAATCCATCAGTGTAGCTTACAGTTTGACATTATGTGTCGCTTCTACTCCTGCCTACTGTTTTGTACTTTCACCGTACAGGAGATTTGTCAAGTATCTCGGGGTCAGAGACTGACTCGGACGAGGAGGAGTCAGATGGGGATGAGGGCGAAACGGGCCGGAGCGCCGCTGGTGGGGATAATGACAACTCGGATGATACTAGCTTAATTACAGGAAGGCTCTCCAGCAAAGTGGTGTTCCAGGATTCAGCGGGACAGTACCTGACAGTCTATCGCTGCATTCTAAATGCAAAGGTAAGACTTAGGACTAGAGTGCAGGACCCTTTTCAGGCCGTTTACCCAATTTTCTCAAATTTTTGAATACGCTGTGAAGATTTACAGATTTTCACTTTTATTAATTAGCATTTTATTTGGTCAGTCAGATGAAGAGCAAGGTTTGGAGGTCTGCTTAAAATCCATCGACAAGAGGACACTGTGGATAATCCTCATGACAGGCGGTGGCCATTTTGCGGGCGCTGTATTCCAAGGGTAGGCTCGTTTTTTTGTCACCTTAGTAGGGATGGGCTTATCAATTGATCATGTGATTCTTAAAAAGTATTTCAGTTGTGTGGAATTGGCTGGCGATTAGTTCTGATTTGAAGGAATTGAAACAAAATGGAGTACACCAAGGTGCTGTTGTTTCATTATCAACTTGTTTGCTGTCTAAAGAAGTACAACAGGATCCAACAGGAGCATTATTCTGCTCACTGCTGGCACACTGGCATGCAAACAGAAGCGCAGAACATTTAGAGAACTCTATTCGTTTATCATTACAGTTTCCCTTTCCATTTGTGAAGCCAACAGGCTCCATAGTTTTCATATTGTCCAATGTTTGTTAACATTATTGTTTTTCTTCCTCAGGAAAGAAGTCCTTCAGCACAAGACCATCCACCGATACACTGTGCGCGCCAAGAGGGGCACCGGCCAGGGACTCAAGGATTCTCAAAATCGGAGTCACGCACCAAAGTCTGCTGGAGCCACTCTGAGACGCTATAATGAGGCAGCGCTAGTCAAGGCAACTATAACACAACTTCTGCAGTTTTACCGTTTTGCCATCCTCTTTAGAAAAGGTCGCACAAAACCTCACGTTCAAACCGCCATCACCATAGTTTGCCACTTTCGCATTGTGTGTTTCTTTTTTTGGGGGTAGTATGTATTGACATTCAATGAATTTTGTTTGATTTGATTGATCAGGACATTATTTTTTTTTTCTTTTGGTCATTGTCCCCGCTGAGATGCACTGCTTCATCTGAAATTAAATTAATTTTACGCTTGTATCATTGTTAAGACTGAACAGTTAGTTATTTGCGAACAGTTTGACCTGAACAGATTAATTCGATTTCCATTATTTCTTATGGGAAAACTAATTTCGAAATACTAACACATTAGAGGTGGACCAGTAACCTGAGATGAAATGTGTTAAATATTATTGTTTCCTGTATGTAATCCAATCCGGGAATCATAGTGATCACCCAACCCCGCCCCTTGTTTCTTCATAGCTGAGTGCACACTTTTATACGTTTTTACAGGACATTCAGGATCTCTTGGTGAACTGGAGCGATCACTTGAAGGAGGCATCTGCCATATTTGTACGAGCCCCAAGCTACAATAAGGCTATCTTCTTTGGCGGGCGCACAAGTCCGCTCGACAAAAAGGACTCTCGAGTCCGCAGCATTCCCTTCGCCACACGCAGGGCAACCTTTCGAGAAGTACAGCGGGTACACCATGAGCTCGCCACAGTTCATGTTTATGGTGAATTTAATTATTATACTTGTACAGGACTGTATGTGTAGAGCATGTTTTTTTTGTCACACAAAGGTTGAATGATTCAATAATGTCCACGCAATGTCTTGATCCAGGGAAGGACACTGACATGTCCAGTTTCAGCAGCGTATCAAAGAAGGCATGGAAGAAGACTGACCAACCTGCAGCCTTACTGAGGACTGAACAAGAGAAAGGCGAGTTTTGATATCAGAAACTGCTCTATTTATGAGCCTGTGCAGTTCTACACTGCTCCTAACGGCAACTGCCATAATCAATATATTGCGAAAATGTTTCTGACAGTGTCAGTCAGAGTTCTACCGTTTCCCCTCCAGGACAAATTCTTTTCGATGTTGGTTTCCATTTGGGTCATTGCCAACTTTTACTATTACTGTATATACAAAAAAAACCCCCAAACAAACTCAAGATGCACCTGATATTTAATACTAATACAATAAGACAATTATCTTTTAGAAATATATCCAGAATACAGTATAAGAACACACACATATCATACATTGAAGTTCATAAACAAGTGGCAATGTTTATATGACATTGCACTCAGAGATGAATATTGTAAATAATTAACCATATAGAAAATACTAGTGGAAGGTTATTGCAGAGAAAATTCTTTTTCACCAGCCAGAGAACAGACTACTTTCATTCAATACTCAAATTATAATAAGAAATAAAAACATACAGAAGGTACCGGGTTGAAAATCCTCGCAATCGACAACAATGCATTTCTAATGATTTTAGAAACGTCAGAATTTATAGACCTTGTATTGGATCATGAAGGGTAAAGTGTGTTGTTATACCACTACCATGATGAATTTCTTATTTGTACCTCGGCAGAAGAGACCCAGAGCAGCTCAGATGTGGAGGAAAGAGGTGAGATCCAGTTTGAGATGGTGGAGTCGACCATTGGAACCCAGGACCTCAAGGAGTTTGACATCCAACCCTCCAGACACAATAGGAGGAGGTGGAGGAGGAAGAAGAAGGCGGAGGAGGACGAGGAAAACAAATGTGAAGAAAACGGTGCGTTTCATAATGCAAACTCAAGCATCTGGTATGAATCAATTGTAATATTAATACAAATAATAATCATTCTTATTCAGAGGTGGGAAACCTCAGTAACGCAGAAGTAAACGACGTTGATGAGGAAGATGATGCCGCTCAGCAGGCACAACCAAAGAACAAGAGTAGGAAGAAGAAACAACTGGAGGGTAAGTTTACATTGATCATAGCAATGGCACCGCTAATGTTGAATCGAAATTCCAGAAGTCTGGGCTTCCCCGCTAAAGCTGTTGCCCCCGCGACCCAACCCCGGATAAGCGGTTAAAAATGGATGGATGTTTGAGCATTGTTGTCTAATGCCAGCAAGCAACAAGATGATGAGCGCCATGCGGCTAGCTCACCTGCAGAACTACTAAAGACAAGCGCTATAGAAAATGGATGGATATTTAACATCAGAGAAATGATTTTGTTTCGTGCTCGCATTGTAACTAGCATACTTTATCGTCCAATAGAAGCAACGGAAGATTCATCATGTGAGTACAGCGTGAGGGATGCCCTCTTCACAGCCTGCAAGGTTGGGGACGTGGCTGCCTTGTGCCGTCTCCTCCATCTTTCCGAAGAGCCTCGGGAGCTGTCAGTTAGCGAGGCTGTAGACACTGACAGTCCTTTGACTCTTCTTAATAAGCACATTGACTCTTCGGGGTTCACTTTGCTGCATGTTGCATCAGCGGCTGCTCAGAAGGCTGTGGTCAGGCTGCTGCTGGATGCCGGAGCTGACCCGGCATGCAGGTAGGAATATCATTTATTAGAATTGTTTTTAATCCCCACAAAATTTAGTGTTTATCTGATCGAAGTTTGGAGGGCGTATTCATCCGTTTTGGGAAAAGACCGTAACACAAGGTTCTCCCACAGTGATTACAAAGGGCAGACCCCATATAACGTCAGCCCCGACAAGGACACGAGGAACGTGTTTCGTAAATACATGGGTGACAATCCTGACAAGTATGACTACAACAAGGCTCGGGTAAGAAGGTTAGCACGTCGACTTTGACACATGCATGCAAATGAAATAGACTTGTAGCATCTCCGCTCCCGAAAGGTACCCGGGCCATTAACGGCGGAGATTGAATCAATGAAGACGGAGAAGAAAAAGGCTCAAAAGGCGCTGAAAAAATTACGTGAGAAGACACAAAAGGAGGAGAAGAGACAACAGCAAATGGAACTGGAGGAAAAGAAGAAGTTTGCTTCTTTATCGGATCGCGAAAAGGTGACTTCTTGGACATATGTTTATTTAACACTCATTTTACCTGTAATTCCAGCATGTCGCAAATGTTTCTTTTTTGAACACCAGAGAGCTTTGGCGGCTGAGAGGAGGTTGGCAGAACAAGTCGCTGCAACTGGAGCCAGCCTGTCCAACATCAAGTATGTGTCCACATCCACAAGGTGTCGCAAAATGTCCACCAAATTGTCAGTTTTGTCCCTTTTTGTGTTGCTGGACGGTCTATTACTAGGAGGTGCTGGCTGTGTGGAGAATCTCTGCTCGGCAAGATCCCATTCCAGTACCTGGATTTCTCCTTCTGCAGCCCTCGCTGCGTGCAAGCACATCGCAAAGTTAATGCTCCGGCAGGAAAGAGCTAAAGACTCTAAAAGGAAGGTACTTTTTATATGGCTTTGCCCCTTTGAGGTTGGTCAAAGATCAAGTTTAATCACAGATCTGGGTTGAGCATAGAAAGTAGATTTAAACCGCATCTCTTTTGTAAAAATACATTCATTCATTCATATTCATCTTCCGAACCGCTTGATCCTCACTAGGGTTGCGGGGGATGCTGGAGCCTATCCCAGCTGTCTCCGGGCAGGAGGTGGGGGACACCCTGAATCGGTTGCCAGCCAATCGCAGGGCACACAGAGACGAACAACCATCCACGCTCACACTCACACCTAGGGACAATTTAGAGCGCTCAATCAGCCTACCATGCATGTCTTTGGAATGTGGGAGGAAACCGGAGCACCCGGAGAAAACCCACGCAAGCCCGGGAGAACATGCAAACTCCACACAGGGAGGCCGGAGCTGGAATCGAACCCGGTACCTCTGCACTGTGAAACCACTGGACTACCAGGCCGCCTAAAAATACATGAATACTCTTTATAAAAGATTCACTGTTACTCTCAGGGGTATAACTAAATTGTCATTGCATCAATGTTGAACTGTCAAGTGCTAAACAGAGCAAAAGGGAGACACAATGATTATTTGCAAACAAATTTTATCGGTTTGAACATCAAATATCTTATCTTGGTCGTGTATTCAATTAAAGATAAGGTTGAACATGATTTGCAAATCATTCATTGTATTCAGTTTTTATTTCACGCAACGTCCTAACTTCCTTGAAATTGGGTTTGTACAAAACAAGAGAGGTCAAGGTAATACAATCTTAAAATGGACGCGACAAGCATGGACTGTGTATTATTGTCACGACTTATCAGCAACTTTGAGCAGAGGTCGGTCCATGAAGAGAAGCCTTAAATGTACTGGTGCCTCTTCTAGCTCCAGCACTGTGATGTTGTTGGGCAGGGTGGTACTGAGCAGGGGTCCGGGAACATAAAGGGTCTGCTGCGGGCCCCTGGCTGGCCAGTATCGCCCTAGATTGACACCATTGATCCAAACCTGACCCTAACATAAAAAAAAGAAAGGTGGATCAAGATAGGCATTTTTTTTTAACTGTGTCATACTACCTTTTTCCATTCATTTAGCTTTAGAAAAGTGTCCCATGCAACGCCACTGGGCTGCAATGTTCCCATGTAGAAGGTTGGTCCAATAGAAGGTCTGTTTGTTTGGTCGTGCAGGCTAAGCGTGTGAGGCCAACCAGCAGCAATGGCTCCGTCAATGTCCAAAGGGTACATCTTCCAGTCGGTTAGTACATCTTGGCCCAGGATTAGGTTGCCGATGACACCCTGGAATTGATGCAATTCGTCCTTGAAATCATTTTGCTCATGTTATTGATGTCTTTCCTTAATGGTGCCTTCTATAATAGACACCATGTTTCAATTAGATGCTTGATACATCCTCCAGCTGTATAAATAAATAGCTCTGCTCAAGCAGACGCATCCCTTTTTCCCCTCAGGAAGAAACAGATAGAAAATGTGATTCTCAATTCAAAGATGACCCAAGGGTTAACTCCATCGCTAACCAAAACAGCAGCCCTAAAACACGAACTGTCAGATAAGTCCGTTTTGAAGACGATATTTGGTTAGGTTAGTTTTACAATGCCTGTCAAGCACATTGCATTTGCCAGACTTTCAAGTTCATAGGACAAACAATGTATTGTAGCCTTGCCTTGTAGTCATTAATATGGCTCCCAAAGTTAACTCTGCCCATATTCTCCACAAGGATGTCCATGATATCCCCCTGCCGTCCAGTAATGTTCATCACCAGTACGGTGTCTCTCTCCAATAGACCCTGGAAAACCTGTTTGCATATTTTACCCAAAATAATAACACTCAACAATGATTTGACTTTGTATTGTAACACAAGTTCATCGTGACTCTCGGCTTACCCCGTTGACGGACACATACGCACGGTCCCGAATGCCATTCAAGGGAGAAATGAGCGGCGTGGGCTTTGTAAGGTCCCGGGGTAATGTGGTCTGATACAGAACGTATCCATAGAACTGAACACAGATGACGCATTAGCTTAGAGACGCACCAGCAGCCAGGGGACTTCTCTCCGTGACAAGAGTGACGCCCAGCAGCCAGGGGAGTTCTCTCCGTGACAAGAGTGACGCTACCTGTTTGATCTCCTCAAAAGTCAAAGGGTACTTCGATTGAACGGGCCCCACAGAAAAAGTGTCCAATAGACTGCTGATGTTGCCCACCTGAGGGAAGAAAATGTTTGCGTGAAAGGCAGCGCATCAAAAACCTCCTAGAAAATATGCGATTGTCACCGATAAAATCAATTAGTGGACATCTGCAAAGTAGGATCAGAATAGGCTTTAGCGTTACAGATTGCTATTAATAATAAAGCTGGAAGCTATAAATATCAAAATGATAAAATAAAAAGGAAAAGATTAAATAATTAATTCTTTGGGGTGAGTTTCACTTTTTGAATACGTGACTGAAATACTGCAAATGAATTTGAGTCCAAGTCACTGAGATGAACCTGGATATCCAAAATGGCTTCCCAGAAAAATGATACAACTTGTGGTTTGACAAATAACAAAATGCTTGGAGGAGGTATAAAAAAAAAAAAAAACACGTACCTTTGTTAGCATAACAAAGCCATATGCAAATTTGGGAGTAGCAGGTGGCATGGGTCCAAAGGGAATGGCCTTAAACTGCAGCGACAATAAAACAACGTTGTGTCTCACTATGTGTACAAGCGTAGGTGGTACATCAACACGGTGTAGGTGGCGTGTAAATCCATCGTGCCGTTTTAATGACATCTCGGATGGCCAGCAGCTTCTCTGTTGGATCCCCCGCCTCCGAAAGTGGGGCGTCATAGTCGTAACTAGTCACCACGGGACGGAACTTGGTGTCGTGGTCAGCACCTTAGCACGAGGAGTGATGAGAGATGAGTGAACAAAGAAACAGGGACATGACTTTAAATATTGTAATTACAAGCAGTGAATTGAAACCGCACCATTCCAGTAGCCAAAGTTGGTCCCTCCTTCAAACATGTACCTGGGGGGAGTAAAAAGTCATGATCTAATTGGAATATGCAATTGGTGTATGTAATTCAACCCTATTCCATTAAAATGTCTGAAAACATTTGCCTGTATTAGGATTGGTCAATTAATCAATTTAATCAATCTTTGAAAGTATTTCTCAGGACGTGTTTGTGTGTGGCTTCCATAGTTCAGAGCATGTTGCAGCTGACATGTACAGTCAGTGTTGTCTTATCACAAGGTTCCATTTCATAAAAAATTATGACATCAACATGTTCCTTTCACTTAAATTGATCAATCATCATTGATCGTATTTTACTTTTTTTTTTGCGTGTCAAGTTAAATCCTTCCATAAGGAATAACTTGAACAAAATATATAAAGTCCAGAAAATGTTTAACTATTCAGTTAGATTTTATAATACAAAAAAAAAAAAACATAGCATGCAACCCCCCCCCAAAAAAACAGATTTTGTGGGAGTTGAATAATTTCACAGCCTTTTTGGTATCAGGAGGAAAGAGGCAAATATCAGAAGTGGTAAGACGGAGCAAAACTTCTTTTAAATATTGCCATCGTCACTTAGTGGGAAAATTGAATTGGAAGTCCAAATTTTGGTGAAAGGAAATCAGACGTTTTCATATACAGCCTTATTGTGCAGCCCTAGCTAAACTAAATTGTTTTCAATTTCAAACAAAATAGAGGTCTCCGAGCAGGAGAGATTGTGTTCGACCTGAGGTTCTACTGTAGGCAAAAAAGTATTGTGTTTGTGTGGACGTAC
The DNA here is from genome assembly GCA_026261675.1 of Hippocampus mohnikei. Classification (NCBI taxonomy): domain Eukaryota; kingdom Metazoa; phylum Chordata; class Actinopteri; order Syngnathiformes; family Syngnathidae; genus Hippocampus; species Hippocampus mohnikei. Next base: position 8,236,415 of record JAKGUB010000106.1, on the reverse strand, counting down.
ATGTTGATGTTAGCGCCCATGTTTAGCATCTCTGCTAAACCTCTGCTGACCTTCCGAGTATCAACCATGGCATGCTCATCACCCCAGTGGTCCAACCACCCAGTGTAATACTCCGAATTGACCTGCAGCGTCATCAAAAACACATTTCACTTCCGTGCTTCTGTACACGTCGCGACATACTGCAATTTGAAATTTCTATTACAACTCACTAAAGGACCTTGCGGTTCAAACCGCCTTTGCCTGTCGAAGGCTTCAGTGATGTTGTCACCTAACAGGAAGGCAGACAGCACAAATTTTGGAGTTTCGATCAAAGACTCTTTACATCAAGACAATTCCCCAAAGGTCAACCTGTGCCAAAGTCCACGGTGGCGTATAATCCCTCCAGAGTCCCGCATGTCATTTCCTTGTCTGTGTTGCCATCAGTGGTGAAGAGGACGGTGCCTTTGCCCAGATAAGCTTGCAGCATAGTCCGCAGGTGACGCATATAGTTGTGGTCACACGCGTAGTAGCTTCCATACTCGTTCTCAACCTGACAGTGACAGTGGGAGCAATCAACAGAACGGATTTGGAGGTTCCACTGTACTTGGGGGGCCTTCAAGGAAACTACTGCAGTTCTTCCTTTACCTGGACACTGATGATGTTTCCGCCATTAGCATACAACCAGGGTGTCATTTTGGGGAGGAGAACAGCAAACCAGTTAGTGACCGCCTGCAAATAAACTGGACAACAGAAGTAATTTCAAGGGACCGAGCAAACAAAGAAATCATTTGTATTCCTACATGTTTGTATGTTGTACCTGGATCAGCAGAGCGTAGTCTAATGTTGTTTCTTTGGAGTAACCATGCTGGCAACCCACCCTGGAAGAGAAAAATCACGCTTATGTCGCTGACGTAGGGATAGACCCTAGTCAGACAGCGAGGAAGTTTTGGCATTGGTTTAAAACTTTGTGATGGTGACGGATTGACTTTAATCAATCTATCCTATTGGATGTTTCAAAATTCAATCAAATCAGAGGTTGGCCACCGATGAATCAATAGTGTTCGACATAAGAGCCCTCCATACTTAACAGTTTTATTGAAGTTAACAAAATACAAACAATGATTTCTCACCATCTCCCATTCAGCACAGATATATGGTCCTGGACGAAGAATCACCAAAAGACCCGTCTGATTGGCCAGATCCAAGAAATGCTCCAAATCTCTGTCCCCTGTGAAGTTGTGGATTCCTTCAACTGTTTCATGGAAGTTCCAAGGAACATATCTGCATGCAGGGATGAAAAATACAAAGCCATCAAATCTGTAGACATTATTGACCTCAAAGCTGTTTGTTATACATCAGGCTTACATTTGGATGGCGTCAAGTCCCGCCATGTACATCTTGAGCAGCCGATCCTTCCAGTAGAAGCGTGGGATTCGGGAGTAGTGAATGCTGCCAGAGATGTACTGAAAGGGCTGCCCATCTTTCAGGAAACAATTGTTTTTATAGTCTATTGTGAAGGATCTCTCAGACGACAACTACAAGACAAGAAAATGTTCTGAAAGTTTGACAGATTTAGTTAGAGCGATTTATCGATTTTTGTTCCCAATTAATCTGAGTTTGAAAAAAGCTGTTATGTTGTTGTCATGTACTAGCAAAGGGGGGGTCCTGCATATACTGTAATTAGAATATTTGGAAAGGTACATTTTTAACACATGAGAATAAGAATACAGTACATACAATATACAGCGTAGCAATTAATAACTTCGAGCATTGTTATAAACCCGGAGCTAGGTCAAACTAATTAAGATAATTGCCTTGATTGATTGGTTCCTTGAAGAAAAGCTACACGTTGCACCTTCGATCTTACCCCATGGGCAGTAGAACACGCACAGCTCACTGTGACGAAGAACAAGACACTCGCGTACATGTTGGCTGCCTATTGCCGTCTCCCTCTACAAAAGCCAAAAACTTGTCTATATTCTAGTGTGTTAAGCATTAGGCTCAACAATTGAACAAGTATGAACATTCTAGTTTGTTGTTACCGGAGGTGGACCATGCGCCATCATGTGATGTATTGGCCGTAGGACTGGAGCTAGTAAGTAGAGAACATTTTAAAATCATATCAGTGCGTTAATGTCGCCATATTGGATGTGGCTCATTTGGGCGATCGGATATCAATCGCAATTATGTGTTTCTTGGAAATTTACAAACTTTTTACAGCGATAGCTAAATTTCATGAGATTACCTTTCACAGAACAATTATTTTTGATGAACGTTGTTCGGGTGTCTGAACTTTATTTGAGATTGTATTTTTTTATTTGGTTTTTGACAACGTTTTACTTGAAAACAGGTATCTGTACTTTATACTGACTCGTGGCAAATGTATTGCCGAACATCACCCGCCACCACCAGATTCCCTAATCAAACGTTCTTTGTAATCTAAAACAACACACAGACGTGAATTGTGTGTTTTAAATGTTTTTCTAAGTTGGGACCTGTTGCAAATTCATGCCTGATTTTCGAACTCATAACTTAGTTTGCAGCAAAGCCAGTATTTCCCCTCTTCTCAGTATGATAACTATGCACGTTATAAAAGAGCAAAAATATTTTGTGTGCAATGTTTTTGTTCGTTTTCATGGTTCCAAGTTATGCTGGATAGGTATTGTACAGCATATATCCATCCATTTTCTATACCCTTTATCTATTGACAGTTTTCACCCTTACTCCTCAAGTACATTTCAGAGTACGTACGCTGAGTTGAATAAATACTTTTACATTTGCCTGAGTATTTTCTTGCTTTCTGAGTAAAGTGACAAAAGTTAGTGTGACATTTATAATCATGATATAAAAAATTATACTAGTTTTTTCTGCCTTTAATTTCCCAAATACTGTACTGCATATTACTAGGGTATGTTCGTAAGTGAACAGGTGAATGAGCTGCTTTAATTTTTTTGCGTTTTGTAGGTTGTCGCCATGGGCCGAGGTGACACTTGCAACATGGCGGACGCGCTTACGTATCCCAGCAATGGGACTGCACAATTTTACTATTTATTTTTACGGCGTTAAAATGTTTTGAACAAACTACGGAATCCTCCTTAGACTGAATAAATATGGTGAAATTATTATGAAATAAATAATATTACATTTTCAAAAGACCAAAACCATGACTTTATCCGTCACGGGCACAGGATGGCGCTCCAGTGACGCTGGTGGAGAACAGTAAAATTCTGAGTTGAAATAAATCACTCCGGGCATCAAACCTATGAAAGAAAATATTTACGAGTTCTCTTCATAGTTGTACAGTACTGCACTACCCACAACAAAGGGAATTAATCATTTAAACCATTAATACAAAAATAATTCTATATGAAACACAACGTTTTTTTTTCTTTTTTACCTCAATGACATGGCCCGTTTGTTCGATTCAAAAATGTAATTTGGCTCTTGAGCACAACAGTTTGACCACTTCTGTGCAAACCACTTGGTCGGCATTCTGCCCATGATGATGTAACACCCCTGCTAAAATCGCCCCACTGGCTTTTTGGAGTAAGCAATCCAAATCAAATTAAGAAACAAGAAGACGATGGTCACCCGCTACTGTAAACTTTGGAAATAACCTTTGTTCTCTCAGAAAGAATAGATTGCAGTGTGTGTCAAATCAGCAGTCATTTGAACGTTTGTAATTCTCTAACATTTATGCTAATTTCCGTTGGACCGTAAGCAGCGTTTGGTATTTTATGTTAGCATCAAGCCAGTAGACTTTTGTATCATAACCGAAATATGGTATAATGTTTAATTCTATGTTTTATGCTTTGTATGTGGAGTTTGCATGTTCTCCCCGGGCTTGCGTGGGGTTTCTCCGGGTGCTCCGGTTTCCTCCCACATTCCAAAGACATGCATGGCAGGCTGATTGAGCACTCTAAATTGTCCCGAGGTGTGAGTGTGAGCGTGGATGGTTGTTTGTCTCTGTGTGCCCTGCGATTGGCTGGCAACTGATTCAGGGTGTCCCCCGCCTACTGCCCGGAGACAGCTGGGACAGGCTCCAGCACCCCCTGCGACCCTAGTGAGGATCAAGCGGTTCGGAAGATGCTTTGTGTGTGTGTTACTGCTCCAATGTGTGTTAAAGGTGCAGTTGTTTGTAGGCTTGTAATTATTGTAATATTCATGTGAATTTCCATTAGTCCATATATTCGTTTTGCATGTGCTAGCATTAAGACAGTGGACTTTTCATTCGATAAAATTATGCCTTGATGACCATTTTGATGCTTAAATATGTTTATTTATCCTTTGTTGTCTGTGTCAGTTTTACAGTTAACTTCAACTTGATAAATAGAAGATGTGAGAGAACTGAAACGGGGGATCCACAATATATGTTGCCAGATACTCTGTTTAATCAATGTCGATGACATCATTTCTTATGCACTGTCATCGCTGATCAATGAGAACGATGCCATACTTTTTAGGTGTCATTGGCAATCAATGAGGGTGGCGACATCCTTGGAATGCTCGGATCATTTCAGCTGGTTATCAATAAGTGAGATGTCTTGGGGATGACACATCAGTCTCTTTCTGATGGTTCATTGTGAGACTGTGAAGGCAGTATTGTGTGACGTGGGGGGAAGAAAAACGTGTGAGAATACAACCATAGGGGAAAGCACATACAAGTAATATATAAAGTAGTTGTGAAGCATCAATTTGTCAAGGCTTTGCATAAAACCCTCCAACTTTGTACTTTACTGTTTTTCATTGTCATACCGTTCGATTTGTTTCTGAGAAAAGCGCTCAGCATGGATTAATAATTCAATTTATATGTGTCTGTGGTTCACCTTTATTACAGCTGCATGTCATCATACATTTTATTTCCAATGATAGGACTTGACAAATGGTTGCAGCTCCTGTCGTGAGAAGATCTGTGGCTGGGTGTGGTTGTTTTTCACTATTCTCAGTTCTCTCAAGGTTGGCAGTAAAGTGCATTTATCTTCTTTTTTTTGTGGAGGGGGTCGGGGGGGGGGGTCAGGGTGAACCCTTAAAACCCTGCCCTTCTTCCTTGTGGTGTTTTCTACGAGCATATGAAATGTTCTAATGTAGAGTTCTGGAACTGAACTACTTAAAGCAGTGGTACTGCAACCCATTTTCAACACATTCTTTTCTGAGGCTTTTGTTTTGAAATGCAAAAAAAAAAAATTGCTAGGACCGTGTAAAGTAAAATCATTGAGTTGTTCCTACCTTGGCACAACAAGCACCTGTTGGGAATTTTTTCTTTAAGCTTCTTGTTGGAGCAATTTGGTGCATAAATAGTGGAGTTTTTTGCCCCCTCCAACTCATGCTGCTCCAGTCCTAGCTAAACCTTGTTGCATAAACTAATGCAGCCTGCTGCTCAGATGAGAGGTAAAACGTCTCTGACGACAACCAGAACAGAAGCGATCGATTCAATGTCCTGAGAATTTAATGGCTTAGAAGAATGATAATGTTAATAGGCATGCTCCTTGTTCAAGAAACATTGAACAGTTAGATTGTGTGCATTTAAAAACATTTCAGGATAAAACTTTAGAAGACATGACATTTCAGGGAATCCACAAAAAACAAAAAACATTACAGATGTAACGCGTGTGAAAATGCTTCATTTGATGATTGTTGTCCACTGTGACTGATTTGGCTGTCTTGCCAAAATGCGTGCTCAATTTCATTCTGCACTATGACAAATGTCCATGGATTTGGAATCTTCCTCAGTTTGAATACAATGTTTTTACAGAAGATTTCAAGTTCATCATCTTTTTTGTCCACCGGCAATTGATTTGAGAAAATCCAGCGCCATTTCTTCTTGAGCTTCTCTTTTTTCTGAGTCGCGTATCCCTCTTGTTGATTCGATTTCGGCTTCCTCTGAAACTATCCCTGCTGACATGTCCGAGTATGCATTCATCGATTCCATCTGCGCCTTTATCGATTCCATCACCGCCTTCACGGATTCCGTCTCATTTGGAATTTGATGGACGTCATCCTTTCCTTCAATGTGAATCTGAAATAGAACCAGATGTATATCACGGGCGCAATGGTGCATGTAAACCCACTGTATGGTCTGTACCTGTTTTAGGGCCTTGGTTTCGGTTCAGTTTCTAATACCGGTATCCATAAATGCAAAATTCAACTATCATTGGTGTATAAATAACAGTTATTAAACACAACACTTTCAAATGGTTAACTGCATCATATTCAATGGCTACATGTATACTGTACAACTCGCCAGAGTATAAATTACTTTTAAAAAACATACAAAAATATAAACAAAATAAGTTGCAGTGCCTCTTTGCCTTGAAAACATTTCTATATAACAGAGTATAGAACATGAGCAGAATAACCCACCTTGTCTTACCTATCTGCGAATTATTCAATATTACTTATTCATTTATTTTGACAGGCATTGATAAGGCAGTCAGCTCGCAATGTGATACGATCAGTTATTAAGTGTCCTTCGGTCCCCTAAAAGACACTGAATTGGATTTGAGCTATTATTACTGTAAGAAATTAATGAGATATTATATTTGTTGTATATTAATACATGTTTAGTGAAATTCACATTTCCTTGCAGATGAATAAAGCATCTGCTTGGAGCGTGAGGCGGAAACGCTGACGTAATCGAGGTGACGGCCCCTGTAGTTTTTGACGATGAAGAGAAAATAAGCGAAATAATAACAAATACATAAAGAGTGACTTTATAAGCCACTCCACCTCTGACACAATGTAATTTTTATTAATATATTCAAGGTTACATCTCTTAATACGTTTTAACAGTAATGCTAAACAAATGCTGTAATAGGTTTTAACAGTAATGCTAAACACATGCTATACATGCATTTTCAACAGTAGCCACGGTTTTCGTTTCTTCAGTCCTTTAACGTGATTAACATACGCCTAAATATGTTAGTTTAACACCAACAGGAACTATAATTACCTGATGTATAAAGCACCGACGCCATTGACTTCAACGCGTCCCTTTTCGTGATTCTGTTCGTGTATCCTTTGGCACTACAGTCATACAAACACAGTCGTGCGCGCCATAATGTGATCAACTTTTCCTCTGTTTTGTCCAATTTGGTATTTTTGTTATGGAAACAAGCACTTCCGTCATTTTCTTCTTCGTCTCTGACTTGAACAGCGTTTGGCAACCAACAGTTAAATTCATTACTGCCACCTACTGAACTGGCATGAAGCTACGTTACAATTAAGATACAATAAGATTATCGATATTAAAAGCATGTTCATTTTCTTACTAATGTCATATTGTGCAGAAGGTAACCATTAACGATTCATATTATTTGCTTGCATTACTCCTGATTATAATCTACCCCGTACTGTTCAAATGTTATGAGTCCAACCATCAAAGCTAACACGCTGTCTTTGTGTGCTTGCTGTTCCCCCATTTAGTAACTCCTTAATTTCTCTGTGTCCAATTCCAGGATAGCATAAGATTTTTTTCTCCTGCCTTAACACTTCTCTTTATTTCTTTGTGTTTATTTTTGCTGAGCAATTCATTACCTTCATACCGGAACTCCTCACCCCCAAACTCCTCCACCTCGGTGTGTCCCCTACGATCTGCCAGTGGATCCTCAGCTTCCTGACGGGACGGACACAACAGGTGAGACTGGGAGCGACAACATCATCAACACGCACCACTAGCACTGGAGCCCCACAGGGATGTGTCCTCTCTCCACTGCTCTTCTCCCTCTACACAAACGACTGCACCTCAACAAGTCCAGCTGTCAAACTCATAAAGTTCGCAGACGACACCACGGTCATCGGTCTCATCAAAGACGGCGACGAGTCTGCGTACCGACAACAAGTGGAGCAGCTGGAGCTTTGGTGCAGCCGACACAACCTCGGGCTGAACACGCTCAAGGCGGTAGAGATGATCGTGGACTTCAGGAAACATCCTTCTCCAGAGTTGCCCCTCACACTATCCAACTGCCCTGTGTCAACCGTCGAGACCTTCAAGTTCCTGGGAATCACAGTCTCCCAGGACATGAAGTGGGAAGTCAACACCATCTCCATCCTGAAAAGGGCCCAGCAGAGGATGTACTTCCTGAGGCTGCTGAGGAAGCATGGCCTGCCACAGGAGGTGCTACGTCAGTTCTACACGGCAGTCATCGAATCAATCCTGTGTTCTTCCATCACGGTTTGGTTTGGGGCCGCCACAAAGAAGGACAAAATCCGACTTCAACGGACAATTAGGACGGCGGAAAAAATCATTGGCACCGCCCTACCCACTCTTGAGGACTTGCACACCGCAAGAATCAAGACAAGGGCATGGAAAATCCTCCTGGATCCCCCGCATCCTGCCCACCACCTTTTCCAGTTACTCCCCTCAGGCAGGCGCTACAGATCCATGCGCACCAAATCCAGCAGACACTTAAACAGCTTCTTCCCTCTAGCCATTAACTCCCTAAACAGTCACTGACGTAGTCACTCTTCTTGTACAACAAATATTGTATCTCTCTAAAATGGTTCAATGATTTTCTGCACCAACTGTACAAACTGTAATAATATTGTATTCTACCACTGATCACTTTAGCTCTGCTTGAAACTATGGTTCACTTACATTATGAAATGTCCTTCCATACCAATTTGTCATGTTCTTGTTTATGATGATACTAATGCAGCGTGTATACCGGAGACAAATTCCTTGTGTGTTCTACATACTTGGCCAATAAAGATGATTCTGATTCTGATTCTGATTCTTGATCAAAAACAACTCCCACAATCAAAAATCCTCTCTTCAATTTGCCTCATTGGTCTCATGCCCCTGCATTGTTTTACTAATTGTTAGTTGGTTTGTTATTTGTCTTGTTTTCCCCATTTACTTTCTTGTCTGATTCAGCTAATGTTAAACCCTCCAGGTATTTTAATCCCATGGCCTCGGCTTTCTTGCCTCACATGCCCTGTAACACCGAGCTGTGTTCCCCTCCACAGTTTGAGCATTGTAGCAGAGTGCGAGTAGACAGCAAAACAACACCCAACCTCACTCCAATCATTCAGTCAGTCACAAACCATCACTGAGAAGTGGCCGGGCCATCTGTGTCCACCTGTTGATTGACATGTCATCATAACAGGAAATTGCCAATATCATTTCAAAGCACATCATTACTTTTGTTAGTGTGGCAGTGTGATGTTTCCATATGTATATAGTTGCATTGAGAAGAAGCCGCAAAGAACTACCTGGCTTCTGTGGGTGGCACTTGTCATATATTTTAGTTACTCCACTTCAACCCATTCAGTCCATTAACACTCAACTTTTTTTCAACCCGTATGTGGGATTATTGAATAGTGCAGAAAGATTGAATCAGAAACACGGGGTGATAATGATAATGATTCTTCCTTTTGTCTGTACCAATTTTGTGGTATGGGGGGCATGAGACATTTAAAAGAGGTTGTTATTTACAGGTAGTGCAAGTTTTGACCCCAGCGCTGCTACAGGGAAATATTTTGAAAAGTCTATCCACCTTTAATTTGTGCTGCATTCTATATTCATGACCGGAGGTAGATTAATCCGATGGCAAATTTTGGTTTTCATCAGTTCGAAGCTATAATCATCAAAATAATGGTTACTTGACATGCAAGTTGAAATTCCTCCATAGTCGAAACTCAAAGCACATGTATTGCAAATAATTGTTCCTCACTGACATGAATGGAAATGACAGTAATCCATCCCAGCCACCTAAAACAATTATTTTTGTAATGCACTTTAATATGTATAATAACACTCCATAATATTGTACTTGATAAAACATACAGTAAGAATATAATTAAATACATTTAAAAAAAAAGCTGCTTGTGTATCATGATGAATTCAATGCAGCTTGCTCTAGAGCGCATGTGACTTGGCTACTGGTAAGTAGTGTACTGTCATACAGACAAGAAGAAAACTTTCACAACTACTTTAACAATGTACTCACGTTATTTTTTGATCAATCCTCATCCACAAACCATAAATTCACGCTTTGTGTTCAAATATCTCATTGCTTAAAGCATTATAACACCAGCACATTGATGCTGTTCATTTGCCCATCAATGGTGATTCCCATTCCCATTAGATGTTAGCATTAAGTTGGCGGATTTAAAGACAAAGTTATGTGTTTGTGTAAAATACACAAGGGCTCATCATCTTTGTTATGTTTAGTTTGACAGTGAACTTGAAGAATTTTTCATGATCTGCCCAACTGTTTTTTTCTTTGAAATTGAAAAAAAAATCATACTGATTGTACTGTCGCTCATACTTCGTGTAGTGAGTTTCTATGATATATTTTAAAAAATTAAACTACAAAAATAATGGTGTTTTTCACGTTATTTCAATGCATTGCCATGCACCTGCTTATACATGTATCGTGTGCATTTCCCGGTTATACATAAAATTTGGATTTAACCCTACAAGGTTCCCGAGTTGGCAACAAAACATCCGTACACATGCAAAGTACACACACTTGGCCATGAATCCCTTGCACTCACTCACTCACTCACTCACTCATCGTGGCACATGATAATGTGCAAATATTACAGTCAGTGCAGATTCACATTGCGCATTCTACAGAGGGTAGCTATGCACCGCAGTATAGTTTAGTGAGCCTCCATGCATACATACAACCTGTTTAAAGTAATCATTGCATTGCCTTTAGCTTATATGCAACGCAAGATGGAGCGGGGTGAATGGACTGGGGGTCAATGGATGCAGGGAGGGAGCAAGAGGGAGGAAGACAAATGTGATGTGTGGACCATGAGCATACCGGTAGATGAATATATCATCTTCTAGATTTGTTGTTGGCTGTGTCGAAGAATAATTTTTTCGCTATTCAAAACAGTTTGGTGTTTATGGATTTTGTTACCATGATGGCCTGGGGCAGAGCAACAGGAACACAAAATAAAATAAAAATCAACTGACAGCTCGTAGTTATAAAATATTGTTATTTGGGCCACTTGTAAGTCAAGGTACCACTGTCCAAGATTTATGTGGTTATGCAGTTTCATACTTGTCTGGGCAGACACTCCAGAAACCAAACTATTTGTCAGCAAGTCATTGTGCAATTTGAACATTAACACTGTGTTTCAATATAGGAAATTAACAAAAGCAAACTGTTAAATAATTATTCAATTAAAATATATTTCATATAAAAGTTGTCCTGAAATAAATGTTTGAAAACAAACAGCAACTATTGTAATGTTAAATACAACTGAACTGTACCTGACAAAGGTTTCAACATGTAATTCAGCGATTCTTTCAAGCACCACTAGAGGGAGTGCACGTATCACTGGCATACCACACTTTTGAGATTCGCTGGGCTATAGAGAAACGAAACAAAGAGCAAGGATGGCACTCTTTGTAATAGGAAGGCTGCGGCCTAAACCGTGATTGTGGAGATGCGCAGGTTGACGTGTCGCATGCGTGTTCGCATCACAGGGGAAAATTAATAAATGGAAGGAATAATTCACACAGAGGAATGCACTACAGGGTGTGGCAAAATAGGGCGAGATGCCGGGGTGATAAAGAGTAATGAAAAAGTGCACGAGTGGGAGGGAGCTGAGTGGATGGATGGCTGGGGTGAGTAATAATATGTCGTCGGGAGCGAGGGAGGGAGGGAGGAAGAGAGGCAAAGTGTGGCTGATGCAGGCTGATGTATGATGGCGGCTGCGCGTGGCGGGATGGTGCAGAAAGCGAGATGAGAGTAAGGGAAAACAAGTCATGGCAATAAAATGGTGTTTAGGACTACTGATGCAGGATTGCCCCCCCACCCCCACCCCACCACACCCTCGCCACAAGCGATGACATTAACAAATTGATTGCGATGTAAAATACTAACAACTACATTTATGTTTACCAGCAAAACACATGATACACGAGCAACTTCTGTGGTCAAATTAAGATGTCGGAGTAGTTGTCATATCGTAGGGACTTGAAGGGAAAAAGTGGCAACCAACACTTTAACCGTCTGCATGAAATGTTATATTTTTCATTTTTCAGCATTGGATAGTTGAACACAACTTGTGTAGCAACACACGTAGATTGATAATAAAACAATACTCACATGCTTGTATTTTTTTTTTCCTTAGCAAAACATGACTTGTATTACTGCAGCTTACTGAGTCTGTAGTGAAAACTCCCCCCCAAGTGGGCACACCCGAAGGAGCAGTACAATGTCTATTGAATTGAAGCAAAAAAAGTGTCAAAAATACTTTCAATTATTTGCATTTTATTTAATCATGTCACATGTATTTGACTTTACACAGATCTGATCAGTTGTCTCCAAATCAGCGATCGGTTTTAATGTCATTATTAGCAGATCGATCTAGAACGTTATTGTTCGGATCTGCAAAACAAGACATTACAGAAAACACAATCTGCTTTACTCCGTGGACATTCTGTGCTGCTTTTGTAAATAATTCAAAATTTTTTGGCATATACAGCCAGTTTGTTTTCAAAATCGGGTTGGGGGAGGGTTTCCGGGTGTTGGTTCTTCTCTTAACACATACGCTGACGTTGCTCCACTCTTTTGGGATCAATGCTGCAACAAAAACCAAAGAAAAAGCTGAACATATTCTCAAAAATTTACTTTTGTCGGGGGCGTACAAGCCATTCCTAAACAACAACATTTCATTTTTCTCTCCTGCATCACAGTATACACTGCCCGCCCTGAGTCCCGGCAAACCAAGTCAGTGAGCAAACTGACAGACTAGTGACGCATAAGTGTCTTTCTGCTTAATTAATATTTCCCTGGCCTGTTGTTCTAATCTCCTTGCAGAAATTAGGTTCAGTCAATCTAACACAATGGGACTCATTAGCAGCGAGAAGGGATAACTACTCCCAATGAAACCACACACGTCGTAAATAAGTCACATATGGATGGTTGCTTTCCTTCCATGGAGTCATTCACCAACATCATTAAAAACTCAAGGTACAATGTTAAAATACATGAAAGTAGTACATTTAGCATTTACACGTGGACAATTACGAATTGCAATACCAAGCAAGGCCGACCGAAGGTAGACACTATTAATCAGATTGTATTAGCTCCATATTATTTCCCCAAATGATCTGCAGGGCTGTCAAGCTGAAAAACTAAATCAGAATGTCATGAATTTATCTTTTAAATTATGAGAGCAGTACCCTGAGACTTATTACTTTTCAGTGATTTCCCTCTTTATCAACAGGAATTCTGATATCAGATTGCCGAAGGTAATAATCCACACACATTTCATCACAGCCTCCAGGCAATAGGCAATCTTTATTATCAGCGCATTCATCCAGAACAGAACTGAACCTAATATGTGTCTATTAAGGAAGACATTGTTGGGGATTGGTCCGATATCCACCTAATAGGGTTGTGTTTCGCACAAAGAAAACCCAATTTTCCAAAATACCAAATTTAACTGATGATCTCCAAATACAAATACATATCAAAATATGTCAATTATAAAAAGAACCTACAACCATTGCTTTATGCAGGTGTAAAATATTTCCTGTTTTTCTTTTTTCTGTCAAACAAAATACTTTGTCACCATCTAGTGGTCAACAATAGAATTACACCCAACATAGAAAAGCATTAACTGAACAAAAAGAAGTAGAGAGGCTCAAATCCGGAACCTGGGATGGTGGTAGGGTTATTGCAACATGGTTTTTAACGGTGGTCGAGTGGTTAGCGCGTCGACCTCACAGTGCAGAGGTCGTGGGTTCGATCCCTGCTCCGGCATTCCTGTGTGGAGTTTGCATGTTCTCCCCGTGCCTGTGTGGGTTTTCTCCGGGTACTCCAGTCCACATTCCAAAAACATGCATGGCAGGCTGATTGAACACTCTAAATTGAGTGTGAGCGCGGATGGTTGTTCGTCTCTGTGTGCCCTGCGATTGGCTGGCAACCGATTCAGGGTGTCCCCCGCCTACTTTCTGTAGACGGCTGGGGTAGGCTCCAGCACCCCTGTGAGCCTTGTGAGGATATAGTGGATCGGGAAATGGATGGATGGATGGAGTGGGCTTGGCTGGATATTTCTATTTGCACTGGCATTTGAAGTATTCTTACCATAAGACGTTCAGTGTTAGGTTTGGAGTGCAGATGTCGAAATACCACACAGGTTTTTCTAATATTTTGTTTACCTTCTGTCGCTACATTAGGGCCAATATCCATCCATCCATCCATTTTCAATCCTGAACAGGGTTGTTGCAGGAGCCTTGTCCAACTTCAGGCGGAAGGCAGACTACACCCTGAACTGGTTGCCAGTCAGTCGCACGCCATATATTTAATTTCAAGTAAAATTTAATGGCATCCTGTTGTCCCAAATGATGACTACGAGCTCTTGTATCCTGTTTGTGGGGACGCTTCAGAGCTGGCAGGGTGTGAGAATGTGTGTGGGGGAGGATTCCCACGATGATGCCGCTTGTGCCAACTGTCTGTGAGTAAGCAGCTGCCTCACACGGCGTCCGTGGTTTACCTGTCACTCAGGTCGTCATCGCCATTGTAACCAAGAACCCTGCTGTGTGACAACAGTGTGAACCCCTCATCCACTAATTCACAAGTCAGACCAACACTCCTTTGCCCATCACCCATAGTTGTTATGTTTTTGTAGGGGTTGTTCCCTCACGTGCCCTTTTTGTCTCCACCTGTTCCTGTCACCCGTGTCCCTTGTGTTTAACCAATCAGCTCCCTCAACCCTTTGTGTCTTGTCCAGGTGTTTCTCATCTTGTCACTTTGCTTGTATTTAGTTCCCCGAGTTCTGCCGGTCTTGGTCGTATCATTGTGTGTCTGTCATATTTTTGTTTTCTGTCATAGTTTTTTTTGCTACTTTGTTTCTTGTGATTTTCAGGACTTTGTTCGCATACTTAAGTTAGTTTTTTCCACTGTTTGTATTTTTGTTAAATACATTTTGTTCATCCCACCCTGGTCCTCCCCGCCTGCCTGCTTTTGGAGTCCTCAAACTACCATCACGCAAAACCTGACAATAGTCAACTGTAATTGTTTCCACGTCCTCCACAGATACCCTGAATGTGAGTTGTACATGGTAAATGTATGGCTTTTAATAGGCTGTCCTATGAAGGATGGATACGATGCCGACATTGATCTCTTTTTGTGGTATTTTCACTCTTTAAATGAGGCAAACTGCCGTTGTTGACAGATCACAGTACATTCACACCTGCAGTTTTGATTTAGATCAAATAATGTCGGTGCAAGTAGCCAAAAAAAGAAATGTTGGTTAATATGTCGCCTGTTTACTGTAACTGCCACATAAAGATAATCCTCATCGTTTTATTTTTATACCTCAGAGGTGCCAAACTAATTTTTGTCTCGCGCCACAGTGCAGTTACCGGTTCCCTTGGAGGGACATTATGACTGTGAAACCATATAAAGAGGTCAAGAATAATGTTTTCAACTATTTAAGTTAGTGTTATGAGGGGGTTGATAACAAGAAAATGCTCACAATATCACTGTTATTTTTTACATGAGAATTTGACATTTTGGGATAGACATTAGGAAGTGTCATGGATTGGCTTTAGCAGGCCATATAAAATGATGTAAATTTTATGTTTAACTCATTCAGTACGAGCCATTTTCAGACCCGTTTAAAAAAAAAAAAGACTTTCAGTCTTGGAAAAAAAAGTTTGGAAAAAAGAAAACCTAAGTACATGGGATTGAACGTGTGAAGTCTGAAAATACATATAAATACAGTACGTCTTTGGAAGTGAATCAGTTAATAACTTCTTGGTGGACGACTTGGCACCACTGACATTGTGCTCCCTCTGAGCTACATGCCTTGGCCTCTAGGGGGCAGTAAAATTCGAAACTCCATCATACACAACGAAGAGTTTCACAACTAATTAATGGTGTAAGCTACAGTTATATTAATCGTTTTTTGAAGTAAGATAAAGTATGCTTTTGAGTAGGGTTATATTACATGTAAACATCTGGTGCTTAAGGGCGATAACTACTACAACATCAATGCTAGTTTTGTTAGCCCATTGAGTTTTCATTGTGAGCTAGCAATAAGCTATCAGACGTTCCAACATTAGCATATCGGGACCTCCTCACTTTTAATGAAAAATATCGCTTGCAGCTGAACTCTTGAAGCACCAAAGTATCAAAATTGCACCACGCAACATTTTAGGGTATACTTTTACCTCTAACTGTTGTCAAACTACAACCTTTTGAAACAGTGATATCAAAACTGAATATACTATTTCAATGAACTCTGGCGCTAAAATTGTTAAGACAAAAAAAAAAATCAGCACCATGACGACCTATCTTGAAAGCTTCCAAAGTCAGTTCCCTCGTTAATTGAGGTACCACTTTAGCTTATCATAAAATGAGATTACGGAAAAGAGCAGCAACAAGACCAGAGCAACATTACTGTAAAATCATCAAGCAGCAACGTGTACGTCAGAAAGTGGTGAGTTCAAATGAAAGAAGAATTAGGCAAGAGGATGTGGTGACGAGAATGTTGAAGCTGCTCACATGTTTGAGGAGAACCAAGTTCGAGTGCTACGGGGCAGAAACGAGTGGGGCGATGCAGGAAGTTGTTTTCACACACGGCCCCACGCACCAACGCGACGTCCATGTGGCTGTCTGAGCGGCAACTTCAAAGTCTCGCTCAGTTTGGTGTGGGTTCTCTAAAACGCATCACTGCGCGGCTTAACGTTGCGGTTTTACGGTGCAGACGTCAACATGTGATAGCTGACTGAAATAGACTCAGGAATGTAAGCAGTGAACGCCATCCAGAACAGGATGCAGCTCCACATCTAAATGCTGGTACATTTAAAAGTCTACTCAGTTGCTGCTAGAAATATTAGATAACAAAAGGAGTCAAATTACAGTTCATTTCAGGGAAAGAGTGCTGGCAAATTCTCAATAGGGTTTAGGTCGGGTGCATTTTTGTCATGGGCCGCAAACCAGCATCTAAATCTAGCTAGACAGCAAACCAAAGTGTGAAGCAATGATCTAGTTCGCCCATTTCTTGTGTCATTGCCTATGATGCATTAATATCACTGTAGTGACAAATTTCCAGGACACGTCTGTGTGTGCTGTCTCTTGGAGCACTGAATCCAGTTTGGTCAAATCTTGGTCCAGCTCCAGCCAAGTTTTTGAGTCACCTTGAAATTTTGAGTTCATGTACCTTTAAAAAAAATATAAAAAAAATTATACAGTGTGGCAAAAATCCAGCAAATCAAGTTTGCATTTCAAATTTCAACAATTCAATTCGTGAGTCAAGTCCGTTTTTACTTTGTAGGCTTGAGGCTTTTATTTAGCTTGCGCATATGTGACGTACTGCCACCTCTGTTCAATGAAGGACGTGTCTTCAGGACATCAAGTCATCAGTTTTCCCCTCTGCGGCATTATGTATTGAATCTGAGATCTGAGTGATGTGTGGTATTTACTGTCTACTGCATTGGTAGTGTAGTGGTAGAGTGCATGCTGCTGCTTTTCACGCAGGCTGTACAGCTCTGATTTCTGGTCAGTGCACCAATGTCCAGCCACTGCCAATCCAAAGCCCGGTACTGTGCAAATAATGAGGCCCGGAGCTTCACAAATAGTGACCTACACCTACCTATTACCATCTGACATGAATATTGTAAATACTGTCCTTGGTCCCGAATTCCTCGACTCTCCCTATACGCCTGCGTTTCGCCTGTCTCAGCATTTGAATGCACAAGAAATGCACCAAGCAGAATAAACAGGTGGCTCATCAGATTCCTATCAATGCATGGGAGGGAGGCAGCTCAACACCAAAACCACAGCTGAGATGTTTTGCGATGCTGCGCCGAGATACAAACCTCAGGCGTGTGGTTTAGTGGGGGCGGGTTTCTGGAGTCTGTTTACTTTGCAGTAACTGTATCGTCATTTTTCACAAAACAAATAAAATGTCTGTGTGCTATATGGACTTTTTCCTCAAATTTGGATCACTTTTGAAAGCAGAGAGCCATCACCAGCAAACAATGAATGTCAAAGCTCTTCACCCTCCCTCACATCGAATCCTATAGACCTGAAACAAAATTAAGGATTATCACTTTGCCTTTTCTAAATTGAGTAATGCTAAAAACGCACCTAAGGTTCGTCTGATCCAGTTGGTTCACCTCCCCACTTTCATTTCCTTTTCATTTCAAGCTCTCTTCAAACCATCTGGTGGCTGATATAAAATTTTACAACTAATCTATCAATTAACACAATCTCAGGCAGTTTCTTAACTCATCAAACATGCTCGTAAGTAAACAGGCAAAGGGTGTTGCGCAATCGTTTTCTAGCCCATCGCTATTTATACTGTCGATGCTAAGTGAAACTACATTAAACACCAGGTCCAGGAAACCGTGGTAACCGAGGTAACCGAAGCTGAGGCCATCGCCTTTTCTGCACGTCCTTGTGAGTTGATACTTTACACGTCGAAGATGACAACAACGGAACAGCCGGTCGGAAAACAATCGGCTACTATTGAAAAGACGTGCGATATATAACGATGATCAAAAACTGTCAATTGGAAATTTGTGTCTTTTACGTACTAACAAAATGCTACAGAGGTTTGCGTCCATGGCACTGTTCTTGCACTAAAAGCATGGAGTTTGTCAATAAACTGACTTAGCTGATGAACACACTACATGATAATATAATGCACTGTACAATCATATATTAAAGGCATAAGTGACTCAAAGTTGCTGTTCTTCCGGAAATGAATAGTTCTGAGTAGGGCTGAAATAATTAATAGAATAATCTCATTACAAAAAAAACATTTGAAGCAAAACCTCTGTCTTGAAACTTTGCAGGGATAATTTTTCCACGTAGACTAATGTTACCATCGACCTGCTCACCACTCTGTGTAGAAATAAGCTGTGGCATAATGGTGGCGAGCCAGGAGGAAAGAGTGAATAAAAGACAAAATGTCTGATGTTCGGGATCCTTTCACACTTCAAAAAACAAAAGTGCAGGATCGACTCCAAAGCGGGTGTTGCACATCAACACGTCTCTAATCGCCAATTCACGGTATCGATGTTAGCTAATTTAATATAGCCTAGCATGCTTCATTGAGCAGTATTGTAACAAAATAAACAAACAAGGACATTCATACAAAAGCCGTTATGGCTTCAACTGAGACGCAGCTATTCAACAAGATGCGGATGGGCTAATGGCTAGCCAGTTAACAGCGAGCCGCTAACCTGTTCTCACAAGCGCCAACTTGACACTCCTTCTCTGACTCCCACGTCACTTTGATGTGTGATTGCGACCTCAACTCAACTCAACTGTATTTATAGAGCACTTTCAAACAGCCATCGCTGCATACAAAGTGCTGTACATGGAGCATCTCAAGCGGACAACCTGCAACTCACGTGCACATTTGTTGTTTAATCATGCAAGATACATTTTTACTCAATTACTTGATGAATCAAGATGATAATCTGTTGAATAACACCGCTCAACAGTAAATTTTAATCTGAATGTGCCCCCAAATGTATTTTTGACACTGATCTAAGAAATGTCTGTACTTTTATTCGAGTATTTCAGGTTTTTAAAATGTTTTGTTTTGTTTTAAAGTTTGACCTATAAAAGCTGCTGCAATACAGATTTTACATTTAGAACTTTTAAGAAAAAAAATCCACCTGTTTTGAAACAACCCATAATTCACAAGTGTTACTAAATATATTACTGGATTGCATATTATGTTATTGTTATGATGAAAATCTGATGTGCTACAGCACAGGTGTCAAACTCAAGGCCTGGGGGCCAGATCTGGCCTGCCGCATCATTTTATGTGGCCCGCGAAAGCAAATCAAGCATGTCAACTTCGAGGATGATTGCTAAAATCTGGACCAAAATTTCAAATTCTCATATGTAATAAATAAGCGAGATATTGGAAGCATTTTCTTGTGACCAAACCCCTCCTTACACTAACTTAAACAATCGTTGAATGAACCCTAATTCTTGACTTCTTTGTTTCTTTCTTTCTTTCTTTGATGTTTTCACAGTCATAACGGCCCTCCAAGCGAAACGGCCACTACAATGTGGCCCACGACAAAAATGAGTTTGACACCCCTGTGCTACAGGAAAACACGTAGCACACGAGTGTGCCGTGAGAGATCATCTTGGGTGCAAAGTGAAATTTCACATGGTTTATTAGAAAATTCTCTTTGATTATTTACAAATACACCCTTGTTCATCAATCTATGCCAGTGATGTAGAGTGATGCTTTTTCCATTAGCGGGCTATTTCTTTTCTTTGTCAGACATTTTGGTGTAAATACAGTGGTCTGCTTGACTCTGTACAAACTCGTTCGCAAGTAAAAACTCATGAAGCATCATGTTCCAATTTCTCCCAGACTGTTTGAGGCCATATATGGATTTGTTTAACTTACACACAAGTTGTACACCATCCCTTTGTTTCACACAAAACCTTCAGGTTGATCCATGTATAGTTCACAGTCAATAGGTGCATGTAAGTATGCTGCCTTCACGTCCATTTGGTTTAACAGCAACTCATACTGTGCAGCAAGCTGCATCAGTAGTCGCAGTGATGTCAGATTAGCGGTCGGCGAAAATGTCTCAGAATAGTCAAGTCCTTCTCTCTGACTGTACCTTTGGCTACATATCTCGCTTTATATGTTTCATTGCCTTTGTCATCCTCCTTTAAAGCATACACCCACCTTCCCCACTGTCTGTCTACCCTCCGGTAATGGCACAAGGGTGAAAGTGTCGTTCTCTTTAAAAGAAGTCATCTCATCTATCATCGCCTTTCTCCACTTTTCTGACTTTGGTGATGCCATTGCCTCGTAGAATGTTTGTGGCAATCCCACTGTTGCTCTATAGCAGTAATCAATTGTGATCTCATTGCCTTTTATCACACATTCATAATCCTCTAAATATTTTGGTGTCTTCCTTTCTCTACCAGAAGTACGAGGAGTCTCATTACCATTGGTTGAGTCCGTGTCGCAGTCAGGTTTAAGCTCTGGTTCAGTGTCAGAATCTTTTCCTACATATTCCGTCCGTAACTGACTTGCTTTAGGCATAGTTACCCACTCTACATAGTGGTCCTCCAGTTGGGTCTTCTCGGTCTGCGTCTCACTCTCAGTCACGGTCTTTGTGATGAAGTGGACCAGTCTGTGTTTCTGAACCTTGTTTGTCTCTGGAAAATAAATCAAATAAGCAGGTGAATGACGGTCAAAACCAACAAAGATCCCCTTTTGCCCTTTGGATCTAGCTTTCTCCTGTTTTGCTCATACACCATGCATTCTGAACCAAACTTTTTCATTTTTGACAAATCTGGTCTTTTCCTGTGAAAAGGAAATAAGGAGTCTCCCTGTTCTTTCGCAGTAACATCTGTTCCGTATAACTGCTGCTGTTCTGGCTGCATATGGCCATAGCTCTTTGGGTAAGCCTGATTCTATCAGCATACACCTGACCATCTCAAACAATGTGCGCCAGTTCCTCTCTGCTGTCCCATTTTGATGTGGGGAGTAGGGCGCTGATCTCTCATGTTTTATCATATTATCTCAAGTAGAGATTGATACTCTTTTGAAACAAACTCTGTCCCATTATCCGATCTCATTCGCTTCACTTTACCATATGGTGCTGTGTCTGCCAAGAACTGCTTTGTAGCCTCGACTGCCATGTTTTTGTTCCTGAGAAAGTATACAAAAACAGCTCCAGAA
Source organism: Hippocampus mohnikei (assembly GCA_026261675.1). Lineage (NCBI taxonomy): Eukaryota > Metazoa > Chordata > Actinopteri > Syngnathiformes > Syngnathidae > Hippocampus > Hippocampus mohnikei. The sequence goes on along the minus strand of JAKGUB010000106.1, from coordinate 8,214,785 downwards.
AAGTCATCAGTAAAAGTGATGGCATATTTGTACCCGTCGAATGACTCTGGGTCAATAGGCCCACCTAGATCCGTATGTACCAGCCCTAATGGCTCTTTAGCTCTCACATCACTTTTCCTGTTTCTATTCTGGGTGAATTTCCCTTGAATACAGGTTTCACACTGGTTAGGTCTAGTTTTGTTACTAATTTTCATACCTTCTACCACAGCTTCAAGCTTAGCAATATCACCATAGTTACAATGGCCCATTATCTCATGCCATGTTTTCATGTCTAAAGATGCATTGCAGGAGTCCTCACTGCATGCAGAATTTTCTGTGACAATGTCAAGATAGTACATACGGTCCTTTACAATCATCTTGCATATTGTCCCATCTGAAAGAATCATTTTGTTGTCATTCTTCGCAAAGTTGAACTTCGCTCCTTTCGGTTGCTGCATCCACAGAAAGGATATTCTGCGGGTATTCTGGGATGAGGAGAGCATTTGTGAGCTTGACACTCACTACTCGTCCACTGCTGTCGGCCAGCTTGATTTGCGCGTCCCCCTTCTTCTCGACACTTCGAAGGTACAACCTGCTGCCATTCATACTTTGTTCAACACTGGTTAAAAAGACTTGAGATCAGAGTGTTGTGAGTCACGACAATGGTCACGGAACATATTAAACTCGCAAGGATAAGTCAAAGAAGGTGTCGCCAAACTTGCCATCTGATGTTCTGTGTGTGGTCTGAAGCCGTCCCCCCTCGGAGCCGCTCAACTCCTCCTCTTCCTCCCTGACGAGAAGAGCTGTCAGCTGCAGTCAAGTCACCTGAAAACAAGAAAAAGACGTCAGACGAGATGCTGTTTGGCTGCCGGATGGTCGAGCAGCAGCCGCTGCTGTTGCCGATGCTGCCGATGTTGTTGTTGCTGCTGCTGCCAGCGGCTTGTCTGGCTCAGAGTGGAGATGGAGACACTGACCTGGGTGAGACCAATTATGGTTCGATCAGTATAACAAGACACCTGCACTTTATCGCGCACACACTGTCCGACTTCACCCCATTTCCCAACACCAACACTGTTTTGGGAGATGCTGATTTGTACTGGTGTTTGATTCGAATTGTAAAGTGATCTAAAGTATGATCATTTGATCTGTCTGTTCATAATTCTCATGATTTACCTTAAAACTTAATAACCATTCAGAATTTGTTTTGTGCTAACATTCCATAATGTTGTTCAGTTTCTTTTGATAAATAAAGGGCAATAATTTGAAATAATGTGACCCTCGTATGCGGGTTGGATAATGGATGGATGGATATGAAGCAGAATTTTAAAATGTGTATACCTAATGTAGATATGAGGTGGTTATGCCCCCCCCAACAACAACAAAATAAACCAATTATTCCTCTGTGACTTATTCTTTTGGCTAATTAAAAAGCTCTGATGTAATTGGGACATTTTGCATACATCTGACATTCCTGCATGAATGAATGAATTTTATTTTGACTAACGGGTGTCTTATTACAGGAAAAAGAGTTTCTTTGATGGAAAAAAATAAGATATTTTTGGGAGAACAGCCCTTAAATGGCATTTTGTTTCTATAATTTGAGTTTAAAATGTAACAATTTTATTCTTCTCGCACATGTGTCGCCAATAAATGTGCTTATTTTTATTTTATTTGTAGTCCATTTGTGATTTGCGTGAGCCCCTAAAATGTCATTTTTCCAGAGGCCACTGTGCTCTAAATAAATAAAAAAGTTAGCCCTGCACAACATGCATCTTTTCCAGAATAAAAGGCATAGTATTAAAAGAAGAAAGTTGCGTTTTTGAAAGTCACTTTTTAAAATATGACTTTTTTTTCCACTTATTAAACTTTGAATTTAAAATGAAAATATTACAACTTTATACTGGAAAAATATATTCTCAGAAGACTAGGATTTCATCATTTTTAATTTGACAACTTTTTAAAGAGAAAAAAAATAATACATATGACTTTGAATTTGTTATCATAACATTGGAACTTTTTCTTTCTTCTCGAAAATCAGTAACTCAGACATGATATGTGTTAAATTTGTGAAGGGGCTTTTCTCATTGGTACCTGGAGCTTTTTAAACCATTAACAAATCTATGGCTTTATTTAATGTCTCCTTTCTGCCCATTTTCCAGAGTCGAGAATCGGCTGCACCTCTCACATCACCACAGTCGAAAGCAGTTTAACCTGCAAACTAACTGGCAGCAGGAGCGAGGACGACGAAGATCAGGCTGAAGGCGTGGAGTCCATCACCGTGTGGTAAATGTTTTTACGATGAAAAGCTTGCTGGATTGTCACTAGCACTCAGACTGAGAATTTCGGGATATGTCAATCAAACTGATGACCAGCGCACAATATGTTTTTATTCATACGCAATGACCTAGTTTGTTTGTTTGTTTGTTTGTTTTTTTCACTTCCAGTTTCACCAACGTGCTAGAGGACAAATTAAAATGCCTGACATCACCGGGAGATTCGATCACCTCTGCTGAACTGAATGCCCTGGCCAGTCTCAAACTGACCATCCGCTTGAAGGGGGGCGCCACCATCAACAAAACGGTCAAACTGAATAAAATCGGTAAGATTTCAAGATCCCTGTAAAATATCTTTTTCAAATAATGTTTCTTTTCAATTTGAAAACATACTTACACAGCTCAGTGGGAAAACAGATGGAAATTCTGTATTGGGGTGGGGAAACAAAAAAAAACATTTTGCTAACTGCGGGCTCTGATGGAAAGATAAAAGTGAGAAGGAAAAAACCCAACAAATAAATAACAAAAATAAAGATGAATCAACAATCAAGGATTTCACCAGAAGTCGACAGTTAAGTGACGTCCCAAACAGAACCCAGACCTAAATACTGTTGAATATGAACAGTGAAAACAATAGTGACCTAACGGGGCCGTTTGAGTCATGTGCCATGTTTACAGATTCCTTTCGTGAAGAATGAATGTTGGAATTTGTAAAGGTCATTCAAGAAGCATTTTCTGTCTGACTGGTCAAAAATCGCATTTTATTTGCTGTCGGTTTTATTATGATTCTCATGACCCTTCATACGCATTCACGTTTGATTTAACGTCCATGTCAAATGTTTTCATTTGAAAGTGAAAGTGATCTATATTAAAACAGTGATGTCAATTCCTACGTGGAGCAAGCATGTAAAAAATCTCACACCGCTTGCCTAGAGGTGAACGTTGCACGTGTCTCTTCATCGCTACGCATCTAAACTAAGTTGACTTTCAGATTCGATGTTGTTGCAGTTAAACCTCGAAGTCCTGAGGTGTGGAACGTAACCGTGAAACAGGAGTCGAATCAGGCTGTGTTTCACATTCGGACTCCTTACCTGAAGGACTACCTGAAAGTTGAAAATCAACTTTTCCAGCTGGTCATTTGGGCCGCCGACAAGAATATGGTAACAGTGCGGTTCACGTGTCCACGTGTCAGTATGCATTCATCGACGTCCTCCACGTCGCGCTCTTTTACTGCAGATTCAAAACGTGTCGGCATCGGATACGATGGCCATCGACATGGAGCACCTCCAGATCAACTTGAAATATCACGTGAAAGTGCGAGCGATACCCTTCGATTTTCTGAGGGGCAGCTGGAGCGAATGGAGCAACGCGTTGACTTTCTCCATTCCCGATGGTGAGAAAAGCTCCGATGACTTTTTGCTTTTTTTCGATAAGACGCCAGACAGTAAACTGCCTTCCATGGATCCTCAGGCCGGACGCAAAGTCACGAGAGGGAGAAAGTGACGACGAAGCTGATTGCGTGTTTCCTCTCCCTGGTGGTGCTGACTTCCACCTTGGGTTACGTCTGGAAAAAAAAGTAGGAATCTCGACATCTCTGAATGGATCTTCTCTCACTAATGGTTTCACAAATAAGCAAATGCTACGTTTCCACAGAGTATTCTCTTACATGTGGCCCAGCATTCCACATCCTAAACCCACCGTGGTGCACAGCTGCAAACCCAATCAAGTGAGTTCTACTTGGGAGAAACACAAAAAAAAACGGACAGGTCTTTCCTTGTTTTATGTCCGTTGTTTTTGACTGATCAGGTTTGAATATTGTTGTTTCGGGATTGCTGGAGATTGTGTCTGTCAGGTTTCTATGCTGGTGTAGACCTTCCCTCTTGGTTTTCTTTGAAGGCGTCCTCCTACGTCTCACAAACATGCTTCTTAATGGAGTGTATAACGTGTCCCATTTTTTCTTCGTTAAGTTTAGCTGAGGTGACGTTGGATGTTGGTACACAATCTCCGACTGACTTTTTGACTCTTCTTTTGGTCGTTTGCTCTTCCCTGCCCCTCGGGACAGAGTAGCGGGCAGGAGATGACACCGACTTTTACAACCCCTTGTGAAATCAATTTAGAGAAAACGGACACAAATGTGCTCCAAAGCTGCCCGCCGTCCACGTTTCATATGTAGAAAGCCTCGAGAGAACATACTTGTGGGTATTCTCAGTCATCCAGGTCATTTCTTTCTCAGGACGTTGAGTCGATCGCTTTGGTTTCTTCGAAGACATCTTGCGTCTTACCTGAGAAGGCTTCATCGGTCCATGTAATAAGGCTTGGTTAGGACTGAGCAGTCTGAGCTGACAAAAGGAGGGAAAACCTCGGGACATCATTGGTTTGGTTTGGTTTGGTTTGGTTTTATTTGAACATAACATAAAACATATACAGTAATAATAAGGTAAGAGAAATCAGTCATCATTCAGCACAGTCATCATTAAAAACATAAAAATCATTAGAACATGACAGCCCAGAAGGGAACATTCTGGCATCTATGGTGGACAGGGATAGATTGAAGTGCGCCTTTGAGCTTTAGGGACTTAGCATAACTGTCCTCCAGCGGCCTGTCAGATATCGTGATCGACCTGAGCAAAACATTTCACGTAAACTGGGCTGCAATGGCCACTGGGAATATAGTGCAAATGTGGCCTGAGTGGTTAAAAATGGATGGATGTTTCTGGAGTTGTAGGACTGAAAACCTTATTTATTTGACATGCAACCTGCATCACAGCCTTTTGTGACGATCTCTTTTGTGTTATTTTCAGGTTGCCCTTCTACTCACCATCCAACCAGAGGAGGTCAGTACACTTAAAATCTACCCGGTGGTGGAAAGAGTTGAGCAGGAAAGAGTCCTGGCTATCCGTTGTGCAGCCAATGATCTTACATTGGCCAGTTACCCCGCTTCCACGCAAAACTCCGATTGCAGCACCGGCACGGAAGAACTGGAGCTTTCCATCTCGCGCAACAGCAGCTGCTTCGATGGAGATGACAGCCTTCAGAACACCAATTCGCCACTTGTGGAGACTGCTGCACCGAATCCAGGAGACTCGATATCTCCTGCGTTAGGAGCCCATCCAAAGGAGGAGGATTACGTCACAATGTCCAGTTTCTACCAGGTCAAGTAGGACGAATATGGACGAACTACAATCTGTCAAATTTCCAAGTGGAAACCGTTTTCAAGTCATCCAGAAAGGAAGCTGGTGCTAAGAGGAGGCGATCTTTGGTGGTGCATCAGCGCATAAAGATTAACAGACGTTTTTGTCACCAGCATCAGCTTGACATTTGTCACAAGTCATTTCGCAGCTTTGGCACCAAATTGCCAAAAGAAGAAATGGAAGCAGAAGAAGAAGAAGAAGAAGAACTAATACAGTATGTGATGCATCGCTAGTTTAGTTAGCATTCGGCATCCGTCACAAGGATTTACTATTCACGGCAGCAAAAGGTACAATAACCGACCAGGATTTTATCTTTGGCTTGGGATTATGGTTAAGGTAATTCATTTCAAGATCATATTGTAATATTAATATTTAGCAAGTCTTAGCTCAGAATAAGGTGCAGGACCAGCAAAACCTTGCACCAGCAAAAAATGCGACGTATAGTCCAGTATATCCGATTCATTTTTACACATCACCTGAAACAACTTTACATGCACACGTGTCCAAATTGTATTCAAAGGACACCACTTTCACTGCTTGGCAGCTGCAATGCAGACTTTAATAATCAATTCAAATACATCACAAATAATAATACATAATTCACGTTACATGCCGTTTAGTTGACTAACTCTTTCCCCCATTAGTTTGAATGCACCAAACGTTCGCATGACTTCACCGGTCGACATTGGAAATTGTTTTGCTGACTCAATAGTCTATGAAATCTGTGTAGCCCCAGTTATGTCCCTCCAGCGTTTTATTTGAGATGATAAAATATACATATGAATTATTTTCTCAGCCCCTGCCTTTATATCTCCGGTCGAGAGAAAAAAAAATCCTGGAGCTGTCCCAGATTCTCACTGATGTGTTAAAGTGTGACTTTGTAGCAGGGAGAGATGACATGAGGCATTGGGAGCCGTTGTGAGGAAGGCCCCTTTTTGCATGTTTGCTGCTATTTTCTGAAGGCATTTCAGCATGTTTCTTCATGCTTCATTATTTCAGACAGTTTTGTTATTATTCTTATTCGCGGGACAGGATGTGGACATATGGAGCAGGATGTGTTGCTGCAGCAATCGCATTTGCTCAAAGCTGCAACTTATACCTCGTGTTTATGCAGCTCTAAAGGTGTGTTTTTTTTTTGTTTGTTTGTTTTGTTCAATTCTATAACAGCTGATGATGATATTTCTGCTGCTGATGATATTTCTCGTATCCAACTGATTTTATTGTAATAAACATTTTCTTAGGCCTACACTGATTACCAGCACATGGAAACATGACAATTTTATGTTTAAAAAAAAAAAAGTGTAAATCTGCCTCTATGTGATTTTGAATTTTTTTTTCATTTGGTTTCATTTTCTCAAGAGAATTAAAGATATTGTGGATGGTTAAAATAGACTGCAGCCTTAACTAATGGGTAGGTGTCATTTAACATCCATTCAGCAAGTAAAATAATGACATGCTGTAGCTCCACAACATTATGACCACATGAAACGGTATCATCTATTGTGCCTTCATGAAGTTAAGAATGTTCGTCTTTTATTGATGCCGTCACAACGATTTCATTTGAACAATTTGCTGTGGTTGCACTCAGACTTATTAAAAGAAATACAAAATGAATCTCAAACGGGTTTAATATTCATTTGCATACCAGGCTCACTGTAAGTTGGCCACTTTTGCCACACTTTACAATTTGCAGTGCGGCAGACAGTAAATGCAAAAAAAAAGTTTGTCTGTGGAAATTAGTGTGTTCTCTGAGATCAGTCACCAAGAAATACAGTGAATCATCTCAGCAGTGACTGGAATTTACGTGACGATTAGTTTTATTTTTAGTTTCATTGATCATGGTGTGTAAGCAAGTTTTCTTCGTGTGTATCTGTGTGTGTACGTTCGCGTGTGTGTGTGTGTGTGTGTGTGTGTGTGTGTGTGTGTGTGTGTGTGTGTTATGTAAAGACACTTAACTATGTAGATCTCAAGATGTCTGTAATCTCAAATCCTCAAGAGCCACAGACAAAAATGTATGCAGCAGTGGTAACATGTTCAAATATGTGTTCAGTGAAGGAATGCAGGTATTGTCTGGCTCTCACAAAACCCTTTTGACATCTTGAATGAGTATAGCATTTGTTGTATTTTTTTTATTTCACTATATTTTTCTGCTTTATATCTTGATGGAGGCGGACGCTTTTCTGCTCTGCTCCTGCCCAGCCTGGAATAAAATATATGGTATGTAAAATGTATGACTAATCGAGGATTGGGCTAATTAATGCCATTGAGAAGTCACAAGCTATAAAAGACCTTCTAAACTGTGTATGTAGACGTCCCGTTCCCAAAACAACTGCTATCTGGACTTTCTATCTGGATGGAAAAAAATAGATCAGACACTAGCATTACTATTTGTCCAGTCTGATGGTGACAGGATCCACGATAACATGTCACTCATGAGTAAATTTGATTTATTTGATCAAATAAAGGCCATGTCAGACATTTTGGTTGACTTGGTACAAGTGGAAAAGTAATAAGCGCTTGTCACACCATCCGGTTCCTTTACAAAAGTGGTTAGCATTGTCCCCATGTTGTTTCTAACTATCTCTTCCTTTACTCCTCAGTCACCATCCATCTTCGTGGGCCTTTTTCCTTTTCCATTGGTTCTCTGCTGATGGCGGCTATTATTAAAAGCGATGTCACCCATGGCCGTTATTGATGCCCTTTCATTACTCATTATGCTTGAGTGCCCGCATTAGTGCTGACTGGCCCAAAAACGGCTGACACGACACACGGGAACAACTTTTAGTAGCATGCGTGTCACACATTCTAATGTAAATTACACTAAGGATTTATTGAATGAGAGTCCTAAAACGCCTTTGACTCCTCTGTGCCGAGTCATAATACTGCTTGATCGGTCAGGAGATTTATTGTATTTTAATATTTTATATTCAACAGCAATTGAAAATTTTGTAACAACGATGCATTAACTTGTTTCACTGCAGCCTGTAGTGTGTGTGTGTGTGTGTGTGTGTGTGTGTGTATGGGCGGGGGGAGTATTTTGCTATTTGGCGGATGATTTTTGCCCAGTAATACAGTACAGTGTATTGTTGTTTATGGGTGTGATTGCACATTCCACCACTGGGGGCGACATACTATTTTTCAACACTGTACATTTGGAAGAAGAAGTGCAGTTTGACAACTTCAACCTCCTTTTAGCTAATTAAAAAGACATTGAATGCCACAGCCATCTTTCATTCGCTGTTTGATTTCAGAAAGCGACGGCTTCAGGTTCATTTTATAATGTACATTTTTGGGCGTTATTATTACTGTATTTTGTGAGATGATGACGTTTGTTAGTTTGGATGTTACATACTTAAATTGTATCATCGTCTTATCCATTTCACTTGGTCTCTCTCAATATATTAAATGTGTTGACATAAGTGTTTAAAAACGAGAACAAAAATGAGGGCGGGGTTTACTGTATATGTATACCATATATAGGAATGAATGTTGAATGTGTTTAAATGCTTTTGACCTTCTTCTCCTGAAGTCACTGTCGCAGGGTGTTTACTTTTCTAAAGTGCAGTGTGTACTGAGTGATATTACACACGCATACAATTTGCAAACTAAGATGACAGTTGTAAATTAACAAGAAAAGTGTACCTCAACATACACTAATTTTATAGTCAGTGTAACCTCTATCATCTCCACCAAGGGTAAGGACATTCACGCCGCGACTTGTGTTTTTGTTCACAACTTCCTGGCTAATGTTTTTACGATATTATTTTAATGATGAATAGGTCTCCTTGCAAGGATGTTCCCATGAAACATTCATCACGTTGTAAAAATGATAAAATTCCACTCCTACCCAAAACTATTACGAATGAACAAATGTCATTTTGGGGTTTATTTGTGTTCCGTGACGGTTGTTGAACTTTCTGCCTCAGTTACAGCTGACAAAGGTCTGACTTTGTGATATATTGTTTGAAGGTTATTTTGTTTCAACATATTATGGATAACTGACTTTGTATTGTTAGTATACACATAGTTTGGTGTCCAGTGTCGTCCACAGTCAAAGTCCACCCCTTAAGTGTGAAATTAAACAACCTGTCATGGTTCTGTTTGTGGCCAACAGGTGGCACTGTAGGGCTCAGCATGCAGCTGCACACCTGTTGGTCATTGTGTCATTAGTTTGTTTAAAAGGACTCGGGCATGACCACTCGGTGTCGGGTCATTGTTGCTGTTTGTTTGTTGCTGTGCGCACGTGTCATATTTTGTTTTCTGCTTCTTTGATTTCTTGTGATTTTGCTGGACTTTATTTGAACAAGCTTTTTAGTTACCGGTAGTTTCTCCGGTGTATTCCTGTTTGCATTTTTGTGAAATACAATTTGGTCAGCCACCCTGCTCCTCCCTGCCTCCCTGCTTTTTGGGGTCCTCCAACTACAGTACCACCACGCAAAACATGACACAACCAAGTCAATCTTTTATTGACATATATCTGAAAATGTGTCCGTGAGCGAGCCGTTCTGCCCTTCCATACCTTAATAACCTCCACCAGACGAGTTTCTTCAGCTGATATGACTGGTTAGCCTTAATTGGCCAGCTGTGACATTGGAAAAGCTCCATTCATTTGAAGGCCGAATGCAGAGGTGCGAGACACTTATCTAAATGGTAAGTAGAGCTACAGTGAGTATTGTTGACTGCCCATATTGTCATTAGCTAACAGTGTTAGCTTGTAAGAAGCAGCATTTACATGATTGTTTTGTGATTTAGTCCATCTGGCTTCAAAATTTCAAACTCTCCGAAATGTATTTTGGGAACTAAAATTTCCCTTCAGATCATACTTTTTTTCCCTCTTTTTTTTCTGTTATATGCCACTGACGGTGTATATTTGGTAAAAGATTCTGGTCATTTAAAGTCATTTTGTATTAAGCTGATGAACACTTAGTTATGTCTTTTTCACGTTATGAATGGAACGAAACCTCATAATATCTTCACTAAGCTACTGCTATTCCGCTGATTTATGGGTCACATGATACTGTGTGAACTGTTTATATGGATGACGCCCCGTTCTTCTCGCTCCCTTATGAGGAAACTGAGCCAAGTGGAGTAAGTTGTATGACTGGGACTCGTATGAAACCATTCACACACACACACACACACACACACACACACACACACACACGTACAAGGCATATGGAAATACTTTCTGTTGTTTGTCCATGTGCTTGACTCTGTTGTTCTAGGTTCTGGTTGCACACCAAAGGAAGCCGTGTTGTACGTTCTCTCAACACGTAACTCCTTAAGGTTCATTGACTGGACGTGCCAAGGACTGACAATGTTGAAAGGGATTCCATACACATCGGAGGAATCTGTGTTTAATCATGTAGGTAAAGAGAGAAAAAGAAATCTTCCATTATCAAGCAGCTTGCATTTGTGGCATCAGATTTAGAGCTGCACTGAAATTCCAATATTGAACCATTGTGTAAAATGTAAATAAAACCAGAATACAATGATTGTAAATCCTTTTCAACCAATATTCTTTGTAATATACGATAAAGAGAAGATGTGTAATATTTAAACTGATTAACTTTATCTTTCATTTATTTGCAAATATTCACTCATTTGGAATTTGATGCCTGCAACACTTTCCTCCAAAATATGTTATGAAAATGTATCCTCAAATACAATAAAAATAGAAACAGAGAAATGCTTCCATTTTTACAGCGTGGCGATGATGTCCCAGAAGACAAAATGCTATGAAACATAAGATAAGACTCCTTGAATAGAAACCAGTGCAGGGTTCTCACTAATTAAAACAAGCACGTTCAGCGAAACGGTAAGATCCATTTAAATTTTTTTTTTTTTTTTTTTTTTTTTCTACATTCATTGGTCAAAATATGCCTTGACATGAAAGTGGTCTGTAGCGCAAAACAAAGTTAAGGACCAATGTAGGCCATCAATTATGACATTGACAAGTCGACTAGTCAATTTTAAAAAATGTGTTTCTATGCTTTCCGCAAATATATGTCTTGATGTGAAACTGCTATTATACTGAAAAAATAGCAACGTAATTGACTTTTTTTTGGTTATTTTTGTTTCTATGCCGATCTGTAAAAATATTGATGTCAAAGTGGGCCATTGCCACAAAAAAAAGCTTAGTGATATCATCAATATCACGACTAGTTTATTTTGACTCAGTTTTCATCACATTAGCATCACCTCCAAAAAAAATCCTTTGTGGCGCAACCCCGGGTGTATGTATATCGGCTTTACTGCTGACAACATCGACAGGTGCCGTGATACACACTCCCACACACCCACGCACATGCACAAACACACGGACACACACAGAATCTATACTGATTACTGCAGGTCTAAAATGTCAATGGTCATCTCTCACAAGGGACAGGACAACGACAAAGCATCCGCACCAAGGTTGGCGTAAAGTCTTGGGAACAGCACAAGCTGAATGCACAAGTAATAAAGAGACTGCGGCGTTTTTTGTGTTGCAGACTAATTGCGACGTGATGAATTTGTTTCGGAACAAACGGCGTCATCGCAACGCTACATCGTCTCCTCGACTGATTGCACTGACTAAGTTTGGCCTTCCATCCATCAAGCGTCTTTATGGCTTCTTTGGGGAGTGAGCGGATGCACGCGGCCTCGCTCTGTTTGCTTGCGGCCATGTACAAGTACACACAAGTGTAGAACACAGAGTCAAAGAAAGTACGCACGCGTCAGGATAGGCTCGGTCGGGCAATTAAGCAGCTGTGCTAATGATTTTGGTGGTTTACAGCGCCATACAATCCTTTACGGCCTTTGTTGTCACTGTAATTTAGTGCTCGCGGCTATAATGTGCTGAGTGGTTTGTTTGGCCCATTGAGCTTGCCTTTCCTCATAAACACCCACCTTCACGCACAAAATGCAAATATACTTTCTCTCTTTCACATACGCACACACATATTACTGCTCTTTTATGGCATGTGTTTTTTTTTCTTTTTAATGACGGGTGTCTAGTGATTCACCCCGAGAGCAATCACAAGCCATAGATCTGGATGATCATCAAGCGTGGTGTGCAATAAGACCGTGGAGGCCACGACGGAGGCTCTCCATTGTGCATGGAGATCTCCACCATGAATACAGAGAGTCGTGTGTGTGTGTGTGAAATACTTACTGTACTACATTATAATGGCACAACATCTGTGAGATGATAAATACCTGATGTGGAAAAGGACAGATGGAAACTATTGTATTGTGTGGGGCGACAATGCATAATTAGAAAATAAATCAAGAATAAAATACTGTCTGGATATATTGAATTGTAGAGACTGATGGAGAGTATTAAAGAAATAATTCACCATACCCACACATGTCAACAAATACACACCAGCATTTGGCCCGTCGCTGCACCAGATGCTACCCCAAGTCCACCATTACAGAAGCATTAGCACCTTGATAAACAAACCCCTGAGTTATCTGACAAGCTCCTCGGCATGTTGCGTTGAACTCTGCTTGACGGCTAGGGCTGCTGTTGTCACGGACGTCAAGTCTACTTTAACGTGACGTCAAATGGCGTGTGTGTGTGTGTGTGTGTGTGTTTGAAATGTGTGCCAAAGATGAATATGTTTTTCTTTTGCGTATTTGACTGCCTGCACGAGTGTGTGTATGCATATAGCCAACTCTTTGACGTGTGTGTGTGTGCATGTGTGTGTGTTACACGGGGTCTTAATTAATCTTTGTCATTAATAATTTAATCATGGCTTTTTGTTTAATAAACAGTCTGGCATTGATGTATTGCGGCTGGGTCAAGTAATTTGATTGGTGGCGGAAAGGAGTTGGCTATGCATATCTCTTTTTCCTCTCTCTCTCTGTCTCTCTCTCTCTCTCTCTCTCTCTCTCTTAGCCCCCGCCTTGCCAAGTGTGCACACGCAACAGGGAGAGGGCAATTACGCTAAGATGCAATAATGATCAGTGATGGATGTGGAGAGTGGAGGTTCTTTCACAGCACATTTCAACTATTGGAATAAATAGTGTGGGTGGAGGGGCAAGACAACTAAAAATATTTTATTTAGTACATTTCCATCACAGTCTCAGCATTTTACAATTATTCGAGGACTCAAAATGGAGTTGGATGTGAGTTTCCGCTCTTTCTGAGCACATTTAATAATGAACCTGGGGCCTGGGCCAAGACTTCAGCCAATAATTCATCTTGTTAACACTAGGTGGCACTCTTGAACAGTCAGCATTTAAAAAAAAACATCCTGTTGGCATCCTCTCAATTTTTCACCAGGTGTCACATTCTAAGACAATCATCTTTGAGCATGTCAAATGCAACACGCCACCGGGATGCAGGCTGTAGGATGTATTATAATATAGAAAAGCTTCATCTTTCTCGACTTCACAATCACATTTTTCATATGATAGAGAGCAGAGGCCGACGCGCAGCCTCTTTCCAGACACATTCTGCTCTATTGCAGTTCAAGGCGAACGAGTAATAACGTGGCAAGGGATCCACTTCGCTGGCCAACGTTGCCCGGCAGGAGTTACACAATAGTGTGACCCCACTAAATTACTTTTTTTAGGAGGTGTTTTTGTTTGTTGAAGCTGAGATTCTCGTGAAAGAACCTGGTGACTTGTAATTAAATGGGCGCGTGACGGCAATGGGAATTTTACGGTTAAAACCAGTGCTTGCGTCCCTTTCAAAGTCTTCCTAGGGCTGACCTTCCCATCGTGGCCTTCTTTTTAACATCCATGCGGACTGACTGTCGGGGTGGGTAGATTACACAAAATTGTATTCAAGTAGTAGTATTCAGTCAAAAAGGTACTTGAGTACTGAGTAACTTCTGATTGATTTTTTTTCAATTATGAATGTCAAACAGATAAAAAAAATGGAAATGTAAAATTAAATACAGTATTGCCAAATACGATCACTTCCTTACTGTACATTGTACCAAGCAGCCAAGACAGATATGTGTGCATCCTAAAACACCATAAGACCTATTAACAGTTGGGCTACCCGTGATATCTTTTTTTTTTTAACCGTCTTGTAGTGCCATCCCCCGAAAAGCCAAAGAAAAAGCAAACCACACTTAAGGAGTTGATGGTTTGATGCACTGAGCATCGGCTTTTGTAACTGGGAGTAAGCCCCAGAAAAAAAACACACACACACACACACACAATTTTTTCTTTCTCCTGACAGTCCCCCCTGAATTTGAAAAATCTTACACATAATCACACCCTTTATTTGTCCAACTCAAACTGATTTATATGATCATATTTATGATAAAACAGTCCATTGCTTTATGTTGGGGGGGTGAATTACATCCCAAACGAAGCATGTTTATTTGATCATTGTTCTACATTTCAAATGCTTAAAGTAAAATTGAGTCTAATTAATCCATTGTCCAACAATGTTCATCAAAAGTCCCAAGTTTGGCTTTTAGCCAAGGTCACAAAACAAGTTGTTTTTTATTAAAGTAGTTACAGTATAATCGAGTAAAGCAGATGTCCTTCTGAGTATTTGTTCTGCCCTATCGGGCAATTCTAAAGTTGACTTGATGTATTGTTTCTATAACAGCTCACTTGAAAGATTAGAGAAGCCCTTTTTTGTAATTATCTCATTCATCATCCATAACAATGATAAAACACAAGCCAGCACTATTCCTTATTACATACTTACAAACTGTGACTCCGAATAAGAATAGTGTAGCTTTTAAGTGTATAATTAGTTAATATAATTATGGCTGTCAAGAGCAAATTAATGAAACATATCATTCATACTGCCCACTATTGATACAAAATATACAAATTCATGCGTACATTATGCACTGTTCTTCGATCATATGCAGCTGAGGCCAGTTCGGTGTTCGACTGCTGTCAATCATAGAGGCTAGCAGACTTCCCCTTGTGATTATTTTTAGTCTACCTAACCTAAGTGATTTCTAAATACAGTCGAAGCCTCATTTCAATTTGAGTGGTGTTATTATGAACGATCCTGGAGGATTTTTTTTCCCCCCCAATAATACGAGACAAGCTCTTATGCTAATTCTAATGTATCATACTTCAGAAACATTTAAATTACATTAAATGTATTTTAGTGGCATGTCTTACAGAAGTATGTAAGCCCGTACTCTTACTAATGCAATGCTCATTCAATGCGTGAGTTGAAGCGGCCTACCGTTCAATTTGCTTCTTATTCATGAATATAATTATATACATTTCGTATGAAAAAGCAAATGGGGGGCACCATCCACTTAGGAAGCACTTAGGTAGGCTACATACCAGGAAAATGTACTGCTCCCAGCTATCAGGTGTACATTTTTGTACTCTTAATGCACTAAACAACACAGACATGTGTAATTCGCGCTAAAAACGTGTTGCCTGGCAGAAATGGCGGATTACAGTCGAATCATTCGTATGTTGCGACAGGTGGGGAACACCCTAGACTGGTCACCAGCCAAATGCTGGCCACATACCGATGCATTCACGTTCACATTACATAACACTAATGGAGAATTTAGAGCAGGAGTGTCCAACTCTAGCGTGTTGATACAAATGATCAGCTCATCAGTAAGATGTGGGAAGTCTGGTAAATATCATGATCATTTGTCTAAATGGATGCCCTGTATGCATAGCTGCCTAAGTCAGAATGTCAATTTGTTTGCAGATCTGTGTATGTGGCGCATGCTAGCAACACACATCGCCAAACACACCCCTCCCCATCCTCACATTAACAACTTCACCGAGAAGTTGTTTCACACGGGACTTACGCAGACACTCCAGACTACTGTAAACAGGCAATTGTAAGAAAGTCAGTTTTCCATCATCGGTCTCCATCAAATCCCTTAACACTGTCAATTTTCTATTCATACTTTGAACGCTGAGAGTCACACATTAGAGTGAAAACAAAGCCTTTTTAGGAGCACGAGCTGTGATCCATTTCTTTGCACTTGTCACAAATGAAATGACACATCCCTCCCTTGAGCACGGTTTGATTAATTAGACAACCTCTTGCATTGCAGTTGTGACGCTCTTAGTGGTGCATGTAACATGTGCTGTAATAAACACTGATTTACCCCCCCTAAAAACTATATTTAGCGATTCCATTAGGGATTGGATATTAATGCAATGATTTAGGAGTATGTGTCTCTTCATGTGCGAGATATACTGTTTCTGAACACACTTTCATTTATGGTCCGGTAAGAATATATTCGGGTGTGTGTGTGCGTGCGTGTGTGTTTGGGAGAGCCCTCAACCGAATTATATTGGTGCGTCTGTCAGACGGGCTCGTTAGCCGGTGCCAGCACAGCAGTGAGTACTGAGCAAGTCCAACGGTCCCCCTGCTCAAGACTGAACAGATGTTTACGATGAAAGAAGCCTATGACATGACAGGACACCGCACCCTGGCACACGATGGTGCTAATCACCACACTCGTGAAGCTAAATGTCCACTGCTGAATACACATCAACCGGCCGCTGCCTTCTGACTACTAAAATTCTGCCCTCACAGAGATGATCATGTTCACTTTGGACTGACAGTGCGAGAGGTATTAATAGAACGGAAGAATATTGTGGAAAAACCTGAATGTTATTGGGGTTTTACGATCTTTTTTTGGTCATTCTTTTGGTGTTTTATATACTGTAAATATTAGTCCCATTTTTTTTTAAATCCACAAGAAGTGTGTTTGAACTGAGGGGATTGTGACACTGTTAAAATGAAACAGACATCAAAGGAAGTCTCGACAGGAGACTGGTGAAAACAAATGACCCACACAGAGTCAGATAATTCGGCATCACAAGATTAGAAAAATTGGCTAAATATGATCAGTTACTGTATGACATAATTAAAAATCAGCCCATTCAAGACTGCCCGTTGTGATTCAACCTCTCCCCGGTGATGCTCATGAATTTAAAATGTTTCTTATTGGTCCTGCTCATATACATCAGTCTCTTTTTCCTTTTGGGCTTTGACATTTTCCGGCTTCAAAGTAATTTAATCAATGTGTACTTAAGATACAAAATCTTGATTAAGGTTTTGGATGGTGAGTAAGCATGGGGACCCTGCAAGCCCCAAACTCAGCATTTTCCCGACATCAGTTTGAACCCACGCCTCCAGAGGAGACTGCAAACTGAATGCTGAACTAAACTGAACAACCATTTGTTCATCATTGTGGTCATACAGTAGTTCACATTAGCATACATCTGCATTGTATAATATTGACTGATGCTTCTCATATTTCAGCAACTTGAATTGGTGTGTATTTATCTTTGCAATGTATAGCTAGTGAACAAGGTTTGGCTGACCCAACTGCCCAAAACTCTCAAGTTAATGCGGGTCACTGACCTGCGTGCAGGCAGCAAGCTCTCAGTTCCCACTGAGTGATGGTAGAAATGATTGATTGTTAAGTGCCATGTCATTGACTGGAGACGAATTTATGGTGTAGTCTGCCCAAAGTCATTTTGGGTATATTCTAGCTCTGTACAAACCTCAAGCGATGTTTTATGCCCCCCGGTGGCCTTGGGGGACCAATGGAGCCTTTCCCCAAAATAAAAAATAGCCTGCTGGTTCGCGCTACTGAGGCTTGCGTTAGCACGAAAATCGGGATACGCGAATTTTACGCTCTGGCACGGTTGCGCTGTGTCCGCCCATGGATCAAAATGCATGAACGTTTTGACACGAATGGGCTGCGGGTCATGCTATTGTGTGGATCGGTAGAGAGCGGTTGTTGGTGAGGCCATATTCAGAAAACGGCGGTTGATTGTCCAACCTCAACTACGCTCATGCATATGGGCCAATGTCGGCCGTCTCTTGGGGCTCCCTTCAGCTGGACGCCCTGAGCAATTGCCTGACTTGCCTGCCCTTTCACAATGTCACTGGGTGGAGGTTAATGGGGCAATAATGAACTGATTTAACACGCTTAGATGAGGTCAATCGCAGGTTGGCAGCTGTGACCAGATATCCTCTTTTCTCCACTTTCTGTACCCTACAAAGGTGTCCATTTGAGACTTTTGATTTATCCCAGATTTCATTACTTCAATGTATCGTCCCACTACTGATGTTTATATTTAAGTCCCACTTTCTTGTCCTGCCTGACTGTAAAGTCTTTGACTGCATTACTAGTCATCTTTCACGCAGGGGCTAAGTGACTTGTCACGTGGTCAAGACGACATAACTCTTAAATAACATCTTCAGATCCAAAGCTTCAGCAACAAACCTCATAAGAAGATGTCACATAGAAATGAGCTAGATGTCTTAGATGGTTTTTTCTAAGACTTTGGCAACAGTACCTTTAGGACACATGACAGATCAAAAGTAAACTTTCATGCTTACCTACCTAATTACAGCTCAGCCTGGCTCCCGAACGGCCATATGTAAAAAACAAACAAACAAAAAAAAAAGACACGCATATCATACAAAGAAAGAAAAACTTTTGTTCGTTTTTCATTAAAATTCACACATGCTGGGTGATGGTAAGAGCCACTCTGATTGGCTTAATTAGCTGATGAAGTAGGAAATTATGCCTTCAATGAGATTGTGTGATTTCTGCCCTCAAGGAGAATGACTTAATCAAATATAATCACAATGGAATAAGTACCTTCATTTACGACAGCACATGCCAGCTTATGGCTCTGCTGCAACATTACGAAATACGAAAAATTTTTAATGTCCGCTGTACACATTTTTAAAAAAAAACATTTTTAGTGTCTCATTGTACAAAATCAGACCCCTCAATCCGATTTTTAAGAAAGCATCACCCCTGGGGAAACCAAAGCAATCAGTGACAGAAGTTGTGACTGATGAGGTGTCAATCATTTGCCCCAACAGCCTCGTGTTAACCTGTTACTTTGATGCAATATCCAACCCAAAATCCCTCATTTACCAACATATAATAAAATACATAAAAAACAAAAAACAAAGACAACACTATTTTCAAACATACAAAAAGACTAGCACACAGAAGCAGAGTGAAAGCACCTCGGGCAGCGGAGAGTACGCAGACTCAACAATTCTGCTCGACAGATGTTTACCACCTCCTTAATTTTAAATTGATTATACATTCCTAAATCAATATTTAGTTTTACTGTAACACTCCAGTGCAACTACCAATGTAGCAGCCATGGCTAACGTCGGCTTGTTTACAGTGCTAATAGTAGCTTTGTATTGCTAGCGCTGCTGTTTTGATGGAGTTGGATATGAATTTTCTGTGACTATCATGACTTCATACTTTTTATATACTATTTGCGTCCATCCTGAATAGCCATCTTTGAGAAAGTCAGGGCACCGCTTTGGTCAGAGACTCTGGGAACATTTTTGACGTGAAGCTACATTGCTAGCAGTTTTAACACGGGAAACTCACCCTTGAACACTACGCCTAAAGGAAAAAAAAAAAAATACAACTAAAGGTTTTAAGACAGAAAAAAATTGTAAAATATTAAATGCACATGTATTGTATAGCACTTAAATGTTGAATATGACTTAATTATACTTAAAAAAAAGTACAGTACTGGATTTTTCAAAAGAATAACTGGATCATTGACCTCACAATAATCGTGGAAATAGACACCATGACGTATCCAGACAGGAAGAGGTGGCAGCATTAGAAATGTGAAGGGGCAGTTTATTGATGGGCTTGTAGACTGAGGCGCGCGTGCACACACACACACACACACACACACACACACACACACACACGCACACACAGGGATACACGTCCCTGTTGTCATGGGTACCCAGCTGTCTAAAATAACTTGTTCTTTGTTCGAACACCTGTACATGACTACCCTTCCTCTGTTCCACTCGCTTTCATCGGAAACACTTTTATAAGCAGGCATGTAAGGCATCATGTAAATCATGCAGAATTAGAGAATATTCTCAAGTGTGTTGTGTCACAAAAGGCATTACACATACAGCTACATTACCTTCATACGATTAACTCTTTCATCTACCATAATATTAATGTAATCACAGTGTGTCATTTGATTATAATTAACAAGTGGTGCGTCTAATGTCAGTGGACTATTTGTTTTATTCGAAGCGATTGTAATAATGAGCTAATAGTCTATAGCCTTAGTGCTACAAACCCAATTTGTTGTAGTTCATTGCTTCAGCGTTAACCACATGCCACAATAATATTGCCGTTGATGGAGAGCATCGTGAACAATAGCTGCACATGATTTATGACGCCGGTGTAATTGTACACAAATCCATATTTCCTCAAAACAGGGCCTCCACTCTCATAGACCATTAAAGCCCTGAAGCAAATCAGCGCTTCCCCAAAAACTATATGCCTCCTTTCCTTCTTGCTGTTTTTCTGCGTTTTCACGATAGTAATCCTTATTCTTGTTGAATACTTTTTACAAATATGGGCATAGTACAGCATCATAATTCATCTCATTACTTCAGACATCAATTAGATCATTGCAGGTCCACGTTATTCTCTACAGCACGTATGTCAAAGTGCCGGCCCGCGGGCCATATCCGGCCCGCGAGAAGGTTTTCAGTGGCCCCTGGGATGATGTTGATTTATTATTAGAACCGGCCCGCGGACGGCCGCAAGCCGAGAGCCCACAGATCTTTTACACGCACCAATACTACATTTCCCACAATGCAACTGTGTCGCGCCAAGCAGTCGGGTGCTTTATTTCAATATTTACTAGTGCAGCAGTCGTTCGGATAACAGTGACGTTAGCTTGCAGATATCCATCAAAAATGGCAAAACGGAAGGTGGACACTGAGAACCGGGGGTTTCAAACAAGGTGGGAGTCAGAGTACATGTTCACGGACGTAGCTGGAAGACCTGTGTGTCTTCTGCGTGGAGAAAGTGTGGCCGTATTGAAAGAGTATAATCTGAGACGACAGCATGAAACGAAGCGCGGACAAAAACAAGAATATGGACATCGAACAAAGGCTACAGAAGGTTGAGGAATTAAAACGAAGCCTCAAATCTCAACAGGCTCTGTTCAAAAGCCAAATCACAAAGCCAGGCTGCTGTCAATGCCAGTTTTATTGTGGCAGAAGAGATCGCTAAATCAGCCCGGCCATTTATGGAGGGGATTTCATTAAAAACTGTATGCTTAAAGTTTGTGACGAAGTTTGCCCTGAAAAAGCAACTCTTTTAAACGTGAGCATGAGCAGAAACACCATTGCCGAGCGAGTAGAGCAGTTGTCCATTAATCGAAAAGAGCAGCTTGTGAAAAGGGAAAACATTTCATCGCATACTCTTGGCTGTGGATGAGAGCGCCGACATTTCTGACGTTGCCCAGCTGTCAATCTTCATCCGCGGAGTGGACTGAAGCCTAAGCGTGACAGAGGAGTTTTTGGCTTTACGTCCTATGCATGGCACAACTACGGAGCATGATTTATTTGAGGAGTGAATGATCGAAAATCGCTATTATTATTATTTTTCATCTAAATGTAGCCCAATTTTGCTGAAAGAGAAAATATGGGCTATTGCTGGTGCTTCTTTTCATTCAATGTTGATGGGTATTTTTATACAAAGAAACTTTGTCTTTTGTGCCTGTCGAAAATTAAAGTTTACTGACAGCCATAAGAAAATGTTGCTTTATTTATTTGATCATTTTGAAATGAAGTTGTTAGGTTTTCAGTAGATTCAATTCAGTTCAATAAACTACATGTGGTAGGTTTAAACATTTTCAATGAACATTCGATCAGTCCGGCCCTCGGCTTGGAGCAAAATTTTTTATTTGGCCCTCCGTCCATTTGACTTTGACACCCCTGCTCTACAGATACCTGATAGAAGGCCTGATTCCTTTCTGAAGATGTCAGATTCCATGCAATTTTTTTTTTCCATTTTCGCTTCCTTGACATCTATCCGTGTTGTGCCACTTGAGCTGTGTAGTGTAAATCCAACCAAATAACACCAGTGAACAACTTCCACGCCGTGACATTGTCACCTCCATATTTGATATATGGGGTGGATAGTTTGTATCACGAGCCACTGCTTGTTTCATGTGACTACATGTCCCCTGCTATCATTGCACTAATAATCCAACCACCTTTCTTTTTCTTCAATCCTTCAATCAAATGAACCCTCTGACACCAACCTCTGTTTCATTTTCAAAACGCTCTCATCCCACTGGGGATATTGCCTTTATTCTTTCCTTCATGTACCACGTGTAAAATGTAGCTCGGTTTTAAAACTGGGTTAGATCTCTCGGACCATGCTCACACACATGCACACTTGCACAGGGCAAGTGCAGAAACACACAAAGAGCCCCCCCGCCCCACACACACGTACACACACAAAAGATCCCACACAGAGCACACACTGTGCCAGTCCACTTAACCAAACCACTCTCTTTCTGAAAATGGCTGATTTGAGCCCCTGCAGCCCCCAATCATCCAATCAGGGACAGGCCAATCTCCTCCCCACTGGGCCTATCAGAACCTTTCGCTCAGGTTCTACTGCTCCCGTGGCGATGGCAAACCAAGTTGTGTTCAAAGCGCCCTGCCACTCATTGTGTGCCGCATTCAAAGGTTTTCCCTTGAACTTAGTTTTTGTAGCTGTTGCAGGTTATCAGCCGCAAGTCTAAAGTGCATATAGGCAGGATCCACAAAAGGTCACGTATGTCCTCTTTAGTTCATTACTGCTTTCACTGCTCTTCATTCCACCTTTCAAATATAGCGTGAGTAATAACGATTCATAGTGATTAGTCATAATTCTTTTTTTTTTTTTTGTATCTGAGTTGTGTGATTATGTTGGCAACATTCGACTGTCGAGATAGATGTCTCCATTGTACTTGAAGCATAATCCATGCTGCGTCCAGTCCTTTGTGCTCTGATTGGTATCATTAGCATCAGAAGAAGGAAATTACCCCTTTCAATGAGATCTGTGATTTCTGATGGTGTGAAAATGAAGATTCAATCAAATGGAATCACAATGGAATAATTAGGACTTTTGTATATTGCAAAATGGGAAATGACCAATTTATGATTTGAAGTAAGATGAAGAAGAGGGTAGTTCATATTTTCAGATTTAGTTTGATCGATTTAAACCGAGAGTAATATTGCATTCTATTTGACTTACACTTGTTGGATTGCTGTTGAAACAATGAATGATGATAGATTCTCCTGTACTTGGTTGGGAACACTGCAAACAAAAACGAGATGCTGATTTCACCACAAATCTTTCTGCCGATGTACACGTTGTACCCATTGTTACCGAGCAATGAAGGATTAACTCCAAAGCGTGGCAAGGTATAGTTGATCCTCAGTTTATGACGCAGCTCTGCTCGTACGGCGGCAGTATAACAAATGTTTACATAAGTTAGACTTCTAACCTACTCTGTAGTAAAGTCTTAATTGCAGTAAATCCACTGAAATTCCTTTCATCCACCACCGTTTTAAATATATTTTTTATATTAAAAAAAAGGCACTGTGTTTTAAAAGTTAAACAGAATATAACATAGTATTGTACTGATCCTGTTCTTGTGTTTTTCCAGTAGGTGGCATAGGAGGGCCACCCCTCCAGCTTGCACACCTGCTGCTTGTGTAATTAGCCAACTATTTAAGGACTCCCATGTTGTCATGTGTCCGTCGGATAATTCGCCATGCTCACGACTGTCACCAAGTGTTGAATCCGTCTAGACGTTCCATGTTCTTGCTCTTCGTTTTTGCTCCCGCCAGGACTTACCTTTGTAAGTAGTTTTTTTCGCTGTGGTAATAGTCACGGTTTTCTATATTCTACACGTTTAGGTTTACCCTCTTGAACTGAGCTGTACTCTACTGAATCGAATCTGAATCCCTCTGAATCAAACCAAACCGAATTTCTTTCTTTCAAATCGAACCATCCTTGAACCATTTTGAACTTGATGTATCGAATCGTTTGTTGTGGAGAGCTGCACATCCCTAATCACCATATATTATTACAACAAACATCGTTCATAACATTGAAATGCTGTATGTCCGGCATTAAAGAGTCATATTCTTCCTCTTGTATTTTACTTTTGTTTTACTTGTGTTTCTTTCCTCGTTTGATTAGTACTCCAAGCTCCAGCTGCAAGGTATGTGCTCTCTATTTGTGGTAACTTGCAAAGTGTCATGTGTGGCAGGGCTGAGGACCCAAGTGAAGTCGAGCCGGAGTGCAGGGTTGACTGAAGAAAGCAATTTATTACAAAAAGAAAGATACTTGTGACTGTAACCCAATAGCCCCTGCATTAGTTCATAAGATGGTGATACCTTTTTTTAAGAACTTCATAAACCCTTTCATGCACCAATGATGGCAAACTATAACCTGATCACATAAGCTGTCCACTGTAGTAACCGCTCTCCCTGAAAGGGTTAAAGGGGACTGGGTTGCTGGAAATGTTGAGTGGAATTGTAATGGAGAGAGATAATTTGAGATACGAGTGTTGTGAGTTAAGATGTGGACAAGTAACGGATTAAAACTTGTATTTCAAGGTGCCATTGTACAGTTCACTACCTCTGATGATTTGTGTGCGCATCCATAGCAGCCGAGGATGATGGCATTGTGATAAATGGTCCGATAGGTGGACCTGGATGCAGAGATGGAAAACGAAAGTTTGCCTTCCACCGTTGAAAAGTGCACTATGGCGGTCGAGGGTAAACCAGCGGAAATGTGTCTTTTGTTCGGGCCATTATTGGCGTGCGTTCATGTGCACCGTGAAAACAGACGCAGCATGTGAAAGGGCCAAGAGAAAAACAAGCGTGTGCTTTTAGAACTGTAGTGGGAATGAGAAGAAGGGCAGGTGGAATTAGCTTTCTATCTGTCTCTGTGGCAGTGAAAGGGGACGTAATTAGAGAAAAAGCAATCTCCCTTCCATATCCATCTGTGTCTTTCTCGACCTGTACTTTCACTCAGCCCTCATCTCCATCACTTTCTCGCTTCCACCTCGCTGTTTTTGGCCATTTGATTTTCTCCTTTTGATGCTCCATAATGGATACATTCAGAATCCTCATCCCCGTCCTCCTCTTCTCTTCCATTATATCCCTTTTGTCATCGGCTCTTTCCCTCCTCCTCCCCTTTCCAGCTCCTTCCCGCCTGCCCTGTTCCTCCTCACTTTTGCACCTCGCTCTCATTGCCCAGAGTCGGCCTCCATGCTGAGCTCCTGGCCATCGGTAATGGATCGTGGCTTTAGCTGATGGCGGACTGCAGCTTTGGCACAGATGAAATATTAGGGGGGTGGTGAGATTCTGTAAATGATTGGTTTACGAAGGGAGGCCAAGCTCCTTGGTAGCCCTCACACATGCTGATCAGGGATTGGCCTGTTCTTGCTATTATCTTGTGTGTGACCCTTTTTTTTGTGTTGGTAAATCATGCTGTCTGCGTTCTCTAGTTCTATCAGTTAATCATCAACATCAGTCTATTTTCTCCTCTGTTGAACTGAAACCCCCCCCCCCCCCAAAACCTTCCCTCACCTTCCGCCGTATCTCTCTCAATCAGATTCTCTCCTTCAATGATGGGATTTGATCATGATGGCTGTGATTTGGTCTATTTTATACCGTCTTCCGTGTTCCACCTCTTCCTCTTATCTGCCTCTCTTTATGGCAGCAAGTTGATAATGGGGATCAGAGTGTGTGTCTCTTCCATTAAAGCTACGGGATCATAAACCAAATCACAAATCAAACAAAAGTGCAGCGTTCAGGCATGGGCTCCGTATTACACCAAGCAAGCCCTGTAGTGCCTGGTAAGTAATTTCTGCTTAAAAGTAGCGAGGGAAACATCCAAATGGCATTTAAGAATAAACACAGAGGGAACACAAATAGCTCTAATGGGGCCAATAGATTAATTTATACACAACGTGCTTCAGGAAGTATGATGGCCGTGAATGTAAGCATCAGAGGCACAAATGAAATGAAGGCTTCACACATATTCTGGTGATGTGCGTTGTCTTGATGTGTACACGGCAAACTCCTCTTTGGTCATGTCTAGCATTCTTCCAGTAGTTGCCAGAAAGCAGGGTGGGTCACTGTTCGATGTAGGTGGCTTTACCCACGAACAGCTGACAGCTTCTCCAGCTCCCTGGTCGGACATGTTTGTATTTGTTTTTACACTGAGTGATTATCAAGAAGCATTATTGTGATTTGTACAAGCTTATACACAAAGGCCAAATTTTAACCCCCTATACCGCCTATATTGCAATATAGGCTCCAACACACACACGACCCTGAGGATAAGTGGATCAGAAAATGGATGAAGGGATAATCAACATTTTTACTTGAATTAAATATGTACTTAGTAGCACACTGTTTTCTTCTCAAGAAAGATTCATAAGTGAGATTTTCAGCAAATCTCACCATAGATTGTGGTCGATGAGACAAAGTGACATCAAAACCTCAGTAGCGATGTTGCTGTCTTAAAACGCACATCTGAGTAAGTCTGGTTTGTCATAAAATTATCTGTAGGAACGGCAACCGAGTCAGGCTGTCGGCATCAAAATGTGCAGAGGTATTTTTGTCTATTAACCCTATGTTGCATACGAGTTACTTACAGTAACCACAACTTTAACTCATATTGGTTATTCAAGTTACCAGTTTTAGTTTTTAAATCCACCGCGAGATGTAACTAGCGTGCGCAACAGCGGGAGGAAAAGGTGAAAGAGGGTCCACAAAATGTTGAATAATTTCTATCCGTGAGATCCAAATACCCTATTGTACTTGTGCAGAAGAGTATATAGAACATATAGAACACAATAAATAACAGTTTCTATGTGTTACCTATCAGTACTGCCATGCTTTTTGGCAAGGTAATTGTAGTGACCATTATGCACACAAGTACCCCCCTATTATGTATTTTTTCCCAAAATTGTGAATTTATTATGATATTTGGCCATAATCTACCCTAAATTTAAAAACAAACCACAATTGAATAACTCCTGCAGAAGCCATGCAACATAGGGTTAAGCTGCCTTTATAAACCGAGTGCTATCGGCAGCCAATATGGGGCACGCGCTTAGCAGCTAGCTGCTAGCAGCTAATGAAGAAGGTGCCGCATAATACAATGTCAGTATAATAATACATATAATTTTTTAAGCATCCTTGGTGAATGAACTTGATTTCAGGATGTTTTGTTGATGTTGGTAGCAAATCTTTTTGGACCGAGGTAAGCAAATTACTCTGGAACTCGTTTCACCCCGATTGAACCTTTGTATACCATGCTTTGCGCACTGACGTATCTTCATGCTGGAATGAAAAAAAAAAAAAAACAGTTTCGGGATGGCCTCCAAACTATTTCCACAAAGTTGGAAGGAGAATTTTTCAACTGGTCTTGAGCTCCTTAAAGAGTAGCCATCTGAACTGCCTTTTTCCTGTCTTGCTGTCCTGGGTGTAAGGCAGCGATGCGGAATGCGTGATTGAAATCACGCCAGGCTTCAGACACAGTATCAGAGGAGTAAAAGAGCCTGAACACTCCCAACCACGACCAGAGTGTCAAGTTTAACACCCGAGACGCACTGTCGCATGCCCCTTTGTGTTGAAAGCAATTGTAGCTGTCGCGTTGACAACTACAATTGATTATTTCATTGCGCCAAGCCACATGGGCTGCGTGACACGGTAATATCCCGCTTCGGTGAGTTCTGTCTGAAAGGGACAGGCGAATAAATCCCAGTTCTACTGTCACGCCTCTGATGCGCCACTTTACCAGGAAGCCAATGTGAAAGCAGCCTTGGATGAAGATGAATACCGCTCAGGTAGTGGGCCCCTCTCAAATAGATGCCGTGCCTCAATTAGCTGCTGGGTGCGTTATCTACCTCAACAAAAACGCCTCTCCAAATCGATGTCCCATGAAAAATATGAAGAGCTATTTTCTCAGAAGCTATGAATCCTTCTTATGACCCTCACATCATTGTTGTCCTATTAAAAAGTACATTGCTTTGATTTTTATTTTTTTTCATGTCGCGGGCCACTGAAAAATTGATGGTGGCCTGCAAATGGCCCTCGGGCCTTAGTTTGGAAACCTATTATTTAGGAGAACTTACTATGTACAGGTACCCTTGTTACCCTTGTTTTGTGGTAAGCTTTACATGCTTTACTTTACTAGTCCCCATCCTATCTTTTGCACATCTACACTCATGTTACCTGCATACATGGCACTCATGTTGTCTTCCAAAGTCATTTTGTTTAAAGTCAAAAATTTGTCCTAGTACTGATACTGCAATCAATTTAGAATACAAGCTGACGATGAACCAGCCTTTGAGACTGAATAATATTAATTGTAAATTATCCCTTTGTTCAGCTTCCCGATAAAATAGTGTGCGGCGCTTAATTATCCAGGAGACTGTGCTTTGCATAACTGAGCAATAATTAAGCAATTGCGGTTTTACATAAATGGACTTTATTGCCACGGTTCCTGTCTGTGTGTTGCAGATACATGTTCAGCTTGAGTGCAGTCAAAGCTGCTGTTATTTTCTCATTTCAGGATTTGGTGTTTAGCGTCCTTTCAGATCATGGCCATTATGTCGACATATACAAATTATTTATAATGTTTGAAATGGAAGTTAGTGGTTTGTTTTGTATATTTTAGGCATTAGCTAGTCATTTGTAAAATGTTACAATTCATAATAGTATGGATGCAGTAGGTAAATCCCTGCAAATGTCAAGTAAAGACATTTCCATTAAATTCTTACTAAGGAGGATTCCCAAGGTGCTGAAGACGCACATTATCATCTCTATACTTATGACTGCATCCTATCTAATCACGCTCACAGAAAGATTAGACATAAAAATTAAACACAATGGAATTTTTTTTTCTTTAATCCCATTTGCAATACTGACAAATATGTCACTTGTTGAATGGAATCATGTGGAACTAAAATATGAATCTCGTGCCTCTTCATGTCACTGATGCATTCCACTGCTGACTGGAGAATGAACATTTTATTGTTCCACATTTTATACTGACATCGAATCGTATGGAACCGTAGAATGGGGCTTGTGGCGAATTGATGTGATATCTTTCGACTCTGAACTTTCTACTATGAGGTGTGACCTGACACACAGTCTATTCAACTGCAGAGAATGTCAGGTGTATTGGATATATTTTCTATACTGGAAGCCTTTCCAGCTATCCTGCTATCAACTATTCCACTGTGCTGCTGCCCTGTATAACTTCACTGTCTATTTCAACCTCAACAAAAATAATACTTGTAATAGTAGCAAGTAGTTAAGTTTTTCTGCGTCATCATCATTTTACCTTGCAAACATTGAGAAGTTAATCTGCGTAAAAATCAGTCAAGTATCTTTGCAAAGTGCCTGAAAGACCATTACTATGCAAATGAATGCAACACTCCCTCATATTTTGTCTCCAGCTGGAATCCAAACAACACGGTTTATCATGGTTAGACTCATCACACTATGACTAGCCGGAGAGCTTTGTTTATGACATGTACAAAGTAGTTTGCATCTGCTGCCACACTGTTGCCGCTGAAGCGGGGGACTTGCATTGTTTTCTCTGTGTATTTAAATCTTTGTTGTTGTATTTTTAAACATCTGTGTTATTCTTTATGTTGTCAAATAAAGACAGACGGGAAGTAGCTGGGCTTTTGAGTTCTCCTTCACGTAACGGTAAGCGATTCACGTAATCATGAGTGAGTTCAACATCGCTGGGCAATCGATGATATCTTAAAACACAGATGTGCGCACTGGAACGTAATGTTCATGGTATTGTTTACGCAGCTTTTAAGACTCATAATTCGGTTGAGTGTAGGAATACGTGGCACTCATATTGTATAGAGCCAGATTATTACTTCTCTTATCTGCAACAGATATGACGTCACAATGTACAGTAATTTGTAAAGAGCCCATTAGCTACTGTTTTATTTCGCAGTATCCGTGACTTGGCCCAACTTGGTGTTGATTGGAAATATTCAACAGGTTTAACCTTTACAATTGTTGGTCCGTCTGTTTTACTCGCAAATCAGGGAAGAAAAATCAGTCTCTGGGAAGGAAAAAAAAATCACGCCCCACACTCCAAATGGCTCAGAATAATCTTTTGGAGACATCTAACAATCGATGCCTTTGCTGATTTTGATTGCAAGAGATGCAAAATGCTCAAATTTGGCCCGATTATCCTTATTTGCCTGCCCCCTTCAGTAGAAAGACTGCCCATCACTTCACCACAGACGACGACAGTGTAAAACGTTCAATCATCATGTTCATTACAGAAAGCAGTTGGAATACATGTTTGACTCGGCCGTAAAGGGAATCCGGGTCAAATTTGACCTCATTATCGGTTTGCGCCTCTGTGCTTGAGGAGCTCCAAAAAACGATCTCCACATAAAAATGAGAATCATGCTTTGACTTCATTCTCATAAGAGTCTTTTGTCTCCCGTTCTTGAATGCTTTCTTTTTTCTTCACCTGTCATTCTCAGTCTTTCTCAGCCATTCTCTCCTTCTACTTCCTGTCCCTAGTGTTCACTGAGTTTTCACAGGAATTTAAGCATGAATCTTTAATTAGCAACAGCTGTTGTTCTTGTGTGTGCGTGTGTGTGTGTGTGTGTGTGTGTGTGTGAGATGCTAACTACTCTTCTGGGCTCACTGTCACCTCAATCTCAGGCTCCACTTAATGAACAAGCTTGCCAAAGATGTGGATGCGTGCACAACGCACACAACCGTAAAGGTCAGCGCCGAATGCATGCTCATGTACTTATTAGCAGGCATTACTACGCGTATACGTGCGCACCCACACATGAATGAACACCGCACTTGCATCTGTCACTCACCACACAGCACCGTATGTATAGACACACTCACACTGCCTTTCTCAACTTCCTCTGCCTATTTCATTGTTGCCCTCATCTCCCTGTTTTTTTCTTTCTTTTGTCCTCAATTGCTCAGCTGTTAGTTGTGAATTATGTATTATTTCCGTATGGAGGGTGAAGAGCTTAGCTCGGGGCTATCGTTCCTCAGTAAACGGCCATTAGTTGTATCTTTGCTCCATTTACAATTTGATGGGTGATCAGGATCTGTTTGCAGCCATTACACTTCTCTTTGCAGAAAATGGCACAACACACACACATACACATACACACACAACTGAACATGAATTTGCTCAAAAGTGACATTGTATGCTCATATGAATAAAAAAAAGTGCAACACGATTTAGAATATGTTGAATTACAAACATCTGCATATGGGTTTTGCATTTGACATATGTACTGTGTGTTGTGATGAATGGAATGCTACAACATTTCTGTGGACTACCATTACTTTATTGTCCTCTACGATACAAACAATGAACATTTAACACACATTCTAGTGCGTGGAGTACTACACACACACACACACATACACACATACACATATATGTAGCACACAACAAATTGATAACTATTTTTTTAATCAGAGGTCAAGTGTAATACAGTAGTTTGTTGAAGTTACTGCAATAACGTAATTAGAAAATGTTATTTAAAACATATAACAATTTAAATTTTGGTACACATTTTAGCATGCATCATGGAAGTGACATGCTTGATTTACTTTTGCGGGTCACATAATCCTTGGATTTTGAGTTTGACATCTGTGGCTTAAGACACTGGTGTCAAAGTCAAGGCCCGGGGGCCAGATCTGGCCCGCTACATCATTTTATGTGGCCAGCGAAAGCAATTTAAGCATGTCAATTTCCATGATGCTTGCTCAAGTCTGAAACCCAAATTTCAAATTGTCATACATAATGTAATAATTACAATGATGGAACAATTCTTGACTTCTGATGTCAAAACTCTTTATCCATCCATTTGCTGTTTGGAAAGTGGTTAAATATTTATATGGTTTCACAAAATTCACAGTCATTACAGAAACTGTAACTACAATGTGGCCCGCGACAAAAATGAGTTTGACACACTTTGCTTAAGGTATGCCACACATCGAGAGAGGCGGCCGAAACCGACTGAACTGGCCCACACTGTGCAGGGTTTGCTATTGGGTTGGGTTTTTATTTGTCAAAGTTTCAATGTAAGCAAGACCAGCTGACCAACAGTCGCATATCAAAAACGACATTGATAAGTTCCTATGTACCATGGTGTGTCCATGTCGCCAAATTTGCAGGCCTTAGGCTCACCGTCCCTGTGACACAAAGACCACGTGGAGATCCAGTCCTGCTAAACTTGATCATATAACTTTGGAAAGTTTACTTTCTCATGCAATGCTGTCGAAAGAGTATCGATTGTTCATGCTGCTCTCTTTAAAATGCAGCGCATGTCAGTAAAATAGATGCCAATAAGCCACTGAAACCAAGACTGGTAAGGCTGAGAATAACAATAGACTATGGGACATTCATATCGCGCATAATTATTACACCGTTTACACTTGGGGTTGTTTTCACACAAGAACGTAACTTTGATATTTGTTTTTTTTTCTTCCTTTTTCACCCTTGTTTTTGTACACATTTCTATCAATGTGTGTAGGATTAATTCAAAGAAAATGACCCTGGGCTAATGAAGAGGAAGGCGGTGGAGAAAATGTGGAACGCTTTGAAAAGGTCAGTGTGTGTGTGTGTGTGTGCATGTATGTGATTTCAGCCAGCGATCACACTTGAATGCCAAATAAAATAGATGTTCTTTTTTTTTATGCTGTACTGTATAATACCAGTCAAATCCTTCTTTTCCACACAATTTCTCCTCATGTTGTTTGTTTTTCCCTTTTCTTTCTTTTCGCCCTGTGGTGACCTGTTCAAACCTCATTTTACTGAAAATTCAATCTGAGCGCTGTGATGTATCCCTCCAATATCATACCCCTCATTACAGACTAAAATGTTCACCAAACCCCCATTCACACACACACACACACACACACACACACACACACACACACACACACACACACACACACACACACGCACGGACAGCTAGCAAAAAGAAAACATGACAGAGGCATTTTCTTTACAAAAGCCAGTCTGCAGAGGGATGTGATTGTGAGTGGATTCAGGGGCACCATAGTCTCAGGCCAATCATCTATAATTCATTTTTCCCAGGCATACAGTAATATCTCAACCTGCCTTCTATTTCATCAAAGTGAACAAAGAAATGGAATTTTAGATGAGGGGAGACTATGAAAATATTGTTTCTAATAAATAAATCTGAGGCTTTTTATCTGAGGCGTACTGCGGTTTTGTCGAAGAGTTATAAAGTCGAATATAGAGGGAAAGGAAGATCTTTTCAGCCTCTATCAGAATTGAATGTGCTTTAAATTTAGATGTTTATCTATCTATCTATCTATCTATCTATCTATCTATCTATCTATCTATCTATCTATCTATCTATCTATCTATCTATCTATCTATCTATCTATCTATCTATCTATCTATCTATCTATCTATCTATCTATCTATCTATCTATCTATCTATCTATCTATCTATCTATCTATCTATCTAACTATCTACATAGATGGATAGGAAAAGCGAATCATACACTTTTCCTAGTGTGTAGCTTACATCGGGCTCCACCGTTTAGATTATATAAAAATTACATCGTAATGCATGAATCACTTCACCTGATTCTAACGGTGCTGCAATTATATTCTCTGAACTCCTCAACATACCTCTGTGACCAAGACCGGATCACATTCTTCTGGTCATTACACAAAGCTCCATGTTTCATGCTTCAGCTTCCATTCATGAAGATACACTGCAAGATAGCTCAAACTGATGAGACTTTACTGGACTTCCACCTGGACGTAAACTTCCACCATTGTGGCAGAGATCCATGACCTCTGACTAGCAAGTGTTGACAGTCATTCACATTGGTTCACATTTGTCTGACATCTGCCTCGCACAGTGCCTGTTAGAGGTCACAGTTTAATGAGGCCAGCAAAACCAAACCTCCTCATCTGCATAGAGCAGACATGATAACCTCACGCCACCAAACTGGACCCTGGCCAGCTCCTGATGGCACTTTGAGAATTAGTATTAAACAAGTCATGTTCAGACTCCTTGCCAAGAATACAAAAATGTGATTTTCTACATTAATTGCATCATTTAAAAGCACTTATGATGCACTTTGAAAAAAAGTGAACTTTATTTTGAGTTAATCAGAGAAATTTCGAACAGTGGCATGTGTTTGCTGACTCACATGTAACATGAATTTGAATGTTACTAGTTAATTCTGAGCACACCCGCATCCCCAGGTATAATATACATCATCTCAATGTATTTTTATTCTTCTCTCAGTTTTTAAATGACTTGGCTTGAGTTGGACAGATTTTAGTTCATATTCATGGATGATTTAAACCTGATTTTAAATTATCTTGGTCTTATTTTTTTCTAAAGTAACCTGGCATTTGAACAGAGACATTCACTGTAGCGAGCTAGCTAGATAAGTAGCTATAGCGCTAGCTAGCTTGATAGATGGGGGGGGGGACCTCTGACTCACTGGTTTATGATTTACATTAAATAGCAGAACAATCTAATGAGATCTGATACAAGCCTTGCATCACAAAGCCGCTGGAAATGATTTAGCATTGTCACTAAACCCAAACACAGCAGTTATGAGCGGTAATGGTTGTGCATAAAATTCAAAAAGTGGATAGCAGGGACAGCTGAGTCAGGATTAACGATGCCATTTTATGTGCAGCCATTGGATTCATTGTCAATGTTAACGTGACGAAGAATGAAACACTTAAAGTGGTGTGTGGATTCAAGTGTAGCGAAACACTGCAACTACAAATTGGATAGTATAATCGTATGTCGACGGCCCGAGCACCAGGTGGTGTGAAGGTCGTCTTAGAGTCTCTGTTTTTCATTCTTCTTCTGGTGAATGAATTCCCCGAAAATGCACCATTTTTGGAAAGTATGTGTATCCTGGTCAAAATGTTGCGAGTTTTTAACACATCTCACTCAAATTTAGTTCACGTCCATCACGACAGGAAGCATGGAATGCATTAAACTGAACCGGAAGTCAGCTATTTTGGGTAAACCTCTGCCATTTTGAGCAAATTTTAGGCCTCGTACAAATGAGTCACCAATGACCACAGCACAGATTTAACTTTAGTGATAATTTTGAGGATTCCTTCTGAGAAAGCAAGTGCGAGGGCCTGTTGCATCTTTAAATGACATTGTTTAAAAAAAAAAAAAGTGACTCAGAAAGTGAAAGAATTTGAAACTAATAAACACATTGACTCTTCAGAATCTACTTAAACAGATAACTTAGCATTTTTCTATTGATGATGTGCAAATGTGGTATTCTTCAAGCATAATGAACCATTTGCATACAGGATGCACAAAATGAATGGTCTTTTGTTGCTACCGACTTATCTGACACGGCTCATGAGTTTGCAGACTTACAGTAGGTCGATATGGAGGAATCCATACCCTGTTTCATATCACACTTATTACCAGCTTATGGGAAGCAACACATTGCATTTGCACACATTCTTTGAACTGCTCAGGGATTAATCCAAAGAAAGCGTCTGTGTCAATCTCTGCTCTTCTGCACAATGATAATGTTAAGATGTATAAAGCGGGCCAAGATGATGGTGTGTTTAACATAACAAAGGGGTTTTGCTTTCCATTGCTTCTCATGCTCTGGAAAACCTTGACTTAATTCAGGCTGCAGTCAGTGGTAGTCAATCTGCTATAAGCTTGTCTTTTATTATTTGCCTTGTTCTTTAAGCTGCTCTGGGCTTCTCTCTATTTCTTAACCCTCGCGGCATATTCTCGGCCTCCTCTATCCTCTCTATTTCCTGGTTGGATTTTCTTCCTTACTCTATATTTCTTATCTCTCAAAGTCGGCTGGTCGTCTCAGAATTGCAACCACTTAAATATATTTCTTGCTAACTCTTATGTATTTGGATTGGTAAGGTGACACTGTCAGTAGAAAAATATTTGAAGGCTATGATTGTCGTTGGGTAATACAGTGCAAAAGCCTTTGGAAGCACTATGATTATTATTTTTTGTTTCATAATGACTATATCATTCACTTGAGTCAAAAGTGATTCATAACCTTTCGAGTTAAGTTAGTGGATGCATCCATCCATCCATTTCATAGACTGTATCGCTTCTCATTCAGGATTTCGGGGAACTGGAACCTGTCCCAGATGAATTTAGACGAAAGGCAGATGACACCCTGGACTGGTTGCCAATCGATCATGGGGCAGGTTGGTTGGCTCATTCACCTTTCCTTCCATGCAGGCAGTGTGAGTTCACTTTCCACTTCATGACTTGTGGATGTCAGTGTGAGTGGTTGTCTGTTGCTATATGTGCCTTGCGATTAACTGGAAACTAGTCCAGGGTTAATCAGACATTCGCCGGAAGTCAGCTAGAATAAGATCTGGCCATGGGTGTCAATTACAATGGATGGATGGTCTATCTTTGGCTTTGAAATGATAGTTTTTGCCATAGTGTTTTATTAATATGTCAAAACTGAATGCTGTGACAAAGATCAATAACACAACAAAGTTATTCTCAAAAAATGATGGCAATAGAACTAAAAGTGTGTATGCCTTAGTAGAGGTTTCACAGTATAAGACTTGAGTGGGTGTTGGTTTTCCATTAATGAATTTACATGAGGTAATAGTGCCGGCTTGTCAGACAGAATGTAATTCCCATTTTCAGAATGCAATCGGTAACGAGTCTGACCTCTGACAAGTGGACCGTTCACAGCAGCGCGGAGAAAAAGAGAGCGTGGCTGACCTCAAAAGAAAAAAAAAAAGGATCTCTCGCTAAATTTCAGAAACATTAATTTACAGAGGCTTTCATATGAGAAAAGGGAGCGATGGGGAAACGATTAAATAGTTTCATGCATTGATAATATCCCATATTTTGTATCAGACAGAGGAAAGGACGGACCCAAGGGGAACAGATCAACAAATTGTCTCAGGGCTGGTATATCTTCTTAATTTCACAGGCCCTCATTTACAGGCATTGTCATAGAAAAGACGGGAGATTAAATTGCTTCATGCATTGAAAATGTCACTTTTTTTGTAAAAAGGGAGAGGAAGGAGATAGAGGGCATGAACTTGGTGGTCTTTCAGTCTGCAATTCTTCTTATTTCATTTCATTCTAAGACTGCTTCCAAAGCCCTTTCTCTGTTCATCAACTCACATTCAATTTTCACTCCACCGAAAAGGGAAACATAACATACTATATTGATTTGTGGTGACATTTAAGAGTTTTGCTTGCATCAACAAATTACAAAAGAAATACCTATATATTGCCCGGGTAACTAAAACACACCACAGCTTACCTGTCTGTGCTGCAGAATCCACTTGTTGTCCAAAACAACACTTGAATCAATCAATCAATGACAATGTCGGGCTGTATGATGTGTTTCTCCATTACATGAAACACAGGCAGCGTTGGATATTTGAAATCAGTTCCACTGATGCCCCTCAGCGCTAATATTGCATTCTGTTGAATTAAGCCCCCAAAACATCCGGACCGGTTTAATAAATGGGAATCCAGTGTTGGAGTGTGCATAATCACATGTGCCAGCATGTGCCCTGTGTCATTGAGTCTGTGAAACATACAGCAAGACTGTAGAATGTGATGAGTCGCGTCAAAGTTGATTAAAACAACCACATCAGTGTGCCTTAAAGTCCACTAGCTCAGTGCTAATACATAATGAAACGGTTTAGCTAGGCTAATAAATAGCATTGTGTTATGGTATGATCTCAATCTTATAATATCTTTGACCAATGGATATTTGAACACAAATGATGCAACAGTAAATTCACCCAAATACTCACTGGCGTATACAGTATTCTTTATCCTCTGTGGAGACCGACTGATGTATTGCAGCTTACTGACAATTTATATTACTGCGGATTACAAAGGAGCTGAGGCTGTCTTCATACACAGTATATTTACACA
This sequence comes from Hippocampus mohnikei, assembly GCA_026261675.1. Lineage (NCBI taxonomy): Eukaryota > Metazoa > Chordata > Actinopteri > Syngnathiformes > Syngnathidae > Hippocampus > Hippocampus mohnikei. The sequence goes on along the minus strand of JAKGUB010000106.1, from coordinate 8,176,579 downwards.
GTATATTCATATTTCTGTATACTGCTGCCAGGTAGGAGCAGCACTATGCCCATTGAATTGAGGCAAAACAACTGCCAAAACCCGTTTTGTTCTTTGCATTACATGTACATTTAATTATTTCATTACTGTATTATTATTATTGCTTTTTTTTTTAACTGAGTAGAATTTTTATAGAGTGCTATTCTTATTAAAAATCACATCACAAATAATTTGTTATTTTGAGGGGAAACTGGAACAGATCTGGCATTTCAATAAATGGAGTGTAACGAGTGTGTTCATAGAATGAACCAAACTCGCATCTCAAAACGCTACTGTCGTCCACAACTTGTGGCATCTCTTTTGGCCAACATGTATAAAACGTCTCACTTTCAGATTAAATGTACTCACTGAGTTTAGTTTTGATGAAAAATAAATAAATACACACACCTGTAAATTGATAAATGGTCTTGTTTACACAAGTGCACAGAGGGATTTTTTTCCTTCTTCACCATAAAAGCAGGTGTCACAGGTGAATGCAAAATCCCTAAAAGGATGGAATACACACATGCTGTGTGCTCATTAAATTTCCGGAGCTGTCAGATAAATTTTCTGCCTGTTATACACACATAATTAGGATTCAAAGTGCTACTCTGTGAATAGTATCAATTATTTTCTTTCACTTCACTTCCCTCTTCGGAGTCAGGTGGATTTATTCACATTTTCTGATATGACAGTGTGTTAATTGAGCCATTAGCTGGAGGTGTGAACAAGAGATGGAGACAAAAAAACTCTTTGCTTAGGTTCACAAGTGTATGCATCTGCTCCTTCAAAGGTGTTTTTTTATTTCAGTCGGATAACACCTGTTAATTAATAACAGCCTGAAATTTCCATGTGCTTTCCTTCCCTTCGAAAACAACTTTACTGGTGTTTGTCACAAAGCGAGAAGTTGTGCTAGCTCTTGAATGTTACATTTGCAGATTGCTTGTTAAATGGGGATTTCAAGTGTGTTAAAGTTCATCTGGGGATGTCATATCTGTTGCTGTGGATTCACCACGCTTCATTCCAATTAATTACCACACTGTAGCAATCGCTGAACATACTGACTTTATTACAGTCCCTAATGAAACTTGTTCCACAATAATTGGAATGCAGATAGATTGAACAGCTCATGATTCAAAAACAAACCATGATATGTATCAAATATGGTGTACATTAAAATAATGCAATGGTAGGTATGGTTATTAGCATTCAGTTTGTACTGAATGGAAAATAGGGACAAAAACGGCATGTGAAACCGTAGACATGTTATCCCTGTTGTTCTTGCTCTACTACTTCCTTATCTCTACAATGTCATTTTAGCCGCAAAAGTTTGAAGATGTTGGCTATCAACACAATGAGACTTGTGAAAATAGAGTGCTGCCTTGAAAGTCGAGTGACCCAACTTACAAGTTTTGGGAGATGAGAGCTGTCGTTTGGACAATTTTTTGTGGGGCTTGACTTGTGGGCAAAAATTTGAGATACAAGCACTATGTGGCAGCAGTCAACTCAATTCACTTTACAACTAGCAGCAGGTTGTCAGATAGTGAACAATTCTTCAAGAAAAGAGGCATCAAGCTGTTTCACTCCCAGTGCGAGTTTACCTCCAAAAAGCATAAAACAAAGAATTACACAATGTTGACTTAAAAAAGAAAAAAAAAACTTGGCATTCGATCTGCCTGTTTATGACTAGCATCCATGTAGCAATTTTGTAAGCTTAACGCAGCTAATATTGCAACACACTCACAGGCATATATTTATATACTATATTATCTTCTGACAAAAAAATAAAAATAAAACGACTATTCTAGCAGCTTACTTGAGACACTCACAGTAGCTGCGAAACTCGTTTTCATTTGTGTCTGCATGACTGTGTTGTTGTGCTCCCTGTTGTGTCCACCAGGAGCCCGAATGAATTAATCGTGATGGGCAAACCGTTTAGTTCTTTACATTCTATTTGATTATGTAATATGCTTTTGTAAAACACAATAAGCATCTCTATATTTTCATTGTTTCAATTAGCATTGGAGTGCAAAAAATATTGGTGCGCATGTGGCACTAGCAAATTCTGGAGTGTGACTGATTAAATATCCCTGCTGAGATAGTATTGATCTATCTATTTCTGTGACCGACACATGGCCCCGCTCAACACCACACCCGTCTGCAGGCTTTTGGAAAAATCTTTCAGGGGACCTGTAATATGGTGGTTGTGGTTTTTTTTTTGGGTCAACTTAAGACACTGCATCTATGGCTAGTACTTGCTGGATTTACCCATTCCTGTCCCACCATCGGGAACTTAACCCTTTCAAGGACAGCAGTCACGACAGTGGGCAGCTTATCATGTTATCAGGTTACAGGGTGCATGAAAGGGTTAATATATTTCCTATTTCGTGGTTTAAAAAGCAACATGGCGGAGTCGTGGTTACCACGCCTGCCTCAACTGTGTGTATTTAGCATGTTCTCCCCCAAGCTTGTGTGCATACTTTGTCTACCCCCACATAGGAAAAACATGCATCCATCCATTTTCTACCGTTTATCCGGAGTCAGGTTGCGGGGGCAGTAGCATTAGCAGGGAAGCCCAGACTTCCCTCTCCCCAGCCACTTCTTCCAGCTCTTCCTGGGGGATCCCGAGGCGTTCCCAGGCCAGCTGGGTGACATACTCTCTCCAGCCTGTCCTGTGTCATCCCCGGGGCCTCCTGCCGGTAGGACATGCCCGGAACACCTCACCAGGGAGGCGTTCAGTGGGCATCCTAATCAGATGCCCGAGCCAACTCATCTGGGCTCCTCTCGACGTGGAGGAGGAGCGGCTCGAATCTGAGCCCCTCCCGGATGAAACTTCTCACCTTACCTCTAAGGGAGAGCCTGCACACCCTGCGGAGGAAACTCATTTCCGCTGCTTGTATCCGGGATCTCATTCTTTCGGTCACGACCCATAGCTCGTGATCATAGATGACGGTTGGAACGTAGATCGACCGGTAAATTGAGAGCTTTGCCTTTTGGCTCAGCTCCTTCTTTACCACGACAGACCGATACAAAGTTCGCATCACAGCAGGCGCTGCACCAATCCGCCTGTCGATCTCTCGCTCCCTCCTGCCCTCCCTCGTGAACAAGACCCCAAGATGTTAGGTTAATTTAAGCCCCTGAATTGTCCCATTGTGTAAGCGCAAGTGTGAGTAGTTGTTTGCCTTGATGTGCTCTGTGATTGGCTGGCGACCTGGGTGTACACGCCCAAACTCAGCAGGGACGAGCTCCATCTCACCCGCGAACCTAATGAGGACAGGCGCGATATAAAATGGATGGCTAGTTTTAACAACCATCTGCAGTCGAAGTCTGTGATTTTACCATCCATGTGTTCAGGCTGCATTGGTCAATTTTCCGCTCTCCCACTGCGCATAGCATGTTCTTCCCGACGCACTGATTTATTTGTCAAGGTCTTGATGGATCAGGCCCACCAGCAGGGCGCATTCACATTTGCTCGATACCGCTGACAATGGGATTTTTTCATGTGGCGAGGCAATGGCCAGAAAGAGAGTATGACTGACCATTTAGTTGCACTAGGTTTGAATGCATTCAGAATTATGTATGTCCTGAAAAACATGCCAAATGTAAGGCAAAAAAAGCTTCTAGGCATTAATCTCATGAGATCTCTGAATGAATTCAAGCGCAAACGATAAGGTAGAAGAAACAAACTCTCTAGTGATGAGACACTATTCGAATTATTCATCCATATTCACTCTTACGCCAAAAGAAATAGGGAATTCCTTGCTTTTTATTCTCCGAGTTCATCTTTTAATTAAAATTTAAGCACTGTCGGTCAAATATCTTTTTCTGTTCTATTGGACACTTACTCTGGTGTAAAATGTCGCGGGTGAACACGATGGGCTCAAATCAAATACATTTTAGTATAGGACATGAATAATAAAACAATATAGAGTTTGCAACTGAAATTGATGCTCATTATAATGTATGAAAGAAATTTGAAAAATAAACAAGAACACCATACACAGAGAAACTTTCTTCAGCTCATTAAAATATTTCCAAATATTCATATCTAGAATCATTATTCAAGTGTAGACATAATTTCCTAATTTTAACCAAAGAAAGAGGTAAATTATGCGTGGGTGTATCGCAGGCCTTCTCCCCTGTGGTTCATTAGAAGCAATGGAATTCAATGACCCAGAAACTAAACCTAGTCCAAATCAATTAGCAGCAGACATACACATGCATACATTTGAGTTGCTAATTACAAAGGCGGGCTCCTCCTCGCAAGGAGGGGTTTCATCTTTGAAGAGCCATCAAATTGTGTATGATGTTATGCAAAATACAATATTTTGATTGGCTTCAGTGGTTTGATGTGTTTGAGGTGACAGTATGCGATGATTAATGGTTGGTTATTTTGGAACGGGTTGCAAGGTTTGCATGACACAGATACTAGTCGACCTTGTTACTTTGGTGGAATAGAAACAAACTTTCGAAAATGTTACCGAATTTCTCAATCAAGTGTGTTATCAGACCCTCATGAGGGTCGCGGGCGTGCTGGGGGGCCACCCGATCAAACAATGAAAATAACATGCTGGCGCATTTGTGTACTGTCTCTTTAAGAAAGTAGCAGGCAGCCTGCTGTGGAAGCGCTGGTCAGGAACTGGCCAGCAGGAGCGACACTTGGGAAGGAATCCCCAAAACTTTCCCCAAAGTCTTTACCTGTCCATTACGCGTCGCTTCCAGTTCGTCCGATGTGAAAACTACGCGCAATCAAGTGACGCTGAGCGATGAAGTGGGACGTCACCGAGGGCTTGGAGAAAAGAAACATGAGAAGAGGGGGGCAAAACTTGTGGAATGATGCCTGAGCGACTGCACGTTTCCCGACAAAGTTCAGCTAAGGTAGCTAACGTGAGCTAGCTCGGGATTCGGGCTGCTGAAATCGGATGGGAGTGTTTTGAAATGATGCGAAACTCCACATTTCTAACACATTTATTTCGACTGGTTCACGAGGAGACCAGCAGTTACGCATATACGTGTTGCGCTTGTAACGGAATGCTGCCTTGCTGGGCTTGTTACGTTAGCGTAGCTAGTTTCCACCTTACGAAGCTAATATATTTAGCTAAGTGACAGCAGATGATACCAACATCTGCCAAGGCAACTTTAGGGAACACTTGAGAGTATTATGCAGTGAAACGTCTCAAAAATAACCTGCACTGAAACTCCAACGGTACAAAAAGTCACTGAGATGCAATCGTCTGCCACCAATAAAGATGTGAAGGTTAAAAAAGTGATCCATAGAGAATAAAGAGTGTAGTACAGTGCAACGATGTTTGAATGTAGAAAATGCGTTATGGGCTGAAGAATCTAATTTAGAGCTTTTTGGCCATAATTTTGAAAGGTATGTTTGGTGCACAATATTTTGTTATAAGATACCATTCTATTATGTACTGTATAAAAACACATAGTCATAATATAATTAGGTAGAATATAAAAAACTAGAGCAGTTATTGACACGTTTCAATTGAGGTGTGCTGCAGTAATTTTATTTCGTCACATACAAAGAATGCATGCCTGTTAGTATTGGTATTTTACAGTATCTGTCTACAGGTGAAGGCGGTCCAGTGGTTAGTGCGTTGAACTCACAGTGTAGAGGTCATGGATACAATCCCGGCTCTGGCCTTCCTGTGTGGAGTTTGCTTGTTCTCCCCGGGCCTTCGTGGGTTTTCTCTGGGTGCTCCGGTTTCCTTCCATATTCCAAAAACATGCATGGCAGGCTGATTGAACACTCAAAATTGTCCCTAGGTGTGAGTGTGAGGGCGGATGGTTGTTCGTCTCTGTGTGCCCTGCGATTGTCTGTCACCCAGTTCAAGGTGTCTCTCGCCTACTGCCTGAATACAGCTGGGATAGGCTCCAGCACCCCCCACAACCCTTGGGAGGAATAAAGCCGATTGGAAAATTGATGGATGGATGGATGGATGTCTACATGTGTCGCTGCACCTTTTGTGTTATATCTGTAGCTCAAGGGGTCATGCACAATGATGATTTTTGGTAGTCCATCCATGGCATTTTCCCATTTTGTACAGTATTAGCATTAAGCTAGCAGACTTAAAGCCGTTATATATTTGTCTCAAATACAAGTCTTTGTTTAAAGTTTAGTTTAACTGTAAACTTCAACCCGGAGTGGCAGTTAACGTCTTGAAGCCTCTTTTTGGAGAATTGTTTGTCTTCCAACTGCTGCTTGTTGTGAAGTGAGTTGAGTTCACTGCCGCCACACAGCGCTCGTATTTTGAATTTTTTGTGCGCAAGTTAAAGCAGAGAAAATCTTGAAAAGCTGCACCACTTTTCAGTTGGTCATTTTTACTCCCCTCAAGAATGTCAATCGAGTTGTGCAGTTATGTTATAGGTCACTTTAATGATGGAAAAACAGATTTATTTTGGATCGTTTTTTTTTACATCAGTAATCATTTGAACAGGTTGTGTAAACCTTTTACATCCCTCGTATTATATTTGATGCTGTTTAACCTGTGGCTTTAAAAGTCATGGTTCCCCATTTTAAACACCAGACACAGTGTTTGTCAGAAGTATTGTGACGTGACAACTCTCATTAGCTCAGGTCATTTTGCTCAGCATTTGTGGTTCCATGTACACCACGACTCACTGACATTTTCTTCCACTCACTGTGTGCTTGCTTCCCCCAGGCTTCCAGTGCACTGTTCTACCACTCTGCAGTTTTATCCACTACGACACAGCTCTCCTGCCATCACCTAAAACCTCAGGGAAGAGTCCCACAATGAAAGTGACAGTGACATTTGGACAGATGGGTGTGGTGGTTCCTTGTAAAGAGGGATGGACTGTGAGGGATCTCATCCAACAAGCCACCCTGAGATACAGAAAACTGCTGGAAAAGGTACTGTCAACTTGGAACTTGCTCGCTGTATCATTTTAAGCATATCCTGTCATGAGATTTAACAACTGTTCTAAATAAATCCATTCAAATGTGACTGCAACTCTTCATTTATTATTTCATCAGTTCAATTAAAAAGTGAAAGACTTATTCATTACACACAGAAAAATACTTCTTAGAATCTTAAATTTCTATACCAAATATCGATTTGACTGATTTAGTTTCTTGAGGAGGTGAATTCGAGATTCTCTTTTTCTCTAAACAGTCATCAAAAGTATTGGATTATTATAATTGTTTTTAAAAACAGGAAATGTTCCACTCTGGCCAAATTCACTTTATAACTGACATGGAAGTGCTACACTCTACACTACATGCAAAGTATTCCCGGAACTTCCCTCTGAAGTATTTTTCAAATAAACTTTTGATGCCTTTAATGAAAATAAAGAAATACTTTTAGTACAGGACTATAAATCAATAACTTCATTTGCTGATGTAATTGGCGTGAGTTCCTCTGCATTATTCACAATAACTTCCGTTTACGGCATCTGGTTGCATGTGTTACTTCACTTTCTTGTTTTTACTTGTCAAAGCAATGAAATCTCACAGGTTGTAATTTGATTAAAAAGACGAACAGAACAACTGACTTTGTTAGACCAGCATGGGATATAATTGCGTTAAAGCCGCACTCTTAAAATCTATTCATCCTGAAATTTGCATATATAAAGTGATGTGACAGTGCCTGTGTGCAAACATCAAAGTAAACATGTTTGAATCTCAATGAGGAATGATTAAATTACAAAAATATGTGTTGCATGCATTTAGTCTGTGGTCTCCTTGGACATTTTACCTGGCTTGACTGACCCATAACACAGCGGTGAGCTATTGTACATGCTTGTGGCGAATGGGATGAACTATGTCCAAAAAGATTTTTTATGACAGCAGAGATGAATGAGTCACTTTAGTGTCTTGCAGTAATGTGTATTGTAGGAGATAGGATGGACTATGTTAGGTCACTCACCTGATGTGTCTCCTGCACTCATATGTCTACAGTTGTCAACTAGTACAGCTGCAAAAATAATATTGCAGGAGCAATTACGAGCAATACACTTTGGTTAGGATTGTTATTGCTGACTTTGAATGCCAATTTTTTTTCATGTCATCTGGAATCCAACCGTTGACTACCACCAGCATCTATGTATTCGTCAGTTATGTTTTTCAACGGTTAAGAGGGCCTTGTCCAGCTTGTCTGTGAAATTCAGGTATGGAAACTGTTGAAACACTGTAGATGGTGGTGTTGCATTGCTTTGGAATTGAGATCAGCAAAGCCTTGGGTGGAAGACCAAGATTAGGGGAGTGGGGTTTGGGGGGGGCTATCTCGGCTTGTCATGTCAACCATGAGGGAGAGAAATTCCAACACAATTGAAGTCGGAGAAGTTTAGGAACCTCACACTTGAACAAGTATGTATGTATATAGTATGAACAGTACTGAATGTTGTGGTAGCGAATATAAAGTTTGAATTGCCATCGTGAGAAAAGATGGAGTGAATGAGGAACGGTAAAGTGGAAATATTAGCGTCAAAGTCAGCGTTCAATTTGTTTTCCCCAAAAGTGTGTTTTTTCTGCTTTGTTGTCAATAACTGGTGATTTTGATAGAACCAACCCTTGTTCTACTGCTGATTACGAAAGATTGAAATAAGGTAGAAAACAAGCTCAGTGCTTACAGTATATTACCACAGAACAAAATAGTTAGTCTTGAAAGAAAAAATGTTCAATAAACATCTGGCCACATGGGAACTCTTATTTGAAGACGGGAGGCAGGGAATGAGGTCATGACTAAATAACTGCAAATGACATTTTTTATTCCCCATACCTGACAATATGTGTGGCATACACAAATAGATTCCTAACAAGCATTTACAAGACATTTTTCATTGGCCCGAGGCTATTTCAAACTCAATGTTTATTGATTTCAAAGACTACAACGAGTGGTCCATTTGGTTGGAATCACATTTCAGCCATCACATTTATTGTCAGTTTTATAATCATAACAATGTTTATGAACAACAGGAAGGCTGATGAAAATAGCTTTTTTTATGGAGCAACATAACTTTCAGAATATTGAGCGTCCACAGCCCCCTCCCACTTTCCGAAGCCATACAATTATTAACATCGTTGTCATATTTAATATTGTAAAAGGACCCTATGATTTCCACATCGGAAAGTCTCCGCCAAAGCCACAGAGGTCCAGCTCTCCGTAATTGCCACATGAAAAATTGAACGCATATCTGATTTGAATTGCGATGTGCCAGACAGGAGGCTGCATGACTCGTTTCCTCTTAAGTTGTGAGTTGGTGTAAAATGCAAATGTGTCCCTCCCTAGATTCCTTTTGTTGATTCCCTGTGCTACTCTCAGGGCAGCAATCCTGCTCCTCCCATCAGATAACCAAATCTCCTCAGTGAACTCCTAAATACCGGCTGGTATTTAAACAGCACAGCAAAGGCGGACGTACGCCTGCATGGTCTCAGTAGGACTCAATAGTGAAATGTCCACACAGTGTGTTTAATCTCTTCCCCACTGTTTTAGCCTTGTCATGTCTTTTCATCTATCTATATATCAACCCTCTATGCCCAGTGCTCCCATGTGTTTTGTCCCGTCATACTATTTATCATCCTTTCTTTTTCTCTAGTGTACCCTTCATTTTGTGCAGAGCGTGCCTGTTAAATCCAAATTACCCCATGGGGATAAATAAAGTTTCCTGAATCTGAATCCTGAATTTTCTATGTAGCCTCAATGGTTGCCCCCCCCCCCCCCCCACACACTTTTTGACCTCTGATTCCTCCTTAAATACGACTTGTTAAGGTAACGCTGTGCTAGGTCTAATTTGAGATAAGCACATTTATGATTAGGTCCCTAATATGGATGGGAATTTCACTTAATTTGCCTATGGGCTTAATTTATAGTCAAGTCAATTAGTGGCGGGCCGGTGGGCGAGTGATTAGTTTATCGACGTCACAGTGCAGAGGTCGTGGGTTCGATCCCGGCTCCGGCCTTTCTGTGTGCATGTTCTCCCCGGGCCTGTGTGGGTTTTATCCGGGTACTCCAGTTTCCTCCCCCATTCCAAAAACATGCATGGCAGGCTGATTGGACACTCTAAATAATCCCTCGTTGTGGGTCTGAGCGCGGATGGTTGTTCGTCTCTGTGTGCCTTGTGACACAGCTGGGATAGGCTCCAATCATGCCCCGCAACCTTTGTGAGGATAAAGCCGATCTGAAAATGGATGGATGGATGGAATTCATCAATTAGTTGCTCTTCTTTCCTCCATGTATTATTTCAGAATGTTCTGAATGCCTGTTTTGATGCGAGTTTTAAGAAAAACCAGTTCAGATGGAATCAACGGCGCTATCTTACGTATGGATTTCGTTTTCTCGAATGACCGACGACATAAAACAGAAATCCTCTCATGCGACACTCGGCCTTTTCCACAACAAACACAGGGCTGTGAGATTCGAATGCAGCGACATATGTATACGGTATCCTCACACAGTACTCCCTCGTATCAAACAGCGCAAGCAGATCAAACTAAAATGCACAACACCGGTCATGGAAGATCCAATTCCAAAGTCCCGTGTTCACAGAAAGCTTCTCAATATTGGATGAGTCCCATCAAGCTAGTGAAAATGGCCCACAAGCAGGAAGTAGAACCCTACCCTGAAAAAAACACAACAAAAACAACAATGGTGCTAAAACTCGATTCATACTTTGGAGGATATCTGCAGTTATCTAAATGCCTTTTGGCTTTCACTTCCCACTATGACAGAATTATTGGTCAAACATTAAACTTTCTCACCTGTTTTGATGTGTGAACTTAAAAATAGCACTAAGTAGTGAATAACAACAGTGGTTTTTGCTCCCTGGCTCCCCTAACATGACTTGAAGTGTAATTTTTAAGCCGCTGTGGCAGCTTGAAGCTGAAGAAAGTCCATGGCCAGAGTCTCAGGCAGCTGCGCCATTGAGCAAATGTGCTAACCGTGAACAAAACCTGTCAACAGCACAACACCATTTGTTGAAATAGCATTTGTGGTAAAGTAAACACCAACCCCGCACTAAAACAACGAGATGTGAACTGTAATGTATTAGATCCTGGGTTGCCATCACAAGCCTAGCTTTGCAATCAAAACGCTGTTAGCGGTTCAGCTTGAACTTGATTCGGCTGTCCCGTAAATGACTTCTGATGAAAGTAAAAACAGCATGACACTCTTGTGGAATGTAATATTTGAATATTTCCTGCAGGCCTCAATGTGTGGAGCTTCTGAACACGACTTGGCGGTTCTCCTTGGAGGTGTTTTTTAATAATTTATGGTGCACCCGTAATTTTATATTCTCATGCATTTTTAAATTCTTGCAGTATAATTGATACAGTATTATTATTATCCCTGATCAGTGTAGACTTTGATTTGTGACTTACTTTTTTTGAAGTTTCCGCCACAGCAGCCGCATTTTTGCCATCCTGTAAATGTTCCCAGAGACGGACATTTCTCCAGGTGTGTTTTCCTGCAGCTAGATTTAATGGCCTCGCTGTCTCTTGTATTGATTAAATCTCCGGTACTAGTTTTCTCCCTCCCTTGGTGAATGTTATGCCTTGTTAAGCACATGCACATGTCTGTGTTGGCAACGTTTTTGCAGCGTTTTTGTACAACAAGTGTTCAGTCTTAGTTAAGACCCTTTTTAAGTGGTGCAGACCTTGTTGAGCTTTCACCATTTTTTACTTTGGGTATTGTATTTGTTCCCCTCCATTCCTCCTATATGGAAAAAAGTATCAATTATCTTATGTTTTGTCCCTCTTTTTTTCCTCTTATTTTCACAAATGTTCTTGCTGTATATATATATATAATCTAGTTTGTTTCCTCATTTCAGTTGATGTTTCCAGGGTGTTGCTGTGTGTGTGGATGCACTGTCCATACTCCGATCCCTCCCGGCTCTATGCAAATATCTTTCGAAAAAAGTCGCCGAGACAGCTCGCCTGTTGTTTGTTTATTTCCATGACATCTGCTTCTGTGATTCATCATACTTCAGAGTATTTTTTAAGCTCGATCCAAAATCTCCTCCACCACCCCTCCGCCCCTCTCCACATGCTTCCTTGTGGCAGACATTAACTGTCTTACGAATCTGCTACATTGTTAGTCACTCTCACTCCAGGACTGTAAAAGCAACTTTGCTTTTGGACATTTGAATGCGGTGGAATAGGTCGTCACTACAATGGTGTTTGCGTGGGTTTGGATTCTTTAAAATGTACACTGACTGAACTGAACTTCTGACATATATTCTTCTAATATAAATGGAAAAAGTTAGAAATAAAAAAAATAAATAAAAAATTGGAATGCCTGACAGGTGGTGGAAGAACTGCAAAAGTTATTCTAAATAGTGGTAAAATACGCAGAAGTATAATTGAGTCAATTAATTCCACAGCAGAGATGATGAATGTTATATGCCTTTAGATGAAAGATTGGCTGGAAGGTGCAGAGTTGGTTTTTCTGGGGGAGTTGCCAGGAAGTTCATTGCTTGTTGGCACACTTCTTAATTACCTTCATACAGCAGATAAGATGCTGGTTGTGTGCTATTAGAGGCTTTTATCTATCTGGCTTAGCTTTTGCCAAAGTGTATTTTACAACTTTAGTTTACGTATGTCATAGTATACAGTATCTACAGGTGTTCTTAACATTAGATTAATGAGGTCATATACTTTGTAAGGGTCCTGGACTATGTAAGATGAACATCATTAATTGGAAGAAGAATACATTTTATTTATTTATTTTTGGGCTGTAATGGTATGAATCTAATGCACTGATTTTTCACTGCGCCACAAGAAGATATTCCTGGAATACTTTGTTGCCCGAGCAAGCTGTCTATTTTATATTGGTCTTCCTCGATCTAATAGTTAAATTTGAGGTCTGAGCTAACGCTGAATGACAACTCACCATGTGGCACTGGGTCATGAAAAGATGAGGTGTCTTATGAACAATGGTGAGTAATGGTTACCGTGTCTATTTCCGACCTCGTAGCCCTTTGTTTCCGTGCCTTGGATTTTCACAGAAGACGCACTTTGTCAAAGATAGGTCGTGTGACGGTTAATCACCAATTCAATCTCCTTCAGGCATGTTCCGTATTTATTAGGGCACCTGAAAGCTACTGTTATACAGTCGTGATGTGGACAGTTGAGACTTGCTCTCAGAAAATCCTTTGCCTCTGGAGTATTCTGAAAACCACGTATTTAATGAGATACAACCATCTAACATTTTGATTTGTACATGCTCTTCGGTTCGTCATGATTCATGTGCGCGCATGTGAGTGCATGGTATTTCCCAGCTTCTGTGCTGTGGCACGATGTTGTTTAACAACCAACTACAACCAACTATGTGTAGGCGGCTGTCCAATGCAGCGTCTCTGTCATCAATCACAGACCTAACGCTGCGGATAAAAGGAGTGGGGCGGCAGTGAGAATAGTTCAGGATGGTAATGATAATGGTAATCTATTGTAGTTGTCCAGCACAAGATGCCAAATATCCAAATGAAGAAACAATGGTGAGAAGTATGAACATAGGAGAGTGGAGGGAGGAAATACAGGTACCTAGTTTTTGATCTTGAATTGTCAGTAAACCTGTGTACCTGTCATTCAAAACAAAGCAAATCTTAATTTTGACAAACAATGCTTAGATGAGCAATGAAAGTTGTGTAACGAATTCACCTGAGTGTGACTTTTAATTTAATTTTTATTTTTTTTTTACACACAACCTGAAGTCATGTTTTGTTTATAGTAAGAATAATAATAAAAACAGTGCAACATAAATGATAAATGTGTGAAATATGGCAAACTACTCGCAACACAAACACATGTGACAAGGATTAAGGTCCTTATTTCTTGCATACCGCAATGCATTCTGGGAACCGAAAAGGAAAGTTAAAAAAAAATTTTTAATCCATATATTTACACTTGTCCCCTGCTATTTGCGGAGAATATGGACCAGGTTGGGTCATGAATAGTGAAAATCCTCTTATACTTAACATCCATTTAAAAGTATTGTTTTTTAAATCCATTTATGCATTTGAGCTCTAGTTCCAACTTTTATCAACTGGAATGTGTTTCCAGTTATCAAGGTAGCCCATCCCTTTTGACTTAGGGTCAGAGGCTCAGATGAATCACCGTTCAATCCCAGGGAAGCAAAATTCCACAATAAAGAGTTATTTTCTTTTCACCGGGTTGTGTCATCTTTTTGTATCAACTGTATTGCATCTTCTCTTGAAGCCCATGTGGAACTTTTTTTTTTTTGATCCTTCAAAATATTGGAGTATTGGAGAATTGAATGAAATTGCACGACTGAACAGTTCGACTCGGAAATCCTAATGTTTGATAGATGTTTGAATAGATTACATCTTGACTTGCATGCATTTTCTCTTTTGTTGCATAGGAAGGGGAATTTGTGGTTCGGACGCACCATGTTGAATACTGTGATGGAGGGATTCTTGACCCTGATGATATACTGAGTGATCTTGTGGAGGACAAGGACAAGGTAAGAACTCGACATTATAGGCTCAGCAGCAAAATGCAAATGTAATGGTTGAACTCGCCTTTAGCTTTTTAAGACTTATTAACATTTCACCGATGAGCACTAAACCCATACTGCCCAAGCTTCCTCTCACAAGTATTTTTCTTCCATGAGGTTTTTATCATATCATACCCTCTGCAAATGATCCGGTTTAAGGGCTTCTTCACTGACATAGTATCTTTCTTTTTTTAAATGTATGTATGTATTTTTTTATTTCATAATCCCATCTCCATTAATAAACAAGGCTGCATCTACTGTTACATATCACACAATGCTCCTTCATTATATTACTTTGCAGCTTCCAACTGTACGTCTTCGGTATTTATTCATATAAAATGGTTTCTAGGAGCTCATTAAAATTCATAATTTTTGTAGCTTTTTTTCCATGATCTTTTATAGAAGTTTTTTTTGGAAGCATTTTCCTCCTACTCCACTAGTGAACTGGATGTTGCGAAGGTAACAAAGCTTAAAATAGGAGGGTTATGCACTAGACTCAAACTTAGCCACACAGTAGCTGTCAGCCCACACCAGTAGGTGCTAGTTCACGCTATAATTTACATAATGGTTCTCCCTCACACTGAAGTTCCACTCGTATTGCCTTTCCCTTAAAGTTATCTTTTTTTTTCTTCTTTACTCCCTTGAACTCTGCTGCACTTCAGACCGAAACTCTCCCTCTTTAGTTTGCTTTGTGGACATTTCCTATCAGCTCCTTTATTATTGAAAGATGACATTCCAAAAGGGACACACTGTTTTACATTCCAGCTCTAGCGTGATTCTGTTTGCCCTTCCACACAGCTTCATACTCTACACATTGCTTCCAAAGCTAAGCACTTTGTCACTGTGAAGTTCTTTGCTCTTTTGATGTTAACGTAGTTTCCAACCCTCCTGATAAATCGTCATTTGTGACGAAAGATGCCGAAAGATGTTCATGTTGAAAATCTGATTAGAGTATATATTTATACATATATTATTTCTGCCCGTTTTCCACCTACTGGCAATTTAAATCAAACAAAATATTGTTTTATTTTGCGCTCGCCAAAATTGAGCAGATTATTGGTTCTAACTCAACAATATGTTTGTTTGCCTCTTCCACTAACACTTCAAACTTCAAAGTTCCCTTCGTAGATACGGTCCTCATCCACATGCTCACTGAAGACAACCATCAGCGCTACCTTCAGCGCAAACCCCTCTTTTAAGTTGGCTGCTCCCCACCAATTTTACAACTGTTACGATCAGCACCCGCAATCTTTTCGAGTAAACTTAGATCTAAGTAAAATATCACAATCTTAGTTAATCACATACAACACGGCCACCAGCAACTCAACAGACGAGCAATTTTGTGCCCGCTATTTGGGATATTAGTAAATTAGACCAATATGTTCGCTTTATCCATTTCATTTGGTTACGCATGTCAATGCTTACATATCTTGGCCTGTTGTAGGACTGGGCCACATCAGCTTAAAAGCAGTCTCAGTATCTATGTGCGCTTACACACAGAATGCATCTCTCCATTACCCTGTATTTTGAGTTAAGTGCACACATTGTGCCATATTCATTTATATATCATATAATAGATGACACAATCTTACATGCTGTGATTTTTTTTTTTTTGTTAAATGTTCTAGGGCGCTTTGGTACTACCGCGTAATTGTATACACACATCACAAACTACAACGAGGCTCAACAGGAATAAGCATGCAAAGGCACAGATATTAGCTGCCGGTGACATGCAGACCGAAGGCATTTCATTTGCATGTTGCACACCGGAGCTTGTAAATTGCATTTTCTGTTAACTTTAATTTTTGGTCATTATTGCTATTTCCTAACAGCATTGCCGCTGATGCTACTTTGAGTCCATGTCAACCACCCGAAGCGATGACTACTAAATACTAGAAACAAAGACAAAAAAACTCTTTCCTGAAATGAGATTGCATCTCTCATAGCAAGTAGATTCTGAGATGTTTATTTTTCTATCGTGTAATGTCAGCTTTCTAAAGTTAAGTGAACGAACGTGAAAGACAAACACACTCTAAGGTTTCTGTCACACACCCAGTGTATGGCTATGCAAACACTTTCTTGGTCACCTTTGCCATCTCGGGCCCTCCATGTGAAGTGGCCAGCCGGTAGGAATAATATTGACCTTGGATTAAAGAAAGCAGTGTACCTTATTGCTTTCACACGTTGGAATGGTTTCATTTACAGAGAATCGTAGTGTGTTTATGTAGGGGCTGCTAACATTTATACACATTTTTGGTGCACGTTTGTTGTGGCATTAAAGTCTTTTTTTTAGCCGTTTTTCAAGGCTAAAACTACCTTGTTCTCATTTTATGAGTATGTATAAGAGCAAACAAATTTTAAACCTTTTATCAACCAACTTCAGCTACTGATAGAATGATACAACATAATCACCATTACAAATAACTACCGGTCCTTTGAAATGTACCGTTTCTCAGTGTGTTTACCTAATAGTGTTCTTTACAGTAACCACGGTGTTCTGTTTAATTTCTTTACATGGGACTCTGATGCCATTTTTGACATTTGATGCTTCTTGACAGTGTTTCCATTTCATCATTCTGATGTCCAACTGTAGTTGGAGGTCCTTGAATCATGGCGGTAGGCATATACAGTATCTGGCTGGAGAAGGGGTTAGATTAGGGGCGTCACACTCTTTTTTGTCGCGGGCCACATACCCTTTTCCTTGGACGGCCATTATGACTGTGAAAGCATTTAAAGAAGTCAAGAATAATGGTTTATTCAACGATTGTTGAAGTTACTGTAATGAGGGGTTTGGTAACAAGAAAATGTTTACAATGTCTCTCTTATTTATTACATCGGAGAAGTTTAAATTTTGGTCCAGATTTTCACAATCATGGTAGAAGTCGACATGTTCCATTGCCTTCCCCGGGCCACATAAAATGATGTGGCGGGCCAGATTTGGCCCCCTGGCCTTGAGTTTGACACCTGTGGATTAGATGTTAGTTCTTAAGAAGGATAGAGAGACCTTGGATGATCTACAATATCTGGGATCATTTATGAGCTGTATTATGAATTATATTTGATGGGGCTGCGGCCCCATTCGTAAACTATATTTTCTCTGGCTCACTTATCAGGACATTTTTTCAGAGCTGCTTTAATCTTTGTGTATTTTGTACACATATTGTGTACATGTGGAGCTGAACTACAATGATGCACACTGTGATTTATCACATCAATTATTCTTTGTTAGTAATTGGAATTTACTCATGCATTGCCATATGCTTAAAAAATAGAGATCCCCATACTGCCAAGATGTTCTCAAGCTGTTTCTGTTCTTAATCAGCAGTAGAACATGGGCTGTCTCACCAAAAACACGAGTTTCTGACCAAATAACAGAGAATACGAGCTTTTTGTGAAAGGCAATACAGTGACGATGACGCTGATGTTTTGTGCTTATCAAGTCAAGTACAACTTTATTGTTAAATGTGACGCCTCCAAACGACCGATGGCAAAATCATTTATGTAGCCCTAATTTATTTAGAGAAGTCAAAACTCACCCCTAATCTTAATCCTCATGTTACAGTGGTTTACAAACCTGAATTTCACAGACAAGCTGGGCGAGACCCACCATTGAAAAACATGCTTGACGAATAATTCTTTTGGGTGACGCTAAAGGGTTGGAAATTCAGATGGCAAACATAAAAATCGGCAGTGAATGAGTTAAGCAAATTCAAAACGAAATATTTAACATTTTAAGAAATGTTAGAATGTAATAACATACATGATGTAGCGTAATGATCTCGCTTTGAGTTTTGTTTGAAAACAAAATGATGATGGTCTACCTTCAAAATTATTATCAGTCAGTCTTCAAATGTGCTTTTGAAACAAAAATGAAAATGGTTTTCTGTTGTCTCTGCGCTGCGAATTTGACAACTCCAGATTCGGGGCTTTGCTTTCCGCAATGTCCCGTGATAATTGCTGCATGGATTATCTTTTGTCACCAAAAACATGTCTACTTAGTATCCTGAGACAACAAGAACATTACACAAAAACACATTGATCATCAAACTAATCTATTTGAATCATGTTATTTGATCACACCTCCGAATGAATCATCAGTGACAGCCTTAACAAGAGTTGGTTTGTATTTTTACGTCTTGTCCATTAACTTCCTTCCTGTATCATGACTGACAGATGGGTTAATGATATAAGTGACCAGGTCTTTGTCATCTTGCTTAACAAACCCCACTTTCAGACACTTCATTACAATAGTTAATCATCACGATGAATCCATGAGGAGGTGGGCTTCATCATAAACACACACACACACACACACACACACACACACACACACACACACACATATATTTCCCGATTTCCTGCATCCATCAATTATAGTTGGACCTCAGGTGGAGCTGTGTTTCCTTAATTAAGAGTTGAGGTCCATGAAGAGTAGGGGCTTCATCGTTTATTATACTCATAATTAACCGTTTCCTTTTCACCCTATCAGCTTCTCACTCGGTTTCATTTCAATCACCCTGTTAACCCCTTCTCCTTATCACTTAAAATCAATCTCCCATCGCTTGTTGATTGGCTCCTTCTTGCTGTCACCTTGCACCCATGGCACACACAGTGTCCCTATCAAGCGCACATTTGCCTCTATTTCGCGATCTCCTCCTCACTTCTTTAATTACCCGCCTCCCGGTGTGTTTCATTCCATTCACACCAGCAATTAACCCCTTTTTCCTCTTGCCCTCTCCTGCTTCGTCTCCTCATATGCTCTTACAAATTGCACCTATTTGTCTCGTTCGGACTCTCTTAATTCACCTATTGCCGCTGTTTCTTAATCTCTCTGGCTTTCTGGCTCATTCTCCTGTAGAGTAAACGCCTTGACTCAATTAACCCCCTCCCATGGTTGCTAGCTAAAGGTCAACATATGTATCAGGACTGGTCACATCAAGATGTGACTCAAACATGATTGAATTCATTAGAAGATGCGGTAAAAGAGATGACGAATGAGGTAAGAGACGGGACGGGAGGGGGGGGGGGACTTGGTGAGGAGGCCAAAGCATGACCAAATGCGAGCAGGTGATTTAGGATATGGAGCGAGAAATTACTTCCTTAATCAAATCATGTAGAATGAAGCGACCAAAACACGGAAGTTGAGCTAGAGAGGCAACAAAAAGCTTGATTTATTGCGAATAGGAATGTTTAGCAAAATTTTTCTCAAGGGCATGCCCATTTCATTTTTACAGAAGTACAGGATTCATGACGGTCACAATATATAAGTGGTTTGGAGTTTCCAAACTCAGCGCAATGAACTAGATGGTGCAGCGGCATAAAGTGTTGTGAACTAAGGTTGGGTATCATTTCAATTTGGAGGATACCGGTTCTGATTCTGCTTCCTTGATTCAGTTCCATTTCCTATTTTCACTTCTGAGTCTTTATTTTGGATGAAATTGTTTGAACTTTATAAATGTTGTAATCCTTTATCTATTTAAACCGTTTATGAATCACAGTTGCTGTGATTTTCTCAAAGGGCTATTATTTAACCAGTCCTGTGTATTTATATCAAACCTATTGACATTGAATGTTATGTAACGAGTAGGGATGTAATGCTATTCAAATGTCATGATATGATACCTCATGATACAAAAATTATAAAAAAATATACAAAGTCGTTCACAGTGTTGTGTAACGACTTCAAGCGGGCAAAAATGTATGCATGTTGGTGGAGACGTGCTGCTTTTCATATCGTAACATGACAGTGATGATATCATGGCAGTTTTAATATCGCTATCACACCCCTAATGACGTAGTATTCAGTGATTTCCGTAACAAATAACAGACAATCACAAACAAATTCATCGGAGGATGGACACATTCCTAAATGTATTTTTGTATTGTTGAATGTGTTTTCAGCTTGAAAGACTTATAGTATCATCTAAGCAAACTCTCAAATCCATGAAAGCTGCACAGAAAGGCCTACTACACATCGGCGTTCGGCTAGGAGGGTGTTCTAATCAGTGACACCTGACAGAAAGCAATTCCAACTTCAAAAGCTACTCAGACATACATTGTTGTGTGGCAAGGTAATTGAATGAGATAAGAGGTTAGAAAAAAGGAGAAAATGAATGTTCACTTTGAATGGGATTTGGAGATGTATGCTAAAGCTTTGTATTAAGATAAACCATTAGTTAAATTAAAAAAAAGAGAGAGAGTGCGTAAGCTACACAAAAAATGGATTGATTTGCTCTCCTCAAGAGTTCATTTGCTGTGATTAAAAGTGGACCCGACTAAGTGGGGGGAAGGACTCGAGTTCGCTAGTGTGAAAGCGCCCTTCGATGCCTTCTGTCGAATCTTTGGATCAGCTGCAATTGCTTGCACAGAATGTGTCCATCTGGGCTAAGAGGCTGCATAATGCTCTTCCATATGGCCTTGTGTGGTCTACACACACTAGGAGGTAGTCTTTTGTAAGGGTTACACACACATACATTCCCAGATTAACAATATTCTTTTATGACACAGAATGTATTTAGTATTTGTAAGCATAGAAGGACATCTGCTTTCACCTGCCTACCTGATTGAACCAGGAGTAGGAAACTCTGGTCCTGGCAGTCCTGCTTGTTATAGAAATTCCACTCTTCCAACAGATTCAAATGATCAGAATCGTTATCAGGTTCTACCGAGATTACTGATGTGAGACACACACACACACACACACACACACACACACACACACACACACACACACACACACACACACACACACACACACACACACACACACACACACACACACACACACACACACACACACACTTTGACTGTGTTCCTCTCAGTTTGAGAATATTCTAATGGAAGGTGCGCAGACTGTTTCTGGGTTTTATTTAGGACCGTTATATACGAATGTCAGCACTTCATACATAAGGGACATAGTTTGTAGGACAGTGACCCTCATATGTATCAGGCTGTGGCTTTACTGGCAACCTCTGCTTTCTTTATTCTTTACCACTTTATCTATGGCACAAACACCCAGAGCCACATATGTCCACAAACGCAGGTCTATTCAGCGTTTGTGTGGAGGCCCCTAGAACCCAGTGTTGACCAGCTCTGTCCCATGTTAAGCTAAACGCAGACTCAGTGCTATGTTCAATAGATGGGGATTCCACTATATAACAAGGCGGGTGGGAGCCGGGTGTCGCACACACGAAGAGGAAGGACACAAATGGAGGCCGTTGTCAAGTAGTCGTTCCACACACACACTCATTGGAATGCTGGGCTCCTTGGACGTCCTTTATAGTGTCCTCATCCACAAGGTGATGTAAACCAAAGACAACAATTGTCTTTGTTCGGTTTGAGGAACTATATTTCCTGTGGTGGTGTGGATGTACAGAGCATTGTAGTAATTGTGTCGATTTTATTCATGCACCTGCTTTATCTTTTCCATCTTTTCTATGACTTTCAGCTTTCCACAAATGAGTTGGAAGATTAGAGTATTTGAAGAATTCCTGAAAATGATCAGATGCCTTATGGTTGTGTGTTTTTATTTTTTTTTGATCAGCTGATGGCTGTGTATGAAGAACAGGAAGCCCAAGAGAGGGATGCAGCCAACACAAGCCCTTCCCCCAGCCATGATCGCTACCAGGCTGAGCTGTCTGTCTTCCAGCCAATCACGGGAGGAGAGATAGAAGTCAATTCATCAGCTCTCAAGTCAAGTGAGTATTGGGGAAAAAAAAAGATGAGGGTTAGCAATAGCATCCAATAGCATCTTTTTCAGACCAACTACCACTATAAGTACTTGGGTGAAAACGTAAACGGGGTACATTCAAAAGAGTTTGTACGGTATATGGTGCTGGATGCGCTGGCTGTCTGAATGTGTCAGTCTAATTTTTGTGATAGCAGTGAGATGTTTTAGCAGGTATCAAAGTCATACTCAGGATGCCATAACAGAAACAGTGGTATACCTTTAAAACACGTTGCATTTTTTAACCTGTACAAACTGTGGCTTTGGAGGATTTTCAACTATCCTAGGTTGCGAAGATGCCCTAGCAGTTCGATCCAGACACTGTTAAGACAGGAAGTTGAGTCTGTTTCAGTATGGTTGCCTGGCAGGAAAGATTAGAGGTAATGTGTGGTTGTCATGGAAGATTAGGGGTAACAGCGCTCTGGAGACTATTACTGTCAGTGTGAGAAGGTCAGATGTAGACCTCTGTCTTCGACACCTACTATAGAACAACTTTTCTCTTCCAAACACTCTTGCTCCTTTTTTGACTTTCACCTTTTTGTGCATATCTTTTTCAAACATTATATTTTCAGAAACCAACATTTTATGACCGACCAAGAAAAAAATTGATCTTGAAGAGTCCCCGAGGATAAATCCATGACATTTTGTCCCTTGTTAGCTTCTCATTTGTGCTGTTATCGCACGAGATATCTTGTCAAATTAGTTTTGCTTTCATTCCCATTCTCTTTCATGCTGCCGCCAAGTTGAGCCAACTATTTATGCCTCTTTTGTCCTCCTCCTTTATCTGTCTTTCATTGCCATTCCATGGGGGGGGGGGTTACATTGATTATAGCATTGATGTAATCCTTACCCCCCAGACAGTCTTAAGAGCACCAAGGGTCCATTTTGTTACAATCAATAAATGACCCTACAAATATCATTTGTTATTTGTTCATGGAGATTCACTCATATGACTTTATTCATCCAAACCTTTGTCATTCGATTCCCAACATAACCACAAGGCTCACGTGACCAAGGTCTTAATGTACATACCATGGATTAATTGATTTTAATAAAAGAGGCTAAATGTGAGAGTAGGGAGTGTGCAGATCTTTGAAATAGCCTTTTACCATGTTGCCGTTCTCCCGTTATTTTGCTAAGCTCTTGCATTGGTAGTCCACGGGAGTGTTTCATTCATCATTTTCTATTTAATGATTATTTTATGCAGCGGGCTGATGAAATGTGCAACAGGGAGACACCATCATATGTTACCAGTATGCATACCCATATTTGCAAATCACATTCTTATCAACCATTTGGACCAATGAGCACCAGCTTGTGAGAGGTACTGAATGAAACAAATGGATAATTCTTTTTTTTTCTTTTTTTTTTTTCTGTGCATCTGTTCTTAACAGCCGATTGCTAGGAGCCAAAGCGGCTGTACCCCCTCACATTTGGGAAATTCACGTTTGTTAGTGTTCCTCTTCTATTGCAGTTCATTGTTTTGCCAACTTTTTTGGTGAAACAATTGTGTCAGAAAAAATCTGCAATTTATTGCGATGATTTTTTTCCCTTTCTTTTTTAAACATACTTAATTTAATGCCCTTACATGTGAGAAAGAAGAGCCACTGTTTTATGCTGTCTTCATGTAGCTTCCACCTATAGGAGTTGGGTCTGAAACTTATCCCAGATGTTGATGATCTTGTATAAAAATATGTTTGCCCCAAACTATACTAGTGATGGGAAGTTGACAAAATTCTCTTGGTCAATCCATTGATTAAACGTACATTCTTAAATAAGATTTGTGTAGAAAATACAAAGGAAAGTGCTAGTTTGGCTCGCCTGCAGATATTTATGATCATCAAGTGTCATTTTGTTTACGCGAATGTAGCACATAGAATTTGCACCACAGCCGAGGTCAGAGTTGTAAAGCCGTTGAGATTGAATCACTTGCTGGTTTTATTCAGCCGAGTAGTGCATTCCATTATTCATAAAGTGTACGATTTGATTTAACAATTCAAAACATTGGATAGCATTTATAATTGACCAATTCATCGATTACTATCCAATTCCTTTGTTGCAGAATGTACAGAAGAATACTCCTGTAACATGTGCCCTTGTATTTTCACAGACACCCCCCTGCTGGTGAGAAGCAGCAGTGATTCAGCTCTCGGTACTCAGTCAACAGAGCTTGAATCCTCCCGCCAGGAAGATGCCTCTGTGATGGTAAGACGCTTCTCACGAAAGCTTGATCCTTCATTTGCGACTCTATATACAGTATCAGAAGAGTGAATCACTTTTTGGACGAAAGGGTTGCCCGCGGTCTGCAGACCTATTTTTCATCACCTTATCTCAACATTTAGCCTTCGGAATCACATTTAGCATAATATTAATATATCTGTGATCATTTGATTCACGAGTACAGGACTTGATATGTTATTGTCACAGTTATTACCTTAACATGGTTGGACATCACAAATCCAAGATGATGTCTTTTGAAAGGCTCTCCATGCCTGATTGGGCGCCTGAGTGGTGAGCCTCTTGAGATCTCGCTGTGGACGAGTATTTAATTTTTTTCCCAACATCTAATCTCTGGAGAGCAACTTGTTTATGCGGTTCAGTTCTTTTGAGGGATATGGTTTGTTTTTCAAGGTGCTTACTTTTCTTGTCTTTGGGTAGCTGTTGTAACATGTTTCTGATAATGTTTAATGGTGAATCAGGTTATTGGACCTAGCTTATTAACCAGTTGAATGGGAGAGTCTCTTGTATGGCAAAATGAACCGTGTGCTAACAATAGATTAAAAAAAAAGAAAAGAAAAAAGTCATTTAGATTTGTTGACTGTAAAGATTTACAGTGGATTTTTAAAAATTTGTGTTGTTAGGGGATGTGTTGATGTGTATAGGTATATTCCAACGATGTAAAAATCACATTGATGCGGTGTATCCGATTTACGTATTGATGCTGCAGTGAAATTGGCAGATATCTGATTTCGTTTTGGATTTTTATCCACAATTTGGAGAGGCCTGATTCAGACCAGAAGATATCAAATCATATTTTTCCATCTACGCTCCCTGTAACGTACATTCCAGTCGTGCCACTTGACAATATAAAGTTGGAATTGTGTCATTTGAACCATGCAGTGAAAATCCAGTCATTCCTTTTTTTATGGTTCAAACCCCTTTGATGAACACTTGTAACGATCAGGCATGCACAACATCATATAATGGCTGCATGTAATTTTTTTAGGCCACAAGCAGAAAATAATCAGTGCAATTGTTTACACAGAATTTTGTGTGTGCAGTTCGTGAGGGGGGAAAAAGATTTTTCTTTCATAGAGGGTCATTCAGCTTGCTGTGAAGCACAATAATCCTGATGAGCTAAACGAGAGGAGGCTGCTCGGCTTGCACGCAGACTTGAATGGATTTTAGCTTATCCCTCCTTATAGAACAGCCGCAGCTCAGGCATGTTGGTGGAAGGCCTGCATCAATTCTTGCTCTGCTGCCAGTCTCCCCGAGGACAGATAAAAACACGTGTCTCTCTGTTCTCTTGATTTGCAAGGCACATTGTTTACACATTGTATCTTTGATCATGCTCCAGGGCCTTTTTTTTAAACTGAAGACCACTGATACATGAAAAATAACCAGATAAACCAACAATGACTAAGAATCAATTTGATCCTGGTCTTCTTATCCCTATTTTCCTTGCTACTATGTGACATCACTTTTTTGCCGTTTCTCTTTGTGTGTCTCACTCATACACGTGAAGTCGATTGTCCACTTGCTCTGCCCGGTTCAGATGGAGGTAATGGCCCTGTGTAATTGTTTAAAATGTCACTTGGCCTTTCGGTAAGAGCTGCAAGAGGAAGGAAGCGATTTTCTTACAGTGAATCCCTCTCTCTGTTCTCTCCTGTTTTTAAGACGCTCTTTCGCTTAGTGTGTTGCGCAGTGGCTGGCTAGTTCCAATGTGTTAATCAGACTGAGTCCATTTGCTCTCGCCCAGAATTCGACTGGGGATGGAAGTTCTATGCACGACTTCTTTATCGTACAGCGCCTTGCTTAAAATGCGTTTTTGTTTACATTTCTGTGTGCTGTTCTTTCTCTTTAACCGAGTCAGTCAGTGTGGCTTTGAAGTGTACCTAAAAACAGCTAAAAAAAAAGCACTATTTTGGAAAAACACATTAACAGTCCAGTACTTTAAAAAAAAAAGTGTGGTATACATCTATACCACACTTTTTTTCAATAGATTCTATTGCTTTTATGAGGAAAATATGAATCATGTGGCACTTCTGTTTTCTGATTTTTTTACTAATTGCTCTTTGGTTAAATACTAAGTTATTGGCCCTTTTTAATTACTTCAGAGAGCTATTTCTCGATTAAATGAGGCATACAATTATGCACTGATAGACTTTGCAATTAATACTGTATTTCAGGAGTTGCTAATGTAATGAAATGAATGTTACCTGCCACTCCGCCAGTCATTAAGCTAATATGACAGCATCTGCATCTTGGCCAGGCTAATTGTTTTTCAAGTCACCAAAGCCCGAGCATATGTAGTGTATGTGTAATCCGTCAATCAATGTCGGTGCTACTATGGAGTTCTCACCTTTTTTCATTGCCTCAGTCTGATATCTTAAGTGAGGTGCACACATACTGATTCCAGGCAGCTTAATGTGTAAGATGCCACACACAATAAAGGTGCAAATCGGCAAGTGTGTCCTTACTGATTTTACAGTATGTGTGGTGTGTACTCACAATGACCAACACTTCAAAGTACCCACGATAGCTCCACAGACTTTCACAAGCCTCCTTCTCCACACCAAATGAGCAGGAAGAGATAGCATGGTGTGACAGAACATGGAGACTGCAGAACAAAAAATCCAGTGGTACCTTGACTTAGGAGTGACCCTACTCACATATGTTTGGAGATACGTGTCGTCGCATGACAGATTTTCTTTTTTGCACTTTAACTGGTTTTAACTCCAATCACTTGACAACAAGGAGTAGTTTGGCAATGTAATGTTTGTCTTCTTCAAAAAAGGCTTCTTGATATTTATGGACATTCCCAGTTGACGCAAATCTAAATATCAAACAAAAATTAGTCATTGTGTATTTAAAACAACCTCGTAACTTTGCCTTAGGAAAGTCTTATAATTTAATGCGAACACAATATAAAATCCCAAAGATGGGTTAACCCTTTAAGCAATGGGTATTTTAACACAGACTGTGCAGCAACGCCTGTAGACATTCAAATTCAATATCACAAAACTCACAAGCGTATGTTCTTTATCCTCTGTGAAAAATGACTAATAGTACTGCAGCTTCCTGAGTCAGCTGTAAAATGCTTCTTCCTGTGTCTATAAAAATATCTACACATCTGTGTCTATACCATCTTATACTCCCACTGGTGGCCAAAGCACAAACACCACACGGACCAAGCGCAACGTTGGAACGGATAATGACATTTCCATTCATTCAGTGGGGAATATTTGCTGCGAAAGGCTCCAGTTTATCTGCGACTTCAATGCGGATAAACATTATTTAAAAAAAAGAAGCAATAGATGCTTGAATGGGCAAATGGAGCTATATTTGAGCTAATTTTCATATTTAAAACAAATGTTTGTATGATTTGTCTCGTCTCCCCTTTTGCTGGGATAGGATTTTTCTGTCGCTTGTTTCTGCTTGGTTGACACTTTGTCACTAAAACAACGTGTTTGTGTGCTCTCTTAACAGGCTGTAAGTCCAGCAGTTGCAAGACCCCAAGTCAAATATGTTTTCAGTGACAGGTCAGTTTGATGTGCATCTTTCCAATGTTATATGAATGTAACATCCACCTTCAAGTAAAATAGCTTGTTAAGTACTACCTATATACTGTATATCGAATATACAATTGTTAGCCTCAACTTATGACCACTTGCACAGTATTATGATTTGCAGTAAAAGAGGAGCATCAAATAAACTTGCTAAAATCCAAAACCAAGTTGAATGGAGAAGAAAGGTCAAAGTAGCCGTGTTCAGATGGTCAAAGTAGCCGTGTTCAGATGGACGTGGCCTGATTATCCATTTATTGTGCAGTTATGAAAAGTGTGCCTATTTCTCTTTGTGCATGTTTATGTTTTTGTGTCCTACTTGGCCATCTTCATTCATCCTCTAATGTAGATCAAGGCCTTTAAAGCCACAGTTAGTATAAAGCTTCCCCATCATTAGCCCACTACAAAAGAGCAAAACAAGGTCGCACGAAGACACACGCATAGAAAATTACCCATGGGATGCATTCGGTATCCTCCACTCCAAACGCTAAATTGGGCAGCTCTCATTTGTACTCAAACATGTAGGGTTGTTTTGCAAGGAGTAAAAATATCCTGTCTGTTCGTCCATGCATCCCTCCATCCTACCGAGGTTACTGTTAGTTTTGCGGGTATATTAAATATGTATATAAACTTCTCTGCAGTCATAATAATTTGATTTATTCTGGATTAATCTGCATATTTTCACCATTGCTTACACTCATACACGCTCAAACAAGACAAATCTCAGCATGAAGTGATTTAGCGGTTTCTGCGCTTGTCGGTGAAACGAGCCTTGAAATTGCAAAAAATCATAAACGATGGACCAGGACTACGGCTATAAATATTAGAACTGTAAAGTGTTCTTTAAATCAATGTTTATGTGTTTAATGTGCTGCCAGAATGCATGCTTGCATATCTACGCATCACCTACTGTAAGTACAGTAATAGAGTATCATCATTTAAATCACAGAACCTGGAAGAGGATGACATCACATTTGAATAAAAACGTCATTTTTACCCGGAGGATGAGATTTACTGCAAATTGTTTTTGGAATGGCTTTGATAGTGCCACATATTTCCTTCCTGGGAGCTGTTTCTGGAAAAACAGGCGGGGAAGGTCCGGAGTGCTTTTTAAAAACGTGATTCAAAGTGATTGTTCAGATTTTATGTTATCACGTCCCTTAAAACAAACAGCTAGTCAAGTTTTCCACACCAACCCATTCCCTTGCTTTGTGCTCTCATGTTGGAACAGGAAAGGGTTTCCACAAGTTTGAAGTTTAATTAGTCTTGAATTAAGATGAAGAGGAACTAAAGCGGCAGTACATGTATAACAATTTTTATCTTAACGGATTTATGAAGTGTGTGAGACCCATGTGCATGCTTACTTTTTTTCTAATGGTGGTGAATTGCACAGAGCCCCACACGCATATACATATCTCTGCTGACAATAGCAAGTCTCCTCCCTTAAACTAAATGCCACTGGGCATCCAGACGTAAAATACAAAGAAGTAAGAGGGGTCAAAGAAGACAAAATGGAAGAAGCTAAGCTAACTAGCCAAGTTATCATCCATTTCTCGGAGGATAATTTGTGGTCGGCTAACAAAGTGTTGTCATCCGTGTTGACCTTTAAGTATTTCAACACGGCTTACATGGTTTCTGGTCCACCTGCTTAGAAGGTATGTTGGGCTCATGAAGTAGTATCCTTGTTGTCATGTCGGAGCATTTTTTAAGTACGAATACAGATGTACAGTATTGGCATTGTTCCTGGTGTCGGTCCGTATCCAGACACATTCCTCTCAGGTACATTCTACTTGCAAACCCTTCTCCCGTGAGACACGTTATATACATTTTCAGCACAAGCGGTTGCTCCTCTATTCATGTCTGGCCACAGCACAAGCTTCACTGAGCTTCGGAATTGGCTGTCGTTCTGTTTCACGTCATAATCAGAGTCCGTTACTCCGACGAACTCTTGATCTTACACGCGCAAGGATTTGCAAGCGGGACTATTGAACAACTCTAAAACTTATTCTTGTCGGCCTGATGGTTTTTCGAGCACATCAGTGAGGTTAAATCACTCCCTACGCCGCGGATTTATTCGCTCAGGATAAGAATTTCTTTTAGAGACATCTGAGAGTTGAGCGTTTGCTGACTTTTGATTGCAAGAGAGGGAAAATGCTAAAATGTGTCCTGTGTGTCGCTAACTCTCTTCATGTACCTCACTTAAGGGTCTGGTTCAGTCAACAGTTGAACTATTTATTAAGAGATGTGTCCCAATTCCTTTGACCATATACTGTCCCTATGTTGCAAACTACCGAACATTCGGCTGTCAGAAATGTCCATGGCCTTGGCAAAAGATGCACTACAATGGCTCCAAAATGGCTCCAAAAGCAAACACCCATGAATCCAGCGATACACCCATCATCACATGTGGAAAAGTTAGAGAATATCCATTTCAAATATAAATTATTCCTTCTTTTGTCTTTTAATTTGTATTTGCATACATTAACATTTTTGCATAGCATTAACATTTTTCCTGCTTTGCATTCACTCTGCTCCTATTTTGTGGGATGCACTTTGAAGATCAGCTTGTAAAAATGTGGGAGTGCAAAAGGAGAATGATCCATTCAATCCATTAGAAAATAGATGACAGGATGAAAATGCTCGGCTTTGTAATATGCATCCTTTTGGGGGTAATTTCTCCTCTGTATGGATCAGCCTTTCATATCAAGCATCCAGTGAAGTGGCAGGTCGAGAACACCTGCTCTTTTCATCTGTGTGCGTGTGCATGCGCGTGCGCGTGTGCGGCCTTTATAGTCTGTTGTCCTTTTGCATTGGTCTCCTTTCTCTTTTTTCACCCAATTTATTCCATCACCTCACACCATTTGTTTTTTTCTCTCGAACATCCTGAAATCAAAAAGGAAATGTAAATGTATCCCAAGTACTTGATTCTGTATTTTGGTGAGGCTGTAAGAAATCAGAGAAGAGCTACAGGAAGACATCAGAGAGTCTTTTTACCCTTGCTTAGATTAATACTATTAGCTTTGTTTAATTAATTCAGTGTTTCCCTCATTTCACTTCATCTTACAGTCCTCACTTGCTTCCTTTTTCCTTCCTGTCCTTTTTTTTCACATTTCTTCTGTCTTTATGTCATTCCCAATATTTTTTTACTTCATTCTCTTCATTAGATTTTAGTGACCGTATAATTCTCGTTTTCTGATCAAATGTTAATGGTTTAAAAAAAATCTGTACTATTTATTAATGTAGGACTTCTACTCGAAGGTTCACCTCAGGTCTCACTTTTCCATCACACATGACGCATAGCATACCATAACATAAGGATGAGCTTGAGTCAGTTGACTTATTTTCCCTCCCTCATCACATTTGTTCACCTTCTTCCTTTCACCTTCATTTTCTCCGATGATCAGGACGCACCAGCTTTATTTGTTGATACCGTTTCTGGAAGAGAGGCAAGAAGTGATGAGAATGTGTAGCTTTCATCGCTTGCTGTTTCCCACCCACCATGATCAACGGTCGTCTCTCTGAATTCTAACAACGTACCTACTGCTCAGTTCAATGGGTGCTTTGCAGATGGGTGGAGGGACTTAAAGAGAGAGAAAGACAAAAGGACATAATTGAGATTGTAACTACAGAGCACAGAAATAAGTTGATGAAAACTTCTCTAGAAAAAAATGCCTACACAGAGGGAGTTGGGAGAAGGGCAGGCAGGGATTATTGGCTGCGCTCTGATAGATAAACTAATCAAAGAAAGACTTCAACAAGCGCTCAGTTTTAAACACCGACGCACTATGAACCAGTTTCATATCCAATTGAGAAAGACATATTCATAGATGACAAACAAGGAAGAGATAAGAGGAACAAAAATGTTGGCTAATTTCCACATGCAACAAGTGTGCTGTTTGGATGTCTCTAAAGAAAAGGTTTGTGCTCATGGATTAACTTCACCAAACATCCTTGCAAACAATGAGGACGTTTGCGGAAGTAATGTATCAGTCTAGCATGGTATTAACTACATGTATGAAGAACAGACAGTGTTGAGTTTCTTTCAAGGAAATTGACGTAATAATCATCCACATTTATTTTCTCAATTTGTAAAGCCTGACCCGAACAGTCGAGATCCTGGGAGGGGACAGTCCTTTGGGAATCCACGTGGTTCCGTACTGCTCATCGCTCAGTGGACGGTGAGTTATATACACACAAACCTAAATACAAAATAGGCTTTTCGTTGTGCTTGTCATTTTTGTGTGGACCGATGCAACTGTGATCAGTGGTACCTTGAGTTTCATTTCTCTAAACAGTCTTACCTCAAATCATTTTAACCATTTGAAATGAATGCAAATGGCATCAATCCATTATAGTTGTAACATAATTAAATTGAATGTAAAGAAGTAAACAGTTTTTGTTTTGTGGTTCCCTCTGGTGTGCACATCTTCACCAATGTGGGGCATTATAATCCATGCATATGTATACACATGATTAAGACAATCACAACTGCTCATCAAGGTGCAATCATAGATGTTTTTCGTAGATCTTAAACAAGATATGCCAGTGAGTATTGTTACTGTATATTATCTGTCTACATTTGTTGCTGCACAGTTTGTGTTCTTATTCTTAATATAATAAATATTCATCGCTTAAAGGATTGTTTGGCGACGTTAATGCTAATTTTGTTTGCCTGTTGTTGTTGCATTACGTGTTAGCATATTATTAGCTGACTTTTCCCCAGACAGTTATTTGGTGTTTGGTAAAAGTCTTTGTTTTAGTTTTTGAGTAAACCTCAACTTGGAGTGGCGACAAACAGAATAAATCAAACACTAGGCCTTTTATTTATTTGTTTTTTTAAAGAATTGTTCACGATCTGCCAAACTGCTGCTTGTTGTGAAGTTCACCGTTGCTGTCAGGCGCTCATTGCTCTAATTTTAGCTCAAAACTCGAAGAACACAAATCTGCTGAGCACCCGAAAGAGGGTCACTGGTAAATCAAGGTCGCACTCCGTATGTACGGTATGCAGACATATAGATAGAAAAATGTTGTAAATGGATCAGGGCACTCTATAATACACTTCACTGGTAACTCTGCTCACAGGTCTCTTGGGTTGTATATCCGCGGAGTGGAGGAAGAAAGTCGCTCCAGTAAGGAAGGTTTGTTCCAGGAGGATGAATGCATTGTCAAGATTAACAACACGGACCTCATGGACAAGACGTTTAGCCAGTGAGTTTACTCCTGCCTTTGTTTTTCAGGCCTAGATTAAAAAAAAAATAAAATCCACGGCCATTTGATTGACAATACTGTTGTAATTTAGCAAGCAAAAGGATAATAATTTATTCAAAAACAATTTTAATGCAATCGAATGTATAAGGAAGTTATCGTATCCAAAATCTTGAACAGTCGATACACATTGATTTTCGGTCTGGTCTCTCTTGCCGTTACCTATTTTGTCGCCTTCCTCTTGTCAGAAGGCCAATTTAACATGTAGCGGCATCACAGAACAATACAAAAGACTTGGCAGATGTCTGAGGGGTAGTCCACGGAGATCACTTTTCTATTTCTACTCATCCCATTCTATTACTTTCAGAGAAGATTTGTTCAGGACTCATTTGAGACTTGATGTTTGTCAGTGTTTATTACATCAGTGAAGTACCCACCAAGTAGGCTAACTTGGTGGGATTTGGGGATCTAACCTAATTATACACATATGAATGTGCCACTGCAAGCAATACATGGACTAGATGCGTGAATGATTACATTCCATTAATGATTACATTCCATCTGTACATTTTCTGCCTTTCATATTAAATTTGACATATTTAATGCACAATTTTTTTCTGGACAGATGATATCGCCCGAGAGTTATCCTTGAATTTGGGGTGTGGGGTTAATACAGGTTCTATGAGTGCATCTTACTAGATGATACGGTTGAAAACATTTAGTTAGTAGTAGTAGTTTAATTCATGAAGATCATGTGATGTTGTTTCACCGCACACAGAAAATATGTTTTTTATAATCTTGGTAATAGTCTAATTGTTTTTTTTTTTTTGTGTAGGTTGGTAAGGATTGGCCTTTCAAAAAGTATTTTCCTATGTGTTTAATGAATCTAATAACAGTAGGGCTGAATGTTTTGGTATTCGGATATGTGAAAATTGGAATCAAATAATTGGCTATTCGGATAAGAATTAAAAAAACATTTGCAAAATTGCTTGGTTAAAGATACAGATGACAAAAAAAGACATTTGGGCTGAAGAAGAAACGGCCAGCAAGTTTTCATTTTACACCCAAATTTTAAATTTCCCTCTCGTGAAGCCCCTGTCACACCTTGACGATTTAGCCAGCGTATGCCGACGTAGGAAAAATTTGGCAAATACGCTGGCGTCGTCGAATAAGTTATGGGTAAGTTTTGTATACGTAACAGCACGCTGAAGCACGTTGGTATCGCCGAAATGCGTCGAGTCGTCGAGAAATTTTAAGCATGCTTAAAATTTCTCGACGATATGTCAGCGTATGGCTATCGTCCCGTATCGCAGGCCATAAGTAATAGGTAAGTTATGCGATCGTTGCTGCGTTCAAACACGTTAAGTGTAGGTTACTCATAAGTCCAAATACGTCGAGAATACCTACTAGCTGTTCTCCAACATCCGTGCCTTTCGAACTTGGCGCTTGGACATGCTGACCAGGCTGTCACGCACGTAGTTGGCGAAGGCTGCAGTGGCTGTGATGGGCTGAGGCTGTGCGAGACCTTTGATGAGCTCCCCAGACTTTTCTTTGGCATGACGCTGATGTTGTTTGGTTTATTAATGACACAAGTCATAATGGCGTTTGATTGCTGCTTTAATAGCGTAAATAGCAACTCACAGTAACGATGGCAAGCCGCACCTTGCCTCTTGGGTTATACCATTTTAACTAGACCGGGATAGTCCCCAAACAGATGTTGGTACTGCAATGTCTAGTGCAGTTATGATTTGAAACGTCGAGCGCCAGCCTTTTATAGACTACGTCACGTGATCGCCGGCAATACGCTGCTGCACGCTATGCATAAATTAGACTATCGTTGGGCATAAGTTGTATGCGCCGCAACACGCTAGGCATTCGTTGGAATAAGTTATCTATAATTTATCGAAACGTTCTATATAATTTACTGATACGTTATGTATACGTCCAACCCGTTATGAATGCGGTATGTATACGCCCAAAATTGAAAAAAAAATCGATAATTCAGCGTATGCCAGCGTTTTAGGGCAATTCTGATACGTCGGCATACGCTGGCTGAATCGTCAAGGTGTGACAGGGCCTTGAGCCAGTGTGATAGTTTAGACAAATTTCTCCCCATAAATTTTGGCCTATGAGACAAAGTGGTGTCAGGATCACAGTAGTAATGTTGTGGCTACACTTGAGTAAACCCTCTTTATTAAAAAGTGATCAGTGGGAATGGCAACTGTGTCAGGGTGTCAGCAACAAAGACTGCAGTCCTTTTGGTCTATTAACTTTAGTGCTGCTAGCACGGCTAGGACTCTGCATTACAGTGTCAGCGTAATGAAGTCGTTTTCTTAACGCCCTTAATTAGCGATTGCACGTTGTGCAGTTGTTTACGGTAGCAACAATTTGTGACAGCAATAAACGACGCACCAAACGCAATCTGGAGTAGAGTCAAGTCAGCTGTTATGCTACGACTTCAAAATAAAAGCATCATGGCATTACCTGAGGACCCATTTCAGCCTTACTTCTGTATAACATATTTTCTCAAAGTTGCAGTTTTCAAATTCAAGTCAAAGCAAAAAAAAAAAAATAATAAAATAAAAAAAATGCTACATCTGCTTCACAGTACGGTTTGAGGATAATAATTACACATGTCCGTCATCAAACACTCTCACTCACCAGTTTCATGTCAACACTCTGAAAAAAATCCATAATTTGACATCAGTTGTTGGCCTGTGATGTTTTTTGACATTGTTCCATATTAGT
Source organism: Hippocampus mohnikei (assembly GCA_026261675.1). Classification (NCBI taxonomy): domain Eukaryota; kingdom Metazoa; phylum Chordata; class Actinopteri; order Syngnathiformes; family Syngnathidae; genus Hippocampus; species Hippocampus mohnikei. The sequence continues at coordinate 8,140,613 of JAKGUB010000106.1, read as the reverse complement.
GGCTGCCATGTGTACTTTGGATATTTAATCCACTTTTTCATCTGCAATGGTACCCTGTTTATTTTGATATTCTGTATTTGTCACTATTCTCCTCTCCCAGAGCCCAAGAAATCTTCCGGCAGGCAATGCACTACCCCATGGTCACTTTGGAAGTACTTTCCTCATCCAACCGAGAACGCTTTGAGAAGAGTCTGATCGGTCAGCTTTTTAGCAACAATTCTAGTCCTGACAGCAGTTCCCAAATTCCCAAAACCAAAGAGCCACCTCCGCCTGTCAAAGCCAAACCTGTGTTCAAGCCTCCCGAGAGTGCTATTGTGAGAGTGGCAGAAGCTGCTGGCTCTCTGGAAGCTGCTGTGAGTCTTAAGCACATCCAAACTAACGTCATTTCACAATAACATCCAAAACATTATTTAGAAATAACTAAATGTTTTCAAATCACTACTTCTACATTTAATTGAAAACAGTGAACACCCGCTATTTGTGGAGGATAGGATTAAAAATGAATTTATTTTTATCAAGGGTCTCCTAATTTGTGTCCAAATATTGTTTTGAATTACCGGTAATACAAATGCAAATCTTTTTTTCTGCTATTATTCCACTGCTTTTACTGACTTAGGTTTTTGCTGTGATGCCAGTTCAGTTTGGTTTCAATCGCCTACTGGAACAGAGATACTGTATCGTATTGAAATCAGAATTTTGATACCAAGGCACAGTGGTTTGTCTTACACTACCTCTTTGTTTTGTAAAACTTTAATTTCAATTAACATCGGAAATGTTGATGTTTCCTATATGTTACTTAAGTGCTTGAAAGTCACCAGCCATTTCAATATCCTGGCGCTTTGGGATTGCATGTCCTCTGCAGTTTATACTGTATTGCTATTTGATATTTTTCACCACTGTAAACTATTTAATACTGTTCTCTTTTCTGTCTACCTAGAGATCTAAAGGAGGGAGTGAGAGCTCGCTCTCAGAAAAAAGCCCTGCCCTGTCCAGTCTGATGGCCAGTAAGAGAGGAGGACGCAGATTAAGAATTGACCTGAAGAAAGGTAAATTATAACACATATTTTTGTAACATGGATTTACATTCATATCCAAAATTTTTTATTTGATTCTGCCTCTCAATCTTGATACACGAGGTGGAAAACAAAATATCATAGAAAACGGGGATGAAAAAAACCCAATTGTGCAGTCAGTCCTGTAGTGTAAAATTGCTTGTTTAATCTTTGTTTCGCAATTATAAAGAACTTGATTCTGTACGGGCCATCTCTGCCAAGTATGTAAACACACAAGGAATTTACTTTCCCAGTTACAACCAGTCCAGAGGAACATGAACAAAACAATGGCCAACCTTGTAGTCATATTATTGACCACATCTCATATATTTCAGGCCTTCAAATGTATAGTGTCCCTGTATTTTTTTTTTTTTGTTCCCTCTTGTGCCCTTTTCCCTTCCTACTGGAGCTCTCCTTCCTCTCTCCATCTTCTTGACTTGTTCTCTTCAAGGTCTATTAAGTCTTTATTGATCTGTTCATTTCTGCTGATATGAATTCATAGCAGACCTAACTGCTGACTTGGCACTGCTAAAGAGACCAGACTAAATGAGGTCTATAAAACACACAACCAGCCTGTGTATTGGACTCTGGCATTCATGTTTGAGTGCTTTCTTACATATTGCGTGCGCGTGTGTGTGTGTGTGTGTGTGTGTGTGCGTGCGTGCGTGCGTGTGAGCCTGTTTTTCACTGATTAGTATTTTAATCTTCTTCACTTCTCTTTCCAGAACATTCACTCTTCTGCTGCGTTAGCCTTATACCTCATTTCCGCTTTCCTGTTCTGTACTTCACCCCCTGCCCCCGCACACACACCTGAACTCTTTGCAGATACAAGCCACCTGTTTAAAGCAATGCACACACTGACTTCTGTCTTATGTGCAGCACAAAGCATATTGCAACATTTGTTTGGTTCCAACTCATGCTGAAGTAATTTTCTTCCCCATGCGGCCTACATGTGAGTGTTAGGTTGGAAATGAAATGTGGTCAGTTGCGTTGTATAGCTTGTGTTTGCGTTCTTGCCCAGCGACAACTGCGCGAGAGTACATCACAAACCTATTTTGTTTGCTCATTTTGGGCCACATTGCTTGAGTATCACAAAAGGCCACACACGGGCAGCGACATCATACTGTTGTTAGTCAAAATTCGAACCTTTCAAAGGTCTTACAAATAGGGATTTTTACGATCGACCTCAAAAGTGACACAGAAACAACCGATGAAAGTGTCAACCTTTGGGACATGGCTCCACACATGGGAAAGTTGGAGTGGGACTGGTTAACTGCTATTGTCCTGTGTTATTCAAGGCAGAATGTTCTATTGTAATCATGACTTATTTTATTGCAGGAATGGCAGTAGATGGGTAAACAGCTTTATATACCTTCTGCAGTCTAATGTGGGAGTATTGGTTCCTCCTTTGCCTATATTTTACTGGCTAGTTGAAATAAAAGACATACGTATAATTAACAAATAGTTGCTGCATAACGAATTAAGTAAAATTGGATAATTTCCTGCGGCAACCATGATGATCTGTCACACACTATGGATAAGAATCACTCATTTAAATGATTGCTTGTTTAATTAACACAAGTTTTATGATGGTAAAAAGTTGAGTATTTTTTTCCGCCACTTTCAATTACTTGAATGTGACAAAAAGTGGACAACTAGTGCGACAAAATGGACACATACCGGTGCATATCTATACATACAGTATTCTATGTTTAGATTTATTTTTGGTTTCGTGTTCTGTTAGTGTTGTAGTACAGTACATGCTGTCGTTCATGCGGATGGCACAGAGTCAATTCCCGGCGAGTGCTCTAATATCCAGCCATGGCCAAACCCAAACCCAGTTACCAACAACAACAACAATAACATAAATACAGTGATCCCTCGCTCTAACGCGGTTCACTTTCCGCGGCTTCGCTGTTTCATTTATTTTTTTAGTGCCATTTTTAACCCTTTAAATCAGAACGCGTCTGCGGCGCCATGTGTCGACAGTACACTATATCCAAAAACTATTACAGTTGTTTGTTAAAATCATTTGTTTTTTTTGGAATTCGGCCTGAAAACAGGTTTTGGTCTTTGATTTCATTGTATATATATAGTTAAGTGTTATATAATAACTGTAAAAAAATAAAGTTTACTACTTCACGGATTTCACTTATAACTGGTTCTTTTTGGAACGTAACCCCCGCGATAAACGAGGGATTACTGTAAATAAATAAAAATGTATCAAGAGCGAATACAGTGTCAAAAGTGTGCCAAACAAAACATGCAAGTGAACAACTGTGACAAACTGTGATGGGACAACCAGAAAGTCGCAATAATTTTTTTTTCCGTCTTGACTAATCTTTACTCCACATGGTTGTCTTTTTTTGTTTTTTTCTATAGTGGGAGTTGGATCCAGAAAGCTTCTACTTGAGTGAAAGGAGTAACCAATATTTTGTATGTCCATGTCACTCACTGTTCTAGGTTCAGAGGGTCTTGGATTTACAGTGGTAACTAGAGATTCATCTGTTCACGGTCCTGGTCCAATTCTTGTCAAAAACATTCTGCCACGTGGGGCGGCTGTCAAAGATGGACGCTTGCAATCAGGAGACCGCATACTGGAGGTAAAGATAATCATCAGATCAGAAGTTTTTTTTGCTCCAATGTTAATATTCCTGATGATTATGGTACTGTGTATTTAATGGCTTTTTTGTCTCCAGGTAAACGGTGTGGACATAACAGGTGTCGGACAGGAGGAACTGGTGTGCATGTTGCGCAGCACGCGGCACGGAGAGAGTGTGTGCCTTGTGGTTCTACGACAAGAAGACATGTTTCTACCCCGCGAGATGGTAAGGTCCAGTTAATGCTTTATTTGGAGACCCTTGGTGACTTCCTCAAACCAATCATAGTAATAATATCTTTCTCATCAACTATTCCTTTCCATTTCATGTCATATAGTGGTTTTCTTCCTCTGATTAAAGAGTCACTCTTTTCAATCCTTAACAACTTGTGCCTTGATTGATTGGAAATTTCTTTCAACTTTGCTGTGAGACCTGACATCAAATAATGCAATTTTTATTTATATTTCACCCAGGGCTTATTTCAAACCATTTCGAGGTAACAAACAATACGTACAAATGAAAACCATTATGAATCACAATCAGCACATTAACACACAATGTTAGATTAACATTTTGGTCAAGTTCACACGCTTGTCCTGAGAGGGCAACTCTATTCAGTTAATGAATCTACTTCAGAGCTGATTTTCATTTGTAAGGAAGTAATTAATTAATATTCCATTAACACTGTATGCGACAGTTCGAAAAGGCCATTTTTTGCACATGTAGAGAGTTCATGTACCGTTACACCCTTTTGCTCTTGGGGCATCGGGCATTCAACTATTTTAGAAGCTCTTGTTTCTTCCGAGGTGGTGTTTGGCACCCAGTGCACTAAAGTAATCTCAAGTTTGGTTTCTACAAATGAGAATGCAAATGTTATCTTGGAAAAATAGACTGTGGTGATTATTTGAATTGGAGAATAAGGCAGATCAATCGATATGGCTCCGGCTCGACGGCTTGGAATTGAGGAATGAATGTGAAAAATGGATGGATTGGCTCTCCATTACAGTTAATCGTGAGAACTGATTAATTATTCGGGTGAACTGCAATTTCTCATAGAATAGCTTAGCTCAGCTTGAATATGTCAATAAAGTAGTAATGCGTGGGTGTTTGTGTGTTTTGGACATAATTATTTAGTGACCGTGTATAATCAAGGATACAGACAAACATGGCACAGAATAGCGAATTCAACCATAATTATGGTTGCTTTTTTTTCATTTTTAAATTGACTACATTGTTTGTGACTCTGGCCAAGCAATGAGACTACACAAGCATAGACCACATCTGTGTGTTGTTGCTCAACGCTTTAAAGGTTGGACGGAGAGTCTCACAGTTGAGAGTTGCTTTATGAATTTAAAATGCATGCAAATTATTTCGGTCTCTTGGCAGTGTGATATTTTCCCGATATCAGGTTCTTCCCAAAACAGATGTAGTTAAAAAGATCAAAAGATGCAACAAAGGTAACCCCAGCTAACGGCACTTCATATAATCCAAGTCGCCTCAAGCATTAAGTGGGCAACAGGTAGATGTCAGGAAGGGTCTTTTCCAGTTTTTCTGGAATTCAGATTTATAAACCATTGTAATGATTGACCGATTCATGTTGATCAGGGAAAGAAATGCCAACATGCTGGATGTTGTACACACCTCCCACTGCCTTTTCCCCCCCGTGTTTTTTGTGCTAGGTAGGAGAACAAGTGTGTTGTGATCATGAGAAAAGATTATCCTGTTTGTGAGGGGAATGAGTAACATCATATAAAAAAGCCACTGATGTTCAGCGTTAGCCATGCTTTGAGTCAGTCACGCAGAGAGCAAGCACTTTTCTTAGTTGTATATCTGTTCATAATTTTGCCTTAAAATCAGTTTTTTTTTTTTTATCGTTTAAGGTGTCACAAAATCAAAGATTAGAATCAAAGTTGCTGTCCTGCATTTTTCAAAACGTTCATTTTCTCCACTTTTTGGTCCCAAACCATTGTTCTTTGGTCAAAACAACCCATGTTCTACTGTTGATTACTTAAGAATGTAAAAAGTGAGAAGCAACCATTTTATTTATTTATATTTTAAAGAAGAGAGTGTATTCTGCTTTGAAAACTGCTGGCAGTGAATGAGTTAATCGTAATTGCTAGTTCATGGCAGGTTGGTTGTGTACGGGAAATTGAGCCAGAAGAAGAACCACATTGAAATAATGGATCCATCTTGTCGATCTCCTCCCCCATCACTGCTGATGTTTCACTTCAGACCACCATCTGGTGTTGCATGTTAACATCTGCGCTCAGTGGAGTACAAACACATTACTATATTTGTACAGCCAAAATACACACTGGCACCCAGTCACCTCTTCCGAAGCATATCATCATGTTAATGAACACAATGTACAGTATGTATCAACCCCCGTGCCGTCCATCTAGCTACCAGTTCTGCATCACAATTATTCATGCATAATACATTTCAAGAATGAAAAATTCTGCATTTAAGATGGCTACCACCTTGAAAGAAAAAATATATCCACCCAAAGAGAACTTCAAAGGTATTGATTACACCAGATGGACCCTAAAGCATATCCTGTCAGTATTAAGACGACATATTGAGAAGCAGCTTCATTCTGCTCTCCAATACCTGATACCACCCCTGTGTTTGCATTGGTAACGTCACCATTGTGACCTCATACAACCGTATTTATACATTTCCCCATCTGCTGTGCCCTCAGAGACTTGTGTGTGCACATGTACACATCAACACACAAACTCCAAGGCAGCTTAGTGTCTCTGTTGGACTTCCTGTTCTCTCAGGGGGATTTCAGCTGAGAATAGGTCTCTTTTATTTGTTGTTTCTTGTCTCCCCGTATACCTTTTTATTATCATTTTTAACATGGGCTGTGTTGTAGACATTTTACATGAATAAATGTCACACATAGACGGCACAGTAGGTGACTGGTTACTCCTGTGTGGAGTTTGCATGTTTGTCCCCCCCCCCAAAAAAAAAACATGCACGGTATGTTAATTGAACGTTCTAAATTGTCCCTACGTGTGATTGTGAGCATGAATGGTTGTCTGACTGTGTGCCCTGCGATTGGCTGGCAACAAGTTCTGGATATGCCCCGCCTTCTGCCCGAAGACAGTTGTGATGTGCTCCAACATGCCCACGACCCTCAGGAAGATAAGCAGTTCACATAATGAATGGATGGAAGTGTCACACAAGTGTAACAAGACTTTAACCCCTATCATCGACATCAACAAAAAAAAAAAGTGTTAACAACATGTAATGAAACACCATAAACACCAGAGCCCTGAAAGTGGCTATTGTTGTTTGCTTGAGGTGCTCTTTGTTAGGTCCAACATATTTAGCATACACATCCTTTGGAAAGCAAAAAAAAAAAAATCATCATTGTTTTGGTGAGGTCATTTTTAATCTTAAAAAATAACTTTATTAAAACCAGCATACTGTATTATGTTCATTTTTTTCATGCAAACAGCCGCTGGTATCCCCAAAAACCTGTAAGCCGATTCACTCGCATCTCAAGGCACCACTGTAATAATAAATGATTTCATCTTCCTTTTGTGGTCTGCCTGCTGTTTTTGCCCTGTAGGGCAGTAATACAATTTCGACTGCCCACCATTAAACTAGTCCTGTTGGAGCCTCTACCTTTTGGCATTTAGGTAATCATGGGAGAAGTGTGTTGAGTGATTTGACAGCAGGCGCTTAAGTTGAGTAGGCACAAATGGGCAAGTTATTTCCAGAAGTTAAAAGCACAAACACTTTGAAAGGCAGTTTTGCAGATGGTGGAAGCAACTTTGTTATCATCTAAATGCACCTATACCTGTGGGTAATGTTTTTACAGAATTCATCATGTCTTGATAATGCAATCCTTGCAGTAAGACCTGTGGCAGTTAAGAGCCCCGCCTAAACTAAAGTGAACAAACTCCATCCATTTTCTAATCCACTTTTGCTCACGAGTTCGCGGGCTGAACAAACACGAATCGCTTCACTGAAAAGTCCATGTTGTATTGCCCATATTTTTCAAGTTTTCTTCCCGTATTTCTGCCTTTGACTCATGTAAATGATTTGCGTGCGCATGTTTTAGTTGACTAAGGTTAGTGTGATTTATGTGGAGTCGGTCATGCTTAGTTTGATAAATCATAAGTGCAACAATAGACAAACTGAGACCTGTTAATGGTACATAATCCGGTTGATCCATCATTGCAGTAAGCCATTTAAATGTTAAACGACCAGCATGGGGAGGTTCATTTGCAAACATATTTTTCTATAATGAGATACATTTGAGAGAGTACCTGCAAGAGCCAACAAAAAACCCCACAGGCATAAGGTAGGAGTGTTTTATTTCTGTATTCTCCAGTGATTTGATCTCTCATATACAGCCATTATTAAACAACAGTTGGCCGTGAGACATATACTGTATATCTCACCACAATGTGTTAAATATCTATAAGGACTCATTGCAACAGTTGTATCATTCTCTGAAATGTTCTGCTCTGTTTATTATATTCATTTCAGACCCAAACGCACACACGCTGATTAATGGTGCTGCCTCCGTCTGCTCTTTTCTCTTAAAAAGCACTGAAGAAGTCACTAGAGGTTATGCTTATGTATTGTGTAACAAGGAGGTGGAATTAATTAGCTAGATAAACAACTTAACATGCTTTGCATTTTTGTCATATTCTATGAGCACTCTCACAGCCCATGAGGGTTGCGATGGGGGGTTTTGGGGGTGGGATCCTCACCAGCTGCTGAGACTGTTGGATTAAGTTATGTACAAAGTACCTCAAAATTTGTCTTCTCTCCCTTTTTTTGGGTTATTCTAGCAACATGCTGAATACTTAAACGATTATCGGAATTAAGGATGTCGAAATAAAATAGTCTAACAGTAGTAGTAACTGAAATGTTTCGTGGTAAATGATAGGTCGAAATAATTTTCAGTTCCATTATCTGTCAGCAGTTCTTCCTGGTGTTTATCTTTTCTGTCTGGGGTTGTGGTGCCTCTTATCCTGTCTAGACACTGACACTCTGATCGGGGCACTGAGCAGGAAGGAACATTGTAGTCACAGAGTATTTGTAATCCCTGCACTTTAGATCCATATGAAATGAATATTTACAATTTCTGAAAGTCCGTGAAAAGTGAAATGTCTTGATATGACACGCAACAGAGAAGAGTGTTGTTAACAAACCTACCTAATTTGAATGATGAAAAATATCGGCAAACATGGCGCTTAAAAATCCTTACCGTTATCTTCCCTCTAAAAGGCTGTGGCCATGTCTGCTATATGTGAGAGAATGTTCCCTGCTGAAAAATGAATGCTACTTTCTCAAGTACTAGCACATCACTTTGCCGACAAATATGTTATATGTTATGTTATGTTATATGATATGTTGGAGCCATGAAAACATAACCACCTAAAGCCTCCAGTGACTGGAAGCGGGATCATTCGCATCGTCATCTCTTTGGTTGAGAATTTAAATTATGACGTCGCTAATTCATCAATTGTGGCATCCATGAAGATGCATTTTCTTAATATGTAGGCATAGCTAGGTAGCTAGCTAACTCGGGGCTCTATGCTAACTTTTGCACTAGTAGCACTGGCGCTACCAACTTTTTCAGTTGGTCACACCATGCAGGATTTGGTCGCACCATTTTGGGGAGGTACAGCATGACCATATTTGCTGATGTATTGTCATGTCATGTGTAGCACGGTGGTCAACTACTTAGCACGTCCGTCTCACAGTGCAGAGGTCATGGGTTTGATTCCGGGCCGCGACCTTCCTGTGTGGCGTTTCCACTGTTCTCCCCGTGCCTGCGTGGGTTTTCTCCGGGTTCGTCGGTTTCCTCCCACATCCCCAAAACATGCATGGTGGGTTCATGGAACACTCAAAATTTTCCCTGGGTGTGACTGTGAGAATGAATTCGTCTACAGGTATGTGTGCCCTGCGATTGGCTGGCAATCGATTCAGGGTGTACCTCGCCTACTGCCCAGTGGCCGCTAGGATAGGCTTCAGCACGCCCCGCGACCTTGAGCATTGAGTAGTTCAGATCATGGATGTATGGATATTCATCGCATTTCTCATACCACAGTTTTGTAAGATGTAAAGTCTGACACAAAAAGATTTTGCTGTCATAATTTACGTTCAATGCATGTTTTCCGTAATTATCTTCAATCGTATAATGTATTTATCAGCAAATCTCTGAATTCACCTCACATGGTCTTTAATTTCATAGACCAGCCTTTTTTGTGTCTACACTCCACCTCGTGGGCTCTTGCCTCTTGTTTGGTGAGAGTTTCTGATAAAAGGCATGTCAAATTTGTGCATCTTAGTCTCCGCTGCTTTATAGAAGATGCCCCTGCCACAGCTCTATTTTTAAGGCTATGTGCACCCTGTGAGCTGTGTAGCCCTGGAAACCGGTCCATGTAGCATCTTGTTGAACCTTTTAGCTGTCATCACGTATTCCATTTGCGATTGCTACATGGATCATGATGGATGCCTATTATGTCTGTGTTCACCTGAGGCAGAGGACTGACAGATTATTCCTGTACCAGTTGTAGCTACAGGCGAGTTGCAAATGGGAATGATTCTGTTGCTTTGGAACATGTGCTTAGTGTACAGTACTTTGATGATGAATGTTCTGCTGTGCTTTGAACGGCTTTGCAGAATGATTAACATACACGCTCAGTTGTAGCTTTGGGGAAACCTTGTTGATGAAAAGCAAACAGGAGACCGTGAGGAACAGGCTTTTCCTGTCAGTAACATGTTTATATTTGTTGGTTATGTGGGCACCTTGCTATGCTAAAGCTGTTAGCAAGATTTGATTGTAGCCTCACCTCACTCATCCCTCCCCCTGAGTCCCTGACAAAGCCACACTCCTCACTAACATGCTCTGTCAACAAGCTAATGTTCGCCATGACTGCTGCATTGCTAGCATGAATTATTCATAATGGAGACTAAAGATTAAATGGTTTCATTTAATCAAGATTATTGTAGTTGACAAAAATAAAATAACGAAAATTGAAAAAAATGTATTTGTTAACGAAATTCAAAAAATGCTTCAAACTAAAACGACATTGTCCCATATTATAGGTACAAAATGGGACCGGGGCGGATTTATTTTTTTCATTCCTACACAGAACATTTAAAAAAAAATATTGTAAACTCCCCTTTTAGAGACAGTTAAACATTTTAATGTGGATTCTTCCTTTTTCTCTCCTTGACCGCATTTTTATCATCGCAGTTTGACCTGTTTCTGCATATAACGTATTTGACTGCACATAAAACATGAATAAACTTTTTAAAAACACATTTCCCACTCTTGTAACTATTGTTACACTGAGAAATATGCAGAGGGTCCTCGGTTTACAAGCACACCGACAAGTTTAGGAACAGTGAAGAATTAACTAGTTTGCACAGCGCCATGGTTAAGCGGTATAAGAAGACTCCCGCAAATCAATCGATTTAATTGTTTCATATTTATGGCCCAGAAATATTTTGCATTTAAATATTTACTATGTTGTGGCTTTACTACTGCCTTAGTAGTAGATAACTTCGGGTTAGACTGACACCATAGAAATGCTCTTTTGTAAATCATGGACCCTGAGAAAAGACGCACAGTACTTCCTCATACAGTGGCCATGGATATTTACTGTATATACTCAACAGCAGAGAGTGTCAGGCATCTGTTAGGGGTAAGCCATTTCTTCGGTTGTGAGTGTTCAGTTTTATTAAAATTCTTTGTGTGAGAGTTCCATTTCTGAGAATAAGACTGGACAATTGGCTTTGGCTTTCCCCTTGTAGTTTTTGTGTTGGTGCTTGAACCATATGTGTGGTTGTGTTACAAGTGTGTTGCAAAGAAGTGAGGTAAGGTAACATGCATGTGCTTTGGGTGACTAACAGCAGATTCTTAAAAACGAACCATTTGTGTTGTTTTAATGGTAAATTGAGAATGATTCATGTCCCTCTCTTGCTGTTTTCCTCTCTTACTTTAGAAAGATGAGGGGTCCCATGACTCTGGCTTAATTTTGGAGAATGGAAAGGAGCAGCTCATGTTCGAGGTGCCCCTCAATGACTCTGGTTCAGCAGGTTTGGGTGTCAGCCTCAAAGGAAACAAGTCAAGAGAGACCGGAGAGGACTTGGGAATTTTCATCAAATCTGTTATACATGGAGGGGCTGCTTACAAGGTGACTGACCCGCCGCGTTCCCGAAATGAATGCATTCATTTGAAGTTGTTTTGTCATTCTTCTTCTTTAGGCCCACTTGGTATGTGTTTATTACGTTGATTCACTGGTCAACAACAACAAACTCTGACGAAAACCCCCCCAATATTCACAAGATGTGCACATACTTGCAAACCTTCGCCGCTCAACGAGATACGGCCTTTAAGATTAATGGGAATTTCAATACACTTAATCCGTATCAGATAACCTTTTGAAAAATAACCTTATTTAGTGCACAGGCAATGTTCAAGTCACATTTTAGCCTTTGTAAGAGTAAAAAGAAGTTAAGGGGAAAGTCAAGTAAAAATGTAATCCAAACACAGCCTTCTGATTAATAACACATTTGTGGAATATGAATTAAGCAGCAAAATCCACCTGTTTTCATCCATTTCAGGGGGCTGCCATTTTGCCTTGTACTGCCACTTGCTGTTGACTGAAAATGACATTACAGTGCCCCAGGGCTCAAGTGTAGCGACCAATCACGGCTCGCCTGTTTCCTGGGTTTGGTCATATGACGTACGCTATCTGAGCCCTGTGGCACTGTGATGTCATTTTCAGTCGACAGACAAGTGGGGTGAGGCTTCAGCTCATCGGTGACCCTAAATGACAACAGTATTATGGAATAGAACCAAAAGAATCCTTGTCAGCTAATAGTGCTCTTTTTAGCTTTACCATAATAACATAGTGCTGTTGACCCAGAAATTAAGCTTATCCAATTAACATGTGTCTGTGTGTTTGTGCTATAGGATGGACGCCTGCACGTCAATGACCAGCTGGTCGCTGTGAATGGAGAGTCTCTGCTCGGACGCTCCAATCATGTGGCCATGGAGACACTCCGCCGCTCCATGTCACATGAGGGAAATGTAAGAGGGACCATTCAGCTTGTGGTGATGAGAGTTGTGAAGGTACACACACATGAATGCACACACACAAGCACAAAAACACGCACACAAATTACTTTTTTTTTTTTGTGACCAATAATTGCTTTAAATGGACGAACATTCTATTTGCAAAGAAAATGCACTTGTGTACTCATTTGTGTCACGGTTTAGCTAAAGCCTGTCCCAGCTGGTAATGAGCGAGAAATGGGTTACACCATCGGACTGGCCGTCAGCCAATCACAGGGTATACAATATATAGACAAATAACCATTCACACCTTTGGACAAATGAGTCTTCTGATATATCTTAAGATGCATGCTTTTGGAATGTGGGAGGAAGTCAAGAGTACTCAGAGAAAGAACCATGCAAGCACGGTAAAGTTAAGTTCCTTTTCACGGGTTATTTGCCTCTTTCCACACTGACTTTTCTGTGCTTTTAACTCCATTTATACTTGACACTAGTCCCCCCTGCTCTCTATTCTGCTCTTACCAGCCAACTGCAAAAGAACATTTGCACTGGTTTTGTCCTTGTGCTTTTGTGAGTGAGCGTGTGTGACTTGGTGCTCATCTCTCAGCTGTATCTCTTTTCTTTATAAGTCAAAAAAAGGCTCTTTTCATCCTGGCTGCTATTCAGCAGATCCACTTTGCATCACTCTGTAGGATCTATCAAGGGCCTTGTGCACAGTGAGCTTGACTCGAATGTAAATGTTTTTTTTTTTTTTTTTTTTGCATTGGCTGCTGATAGTGGAGGGGAAGGACATATCAGAGGTGTTTAAATGAGTTTTATTGGACAGCGATGATATGCAGCATACACAATTATGGAAGATCTCCTGCATCTAGTTTCTCATTCATAAACTGGAAACACAAAGGACAAAATAGAGGGAATACTGCCCACATTTCTTAAAATATATACTTTGGTCTGTAATTGTGTGGTCACACTTGTGGGCTTTGACATTCCCCAGCAACAGCGTAATGGCAAATTTATCTCAAAACAAAAAAAAAAAGGTTTCAAACAACAAGGCATCTTCTTTGGTAGACTGGAAATTACATTATTAAATCAAGAGTATGGATCCTTTTCACAAATGAAACCCACCCTCACTGTATATTCTCTTTATTTATAGCACATGCTTCACATTTTTTACACTTAATTCAGCCCTGTAGCTCACTCTTATTTTCTCCTTTTATGAAGCGGGATAATCCAAATAATTATTTGTAGTACACCATATTTATGCGCACAGACTAGGGGCGAGATCTCTCATGTGTGTTCTGAAACAGAACGTACTGTACAAAGAAAGATGATCAGTGCCATTTTCTTTGAAGTAGTTGTGGTGAATGACTGGATAGGTTTTTAAACCTGACACATTACAAGTCTGCATAACGGCTTTCACTGCTTCAGACATTTTACTGCATGTACCGTTGCTTGAAAACAAGTGAAAATGGTTCCCCAGCCCTTTAGTCACAAATATTATGTCTGCTTAAGAAATATGGCTTGCGCATACCAAACGCTATTCCACATTAACATAACAATGCAAAGATCTGAATTGTGAGTGTAGATAAGCAACTGTGGAGATCTCCTTGTCTAAACAATGAACACGCCAACCACCAAAATAAAAAAAACAAAAAGCACAGTGGTGTCCACTCATGCGATGGATTTGGCTCTGAGCATGTGGCTTTCTTTTTCTAAAATTCATATTCAGATTTATGCTGCCAGACAATATTGACATGTTCAGAGAGGAAATGAAGGTGGTTTGAGAGCTATAACGTACATTTTTGGTGTTTGTTTGAGTTCTTTTTCTAAAGAGAGAGAGAGAGAAAAACATGCATATGCATATATGCTAATTAAAACCGAGTTTCTGCTTACCAGACAAACTATGAATATATGCTAATTAAATTCCCAGAGAATTCTCATGAAAAAGACAAAAATATATCATAACGCAGAAATGCCTGATTTGTTTTCATCATCATCTTAAGAGGCCCAACTGTCTAGACAATTGCAGTTAGCATGGCTGTCATTGATGTGACTTTCCCAACTTTTAGTACGCAGCCTCGTTTAAGTTATTTTCGCTCTCCCTGCAACGGTGTGCACTCAGATACACTTGAACGATCGACTGGAGAATGCTTTTTCCAAGAATTTTGGGTGAAGTCAAAATTGCATTACTGTTGCGTTTGATTTAAGAGCCTTCATTTTATCCCTGGGCCTCACTCGCCAATAAACGCGTCGGATTTTGTGTTCGCGACAGGTGCGTGACGGCTAATTTTTGTTCTCACCACTGTATGTAGGTCGGTGAATCAAAATGCATTCTAAATGACAGGCCCTTTGTTTTTGTCTTTTGTCTTTTTTTCAGGATCAACATGGGCTGTCGTCCAGCTACTCATTTGACAACTCCCCGATGTTGCCTGGCTTGGTGAATCAAGTGAATGGTCCCACAGGATTGGTTCATCAAACGAACATGAACAGTACACTTTACACATCTGATGGTGAGTTAGTCTGGTTTTACTCTGTTGTTTATGCAGGGATGTAATCATATACTAATTAAAAAAATCAGCCAATCAGCACCCTTTGAATTATTACTAGTGACATTTGGAAACAATGGCGTCCTATTTGGAGGTTTGTGTGCTTGCTGCTGTAGCATTGTTGCTTTTTCTTTTTTATAATCCTATAAGAGAAGAAAAGAACAACTAATGGATGCTCAAGATTTTTCCACTATTCTAATGGTTTTGGCATGAGACATGGACCGTTTGTCAAGCTAGCTAGAGTGGCTACGAAGTTGATTCATTGACCTGATTGGCTTTTTATGGATATTACATTTTCCCAACCACCTTCCACTTTTTAAAAAAATATACTATCTCATAAACTATTGTTTGTGTTAGTCTCAAGTTATTCAGTGACAGATGATAGAAATGTTTTCAATACATTGTTAAAGTGGAGGGGTTGTGTAAATAAATAGGGCTGCACCTATCAAGTATTTTTTAGAATCACTTTTTCTACCGGTTGTCACTTTGATTAGGTGAGTAATCTGATAAAAAACAATGTTTTTGCATTATTCAACTACAAAATGTTCATGAGAAGCGCTGATATTTTTGTTTACCAATTGGGATTGCTATCCTCAAGTTCCACACTGGAAAATCCTTGACTTTGTGTAGGTAGCTTTGTTGACCTGGTGAGTGACGTGGGAGTCAGCGACTGATTGTATAGAATTTTCTTTTGTGTTGTTAACTATTTAACAGTCGGCCATGCCTGGGCTTCCGTTGTGGCTGGAGTAGCTCGGTCATGAACGTGCTTATTCGGTGTGTATTTTTTTTGTTCAGTGAAACAATTGAAAGTATACCAGTGGCTGTGTCTGTCTTGACCACTCGTACGGCCATTGCAAATTTGCTTACAGTATCGTAAATGTGCTGTTGTCTCACGGGAGTTAGTTCCGCTTTGCAGATTAATCGTACTTTTTTTTTTTTTTTTTCAAGTGTGAAATAATCCCAAACTTTATCTTTTGTCCAATCTTTTTCTCCATCACCGTTGCACCAACTAATTTCTGAGTCTGCCAAGGGTTACCGTAGTTTTAGAATTTTGTTTGATTGATGGCCAGTCTTATCTGAAAATAAAGTTCAGAAGGCAGGCCTATACGTGATGAATATGTCAATGTTTACATGCTAGAGTCATGCACATATTTCAAAGTTTGGCATTGTGTAATGGTGTAAACTATGTCATGTATTTTGTATTTTATGGACGATGTGTTTCTCTCGTGAAGTGACCCAAGCTTTGTAATGAGTACCTCTATGAAGAGGAAATTAAGCTAAAATGAGGGATGGGGGGGGGGGATGGGATAGGCTGACTACACCCTGAACAGGTCGCCAGTCAGTCGCAGAGTACAGATATAAATGACTTTTAATTCATAAATTAAATAAAATCCCAATCCCAACATTTTTCTCCTCAACTCAAATACATTTTTGGCCCTTCAAGGAAGAGTGTTCCCCAATTCAGTCTAAAGTTTTGCCTCGAAACTCAAGTGAACAAGATGCACTCCTGTGCTATTTAGTTTTGAAAATCATTTTGTGTCATTGAAATAGCCTTTATTGCTGGCATTTCATTTTCAATAACTTCAGTCAAACAGAGACACCAAGTTAATAATCTAAATCAAACTAATTAATGTTTCACAGATAAACTAAAAATAACTGGGGCAGGTATTGTCATCTCCTCTACATATTAATTGATGGCGCTTTCATCTCTCCCTCAGTCCCTCTCCTTGCTTTTCATCCAGCCTGTCATGTTTGTCAAGTTTCAGTTGAAGCAGTTTTTTTTTACTTTTCAAATGTTGAACTTCTTCACCTAATTTGTGTGGTGTATGAGCATGCACGAGTGTGCACAATATAATCGTAGTGGTCCTGGATATTGTGTGCATTTAAAAAAAGAATTGTGTATTCTGTCTCTGGAGTTTGAAAATGTGGGAGTGGTAGAGTAAGCACGCTTGTGCTTGGATGTTGGAATTGTAAGCCAGAATCAAACTGTGTTATCTGTGTGTTTTGTGTGTTTACACTGGTTCTGGTAAACATGTCTGACCTTGCTCTTCAAATTCACCTCATCTATAGCACTCATCTACATGCACATAATAGTAAGGACATATTTTTCAAGCTCTTCTTTTACCAAGTGAGTGTGTGTGTTTATTTTGAGCTCAGTGTCACCATGCGAATGAAGCATGCTATGAAAGCGAAAAGGAGAGAGAGGGTTCCAAATACAGAAGGTCGGATGCAAAAAAAAAAAAATAAATGGACATCTGCTGCTGGAGCATGCTCCGAATGATTTATCTTTAACAGAACAAATGTCTTTTTCACATCAAAGAGTGGGAGGCAGTGAGAACAGATTTGTGTGCGTGTGAGGTGAAAGAAGAATGTGTTTTTGACAGTTGAGGTGATTACGGTGCTGGCACTGACGAGAAATGACTAACTTCGACGAAAACAGGAAAATGGAGTGGAAGATATGATGATTAATGGGAGCTAGTAAAAGGAGTAAAAGCAAAAAATATAAATATATATTAGATTATAAGAATACAAAGAGAGCTGCGGTGCAGCTGCGTGAAAGGTACAAGGAATGAAATGGAGGGAGGAAGGCGAGGATCGAACGTGAGCATGCATCTGATGATCTAAATCTGAGATTCCATGAAGGCTGTGTGAAAGCCCACGCGGTTGAGTCATATTTCACTTACCTGGGTCCATTGTGAAAGGTACAGCTAAAATACCAGGTACTGTATACTTATTTTGGCTCCGATTCATTTTTGTTTAAAAAAAGTTCCGTGTGAAAGGGGGTAAAGAGAGAGATGAGCATTGAACTGAAAATCTCTCAGGGTGAGTTCCAGGTATCTTCTGTGCTTACAGGAGAACTTTAAAATGGAACTGAATTACGGATGCAATTAAACCAGGTAAAACATACATTTGGTTTGCTTTATTTTTATTGGATGGATTTGTGTCAGTAGTGTAAGCCCTTCAAATACGTACGCGTGTACAGGCGAAACATATGTGAAACAAATGTGAACATTCCATTATGATGACCGGCACCTTGTATTATAACCTATGTGTCCTAATGATCTATGTGAGGTTACAAATCATCACTCTGGACAAAAACAAGGCCTCTGGATATTTTCTGAATGACGCGGAATACTTTTCAGGATCATATACAAGTTATTCTCACATGGATGAAGAGGCAGAGCAGAATGGACATGGAGCAGAGGCAAGAAGCTCCGCTCAGCAGTTCTCCTACCTTCATGAAAGGTGAGTTGATCATTTCAGCGACTGGGACGTTTTGTTGTTGATAAAATATTGTGAGTTTGAAACAAACCTGTGGTTTGTGATTGGTCGTACCAGGGAAATGTCCCCATCCCAGTCTGAACTCCAGCAGCAGTTCCAGCATGTAAAGGCCTCCAAGAGCATAGATTTAAGCACCACTCCGAACCAGACACACATTGGTGGGCATTTTGAATTCTTTCTATTCTTCTTCTTTTAATTTACTGTACATTTAAATATTCTTGCTTGTACATAGTAGGTACAGTATATGTCTCTGAGCCACATGTGGCCAATGTCTCTCCTGATAGTGAATGTGTACTAAGCACACACTCACACAAATCACACCCATCTTGCATGGTCTCTTGCATTTAATAATATCAGTCAGTGGCTGTGCCTCAGCCTATCGGTGCTGGCCTCTCTGATTGCCTGCATGTCTGTCTGTGTTACACACGTTAGAAGAGGTTCATTTAACAAAATAGAAAAACAAATTGTAGGATACATCAATGACAATGAGGAGATAGAGTTCGGGAAAGTTTTGTTGCATTTATACAATTGGATTTGGAACAAGAGCTACTATATTGTGATGACAAATTCCACATGGCAGGATTTATGGACGTGGCATGGAAGGATGAAATATGACGTTTCAATTTCTGCGCTGTGGCTTCAGAGTAAGTCGTCATGTGGCACATGAAAAGGCACCATCAGTTATCGCCATATTTACTGTTTTTTAAAATTAGTTTTATATCTTTGGCATGGATGTGTTTTTCATGCACATATTTAATGTCATTATGATTTTACTACTGTGTACATCACCGTCTTGGGAATGGCACATCATTGACTGAGGACCCCCTGAAGAGACCAACGGCAACAATGCCGGCCCATAACCATTTGGTTTACGGGCCAATCTGTATAATTTAGGTGATTTTCTTCACCAAGATGATGATAAAAAAAAATATACATATATTTTAAACACCACTTTACAATATTAAAATCCTTCTGGTCATTGTTCCACTCACTTTTGCACTCGGTCTTATTTGCTGTCTCGTTATAGCCCTTTTCGTGCAATTTCCGCGACTCCTGGGCTTGATTTACACAACAGGTCCAATTGGGAAATATCACTTCAATGTCTTTATCCGATTTTTTGTCTCTAATACCTTCACACACGACATGAAACATCCAAAATGCAAAGATTGCACATAAACATATACCAAGCTGTGACAACATGGATGTTAATGCAAATGCAGGGATACATATTTCGGTCCAGCATTGGGATGGGGGGTGGGTGATCTTGGGGAAAGCCAATCCTTCATTAAGCGCTTAAAAAAAACGTACCTATTCTATGTGCGCGCTAAGGCCAAAGGAATAATAATATTGCCTTGCTGTAAGCGTGTGACATCTCCGTGGCAAGGAACAATGTTAGTGTGTTGAGTGGCTTCTTTTAGACAAAAGATGTGCTTTGCCACCATCTTGTGCCATACATAGGCAATTATTAACCGGGGCGGGGTCAATTAATCACAGATTTTTGCTATTTGCGGCATATCGTTTCATTGGTCTGAGCTTTCCCACTATTGATTCAAATGATGGTAAGCTCCATATAATTCCACTGGATGCCCTCTACAATTATTTTTCTTATTCAATCATTGTCACGCTTCTAACATACCATATTTAGACAACATTTAATCATTTATGCTTTTACTGCAGTTACTCTGGATGTTTTATAATATCTTTGTGTTTTGCAGACGTGGGTCTAGATATGCCATCAATCAGTAGATTTCACTGAAAATAATAGGCTCATTATATTAGCTTATATCAAGCTTTTCAAATTAAATGAGACATCTCAACTGCGAACGTATGCACATTTACGTTTTATCTGTCTGAAACCAAAGTAGACATGTAGTGATTTGCCAAAAATCTGGGCTGCTGCAGCAGTCATAAAAATTAGCCACAAGCTGATGTGGTCAGACGCACATAGCAATGCACAGGGCTCAAATTCCATTTTGAGCTTGCTTTTGATTAGGAAAATATTTGCAGTGCACAGCCATTTACTGCTTGGTTTTTGTGGTCTCAGTGTGTATTTGGCAGAGTGCTACCCGCCAGTTCGTGTCGTCGTTGGACCGTTGTGTGTGTGTGTGTGTGTGTGTGTGTGTGTGTGTGTGTGCACGTGCACGTGTTACTTCACTACCAAGGGCAGAAATAACTCGAAAGTGCCTTTTTTATAGGTGTAAAGTAATGCAAAGCTTGACTCGGGACAATTATGGAAGCTGTGGTGTCCAACCGAAGGGAAAAAGGCCAACACAGCTGGTTTAGTTTGAGTGTTGCTGAAGAAACAACACCATTGAATAGGTGGGGGGAATGGAAAGAGGCAAAAGTGAAGTGATGTCTTTGAGAGCCTCGACTGATATGTTCAAAGAGAAAAGTGAGGGCAAGTGATTAATGAGATGACTTGCTAGCTGTGATGCTGACTAAACGGCCCGGAATAAAAATCAGATGGTCTCGATGACAAGATTGGTGGTGGGCTTGAGAAGAGGGGCTTTTGCAAATTTGGAAAGTTGGACATGATGAGTGGAAATTGTGTAGATCAAGTGGAGATACTAAGCCCAAAGCCACTTCTAACTGGGGTTGGTGCGTACAGCACGTGTCAGAATGATTCATAATTTTTGTTTTATTTCAGTTGCAGATGAAATCCCTGTAGGATCCCTGGTTGAAAACACTGCAGGTGAGGGAACCTTTTACAAATTACACCTTCAAAAAGGCAACACACACTCACACATATCCTTGCAGATTTATGTATTTATTTATTTATTTATTTATGTATTTACACTTTTTCTAAGTTTAATGTTGAATACAAACTTGTAGTCTAGATTTCTCCAATATCTTATATGAAGCTGTCGTAACTCATTTTCTTTTGTGGTAGATACCACCAAAAATCCTATGAAAAGTTCAACATATACATGTAACGACTGCAACCCCCTCTAAATGTTTTCCCCTTCATAGTTTAAGTCCAAAATTACCTCTGAACACCTTCAAGGCCCAAAGACATTACATTACATTCAGAAGGCATCACGCCTTGAGTTCCCCGACCATGCTTGAAGACTCACAACATCCTTATCTCAAATCCTCTTTCTGCACCGAAAAGAATGGAAATACCATAAGTAAGTTACAGAAAAAAAACAAAACATGTTTTTTTTAAAGAGAAAAACATCACTTCAATATTTTCTTTCTCGAAATATACCGCAATGACTTACTTCAATAGATAGATAGAAACATTTTCGCCATATTTTTTTACTTCAATTCTATTGTCATTGCGTGACTTCTTCTGGTGTGCATGCCTTAGCCGCCTGGGGGCCGTAGAATACACCTATACGGAAATGTACAACACAATACAACAAATCGTTATTTATATAGCGCTTTCAAATGCCAAACTGCCACTTGTTAAATGAGATGAGTTCACTGCCACCATATAGCGCTCATAGACGGCGCTCATATCTCAAGTCAACACTGTAAATAAAAGTGTAAGTCAGTTTACCTGTGAAAATACGAAACCTGTGTGACCCTAATTCAAAGTGAAAAGAAAAAAAAAAGCGATTTGCACTTGGCTTTGAAAATCATGAATAACCGGGGCCTCTAACTCTGAGCTCCAATATAACGGTGGACTATGTTGCTGCACTGTAAGAGCACTGAATTTTCCTTCCTGTCGAGTGCCTCAGCCTTTATGGAAAATACCTTTTCAGCTTTTTTCCACATTCTGCTTTGTCCTCAGCTTTAAACTCGTTATTATTTTTGATTTAAAAGGTCCATACCCATTAACAAAGGCGAGTTAGCGCGAAAGCCTAATGTGCATTACGGCAAAATCATGGGAGGAATGCAACATGTGCTTTATAGAACTGAACCGCTAATAAAAACAAAATGACTTTCTTCTAACTGCTGAACAGATGAGGGCAAAACACGTTTATGGAACCTTTTACCAACATTAGTTTGGACCTGTTTCTTTAATCCTGTTGCATATTTGATATGCCAGAGTTTGGGAAAGTGGTACATTGTTTGGTCGATGGGTTTGAATATAATAAGTGAATCTCTGAACATGAAGAGGTACAATTAAAAAGTAGAAAAGCAGGATTTAGACTCAGGAGTCTACAATATGTTCGATTATATGGCTTTTTTTGAGTGCTAGAAAATATTGACCTTATTGTTTATTCATGGCGTCCACACACAACTCGGCTCACTTGCATTTCTGATCCAATTCTTTTTGAGATTTACCAGGACTTTTGTTCAATATGGATTTGGTAAAAGAGTGGGTAGTGTTGGGTGGGCTCTTGTGGAAAATATCAGCAGCTTTCAAATAGTCATTTATGGGAATTTTTTTCTTTTACATCCAGCGACGATTTTTCCACCTCCACACCCCAAAAGGCAACACACATTTGATGATCATCCTTTCCATATGGTCTTCTGATGATGATGATGATGATGATGATGATGGAAATTCTGCATCATGCATTGGAAAATAATTCATTCCACATTATGTATTAATTTAGCAGAGTCTGAGATGGGGGAGTGTCATAAATGGCAGTTCTTATTGCATATGAATTCTCTCGCATAAACGTAATACTAGACCATATAGAAATTCAATACAGCGCGGTCCGGAAATGTGTCGACTGATGTGCATCATATTCTCGCGGTCGACCAGCGATCCCGCGTCACAATAATTCAAATGATCGCGCTTATCGTTTCTAATAGATAAAGCATGAAATCGGCACTGATATTTTATCATCCAAATCTTTTTTTCAACTGTAGTTGGTGTCTTTCCTGAAGCCACTTTAAATAGGGCAGAGCAGCATCAGCATATTGCTGATGGGACAAAAAAAACTAGTAGTTACAGTTATGTTTCTTCTTTCACCATGTTCATAGAAACAGCCCAGAGCTTTGTGTGTGCGTGTCCAATGAGAATATGAATATGTGGATAAATGTATTCAGCTATGCACAAAAAGTACATTTTAAATGTGTGTCAGAATGTTTTACCAGACGGTGGAATAAAACACTCAGCACAAGTCCAACCGATCCATTTTATAATGACCTTTTCGCAGACCTACTATTTGGAGTAAATACTTTTCAGCTCTGGGTTTAATGTTGAGTTTTTAATGTCTTCTTCTTCCCCAATTATTTCTTCCTCCACCCACCACTAATGTCCTCACTCTTGTGCTCTTAGTTGCCCTCGCACAGTCTTTTTCTTGCCAAAACCATTCAGGCTTAGAGGCTGACAATCAGGCGGAGGGGCTTAGAATGAACAACGGCTCCCTGAAAATGTGTTTGTACGTGATGCTGAGGGAGACTGGTGCAGTCCATTGTCTGAATCTCTCCCTGGTGCAACTTTGACTTTGATGACAGTCACATACTGCCTAGAGTCTGCCAAAAAAAATAAAGTCTTCAGAGAGTCACGTCTCAATGTATCCTCGTGCCTCTGCAATTGTTTGCTACCATCCGTCAACTCTTCTTCTTTTTTTTATGGATTTATCTTCGCCTTTTAGTCTATCGTTTCCTTGTCTTGCTGGCTCTTGCCGACTTTGCTTAGGATTCATGCTAAAACCCACCCAGTTTGGCTTAAATGGATTGATGTATTGATTTGAGAGAGAGAGAGCGAGCGAGAGGGTAGTCTATCTTTGTAAGTCTCTCTGGCTGTGTACACGTGTATATTACTGCACATTAGCGCTTCTCAACACTCCGTAGACACGCAATACAAGTAGCTTAACTTCTTTGTATTGTGTGCCGGTTTGCAATAGAAAACCTTTTGTTTGCCCACATATCTTCCTTAAAGTGGCACACACGGTTCAAGAGCTCTCTTGGCTTCTGCCTTGTATAGCGAATGCCCCTTGACCCCTCTTCATCTTCCCCAGTAAGCCAATAAAAGTGCGCAGTAATCAGTAGATGGTCAGCACTGTCCTTTTGTGCCGGCACACCCATTTATCTCTATCAGCTGCTATGTAGTTATCAATGACATGTGGGTGTGTAATATACGTTATGATGCTTGAAAGAGAAAGGCAACAAGAGAGGGAGGCCATTTGTTTCTGTCCTGATTTGTCAGGAACTTCCCATAAGATGGATTCATTTATAAACAGCTGTGTTTGTCTAAGGAGGATTGGACTGACTTGTTTGTATACATCTGATGCAATAGTGGTCATTGATGTACATCCAGCACGGATTCTGAAATAGTCTATTTAAAAACAAAATGACAAAAGTAGTCTTAACGAAATGTTTTGAAAGTGAAGTTTCAACTTCACCACCCCAAAAAAAGACCCTCGCCACAGGCATGCAAAATGCAGATTTAGCTTCAAGTACTTTGATGCAAGCAGTGTGAGAGAGGCAACACTGGTCAACCACACGAGGGGGAAGAAACACGCAGCGGCTGGGGATCACTGCAGAAGCAAGTCACTCGATTGCAGCAGGTGATGGCGTGACTGCAGTTTCTTCCTCCTCACTGACATAGATCGGCGGTGCTGAGATTAAGTGAGGCTATGGAGAAGTGACTGAAAAGATTTGCATATGTATCTTTTGTTTTTTCTTTACTGTTTGTTCACTGTTTTAAAACCAAAGTATCATGATTTGAAATTGATACATTCTTACACTGTATCGTAAGATATAACAATGCAATACATTTCAATATCATTATCATTCAAATATTCTTAAATATCCCAGACCAACTGTATATCCTTCGATCACTACAAGGTTTCTGGATTTTTTGAGTATTTTTCCTAATTTACTGTAAGGAGGTTATTAGAAACATTTAAACTCGGCTAATGGGATTTCCCGTCAGGGACTAATAACTGAAGTGTTCTTACTCTCAGAAATTGCCCAGGGCCAATGAAACAGAAACTGCTCATTGCACCATAATTCTGCACTTGTTTTTTTGGTGTGATTTAAGATGTGAATTAGAAGTGGAAAGATGTAATCTAAAATTCATGTTGTGGAACTAGGGCTATCAGATTAAGGATCATCTTAATACAAGGGATTGTTTCGAAGCATCTACACAAGCCTGCTATCACTTCTTGTACAAACAGTTTGTTCCTCGAGGCACGGATGAAGTGAAGAATCCATTGATGTTCAAATTTTACCACTAAGCAGTGCAAAAGGAGCAAAAGGCCAGGCTAGCTTACCAAAATGGATTCCGATTGGCGATTTCAGTACCATCAATGAATCTCAGGTTTGTTTTTTGGAAAATGAGCACAGATGAATAGGAAAGAAATCCCGCCACTCAGGAGTCCCCTCTTAACAAATGGGACAACTCCCACACTTGGCCTATTAGATTGGAATTTGAAATATGGTGCCTCCCTCTGAAAGGTACCACAAGGAGAGGAACTATTCTTATTTGGAGTAAAGCCCAACACTACGTCAAATGCTGCAGACGTGCATTATCGTTTGACTGAAATCAAGCTTCCACTTCAACACTTTTGCTTTCCGTCACAATAATCCATTCTTCCAGCTCAGTGAAGACAACTAAATAGACAAGATATATATTTTTAAACACGTTCCCAAGAAGCTGTTCCCTGTTGAAAATTATTTATTTTTGACCATCAATGATACATTACTCAACTTCAGCAGCAGATAACCAATCCACTACTATAAACTATAATACGCTAAATATAGCCTTATATATATATTTTTTTGGAATGCAATGTTTAGATTGTTTCTTTGAAATGGATCAATCTGACGTTGGTCTCAAGGAGCTCGTGTTGTGGATTGGCTGTGCAGGTTTCCTTGACTTAGCAGCACCTGGCGGAAAGGGCATTTAATTCAGGCCCAACTCGTTTGTTGTCTCACCGGCTGCTTTACAGAAACAGCATGAACAGGAAGAGTGAACACTTGGGTGGGGAGCTTTTACAACAAAAAAAAACAAAATACGGTAGGTGGAGTATGTTGGAAGTTGCAGTTCTCCAACACAGACGAGTGGTAAGTGGCAAGTTAGTGTCGTATGTGGACACTTTTGCGTGCTGACGTGATTGCATTTCACACTCGGTCACTACAAAATACCCACAGTTTATTTGTTGTGGTTGTCTTTTGCATTTGAATGTGGGAAGGCTAAGCTTGGACTCTCAGTCTGTAACTAAGCTACATCTCAGTTTAAGAGACTCCTTTTAGTGTGTTTTGACATTCTTGGAGCGAGGATTGTTGTTAGTTAGGTCTGCTGGCTCTGTTGCTGCAGTGTGTTGTTAAGCTGCTCCTTCGTGTAATTTTGACTTTGAAAGTACCCTATTGCCTTGATGCCAACCAAATAGCTTTGGGATAGCTTGGCAGGCCATCTCATTGTATTTTCTTTTCAGGACTCCATTTATTTATTTATTTATTTTTGTTCATTCTCTCCTACTTCCTCTCTTGTTGTCGCGCTCCTCTTCTCTCTTTAATTTCTCATGCTCTTTATTTCTCTTTCTGTACCATCGTCTTAGTGTCTGTTTTCCTCTGCCAGTCCCCTACTCTCACCCTTTCCAACTAATCACTTGTTCCGTCATGTCTCTCTCTCTTGTTCCCACTCTCCCACCAAAAGCAGCTTAATGCTATCATCTTACATTTGGACTGCAGTAATTACATTTATGGCACAAATCCCGCCATGAACAAATACTTTGTGTTGGAGAGCAAATGTGTTTGAGTGACAACGTAACAAACCGCTTAAGGGAGGTTTGTGTCGGATATCTTAAACAGAAGATATTAATCCTCAAGAATTGTTGATCCCCAGTTCCACCTGGCTCCCTGTCATTTATATTCCGACCACTGTTTGGCATTCGTAAATGTACATTAATTACATAACAAATAGATGGTTCAATGGCTCAACTCCCACTAAATGCATTGTTTGTTTTTGCTTCAATTTTTCATGAGTTGAACTTAACAGATCGAAGACATTTCCTTTGTCCACAAAAGGCTTTTTTTTTTCTCAAATATTGTTGCACATTGTCTAAATATGTGTTAGTCAGCACTTCCCCTTTGCCAAAATATTCCATTAACTAGCGAGATGCTGTTTGGAGTAGTTTTATCATTTTAGGTAGCCTGATGCACACCTGTGCAATGAAACGGGAGTCCCAACAGGTATTGACTGTTTTTCCGTCCTTGGTCTTTATAAATTGGAGCTACAATCCCATTTCGGGTATGATTTTCAGCGAAATACTTTTGCTTCATAACATTGATGCTGTGAATTCATGATATAATATCTACAAATCGACTTGATAGTTGGTTGAGTGTTTTCTGCAAGGCAGCAGCTAATTGTCGTATTATGTTACCGATAAATATCCTGCCTATTGTCTACATTAAATTATAATTATAGTCGGCATCTGGACATAATGTGTGGTGTGTTTATGGATGGGAGCATCACCAGTCACAGCCCCTGTCCATCTTGCCTGCCAGCAGCCAAAGGACATTATGCATGCATGCAATCTGTGTGTGGGTGGGCCAAAATTGATGCAGCAGTCACGTCGTCATCAGCCTTCTAATCTCAGGACAAAATAGACACACATACAAACACCGCGAGACCAGTCATGTGTATAGGGAATCATTATCTTAAGTGATTCTGCTTTAGCTATCATGAATCAAAGTGACATCGTATCGACAATCTGCAGCCATCAACTGCGTTTGTGTGCCTGTGTGTGCCTCTGCGTGTGTGTGTGTGCGTGCATAATGTTAACCTGTACAAATGTATTTTGAGCTGGCAGCAGGCCGAGTCTTGCTCACCGCTTTCCATTTTCCCCACCTTCCTCTCTGTCACCATGTTCTCGAGAATAAACTTGATTTGCTTCCTCCTTGATGTTATTCCTCCCATCAGTTTTGTCCAATGTAAGGTGCAAACCACAGAAAATCTCTTGCTTGCTACAAGAGTCACACTATGAACCATTTAATTATAGACATTTCTTATTTGGTGAATATCCACACTCCTACCCAGTCACTGAAAAAATAACACCCCTGATTGCAATTGTTTTTTTTTTTTAAACATCTGATCGTGTTAAAACTTTGCAATCCAGTCTGTTACACGCTTCACATCACCTTTGTATCTGCCAGATGGTCCAACTTACACCTCCAATCTCCTTGGCTTTGGATATTTCTTTGCAATCGACTACAGTTCCGTTCATCATTCCTTCTGCTGCTCCCCTTCCTCCCTCAGTAATATCTCTCAATGCAGCAATGATGGATAGCGAAACCCTTTGGCTCGAGAAAACACATCCATCACAAACTCAACAATGCCACAGTAAACTTGATCACAGTTTTGGTTCCATGGCACAGTTGCTCTAAAAAGGCCATCCATGCCGTAGACTTTGACTCCTGGCCAGCCTATTCTGTATTTTTGTCCCCATCCTAATCTCCACCAGACACAATTGCACTGAGTGTTTCGTATTTGACAATCTGTTTTTGTTTATTTTTTTTTGTCTCTATAAAATTGCAGCATTTAAACAACTGAAGCACAAGCACACAGCTTCATAACTGTATCTTTGTGTTTGACTCCTCTCTTTTAGCTCCACAAACTCCTGCTGGACTTGGTCCAACTCTGGGCTTGAAAAAGTCCTGTTCACTGGAGAGTTTGCAAACTGCTATGTCTGAAGTTAATAGAAAGATTGAACTCCTACCTTTCCATCGCCCTCGTCCAAATATGGGCAGAGGAAGAGGTTGCAACGAGAGCTTCAGGGCAGCTATCGATAAGTCCTATGACGGGCCACCTGATGACGATGACAGTAAGTTCAATTTGGCGGAAACCGCAGTATGTTTAAAACAAACAATGTGTGTAAAATTATTTACAATGTTAAAGGCTTCAGAACCTTGGCAATTAGTTACACTGCCATCACAGCAAGTATACTTGTGCTTAGCATGTTTCTCTCATAGCAGTGAGGTGTGGAAACCGCTGGATGGATAGATGCAGTGAATGGTGCTACTGCTGATATTTTGAGCATACATACAAACTGCTCATAGCAGTGTGAATCAACATGAAGTATCATCCATCAATCCATTTTCCGATCCACTTTATCCTCACAAAGGTCGCGGGGGGTGCCGGAGCCTATCCCAGCTGTCTTCGGGCAGTAGGCGGGGGACACCCTGAACCGGTTGCCAGCCAATCACAGATTCAATCACAGAGACAAACAGCCATTCACGCTCACACTGCCACCGAGGGACAATTTAGAGTGTTCAATCAGCCTGCCATGCATGTTTATGGGAATGTGGGAGGAAATCTGAGTACCCGAGAAAACCCACGCAGGCCCGGGGAGAACATGTGAAGTATCAACATTTGAGACAAACACAACAATGGTGTCTCTGGACAACTCACTGCAGCTTTTTGACTTTGTCCTTGTCATTGCAATATAAATTATTTATTATATGACTATTAATTATTTGGGGATTTGGACATAGCCCGCATATTTTACCCGCGTTTAATAGTTTGCAGAGTTTATCCTGCATGTCCTCACTGCTCCTCTTTTTTTTCCCGCCTCTTTGACCTAGTGATCAATGTATACTTACTACTTTTCATCCATTTGCTGTGTATGCCCCCTTCACTTTTTTGTCGACCTAGAAAAATTATTTTTACCAGAATACCACAACGCTGTCAACATGAACAGTATGAAGCAATGCAGCAGATTGCCCTTCAGCATATGATTCAATATTTAGTCGGGCTTTAGCTTCAAATATTTATTCAGGAGGTAAACACTATCTGCTTGGTTTGTTTCACTGTGAGGTGTGGCTCAATTCCCAGTGGTGTTATTAGCAGCAAACTCTTATCAGTCGCCACCAGAGTAATGAGATGGCCTGTTTCAGATCACTACACTACACACAGGATGGGCCTAATAGGGCATGTCAACACTGCACACACGCACTGGCCCTGTCTGTCACCGTGCTTCTAATTGTTCAAAACTTTTGGAAGCCGCTGTTAATTGACAGAGAACAGACCTTGAAAGTGCCCTCACAATGATGCGCTTCAGAATTTCAGAAAAAAAATATTTACTTAGGTATGGTAAATATGCATCGACTTAGTGTGTTCTCAAGTGTGACTAAATATTTTTTTTTCTTTTAAGAACAACTGTTTAACTCTTGTTTTTCCATATCTCTGTTGGGTAATAAAGCATAATGCTGAGATATTTGTCCTCATCAGGGTCGTGGTTTAGTAGTAGCCTTGCCCAGCTGATTTGGGGTGAGAAGCAGCATCCATTCACACCTGTGGATATTGGACAGTCTTCAATGACCCTAACATGCATATTTTTCAAAATGAAGTAAACAGGAGTATGCTCAGAAATAACTCACAAGCACGGAAAGAACATACAAACGTCACGCAGGAATGCCCGATCTCTCATTCGAGCCCCAAACCTAAAAACTGTGAGGCAGATGTGATATACACTTAAAAACCACACTGCCCTTCCGAATATATGCTGTTACTTCAACATTAGCCAACAGCCACAGTGTTTTGGGTCAACAAAGTGAAATTGATTTTCAAGGGGGTTTAACTGCTGCAAATTTGGTATTTGATCGTTTGAAACACACCAGTGCCTTTTAGTTCTTTGATTCCACACTGTCCAGTTCTCATTGTGTTCCGATATCTTCTGTTCTAGATGCGTCAGAGCAAAGTTCAGGACGGGAAACGCCAGCAAGTAGCTCTTCGCGCCAAGGGCTAGCGGATCCAGTGGAGGAAAAAACTAAAGCGGACAAGAAAAAGAAAGTCAAAACTAAGAAGAAGGATAAGAACAGAGGCAAAGGAAAAGAAAAAGAGAAGAAAAAAGCAGAGGAATCTGAGGAGACTGAAAAGAAGTCTAAGAAAATAGGCTTTGGCCTGTTGCGGTGAGATTTTTTTTTCTCCACATCTTTTTCATAATATTTGTTCATGCATTGAGAGTGAACGTTACTTACGTTTGTCAGTGAGTTTAAAATAACAGCTTGACACTTAAACCGCTGAATGTCAAGATACAAGAAAGTAAAAAAAATAAAACTGACAGCACGTCTGCATGTAGAGTGATTGTCACAGGTGTCAGGCACAACAAGCAATTGATTGCAAGAACTGCCAGAATCACAATAAATTGATTAATCCACTTGAACTTGCTCTACTACCACCAGAGCCTGATCAACATTTTATTTCTTTTGCCTTCTATGAGCTTCCGAAGTTATTTAGTTGGGCCACAAAACAATTTGACATCAAGGTCGGTCAGAGCAACAAGAGTTCATTTTTGTAAATCAATCCGGACAACTCTGAGCAATTTATTTCTGGTTGCCTTTGGAATGTGCAGCATGGAGTGCTGTTTTTTTTTTCGGACTACGTCGTTGAAAAAGTAGTTTTGATTTCGTACAATGTCAGCTTAGGGCACCGCGTTAGGCAAGTGGTTGGCACATAGGTGTCAAATTCTAATCCTGGAAGGCCACCGTCCTGCATGTTTTCCATCTCCCCCTTCCTTTTGCAACACAACTGATTCAAATGAACAAGATCAATATCAGGCTTCTGCAGAGCTTGCTGATGAGAGATAGAAAACATGCAGGACAGCGGCCCTCCAGGACCGGAGTTTGACATCTATGGTTAGCTCATCTACCTCACAGGTATGATATTTTTGCGTTTGAATCTGTTTTTCGGCATTCCCGTGTGGTGGCCCATGTTCTCTACTACTTGGCTCTCTGTCAACTTTCCAAAAGCATGCGTTTAGCATCAGTGTAGCTTCTAAATTATACATACTGTAGGTGTGAATGTGAGTTTTAATGGTTGTTTTACGAGATGTGCCCTGCGATTGGCTGGTGCCCGGTCCGGAGTAAGATGGGATACTCATCTTACGGTCACCGTGACTCTGATGAGGGAAAACGCTCGTGAAAATGGATGCATAGACAATGTTTTCCAATTGGACTGCAACCGTATCGGCACGTGACACATGAGCGGGAATTAGATGCAAGCCTTACATGTGTGTTTTTGTTTTCCCTCAATGTTTCAGATTCCAGCACCATGTACAGTTTTAACACTGTATATATCTTGCATTCGCCTGGTGCACCTTTTCAACGTGCCCCATTCAATACAGAATCATGTCAGCTAAGATGATTTGGAATTCAGTATGTGTAACCTCTTTTTTTCAGTCAATGCAAATAAACAAGCACAGTATGTGATCACCCCATCCACTCATATTGCACACGTCAACACACCGAGCACTTACCCCTGTGAAGCGTTATCACGTGTTCACGAGCACACAAAGACCAGTCTAAGAGCGGTGCCCCAATTTCTTTAAGAGGTGCTTAAAATTATCTGTTAGAGCTATTCGGTGTGATTAACTCACACTATCCGAATCTTTCAGTGTGAGAGGCAGAGTACAGTAGGCACATACAGAGTCTGAATAGGCCTACTGTTTCTATTTACAATGTGGACTCTATACCCTGATACCAGGTCTTTTTTCCTTGAAGCATGAATGTTATTGAACTGGGATTTCACATGGCCATTACATTGATACACATCTGGAGAAAAGCATATGCTGTAATTCAATCTCTAAATCACCTTTGCTTAGAAAACTGTCTTGGTGAAGTACAATGAGTCTTTCTAAAAAACAAAAAACAAAAAACCATCTGGCAGAGCCACATTGGGCCCCACAGTTGCTATTTATATCGAAATATATCCTTACTATACTGCTATGTTGGAACAACTCAAACTAAATTGGGCAAGTACGCTAGTATGTTTTTTTTTTTTTTTTTTTAATTCAAAGTTGACAGCAGTGGTGACAAAGGGAAAAACATATTCAAAAAGGTGAAAATTGAATCGTTCCGGTTAAATAAACAAAATCAGAGTTATATCACATGAATAAAGGAATGGACTCTGAAAAATGAACTCCATGGATAAATATGCAGAGATACAATGACATCTTTTTCATATTTGTTCATGCATTGAGAGAACGTTTCTTACGTATGAACAATGACATTCCAACACCTGCGTGTGTGTTTCAAATGTGGTTGAGAGAGGAAAGTAATTTCATCTGTGCTGTATGTTGCACATCGAGCATATTTGACAATAAAACTGACTTGACTTGACTACCAGAGAGCCAACTTGAACATTTGAACTTTATTTGGTGTTAATCATACGCACTCAAAATGGTGGCAGGTGTGTGCTGATTTCCATTTAACATGATTTGTGATTGGTTTGTTCTGACCACAGTCACGTGCCTATTTGTAATTGTGTGAACAGATGTGCGTCTATTATCTCTTATTTTGTTATTAAGATGTGCAGGTTTTAGGTCTGAAAAAGATCATAAATGATTCACTGGCACGGAACGGAATTCTGTCGTAAACCGTGCATCCCCCCCGAATAGTACAGTATTTTGAGACCTTTATATTTAATCTCATTTTAATGGTGGTCTTTTTTTGTGCCTCTTGCTGTAGCTCAGCCCTGTAGCACAGTAATCTTAGAATCATTCAAAATGTTCCTGACTTTCTTTTCCCCTCATGCCTCAGCTCTCTATCTGCATTTGATTGCATGTAATGGTTAGAGACTAAGAGGGCAAATTGACGCTGCTCAGAGTTCCATCTCGTCCGAGACCTGCCACATTCGCTCTGGGGTAAATGTGTACCATAATGCATTGAAGGTAGTGGTATAGTCAGACCTATTCCTAATGCGTCTGGTTTTATGTGTGATTATATTAATCATATTTAGTAATCACACTTTTTGCTTTTACCCGCAATTACTGTTTCATTTGTTCGTGCGCCATCTGAAAAGAAAGAAAATAGAGTGCATTTTTTTCTTTCTTGATGGACTTCTCAAAGTATTGCTCGAATAAAGCCCACGTTAATAGAAATACTTCAATGCAGATCCATTTTAATTCACATTAACTCATTAAAATGAAAGTGGACAGCTGGCTCTGTCAACTAGACTGCTGCCATCTGCCAATCAGATATGCTAGCCACTTGTGTGTGTGTGTGTGTGTGTGTGTGTGTGTGTGTGCGCACATGCGTGCGTGTCTGTGTGTGTGTGTGCGCGCACATGCGTGCGTGTCTGTGTGTGCCGGTGTCTGCGCCTGTGTATGTGTGTGTGCACGAGAGAGAATGCGTATGAGTACATTTTACAAAAAGACACATGCAAACTAAGACTGGTAAAAATAAATGTGAAAGAATATGCAGGCCAGAGATCATGAATATTCACTTTGTGATTGGTTACAGAGTCAGATGGTCGTCACATCGTTGGCTCACGGTCGGCGTGAATCATTGGTGCGCGTATGCGGTGTGCGTACCCTGCTAATGTTCTGCAGCTGTGCGTGCACTTCCTTCTTTCTCTCCTTCCTCACGCTCTTCTCTCGCCAGCTGGTCTAAATGTGACACCTCTCGTAGACTTAAAATGTTCCATCGATAAGACTATTATCCACTCTCAACAGCGGGGCCCATTAAGGCTGGCTAGCTCCATTGTGGGGTTGAGGACAGCTACATACAGTACAACTTATTTACTTTCTTGCAAATGAGATTGGCCATTGAGAATATTCACCATCTCGTTGCTTGTATGACATTTGATTCATCAGGAACAAGCACCTAAATCCAAATGGTCCACAACAAAGGTTTCCTAATGCAAAATTAAGTGAGAGGACAATTTTGTATCTTTGTTAAAAGAAAACCTTACAACCACAAGCAGTAAGAGTTATCAAATTTCTAAAACAAGTAAGCTTTTGTTTTGTGTAGGAGCTGCCTCTCAATTTATTATGCAAAAACTATGCTGTCTTCTGACCAGACTTTGCTTTTGTTTTATAATTAGAGAGAACATGCTCAAAATGGGTGGATGGACACCCTAGCTGCCAATCAAACAATGTGACAGGAAGTCATTGGCGTGTCACCGACTGGTGTCACGCCTGCCAATCAGCTGTGGTTGTGCGTGTGTGCGCGTGTGTGTGCGTGTGTGTTTGCGAGCTGCATTCATTTGTTTGTCACGGTTGCACAATGTCAGTCAGCGATTTCCTCAAGGATCTGTGTGCTATGATGGCAGAGGGAGGGGGCACAGAAAAGCATCACAATAAAAGTAACATTCATTTTGAAAATCAACAGATGTGTGCTTAATTTTTCTACTTATATGTCTACCTCTCCATATTGGCTATTAAGAAGTTCAAATGGTGTTTGAATGTATGAAGCCACTGGTCTACTTTCTGTTTATTTATTAAACGTAAAAAAAAACTACACATGGCATAAACTTATTCATGCACTAGATGCACCGGTGAAAACTGATGCCTCGGGCCTCGACACACAGATTGGCTAACCTGAGCTAAAACAAAACATAACAATCACACTCATTTGCTGACGTACATGTCACTCACCAGGCTAGGTTCCGCCTTTAAAGCCAAGCACATTGAAAACTGAGTGAACTACTGTGCAAAAAAAGGAAAGAAAATGCCTCCGCGCCACGTGCCTAATTTTGTATCTGTATTTCTGTTTACTAATACAAACTTAATTCTATCCGATAGCTTGATTAATTTATGGGATGAAGCAGTTTAAGTCATTGATCCTAAAAATATTCAATCGCTGTAACTCAAGATGTCATATATGTACAGCTGACACAATAATCACTGCTTCGACTTTACGCTCTGTTGTGGAGAGACAAGATCAGACTTTTCTCTTCCAAATTGTTCTGAATTGAGACAAAATAAGGACATTTTTCTTGAGCCTTAAAATGATACAATACAGCGTGTAATGTAAATGAATGCAACACCACTGCTCTCATTAAGTCGCTTGGTGTAAGGTCTAGATTACAACGCTGTTTCTGAGTCGGAATGGGTTTTAGGCTGTTCATCAATACTCTGTGCTTACGTTTCTAACCTTCAGTAAACTGAGATCCCATGTCTGCTCGGTCAACAAAAATCCATCAAGGTTTTACTAATTCCCCGTCTAACTCGTTAGTAATCCCCATCTGTGCGCCAAGAGACGGAAGGCTTGAACAACGGGTTTACACCCCATTTCCACCAACCACACCATCAGACGCAAATATACCTTAATGCACGATCATGTAAATTAAGGAAATGTTCCTCCCTATGGCAAAGGAAGTAAATCTAAAATAAAGCAGAAATTAGAGCCAGGCGGTCTTTACGGCAAAATGCTCTGATGCCCTTTACAGTAAATTCCTCAAGACATTTGGAATTATAACAGTTTTAACACTCTGTAATGCGGTTCAATTATAGAAACCCCTCAGAGGGCGCTGTTTCGGAACAGAGTGATGGACTAATCCTTTTTAGTACATTTGAAAACCTATATTATGTACATACTGGCACTTTATTGCTTATGAACACATCAACCATGAAAATAAATCAATAGGTCCCACAGCAAATGTTTTTTTTTTTCTCCCCCCTTTGGTCACAAGTCACACCCAGCAAATGATTTTATCCCCACAACCAACCTTCTCTTACACAGATGGTAGACTTAATAACATGTGTACATAATTCTGATTAACTCATCCTCACATGCAAATGAGTGGTGGTAAAGAATGTAGTGCGAGGTCATGAATATTCACAAGTCATCCTTCTGTTCCCACTAATGACGGAGCAGGAGCTTTTGCCGTCATCCAACTGGCTGCCGTTCAGTCTTTGCTGATGCTGTTCTGTTACATTTCCTGTGAACAATGGTCTTAGTGGTGTTAATGCATACAGTGCGTGTCACTGCATTCACATTGTGGGAATGCCTTTCGGAGACGAATAAAGTACACATAAAAGGTTAGAATTTCGTTTTGGCGCCGGGTTGATAGCCCCATTCTATGACTGTACCCAAGCATTTTGTTGACAGGGACTCTCCACACTTTTCCTTCTAGCCACAGGCACTGTACATATGACATTATAAATATAGATAATGAATATTGCAAAACCAAATATAATGTGTTGAAGTTTAAGTATGTCTCCTTGAAATAATTTCTCTGTAAATGTCATACAGTTTTCAGGCTATATCTTTGTTTTCGTTTTTAAAAGTTCACTAAACTTGTATAACCCACACCACTTTATAGATGGTCTGCTGGCGACAACTTTTCTTACGTTTAAACTGCCACACGATTTTATGCCCAGATCCCCTTGGTAATACACTTTTTATTTTCCTCCTCCCTATTTTTTTCCCCCATTTATGTGACCTGCTCAGATTTGGAAAGAAAAAAGAGGACAAGAAGGAGGCCAAGGCAGCTTTGCCGCGTCAGAAGTCAGACATTCTGACTGACCTGGACTTTGAAAGGATGAAAGAAGAGCGTGAGAGGTGGGAATAGTTTATTTTTCTCATCATTATTTACTGTTGGATGCATGAACCCCCCCAAAAAAAAAACCTCAAGGCTTCTGCTGTAAACACTTTAATTCACCATCACTAATCTAACATTGATTTTTGTTTCCTTACTACTCCTTGCTTGTCACATCTGAGCCTCAGCCAATAGAAATCCGAATCATAATTGCCCTAATTTTTACATAGTTGGCTGGCCCATAATAAGTTTTTCAAACATGCTAAATTACAACGTGGGCTGTTATGCTTCCTAATGTTTTCCCTTTTGTTTGTTATTCTGTTGTTTCCAATATTCCGAATGTCTTAACAAAAGCTGTTCTTCCCATTCTTCAGAAATGAGGCAGGACATTCTGAGCCGCATGAGCACCGCTCCAAGGACCAACAAGTTGCAGGTGGCGGACCCATATATGAACATATCGAGGATGATGACACAGATCCCAATTATGCCCAAATACAGTCTTTTAAGAACCGTAATATGGTTTCACCACCACAGCCACTGCTTCACTCCTCGCCACACAATACAGTCCAGCATGGTCATCTCAGGACCCCTTCTCCCCAGGGCCCATCAACCATTTCTGGGCAAGCCAATCGGAGTTATGACCCAGGGGCAATACCTGAAGATGAGTTTGATAGGCTTTATGCGAAAGTCAACAAACCTAAAGGAACCGGGACTGCCTCGGCTCCTGTCTCTGCAACTTCCAGCGACAGGTAAGGACTCAGATGAGTGTGTTTTACAGGCTGTAAAAAAGAATCAACCTATTTGGGGCTTTTGCTTGACATTTTTTCCCTCATGATAATTAGCACACTTTCTACTAACTATAATGTCACCTACTTACTGTTTGTACCATACATGTATTTATCAGTCAGAGTGTCAAGTACCTAATCTTGTCCGACTTCCAACATGCTGGCATCTCTCAACCTCTTAATCTACTTGACAAGACAAAATTCACCCCCTAATCTTTTTCTTCTACTCAAAAATTGTGGTAACCATCAAATCCAAAGCGATGACACTCTGTCATGTACAGAGATCTGTTCGGCATTACAGCCCTTTACAAATTTGAATTTCACAGACGAGCTGGTTGAGACCCTCTTCCACACCTTCCTATTAAAAAACGTACTTAACCAATATATAGTCATGGGTGGGTTGGACTAGCTGATGACGACTGTGTATGAGTTATAGGTACTAAATGGTAACATCATGTTGTTTTTTTGCTGTGACACACATCTTTTGGAAAATGGTCAAAATGATTGTGTTTTCAACAACTGTCATAGAATAGCAATGTTTTTAGGGAAAGAGCAGCTTGGGACAAAATAAATAAATAATTTGTGCTGGACTGAACAATGAGTAAAACAAGATGATTAGCACTTTTGCAAACCTTATTATAAGAAATGGTCATCTGATCACCTAGCTGCTATTGTTGTGAGGTTGGGTTGAGGACTGTTGACACGGCCCTCGATTCTTTGTGCGCCCTTAACCTGAAGGGAGTCTCAGATGAACGCCGCTCTGTGGGGGTGAGCATTGTCATCTTGAAGGATGGAGTATGGTCCGAGACTATGGAGATATACGATTGCCATTGGATGTACAATCTCATCTCAATATCGTTCTCTGCTCTGTGCATTGAAATTGCTTTTCTCAATGACAAGGATCATTTTTGAAGTCATGGAAATGTCATGCCCCACCGGCACACTCCAGTCAGGCACCTGCTTGTCAGCACCTGGGGGAGGGTTTACTGAAAACTCAAAATTAGACTCTGTAGCAACAGCAGAAATTGCTTATAATGTGGATATAAGAAGTCTACACACACCTGTTCAAATGCCAGGTTTTTGCGATATGCTATTAAAAAATGAGACCAAATAAACCATTAAAATTTTTTTTACACCATTTACAATTCAGTTGAAAAAAGATGAAGCGGAAGTTAAAAATAAGCTTTTGAGATAGTGTGGTTGCAAAGGTGTCTACCACTTAGAGACTTTACATCGTCCCAGTGCTTTTCGAGGGCAGTTATTTAAAATCAACTACTGTACAGTAATATGTTGTTTTGTTTTCTCCCAACTGCTCCAAAATTTATTTTTGCAAAATGCACAGAGTTTAATGCTTGCTCATTTGGTAAACCTATTCAACATAGAATTACAAATATATTGTCGAAAAACAAACACCTTGAAATGCACTTGATTTGAGACTTCAGCAGGCAAAAGGGAAGAAAGAAGGGGGCTAGAATGTGAGTGAATTCAACAAGCAATGCATGTTGCTCTTAAGAAATTGGAGGGTGCGATTTTATTTTTTTTTTGCCTTCAGCCCACATACACACCTTTGTCTTGTGCACGTACACTGTCAGGTGAAGCTATGTCAGACACCACCAATTTTCTGAAGTGACTGCAAAGCCTTGGTTTAGTGCTCCCGACAGTCTTGAGTGGCTGCCCCTCCTACCTCCACCCAACTACTACCACCACCACCACCGCCACCAAACCATCCCAAGTGCACTCAGGTTACCATAACAACAACCACCTCTGGCCCTTAACCAATTAGAATGCAATCACTCTGGAGACGACGGAGTAGAGTCAGCTTGAGAGACAGAGTTATTATTGCACATGAGCAAGAAAGATCAATAGCAAATTATTCTCAAGAACTGTAAGACGCAATAAAAATGAAATAAAAACCATGTGTGGGTCTAGCAATTTTTGAGTTTGGCCTCTCACTATATGAAAGTAAAACTGCCAACTTGTAGCTTGACCCCCATTAACATAAACATTTAATGTCAACACTCATTTAAGACCTGACTTTCTGATTGAAAATAAGGCGGATAAAATTGGCCTTGGTTGACCCTACATGTTCCATCTTCTTTATACTCATGCGCAGTGACCGCGCAGATGTCACTGTCAATGTTGCGTGCGGTTTGCCTTTGTACTCGCGCGCAACCCTCTTGCGTTGTTTCGAAAATATGTTGCACTTTCACTCCAAGTTGTTTCCAATTAAAAATATCATCGTAAGAAATTACTAACTTTTGCTAATCACAACCCAGTGGGATTCATTGGCTTTATTGCATATTAGAATGCATGAGAAAATCCAACTCGATTTGAAAAATGTGAGCGGTAAGGAGGTTCAAGGACCATGCAGAGCATGAGAAAGAAGAGGGATTTGAAGTGTCTCGAAAGTAAAAGGAGGCCAAACGGAAGGTCAAGTAGGATTAGGAATAAAGAGAAGGGAAGTTAAAAGAAAAGAAAACAGGAACGGGGCGAAACAGAAAATAGTTATGGAGAATAAAGAGATAGAATGGGTGTTTGGCGCTAAAGGAACACATTAGGGAGAGAAAATGCTGGAGAAAAGGGGGATTTAGTTCTAAAAGCATGAAAAAGCCACTGAATACTGACAGTGGATAAGGGCTTGAGAACAAGACGGAAAAGATTGAACAGTGAGTGAGAAAGATTTTGAGGAAGGGACAGTGCATGTTTGGAACTTCGAAATGAATTAAAAAAACAAAAATAACCGTGTGGTTTTAAAGGAGACAGGAATGGACCCACATAAAGAAACAGTAGCAACCTAGCAGGGCTACTTTGGGGAAGAGATATTCGGATCATTGAGTGTTGGGGCCTAAAAAGGGCAAAGTAGAGTGGGAAGAGAGATGTCAAAGTAGAGAAAAAATAGGGGTTGAACTAAATTGAGATGCTGGGTGCAGAGAATGTACAGACGAATAAAAGAGAGGAATGAGAAGAGGTGGGGGAGTCAGCGGTGGGGAGACGTTGTAAAACGGGCCTGCATGTGTGTTTTCCTGGACTCAAAGTGAATGATTCAGCCTGGCTAATAAGGAAAGCTCTCAAGAGGCACTCGTCTGCCATCCTTTCCTCCCCCTTGCTCGCTTTCCTTCAATGAAGCCTTTCTCGGCCTCTCTTCACCCTGTTGCACTCTCTTCCTCTCATTTATAATTTCCCCCTCTATTTGCACAAGTAGTCTGCAATGAAAAATACATTTCATGCAAAGGGCATCTGCCTGCAATTGAACATGGGGGGGGGGGGATACATTGTAAAAGCACACACAGGCAGGGACTAGGTACTCGGTGGTCTTGTAGAAGGACACGCCATTCATTTTAAAGGGCCACGGACGCACTCATGGACAAATACATAAGACCGACCACATTGAAGCTTTTAACATCGGTGGGATAGGGGCTTGATGCATAAGAAATGAACCACTGTGGAGATTATAACATTCTATTTGTGTTGATAGTCATAATTCTTTGACCTTGAGTCCCCTACATGCAACTCCGTGGAAATATTTTCCTTCTTTTCTCATGTTCTTTTCTTATTATTTTGTAATAGGTTCTGCAAAAAAAAAAAAGAAAAGAAAAAGCTGATGGAAAAGTAGAATACTTGGTGATAAACAACTCATCCCTTTGATCCTCTGGACTGAGCACGTGCTGATGTCTTATTTGATGTCATGCGTGATATTGGTTTTGACAACAAAGATCTGTGCAAAATTAGAGTCATCATCAAGGGCATCATTCGACTCTTTAGAGATCCCCGCAGTACGTTTGGGACATGAGTTTGTACAAGCAAAGCCAAATTGGCTGGGAAGGAAAGAGAGACCAGAAAGGTCAGCTCCAAAGATGTATTTTGTAATGATCACTTCCTTTTTAGCAGAATTATTGCTCTCAGAGCACAGCACTTGCTGGCTGTAGTCTTTAGCCGTGTCCCAAATTGGATTAAATGTTATGGAAATGTAACAATGGGCCGTTATCTGACTCTTAGTCTAGTGCTGTGCCACAGTATTGCAGTTACAGCTCTAAAATGCATTATTTCAAATGTTTATTGAAATAATGAATATGGGTCCCTTCAAATAGAACATCAAAAAAAGTGGTATCAATTGAGGAGCTAATTCTCTGGTCTTTTTAGCTTGTGAAGGTAACATCTGAATGGAAATGACCTGATGATGTAATGTCCAAAGTTTGAATCAGGACAACGGAACTTCTTTTTTTGTTTGATGAATTTTTTGTTCTGCCATGTTTATCTAAAATGTTGAAAAATGATGCTGGCAATTGCGCTTTTTGGCAAATGATGTAATAATTTGGATGTACTTTGTTGGTGTAGACTCAACAACAGTTCTGCACCCTGGACTGGTTGCCAGTCGATGTGCCAGGGCACATCACAAAAAAACATCCTCAACTCTACTGAGAACAAGCGGTAAATTTTTATTGAGCAAATTAGCCTGCTGCCGAGTCAAAGGCAAAGTCCTCAATGAGGGTTTAATGCACCTCATGCACATGCAGAAGACATGGCTACATAATCTGTTGAATGAGACACCCAGAACGCTATGAAGGCAAGATGCCGGCCTTTTCTTCCACAGAGTGTAGCATGCGCAGGCATTACGACAGCCAGTCCGATTGATGTCATGGCAGTCGACAGAAGCGTAATTACTCTCGGTGCTTATGGTGCTGCAAGAGGCGCGGTGTCATATCCTGTCAGCTGCACTTTAAAAACACGTGTCGCTTCCCGTTAGCCTGAAGAGCTAAGTGAGCCTTGGCACAACCTGCGCGAGAAGTACCAACCTCATAACACAATCACACTGTACGAGTGTGTAGTTGTCTCATACACGTATTTCCTTTCTCCAATGTCTTTCCGTTCTGACCCACCTGCCATCGTTGGTCATCTTTTGTTGTCAAACTTCATTAGTGAAGATGCCAGACAATTAGTGCAAAACACAAGCGAGGGAGATTAGGGAGACAAAAATGATGAAGGCCGAGACGAGGGAGGGAGATGAGGCGGAGCCAGGGCAGAGGCGATGGAGATAAGCAGATGATAAAAAGATTCAGGGTGGGAGGTATAGAGAGATGGATTGTATAAAAATTATAGATGATAAATGATTGACTCATTTCCTTGCGCCTTATATATGGATCAATATTTCGATTTCTTGGACATGTTTTTTTAAATGTTCTGTCAAACGCTTTTTTACAGCTGCAATGGTTATGAAAGCAACACATAAATAAGGTTGTGTTGTATTGCATGCCCTTTAGTGTAGCTGCATCTAGTGAATGCATAATGCAACCTCAGCCACTATTGTAGCTTCTATTCCATGCACCTCTTAATGCAGTGTGCCCTATATATGAAAACTTTTTAAAATAGGCCATTTATAGAATTTGCACCTTATAC
The DNA here is from genome assembly GCA_026261675.1 of Hippocampus mohnikei. Classification (NCBI taxonomy): domain Eukaryota; kingdom Metazoa; phylum Chordata; class Actinopteri; order Syngnathiformes; family Syngnathidae; genus Hippocampus; species Hippocampus mohnikei. The sequence goes on along the minus strand of JAKGUB010000106.1, from coordinate 8,096,785 downwards.
GCCGAAGCGCCTTATTGTGTGGAAAAACTTTGGGGGGTTGTTTTTTTAAATAATTTTGGTGCACCAGACATTAGATTTTAAATAAATAATGATGTCTGATGTGTTTGAATCGTTTAATGATTTGGGATTTGTCAGTTCTCTTGGCCCAATATTAATATGTATCATCATTTATGATTTTCAATTGATCTAATCTGTTGCTATCCACACCGCACCCCCACACTTTTTCATCTTGAACAGATTTTGAATGTGCATCATTAGACGGCATCCTCTTCTCAACCATGTAAATATTTATAGCTCTTTATGACACATTTCATATTTAAGACGATACTGTAGATCTATCATTCTTATAACATTACTAATGGAACAGATTACTTAAATATTCATTCCAGCGTTATTAACAACATGGCAAATTTTTGTGACTCATTTTAAACATTCATTGAATTTTTATTGGTGTGACCTAGCAAGCGCAAAGAATTTTATCTCTTTCTGCAAGAGAGAGAAACATGTCACAGGGCTACAGCGTTAATTTTAGCAGTGAAAATGCCCAGCCAACCTCAGAAATAGTTGATAAAATGTTATTTCAATATTTTGTATTTTTTATTTTGATTTTAGGATAACATAAGAGCCACAGCCATCTAGCTGTGCAGTCACTTTGGCCAATCATATAGGCACTGGTTGTTCAGCACAATGTTGTTGTTTGTCCTTCTTTCGGTCTCTCTTCATCAGTAGCAATGGAAATGTCTCTGTGTTGTGGTTATTCACGCCAGTTTTGTGATTGTATCATGCACCTGTCAGACTAGGTAGACTGTCTTCAATGTGGTCACTAGTGCAAACCAAGCATTTCCCATTACAATCTTTGTGTCCACAGGCTTCACAACACATTCTTTTGCTGCTTTAAAATCATATCGTTCTGGCCACTCAGTTCATGCAAGTACATTCAGTTCTTGGATCTTTCAAATCCCGCTCACTTACTGTCATTACTGGTGTTCCTCAAGGTTCTGTTCTGAGTGCACTGCTACAAGCTACTGTATACATCAGTATGGCTCAAACTTCTTATCAATCTGTCTAAAATTCCGCAGCTCAAACCCCTTCGTTGAATTTTATCACCCTGATCTTTGCCAGACATTCGTGTCCTTGAAAGACTTTGCGCCTCACTTTCAATGCCATTCTTAAGCGTCTTCTTGCACTCTAAGGTGTTCCTTCCGTCTGTTTATATATTTGTTCATTGTCATTGTTTTATTAACATTTTCAATGTTTGAATGCTGACCTTAAGTGAGTAGAAAAACGCTCATAAATAACATGTAGTGTGCCTATTGTTACAAGACTTTCCTGTGTGTTTGCAGCAACATGGATCGAATACAGCTGCTAAAAAAAGAATACCAGCAGGCAAAGCGAGAGGGAATGGTGCCCGCGTATGAGGAACTGGACCCTCGACGTCTCGGGCATGATAAGGACAGGGTAAGGATCTTTACTTCAAGCAGACATAACAGTTTAAGCCTTGTGATGTTTGTTTAGCTTTTCAATGTTACTTCTTTCTATGAGATAAGATGTCACTGAGCGAGAGACTACAAAAGCCAGACCTGTAACCTTCAATGTAATGTTTTGGGTTTTTTTTTTCCAAACCTGACACTCATCTATCAAAATTATTCTTGCATTTTAGCCTTTATCATGGATCAAGTTGTTTGCATTTTCGTTGTAAGGTGCATAAAGACTGCAGTACTGATACTTTGCAATGCAGTGGTATGTGATGGTAGGAATTGATTAATGTTTTACAGCATTGTCCTTGATACTAAGTATGTGTAATAATGTGCAATAACACGCTGAATAAGTTATAGAATATACAGGATAGTGCCATGGAATAATCTCCCAGATAAGGTTTTGCTACCTTGTCTTCCAGCTGCTCATGCTCAAATCACAAGATCATTGTTGCATCCTCTCAGCTCCCCCTCTGTGGTTAACTCAAACAAATCGCTGGAATAACAGTACATTATCAAAGTGCTAATGAGGAATCACCTCCCACATTGTTGTCAGGTGTCATCCAGCACTGACTTATTTTGCTTGCCAAATGTAAATATTTCTGTCTGTAAGACACCCACGGTCTTTCTTTCAATAGGATGGTTATTGCACCGTATCACTTACTCATTTCCATACTGATTTGATTTTCATTATCTTGCATTTCAAACAGTATACGTGACAGTATCACCACAGATGGACAAACCACTAACACTTAAATTATAACGTGAATGCATGTGTGTTGTTGAGTGATTGTCCAGTATAACACTATGTTTATGAGTTGAATTGAAGTGGTGAGAATTCTTGGTGAAATATATTATTCCTAAACAGTGCTGGCAGGTAAGGTTAACTAAGAATGGCAATTTATTAATCAAATCAATCTTAGCAAAATACAATAAATTTCATGTTGCAAGAAAGTCCAATTGACCCGTTCTCAAAGAGAGACTCCTTTTTGATACTAAATTATAAAAAAACATTTTTTCTCCTTCTGCCATGTTAAAAATCTATTCTTTAGTTTTGGCTAAATTCTAAACTTGCCAACAAGATAGTTACGTACAAGGTTTCATTTTACAATGTAATCATCCGGGAATGTAAGGCAGGCACTGCTATGCACTGCTATGCCTGCCTTACTTTAATTTAGTTCTAAGTAATTTGGTTTGGTTACAGCGAGGGCAACCTTCCTCATGGAATCAATAGCCACACTTGACTCCAGAGTAGAAAATCTTGTTATTGTTTATAAATCAGGTAGTGAGACCAATTAAAAAGCCTCAGAGGTTGACATTCATTTTCACCTTTGAGAGATTACAAATGTATTTCAATTAACAACAGATCTACTTTTTCACACATTGTCTCTTCTTTTTTGTTTCACCGGTATTCTTTGTTTTTTTTAACCCCCCGCACCCCCTCCCCCATACCCCCACAGAACAGACAACATTGAAACAGTCCCCATGAATCTATCATCAATAAGGAAATAAATCAGAACATATCATAGAACTCTTCAGCTTTGCCCTTTATAATGTATGTTAGCGTTTCACACTTATTTTCATTGGCTGTTTTGCCAGATTATTAGCTGATTGATCAATAGAGTTTATATGAAAAACAATTCCTGGCCCTAAATGCACGATTATGGCGGTGACATAGTATGATTTCATGTACTGTGTAATGACATATTTATAAAGGCCGCACATTGCTCTCAATTCCGAACCTCAAATCAGCCTATGTTCGTACCGTTATAAACCGAGGATTCTCTGTACACGGCATCAGACCAAGGATGTTAGGCAGTGGCAACAGCCGGCTAGAAGGTTAGCATAAATAAATTAGGAGCTCTGCATACAGTGTGTGTTAATTTACTTTTGCAAATTGAATGGAGTCATCAGTTTTTGAATCTCATTGAATATAGGAAAAAAATAATCCCTTGTCATTTTCCGTATAAAGGGGAAGGTTTGGCTAAAGGTTTGGCTACATCTGTTTTTTTCTTTCAATTTTTTTTCATTTTTATTTTTTTTTAAACGTACAAAAGCTTACAATTGGTACTTTTGGTACAGCTGCAGTCTAAATCGATTCTTACTGCCATCACAAGAGCAGCTCGGGGCTAAATGCTTTTTTTGCTGCTTTGAGTGTGAAGTGCTTACGCACCTTGCTTTCAACAGTTTTGAGACATACACTAATACTTGTATTTAGTGGAGTTGAAGTAGAATGCACTGTGAGAGCTCTCTTGTGAATCATATGTTAGTTTGATAGTGATTGCGCACAGACGTTGAGGCTTTTAGACAGGACCATTGAAAGTCAAAAACTTTGTTTTAAATAGTCATGTATGTATTTACATACACACATATAAAGTACATATATACCTACCGTCAATTCCGGACTATAAGCCGCTACTTTTTTCCCAAACTTTCAACCCTGCGGCTTATTCAGTGATGCGGCCAATTTGTGTAATTTTTCTAACGGCCGCCAGGGGGCGCTCAAGTAGAAAAGGTAAGATTAAGACCGGTGCAATATATGCGTCGAGGAAGACTGCAACTTCTTGTCTTGTGCATAAATTAAATGCTACCGTTTTACTGCCGCGTCACAGGCACCGTTTGGGAAGAAAGTTATATTATTATTATTATTATTGTTCAGTTATATTATTAAAACTTTGAAAACTCTCTCTGTGTACCGTCTTTCTTTGTAAATATGTTTACATGTTTTAACGTGGGCACATGCGGCTTATATACAGGTGCGGCTTGTGCATGTACAAAATTGGTTTTCCTCTAAAAATGTAGTGGGTGCGGCTTATAATCAGGTGCGCTCTATAGTGCGGAGATTACGGTATAAATGTATATATAGGTATATATATGTATATACATATAGCGAGAGAGAGAGAGAGAGAGAGAGAGAGAGAGAGAGAGAGAGAGAGAGAGAGAGAGAGAGAGAGAGAGAGAGAGATTATATCACGTTAATGGGTTTGCTTGACCCTAATTCCAGGTCACTGCCTTTCTTAAAATGAGTGGGATGCATCAGGAAAAGCATCTTGCGTAAAAACTATGTTGAACATATGTGCTGTGGGGACACGTAACGAGACATGCCCCACTCTAACGTGGAAAACATCACTGATGCAGTGTCAACTTTCCACCAAGAGAGGATGCTAATAGATATCGAAAAAGGTCATGTGTGATTTTGTTCGAGTACACTCGTGGACCTTGTGCACCTAGTGGACTTATATGGCCTGGAAAGTCTGTGTGGATGGCGTACATTGATGCTGGCAGTGCCTAGCGCAATAAATAACTAAATAAATCTTTCGACAGTTTTTTTGTGGTTGACTTTGTCAACATTTTCCCCCAGCCCGAACCTGTACATTACACATGTTAATATTGATGACAAATGTCTGTTTCATTGACATATGCCTTTTGGGACACAGCACAATAGAAGATCAAGATGTGCCTTTGTCACTCATGTACTATTATAAGCCAACCTTGTATTACATCCTGTTGATTAAGACGGAATTCCCAGTTCGAAATGTAGACTGTCTTGCTTGTTTGGGTGTGCTTCCAGATTTCATACAGATTTCCGTTTAGAATGAATGTGTGTGTTTCTGTAATTGTTTCTCTTCCCGTTCAAGGTTTCAGTCTTCTGAACGGTATCCAGTGTTCCTCTGCATCACTTCACTATTGTGTGATTCACAATTGGGGAAAATCCCAAACCACAAATCCCATAAAATGCTTATTTTAATGACTAAAATCCTAGTATTCTCATTTCCTTCATGCTTCCAAGATCCTATAAACCTGCATCAATTGTTTCTAGATACATTCAATATGTTTAAATAGAAGAACTGTTTCTACCACTGCAGCTTGCAGATAACCATCAAGTTGTGCCTACATTCCGAAAAATGCAGTGCACTGATGCTACAATTGTAGGCTTTATAGACATGCCACATACCTTGAATAATACATATTTTATCAGACCTTTTATGGCCATTTGGAGGCAGGCAAAATTCTCCCTCCCTGCCCTCGGTTCTATACAAGTGCATAAGCACTCAACCCCTTTTTTTGCTACCTTCAATCTGCCCATGTGATCTCTGCTCTATCTTTGGTTGTTGTATGGCTGTGCATGGAAGGAACCCTTATACCTTTCATGGAAATAGATGGCAATAAACACTGTGGCTGAGTGTAGCTCGTTGTTACAGGCGAGGTTATGAGATTTGTTTGTGCACTATTGTTTACCACAGTGGCTCAAGCATGATTTGCACCTAACAGCTTCAAAGGAACTATAAAGTGTACTTGGAATGAGATTTTCCATAGTTGTTCATGAAGTAGTTGATGGGTTTATGCATTAACCATCTGTTATTTAGTCAGTCACTCAGCCAAGGGGGAAGATTGAGCACAGTTAAATGTAGCACAATAAAATCAAGCACCATTTGAAGCAACCTCTAAAGTGAATATTTTACGTTATTGTGTTAATATTATATTCGCTACTATCGTGACAAAAAGACCTATTTTCCTATTTGCCAGAGGATTTGAATGTGCTACTTTTCGTTTGTTTCAACTGCATTGTCTAGGGGAGAAAAAAATGCCCGTTGAAGAGACATACTATTCCCTTACCGACTGAATAAAGAAAACAAGGAGCCCAGTTCACTAGGTTTGCTTTGAAATATAACCAGTGATACATATATTTATGGCTAGTTTAATATCCGAAGCATATCAGTCTCTTAAATCAGACACATGAATAGATTGGGAGCTGGTAAAAGGACCACAAAAGGGGAGTGTTCAGAATTAACTTACATTACTTGAACACCGGATGAGTAGCAGCACTCTGAATGACCTGCAGTCAGATAACTGAAGCAGGTAGCTGAGCCAGAAAAAATATGCCTTAGTCAATGTGAGAGAGTCGAAGAATTATGCAGCTGGTATGAGGAAAGTGCATGAGGCTACTGTACAGAGATTTGGCAGTCGAGAGTTTGTGACTCAGGAATCACTTGAGGTTTTGTGGTTGGCTTGGGAAAAGTGACACTACTCAAGATTGAGAAGTCTTCTCAGGAAAAAAATTGGCTTGATATGTAGTTATGCACCAAATTGTCTCCAGATTTTATTTATTTATCCCCCCCCTTCTTGCGGTCATGCGAGCGCTTTTTGTTTTTCGGCCTTGTGCGTGATTGAGATCGTGAGGATAAGCAAGGCTTGAAACAAAAAACTAGTTGACCGGCTTGTGTTTGTTTTCCTTTGTTCGATTTTTCTGTATAACCCTAATCAGTAAATATCAGCTCTGTTATGAATTTTCCAATGTCCTGAGATGTGCAAAAGTAACGGCTAAAAAGCTGACAAGAATATGAAGAGACTTTGAATGCGGTGGCAAAAACATGACGCGATGACAAAGTGACTGCTCTAAACGACGACGATCCCTAGTCATGATCTTTCATTGCCGAACTGTGAGAAGACGAACAGAAATAAAATGGTGACCGTTTCACTTAATGACTTGTCATGGTTGACAGTTTGGCTAACTTTAGCTAAAATAGCACTGATTTTGCTTAAAATTCGTCTCAAGGCTCCGATAGCAGTTAGCATGGTGGGAGTCATCCGCCAATCCGATAATCAATGAATCCTGACGTGTATCCACTATAAATACAATACCATGACAACTTCGACCGACAGCCTATGCTAAATATTTTGTAAATCTGTTACTTATCTAAATGGGAAACATTGAAAATAGAGATACAGTATGGACTGTATGCACAGTATGTAACATGCTTTTAAAAAATTGCTTAAGGTTAAATCTTAGCCTCAACAAAGACTATTAACATATCTTAACCAATAATTATGGAGGGCTCTGCAGATTATATGTTGTACGTGTCATTGTAAATTCACAGGTGAAGTAAGGCTTGGTGAGAATCAATTCAAGTAACTGTTTTGTCTAACTCTGTGTTATATCCGAACCTTAGAAGGACAAGAAGAGCATTGAAAGAGGACAAATAAGATGAATCTAATGGTTTTATAGTATTAATCAAAACTGTGATCCAACACTTACTGGTTTCCATAAAACTGTGTATGTATGTATGTGTGTGCACGTGCGTGCATGGTGTGTGTGTGTGTGCGCGTGTGTGCATTTAAGTTTAGGCTTGCTTCAGGTCATGGGGTTATAATCCCCAAATCAGACAAGATGGGATCAGTGCCGACCCAGTGAACCCCGACATATTCACGTCTGCATGACTAACTTAGACACATGCACACACCCACGCCTACTGTTTTGATATATGTAACCTCTCCTTGTCCGAGTCAATAATAGAGATGCACTTATGTCTGGACATTAATTGTTCACCTGTCTCCCCCTACATTTCTTCCTGTGTCCCCATGGACCGAGTGCCATGAAGCCAAATTCTCTTTTGCGCACGCACACACACACACACACACACACACACACACACACACACACACACACACACACACACACAGAGAGAGAGAGAGAAACTGCGTCATGAGGTAATCTACAGCAAGGTTACATAGTTATGACTGACTGAAGCAATTAGCGGATGAGTCATTGTTAGAGATCTGGAGCCATTAACACTTAAATCATTCACACCAACTGTCTCGTAATACAGAGTGTTAATGTGTATGTGGGTGCGATTGAAGCTGCGGCAGTGGTTTCCAGAAGGGGATAAAAAAAAAAAGTCAAAGCCAAATGCAGCTTCTATATAATTTGGCTCCAGAACAGTAAAAGTTGCAAAATTGACTGGTTGATGGAAATCCCCTCAGAGCCGCATGCATTAAGCAATAGGGAAAAAACGCAATAATGACATCAATCTGACTTATTGAAAGCACACATCTGCCATCTCTGCACTGGAGTTGCCAAAACAGGTGGCTCATTCCATAGGCATCTGCAAAAGTAGCTTAACTCGGCTGAAGTTTTGCTTTAATATGATGCGGCATCACCCTTCCCTGTTAATTAAAGTAGCCAATGAAAGTTTACATCATTTTTTAAAAACACCACATTTTCAGCAAAAACTTTTTCCACACCAGTATGAAAAATACTAAAACTTGAATCTGAATTCACTGAAATGCTTCCAGTGCTAGGAAGGAGCAGCAAAATGTTTTGGGTGTTTTTGCATCTCAAGTTTAGAAGACATTTATTTTCATTGTACACTTAGCAATGAGTCTTTTTTTTTTTACATTTGTTGGTTCATGGGCTAAATTAGTGGGATCACAAGACTTCATTCGTATGAAGAACCCAGACGAAGTTATGTAAAACATGAATCATTTGGGAAATTATGCTACTGGTTGATGATACACTGCTTAACTTTTTGGATTATAAATATGTCTGGCACAGAAACATTCCACATCACCAAGATGGCACCGGCACAAGTGTCTGCCTCGGTTATGTGCTCCCCAGTACTGTCTTTGTTTCTGTCATTTTCGTTCGTTCTTGGCGACCATATGCTGCTTGCTTACTCGAGAGAAGACTTGTTCTGCATTAGGGAATTGACGCTCAGACTTTTTTCACCAACATACACATTGTAGTCACTCCGTCAGTCTTTTTTCGGAGTAAATAGCTGGCGGGGCGGCCGCTCTGTACCGAGCATGGAAACCCCACCGGAAAAGGGGGGACAAGCCGGCGTGCTTGTAAAGCTACGTCAGCGTGGATTTCGAACGCCGCTCCCGTCGAACCATCTTCCTTATCTACGTTCTCTGCCAAACACGACGGACAAACTTCTTCTCATAAGGACCAACAAAACCATTGCATGTTCTGCTGTACTCTGCTTCACCAAAACCTGGCTAAGCTACAGCTGTCATCGGGTGGTACTTACTGCACAATGCTACCCTTTCTATACTTGTATGTCATGTCTTTGTTTATCGTAGGTGCTTGTTATTGCAATACTAGTGTAGCTCATAGTACCAGAGACAAACTCCTTGTGTGTTTTACCATACATACTTGGCCAATGAAGATAATTCTGATTCCGATGTCCACCATACCTTGATATCGTAGCAACCACAGGACTTTGGAATTCGTCTGATGTGGCTGGAGAATTTAAGGGGAAACATGAAGAGCTTCAAATGTCAGTAATTTTTGGGCAAAGTGACGATGATTAAAAATTGCCACAATTCAGCGAGATGACAATCCAAAGCATACATCCAAATTAACTCCAAACTGCTACACTGAAAGAGGTTGAAAGGTTCAGAATGACCCGGCCAGAGGTCAGACATGAAATCAATTAAAACTCTTCGGGGTGACCTAATGAGAGCTATGCTCTATTGACATCAGTTACAATTTTACAGATCTGGAACGCTTGCAAGTAGAAGTGGTCACACATTTCCAGCTAAAGACGTTTCATTCCAATAAACTCCAACTAGCTGATTGGTTTAAGGATGAACTTACACTGAAAATATTTTTAGTTCCTTTATCCGATTATTCACTGAAATAGTAAGGGGTTCTTCCTTGGGCCATGTTTTGTGTGAACTCGTGAAGTTGGTCTCGTGTTAGCACACACGACGACCAATACATAACCACACGATTCATATTGGGAGGTGGGAGGTATTAAATATTGATTATCGCCAAGACTGAATATTTTATCAAACTGAACTAAAACTGTTGTTGGGCATTTGGAACTGATCACGTGCCAAGCCATTTTCATCAGATTTTTTTTAATACCACATGGAAGGAATTGTATGCAGAAAATAATCTGGCCAGGAATGGGTGGAACAAAATGGTTAGCATTAGGGAAGTCAGGGGTTAGAGTTGGAGAGATCGTCTGGAAAGAAGAGTTGGATTGTGTTATTACACAGGAATGTTAATATGATTAGTGGATGACTCTGACCATGCTGTCTGGCCCTGGTGCCTCACTGCCCTGAGTGCTGAGCCTTCACAAAGCAGAATGAAAGGCTGAAAACATGCAGCTGACATATATGAGCAGCCAATAGTTTTATATTGCACAGTAAAATATGTCAGTAGACATATATGCACAAGCTGGCAGAATGAGTTAACATGTCATGAGTTATCACTTTTAAACACGTATGACTCCCCCTAATTAGGTTTCATATAGTTTGGGTCAAAGCAGCTCTGTGGTTTGGTGACCCATGACTCTTTGACTGATTGTTGGACCATGATCCCAGCTTCAGCAGACACAATTCATCATTTCCTGACATAATAATAAACTGAAGAAACATTCTTTCCAGGATCAAATAAATTGTTAGATAATTATACCTCATACCTCATATGGTGCACATAAGACATTTTTTTTATCATTACACTGTCATGGTTTTATTTATATTATATCCATATATATATGGATATATATGGTTATAAATGTGTGTATATATATATATATATATATATATATACATATATATATATATGTATATATATATGTGTATATACATATATATATATGTATATGTGTATGTATATATGTATATGTGTATATATATATAGATATATATATGTATATGTGTATATATATAGATATATATGTATATATATATAGATAGATATAGATATATGTGTGTATATATATATATATGTGTGTGTATATATCTAGATAGATAGATATAGATATAGATATATGGATATGTGTGTGCGTGTCTGTCTATTAATATATTATATTCTCTATATAACTCTAAATACCATTTAAAATGAACATTAAAGTCTTCTAAATTTTAAACACCATTAACAAGAGTTATATCTGTTTCCAAATTTAATTGATTCAAAATAATTCCAAAGATTTAAAATGAATCTTCAAAATTGTGAAAAATCATGCCATAGTCCCTGCTCTCAAACGCTGTGGGCTGTCCACTGAATGTGAGAAATCAGGCCCCGCTGAAAAATAGATAATATAAAAATAAATATGCTGCTTCGTCTACCATCTTTTTCATGCCTATATGTCCCTATGTGTGTGTACATTTTTCTAGATTGTTGATTCTGTTACCTACATTACAGACATGCACACCCATTTTGTGTATACACACACTGTACAGTGATTACGGAGTAGAATCTCTTTATATTTTGGCGAACTGAGTTGGAAATAGTTTTTTCTGTGTTGTGTATCCAGGGTATTTCTCTCCTTCACACCATCCAATCACTAGTATTATAGTCACTCAGTCAGTCTTTTGCATATTAACTTCAGCGAGTGCCAGTTCCAACAGGCAGGGTTTCCACCAGTACATCATAAGCCAGTTGGCCAGTCAGGCTTCCACTGACCGTGGGCACTCACTGCCAGACCCATTAGACATTTTATTGTCAGATGCCGATTCCCCGGAATGTATTTGTCATAAAACTATACACGCTTTTTTCCTTAAATAAATTTTGGTGTCAGAGGCTATTACACGGCTATTCTTTTATGAGCACAGATGTTTTTGTCTCAACTGTTTCTAAATCGATCTAAATCGATTTTCACTTGAAATATTTTCAAGAGGTAGAGCTTTAAAAGAAAGCTGACTTTTTGTCTTGAGGAATTAGTATTCTGCATTATGACAGAACTATTATGCATCTACATAGGGTACGTATTCTCCAGTAACATTCAAGCCCTCCTGTAATTAATCCAACATCTACTTTTATGGCAAGTGTTTCATAAACGGCATACATTATTAATGTCTTGAAAATTGGATACAGAAAACTCATTTGTTGCTTGTTGCAGACATCAGTAGTCTCATGTCAACTTTCAATGAGTACATTTGTTTCCCACCGCGAACTCAACAAAGATGTCACAGTCATGACAGAGAATTAAAGCCAAGTGGGTCTCACCTTCTCTTTCACACTCATGGCCAGCCCTCCCCGTCACCTCTCCCTCGCTTTTATTCTATGTTCGCCCATCTGTGGGTTCAGACTAACTGAAATCTCACAGGGATTTTCATTGGCTGAGCTCCACACTAAGAGAGGAGCTAATTGGCCAGCTGGGGCCCAGCCGGTGGCATAGCAGGGCAAGTGGCATGACACTGGTCAGGCTGGCCGTTTGCTAGTAGCTTTTGGGAGAGGTTAAATTGTGATTGAGAACTTTCTCTTCCTGTGAATGTGATCTGTTATTCAAGTGTCGTCCTTTAAAAAAAAAAAAAGTGATACATAATCTTGCCCAAATGGTCACACTCAAAAGTATAAGTAGTACACATGCGCATTTATCCTTATCTTTTCCATGAGGTAGAGATAACCTCCATCTCCCGAGTAAGCATCTGTTATTTTTGATCTGACTAGATGTCTATCCCTTCCGCCTTTCTTTTTTTTTTCTATTTTGGCTTTTCCCCCAGTTGCTATCTCGTTCGAGACTTGGCAATCCTTACATTGGCACATTTTCTCAATTATAGTGGAGTCTTGACACCAGACCATCCATCCAGCTAGCCATTATCCATACCACTTATTCTTATTATGCATGGAGCTTGGAACTTTCCCAGCTGACCCCACACACACCACTTTATTGCAGGGATGGCACATGGAGGAAACTCGAGTATGTGCCAACAAATACAACTGCACACGCTGAAGTGAATGTCCCGAATAAACTGGTTTTGTGGTGCCAGTACCATTATGAAGTTCGCCTGACATAGCTGCACGTTAGTTAAGCCAAGTAGTAACCAGCTACCATACGGCATATTTGATAAGACACCCCCCACTCCCACCCTCAAAGTGAAGCAAAAATTGATTAGCCATCTGTGATTGTTTGGGTAGTGGGCTAAATACTTAACAGGAATGTGAAAAGGTGCATTGACCAAAAAATTCCTATTCAGGAAAAAGGTGAAGTTTGACAAATACATTTCTGGATTTTATATGTGTTGCCTACAGACCACCCAAATCAAAATGGGTCCATGTATCCAACTATAATGTTTTAAATGTTCTGGTTTTGCTAAGTTTATTTTCCTTATTTGGTGGTGTGTCTCCACACGCAATCTTTCTTTGTCACTCTGTAATACCGGCCCACCTTTACCATTTCATTAAGTAGCAGAGTGGGTTAATCTAGAGGAAATGAGAGGTGGAGGTTAGTCACCGTGGATTAGTCTGGTCCCAGACTTCAAGCGCTCTTTTTCCACTCTGGAGATAATCATAGCCAGGTTAGCCAGGAAATTAAGTGACTGACTTTCAGTGACTTTCTAATCCCCACCATGCTCTCCTCTTACATTTCTGGCCCATTCCCACAACGCTCATTTTTGTCTGTACTTCTCTACCCCGCTTCATCCAGCCTGGACTGGAGTGAAGTCTACTGCTGCAGGAGAATTCTAGATGACAGAGCCTAATTTCTCCTTTCAGGCGAGTCAGTTCACAGATGAATTGACAGTTGTTCAAATTATTTTATCTTTTCATTCAATCATTTTTTATTTGTCCGTGTAAGACACAAGGCCACGTTTTAATGCAAATCATGCTGCCATTGTTAGATAATTTCAATCGGGGAAAAAAACTTTCTGTTAAACTAACTCCATAATTGACTCATCTATTGGCTTTCTGGCATTTGGGCCTGTATATTTAGATGGCTCTAGCCATGAACTTCATTCACATATCAAAGGAAACCTTCACTCCAGTCGGACTTCTGCCCTTTTAAAAGGCATGTCATCCAACTCTAAATGAAATGTTGCCGACATGTTCCTCACTTTTTGTCCACTGATGTGCAGAGCTTGAACTGGCACACATGCACCCATTCAAATTTTGCACACATGCTGTCGTCCTTCAGGGGGAAAAAACACCACGCAAGAATACTTACTGTAGCTAAAGCTGACGTAGTTCTGGATTGATTTGTGACTTGCCTCAGGTGTACGATATGTGACCTTTTTGCCAAGATGGGATTGAACCAACCTGCCTGCAGTCAAGCGGTCAACAACAGCACCATAAACAAAACAATCTGACACCATTGGTCAGGACTATGAAGGGAAAAAAAACGTGTGTATATATATATACACACACACACACACACACACACACACACACACACACACACACACACACACACACACACACACACACACACACACACACTATGAAAACAACAATCATATGAAGATGGGAGTGTTGCTTCCATCATATTATATCTCCATCTATCCTCCCAAGGTGGACACCTGTTCCCCTTCTCTGCATGCAGAAAAGGAAAAAAAAAATGTTCAATTTTTATAGTCGGGCTCTCTCCATAGCCATGCATTCTTTTGTGTCAATTTCTTTGGGACTGAAAAGTAGCGGTTGCATGTTCCTATATATGTGCTTATGCTGTAATACTTCCTGCCAAAAAGCAAAAAAATGCCTCGGATCCCCAAATAAAAATCCAATCGAGTTTTCTACCTTAGGAGCTGACAGTACTTTTCAACCTAAGACTCCCATTTCTGCTGCCTCAGCCTTCTTTTCCGTCATTCCTATATCTCCTAATTGTCCGCCCTTCAACTTCTACCTCACCCATACTTCCCACTTTACTTCTGTTCCCCCAGTCTTGTTTGGAATTCACCTCTCTTTGTTCCGGCTAATCCGCAAAGGGGAACTTTTTGAAGTGGGGAAGTTTGGAGTTAGACAGACAGACATACTCAGGGGTGCCCATTGCTGTGTGGGGGGTAGAGGAACAGGGATATACTATCTGGGTGGTAGGAAGGAAGCTTAGAGAAAAGTAAATTATCTTTCTTCACTTTCACTTCTTCACTGCACTTCTTCAGATGATCCCTCTCTCTATGGCCCCATATATTCCAGCATCACCTCTGACTCGCTTTCTTTTTCTCTGCTTATCAACTACCCACCTTGCGTTTTCAAGGACAAGCTCAGCTGTTGAGAACACTACGCTTTGGAAAAATCTGTGTGTGTGTGTGTGAGCGCTAAACTTAGGTGTTCGTATAGAGACATACAGTTTGTATCGCTGCCTGTGTATTAGCTCTGGTGTGTTGCATTCATTTTTCAACAGGATTTGCAGCGGAGACTAATCCTATCTCCTGTGCTATCACCTTACCTTCCTCCTGACTACCATTTTTTATACCCCCACTGCACTTGCCTGCTCCACACTTTTGTCATTCTTTGCTTGAAGCAGTATTTCTGAAATATTTGTTTTGTACACCGTAGACTCAAAACACCCTAGATTAAAAACAAGCTTCATTTTGGATAGTATCTGTACAATGCAACTTTAAGGCCTATTCTATCGTCTCAGAATCAGTATGCCTTATTTATTTTGTGTGGACACAGAAATTATTCTCTTCCTTTTAGATCTAAATACCAGCGCTAAGGATTTGAAATGAAACAATGTGTTTAAATGCAGACTTTCAGCTTTAATTGGAGGTGTATTTCCATCCAAATTAGGTGACCGGTATAGGAATTACAACAGTTTGTACACTGTATATGCTCCCAATTTTTTAACGGGACCACCAGTAATTGGGAAGTCTAATGACATTGTGCACCGAATAGCAGTCCGGTCATTTAGCTGCGGATTTACTGTGTGAAGCCTGCCACCTACTTCAAACATTGAAATCGTTAATTTTTTATGGTTTTGAGGCATCTGCATACAAAAACACACATTTTTTTGATAGTTTTATATATTTGGTCTCTGTGTGTGGTATTTTCTGAATAACAAGATGCCACTGACACACTTTGCATTAAATAGTATTAATTGTATTCACCAGACTCACCCGGCTGCATGCGTTCAGAGGAATTGACCTTCTGTAGTCTTAATTGTACCACAAGTTAAACTGCTGTGACATTTAACTGTGCTCCAGTCTTAACTCTTGGCCATCTATTCGAGAGTGTCAGTGACATTTCCGTGAGGAGACATTTGTGAATAAACATGCCTGGTGTGCATTGTTAACAATCTAAACAGAAATCACAAAATTCCATTCTTATTAGATGTTCATGTTTTTGCTCTGCCTCTGCCACGTGCGTCTCCAGATGCAGATTTTTGTTGTGCTCCATCCTCCCTCTCGTTGGACTGCCACGCCCCGCCGTCTCTCTAAGTGAGATTTTACAGTCCAATAGTGCAAAGTGACCTTAATGGGGTTTGTCTGCCGAGATTTCATGGGCATGTTGATCAATAGCAGTGACTCAGCAATCACTTTGCCAGGTGCTGAAACTTCTGGTTTCAAAACTCCACTCAGCAGCCCACAGCCTTCACTTTGCCGTATAAACATGCACAGAAACACCACCCAAGGCAACACTTTCTTAAGTGCTCTCACATACTGTAAATGACAAGAACTGCTTTGTATTCTGAGACTTGTATCTTTGTTTGTCCCTTTCATATAGCTCAATCCAAAAAGAAAACACTAGAAAAAAACCTGGGGTTTTTTTTGTATCTCATTGATGTAACCATTGTACACATAGGATGACATCGTTGTCTATCCAATATTTTATTTGACAAACCGTTGTATTTGTATTGTACTTGCTTCTCATCATGGGCCAAAAATTGGATCTGTCTTCATTGCATTCAAAACACATATGCTGTACCAGTGATTCTTGCATGCATTCAAGAGTCGTCTTTGGCTATTAGGGTTTTGTACGATACAAATATTGGATTTGACATAACTTTAGCTTGGTTCATTTAATACCGAACATGTACACCCACTTTTACAAAGTGAAAGCCCTGTGTCACATACATGATACAGTTTGAGTGTTGATTTGTCCATCATACCGCTAATAAGTTGTAAATGGTTTGAGGAGGTTGAGTGACATTTTGGGACAGGACAGTAAGGGAAAGTCGCTTGTGAAATTGTGTCACTTGAATACATTTTTACTGGATTCAATTCATTTCTATGTACGAGTGAAATTATCTGGTTTAGCATGTCAGCTTGAGTTTAGTCCTGTGTCATCAGGTATTGGCTGCAGCACACACACGTCCAATCTTCACAAACATAGAAACTATTGAAAGATGTCTTTTAATTGAGCCAGCCTAGACTGCTGGCTTTGCAGAACAAGATAACTGATGTGCAGTAGAATCTGCGCTTCTTTTGCTTGATGGGGGAGTGTGGGGCGAGCGGGGGGTGGGAGGCGTATTCCAATTCAAATCAACAGTGAGATGGAGAGAAGGATATTGGAAGTGGACCGAAAACAAAGGAGTGCTGAGATGTTGGTCAATATCGCTTTAAAGCCAATAGTCATCATGAAAATGTAGCAGAATAATGAAACTATTATTCTAAGTGGCCACATGTGCACACATTCTTTCATTTATTTTACCAGGTAAGGCAGTTGAGAACGTTTTCTCATTTATAATGTCAACCT
The DNA here is from genome assembly GCA_026261675.1 of Hippocampus mohnikei. Lineage (NCBI taxonomy): Eukaryota > Metazoa > Chordata > Actinopteri > Syngnathiformes > Syngnathidae > Hippocampus > Hippocampus mohnikei. The sequence continues at coordinate 8,079,166 of JAKGUB010000106.1, read as the reverse complement.
GCAGGGCAGAGCAAGACAACATTCATAAACCTGTGCAAATGCATAGTTTGTGTTGTATGCAACATATACACAACATCAGTGTGTTTACAGACTTTAATAATATTAAGTAAATGTTAGTAAATGTTTGAAAAATCATGCCCAGGGTGTATTCAAATAAGTCATTGCCATTTTGCGGCTTTTCACTTAGCACACATCTACAACATAACCCCCATGATGGAGGGGGGGGGGGATTATTGGAAATGTATTCAACTTACACAGTCAGCTTGCTAACTGATCCATACTATCATGAGGGCCACCAAGTTCTCCTTTAAATGCTTACAGGAACCCAGCAAGTGTCCCCTCTGTCATTATCCACCCTGTCAGCAAGCTCACATATTTTGCTGTTTGGAAATACATTGTCTGCATTCAATTTCTCAGCACAACATTTACCAAATACAGTGAATATCAAATTGAAGTGGAAAATTGCACTGTTTCGGAATGAAATGTCAGTCTCAAAGGCATTATGGGGGTATTGACTTGGGACTTAAAGTAAGGAATGTTGTTTATGGCAGTGGTTTCCAACTTTTTGGCACCATGTACTGGTTCAAACAAGTACATGATTTTTGCCGACTGGCAATCTTTTGGTGGGTAGGGGGCAAGAACAATAGATGACACGAGCCTCACATTATCATGCTTTCCACATCATTACTTGTTGGGTTCTCCTTGTTGAAATGATTCAATAGGATTGTTGTGTTGCCAGTTTTTGAGGCGTTAACTTGCACCCTGGCTTCATTTACTCCACATCGCTTTGGCGATACCGCCACACTAGCAACGGTGATGATCAATCTTGTCAAAATTGTTTCATCGTGGGAAGGTATCGCCAAGTCATGGCTGTCCAGTAGCTGCGCGTTTAACTATGCTTTTAGTCATGATTTACTTCTCGTTTCTTTTACTTTGTTAACATCTTCACCTTGCAAACAAAGCAGAGAAGGAAAAGATGCACTCTGATCGGCTGTTGTCGCGCACATTTCCACAGCATCTGATCGCTTGCTGATGCTCACAGCTGGTCACCGCAATATCACAAATCTTGATCATGTAACCACATTTTTATGCTCTGCAAAAGACAAAAAAAATAAAATGGAGTGGCCCACAGACCAGTGCCAGGTGGTTTGCTGACCATCGGTTTGTTGTTTTTGTTGTTCATTTATGTTTACACTGATTGCAAAAGAGCTGTCTGCAAGAGAAATCCAACCAACTCATAAGGGACAGATTTAGAGTCAGAAGAGAAGCTACAAATAAAAATGAAGGACAGGCACTACGTGGATTAATGGCGAGGCTGTACATTCATTGATAAGAGTGGATTTGCACCTGAGGACCACTGTACATGATTGTGCACACGAGGAACATATAGATCCTAATTAAGAGTGCACGTGGAGGATGGGCGTTTTGTAGCACTCACAGGACCGTGGTATTTCACTTGAGTAGTGCAAGATTGGAGTGAGAGAGGAGGCCACAAGTGCTCTAATTAAGATGCTCCATCCCTGGCAGTCTTGAAAAATGATGTGAAGAGACTGTTGAAAGAGAAATGAAGCTTTCGTGATGACTTCGTCCATGCTCACTGTGCTGTGAAATGTCACCGGACCATTTAGGCTACCGGTGCGACACTTCAGCCTCAGCCGTCTGTGACAAAAGGGAGAGCGTGTAGGAGCAGGGTGTGTATATGTTGGCCCAACACGCTCGCCTGTCATATTGTTTGCATTGCACTGCACTCACGTCACAATGGTAAATCTCCTACATTCTAACATCACCCCCCATCTGACATACATTATCATACACTAACGGCATACGCTACGAGGACAAAAGTAATACGACAACTGTGGAGGTTGACCAATATGGGATTTTTGCGGTTGATAAGAAGTAAGACTACAGATGTACACAGGATATATAGTCTACTGTACATCAGGTGTCGCCCGCGTGGTGCCCTCAGGCACCAGTTAGCCCCCAAGAACCACATGAGTAGCCAGCAGACCTGTTCTGCATGGGCAGAGTTGTGGAGTAGCGTAGTCAGGTGAGTAGCGGGTAGTTAGTAGAGAGTGCATTTGATCCAGTTGCGATGGAGAAATCAATCTGGCAAATTGAAGAGCAGTTTACACATTATACTGTATTGTTTCGCCCTTTTCCTGGTAATCATGACTACTGTGAAATATCGCGGGTAGTTGGGTCTCTGTTATGTCACGTTTGTGGCCTTGTTGCCGTTGGTAATATTTAATGGTCCTATAAACTCCACATCTGTTGTTTCTCTCCATACTTCATCAACTCACATGTGTACATTGTTACATGCTCGTGTGTGTTTTTGTTTACTCTGCCTTTCCTTTGGCTTTAAACAACCATCTGTGCTTCGGTACCAACACTTTTTTTCTCTCCCGTCCAGTTTATCTCTGACTGTAAAGCAGCACAAAACAAAAATTTGACTGTGGAAATAAACACACAAATGCACATGCATGCCCGCACGCACGCACGTGTGCGCATACACACACCTGCTGTTGATTGCCTTCACTAATGGTATTGTCATGCTTATTTCACATTTGCTAGAGCCCGGCTTTTGTTCAAACAATGGATTGTTGTTTTAATATTTTCTCAAGTGATAATAATGGGAAGGTTGCACTAGTTTATATGGAAGGTTCAGACGTATCCTTTTCCGGCCTTCATGCTCCCAAGCAAATTGAAGGCTTTTCAACCGTTAGCCTCAATGTTTAGTGGTGGTCTGAAAGACATCGTAAAGTCAATTCAAAGATTTGTTTGTAAAGACATGTACAGTACATGACAATTGCTGAAAGCATACACGCAGAACTATTTAATGCTCAGTTGTGGAGATATAGCATGAAATGTTTTTATCATTTTGTTTTTCCTGATTTTTTTTTTCCCCTAAAGCGGCATTGTGTGACACTTTGGATTTCATCAGTAGTCACCTCACAACCCATTCTATAATAACTTGAGTGCAGTTCGGTTTTGATCAGTTCTGATCCACTCGATCCACAGTTCTCTAGCTATGCCTACACTCTGAAAAGATTCCTTCCTTTGGTTCGTACACCGACGTGGCTATTTAGAGCGCCTCGTTGTCACCCGTGATTATGAGTACAATATGCAGCAAATGTTGAAAGCATGAGGATGGGGAACTTTTTCTTATTTTTAAAATTATAGTCCATCTTGACAGCCAGCGTGTTGGACTGGCGCTTCAGGATGGAATGGCCGCATTAGAGCACCCTGTTGTAGTTGTGTGGAAAAGTCTTGTGATGACCCGTGGGATTTATTTCAGCCATAGCTCAAAACATGAAGTTATGTGTTGACATGTATAAAATTCTTCCAGGACTGGTAGTGGGATTTCATTGTAAATTCAGCAGGGCTTGGTTTCAGCCCATCCAACAGGCACACCCACAGCCTTCAAGCATGAAGAGAACAGCTTGATTTTTCATGATTTAGAATCCTCTTTTCTTTTTCTTTTTTACATACCGCTGTCTTTTTTTAATCAAATTTGGTTAACAGCACTCGTCTCTGTAGTGTGTCCCGTTTGAAAATCATTATTTTCACCATATGGGGATTTTAATGTTATACTAATGTTTAGTCCCAATCCCTTGAGGTGTGAGATTTTTTTTTTTTTTTGCCTCAGCCACATCTTGCTTGAATATGGTGCTTCACCATTCTCCCGCCGGCTTTTGGTAATGCATATAACCCAATTCTGTTACTTTAAAAGTCTCCTTAAAGCTTGAGAGGCCAGCAATTTAAACCTTATGAAACTCATGAACATGTTTGTTTGCCCTCTGGCATTACTTAAGAATGAGACACGATACCTCAATGCATTAGTGTTAAATCATTAGGAGTAAACTAAGACAAATTCACTGACGTATTCACAGCTAATCACTGCAGTAGTAGTCGGTCGGGTCTGACCAGTTGACGTAGTTACATCCAGATCAGATTGTAATCAAAAATCAAAAGCCTGATTCAATTCACATATTTTCAAGTAACCATTGTCAGTGTTGATGTGGGATGTCTTGAAATGTGAAGTACAGCACAGACTATTATCTGCTTTATTCTTAAAATGATCAAACATTGCGGCTCCTGTCTCCATCTGACACTGTTCGTGGTTTTTTTCATGTTTTTTTTCTCCTCCTGACCTTTTTGTTGGATGTTGTAGTCACCCAGCCTTTCCTATTTTCTCACCCCTTGAGCTATCTTGTTTGAATCATATTGTTAATGTTCCCATCACCTCGCCACGCCGTCAGGCCTTTCTTCACCCAATTCTCTTCCTCCTGTTATAATCCCCCTCTCATGTCTTTCCTCCCACCGACTCCTCGCTCAGTGGCTTCATTATATCCCTTCAATGTATTTCAACCGCTCTGGCTCATTTACTTCTCATTCATGCAATCTCTCTTTTCTCCTTTCTTCTCCAACCAATACCCTTTCATTCATTCCCTCCACATATCTGTCCCCCCGCTAATATCCCACGTCTGTCTACCTGAGATATTAGAGCTATAAAGACAGGTGTTCAAAAGAAAGCGGGGCCAGCAAATGTGCTTTATATCCCTCCTGGCATCATTCCCTTGAATGCAAAGTGAAGAGGATGTGTGTGATATCTCACGCTCAGACCTTTTTATGTTGACAATATTACTGTGAGTCGAAGGGAGAAGAACCCATTTTTTAAATGTATTATTATTTGTTTTTTTAATAAAAAACCTTCAATCCTTTGTATTTCCCTCACTTTGGACACGTGCAAGCACTTCACCAATCCCTTTGTTGTGTTTTCTTGGATTTTATGCTAATATAATGCTTTATTTCACTGTGTGTAAACAAGCTCTACACTCACATTTGGGTTTTTCCTGTGGCATGTCATGTGCTGGCAAAAAGGATGTATACTTTTGAGCAAGGTATTGTGAGACTGCAGTCCAATCATCTTCTATGTATCACATCTCACACCCTAGAGTATGTTAAAAGGAGTTGTATTTACACTTTTCCATATGATCTCTACTGAGAGTTCGTTTTGGGTTCTGTGAGGTTTCAAGCTTTCAGAGGAACTGCAAAAGCTCAAATATCCCCTCTGAATAGATCGGGATAACCATGCAGACATTCTGAGTGTTGGGGGAAGCAAAAAGGAATACGTTGGGGAATATTTTTTTCCCCTCTCGAGTTGGAGCTGAAACATGACTTAAATCACGTGTGAGTTGGAGTGAAACATTCACAAATAACCTCATCGAAAGGAGACCATTTCCACCTTTTTCTGTAGGCTCAAACTCTTAAGTCCCTAATAACTAGCCTTTGTCAATCCTAAATTACATCCTTATCACTCACACGCATACACGTACAGGAATATACAAACTAATGAGTGTGTATTACACATCTTTATACGTGCGTTTTTGCCATTTAAATGCTTGAGTGAGCAATTTATCAAGTTTTATTTTCTTTCCGTGTAAGAATATTTTCCCATTCAAAGTGTCAGTGTTGTGTGTGGAACTGCTGAGGGAAGAGCATGCAAAGAGCAGCATGAGGTAGGCAAAGCCTGTGGAATACTTTTATTTAACCAGAAGAAAGCCATGGCAGCAAGTGAGTGTCTGGAAACCACAGGATCAGGCATACTGTGTTACCAAATCACTCAAACCCCATTCCACCGACAAGCCTCGGGTTGATAGAACACAAGGGCAGGCAGGGAACCGACACATGGAGCGGGGTTCTGAAAAAGGAACCTTCTTTGTGGCTTGTTATTGAATATGCTAAAATTGCACAATAAACACTGATCCACAGAGACTGACAGATACACGAACGCCAGCATAACTTTTGCTTTGTCTGTTGCAGATTCCGGGCAGAGGGAAAGATCATCGAATCGCGCCACAATATGAAGAGGTGGAGCGTCAGTATGCCTCCCTGCCAAGGTACTAATCTTGTTTTCTTTCCATTTTGTTTCTTATTTTCCCCCAAATACCCACCACTCCAATATATTGTCTTGCTCCACCCATCCTTGCGTTGAAAAGAAGAAGAAAAAAGGACTGTGTGACTCCCTGTGCTCTACCCCCAATTTACACAATCAATGCAACAGTATACATTTATTTTTTTGTCTTCAACTTCTGTTCGATCTTAGTTTAGGGCAGTTGTTTTTTATTTGGCATTCCACATGACATTCTATTCAAATAATCATGTGCTCAACTAGAACGTTGGCTACCGCCAAATCTTAATACATCTGCATACCAAGACATTTTCGTCTACGTGACGCTTTCCACTTTTTGGCCACTCAAGTGGAGTACACAAAACAGATTCCTGATATAATGTAAGATTTAATGTTCAATGACTGGAAAGAACAACAATATTATTGCAAAACAATGACCTTGTCTGCCTGTCATTCCTATCTTTATCGTTGTAAGTGTTAAGGGACCAAGAAAGAAGTTAGTGTTCATTTTATACATGTATATTTTTAAATTAATCAGCCAATTTATCTATTATCCGAATTGCATTCTGCCAAATATCAGAGTTAGCCTCGGCCTCAAAAATGCCATCTCACTGGTTTCTACCGGGTTTTGTTTTGTGCTATGGTAAGACCACGAAATGGCTAAAGGTCAAAGTTGCAGTGTGAAGTTTGTCTAACACTTGTTGGGGACAAGTGATGGCCCACAGCTGCTTCCCCACCGTTTACACGTGTTCCTCCTAATGGGAAACACAGTTGCAGACATTGTATATTCTCTATGCATCATCTGTGTCTTTTAGGGTCTCAATTTTCAAGGCAACCCCTTGTTACTTCAAAGCCTCACCTTCAACCAACATGTGGAGCATTCCATTTATTTTCTGCATTTGTTCACTTCTGTGTCATGTCACTCACCTACCGTTATTTTGCCAGGCCTGCTTGCCTCAATTAAAAAAACAACATTGAAATTGTAACTCTTGTCTAAAGATAGAAGCTGTGTGTAAAATTAAACTGTAAAATGGGACAGCGGTTTTACAGTTTACTTTCCTCACACCTCCAAAGACTCAACAAGTCAGCAACAAATTGCCAGTCCAGTACAGTAATGGAGTAAAGGTACTTTGTGACGGTACTTGAGTAAGAATCGCATGTAGATTTGTTTTACTGTGTTATTGATAACCGACACATTTATTCTACTATATTAAGTAAAATGCATACTTTTATTGCAATACAATCCTCCTACTTTTGCTGCTGATGTCTTTTGACTTTTACTGCTGTCAATGAAGAGGCCAGTGAGATAACCTCTTTGACACAAGGCCCTCCACCACCTTTGTCCTTTTCTCTGCAGTAAGACAAGCAGCAAAGAGTTACGGAATTTATTCAAAAGTGGTGAACATGCATTAGAAGTCCATCTTTACTTGCTGTTGGACATATTAATAGACTGTTTTGTTTCCGCATACTTTTATGGATTTTCCTTGCGAATATTACATTATAATGTTATTGTGGACTGTTGCTATTTTGACATGTACTACTACTGTGACAGCTACTTAAAAATGTCTGAGCTAAGCTACGAGTTATTCTACATTAATTAAAGCTTCAGTTCACTGATGTCAACCACAAGAGAAATGTTACAAACTAACTGTAAGGAAATGACAACAATAAACGAGGCTTCACCAAAGCTTTATTTATTTAATTTTAACATTTAATCTTTGATGTTTTTTTTTTATTGCACCATATCATTGCGGTATAAATGAACACTTAATTCACACTGGTGGGCATATTTAAATGAATTGATTTTGTGCACTTGGGTTAAAGACTCTTCGTACAAGGTGAAGTGCTGCATGCCTACCTACAGTGACAGAAATGTTCGCAGCGAAAATATCCCATTGATCCTGATAAGTTTAATTAACTTTCATTAATCTCTTGGAGTCAAAATGTCAATGTTCTTTTAATTACCATGAGCTTGTTAAGGCTAATGTGCTAGCTCTTTAGCTATACTACTGATGTAAATTAAATACATCCACATAAAATTAGGTAATAAGACATTTAGGATCAAAACTGTAACAACTCACTTTCAAAAATATTTTCACTTCAATTTCAATGACTTTTAACGTGAGAAAATGTATTTTAATGCCAAGCACAGAGTTATTTTCTGTTGCAATGCTTGCAATTTTAATCAAGTATCACTCTCAAGTACTTATATATTATCATACAAGACTGGTCTTCGCATGCATAAAAGAAAGTCAGCCAACGGAAGAAGTACTGAGAATAAGACCATTTTTGTCTGGTTCCCATCTCAGTTCAAATTGCTGAAGGATGGCTTTTTACACCTCGTCCATGTGTGTGTGTTTGTGCATGCCTGTGCATGTGAGTGAGCAAGAGGGAGGCAGAGTCTCTGGGCTGGTGATGACTTTAGCAGATGGGGCCGAGAGCAGTGATGATCGTTAGGGGGTCTAGCTGTCGCTTTGAAAAGCCTTCAGAAATTGGAAACACACGCTCACACATACAGGGCACTGTCTCAGTCTCATGCTGTAGCAACTAGAAACGTACTTGGTTGCGTACTGACCTCCACCAAGGTGGAAAGATTTTGACCACAAAAGAATTTCTGGCCAATACATTTTTCAGTTTGCTCCATTTAGTACCTTTGTAATGATAATAAATTCTTCCTTGCTTCGAGCAACTCTGCAAAGTGATGCGAAGTCACGGCTAATATCGTGTGCTGATAGCGCGGTGGACCATGAATGAGACCATTTGCATATTGGCCTGGGAAAGAAACAGCAACAGGAGAAAATGTGTTTTTCAAAACACATTTGTATTTAGTTGTGTACCAACAGTTAGAGGAGATTTTTTTCCACAAATTAAAATAGTTCAGAGGTGTCTCAATGACATGTCGTTTTCATCAAAATACTCCCAAGGATGAAGAATTATCGTATGCTTTACACACTTCATTTCTTGTCCTGATGAAATTAGCCTTTTTGAGTAGGTGGCCCGGGCGGCCCGGTAGTCCAGTGGTTAGCACGTCGACTTCACAGTGCGGAGGTACCGGGTTCAATTCCAGCTCCAGCCTCCCTGTGTGGAGTTTGCATGTTCTCCCCGGGCCTGCGTGGGTTTTCTCCGGGCACTCCGGTTTCCTCCCACATTCCAAAAACATGCATGGCAGGCTGATTGAACACTCTGAATTGTCCCTAGGTGTGAGTGTGAACGTGGATGGTTGTTCGTTTCTGTGTGCCCTGTGATTGGCTGGCAACCGATTCAGGTGTCCCCGCCTACTGCCCGAAGACGGCTGGGATAGGCTCCAGAACCCCCCGCGACCCTAGTGAGGATCAAGCGGTTCGGAAAATGGATGGATGGAGTAGGTGGCCCTCTCTCATGGAACGGAGACAGTCCTCATTACCACTTACTGGTGAGCTCATGAGACAACGGTATAGTGACAGTGCACTCAAATGAACACGCCTCACAACAAGCAACAGTTTAACAGATGGTGAACAGTTCTTCAAAAGAAATGCCTTCCAGCTCTTTATTGCCACTCCCACTTGATGGCTACTGTTGAACTAAACACAGAATGTGTACTTAAAACCACCACATACAATAACCTTACAAGGTCTGTTGCACTTAATGCTAACAAACAATGAAAAACACCAGTCAGTTGGAAAACTCTTCTTTGTGTGCATCTCCATGTCTGTAAGCGCGCAAGGACGACAGCGTCCCGAGGCAAGCTTGCCCATATTTGGAAGTGCTTGAGTAGCAGCCCATTTGGTTGGTTTATTGCTCATACCTACCTTCAAAAATTCAGAGATACTGTAAGTCTGCCTGATTGTATTCTTTAAAAAAAAAAATTAAACAGGCCATTCCTGATCTCTATGTTTGAATTGATACAAAAGGAGAAGAGAAATGAGGAACCAGATACTGATATTGTACTTATCACTGCCATTTTCCACCTGCCGCCACTCCACCATTTCCCCTCCTCCGTGTCACACCTTCTATCCCTATTTTACCAGTTTCTCACACTTCTCCACTTTTATCTCACAGTGCTGTATTATACTGCAACAATAGTCCCCTGTCGAGAGACAGTTTCAACTGTAAACAGCCAGCGAAGCTAAATCAACATGTGGTGATTCTACCTGAGAATTAGAGCTTTAAAATCATGGCGCTGCTACACTGCCTTGTATTAAGGAGAATAGGATCTCGGTCGCTGCCATGGCAACCTTGAATCCCCTATTTTAGTACTCTAAAATATTAGTGGGCTGGCTGAGACAAGTGTTTTATGTATGTATTTATTATTTGTTTGTTTTTTTGTAAGTAGCTTTGGCGATCATTTTAATTTTCAAGGTTGTATGCCGTTCTCATGCAAATTTTGCTGCCTTCGAAAACTATCGCACGTGCTTTCATTTTTACGAGAGTTTGGAACGATGAACCGGTTGGACCTGATCGTCATTTGTTAAAGCGAGCGATACAGGCGTGTTGAAAGCAGACTACTCATTTGAAATGAATCAGTCAGGAATACTTTGCTGAATTGATTGTGGAGTTGTATATCGGCTACGGTGAGGCTAGGAGTTGGTGTCTTGTCCAGGGAAACCAAGACAACAAGTATTTTTTTAAAATGATGAAATTTATTTGAAAAAAACAAGGGAGCCTTCTCCCCACCCCATGCATCTTGCGCTCTCATTTTATCTTGTCGTCTTCTATTTGGGAGGGGTTAATGTCAGCACAATCAGCATTTTGAGCAGCTACACAGAATGTAGTCGAGTGCATGAGCAGGCAACTTTGCTTATCTGCAAAATAACTGGTCAGCATTCAAAGGTACGAACAGTTACTTGCACTGTAAGATGTCAAATTCCCATTACATTGGTTGCCTGAGTCTTTAAAGTTTTCATCTCTCAAGCATTGCTAGATTCCACTAAATGCCATGCATGCTCTGTAAAGTTATGTTGATAACTGACACAGGGGTGCAGAAATCAATTTTGGTGCGGTTCTCAAATGAGCATCATGGAATGTTTGGTACTTATTTTTTTTCCTCAACCCACCAACCTAAACTTACTACCCGCCATAACCGGAGTGTAAATTTTAACTTCCCGTCCCTTTGTGGTGAAAACACGATCGCCGTTGCATGATATCTCCACATATCTAATAAACTTAATGGGGCAAGCTGTGTGCACTTCTGCCAAGGCGTGGACCACTTGAGGAGGTCTTTCTAAAACCCACATCAAGCCTCTATGCCTCTGATGTGCCATTGCTTATGAATTTAGGAAGAATGTGGCTTTTGTTTCGAGACATTATATTATATAACATTTTTCAGGGGAGGGGGGGCATGATGATGTTGTTTGATTTTTTACAGCTGTATTCATTGAGTTAGTCAATGTTTATGGTTGTGTTGCCTTAAATTGTGTATGACTTTCAAAGCACATCAACTTGTTATGAAATTATGACTATCTACCAGGATTTCTGTTGTTGATAGCAATCTGTTGTTTGAAATGCAGTTTTGACCCAATTAGATTAGCCAAAACACCCTGTCCCATTTTTCCTTGTTATCACTCTTATTGGATTTAACTCACCAGTCAGACATGTTGTTCAGGTCTCCGGGAAGGCCGTCATTTCCTCATTAGAATGATAATGTGATTATTACTCATGAGAAGCGCATCCTGGTTTTTTTTGTATCCTTTCCCCCTGCATGTCTCTTTTACTTGTTTCTTCCCATTATTTACCCCTATTTTCTACTATTTCCGTTGCAAAATTGCATTCTCTTCAACCACTTCCTTGTGATCTCTAAGGTGTAGATACAAACAAAAGAAAGGACATTCTTTGCCTCTCTTTAGGGGAGAAAAGAAACGGAATGCCCCTCACTTTTTCTGCCTCTCTCAATCTCTCTTGACAAGACCTCCCAACCAGGCCTGAGATTTTCCCAGACCACTTTACAACTGCTACATAAGTAACACCATTGTCCACTTTTTTTTTGTTCTGCGTCTCTCGACTCATCAAGACCCTTGTTGTTTGTTCGTTATGTAGGAGATGCTGAAAAGACCCTCCCATGAGTCTGCCTTATGCCTCGTATGTTTTTGCTCATTGCTAGAATTACTTTGTACATCCCAAAAGTTGAACAAAGTTCATCAGTCAATGTAAAAATGTCATAACACAATCGGTTTTTAACATGTATCCGCTCGCATAGATTGTGAGATGATAATACAGCGGTACATGTGGTTAGCATGTCTACCTTGTATGGGATCTGTTCAGGTACTTGAGCTTGCCAAAAACATGAATGAATGAATGAATGAATGAATGATTTATTGTCATTGCACACTTGTTACAACGAAATTTTGCGGGAGCCTCCACCCCCAAAGTGTCGTGAAATCTAAAGATATAAAAGTATAAAAAGTATATAAATACATTGCACTCCCCTGGACTTACACGCAATCATATGCCTCCACCCCCAAAGTGTCATAAAATCTAAAAATATAAAAGTATAAAAAGTATATAAATACATTGCACCTATTGCATCTATTCTCTATGTGAATTCTAATGACAAGCTGACAGCCTTCCCTCTGTTAGCCCCCACCAACCATGGTGGAGGGGTTTGGATGTCGCGATGATCTTAGGAGAAAAGTTGTCTGGGGATTTATGCCCCTGGTGGGGTCACCCATGGCAAACAGGTCCTTGGCGAGGGATCGGACAAAACACGGTTCATTATGATGAATAACAAAACCGGATTAAGTTGTCCCTTACCCGGACGTGGGTCATCGGGGCCCCCTTCTGGAACCAGGCCTGGAGGTGGGGCTCGTTGGCAAGTGCCTGGTGGCGGGGCCTGGGCCCCATGGGTAAAGGCCCCGCCACCAGGCTCAGCCCCAAGAGGCAATGTGGGTCCCCGTTCCCATGCTAGGGAAGGAGCCCGAGCTTTCAATAAATTTGACAGGCAAACTTGGTTACATAATACTATCCGTTTCACTTGAAACCAGAAACGGTCTTGGCTGTGACCCATGCAAACAGAAGAAATACTTTTGCGGTCTGTTTGCCTTTGTCAAGGTAATGAGCTCACCTGGTTGGCTGGGTTCTTCCTCAACTTGTGCACAGATAATTTGAAAACTCTTCATGTACCAAATTAGTAGCTGTGCTATTTTGTGGTTTAGTAATTTCACAAGCAATTTTTATCAAGTCATCACGCTCTGAGCAAAATGTCCCAGCTTGAAACTATTACATGTAGCTGAGGACTCTATTGGCTCAAGATGTGAAATAATTGAGGTAGTTTCATTAAACATGCTACACGTAATGGATCTCATGATGTTTCAGGAAGTCACCAACTAAACGGTCTTAAGTGGTTTGGTATGATACTTTGAAGCCCAAATGCACCCAATTAAACCCAGCGGACTTACTTTAACAAGTGGAGCTAATATGATTATTTTACCGCTGTTACGCACTCTATCTGACAAGTTTATTTTCCATTTAACATGATTCACGTCTTAGTTTGATGTGACCAACTGTGACAATTATCTGAATGAGTGTCACTACCTGTGAAACTCAAAGAGAAAATATGGATCGCTTGCATGTGGTACTGTTCGTGTTTGCTGACACGCCTGTCCAGCTTTTGATCTTACTACACACAAATATTGTATATTATTTTTATCAGAGTGACAAACAGTCAGCTTGAAACAATTCATTTTTGACAGGAAGGTGTTACGGTTCTTTTGGATTACCTGTATACCTTGCTAACTTAATCTACCACGGGTTTGACTGGATACCACAGCGAAAATGGTATAAATGTCATTTTACTTATAGCGTGACATTCGCTTAAAAATATATATAAATATAATATCAGGGTGTCATGGCTACTCATTTAGCTTCAGCCTCTAGCTGTGACTTTTTCTCCAAATCCTAAAGCCTTATGATGTGTGCAATTAAGGACTTTTTTTTTCTCCACATGCTGACTTGACCAACCTTGCTGTAGCTCTCATGCAAGTCTATAGCAGAGCCACATGTGAGGAATATAATTTATTATACTCTTCCAAACTGTCCATTTAACGAATCTAAATGACTTAGTTACCCCTAGTATCAGTATCTTTTTTTGGCCATAGCTTCACCAATCTGTTTCCAACTGGCATTGCTGTATCGTGATGTTTTGTGAACCAGCACTCCAAATCTCCATTGTTCTGCCCTCTTCTTCTGTGTTTCCGAGGCAACAGTCCCCTACCATCTGGAAAGTCTTCATTCCCGCTTCCTCGCTCTTTCCTATAATTGGTTTGTCCCCTGTCCTTCTCCCTTTTCTTTTCTTGAGCGAATACATTTTGTATTCACTCACTGTGGACGATCTTTTTTTTTCTTTGCAGTTTTCCCCCTTACTTCAACCCCCCCACCCCCAAACACACACACACATGAACCCGATACCAGCATGTGTCTGCATTTGCACACGCTCTTCCATTCACTGGAGAATGTAATCATGTTAGTTTCCTGGACAGGCCACTTTGTGATTCATTATTTCTTGGTGAATTAATCATATTTGGAAGACATTTATTGGCAAAGACAGGTAGAAGGCCCTTCAAGTGTTTTTTTTTTTTTTTTTACATTTAAACTTCAATTGACCGTCTGAGCATGGTGACATTCAATATGGCCAAACTTTTGCATTCGTTCCAAGTTTGTCCAGCTGCATCTGCTCAATCTTTATTGAGATGGGGGGGGGGGGTTCATCACAATTTTTAGTCTTCATTTATCCCTCTCCACACTGAAGTTCCATGAAAGTGTTAGATTTCCGTTTCCTTTTTTTGTTTCCCTCATCTTTAAACTAATGTCTCAAGATCAACGGTCTGACATGTTTTGCCATCATTTTTCATCTTCCTTGTTTTTGACCCTGTGTCGATAAATCCATTGTTGTCGTCTCAACTCGGATTGCCTTGGGTAAAAGCAGCAATGGCACACTTTTGGAGCACATATTTCTTTTGCGGGTCAAGACAAAAAGAGGTCACGAAAGCCCCTATTCTTGTAGCCTTCTTGGTTAGTTGATTAAAATGTGTTTGGGAACAGGTAGTGGTAGTGATAAATAGTCTGGGGGCTTTACAGCCCACCTAAAGACAAAGGAGGCTATAATGAATTAATAAATAAATGTTAAAGTGAACTTTTTTTTAACTACAAGCCTCCAATAACTGATGTCATGCGAGACCCACAAATATATGCACACACACGCACACACACACACACACACACACACACACATTGACAGTGCCCATCAGTCTAACCAACACATGCGCTTCCTATTGGTGCTCATTTGTTAGTAAGGGAAAATAAGCTCAGGTGGGGGTGTCAAATACGTTCTTAGCCTCCCTGGTAATCCCCCCCAACCATCTAGATTTGATGCCGTGCCCTGTCAGTGGAAGCAAAAAGCTTCACATTTCTTGCATGGTACCTTGAGACTTTTTTTTCTTTTTTTTTGTGCGTCCCATAGATGTCTGAGAATCTGGAAACTGTTGCCTGGGGAAACTTTCCAACGAGTGACTCAGAGCGAATTGTTGGGGGTGGTGTTCATGACCTCTAAAATCCATTCATATTCACCAGAATGCACACCTTGGCAAACCATGTCGGTGCTAAGGCCAAAACAGAGAACGCACATTAACAGAAGCTACGATCAGCATATAATATTGAAACATCATGGCGCTATACTTAATGGACGAGAACTTGTTGAATTACTGGTGACCCCACCTAAACCAAATGTTTGTTTGTCCTTTATTTCATTTTGCTTTTCATTTCTTTCTTTCCTAATTCCTTCTTGATGATATCCTCTAGTCTTTGACCTATATAATTGTTAGTTAGGAGCTAATGGCGTATCGCGTGACTTGGCGGGGTCAGGGATCAAGGCAGGTTTAAGGGCCTCCAGGACCGATGCACCAACACAAATCTCCCTGGCAGCTGAACTAACAAGAAACCATCTCTGACACTCAATCACACAAACACACTCGGTGTGCAATCACTTAGCCATAAGTAGCAAAATAGCTTCATGTCTTATTTGGCTTCTGCCTATCTCTGCTGCTTCAGGTGTCACCCGTAATGTTTTTTTCATTCGGTGAGATTAGGTTTTGTCACAACTCACACATACGGACCAAGATTCCTAATTCCATACCTGGCCAGGGTTTTCACACGGGGGCTTAGTGTGGTTTAGTTTGGTCAACAAAGGCAACTGCCAATCATACTGGAAGCCGCTTCTTTCTGTGATGTTGCCTGGCTAGTGTGTCTGGGGAAGGAAAAAAATACTTTGAATGACTTTAAATTGCATTCTGTATGCACATACTTTTTCTCTACTACCATCACAGCACACGCCGTAAAGGGATTTATGCTATACTAAATGTAGCCGTGATGAGCAGGAGATAACAGAAAGTAGATTTTTATCGCCATTCTATTTGGACTGTGATGCCTCTGGGTTTTTAAACACTAGAGTGCTGGATTAGGAAAGTGACTGTTGCGACATTATATCACAGGAGCCATCTTTATTACAAGAAATAACATGAGAACGGCAAACGCATTTGCTTTTACCACTGCTTCTATTTTTTTTGTAGTTTTACTTTTTAGCTCCCTCTCATTCACACTCCATTTTCCTTCCCTCCAACCTCTACCGTCTTACCATTTTCCTTCTTTTTACTCATTTTGATGCATAACTGGGGTTTTTTTCATTTTTTAATCAACTCACTCCATATTCTTTATATCTACTTTCGCGAAACGTATGTGTGTTTGGTGGAAGACCGTTTCAGAAGAACGATGTTTGTGCATGCACCTGTGAGAGCACCCATGGGTATACATGGGGGGTAACAGCTGCATATAGCACTTTTACAAGAGTAAGTGAGAGAGTGTGTGTGTGTGTGTGTGTGTCAGAGAGAGACCGGGGGTGCTGAGGTTATACAACATAACAACTCCCGTGTTTACTCTCAAATCCATCGCAAACCTGAAATCCCCCAAAATTAGAAAGTCTCACGTTACTGCAAAACACTGTCTGAGTCCACGGCTTAGCGAGCTGTATTAGCATTGATCCCTTCAACTCTTCAACCAATGGTTTCCCCATCTCTATATGTACTTTTGGTAGTTGCTGCTTTTGTAGATGTGTGTGAAAAATAAATAAACAACTGAACGGATTTCTTCACAACTTTTAGAGCTTCAGAAACCCCAACTTCCTCCCACAGCCATAGTACAGACACGGACCTGTGAGAGGCACTATTGTGCCATAGGTCATCCAGACTGCCAGATAATCCGAAGAAGAAAAAAGTAATTGAAGAACGTTAGCTTACGTCATCTCTCCATTGCACGTACAAACACGTCTCTTTTTCATTTTATTGCAGTGAATAACTTGTGACACACTCCTCTAGTTGTGTCCAGCAAGAGCACAAATGTCAGGTGTTGTGTGGAGCACACAAATAAGGATTTGCCAGCAGAAACAGTGAACAGATGAAACATCACGATTGTTGGTCTTGCTGTTTTTAAGCGGATTCAGAAGGGAAAATCACTCATGAAGCATCTTACGCTACAGGATAATTGATCAGATAATCTTTCAGAAACATTTCACAAGCTGTGCTGACCTCAGAAATGTTGTTCAAACAAAAAAAAAATGCTTGAGAAATGTGCTCTGATGCCCTCCACCATTTTTAAATGCTGCTCTTGACTAACCTTTAGTGATGGATGTTACCCTTTATCTTTTCGAGATGAATATTGAAAGCAACACGCTGTCCGCAGAGCTAACAGACTATATGTTGAGACTAAGAATCAAAACTTTTGTTTTACGAACAAAAACGATATACATAAACAAAATGTGTATGTGCAAAAATAGTCTTTGAGAATAGTAGAAAATTGAAGATGAAAGACAAGTACTTTCAATTGGAAGAATAATGTCACAGAAAAAAGCAACTGTAAACACAAAATATAAAATAAAGGATGCTACATGTTCAAAGAATAAAACTTGAGGGAAAGGACAGGAAAAAGAAAAGAGGGATGAAGGAAGAAGACATTCAGCGATAGCACGCTAATTCCGTTTTCCACAAAGGTTCAGGGTCGGTGCTTCAAAGGTAAGGAAATGTGGTTTTGTGAGGTAGGTGTGAAGAGTTAAGGATTGTCGGCCTCTTGTCAGCCCTGCGACTGACGGATAATCGGTCCAACATGAACAACACTCATCACTGTGATAGTTATATTTGTGAAAACTCTGGATGTTGTTCTCTCTAACTTCTCACACACGTGCCATTCACAGATTATTTTAGGTTGGGGGTGTGACTTGGAAAGTTAAATTAGAGGTTTCTTCATGTACATTAACGCTGCTGTTTTGCTTCTCATACTGCAACCGTTGTTGTGTGTTTGTGCTTGAATGCATGCATGTGTGTGTAAATACCAGCCGGTAATGGCTTCCACTCTCATTATTACCCCATAATCCCCAGCTGCTGTGCAGTCCTGACTTGAGTTCCTGGTGGGAGAATTCCAAACTTGCCACTGGATTTGCAATTGATTCCCCACAGATTGGAACTGGATTTCCACCCCATTACCAATATGGCCACTCTCATCAGACTGCAGCAACTACTTTGGTTTTATTATTGTTATTATTATTCTGTTTGTGAAATGACATGAATTATTTAGGAACTATGCAAGCAGCTTGTCAAAAGTATCTGAAACGGCAGTGGTTGATATTTCACATTCTGCAAATATATTAGTATTATTTTTAATAAGATACACATAACATATGAGATCATTTAATTGTCGTGGCAAAAATATAGCCACTGGAAGGCAAAATAGTGTCTTTTGTGTTGTGCTCTCAGTAGGATGTGAGTTGGATGCTCTTGTACATCTGCCTGTAGTCCTGGTCCTATGCACTGCTCTATCTGTGCCTTTGTGACATCATCACGGGTCGGCCAAACAGTTGCTGACAGACTGCCTGACCGATATGGGTACAGGTTTACTTTCTGGAGAGCAGTCTGCCATAGCTGCTGTCAAAAGTCATAACCCTCTAAAAACAAACATTTGGTAGGACTGGACAACTTGTAGGCCTATAACTGTGGATGGGCTTTTCAGCAGTCACTCTGGCTACATATTTATTTAAAAAAAAAAGGTATTGGAGAAATGTTGAGATGATTACTTAAACTGTGAGCCACAAAAAAAGGAACCAGATTAAGTAAAATGTTTAATGATTATTGTCCAATCTGCATTTGAATCAATCTTTGATTGGAGTCTTCAAGACCCGCCCACTCAACAATGTGAAATTACCTTCATGTGTTGCTGTGGCACTCATTTGGAGAGTTGAGATTTGGTTCTGGAAAAAAAAAAATAATAATGATGAAATGAGTTACGTGAGGAACAGGCACAGTTTACGACTATCCAAACCCCCGCATTTCTAAATAAACTGAGGTGAGAAACACATGTAGGAAGACAAAGTGATCGTGCAATCATGCAAGACCCCCTAATGTTAGATATATGCTGGACATGTCTGTACAGCATTTGATTTCCTCTGGGCACAAACCATCCATATCGATTAACAAGGTCTGCCACATTACAACAACTGTGTCTGTGGGAGGGATAACTGAGCCGGAGGTGATTTAAAACTGTCACGTTACTTGAATGTCTTGAGTGTTTCGACCGGTCAATAGTTTATTGAACCAATCCAGCACAAAGACAGTAGAATCACTTCTGATTCTCTATGCACTGGAATAATTGAAGCAACGGTGATTGTATGACTTTTCCCACACAGGCATAAATGCTGTTGATTCATTCTCGGGTTCTCAATTAGTTTGTAATCTAAAGGAGCAATGGAGTCACCTCTGGCATACTGAGCAAAAGCCACACTATGGCAACGCTTCTGGGTTGCATGAGTAAATATCACACTATAATTTCTAGATTATTTCTATAGCATTTTGACAGCAACTATAGCTGTCAACTAACATAAAGGACAATTAAAATATATATATATATGCTTTTGTAATTTAATTATACAACAGCTCACTTTATAGTAGCATTTAGACTACAGGACGTTTAGAGTTAGATTAGCTATTGTTGCATATGTTGTGTAAAGATGCAAGTAGAAGAGAGTGCAGCACAAACATTGAAGTCTCGAGTGACCAACACGAGGGCACTGGCATTGCAGATGTCTTTGGCCAAGATACCGAAATTGGAATCACAAGCGCGCATGACGTCACTCAGGTTTGCTACAAGCTGAGTTTGAATGTAAACAAACAACTGCATTTTTACAATAGTTTTAGTTTTACAAAATGGTGAGTAAAGTCCACAGGTTTTGTTCAATTAACGTGTTCCATTCAGTCCACTCTATAGCTTCACTTTACTTCATTTTAGCGCCGGCTCTCGTCCCTCTCTATATATCCTCTGGAATGCAGTTTTGGCAGAGTGTATGCCGGCGGCCAGTCACAAATTGGTGCGAAGCGCTTCGCTGGTGCGGCATTATAGTCCAACACCATCGTATTTCTCTGCCCAACAAAAATGCCAAAATGCTGCAAGCGGCCCAGCTTGACACAGAAAGGGACAAAAGCATTGGAGTGGTTGAAAACAAGAACCAATATTTAATGCTCAAGAATGTCATGACTCAAAATCGCTGAAAACAGTCCAGAACTGTCTGGCATGGTGGTCAATCAACATTAAATGTCAAAAAAAGTTGATATATATTCTTTTGAAGTTGGTCTTCTTCTCTTGTAAAGCAATGAGCAGTAATCGAATCTGCACTTAAGATACTAGAAATTTTACCCTGCAGTTATTGCAGTACAGCAAGATCCTTTAAAAAAACTACCCACATGTTAAATGATAAGTTGGTGTTGTCCTCATCGCTCATTTGTCACGTTCCCTTTTCCAGACGAGGTCCATTGGATCCAGCTGAATACACCATGCATCCCTGGGCAGGTCATTACATGAGTGTTCCCCAGGCTCCGCAAGGTTACCACAAGGCCCCGTCCTACCCCCACCCCAACTTGCAGTCCCCTCCATCATTCTCCAACTACCCCCCAAGTCAGCCTTACTCACGGCCAGGGGACCCTCGGGGAGTTGACTCTAGTTTTTACCCCCACCCAAGGTAATTGAATGCAACAGATTATTCTTCGCTCATGGTCCTCCTCAATCAGCTCACCGAAGGTGTGTCAGAAACGTTCCAGGACAGCTGTCACAAAATATATTTCCTATCCAAACTACATTTTTTTTTCTATTTCAGAATAATAATCCTGAAGTCTAACACACATTGTTTTGCCTTCATTCACAACTGGAGGCATTCTTCCAGGATTCCCCTCTTCATTGTCACAGACATCTTGATGTCGTCCATGCCATCTAAAAGGGGTCTCGTTGATGATCACTTTGAGCAGGGGAAATAATAAGAAAAAAAGATCACAAAATGCCTTCGCTTGTCTCTCTTGCTGTCTTGGACCTCAGATCCATGACTCTTCATCGGTGATGTCTCTTCCAAGCAAGTCTACTTTCCAGGGCCTCTTCGCTCCCTCTGATCGTTGCTCGACAACCTGTCAAAGAGGATATGAACAAAAGTTCACTGCAATACAATACATCCTGATTTATATAGAGAGATCTGAATTCACAGTAATACAGTCCAGGGTGATATTCCAAGAAAGGGAAAAATGTATAGTTTATAGCTTGGGTTTGAAATGTATCTTTTATGACAGCGGTCCGACAGCTTGTCTGACACATTTTGTAGCTGCCTGTTGTTTATTTAGCCACGGCTAACTGGTGTTCCTGCATAAAAGTTACACCACTAGCTACTTGTTACACTACTTGTTTTGTGCCCTCAGCTCCCAGCAGAGAGGACCTTTGCGACAGGATGTGCCCCCATCACCCACCCCACCGCTTCGGGGACTGCGGTACGACACAATGACCCGTGGAACTGCTGGTGGAGGCGCTTACAGGTAAGATCAGTTTGAGGGTGAACATGCCCCTATGTACTAGTCAATATTTTGGAGGTTTTAGGAAAAAAATCCAGAACGGTTAAGTTGGCTGATAGCATGCTGCAATAGTGTGGGTTACCTCCAAAATAAGAATCCATATTCCATTTCATAATCCAAATGGACCATTATGTACTACAATATAATGGCAACTGATAGATGGTAAAGATCGTCAACCCCATTTTGGCATAAAATAGAGCTAGTCCGTGCTTCTTTAGAGTCCTTGTAAAGTGAAAATAAATGTCTCAAGCCCCTGTCACACCTTGACGATTTAGCCAGCGTATGCCGACGTAGGAAAAATTTGGCAAATACGCTGGCGTACGTCGAATAAGTTATGGGTAAGTTTTGTATACGTAACAGCACGCTGAAGCACGCTGGTATACGCCGGCACGTCGAAATGCCGAGAAATTTTAAGCATGCTTAAAATTTCTCGTCAGATGTCAGCGTATGGCTATACGTCCCGTATATGCAGGCCATAAGTAATAGGTAAGTTATGCGATCGTTGCACACGCTCAAACACGTTAAGTGTAGGTTACTCATAAGTCCAAATACGCCGAGAATACCTACTAGCTGTTCTCCAACATCCGTGTTTCGAACTGCAATACGCTGCTGCATAGCGCAGCAGCGTATTGCCGACGATCACGTGACGTAGTCTATAAAAGGCTGGCGCCGACGTTTCAAATCGTAACTGCACTAGACATTGCAGTACCAACATCTGTTTGGGGACTATCCCCCCCGCCCCCCGGTCTAGTTAAAATGGTATAACCCAAGAGGCAAGGTGCGGCTTGCCATCGTTACTGTGAGTTGCTATTCACGCTATTAAAGCAGCAATCAAACGCCATTATGACTTGTGTCATTAATAAACCAAACAACATCAGCGTCATGGCAAAGAAAAGTCTGGGGAGCTCATCAAAGGTCTCGCAGAGGCTCAGCCCATCACAGCCACTGCAGCCTTCGCCAACTACGCGTGACAGCCTGGTCAGCATGTCCAAGCGCAAGTTCCGAAGGCACGGATGTTGGAGAACAGCTAGTAGGTATTCTCGACGTATTTGGACTTATGAGTAACCTACACTTAACGTGTTTGAACGCAGCAACGATCGCGATAACTTACCTATTACTTATGGCCTCATGATATCGGACGATAGCCATTACGCTGATATACGCCGAGAAATTTTAAGCATGCTTAAAATTTCTCGACGCACTTCGACGATACCAACGTGTTTCAGCGCATGTTACGTATACAAAACTTACCAATAACTTATTCGACGACGCCAGCCGATTTGCCAAATTTTTCCTACGCCGGCATACGCTGGCTAAATCGCCAAGGTGTGACAGGGGCTTGAAACGCCGAGCGCCAGCCTTTTATAGATTACGCCACGTGATCGCCGGGCAATACGCTGCTGCACGCTATGCATAAATTAGACTATCGCTGAGCACAAGTTGTGTACGCCGCAACACGCTAGGCATTCGTTGGAATAAGTTATCTATAAGTTATCGAACGTTCTATATAATTTACTGATACGCTATGTATACGCCCAGCCCGTTATGAATGCGCTATGTATACGCCCAAAATTGAAAAAAAAAATCGATAATTCAGCGTATGCCAGCGTTTTAGGGAAAATCTGAACGTCGGCATACGCTGGCTGAATCGTCAAGGTGTGACAGGGCCCTTAGAAACTTGACACACCACACAACTTTGCCAAATTTGAATGCTTAAAAAAAAATCTACAAAACTGTTAAAAAAAAAAAAACGAGTTTTCAGACTCGAAGTCACTCCAGAGTATGTAGCCCCAGTCAGAAAATGCATCACGAAGAAAACAAACATACAGTATATGTCATTTGCATCTGTGGGGGAATTGTACTTGACACAAACGGAGACCAAGAGGAGGAGTTGTCAAGTTTTGCACCTAAAATCCCCATTTCCTAATTGTGTTGATGACAGCCAAACAAATTCCGGTTGGATTTAAAACTTTGGCTTCTAACTACGGATATTGTTTTCTTTTTAGTTTAAAATGGCTTACCTGAACTGGAATTATGTGTCACATTGTGGCTAAATGTAAAATCCCGATTGGTCATAACACCATCTGGTGCCGTGAAGTAAATTATTGTTGGGGATGCTGCATTCTAAAGGTGGCAGTAATGCACTCTTAAATGTTCATGTCAGCAGACTATACATGGCAAAAAACAAACAAACGGAAATGGTGAAAAACTGATAAATTGCATTGCTATATCGCCACAATTGAGTACTCCATAGTTGTTTTTATACAGTACACAGTAATGTATTTAGAAACAAATTCCTGAATTCACTTTACAGAGGCTATAATATTTGGCTGGTGTATTTTGCCTCAATATAATACAGTGTTCAAATTCTTTAAGTTGTAGCTGCATATCAGTTTGTTGTACTCTGTCTCGGGCGGTTGTCCCGGCGATACATCAAATTATCACAATGTCCTTTTGAGAGCACAATTTAGGAATTCATATTTTTTTTGGCTGAGCTGTAAGCACTTCTATTCATTTCAAGAACCTCGGATTTTGAATAGCACTCATTTAAACTGCTCCTGCCTTGGGTTACATTTATGCTAATGTTATGTAAATGATATTACTTCCCAACACACAAATGAAGCCACAGCATTCCATGCTGGTGTCTCTATCCTAAGAAAGAAAGTAAGAAAAAAACTATTCCTACAGGCACCTTGGGGATCCCAGTCCAGAACAGTATGGCTACACCGGGGAAACTGGACGACAGCAACATCAGCACCAAACCAACCCAAGACAAAAGAATGCCATGACTGCAGCTGTGTAGATTTGCATCCAGAGAGGGAAATCAGAAAATACAAAATAGTCTTTTAACACAATGCTGTATTCGGTGCTCCAATGAGTCGCAGAAATCAAAGCTCATTGTGCTGGAATTCAGATTTCTCTCACTATCAAACACAATCTGCTGTTTGAAGTCCACCGACAAGCTAGACAAAGGAGGTTAATTGTAGGCCGCAATGCACGAAATCGCTTTGTTTGAAGTCATGATAATTGCCTCCCTTAACAAAGTAACATCCACTAACTGTGTCTTTAGAACCATGTCTGCTTTCACACCAGGGAAATATCAGTCAGTCAGTCAGTCACTCCGTCTTCTGGTTGGACCGCCACTTCGGTTACAAATGAACTCCAATATTGTTTTGTCATGCACCATCATCAGGATCAGGATTTGATTGTGTCTACTGTACAACCAAATACTGGCATATCGCAAAACATTCGGATCCGTAGTTTTGGGCATGAATACATTTACACGCAAGGCAAAGTCTGAAACTTTGTCTTTCTGCACTTTCGAATGATGGCATTGAAATGGTAACGATATAACACTTAACCACATTTGAATCAAAGTTTTAACCACTTCATTTAATGTGACGATTCAATAATTAGTTCAATTTAGTTTATCCATGATTTTTTTTTTTAACATTAATGTCTATGTGAATATACGAACACTTTCAGTCACTCCACTTTGTCACACAAGTAACACACAAACTGATCAAGCTCAAATATTTGTCTTTCTGAAGACGAATCGTGACAAAGGTCAGGACGTACCACTGTTGTAAACAGGCCCAAACCACTGTTCTGTTCAAAACATAAACCATTAGATGGAATACATTTGGTTGGTTTTTACGGCCAATATAATAAACACGCACATTCCAGGCGATTTCAGCAGAATTCTTCAACTGTTTACCTGAATGTGGGATAGTAGTATCAAATAAGACAATTGAAGTACACACAAAAAAAAATTGGGGGCTGTAGAAGTGGGGGGGGGATTGCTAGAGGACTGGAAACATTTTGTTTCCCTTTTCTTTTTTTTAGGTCCCATCATTCCACACTCTCTTTGGCCTGGTGATGTGTTCAAGTACACACAGGAACCAAGCGAAAGGGTCCACTTAGTGTTGGCACACCATTTAACCACTTGCTAAAAAGTCACTTGACAGAAATAAGCGTTCAAACCTGTGTTATCATCTTTTCTAGTTGAACAGCATGTCAGTGGATAATACATGCACATAAAAAAAAACATTTCAGAATCAGCTCAATTGCTTTTGATGAAACTCCACTGAAGCATTTCATTTTGGTCGCAATTTTGCTTGTCAATTTTGGCCAAACCAAGAGGGTATGAATAAATTGAATAGAGGGCTAAGAAATGAAACGGTGGTGTTGAATGACGGTAAGGATACACAAGGGGGAGGAAGAATGTGGCTCGAAGATGCAGTGCAGGATTTCACGAATGTGGCACAGAAGAGTTTGAGTGAGAGTTTCGAGTATATCCTGGAAATGTAACTCTGCAGTGGGAGGAATACATTTTTAGCGCCAAGGTTAATCATAGTTCCCTTCACTACAGGTATTACTGGAAAAAAAAAGGTATTGCAGTATGACTGTGAGTGTGGGGAATGTACGAGTGTTGGAGAAAATGATCCAATAGCAAATTACTGAAGAGGAGCTCCACTTCACTGAGATGTGAATGTTACATGCAGTCACTTTACTATCATTACAAGTCTGTGGTTAGTCTCAATGGTCACTGACCAGGTGCGTCAGAAAAACTCCAGGACACAACAGATATACAGTGGGGCCTTGAGATAAGAGTTGAATTTGTTCCGTGGCCATGCTTATCTCAAATCATCTTTCCCCAACGAAATGAATGGACATGCCATTCATACTTTCCAGCCTGCCAAGAAAACAACCATTTTAGTTTTTTTAATAAGGAAACTAGACCTCTTTAATACTATACTGAATTGAAAAAATATATAGTAATGTTGTTTTAGGATGCAAAGAACAGTTTTGCCACATTTCTTGTTTCAATTCAATGGATATTGTGCTGCTCCTTTTGCAACTAGGCCACCAGGGGGCGGTATGAGATGAGATGAGCTCAGTGCAGCACAAGCGTCTCAGATTTTTGCTTGCAAATTAAAGCTAAAAGTCGTCTAAGCGAAAGTTGGGTCACTGGTGTCTCAAGGTACTCACTTGTTTTTAACTCCAGTCCTGGAACTTTTCTAACACAACTTGTACAAAGTACTATATGCAATTCGTAATTCTGATTTTTTTTTAACACCTTTCTTTTTATGAATGTCTTTATTAATCTGGATTCGCAGATTGTTTCACAAAAGTCACCTTGCAGTCTTTAAGCACACGTTTTACCCGAATGAACAAGCAAACCTTTTGTGAAAAGTGCATACTGTACTGTTGCACGGTCGAACATTCTGTATGCAAGCTCTGTTCTTTTTTTATGGTATAACCGAAAGGTACATTCCAGGAGTCCCTTTTTTTAAGACTTCTGTTGCTCACCGAAACCAGTGTATGAAGGAAAAAATAATATTTTTATGAATTATATTGTTTGTAAAATCCATGAAAACAAATATAACTGTCATTTTTGTAATTGCCACATTTTATATTACAGCATGTATATAACATTTTTTGCATTAAAAATGTTTTCAACAAAACATGAGCTCTGATATCTTTCCATAAAGTTGTCTGTGCTTTTTATACATTCTAACCTCTCCTCTGCGCATCTGTTAAGGTTAATTACGTGCGAGTCGAGAGAAGTGATTTTCCTCCAGCCTTGCATATTCTACAAGGTGAGTCCAATTTTAGTCCGTTAAGCGGCTGATAAGTTGTCTCTTTGTAAAGAGCGATAGATGCCGGGGCACCAAATTAACGTGCAGCTAATTATCAATTAGAAAAAAAAAGTATATCCGGTGCTTTGATTGCAGCCCAAAGTTTCGAGCTTTTCTGGCATGTTGCCACCACCATGCTGGGTCATGTGCCTCATTTTAATAAGCATTTTGCCACAGCTTCCCGTGTTATCAGCCGCGAAAGGAGCAGGACTTGGACAGCAATCAGTGAAGTTACTCGTAATGAGACACAGAGGCCCAGGGACTTTTTTTTTTATCAGTCAAGACCTTAATTAGCATATCCCACACCCTTTGACCAATGGGGACAGAAAGTAAAAGACATTAAATTCGCCTCAGTCGCTGCCACTTGATTTTGCAGAACTGTAAATTGTGTGCAACTAAAACATTGATTATAATGGATGGTAATTATGTCCTCGTGTTAGTGTTAAAACATGTCAAAAGTTAGTAGTTGAGCAGATTTATGGCTGTGTCTTGAGTGTTTGGATCAAACTTGCCTGTGAAAATTAAAATGACAGCTTCATTGCTTGTTGATGACATTTTGGTTCATAGCTGGATGACTTTGTGGGAAAACTCAATGGCCCTTTGCATGTGTGTTACTTGATATTCCATTTTAAAAGTCGCTCTTGCCAAATGAAACGTAACATTACAAGCTGGCCTATGGGGACCCAAGCTGCTACAGGATGTGGTAGCGTGGGTGCAATGTTCCAAGTTAACAGGTTGTCATTTTGCCTGGGAATTATTCTACGAAGAAATATTGGACAAAGAAATATACGAGGGGAAAATAGTGCAACCAGAATAAAATTAAGCAAACAAAGTAATATTTTGGTGTTTTTTGATATGAGTTCATTCATTCTGCGACCACGCTTGTAACGCAAAACACTGAAATGAATGGAAATGCCAATTATCCGTTCCAGCCTCCCACCAAACATCACAATCATGTTTGCTATGTGTTTTTTGTTTTTTTGGGGGGGGGCGGCGGCGGCGGCCCTCACAGTGTAGAGGTGCCGGCTCCGGCCTTACTATGTGGAGTTTGCATGTTCTTCACACGCCTGTGTGGGTTTTCTGTGGGTACTCTGGTTCCTTCCCACATTCCAAAAACATGCATGGCAGTTTCATGAAACACTCCCAAATTGTCCCTACCTGTCATTGTGAGCGTGAATTGTTTGTCTATGTGTGCCCTGTGATTGGCTGCCCGAAGAAATCTGGGATTGGCACGCCTGCGACCCTCGTGAGGAATAGCGGATTAGAAAATGGATTGATTTTAATTGTTGTAGTGTAATTTTTGTATTTTCAGAGTCAAATGGTGTCCAGAGGCCAGTGTCAGTGTACAGAGTTGATCACCTAATGTTAACCTCTCAAGAGATTTAATTAAGCTCCACCATCGCACCTGTGCTTCTCCAGGTGGAGAGAGACGAGTCGCCGCCATTTTCCTACCCCTCGCTTATCACTGGGAAACGCTGACATTAAAAAAAAAAGGTGTTTAGGCCCATGAAGTCATTTCCACTGATAGAAGAGACTGCAGAGCAAAAACGGGAGTGTTGAAGTTCAGTCTTTTCAACTGTGGCCGCGTTAAGCAAATTCTGATTCAAACAGTTCTAGTCTTGTGGTTGATTTGAGCGGTGACAAGTCAGATAGGTAATCTGTGCTCTGCCCACACCTGCTGTGCATTGCTTTTAATTTTGGAAAAGAGAATCCTGCCACACAATCGACAAGGCAAGTCTGACTTTGGACTTTGTAAAATAACTTTCAAGACAAAATGCTGTGAGGTACAGTGATTTTCAAATGCTTGCCCGTTTTTTTATTTCTATTTAGTATGTAAGCAAGAAACATGTTGCATTTTCCGTTCACACTTGTGACTTATCCCTTGCAGACTTTGATCAAGAAATGGCATCTCCAGGCAGACCGAAGACCACAAAATTGACGTCTGATGCAGTTGACAACTGGTCGTGGTCTTTCAAAAAGGTAATTATTTTACATGACTCTCTTAGTTACAAGTGTCAAAAAAAAAAGGGAATAATGAAGGGTAAGCCCAACTTAGACTAGCCATTAACTAATTTAATGCTCACCTTGTTTTGTTTTAAATAATCCATTTGTTGTGTTTTTTTTTTGTATGCATTTGATGCACAAGGATCCAATGCAGTTCATCTCAAAGAAAGTATCAGGCTGAGCAAGGATTGCAATGACTTGCAATCACCAGCAGATGTTAAGTACCGTTTATCGGATCATAACCAGTGCTGTTTTTATGATAGAATAACCTCACAGAGAAGGAGTTAACGTCCCTATCCAGGGGAAAACCAAGACGAAATTTGCAGTTGATCGACAAATTAAAAAATCCTGTCTTGGCGTTTCCCCATGATGTGTTAGCATTAAGCTAACGGACTCAAAGGCAAAGTTACGTGGTGGTTTCAAAAGCATTTATAGTTTTATGTTTGGCCTTTCTGTAAACTTTAAGAGGGAATGCCGTTAGGAGCTTAATGCCACTTTCAAAGATTTAATCTTAATTTCATACCGCTAACAATTTATTCATCAACCCCTACCCACCAACTAATTTTACACAGTGCCAACACTTTCACACACACACACACACACACACGGCAGGTTCTGCTACATTAAGAGCTTCTTTCAGTTATTCCTGATAAAATACAGTCATTGCAGTCATGTAATGCGAATAGAAGTGAGCGGACATTATCTGTAGGGACAGTAACTGTTTGGATTCACTGACTGCGGCCTTCCGAAGCCTGAAAATGCATCATTGAACTACTGACAGACTCCATGAAGTAGCCACTGACTGACTGACTTGCGATGTAATTGCTCTATCCCTAGCAGGATTGGCATGCGTCAATTATTCATTTCATTTAATAAGCTTAGTAGACAGGGAAATGTGTATTTCCCCTTACTGCGTGTCTGCCAGTGTATGGATGAGTCTACTTGGCGGGGTTTTGTTTCAAAGTAGCTATTAATAGCAGCTTGACAACCGGTGTTTTGTCCCTATTGTGACAGCTGATTGTGATTGTAAACACTGTGTTTGAAGGCTGCTAGCCCAGCCTCAAATCCTCAATTACTGCTGAAATGACTTTGACTGCCAAGAAGTGCCAGTACTTTTTCAAAAAGAAAAAAAGATTATTTTTTATTTTGGGGTGGGGCAGCGGAGGTCTGTTGACAGTCTCAGCTGTGTGTTAAAATTAAACACAATGGTGCACTGCGTACTGAAGAAAACCTGTTGCGCTACCATTGGGTCCGTGGGGATATTTACTTTCGTGGTTGTTGATACGAGTGGCATTAAAGTATTTTAAAATGGTACTTTACTTCAATGACCCAGTCACTAAAATACAAATCCTATGTAAAGTTATTGTTGGCTTACACTGTTGTATTCTCTTTTCTCTGTGTCAGTCCACTCTCAAATCTCCTTCTGCCCAGTGACGTTTCCAATAAAAAGTACAAACTGCAACAGAGGAGTGTATCGAATCTTTTGTTGACAGAAAAACCTCCTATGCGATGCGGTAGATAGCTCAGGCAAACACCAAGGATTTTGGAGATAAAGACTGGGTTGGTGAATACATGAGCCGACTTTTTCTGACTTTCTAAAACGGCCTTTCTCAAGGGTCGAGAGGAGAACCAAACCTGATGAGCATTTGGTTGTGGCCGAGTAGAAAGGAATCCTCAGATACTTCCCGTCTGTCCTGAGAAGACTTCAGAAGACGCGAGGCACTGTGCCAAGTGTGACAGCAATGGAAGGGAAGTTCTCCAGTGGTGTAGTAGGATAATAGTATTCAGCCCGCAACAGCTGCCTGCCCCAGGAGGGGGTCTGTTTGGGGGAGTTCCACACATAGCAACTTCTTCTTTTTCAGTTTTTGGCTGTTGCACTGAAGATGAAACCCAGAAGACAGATGAGCCGAAGCGTTCAACAATTAAATTCTTTCTAAAAAGAGGAGGTGAAGCGCGTCTCTTGGGATGCATGTAAAAGCGTGCTTTAAGAAAAGTTTCAACTTTTACTGAAGCAGGCGGAGGTTTTGGCGCGGGAATATAATTAACAGGCTTTGAAAAAAAGAAAAGACCCGCAACTGACATGACAGTTTCCATTTTAAAGGTGACAGACCAGTAACAAAGTCCAGAAATATGTGGATCCATGGGCCATGATTTGGCTGGCTCCCAGGGAGAAAAAAAAAATCCAAATTGTAGCTGTGCCTGGTTAAAATGTCGTATTGCATTAGTGTAGTTTGAGCGGTGGAAAACGATGAACTCAGTCTTTCCCATTCAAAGTCATCAATCTCAAATTGGAACCTGCTTGCCTCGTGTTTTGCTCACATATTTGTGTCGAGTTGCACTGTGTTCTGAGGAGAATGATAAACTCGAATCTGGCTACAGCAACAAGCCAAAGAAATGTAGTACTGAAAAAGACAAGAAACATAGTCCAAAACCACGTTCTGGAATTTTGGCCTGTTTTACTGCCACTTCTCTTCCCTGGTTTTTTTTTTCTCTTGAGTTTTTTTTCTCTCTCGGATGAGGGGGAGTGACTAGACTTGGGATGTTGTTGATGTTTGTAAATTGTGGCCTTGTATGATTTTAGAGCTACATGAATCAACCTGGATTTTGGAACCATTTACATTGTAAATGCCACAAAATCTGGACAATATTGGAGCAACATATAATATACAACATGAATACTGTGAAGTTGTAATTGTAATTCTTAACAAGAAAATGCAAAAAGGCAGTTCTTTTGGTAAAGCCTCTGAGAAGAGACAGCTCTCAAAAAGCAAAGTAGTTGCCAGGTTTGACAGTGATCTGACTAAGACCAAATAAAACTAATTATACTGAGACACAAAGATGACACGTGTGGGTGGCACGCAAAGGCTGGCTGGGAACTTGGTGAGACGCCAAAGGATCAGTTACATGCTTTTTATTTGTTTTTGTTTAATCTTCTACCATTAGTTTTCTGTAAAAAAGGTGTTCAATTAACTCTGAAGCTTTAATAGAATGTTTTAAATGCTTTTTGTGGCAGAACAGGAAGTAATAAAAATCACTGGCAAAGCAAAGTGTTGATTGCAGGAAATTCCCGCGTGTGTGCGTGTGTGTTCGCATGCACGCGCCATACCGAATCCTCACATCCTGACTTGGTCATGTGTATTAAGAGCACCCGGTACATCATGTACTGTTACTATGTGTAAAAAATCCCATTTCCTCTTGCTGCTGTGCACTGTATCGGCTTGTTTAAACTCCAGTGGCAGCTGCTTCCCCCTTTCCTGCCCAACACACACACACACACACACACACACACAGGAGGCCAGGTCAACTGTAACCATCCGGCGTCTTGCTCATTTAAAAAAAGAAAAAAAAAGAGATATCGCTTGTCTCTCTCAGACAGGGTCTGTGAGTCATCTTATAATGTTAGGGTGACTGGAAGTCTCTCGGGTCAGTGGCACCTTGGTCTTGAGTGTTTTAAATAGAACATACTGGATACTTTTATGAACACCAATTGCAAGGTTTTTAAGATCAAGTTCATGGTATCTGTGTTTGACATTGGACAGGAGACATTGCAGTAGTAGCGTAGGTCATCAAGTGTATTTTTTTTCCCAGTGTTTATTCGTCACAATGTTCCATCTAGCCACTCGTGATGTCGTGATCAATTCAGCTGACTTCCATACAGGTTAAGTTCTGACTCAGTGACACTGTCAATGTGGGAGTGAATGGTTTGTTGCGGTATGTGCCCTGTAATATACTGTAACTGGTGACCACTCTTGAGTGTTCGTTTGGAATATTTTTAGCTCCATTTGCTCAGTTATTTTGTCAAATATATTTTTGAAGTAGACTATACATCATCTTCAAAATTTATCTGGAGACAGATCATATTTTGTGGGACCACTTGAGGCAAAAAAATAAATAAATTCAGCCACCATTTTTGAAGTGCATTCTGGTTTCCGCCCTAAAGTCGTATGGGATACGCTCCAGCTCCCCGCAACCCTGAACAGGATAAGCAGTAGGCAAAGACCAGTATCAGATTCTGACAGTATATGAGGAAATATCTGTCAATTTCACAGTCGCACGGAATTGCAATTGCAGCTCTAAAATGTATTTTCAAATGTTGCGATAAAAACCCTTCCATTCAACACAACCAATTTTATTTTTAAACAGCATCTAGATATTTTTTTTTACTGTAGTGTAAAAAGAAAAACAATGTAACTGTTCTATTCAAATTCAAAATGTAGCTCATCAGTACCTCGCTTTATAACGTCACAGCGCGGATGAGCTAATGTTAGCTATGCCAGTTAGCCGTGTTATCTGCCTAAATAGCAAAACAGTGCTATATCAATAAATTAACATTAGCCTGAATTAGATGGGTGGCGCTTTTATGAATGTGAAAATTTACCTCCAAAGCCTAAAGCTGCTTTACCTTAAAAACTACACAACCAATTTCTTGCAAACCTTGTGGCGCACCGATGGAGAACAGAGCTAGTCTTGCTCTGCACTCCACAGAGAGCCATTCTACTTTTCAAACCTGTGATAGTGAAAGGATACAAATAAGCCAGCCAGACTTGAGAGCAGCCCCTCCAAAACCCTCGAGCTTCCAGATGGCCAGTCCAGCGCGGGGCCACTGTTGATTCCTAAGCTGATCTTCTCACGGCAAGTGCCATGAGATGGCAAAGTGGGGGACGGATTCTTTGCGAAAATCCATTTGATCCCCTGGAAAGCTTGAATCAAGCAGTACAGAGCATAGAGCTGGGATTGTATCAGGTCAGAACCTACCACATGTCCACCCGTTGCTCGCTATTTGTTTTTTTCTTTTGCAGAAGCTTGCTTTCTTCATCTGCATTTATCGATGTGCATCATCCACATTTTTAACACAATGCTTCATTTTTAATCGTAGATGCGGGTCAAACAGTGGCAGTTCAGTTCAAATGTATGGCCGTCGAGGCGTTTGGATGGGTCTGTTACATCATGCCTGTTTTGCAGCCATGCGACCAATGCTTGGATTGCTGTCCAAGAAACGAGCGAGTGCAGGATGAAAAGAAGCCTTAAATATGGATAAAGCAGTCAAAAAGAATAACGAGTATTACTGGAGGAGGATTAGCTGGTGTTTTGGACATGGCCACCTCGATTGCTTCCAAGACGTGTGACTGTCTTGATTTTCAGGGGAGACGTTTTTATTCCCTAAAACATACATTATTCATCAATGAATGTCGTAACAATTTCATCATTGGTCATACTGTATTTTGACGGAGACATTTGCATCCACGTTGGTATCTGTAAACAACAAATTCTGCTCCATTATCGATGTGTGTACCCCGTTCGCTGTTTTTAGGACTTCATTTGTCTCCACAGACTTCAAGTACTTTTCCAATGATGGCCATTCATAAAAACAAACTTTTGTGAGGCCAATTGTCTTCAATAAATTTGACTCACTGCAGACACCCCAAATAACACGCTTAACCTTTCCTACAGTTAGCAAATTGCCCCAGTAAAATGAGGTGAATCCGAATGGACGTCATTATTGACAGATCAGCCTTCCATGCTCACAATTTGTCAATTACTGTAAAGCTGAATACGGCACATGGAAAAGGTCAATTAAAACATGCTCTCACTTCAGCCAACATGAAAGGAGTAACTCCTTCTTTTTCTTTTCTTTTTTTGAAAGGACGCTAGAAAGAGAAGCAGAATGCATCCAACGGAAGTTAACATCAGGTAGGCTGACGCTCTTTCTAAGCAATTTGAACAATTTCACCATTACTCTCATGTCGGAGAGGCCATGTTGATGATTGAGAAGAGGAGTTGGTGCTCTAAAGCTTGGGCGATCAATCAACCTACTGTGTATGTTTCCGAAATGTGGGAGGAAACCGGAGTACCCGGAGAAAACCCACACCGGCAACATGCAAACTCCACAAAGTCCATTCGAAATCTGGACCTCTG
The DNA here is from genome assembly GCA_026261675.1 of Hippocampus mohnikei. NCBI lineage: Eukaryota > Metazoa > Chordata > Actinopteri > Syngnathiformes > Syngnathidae > Hippocampus > Hippocampus mohnikei. The sequence continues at coordinate 8,043,803 of JAKGUB010000106.1, read as the reverse complement.
TACTGTGCCGTCCAAGAGGGAGATTGATAACAAAAAATGCTTGCAATATCCCAACATTTTTAAAGTGAAGACAATTTGCAATTTTGGTATTTTAACAAGAAACTTGCACATAATTTGCTTTCACGGGCCGTATAAAATGATATGGCGGGCCAGATCTTAATCTCGGACCTTGAGTTTGGCACCCATGCTTCAAGTCGTTGGTTCTCTTATTTAAAAAAGTGAACCAAAAAATGACTCTTGAAGTACAACACTTTAAAAAAACTACTTTTTTAAAGTCATGTGAAATATAACAAATATCATCTGTAGGTTTAATGACGCTAGCAATTTGAAACGTATCAGTTTGACAAGCGAACGGGTCCAAGAGAGGCATTCTTACAACTTGGAGAGGCGAACATCATTAGTCTTAAACGAGGTTATCAGTTTGTTGACAGACATAACAACATAATCGCTGTGTGTGTGTGCTTTTGTATTAAGAGATTTTTCATGAAATTTCGGCATAAACTGCTTAAGTCTTGTTGCCTGAGCCACAGCACGCTTGAAGAAGGCCTCTGCTGTTGGCTGCCACTTTTTTTTTTTCCCCCCAACACCAAAAAAGTAAACTGATGCAAGTAGCCTAATCCCTTTAGCCTGAGAGCATTCCACATTGATTTGGCTCCAAAAAAGAATTCTAGATGGTCTGATGACAACAAACATCTTTTTGTTACGGCTTCTTCATGCTAAAACATTTTATTCAAAATCCAAGTCTGAAAGTCTGTGTGATTATTCATTTCAAGCTCAGTGGCACTACTTCACTGAAAAAGTGCTGCCGTGGGTAGAGGCACGCACACACCCGCACACGTCATTGTAGCCGTTCGACGTAATCCAGAGATGGAGAGACAGCAGAACATAAACAAGCCCGACAGGTCTGCCTAACACAAGCTTGCTTGAGTTAAAGCGAAATGTATTTTCCATCCATATGTCACAATTGTCACTCTTATTTTCATCGCAGCTGCTGTACACACGACAGAGAGATTTTGTGCAGACGCGACTCCGTATTAGTGAGGCGCTGATGAGATTTATTCAAATTCCACCTCGGAAATAATAGTAGGAAAAGAACATTTTGTCTCCTTTCTTCTGTACCGGGAAATATAAAACTTTATTACCTGTCCATAGATTTAATTTAACAGATCAGTAACTTTTTAATCTCACGACAAATTGTGAGGGTGAAAGACTTGAACCTCCCTGCCTCCACTCCCCAACAGATCAGTGAAGCATCTCCCTCATTTTGAACATCCAAGCATTTATCCTCTCTGCCTGTTGGCTGCCTTTATGGGGATGGGAAAAGCTGTTCCATGTGTCCAATTATACAAGCTTATTTTTCATGCACGCTCACATTTTGGGCGACGGTGCAGTGATGTGTATTTAATGGATCGTTTCAATAGGAGATCTGCTTCGCATTGTGCCATAAAGCCGACACTCGCACATACACGTACTGTATACACGTGCATCCCATGAGAGCCGAGCTGTTATCCAGACACTCTGACGTAGACATTTCGCCTCGCTAAGACACACAAACAGTGCAAGTTCATTTCGATAGAACACGCCCACATCAAAACATAAAGCGTGAGAAATGATTTTCACCTGGCGTGGATTGAGTTTCATCCCCTCAGTCGTGGGCCTTTGGTCAGTGAGGTACATGCATCCTGCCGATGAGGCCATATTTAAGCATCTTTTACTCCTTTTCGATCAAAAGCCAGATTATTGGGTTTTTCTGTAGGAGTATCCTGACTAAGAGTTTCCCGTTTTACACTAGAAAAATCTAACTGCTCATTGTTAACAAAATGGCAACAAATAAAGTAAAAAAATGTCACCAAATCGATTCAGTATCCAGCTCCGGACTCCCTGTGTGGAGTTTGGATGTTTTCCCGGCCTGCGTGGGTTTTCTCCGGGTACTCCGGTTTCCTCCCACATTCCAAAAACATGCATGGCAGGCTGATTGGACACTCTAAATTGTCCGTGAGTGTGAGCGTGGATGGTTGTTCGTCTCTGTGTGCCCTGCGATTGGCTGGCAACCGGTTCAGGGTGTCTCCCGCCTACTGCCCGGGGGCGGCTGGGATAGGCTCCAACACCCCCCGCGGAAATGGATGGATGGATGAATGGATCCAGTATACTGAAATTGTGATTTCATGGGCAGCTCGATGATTGACTGGTGAGCACGTCTGCTTCACAGGCCAGAGGTCCGAGGTTCGATTCCGGCCCCTATGTGGAGTTTGCATGCTCTCCCCGTGCCTGTGTGAGTTTTTTCTGGGTACTCCGGTTTCCTCCCACATTAAAAAAAAAAAACACGCACAGTAGGTCGATGGACCACTCAAAATGTTCCTTAAGTGTGATTGTAAGTGGTGTGGTCTCAAAACGCAGCGGTGGGGATTCACTGTTCGAAGTGATTATGTTTGTGTGTGTGTGGGAGTGGGGGGGGTGGGGGGGTGTCTGTTGCGTTTTTCTCTCCTCCCCAGTCTACATGGCAGATAGTTGGGCCAATCATTGTAAATGTTAAAACTATTTACGATCTCAGCTAGTCTGCCAATCAGGAAGCTCTCCAATCCTTGTTGGAGTATGACATGTCTCCCAGTTTTCAACTGCAACATAGCTCCCAGATGAGCTAATGGATAGCCTTGCTTCTTCACTGCCCTCGTCTACGACTACTCTTACTTTGTATTTTTCAGCAGTCCAAATACCCTTTGGCACCCTGCTACTGCACACACGTCCGTCGTGGCATAACGCGTTACATGTTTTAGTTGTTCAATTCCTCGTGTACGCTGTGCTATGTTTTGGTCATCTTGAGTACACCACACAAACACACCTCAAAAGCGGTAAGCAATAAACTCTCAAACATTAAAAAAAAAAAAAATGCTGAAGATGTTAAAACCGCTGAGGAGTTTCCTGCTTGTGCTCCAAAGGGTTGCATTCCACACACGCACACACACACAGACTTCTGTTGGACCCTTCACGCTAATCACTTTCCACTCCTGGCACACAACCTCCATTTCTTCTTTTCCTCTGCTCTTCATCTCAACCACTTGCCCTCCTCGTCCTCTGCCTCGCAGCGATAGCCGCCCACTTCTTTCGACCAACTGCCCGTTAATGTTCACAGGCCGGATGAAGGCTTCCAGATTGTTGTGTTAAGACAAAGTGCAGCGTAGAGACAGACGGGATGACGGAGCGAAAGGAAAGTGAGCAAACGCATGCATCTCCTGCGCGGCTCCTGGCGTTGCTCGAAGCAGTCGCGCGCACGTAACATTCGGCATGTATGAGCACTCACATGCAGGACACTTACTGGAGCTTTTCCGTAGCTAATTATACTCAAATGTCAAGCCCATTAAAGTAGCTTATTTGACTTAATAGGGATGTAAACGCTTTGGTCCAGTTTGGTTTTTTTTTATTTTTTTTGTGTCCCCCAGCATGCTTCTCTCTTTCATATCCAATTCAAAGGTTGATTTATTCACTCTGGATTTCAATCCTGTCTCTCCGCCTTTCTTTCTTGTTGTTTTGGCTTTATCCCCCCTCCCCCCCAATTTCTACATGGCCTTTAAATTTGTTATCAGCTTTCTCCTTTCCACTTCCTAAAAAGAATTTTGCTTTGTTCTGTTTCATTCCAGCCAGTCAGTGACTCACTTCGCATCAGTTTGATCCCGCCTACACATGCTTTGCATATCAAGTCGAAAGTGCATAGTTATATGACTTGAAAAATCGCACACCGAGACCGGCTCCTGTACAACAATTATGCTGCACAAAGCAAGAAAATACTCTTAATACGCCTCGTGTAACTGTTGAATGGCCATACTTTTTTGAGAGATGGTAAAAGTCAAACCAAAAAAAAACAAACAAAAAAAAACAGGGTTCCTGCGGAGAGATCAATTTTTTTGATAACTTGTCTTCCCATTAATCGCTGAACAACTCATCCGGTCATTGGAGTTTTTTGGATTGTTTTTTTTTGTTGTTGTTTGTTTTGCTCAGGTCAATGAATCAGAATCGGAATAGATTTATTGGCATTGTACCTCAAGGAAATAGAATGGACACAACCTGTTCAAGAGAGGGAAAAAAACAAAACCCAATTATCATCACGGGGGCTTCAGAACAGAACTTGTATGAAAAGACAACAAATCATGAGGAACACAAAACAGCCCAAGACTAAAGTCCTGTAGGGGAGCACAGTATGGATTAGAAAAAAAAACTCCACGAATAAGCATACGTGAATACACATTGTACAGCAACTCAAATATACTAGCACATGTGGATGTGGGGTGGGGGGTGTGGGGGGGCATTACAGCCCAGATGCACTGAGCAGGAGGCAAGTTGCCCGCCACTCCTCAGGCAGCTGTGCTGCAACAGAGGACACGATGGGAACGGCTGGCCGGTGGAAGGCATTGATACAAGGTTGTGTATTGCACTGGGTGAAATATGTTCTGCATGTGTGCAGAAGTCGGTGTCCTCTCTCCCGGGCAGCTCGCCAAAACGCACTGTCTCAAGTTTCTGATGTCATCTTTCAATGAAACAAGGGAGTTAGGATCCTCATGTCGTGCGTGAAAATTGTCCGATTTGGAAAACAAACATTTTAAAGGCACGCGGAAAGTAAATAAGTTCAAGCATGGTTTATCATTTGGGCGGGCGGGGGTTCATTGTTTCACAATGTCCGTGTTTTCAACGTTGTAAAATCTAGATTGAGCTTGTTTGCGCAAGCGGCATTCTAAATTGTTGACACGTGACGTGCTCGGTTGCAGCAGGACTTGCTTCTTTCGCTGATTGCTTTGTATTTTTGACCGGCGGCACGGCAGATTTGTGATTAGCATTTTTTTTACCCCATACATCTGCAACTGTTTGCCAAGTAAGTGCTTGTTATTTTTCTTCAGGTCCCCCCCCCTCCTTTATTTTTTCCAAAGCATGCATCATAATAAAGAAAAATGCTATATTCACCGTGTTAGCATAGGATGCTGACGGACTATGGGCCGTTCTGACGTAAATCATAAAAATTCAAGTTTTGTATCGCTGCATCACGCAGTCCCCCCAAAACCCCTCAAATCGCTGAAATAGGGAAAATCACTTTAACGCCACAATCCTGTGTAGTCGTTCTGTCGTGCACGTTTTCAGCAATTATCTTCAAACATTCACTGCATAATTTATGACAACTCAAATCTTCCACGGAGGAAATCCAACATGTTTGGTGTGTCACTTTCATGTACTGTTTCCATATTGTTTGCGGCCTCTCATGTTGCTGAATGACAGTCCGCTTCAAAGTATGGTGTGCGATGACATACTGACTAGAAGAGATGGATTCCAAAGCCTCGTAGCGCACTCTGTGTCCTTGTTTTTGAGCCTGTATTCAGTGATCACAACCCGTCGAGAAAGCTGCTGACTCGGCACATGGCATCACTTCACCTCCCTTCCTTCCTTCACGAAATTCACTCTTCACTCGGAGTTCCTGACACTGAATCTTCTCTGTCGGTGACTCGAAGTGGTGTAAACAGACGAGGAGTGTGCTGGGAAGGGCAGATGCTCGATTGTCCGCGCACATTGTACACAGTCCGACTCGCTGACCCGCGCAACCTTGCAGACCGGCGAGGAAATACGGCCCGCGATCGCACACAAACACAAGCGTTTACTCGCTTAAATGCCGCCTCGCTGTCACACTCGGAATCCTCCCATTTCCTCTTTCCTGTAGCTGCTCAGCCAGCCGTGTGTGACACGCTGTGAGAATCGATGGCAGAGGCGCGCACAAACACACACACACACACACACACTTGCGTTCATTCATGCTAAGCTAGCAAATATAGGCACACGAGCCTGCACACAAGTATTCCTAAGGGTATGGGTCAACCTTGCCAAGTGACCCTTGGACCACACTCGTGCTTGAGCCAGGCATATGTGTGTGTGTGTGTTTCCTAGATGGTTAATGGTGCATGTCCATCCAGGTGATAATAAGGTGCCAGTCGCCTTGTTTCTGGTATGTGTGTGTGGGTGTGTGTTTGTCCAGACAGGTCATGGACTGTTGCTCTTGACTGAACCTCCTGTTCCTCCCCAGACAGCGATGATCACCTGTGGAGGCTCTGTCTCTCATGTAGCTCAGTTCTCACCACTGTTCAGGGAGTCTACTTGTGTATTTGAGCTGATCACTGGGGGGGGGTGTGTGTGTGAGGGGCAGGGCAGTCTGGCAAGTGCAATTTTGTATTTGCTTGAGTAGCTATGGAATTTCTGACATTCTGGGTAGAAAGTAAAAAAACGAGTATGAATTAACCTGCGCTACTACGTAGTTACAAATCCTCGAACACCCGGGGTGTCAAATTTATTTTGTCACCGGCCACATTGTTTTATTTTGGAGGTCCTTTCTTCCTGTGAAACCCTATTAATATTTAATCATTACAGATACGCATACATTTCAGATTTTAGGAAGCATGATGAAAGTTGACACGATTGATTTGATTTGGCGGGCCACATAAAGTGATGTGGTAGACCAGCTCTAGCCCCCGGGCCTTGAGTTTGACACCTGTGCCTTACACTTATTAGAATCATGTTCTGGTGCATGCACATTTCAAACAGGGCAAAAAAATGCTCTTCTCTTTCAAAAACCGGCGTCCATTTTTATGTCGCTTCCTCACAAAAGGACATGAAAGTATCATCACATGGATCGAACTCCGGTTTGATCGCTAAGAGATCAATGAGGTCACGTCCCACCGAGGAACCAAACTGCGTTTGTGTCTGCGTGTGCGGACACTGTGGCGTAAATGATGATGATGATACTTTATGTTTGGATCAAACCTGCTGGATGCTCCCGTTGAGCCGTGCGTAGGAGGCGAGGAAGCCAACTCGTCAGCTCGCCGCCGAACAAACAAAAGCTGCAAGTTAACACGAGCGAGGGTGTGCGGGGTCGCGTGCTCGGTGTTGTGTTGCAGATTACACGTCGGCGCCGTTTGTGTTTGTTTGCTTGTGTGTTTTGCACACGCGTTGATAAATGTGGGAGGGCAACAAAGGTTGAGCGCGGCGCCGGCTCCTCAGCTGCCTTTGTCGTTTCTTAGCAACCCAATGAATGAATAATAAGTATAAACACACACGCAGACATATTAATGAGCTATTCTTCTTCACTAGTCGACTTAATCTCTCTAAGCTGTTTCTACTCTGTACGCAGATCCATTTCACGGCGAGCGTTCGTTTGCTTCCAGCCAAAAACAAATCATTTTATTCGTAATGACCCGGATAAGAGGGAGGTGCTTGATTCATTTTCAATGTAAATACTGCGCGGGTTCAAAGTAAATATCGCTCCGATGTGGAAGTTGCATGGGATGTGACATTTTCAGAATTCTGCACATGAGCCCATTTTCTTTTTTTCCATTTCAATGCAGTTAAAAGTTTAAAAAATGGTTCTTATATAGCCTTGTTATTTTGTATTTCTGCAGGGAAGCTCACCCACACTTGTAGTTGTCCATCATCTGGTCAGGCGTGCGCATGCGTGCATATTGGTACACCGCTTATATTTTTGTATATATTTTCTTGTGAAGAAAAAAACACTTTGCTTACGTGTAAAATATTCAGGGAAAAGCTTGTTGAACATTATACGTATGCTTCCCTCTCAAAACAACTAAACACATTGTCTAAATCGCTGGTAACAAAAGCGAAGACATGCCACATTAAAAATGTCCAAAATGTGCCCAAAGAAATGCAATTTTTTTGTGGTTGCCAGTGCTGTGTGACTCATTTTCCCCCTCCCATGTGTGTGCAAAGGGCTGTCGTGCATAAAAATTATCATTCAAAGATGGAACAAAACTGCTCAATAACAAACCAATATGAAGTGCAAGAACTCATTTTATGCACCCCCACCCACAAAATCAACTCATTCAAAATGTTAATATTGTTTAGGTGCCATGTTTGCGCTACATCCCATTCGAAATCTGCCAAAAATTAAGTCTCCTCACATTGTAGTATAGGACAGACTACGACCGAGTTCCCGTCTGCCATCTAGAAATATAAAGTCGAACCCGCATATTTGTAGTTCGGCATCCGCAGATTTTTTTTTTCTTCTGGTATTATAATTTGGATTATATTTCCTCTTTTTTTTCGGAGATTTTAAACCCAACTAAGGTGGCGGAGGGACACTGGCCCCCAGTTGCCCATCCCTGTTGTTGGCTGTTAGACAATTGCCTTCAGAATAAAACGACTCGGAGGTGTCTGTGTGTGTGTGTGGTGGGGGGGGGCAGTCTCAAACCCCAACCTCCCCCTCCCTCTCTCTTTCACACCCTCTCAACCTCTCCCATTTTTTTACTGTTGGTTTCGCTTGTGTTTCGTGGGCGTGCTTGTGTGATATCGGTGTCACCTGACCGGTCAGTTAATGCAATCACTTAGGTGTGGACTCGCTTGAAGGCCAATGTGCAGCAGACAGGTGGCGATTTATGATTACTCAAGATCTTTTATCGCACTTGCAGCTTGATTTCCTCTTTCCCCATTCTCATTTTTCTGTACTCTCGCTAAGCTTTTTAATTTCTTCTCATTTCTTTTTCTATTCTGTTCTTCACCGCATTGTTCACCACACCGCCAGAGCAGTACAGTAGCAGAGTGCTTTGCACGTCTGCCTCGCGGTTGACTGGTAGTCGGTTGCAGCCTTCCTGTGTGGAGTTGGCACATTCTCTCCCCGATTGTGTTGGTTTTATTTCAATTTTCCAGCTTCCTCCCACATGCCAAAAACTTGGGTCCTTAGGTGTGAGTGTGAATGGTTGCTTTGCTGGCATCTCATCCAGGGTGTACACCACCGCCTCTCTGGAAAAGGCTCCGGGTCACCCGCTACCAAAGTTTTTCCACGTTGTTTACAGGCACACGGTGTAAAAAACAGACTTGACCGATTGACGTCACTTGACAATCCGTCAATCTTTTAGCGCTCGTGAACAAGCCGGTGTTGGTTTTGAATGCATTTCTGTCAAGACTCAGACAGCTGACATCTTTTTTTTTTTCTTCTTCTTCCACGCGAAGGATAGAAAATAGGCACGAATGGCATGTTGTGACTAATTGAATGATGCACCTCCACATCAGCAGTTGCTCTGCGCCTCGTCTGCATTTCACAGTCCAACCCCTAAAAATGATGAAAATGTGTGTAATATTTGTAATGGGGCATCAACTTTGGCACTCTCGCCTTTTGTCTCCTGAAAAAAAAAAAAACTTCTCATCAACCTGTCACTCACAAATGTGTGTCCGTGTGCAAGAAGAAAAGACACAAAGATGGGGAGCGGGTCATTAGAATACGGTGAGAAAGGAGAACAGAGGCTGTGAATGGGAGAGAGAGTGAGGGGTGAGTGCAACACACCATTAAAACAATTAGTCTGCTATATAAAAAGCTTTTCTTCGCACCCTTTTGATACTGAAATGACTCATGATTGGTGAAATTATCCTTAGTGCTTTAAAAGACACACACACACACTTTTTTTCCCTCTATCACCTGTGATGCCTCCCTGCTCTCCCATTTTATCCACGCATACAGTTGAGTTCTACATTGTCTTTTTATCCATCGACTGTTTATCTGTCCACCCACTGAGCTCTCCGACTGTCCTTTCATTCATCCATCTCTCCATCAACAGTCCCTATCAAAATGTTCTATCCATCCATCGATTTGTCTGATCAAACTAGTCCACCTCTCCGTCAACTGGACATTGATTTTTGAGTACTTTGATCATTTAACAGTGCACGAGAATGTGTGATTTAAAAAATATTTTTTACAACACCCGCACACCTGCAAACAATAGAAATTCCTCTGGGTTGTTTCGTCTGTTTCGGTTCTATTAATCAACCATCTGTCGCATTGAGTCGGTCTCATGCATTGCCAATATACGTGTATTGGGTTTAATTAAAGAATTATCTTTGTACTGTGCATCAAACAAACAAGCAGAAGTGGATCGGCGACATGTTAGATCATAACAACGGAACAAGATAATAACTATTCGGAACTGACAGAAATATAAACATCATAAAATGGTGTCCTCTGGCTTCACAAATGACTCCATGCAGTTTCTGTACAACGCGCTGCGAGGGTGGGGAATTGCGATCCCAATTTGGAGCAGGTGGTGAAGACGTTGTCCGAATGTTTTGCTTTCCTCAAACATGACTCAGGCCAATGGAATCACGGGTGGACAGAGTTTCTATTTATTTGACTTGCGTTGGTCCGCTCTTGTGTCTGGAAAAGGGTTTAGCTAAATAAAAGTGTAATAGGGGTCACACAGATTGTTGAGACAAACAGATAAGGCCATTATTTCTCTCACGCCTGTGGTGTGTGCTTGTGTACGCACACACTTAAGAGTCACATCCCATTAGTCTTGATGGAGTGGGACAACGATAGAGAGTCGCCATGGGAAGAGCCCACGGTGTTTGGCAGGAGTTGACTTCAGACATTTGTGTTGGGCGGAGCGAAGGGGCTGCACGTGGCTCAAACTCTCGATTCGTGGATTGATTGTACAAGGGAGACAGGGAAGATGCATCATATGAAAGGGGTACACTATGAGCCTGATTACTGTCGGTTTGACAAGTGAGCTTCTGAATGACATCAGGGCTGACTTGGAGGAGGTCCCAAGAAGGAGTCATGCCATATTATTCATCCCATACTCGACAGTATTATGACAAAACTCAACTCTATGAGGGTTGTTCGTAGTATGTTATCACCAAATGACAGTCAATTCAATTTAAAAATGATGAACGCTCACAAGTTTTCCAAGAAAATTGTGATGAGCCCCTAAGGCATTATTTAATTGTAGAAGCGGCAGCCACAATGGTGGCTCATGTTACATAACATAACAGCAGGTCGCTACAGATTATATATAACTGTAATTATATATTTGTATACCTTCACACTCTGGGCTGGCGCCTCTCTGGTGTTATGTTTTGTGTAACCAAGGGCTCTGTTTTCAGCTGACTTTTATGTCAAACTGGTGCAATCTCAGAGTCAAAGGGACTTCTGTGACCATGACGTGAGCTTATTGACTGACTTAATGACTGACTGTGACTAGTTAACACTTATTTCAGAGGCTGTTCTTCAATGACCATTTGTCCATTGTCTCCTTTTTTTTTTACAGCGTCATAAAGCACTGAAGTGAGTGAAAACCACTAAAATAAGTGAACTGTGTCTGTGTGTGAGATTGCACAGAGGTACGTTAAAGGCTTTGTTTTTCATTGTGTACCCAGTTTTAAGGCTATCTGGAGTTGTAAAGAGGACAGCAAAGGAAGGCAGATGGGACAGAAGAAAATGAAGTTGAGTTAGTGTAGATGTGTTGACTCCTCTAAATGCTCTTCCTTGTGCTGCTGTGCCGGTACCAAACAGTTCATTAAGAATTAGTCAATGTAAACTAATGGGGACTGCAGATCGTGCCATGCGTTCACCATAGAGGATGCTAATCGTCTGTCAATCTTTTGCTGTATATTTTTGAAGGCGCGTTGCATGGTGGTTGGTGTAAAGGTACAATGCTACTTAATGGGGGTGCGTTTGTCTGATTTTTAAAGTAAAAAGTAAAGGATTTTAGTTCTTTCCAACTAAACTATTAATGTTTGTTGATGATTGCTGAACATTTGCAAAGGACACAAGTACAGTAGCACCAGTGCTGAATTGTGGAGATAGTGTTTTCCCACATTTGGAAGAGACTTGATTTCCAATCTGAAAATCTGATTTATGTCACTTGAAAGAAAGAATAATAAAATCATCAAGTCACTCAAGCCATGTAGTGCAAGTCTTGCCAAACGAAACATATTTTCAAATAGGACACTGGACATTTACACAACATATTCTCCACATCACTCATCTGCTTGTTTATCCTGATTTTCTTTTGAATCCAAATCGGGGTGTGACTTTTTTTACGCCCAATAGTAAATGTAAGCGAAGGAATAATTTGGCCAGACTGTCATAAACGATGTTATTCTGCCCAAGGCCATTTCTTGTCTTCATTCATCTCCAAGTTAATACAATTCCAAACAGAGCAATAATGATGTTCATTTCTTTGTTGTGGATGAAGTCTGTCAGACATGTTTGATGATCTTTGTGTCTTTGACCTAGATTTCATCCTGATAGATTAATGATGAAACATAATCAGTCATGTCCAAATGGTGACCTGACACCAAGTGTGTGCATTCCCATCGTGTGTGTGTGTGTGTGTGTGTGTGTGCAGACAGTCAAAGTGCACATTTTATGCGCAGTGATGTGCTCAGTCAGGATTTTATGATTGCATGTCTGTATGTGCCACTCTTTGAATATGTTAGCCTGTGTCAATGTGCGTGTGTGTGTGTGTGTGTGTGTGTGTGTGTGTGTGTGTGTGTGTGTGTGTGTGTGTGTGTGTGTGTGTGTGTGTGTGTGTGTGTGTGTGTGTGTGTGAGTTAAAACACTCAAGTAGGTCTAGGAAATGAAACAGCTGTCTCCTCTTCCCCCACTCTCAGACATTGTCTATATGACAATGCTTCTCAATCAATTATCATCCACTCGTGTGCGTGCATGTGTGTGTGGGGGGGTGTTGGGGAGGGTGGAGGTAGTTGCGGTCAACCATCTCATTGAAGAAGCAGCTCCAAATCAAATTGTTTATCCAGTGCGGTCAACCCTCATTTCGCTTCCTCATCATTCTTTGCTTAGGATGTGCACACACACACACACACACACACACACACACACACACACACACACTCTCTCATCGTGGCTTATCCAATCGTAAGTGCAGCTTTAAGTACATGGGTTCACCTCAGGCTTCGAATGCATTTCCACAAGAGCCGCTTGTGACCACTTGTGATTGGGCCTCACCCCTCAGCTCTGCATACTGATAGACAAACGGACATGATGTACGTTGTCTATAGATTACAGGAGGCTATCATGTCTAGCTGAGTCCGTGGGGACAGGACGGAACACGGACAGTAAAATAAACTGGCAGGCTTCAGTGGAGACTCCAAATCATCCACAGACAACTGTTTGTATCCGGAGATTGGCTGGTGACCAGTCTAGGGTGTTTTACGGCTCTTGCCCAAAATCAGGTGGGTTGAGCTCCAGTTCACCCCTGACCCCTGGACTGTTACAAGACTGAGGGGAGAGTGCAACAGATGGTCGGACAGGGTGGGCGCAAAGCAAGCAGATGATTTTTAAGCGGGCTCCGCTCTCACTCACACCTGTTGTGTCAAGTCACACAGTGACTGATGACACTCCAACCCAAAGCCATGCTACTGTAGATGATGATAACCGCACGTAAGAGGAACTCGTCCAAATCATCGCATGCTGTACTACAATGTTTGCAATGTCATTCTTCTGTTATGCTACCTTTTCATAGCTGTTCATATGTCAAGCAGTTCTTGTTTGCTTCTGCTGCTACGCTGACAACATTAATTACACTATTTAAGAAATCACGAACGTTGTCAGACATGGATTAATTTAGCAGTGATTGGGCTGTAGTTTTACGATGAATGAATCCCTCGCATATAGCTGAATTGGATAGCTAAAATACCTTTGGAAGAATATCGGAAATTGGGCAACATTTTCTGGGATATGATATGACTCAGGAGGAGTCTTTTGCATTTTCTTCTGCTTTTGTCTTTGTCTGTCTTGTGATCTATTTATTTACTGCCATGTACCAACAGAAGGATACCAGGGATGGAAAATTGGACAAATAGGCGACAGGGTCGATCAACAATCAACGTTTCAAAGTTATTAGCCGTGAGTTGATGAGCTAATTTGCGCAGGAGCATAATAATACGTTGTTCGGCAGGCCCAAGGAAATACACTCAGCGTCTCGGGTTCCTGTGGATCCTCAAAAAGTTTTCAAAGGCATTGAATCCGCGAATCTAAAAAGAAGGCCTTAATTGGCATTGAAACAGTAAAATATTCATAGATATAAACAAAAATTGTTTGGTAGCAGTCATTTGGATGAAGCGTTGGTCAATGGCTCATGACTGCAGCCCACTCTGGAGTCACCAAACCATACATTTTCCACCACCCTGTGAATCTTTAGCAATGAATGTTCCAACTGCAAAGGTTCTTTTATTTCCTTGGTTTTACCTTATAGAAGTGGCACAGTAGGTGGGTTCAAAAGCATTTTCAATCAACACTTGTTGTTTGACTGGCGTTCATTTTTTCGAGTCGCTCGATTGCCGTGCGTCCAGGAAGCGTTCTTTCCCACTGCTTCTTTTGAAATCCTCAAAGGTTGTAAAATTGGAAAATTGACCACAGAGAAGTCTTGTCAAAGAGAAGTACTGGAAAATAGATTGACTGCTGTAGTACAACGTCTGGTTAACAGAGCTAAGTGGCTTTTTCAATCTCGCTTCTTAGCTAATGCGCCCTGAGCACATCAAGATGGATGTGATGCTACTGCGGATAAGCAGTGACAAGTTGTGGACATTTGTGTCACAAACACACTTTCACTAGCAGAGCGCAGGGCTAGCTCAGCGCACCGGCTGTCCATCAATGGAGTTTGGTTCCCAAACTTTGCTCTCATATCGGCTGGACAGCAGGCACAGAAATACCAACCACTCTATTTACTGTGGCTACATAAAAATCCAATGCGCGGTGGATATTTTACCAGTGACAGTGTCACATAAATGCAAAGATGGTATAGAACCTCATTGAAATACACCACTCTGACCTGACATACAGTATACAATAGTATCTGCCCAAACGACACAAAGGAACATAAACCAAACAATATTGAAAGAATAGATAATTAACTAGCCACCTTCGGAGTGTGTCCATCATTGAATAAGCAAAATATGAAGGAGTTTAAGTGAAATGGGGATTATATAATAAACAAATAAACACTGAAACTTTTATACTGAAATTAGTTATGTAGGGCGGCCCGGTGGTCCAGTGGTTCGCGCGTCGACCTCACAGCGCAGAGGTCGTGGGTTTGATCCCGGCTTCCTGTGTGGAGTTTGCATGTTGTCCCCGTGCCTGCGTGGGTTTTCTCCGGGTACTGCGGTTTCCTCCCACATTGCAAAAACATGCATGGCAGGCTGATTGAACACTCTAAATTGTCCCTAGGTGTGAGTGTGAGTGCGGATAGTTGTTTGTCTGTGTGTGCCCTGCGATTGGCTGGCAACCGGTTCAGGGTGTCCCTCGCCAACTGCCCGAAGACGGCTTAAAAATAAATAAATAAATAAATAAATAAATAAAATAACTTAATGTATGTGTGTGTGTAAAAATAAGAGAACCTTTATTTGTCTCCCAATGGAGAAATTCCCAATTTACAGCACCAAAATTATGAAAAGGGAGAACGTAGAAGACACAAAGTAGAAGACGAAAAGTATATTACAACTCACAAATGCGTCACGTTCACATTCAAAGTCGCATTTATTATTGTAATGTGAACGAGTACATGAAAAGATCGGATTTAACAAAAACGTCAGAAAAGGGCATCACGCCCCACAGTCTGAACGTGCATGTTTATAAAGAATATATTTTCTGCAGACACGCACGCCACTTGTCCAACGTGTCGCTGAAATAACCAAACAAAACAAAGCAATATTAAATGTCAATAATTGAAGACTTTTTTTTTTCCAAATGAATCCTGACAAATGTTGCCGTGACTCAGCCTAAGCAGGCCCCTCCTAACACTCAATTTGGCACAGACACCCTCACACTTAAGTCTTCCTGCTGTTAAAATTGCATGCCATTCAAAAAAGACATTTGAGTGAGAACGTGATACCTCCTCCGCCAGTACGCTAACATTTCACTTTGACATATTTGCAGTCCCCCCCGCTGAGGACCACTAAGCCGCTGATTGCAGCCGCTGTGCTTCCAGCTGAGTCAAACATCCACAGAGCACATCCTTATCTCGAGCCACACAGAGTGCAAGTGAGAGGGTGCTGCTGGTTTCAGGGGCGACGCGACGGGGATGGGGTGGGTGGTTGGGGGGCGCTGTGGTAAGAATAAGGGCGTCGTACAAGAGATTGGAGAGCGGGATGCGGAAAAGTTGCTGCGAAACGATAGAAAAGAGTGGTCGCGAGCACATAAATCAGACCTCCAAAAGACAGAACGCCGCACAATAAGTTATTAAGAAGGCTGTTGGTATCTTTTTGCCGGCCTGTGTGGGATATTTGTCTCTCTCATCTCGGTGTCCTTGCTAATAGCCGAGCGGACTCCCCGCTGACTCCGCAGGCTGCAGTGCGATTATCAACACCTCCTCGTGCAATTGCACACTTAACGCTTTCGTATATACACAAAAGATGGATGACATACATGCTGGGCGCTTTCATTGAAAGTTCAATCAGTTAATTTTTTTGGGGGTGCGGGGGGGTCTAATGGAAACACATTGATACCTATTTTGAGGCATCATCGTTTGTTTCCTGACACATTTCACGAAGTGGTGGGATGAAATGCGCCTGTGGAAATGTTGACGTATCTGTATCGGCACTGGCCTATATACGCTGCACGCAAAAAAGTTGTTTGTGCGGCAGCGTTGTTTTGAGATATGACTGACCCAACTTCGGAGGAAGTACCTGAGATGCCCCTCAACATTCTCAGGTCAATTTAATTTGACCTGCACTTTTGAATGCCCGTCCAACTGTTTATTGTTTTGCTTGGATGGCTTCTATCTCTTCGCGGCCACTTCGTTTCCCATCCGGTTAGACGTTAAACAATTATTAGGTGTGAACCAGGAAATGTCTTCATCTATTCATGGATCAGACGCACCAGCTGTGCTAAAAGCACTGAAGCATTAAACAGTCGGGCATTCAAATCTTTAGCCGAGGTCAAATTAAATTCAAGTGTAAAGTTTACAGAGCATTTTACGTTCATCCTAAAATGGTGGCTGAAAGTCGAAGTTCCTGAACTTTTGCGAGCAGCGTGTGTGGCTACACCTTTTGTTGATGTGTGTGAGCTGGGCTGCGTCTCTTCCTGCATTAAATAAGGATGTCGGCGCAGACCAGGCTCGCTGTTGACAAACTCATTTGACTGTGGCTTCCCGTAAGGTCTCCTCGGTAATAAAGCTTATTGATGAGGCCTCGGGGAGTGTGTGCGTGTGTGTGTGTGTGTGTGTGTGTGTGTGTGTGTGTGTGTGTGTGTGTGTGTGTGTGTGTGTGTGTGTGTGTGTGTGTGTGTGTGTGTGTGTGTGTGTGTGTGTGTGTGCGTGTGTGCGTGTGTGCGTGTGCGTGTGCGTGTGCGTGTGTGTGCATTACTCTCTGTCTCCACCACTTGCCTTGCTACAGATAAATAGGAGCTTTCCACTCGTGGTCATCCACTATTCCCCGTTGTAAACTAATTGATCGAGTGGCGAGTTTTTGAGCGTTTTTTTTTTTAACTCTCTTTCAACCAACGTCAGCAAAGGCCTGATTGTCTCTGACAAATGATGACAAATGATGGTGTGGAGTGTTTGACAACAGGCGCTATAGAAAATAGATGCATCTGATGGAACGCTTGATTTTGGTAAACAAATCATTGTGGAAGGGCGAGTAAAGTGAATTTCAGACCACCTACTACACATATCGTTCATGTTGCACTCTAAGTCGGAACAATACTTCCACAAATGATGTCCTTACGCTGAAGTACTCCAGCACAAGTGGAGAAAAAGGCCGTACAAAATAAAACCACTGCGAAGTCCCCGTAGCGTCAAGGTGTCAACAGCGCTCCCGCACATACACACTCGCACACCGCTTCCGATCACCCACGAAGGCTTCCAACTTTTCGCTCCGCCAAGCTTCTTTTGACTGCAGCGTATGCACGGACATATACAAACATTTCGAGTGAGGCGCAGATGCGCACGAGTGAGGAGAACATGACAGACGTGGAGCTGCCGGCCCCTCTGAGATCACAACATTCTCCGTGTATTATTAACCTCAAAGATGGATGGAGGAAGGGAAGCGGTGGCAGAGTGGTGATCGGGAGGATCCGGAGAAATCTCTGTGGGCCCGCTAACATTTCAGCCTGATTACTTTGGACGGACTAACATCAGTCAAGTTGAACCCAAAGAACGCGTGTGTGTGTGTGTGTGTGTGTGTGTAAGCATCTGAGCTAAGTCTGCGCCGTGGCAAACAACCTGAAGAAAAGTAAAAGTATGATTTTTATTATCAAAACACATTTTGTCAGCAACCTTGCACCATTTGCATCATTAAAAATGTTTAAGCAAAAAAGCTAATCAAAGAGGAGCCGGAATTCAAATCAGCTTTCTCCATTGAAATGGATGGAAATGCCAGCGATCCATCATCACAAACTTTTTTTGTTACGTTTTTTAAAAAGAGAAATAGCGCTGCACTGTAAAACATAAAACCATAATCAATGATCATGTAAGGAACTAAATTGGATCCAAGAATTCTAATCAAGCCAAAAGAGACGCTATAATTAACTAAACTAAGTTATTAGTACAATTGCGTTTGTGGCTGTGTGTGTGTGTGTGTGTCTTAACTCACTAAATCATACATAGTAATTTGTCTAATTAATATTCATACTTCAAAGAATATATCCATAACAATCAATATTACGGGCCTAACTAGTTAGCTTTCAGTTATGACTTGAACCATATATGGACAATGTGGAACAGTTGGAATCTGTGTGTGTGTGTGTGTGTGTGTGTGTGTGTGTGTGTGTGTGTGTGTGTGTGTGTGTGTGTGTGTGTGTGTGTGTGTGTGTGTGTGTGTGAGAGAAATTGTGTTTGAATGCTTCAAGTTTGAGCGTTCGAATTGTCAAGTTTGTCGACTAGCGGAACCTCTCGACATGCTCATCACGGGTAGAAAGGCTACGCTACGTTACTACTGCCCTGGTCGCGTCCGTGCAGGGGTCAGGACGGTTTTAAGTTGCAGTGGCGCCTGACGAGCAGAGCAGAGACGGAGAGGAGGGACATGTTACAAAGGTCATGCAACCACAGCGATCCAAGGACGCAGGCGCACACACATACACACACACACACACACACACACACACACACACACACACACACACACCTCGACCTGTCATCGAAAAAGAAGAACTTAATACCTTGCGACCTCCAGAGATGTTGGGAAACATTTGACAGATTGATGGACAGGTTCAGGTTGGAGTGTATGTGCGCATGCATACCATATGTTTGTGTGTGCGGGTATCACCTGTCACTGTACGCTTCCCATTCAACACCGATGGGCCAAAGCGATGATGTCACTGACACCAGGGTTCCCTCCGGATTGTTAAAAAGTCTTCAAAGGCACGGAATCCATGAATCTAAAAAGTAGATATTTACTCAATGGTTTGCCCGTTGGATTTAAAGATTCACGATCAGCATGCCTGCTCCCGCTAAAAACAAATCACCGGTGTCTAGTCAGCCCATTAAGATGTTAATACTTCATTTTTGCTTGTCAATGGATTGATTACCCACAGCGGTTGTGACTGGCGTAAACTTTCAGTTTCAGCCCATGAGAGCGCTGCCTTAGCCCAACACATGTTGGCTTTGCACACGCTCAAGGGACATCGGGCAAGCCGTGACTGTTGAATTTTCTAGTAAAGTCATCCTTTATCACAGTTAAAGATACTTGGTTCCCAGGAATCCTCAGTGAATTTACATGTGCTATAAATAAATGTCTCATGATGTTAATATCCAGCAGCACTGACGTGGAAGAAATTGGGTTTAGGAGTTGTGCCCTGGGAAGGCAAGAATTACTTTAAGCTTTTCATTTCTACTGATCTCCGGCGTCTACTATATTTAACTCTTGGAACATTCACCCTAATACAGTTTGGGATTGTTGAGGATCGGGGGTCCTCCATTCAAAGTTAAAGCGGTCCACTTCAGGGGAATTCATGACCAAACGCATAAAACTTGGGGAAGTAGGTCAATTTTCTAGTAATTTACTGCAGTGCCTTTTTTTTGTACTTAATTTGACCAAATTCCCCACAAGATCAGAATGCAAGCTGGCCACGGCATCTTCACAATCATGCGGCTTTACATTTCTCGACTGATTTGGTCTCGAAGTGGGAATAATGTTGGAAGGCCATTTGGGACAAAAGAGGTCACTTTCATTGCTGAGTGAATTCACTTTCCAAAAATATTGGTGAGTTTCTTCTCGGACAATATGATTTTGTGACCCTTATTGATGAGGCCTCGGGTGTGTGTGTGTGTGTGTGTGTGTGTGTGTGTGTGTGTGTCTCTATATAACTCGTGTGTGTGAATATATACAGTATGTATATATATATATATATATATATATATATATATATATATATATATGCATCCATCCATCCATTTTCTGAACCGCTTGATCCTCACTAGGGTCGCGGGGTGCTGGAGCCTATCCCAGCTGTCTTCGGCAGTAGGCGGGGACACCCTAATTGGTTGCCAGCCAATCGCAGGGCACACAGAGACGAACAACCATCCACGCCCACACTCACACCCAGGGACAATTTAGAGTGTACAATCAGCCTGCCATGCATGTCTTTGGAATGTGGAGGAAACCGGAGTGCCCGGAGAAAACCCACGCAGGCCCGGGAGAACATGCAAACTCCACACAGGAGGCCGGAGCTGGAATTGAACCCGTACCTCTGCACTGTGAAGTCGACGCGCTAACCACTGGACTACCGGGCGCCCATATATATATATATATATATATATATATATCCCCATGACCCCTGTGAGGATAAAACGGATCGGAAAATGAATGAAAAAAAATATATATATATATATATATATATATATATATATATATATATATATATATATATATATAGGCCACGCCCCCAACAACACAACTACTCTTCTGTGTGCAAGTGTGAATTGTTTTGTTTCGCTAACAGAATATTGGGATTAATTTCATTAAATTGTGTTGGGAATTTGGTCAAGTTAGCAGTGTTTATGTTGTTAATGTCAAGACTAGAAATTACATTTATTTTTTTAATAACACCAATCATGGGTACCACGATAATGCGTGATGTCAGTATATACATAAGTGAAAGTTTGCTAACTGTTTTCAAATATAGGGAGTAAACTACAGATATTTGAGCAATATACTCATGTATAGCCGCTAAGTATTCGGACTCCCGTTACTTTTCGCCACTATGTTTAGCTGCAGTCTCCAATGAAAGCAACCATGAAGAAAAACTGGAAGGCAATGAAGAGGTTGCGCAGAGAGGGTGGTGCTGTGGGCTATTAAACTGCTCTTTAATCGGGGTTGGGGGGCTATGAGGTGAGGGGATAGGTGGAGGCTGGCCGAGGTGTCCACACTGTAATCCGATACACGCGTGCGCACACGAAACCCAGCCTCGAGTTGAGGGAAAGCTCCGGCTGGAAGTCACTAAGACGGCGGAGCTCGGAGAGTTAGGAGCGCGCTTCCCCAACGAGAGAAAGAGAGAGAGAGAAAGAAAGAAAGAGAGAGAGAGAGCAGAGCAGAGCAGGGGAAGAGCGCGTTAACTGTCAGTTCGGAGGAGGACGGCGAAGAGCCTCCACCACGTTCGTTTTTCGCTCCATCCGCTTTTACGCACGCGTTGACGAGACAGACTAGAGAGCGCGCCTCTTTCCAAACATCTTTATCTCCCCTTTTTAACCCTACAACCTACTGCCACATGGACTGTGTCGTCACCGTTCTGGGAATATAATCACACATGGGCATATTTATGTGCAGCGCTTTTGAAATAAAGGAACGGAGGCGGCGATGTTTTGACTAAGGGGAGTGATTTGATTCTTCTTACTTTAGACAGTTTTTTTTTTTTTTTTTAACAAACTTGGACGCATGTTTCCATTTGGTAGTGGACGCGGATACTTTCCACTCCTCTTGTGACTTCGCATTTGCCTCACGTTGATGACGAGATCCCAAAGCGCAGTATTATTACGCGCCACACCAAAAAATGGATTGTGGACACTGTGAAGAGATCACATCCCGAGAGAAAAGACGCACGGCCACGCACTGACAACCGCAAACCGGCATTTGAGCGTGGATTCCTTGGACGGTACAACCCGGTCTGCGGCGTAGAAGAGAGCAGGAAAGCTTGGGGACCGTCACCGTTTCATTTAGTTCAACGCTTTGAGATCCAAAGATGGATTTATACACGTGGCTTTGCGTGTGTGCGCTCACGCTTCTACCGGTTCTGGCTGTCACAGCGGAGGAAGCAGGTAAAATTGACACCGACATACAGTATATCCCATTTGATTTTAGTTTGTTTGTTTTGGTGTATGACGGACATTTTAATTCCCATTTTGTTTGTCTGTAGGAAAAGCAAACTTTTTATTTATTTTTTTAAATTAGAACTGTCCTTTAGAATTCGGATTTTTTTTCCTTATCTAATTTGCCTTTGTTGGTCGTCGTTGAGTTTCCGGCCACTAACTGAAGTTGATTTTGTGCTGTGGGAAGTCGTAAAAGTGATGTGATCACGCAAACCAAGAAGTACTCTTCTTTGTTAATTAATAACCAGCAAGACACCAAACCGGGGAAGTGTTAAACTGATGATAGCGTTTTGTTTTCGTTTTAGAAGCGGACTATACCTGCGATTGGATCGTGTTTAAGTGTCCCACACAGATATGTAAACAGAATTTTTTTTTTTAACTAAAACCTTTTTCGCTTAATTTGTGGTGCCGAATAGAACACCAATTGTTTTCATAAATCTAACTGTAGCTTTCTTCTTATCTCCACTCTATTGTAGATCCCATTCCGTCTTATCAGCTTTCAAATTGATACTTGTGTCGGATGTCTATTGATTGTTGAAGTCTCGAACGTCCACATTGACTACATCACATCTGTTCTCTGGAGGGCTCTTCGAGAAAACACGCACACACAAAAAAAAAAACCCGGCGTTATTTCTTCAGGGACTAGGATCGGTGTCACGGCTTCTTTTCCGCGATGAAATTGAATTATGTGGCGTTGGCTACTTGGTGGAGTGTTTATTTGACTTGCTGTTGCGCGGGAGGAGGCGATCGGCGCCGCTTGGAGCTGCAGCGCGCGCCTCAGCCTCGCTCCAAGCGGGAGGACTTTCTGCTCCTCTTCCCCGGGAGCACCGATAACTAATGTCCACCTTGGCAGAGCATTGCTGCTCTGAATGCTCCGATAATGTGGACAGTCGTTCTGTGAAGCGTGGGTTGGGAATGTGAAATGCGCACGTTTGTGTTTCGAAACCGTTATTTACGCGCGGGGAGATTGTTTTTTTTTCCCCGTCCCTCTATAATGAACACACACAGTCGTTAACCAATTGATTTCACATTTTAACGAATAGTTTCATGATCAATATTCCACAAATTGTTAAAAATATGTTCTTGAAAGTTAAAACTATACAATATATATATTGTGTGTATTGCTCGATTTTCTCTTAGTGGTTTTGTGGCATCACGCTTGGGCTTTGCCTGGATGGCTCCTTAGCGCGAGAGATCAAGTATCCAATTTAACTTTATTGATCAGAAAATGTAAGTATCTTGTATTGTTCATCTACCTCTGCCAGTGCCCTAAAGTTGCAAAATATAGTCCATATGAGGTACAACGTACATTTTTCTAAGGTAGACTTAGTGTCCCAATAAAGGTTGAGAAAAATACCATGAGGCAACACTGTGCATTACCTCCATTTAATAAAGACTGGGTATTCCAATACAATTTATATGAATCTATTAGAACTGGGAATTGGTGCTGTTGTGTGTAGTCGGAGTGTTTTATTTGTATTGACACAGGTCCTATTCAGAAGCCTTTAAGATCCCAGAGGCGCTTTGACACCTGGGACAAAAAGTTCCCATAGGATGTGGCTGACTTAGATACAGTAGCTGGTCTAAAATTCCCTCTGGACTACTTCTTCTTCTCCTCCTCCAGAAGCAGCCCTTGTAATAGCTGTGCAGCTGCAATCTTTATTGTGCAAATGCCGTTGTTAAGTCTTCCATAACCCAGAGCGTACACGGCTGTGTCTCTGTGACTCACCTCTTAAAGGTGATATCGAAACAGAGTGAGGCTAAAACACGCATTACACTTGTTAATACCGTTGTGTTTATTTACCTCGATGTTTGTGAGCTCCGTTTAGTGCGAGCAGAAAAGTGTTGTTGCGTGGGCCGATAGGCGATTGCTCATAACATGTTTCATTTTCACTTGGCTGATGCAAAATTAGCCATCGACGTGATCATTTTTGTATGATACATCCTGCACAGCCAAATCGTGAACTCTGCTTTTGATCCAGGAGATTACACCATTAGCGGTTAGCTAACTTGGCTGCGAGTTACAGATACAATCGTGAATTTTTAACAACTTAATCAATTTTTTTTCAAATGTGAGAGGCTCCGCACAATTGGCAAGCGCGTGTTTACTGCGTTTGTTTGTTGTACACAAGATGACGAACATAAAACACCAGACACATAAAAAAATATCTTGGCAGACAATTGTGAGTCTCCTCCCAGATGTCCCTTGTAATACCAAGACTGACCTGCGGGAGACAGCGTAGTGCCACAGGGCATCCAACTTCCTGATGAATTCAAAGAAGAAGGAGGAAGAGGAGTAGTAAAATAAGATCAACTCAGTTCTGCCTTTTTTCTACTACATTGTGGTGGCAAACTGTTGTCCTTGTCTCTTTGCTTTGTGGTGAATACATTGTCCGGCACATTACACAAACACTTAACGCAGCCAGTTGCTCTTATATTCGTGTCCAGCAACAGTGCAAACTTCAGTTCACTTCCTAACTGGCTATCATTAGGTTTGCCATCACAATAGTGGAGACAGTGGCTCGGCCAGATCAGAAAGGGCAGGGGGCCGGGGGGACTAAATGCTAAAACGTGTCCCTTTTATCAGTGTGTGTGTGTGTACCCCAATTTAGATAATCGGCCAAGTAATTCAATTATGTGATTAAAAACCTAACATGATGAACCAGTGTTAGATAGTTTAGCAACTTATGTTATATGTTGACCTTCAGACAATCGGTCTCTGGTAGTCCGTGGTTTGTTGGAGTGCAGCTGGTTGAGTGAGGCAGCTTCTTAAAAGTGTTTTTTTTTTTTTTTTTTTTGCTCCTGTTTATTTGTTCCACTGGGCTCTCCAAACCTCACGGATATCTTGACATAAACGTTCTCATTTCTGGCTGCCGCTTCTACTTTCTTCTGCACTCATTCTGTGGGTGACATCTTAGTGAACGACCCCAAGGGCTGTTTGACTTTAAAGGTTTTAGTGCAGCCTATGTTTCTGACTACCACAACCTAATTTTTTTTTTTTTTTACCTGGAATTTCCCCCGGTCTGCAGCGCAGTACTTTCCTGGCTCATCTACTGGGACAAACTCACTCGCAGCCTCCTCAGCAGTAAACTTTTACAAATGCCTTAGCTCGGCTGTCTCTTGAGATGATTTGAGTAGGAGAAGGTATTGTTGAGATGCGTGTATGTGCATATCTGTATTGAAAGGGGAGAAATGGAAGAGCAGCACGAGGAAGTAACCGAGACAGAAAGAGGCCGACGCAGGCTGCCAAGAGAAGTGAACGAAACGGAAGAAAGATTTTTTTTTAGCTTTGCTGTTTGATCCTGTTTCTTCATTCTGTTTGATCACGGCTGTGCCTGGAAGCGAGATAAACGGCCGTAATTGGCCACTCAAGACTGGCTGTCTGCCTCTATAGCATCTCCGCCGAAATATGCTTGATGATGAAACACGCTGGAGGTGATGCGGTATGAATGTCGGGAGCTCTCTGAGGGGTGAAGTGCCTACAGGTATGCTGGTAGAATAGCAGCTTCTGATGCCAGCTTCTTCTGGCTTGATGGAGTTGCAGCACATGGAACAAAAGTCTTGAAAGTCTTTCATCAAAACATAAACACGAGTCAGGCAAGTTGAGTTGATTAATCTCGCGAATTATTCCTGTGGAATGTAACTGTTTGTATCTAGCGGTGATATCATTGTTCTGTACACTACAGATTAGATTAGCTGTTTTAAACTTCATTATGATTAAATGTCAGCGCAGTGGGTACTGGCAACCTTTAATTGTATCTAATTCAAAGGTATCAAGTCAGAAAAGGGTACCTTTTAACAAAATGTTTATTACCGGTACTGTGGTTGTACCGTATTGGCCCAAATATAAGACGGCCCTGATTATAAGACGACCCCCTTTTTCAAGACTCAAGTTTGAAAAAAGACTTTTTGAACACCAAATTAAATTTTATACAGAAAATATACATGTTATACATAATACATGTTATTTTGCCTCAGCTGCCGTTAACCTGGCCGATCTTCGACCCACTTTTCTCCATATTGTCGCTATGTTTCTCTTCTATTATTTTCTTCTCTTTTCTTTCTGACCGCTATTTTTTATTTTTCTTCTTCGTGCTACCGCTATTTTTATTTTTATTCTTCATGACAGGGGTTCACTTTGGCCTGGGGAGTCAAGTTCAGCATTCGCTTCAATGATATCTGGCGCCATCTAGGGTCGTGAATGGGTATAATGTCTAGACCCCGAATATAAGACGAGCCCCACTTTTTCAGTCTTATTTCAATGCAAAAAACACCGTCTTATATTCGGGCCGATACGGTACTTTGCAGCGGTGCTGAACCGCACTACCTCCACCTGATAAGTGTATTTTGGTTAGTTTGTTTAGTTTACTCCAAAACCACTCTTACTCCGATCCATTCCAAATGTATTTATAGAGAACATTTAAAAGTCAACAACACTATAGCACAGCTTCACTTTTCTCAGCTTTTGCTCCATGTTGAATATATCCGGCCTCTGTTTCCTCGTGGCACCTGCTTGTATTAATTAAATGTTACACCAGTCTGAATCAAAATGCTGTGTGTGCAACAATCGGCCATCAATAACACAAACCATCCATGTCGTTATTTTTCACAAAGGGCTGCTGCGTGCTGCTGAACCCACAAGAATGAATGGATTTACTGACACAGTCAATCTTTATCTTGAAATTCTCTAAACATAATTAAACTGTAGGTATTAATGTACATGTTTTGGATAAATGTTTTTAAACAGAGAGTGAAGTGGTGCATATTAGTCAAGGATGACACTCGACTGATACATAAGCAAGACAAAAAAAACCCCAACTCATGAATGCTTAGCATTTGGAGAAATACTGCCACGACAATAGCAATTAGTGACACAATGAGCTCATCCAAATGTTTTTTTTCTTTTTTGTGTGTGTGTGATTGTTTTTCTATCTCCCTTATTAAATACATACTGCCAGATAGGATAAATGATTTAATTATTCCAGACATGAAAGTGCAATATAGAGTCTGCCAAAAAGCCTGTCAAACATGCCAAAACAGTGACGCGTTGAAAAGAAGAGGGCAAGTCAAGGGAAAATGAGAGATGAAAAATGTGAAAAAGCAACGCAGGAACCAAGTTAAAACGGGCCACTTAAAAAAAGTAGAGAACGGCAACGGCAAGAGGAAGCAAGGAGGGCATCGGTAAAACAAGAGCAAAGGAGCAGAGAGGGAAGTAATAGCTGAGTGGAGCCACGTGTGCAGTAAACAGCCCAATTTCATTCCTCTGCTACCTCCAAACATAACAGGAATTGGGACAATCGACACCTCTGAAGAAAGTAGGCTAGAAAGGAGTACACACATCTGATAATCTGTCTGACTTTGAGGAATTTCCTTGCCGACCAAACTATAAGGCCCGTGGTTGGATATCTCCAAAAGGTTATCCTCGGCAACCATTTTATGGTGGGTCTGTTGAATGATCTTCATGGGTTCAGGAAAACAAATATGTTAAACCTGTTCAATATTTACAATCACAAATCCCTGTGTGTGTGGGGGGGAGGGGGTGCGGGGGGGGGCTGGGTCAATAAGAATTTCACCTAGCAGCTGGCTTGGCTAACAGCTAGCTCTGTTGGAAGACACAAGTAGAGAAACAACTGATTGGGTCGAGTGTTTATATCACATGTCTCTTAAGTCTTCAAGACAATAAAAATGACAAAGGATGGGCAACGAATATATAGTTCTCAGTTAAGATAACAGTTAGCCATTGTCCTCACCCGTTATACTGTCGCGTAGGGTGTATTAAGAGTGATTTTGTTCAGGAAAACAGAAATGTTGAGCTTGTTAATTATTTACGATTGCAAATCCTTATGGATGTTGTTGAGTTGAGCCAAGCCTGGGACTCTGTGCTCAGAGCAAGATGAAGCTCTCGCTGTTGCTTGAGGACCCACTGGTTGTCTGTATCACGTTTCACAAGTCAAGAGTTTACAACCACGACGTAGTTACCAAATATGTCAGAGAAACCGTTTGCCCAGCTGAGTGCTACTTTTTCTTGGTTGGACTTTCCGTCAGTGTGGATGCCCTGTGGCACCATGGTGCCACTTAGGTCAGTCGTGGTACTGCAACAGACATCCGATTTGTGGAAGGAAACTTAAAAGTGTTGATGGAGATATGGTTATCTGTGTGGTATGCTGTGTTGGTGTTCTGGAGTACACCACACACTTCAAAGTGCAGGGAGCACACACATGCTATTTTTCCCCTGCTCTCACATTTTAAAAAGTGGTGATTATGTTAAAATGGTCAAGTATATAGCCTGCTCTACAACTGACAGACCAGCTTGACGTGAATATGATTGGTACCAACTAACATTTATTCTCTACCCTAAGGCATATGTGACAAAATAAATATTTCCAGAGGCAGAATTTCGTTTGTTGGATCTTGTTAGATTGTACAGTTGTACCGAACATAAACAAGTCTGGTCCTCAGCCGCCAACAACCTGTTGTGGTTGGTGCGAGCAAGCAAGCAGTGAGCCATTTAACCTTCAGTACATTTTCTGTCATCTGCCTCCTGCCTTCGCTTTCATTTGTTAAACAGAGAGGACAATTAGCGTGTCCACTCGGATGTTCTAATTACGGTTATCATGTCATTAGCACGCGGTTGCTATTCTAGTGTCTTCGCCAGCCATTGGTAATGACTGGAGTAACTAGAGCGGGCGGGAGCTCTGTGTGCGTCTTTGTGTATTTGTAAACACACCTTTCATTTTGTAAAGCCTATACACACACACACACACACAAAACAACATAAAAACGAGTGTGTGTGAGCACTCAGTGTCCTCTTCAGTCCCCCCCAGATCTGCGCCGTATGAGGCCACAGGTTGTTTTCCTTTCTCTCACCTCCCGTCACACTGAATCATCCTGTTGTTTTCCTTCGTTCACGGTCCTCCACCTCTCCTTTAATAGCACTTTGTGTCTCTTTCTCCATACCTCAGCGCTTTCCCTTGCTCCGATTAAGAAACCTCACTAAACTTCTTCTTTTGGCCCGCTCTGCTACGGTGGGAAAATCTCTTTAGTGTTCCAACTTCTCATTCTTCTCTTATACTCCCTTGCACTATAATCTTTCTCCCTCTTTTCATTCCCCCAGCCTGGAAATTGGACAAAACGGTGGAAACCTGTTCTTTTGTTTGTCAGTGGGGCACTCCTTAAGGAGGTTGCAGTTTTTTTTTAAACATCTTAACTGATTTTTAAAACGTGAGAGACCCCACACACAAAGCGGAAAGAATGTCCTCCTATAGTATGAGATGTACTTGAACCGACCAACACAGGCAGCACAACACACACTTAACCATTCCTCCACTGACAATAACGAGCCTCCTCTCTTGAACCGGATGTCTCTCACAATACCAATACTGACCTGTGAGTGGCAGCATAGTGCCATAGTCTACCAGAAAATACAAAAAAGAAGTACTGTATAAGAAGCTAGGCTCACTGTTGCTAATTGTGAGGCAGCATGGTAAAGAATAAATCGGAGTAGAAGGAAGGGGCAAGAAGATTGGCTAACTGTTAGCTTATCTGATAACTATGTTGTGGTTGCCAACGCTTGTCTTGTCATTTGTATTTCGGTGAATGACTTGTGCAACCTTCCTTTGTGCAGTGTGGCGCAGCCATGTGGAAACCAAAAGGTGTTCAGCAAACTCTCCTAACAAAGTAAAAAGCAGACAATTGGCCAACATGTTTTGGAAAGATTGCTAATTAATTAATCCAAATTAAGCCACCCAGTTCATCCTGTATTATACGCTACCTGTTTGTGGGTTGATGTTCAACTTGCCTTTTTTTTGTCCAGTGAGCTTTTCAGAGCTGCTGACTTTCTCTTTTCGCATGATGAGAGACAGATGCTCTGGCTTTGCTCACTCTTTCTTTCTGTGTTCTGCCTTTCTTCTCTCCTCTTTTCATTCCTGAGGTGTCTCAAGTTTGGATGACTAAAATCTAACTGGGCTTCATCCAATGTAGACATTACAGCCCGTTATTTTCTGTACGCCTCCATTACCAACAGTTTGATTTTATTTTTTAATTTAATTTTCCTCACAAAAGATGTATCTGCTAAGCTACATGAGGTAACAATGCCAGAGGCAGAATGTAGTATGTTGTGAAGCTGGACCAATCCTCTGGAGATGCAAAATAAAAATGATGCAATGAAACTGCCATTGTGTCTTGAACATCAATGGCAGTTCATCAAAATTGATTGGTCAGGCGATGCTTGAAAACAAGCCATTTACTTTGCCTTACGTTATGACGATTATCGTGAAGATGAATAATCCTAAAGCGCGTGCACACACAAAAACACACACACACACACACACACACACACACACGCACACACACACACACTCACCCACACAAAGTAAACTCTGGCCAATGGAAATTTTCGTCAAACCACCATCCAAACATTTGTACTTGTACTTGCAGAAGGGCAAACTGATGAGCAGGGAGGAAACTGATCTCTGAAAGGAAAAATTAATCTCTTCCAAAGCTTTAGAATGGAGATGGAAAATTAGCATTCAGCATCAAGAAGGGATCATATTCAGCGAAGAAGCGCATGTGTGATGTTGTTCATATTTTGGACGATAACACGTTTTGCTATGCATGCGTTCTGGGTGCGTTCAGTCTGTGCAAAAGCTGCTGAATAGGTGTTATCAAGCAGAAATGCAAAATGTGTCAGAGGAACATAAATAATGCAGCGACCTGTCTTATATCCCTGCTAGACTGCTTAGCACCATTTACCGCTACTTATGCTGTGTAAGTGTATACGTGTGAGTGCATACAAGTCCAGACCAGAATATGATAGCCGACGTTCCGTGGTTTTGTTTGTGCATTTGTTATAACTACGTGGTCTCACTATAGCTTCACCCAGACGATCACACATGCTGTTGGGGTTCAGTTATGGAAAAAAATAGCCTCAGACCAGATGACGAACAAATTGGTTTATGAACTCACTTTTCAAAGAAATGATACCTTGATTCATGCACTCTTTATGGTTCACAAACAGTCTTGGCATAACCGTGAAAGTCCCAACATCTTATCACATCTTTGGCTCCGACTACACAGCCTTGTTTACGTTAACCATGGCTACCACGACCCCAAAATGTAACGCATTTTCTCAAGCTTATTTTGTACTACATGAAAAGGCTATGAGGTTTGACAGTGATTTCTTTTTGCGCACTCCGATAAAAACTAGGTAAACATAACTTAATTCTGGGGCTGGAACAGATTAGTTTTCATTACTTTTATTTCAATGGGACATATTACCTCGGGTCCCAAACGTTGTGCTTTATGAAACAAATTTGTCTTTTGTGGGGGAAAAAAAAACAGGTGGCCTGGTGTCTTTCCTTGTGATTGGCTGGTGACCAGTCAAGAGTCAACCGTATTCTCACCCAAAGTCATCACAATTACCGTGACGACAAGCTCCTTTGAAAATGGAATGGTAGCTGAGTTACTGTTTGTGCATTAAATGGACCTCATGCACAAAGCGTGCTTGAGTGCCATTTATTTTGACTATGTTATCCCATTATCTAACATTATAGGATTTAAATGACAGTGGTCTACCGCTGTGTTCATACTTTCCTCGTAAGTCTGCTGTTTTAAAACTTCTATGTGCAAGTGGTATTCACGGAACATATATTTTCTTGTAAATAGCAGGCATAGGCCAGCTGGTCCTAATTAGCATCGGTAAATGTCCCTCCAATGCCTTTATAGGGGCATGACGCTGGAGTCAGTGCACAGTAATGCAAGCACGTAAACCGAACGTTGGTTGGAATATCCCTTAAAAAATATATATAAACGAAAAAAATAGATATTTGACATTTGGATGAGTGGTTGAGTGGAGGTTTGGCAAGTCGACGATTGTGGTTGAAGTCTCAGTTCCCCTCTGTGCACTTTCAGACGTAGACTCAACTCTCACTTGTTCCTGTCATAGGATTTATTTATTCTATTCAGCAATATTATACACATCTGATGAAAAAAAAATAGCATACAGTGACTGCCGTTATAATCGTATTTATTCTTGAATGTAAAGTTAGTCATAAATCAGGGCTGGGGCGAGATATGGACTCTGTTAGTTAATGCAGCACACCGAGCATTATCAAATATGGTTAAACAAAAGGGTTAGTTAAAATGTATTCACTTTTGTTTCATTCATTTATCTCTTTAACTAGTGCTGGAGGCTATCCCAGCTGTCTTCAGGCAGTAGGCGCGGTACACCCTGAACTGGTTGCCAGACAATAGCAGGGCACACATAGACAACCATTCACACTCACAATCACACCTACGGACTAACTAGAGTGAGCAATCAACCTACTGTGGATGTTTGTGAAATGTGGAAAGAAACCCGAGTACCCAGAGAAAAGCCACCCAGGCACGGCGAGAACATCAACTATGTGTATCAGTTGTAAGGCATCTTCTTTTCGCCAATGTTAATACGAATCCAACGTGATCATCAACAGTTCAAAACCTGTCCAGTCTTGATTTTCATTTGTTCGATCTTTTTTTCGATTCTCTGTGTCTGGCTCACTCTTTCACAAACTTTGCACTTTTTCTCTCCTCGTGTCCCTTTTACCTGCTTTATAATTCTTGACATGAACTCTTAACTCAGCATCTTTTGTGTTCTCACGCATCGGTACGCTGGCAGGTCACCGTGCACTTTTGTGGAATGCTAATCAGCAGCGTGCAAATCTGGAAACTGCATGCATATGGATTCACTGGCCACTTGATTAGGTACATGTGCACCATCTAATGAGATCCAACACAAAAGCTGCAAGTGGCAGTGAAGGGGCTCTCACGCCACTGTTTTCACGGCGAATCCTTGAGGCAGCCATCAAACGATGACACCTTGCTCCGCCCACATTTGGTGGCGTAGCCAAAGAAGCTTTGTAATTTTGCGTCGGCCATCTGTCTTGCTTCAGATTGAGGCTCATTTGGATGAATTGCCTCTCACATACAATCTTTGGAATTTGGCCGAAAACGGCTGAATCTTAATCAAAATGGTTGTGATTTCCTTTTAAATTTCAGGCATGGGTCCTTGAGACTTTTTCAGGCTTTGTCTCTAAAAGTGGTGTCCGAGAATTATTTATTTTTGCAGCTTTCCAGGGGCCGCTTTGGAATGAGTTTCAAGCGATTAAAAACTCACACATTCATGCGAAAATAAAATAAAATAAAATAGACCTCCTTGATTTCTTCAATCTCGTTGATTTTAACACTTCCTATGACTCGACACCTTACCAGAATTGAAAATGTTTTCAGTTTTCAGCACGTTGAGGCCCCTCAGATTCGAGACTCATTAGGCCAAATCCTCTGGCAGGATTTCATCAAAGTTTAAGCCCCGTAATTGAACCCCTAAATGCCTAACTTCCTGTTCACTTTTGAGCAAGGGTCTTTGAAAGTTTTTCAAGCATCCTGTTATGACCCATTTGTGCATCCAACCTTGTTTTGATTGGTGAAACCGCTCTCCAGGGCAGTATTCTATTCTGACTTTACGGTGTCACTTTTGGGTGAGTTTTGGGTGGGTTTTAAGGTCCTGCAAACTTTAGGAATTGGATTGGGTTATGAGTTATTGGGTTATGTTGAGGCCTTCCTACTAATAAGCCAGACTTTTTGATCTCATTAGATTGTGCAGGTTCCTAATGCTGTCAGCGCTGAGTGCAGTTTGACAGGAGGTGATTGGCTGCCGCTGCTGTGAGGTTTCCGGGTGGTTTAACACGAATCCAAATGGTGCCGGGATGAGATAAGCCCGGCAGGGTTTCACTGTCCTTGTAACTCTACCCCTGTGTTGCCATATGTCACCAGGGAGATTGGAAACAGATAGGGCGAGCGCGACAAGTGGACTCCGAAAATTTCAAGGAGGAGCATGAAAGATGGAATTGGGTAAGGGGGTGTGGGGTGGGGGGCACACAGAGGTGATCGGTGATTGTTTACAGACAGCTGGAGGTAGGCACCAGTCCCAGTATCAATCACTGCAACTGCAGCATGCTGAGCTGTGACCTCTTTTCACTCTTATTACTCGAGAGGCTGTGCATAAATGTGTACAAACCATGTGGAAGTGTAAAAAAATACATCTGTATTTTATCTATGTATAACATGCAGTATTTCAGATTTTCACCATTTGCGCGTGGGTCCGAAATGTATCCCTCAATAAATTGGAGTTCACTGTAGTTGTATAGGAAAAGCCAGAATGAAAACCTGGATGACTGTTGGCCTGAGCGTATAATTTCTTTCAAAACTATGACTGTCACTGATAATGCCGTACACACATTCTCCAGCTCCTGTTTATTTATAGTTGTGAAACTTATGACGTTGTGCTGACCGGTTTGAGTCATCCCACACAGTGCAGTCATAAAAAAATAGATGCTATCACAGAACCGACAAACCAGCAAGGCTTTGCACAACATTTTGTTAAAATCTACCTATCGTATTTATTTGACAACTTCACATAAAGCAATCAAGTATGCGCTGCTTATTGGCTATCATATATGCATCTAGCAAATGTCGCTGCAGCTCTGCTTACCTCTCGGCTTGGACAATGGTAGCATGGATTTAAAAAAACACTTGCACTTGTTGAATTTCACCCTTAATAGATGAGCAGCACTTCGGAGACCCTCATTTGCATGCTAGCGGTTAAAAATCTATTTCCCACAATGAATGTCCCTTTTTACAAACGTCACACTCATATTCTGCATGATGCTTAACATGCCTCTTTGTTAGTCTTTGAGCCGAGAGAGTCTGTCGAGTGTATTAAGCAGGCTGCTCATTCTGCTACACAATATGGAAGCAAAGTTGCAATTGAGTCCAGTTGTGTGCAGCCGGCATGTTATGCCATCGGCTGTCACCTAAAGATGTGACTTATGATGGGAGTTGTCAGACTACTGAATGGGAACCATTGAGTACGAGCGGACACACACACTTAGGGCTGCTGACGCGAAGGATCCGCTCGGTGACACTAAGTCTGACATCTGGATGCTCCATTCATTGTGTGTTTGAGTGTGTGTGTGTGTGGGGGGGGGGTCGAGGACGGTGGTGAATGGGGTCTTTGTATATCATGATGTTGCGTCGATCTTTGACACCACCTCCACTTAAACGCTCACTTCTTTGTTGCCCATATCCTGTCTCTGCCAACGGTGGCCTTATCGTCGTCCTGATCTGCTTTGTACACTGCGTGTTATCGGGATTTGCTGGCTTACATTCGATGCAATCACACCTTTTTTTTTTCTTTTGGAAATATTTTAGTGAATTTGTCGGTTTGCTGTCAGTGACGCTCACCCCGCCCCCATATGCAGTTTTATTAAAATTAGAAAACACTGTTGAAAAATAAACAATAATATTTACTTATTGTTATTTATTTTTGGAATTTCTGTGGAGTTGGGGGGGAGGTGTTTCTGTAAAATGCTCACTGTGATACTCATTTTCTGTAGATGGGATCTCCTCCTATTGGAGTGGAGATTTGAAAAATAATGATTAAATAAAAAATGTTTTTAGAAAATGTTCTCCGTATCAGAACTCTGAATCAATAGTTGACCATGAGCATTACAAGTTTGCAATTCTTTTATGTATTTTTCTTGACATTGTGCACCTTACTCTTGAAATATTATGAATATTTTATATTTTAAAATATCGGACTTCACTCTGTCATTGTATTTTTTAAAATCTTTTCAGTGTGGCTACCATTAGTGTTTTCAAGATGCCCGCGGTAGATTTTTCATTTCCTTTATATGCCTGATTTTCCTTAAAGGGAACTAACCCCGACTTTTGTCTTGAAGTATGTGTAATCCCCCTGGCCTGTCTTTTGCCCGTGCAGGTTCTGAGGCATGTGGCGGCTACCTGGATGCCACAGACGCAGGCTACATCACCACCCCCGGCTACCCGCTGGAGTATCCCCCCCATCAGAATTGCCGCTGGGTCATCACAGCGCCAGAAAGTTCTCAGCGGATTGTGCTCAACTTCAACCCGCACTTTGAAATAGAGAAGCTGGACTGCAGGTAGGGACGAGGAAAGACGTGCAATCACTTTTCATGTTTTCGTCAATGCTCGCACCCCCCCTACCCCTCCCATTCAATTTGAAGAAACTTTCAGCACTTTTAATGAGAGCTGCTGGGCGTATTTTGGTCAGCCCACTCTCCTCCTGTTTCCCTGGCTTCAGAAAGCCCACAATAATCACTTAGGGACCTCCCAGAGTCCCACGTCTCCCAATATCCTCGCCTAATTACCACACATTTACAGTTCCAGGATGCTTTTTCACACTTTGAACAGATTAACCCAGTCAGGAGGCAAATTTTTCTTCTATCACCGTTTTTGGCTTGAAATGCAAGTATGGCGGCACAAAATTGAAATCCAGCATGCAGCAATATTGCAGGCATGAGGGCAAACAGGCATGCTGGGAAATAATGAACCCATGCTGCTAAAGAAGTATGAGATTGATTAAGAAGCCCGCAGTCAAAGCAGCTGTGGGGTGGAAATGACGGTATCGTCGTATACGTCGAAGATTTATTTTGTACTGTACAAGTTACTGGGCACCTATCAAAACTAATTACACTTTCGGGACAAAACTGGTGACAGCTTGTGCGAAGCAAAACCTCACTTACTTTAATTACTTTAATGATGTGTTGTGAGTTAACGTTGCGTAGGTTTCGGTTTGTTGATGTGCCCGAGTGCCACATATGCAACTCTTTTCTGTGAATTAGAATTCTTTAGTATGGCTGTTTTTGGCGGACAGCGGCCTGGGAGTCGAGTGGCCATTTGGGAAAATCACGACATTCCCAATGGCTACCACGTCACTCCTTTACAGTCCCTGCAAAGTGCAAATCAAAATGTCAATTTGTCAGACCACAGAGAATTGTTGTGAATAATCATAACCATATTTGAATGATTAAAATAAATCAGCAAGTACAGAAAATGAGGCTTCAAAATTATGAAAAACCAAGCCACTATCTCTGCTCTCAAATGCCGTGGGTGTGTCTGCTGAAACCATGCCGCGCCGCTTGTCAACTGTCATTCGAATACAATGACTACGGCGTGAAGAGGGATTGAGGACTCAGGCAGAAGTGCGTCCCTGGGCACTGCTCTTACCGCTGTCCAAAAAAAATTGGAAAAGCCACATGGTGAAATTAAGTACAATATATTACTCAGTCTTTGCATTTTTTTTCAGCTGAAGGTATTTGGGTACAAACCACTACTTCTGCTGATATTGCCTTGTTCAAATTTGAAAGCAGAAGTGCAACTCTATGATCAATACATTTCTGTCACAGGGCCACAAATACAGTACTCATATACACTTTGTCTTTTCAACCACACAGCGTCCCCATCGGCATCAATAATAGATTCGCAGAATTCCCCCTTTCAGTTTTGCTAAAATCATTCTGACATTTCCGTGGTCGAATGGCGGCATCAATATTTTACCTGGCTGTTTGTTGAAATCACAAGACTGAAAAAGGAATTGTTATTTTGCTCTCCTCTCAAACAAAACAGTCACTTTTTTTTTTGCATTGAGCATATGGGAGTGTCTTGTTGTGTTCACCTTATCAGTATTCTGCAGTCACCGCATACATTACAAGCAAACATCTCTGTCAAGTTACATTTCATATTACATAATGATTAATAATCCATATCAGGATGTAAAATGATGATAAGAACATCTCAAGCTTGATGGACTCAATGGTATGGATCTATTTAAGTCTACCGGTACCCAATGCCAGCGTATGTATGTGCGGAGGGAGGCTGAAATTGATCTGTTAAGTCCACGGGGTAAAGATGCCAAGAACAGGGAGAAGACTCGTCTATCATCTCGCACACATGCACACACACTCTCTCTCACACACACACACTTACGGACACACAGACCATGGGCCAATCAGACAAAGGTTGTTTCATAATATAACAATGTTGAAGTAATCCAATTTATTACGGTCCTGATTGTGATTTAAAATGCTAATATGTAATCTATAACGCATTAAATTATGCAGAGCTGCCAATGGCTGTGCTGGTCTAATCGATGCCGGGCTGGTCAGTGAGTGAAAAACAATGTTTTCATTAAGATTCGGACACGGTGGTCATTTCATTTAAGGAGGAAGTGAAGGGCATGTAGATTTAAAAAAAAAAAAAAAAGGGCTTGCATGGATGCCAAGATTAGCATCTCATCATGACTCAGCGTAACTTCCTTTTTTCCTACTCACATGAGATGTACCACGGGGCCTTCCACACGTTTGCACATGTTTAGGTCTGCCAAACGGATTCATTTTCGGGGTTTTAATAGTTTTGGGATTTTCATTATACATAGTTATTTATTTTATAAGTTTGAATGTGTTTCCTTTATGTTGGAGTACCCCACTATGAACGCCTTGTGAGTCATCAATGCATTTAATGCAAGGTGAACTTCCAGAATACGCAGCAAGAGATCATCTCTGAAGAGTTCCCATTTGGAGCAGATCCTAATTAGGGCACTTCTGCCTTGGCCAGGGTGGAGTAGTCATTCAAGTTTAGCATTACAATGGCTGGAAACTATTTTTACACTTGTAAGCCATCTGTTCGCTGATGGGCAACGCAGTCTGATCTCTTAAGAATCTCGGGGAAATTTTTGTCACATTTCTCTCTGTCATCAGCCCCCAGCCGTAACTGGCATAAGTGTATAAAAGGTTTCAGCAAAACAACTGGAAAAGAAAAGATTTCTTTTGCCAACAAAGTGATATTCAATTCTTCATGAGGTGACCCCGGAGACAGTTGGGGTTAAAGAGCTGCTCCGGCGTCATATTTTGAGCGGCGATGCTGCCTTTCAACACAGCAGCTGGTTGTCTACTTCACATTTTCCTTTTGGCTCCACTGCGTGGCTCCGTCTGTGAAGGCTGGATCTCTTTTTGGAGTCTTTGGAAAAGAGTATGTGTGTGAGCGAGCGCACGCGCACGCTCATGCACGCGCACATTGAGTGCTTAGGGGAAAACTGCAGCGTCAGGGTCTGTTGAGGGCAGGCGCAAATCTTCCTGACAGCTTCCCCTCTCTCCTTCTCTCCCTCCCTCCCGGGCTCTCTCCTTCTCCTCCCTGGATTCATCTGACCCTTCGTCCCCCTCCAGCCTCATCAGCGCCATCAAACCGACCCCATCTATCATCTTCCATCTGATTCAGCCAGCACTTCCCCGCACATCTCTCTCTTCATCACCTCGTCTTCCACATTGCCCCCAAGTGAATCACCCCCCACGAGTCCTTCCTTCCTCCTTTCACAGAAAAACAGGAAGCATGACAAAACGGAGCATATTTAGACTTTTCTCTCTCTTTCCACATCATTCATTTTCCAACCCTTTCGGACTCTTAAACCTTCTATTCCGTGTGTAACAAAAAGTCCCTTTGCTGGCCTTTTCTTATTCCGCATCCCCACTGATGATGTCCAGAGGCGATCACACATGCACATGAATGAAGAGCCGTGATACTCAGACACTCCCTTAGGCCCCAAAGGAGTGTCTGATCCATAGCTGTGTGTGGTGTGTGTGTGTGTGTGTCTGTGTCCTCCTGTAATTTTGATGGACGGTCCCAATCAATATATGTTAAAGCCATGATGAGGCATTGATTAATTGTCCAGGTGGTAAAAGTTGAACAAAGTTGGAAAGACACACACGCACAAACGCACTTGTAATAACTAGGTTATGCCCCCCCCCCAACAAGCCAAATATGTGCAAATATTTGTGATACACTATCAGATCTGAGTATGTGGGCGACAACTAAACTTGTTTTCGCCTTCTCTTCAAACGCACTTTGCATGATATCATCATGACACTTGCTGGCTGACAGCTGACCCGTGATGTGACTGATTTAATTTCCCGTTCTTAAAAATAGCAAAAACCACAAAATGATGGTGACGGTAGTCATGCTCAAGTGTATGTTTATCATCGTATTATTGTGACTGGTATTTAGTAATGAAGTTACATCTAACTCTCTTTTTCACTAAGCTTGAACTTGATTTTCCAACCGTCTTCATCATGCTTGTCCTCAGTAATGCCACCTGTACACCAGAAGATTTCGAAAAAACCCTCGGAAAACGATCATCTCATACCTGCTCACGTTGAAAGACAAGTTATCGAGGTTTTAGTAACAGCCTATTTTGCAGGGTCACGATTGAGGAGACTCCAACTAGATTCAGCATAATCAGTCAGGAAGGTATTTTTGAAACATCTAAGCGTCTGGCTTTTGGTGGGGGAATGCTCAGATCTGGCCTGATTATCGCTACATGCGTACTGTGCTTGGGAGCGCCTTTGTATGTGTATCTCCAGTCTCAGTCGACTGCCAAAGACACACTAATGCTTCAATAAAAAAAAAAAAGTACAAATTGAAGACAGTTTTTTTTTCCATCTGTTTTCCTGGTCTCTCATTAGAAAAAGAGCGTACCACAAAACCATCATTTTTTTATATATATATAAATGTTCTGTCTATCTTGTAATCTACAGCATCCCGCAGGTCATTGCCGCTGTACTTTAAATGCTTGGGAAACGCAATTGGCTTTTCTTTTTCATCATTTCCTCCCTACAAGCAAGCGAAATCCTTTTTTTACACCCCTTGATAACCAATGAATTTCCAGGAAAACGTGTGAAACAAATTCCCACTCCTCGTCGCTCCCTTCGGCAAGTCTGTGTAACAAACCCGCTGGCTCTGTGGAATATTTGCTTTTTTTTTTTTTTTTTGATTTGTCGAGGGCAAAGAGAGAGCGAAAGGGAAAGAGAGAGCGATGATGGGATTTCAACAGCGTGTTGAAGCTCTGTTCCTCCCACACAGAACGGATTGAAGGAAACCTCCGGCTCATCGATGGGATGCATGCAAGCCACGGGCGCTGTGTGTGTATCAGAGCCTTGTTTACAATGTGTGTGTGTGTGTGTGTGTGTGTGAGCGCTGACTTAAATGCGGATGTCGGCTCCTCACTGAAGTCTCGGAGCCAAACGGCGGGAGGGGAGTGCAGGATGAGGAGCGAGTGGGGGGCACCTGTGGCTGTCAGTCCAACAGGAGGGAATGCAGTGTCAGGTTCTCAGTGACCGCATCCACTCTCTGATGGCTGAAACTGTAAACATTTTCTCTTTGTTTGGAACTTAGGTCGGGATTTCGAAGGGCAGCCTTTGTATTTTGCCTTTCGAAGGAAGTCTTGTCAGGGTGTCGCTTTCTGTCATGGGAGTCCGTGTCGGAGCAGCGCAAGTTTTTACGACCTCTTCAATTTTTATGTTATTTCAGTGACAGACAGAGCATCACATTGTTGAAATGACGCCGTGTCCACAATTTTGCAGGATAACACGTAAACAAGCCTTTTTTTCCCAAAATAATTTGTACGCTTTCATGCAAAATCATACCGTTTAAAAAAAAAAGGAACTATTATGCGTCGATATTATGCCCATAGGTAGACGTGTTCAGTACACTGTACATATTCAGTAAATGTACTCATCATTACATTGATGTATGTCACACATATCGCATCTTTTACACATTGTGCTTGGCACTCATTGTATGCCTCTAACATAACTGAGCATAGT
Source organism: Hippocampus mohnikei (assembly GCA_026261675.1). Classification (NCBI taxonomy): domain Eukaryota; kingdom Metazoa; phylum Chordata; class Actinopteri; order Syngnathiformes; family Syngnathidae; genus Hippocampus; species Hippocampus mohnikei. The sequence continues at coordinate 8,002,225 of JAKGUB010000106.1, read as the reverse complement.
TACTCGGTATTTATTATCACATACCAACAAGCAACATCTCAATCTTCTGTGCTATTTATTATTAATATGTGTAAATATTGTGGCTTTGACCATTTAATTTCCCTCATCGGATGAATATAATATCCATCCATCCATGCATCCACCACTACAAAAATAAATTAAATGAAAAACAATCTTTTTCCTGACCCGACCTCGACTAATAAGCAAGTTATATTGTGCCTGTGTTTGTTACGGGTACAGCTCCAGAAGGAAAAAAAAGGCAAGATGCAGTTCCAGGCACTTATAACTTGGCACATATGTAGCATGGTAGCAGTACGATCCAAAGACAAGTAGAATCTAAATTATGGACCCAAACACTGGAAACCTTCATTCAATAATTACCAGAATATGCAGTGTATAATTTTTTTTGCCAAAATTTTGCATTTTCCTCATGTCTGCAGAAGGAGTTGCAATGAGAAGCATGCCTATATTTTCACGTACGTCATTGCGGTGATTTGTGCGTGCGTACGTAACTTCCACAGGCCTTGTAATTCATTTAGAATGACGTGTCCGCTCCACTTTTTTTTTTTATGACACAGTCGAGTGTAACAGTGATGAACTTTCTCAACAATTCGCTACTTTCCATGAGAAAGCACATCACTCACACGGTGTTGCTGCTGAAAATAAGTAGGTGAGGACAGCTTAATTATAAGTTTGACTCGGGTGCACACAAGGCCGTATCCCACACTTTAATTGCTGCAATTCTTCTGTGTCGGAAATTTAGGGAAAAATAACTCCGAAATGCTGGCTTCTTAAATTTTAATCCTGCTTCTCACATTCGATTCTCCGACACGGTGAGTCTTGAGTGGCTGACAACATATTGGAGAGCACATAGAGGAAAAAAAGGGCCCCAAAGATGATCAGACGTTCGAAATGGGCATACACAGTAGCCCGTAAACGACATTTACGATATGCGGACACATCGCCAAACACACACACACACAAAAAAGATTTATTTAAGTTGTTTAATTTTACACTTGATGGTTGGACATTGACTCCAGAGACGCACCCATTTGAATACAAAAAGTCAATATAAGACAAACATCACACATGCGCACACACACACTGTACAGCATGTCACCAGTGAAATATTCCACAGCCAGTTGGCACCTTAAATGAGGGGAGCGTGGGAGTCACGTAACCTTTGAGCGGCTGCTCATCTGTCAGGAACAATGCACACACACACACACGCACACACATTGGACACAGGTGAGAGAACGAACACACACAATTGAAAAGTGCGCTTAAAAGGCAGAGATGTTTTCATTTTCCTTTTGTTTTTGATGATGACGAAAAAGTGGAGTCAGCCTCTGGTCAAAAGTCATGTGATTGAGGCTACGGCCGCCCCCATGACTTTAATGAGGACAAATACGAAAGAAAACGCCTTGTCGCGTTTCCTTCTCTATGTCTGCATTGCAAAAATTAAATACTGTGCATGAGATTTTTGAGTCTTATGCTCACGAGTTACTGCATGCTTGCAAGCGGTATTGATTCATCTCCTCCTGTATAATGGCATAAAGGCAGACATTCTTCGCGGGTTCCTTCACCGATCACGCTGGAGATGTAAAAAGCGCAACCGAAGAGCAATTAACATGACTGTGGTTTCAAACTGATCGATAAAGTCGCTAAAGATGTGCAAATCGACTCCACATGTACTTAATAGGTCTTGAAGTCTCTTGGTGAAAATGGAATTAACTCACAACCCAACTTGATGTCTTCTCCGGTGACGAGCCGCTTGCAGGAATTTGGTTGGCATGACACTATTTTGAAGACAAGCAGGTGACCCAGCTGGCTGTTGTCCAGACACAGAGGCAACACTCCTGCTGTGCGTCTGCACGTGGAGACCAACTTTTTGTGCTCAGATGACAATCAAAGAAATGCAATCAAAATCGATTTCGCCCCACCAGCCACACTTCCTAAGATTGTTGACAACCAATAGATCTCCTACTGTAAACCTGAATTGAGATTTCATGATCAACTATGAAAGCATCATGAAAAAAATACCTCCCATGCAATCATCACAATTCCATTTCAGTAACTATTTTCTTATTGGATCACCTGTAGTTGTTGTGAGACTTGTCTCAACCCTAACTTGCTGACAAAACTAATGATTAATGTTGAGATTTTTTTTTTTGTAATTAAATATAGGATTTTTGCTGACTGACAAAAATAAGCACTGGAATTTGGAAATAGGGGACCCGTTGGTCCACTGGTTAGCGCATCAACCTCACAGTGCAGAGTTACCGGGTTCAATTCCAGCTCCGGCCTCCCTGTGTGGTGTTTGCATGTTCTCCCCGGGCCTGCGTGGGTTTTCTCCGGGTACTCCGGTTTCCTCCCACATTCCAAAAACATGCATGGCAGGCTGATTGAACACTCCAAACTGTCCCTAGGTGTGAGCGTGACTGGTTGTTGGTCTCTGTGTGCCCCGCGATTGGCTGGCAACCGGTTCAGGGTGTCCCCGCCTACTGCCCGAAGACAGCTGGGATAGGCTCCAATACCTCCCGCGACCCTTGTGAGGATAAGCGGATTGGAAAATGGATGGATGGCTGGTAGTACAGGGTGACCCAAAAAGATGCGTACCCATGAAAATTTCAATTGTGACTTTGATTAAAAAGCTATTTATTTCAAATTACAACCACACATTATTCAGTTTATGGAAGACCATTCACCAGAGTTTCAGCTATTTCTGTCAATTTTTAGTCAATTTATGGCTTTCCCAAGATGTGTTCCAAATGTCCACCATTCCGTTGCAAGCAAACCTGTACTCGTCTGACAAAGTTGTCAATCACTTTTACACACTCCTCTTTCGGGATGGCTCTTATTTTTGCTGTGATGGCAGTTTTCAGTTCCTCAATTGTTTGTGGATTTCCCTGGTATACATTGTCTTTGAAGAAACCCCACAGATAAAAATCTGGGTACGCATCTTTTTGGGTCACCCTGTATTAAAGAGACGAGAAGAGAATTGCAACACATTTCCTACTTTTCGAGCAGTGTTCATTCATTGAAGTTTTCATGCTTTTTGTAGTCATTGAAAGATTTCATATTTTATTATGTACTGAATCAGTTTGTTGTACAGCACTTCCAATTTGTGTACTGTGGTGTTGATTATGGAATGCTTGAATTATATATCTTCCCCTGCAGGTGAAATAACACAACGCGGCTCTGCTGACAGTGAAAATTCCATTCAAATACATAGAAGCTTTTTTTTAATAACTCCTGCCTGAATTCAATGGAGATGTTGCACCGAGGCCACTGATGTTATCATTCCAATAAATGGGAACATTAGCTGTTCATATGGCAGTCACTGAATGTGTCAGACGGGTGTAACTCCGCCCACCAGTATGTCACATTAGTGTTTGTGATATTATTCATTTTTTTTCTGTCCTTTGCAGGTATGACTATGTCGAAATCCACGACGGCAACTCTGAATCAGCCGACTTATTGGGAAAGCACTGCAGCAACATCGCCCCAGCACCAATCATATCATCCGGACCCGCCCTCCACATCAAGTTTGTGTCTGACTATGCCCACCAGGGGGCTGGCTTCTCACTCCGCTACGAAATTTTCAAAACTGGTAAGGAGACGTCATGATTAAACTCAACGCAGGTCGTTAGGTGAAATGCAAATTCCTCAAAGATAAATGTTGTGCTATGAAAGTAACAGGAACGAGGAAAACATTACAGAATTGAACTTTATGTTGATTTATTACTTTTCTGGAAGTGAACGATGTTTTTGCAAAGAACCATAACACGCGTACAACTCTTGAGTGGTTGCGTAATAATGGATGGATGGTCTACCTACTTTGGGCCTGATGGATGTGTGTTATGACACGCAAGCATATGAGGACTCAAAAACTCTGTGCTTTGAGCTTAATGGATTGTCTAACATAGACTACCGCTAAAGCAATAAAGTGATAGTCAGCGTTTATTGATTTAAGTGAGGCACATACATACCACTAATCTGGTTCCCATCTTTTGGATCAAGGTCAGCAAAGGCCCGATTGTTGAATGTGGCTCAAAGATTATCCAGAGAGATTGATCATTTCTGGTGTGGGGTGTGTTTTTAAAAAAAAGTCCCCGCCCGACCTCAATCTGGATTTAATAATTGCAAATGTCAAACCCGTTCACGTTTTTATGGTCACGCATCTTCATGTGGGTAGTTAACACCAAATTTGCCTTTAAAGTTAAGATGTGTAAAATCTCCATGGGTGTAGCCTGCTTAAGTACAAGCAAATATAAAACCGAAAAGGAGAGCAGAATCCAATCTTCATAGTCAGGTGTGAACATTCCTGTGTAACTCAACCCTAAATCTGTGTTTGGAGTATTTAACTCCTTCAAAGAGGGTCTTATCCCCGTGACCCACGCCCAAATCATGTGTAGTGCACTTTTGAAAGCAGGCTAACCGTGATGATATCACTACTTAGTCATAGGAGAGCCACCATGCTCCATTAGGTGACCAGATCTAATTTGTCCCCCAGATGTCATGCTCGATCGTAAGCAGGTAAAGACTGATTTAGCAGAGGACCCTTGAGACCCCTTTGGACTACCCACGCGAGACCTCTTGCCCTCAATGGCCCTCTGTCTGTCTGAGCGTTAGGTCTTATTTGTGTGTGCTGGGGATAGAGATCCCCTTCACGCCGCCGTGGCTCAGCCAAAGCAAGACCAATTGAAATGAACGGCAAGTGAGACACACAAAGGGGCACATCGTGTCTTCAGCCATCTCGGTCCGTTCTCCCTGAAAACATTCCGCACGCGCCTGTTTAATTGAGTCCTGAGCCCAGAGAGACACTGTCACACACTGGGCGGGCTGAGGTTACTAACGCAACACGTGCTCTCGTCTACACGGATGCGTCTCACTTTCGGCCGCCGGCCCGTAGGGATTTGTTCTGTATGTGTCTTTTGGCACTCGATTCCCCTCAGTCGACTTTAGGATGAGTGTCTGGGTTCACGCTCAGAGTCTGCGGTCCTTACATGACAATGTTGCAATTGTTCACCGCAGAGGTGAAGATCACATGGTGTGGCGCCCTGGATCATTTTATAATGGCACATGCTTCTGTGGAATTTTGTTGGCGCCGATATGTGCAATTTTGCAGTTTACACAAGAATAGCATAAGTCAAAGCAGATTTTTTTAAATTGTTATTTTGTCTGTTTGTCTACATGGGACACAACAGCAATACTGTACAATAATGTATCCTTAAGTGGCACTGCAATTACTGCTACGGGTCACTTAAAAATTATCTACACAAATTGCACAACCACATTAGTATTGTATTTCACCACTGATCTTTGCTCGATGACTGCACATTGTCACCCAGCTGTCATTGGGTGGTGCTACTGTACAATCGTACTCTTATATTAATCGAAAATCTTTCTATACTTATATATCATGTCTTTGTTTATTGTAGTTGCTTCTTACTGCAATACTAGTGTAGCCTATACTACCCGAGACAAATTCCATGTGTGTCTTACATACTTGGCCAATAAAGAAGATTCAGTTTTTGACACATCTATCCATTTCCTCCATTGTAGTGCTTTACCAGTTTGGGCCCGGTGGACCTACAGTCCCAAGTGACTTTAAGTGAAAGGCAGACTACACAATTGACTGGTCACCCGTCAATCCCATATAGAGAACCACAGACTAGCAATAAAAAGAAACAACATATAGAAGACGTGCGCATCGCTATTAAGTGTTCATTCTGGCCATGTGCTAGCACACGTTCAGTGTCAAAATGGTATTTTCTGCTTTCTAACACTCTTCTGGCAAAGTGTATATTTGCTGGCAGGCGGCATGATGGTGGGTTTGCTTTTACAGCTGCTGGATAATTAGTTTGACGTCATACCACCAGGTAAAGCAATTTAGAATAGTCTCACTTGGAATGATGACCTGACTGCAGACAGTAGGGTAAAAAAAAAAAGCAAAATATAAGCAAATACAAATAAATATGAATACAGACCATTTTTTACATACCGCATTATACGACATTTGAGCAGAAGAGGAATAAAGCTTCGCTAAAAACAGGTGCAGAAATCATATCAAAACAGGATCTATCCTCCCTCACAATACTTTGTGAGCGGCTGATATTGCTATGAATGAGTTGAGTGTTATTTGCTGAAGTGTCTTCCAATAAGGAGAGAGTTGGGGTAAGGTTCACATAACAGTTCCTACAATAACAATGCAGATCAGTTACTTTGGCAACCGTTACGACGTTTCGAAATGAAAACACTAACTTACATGCTGCAATGAACTGGATTTTGTGAGCAAGCAGCTGTGGTTGTGATTTAAGGGATGTCCAAGCCTTCATGCAGCTTTTCTTCAATGAGTTTTCAAAGTCTGTAGCCGACCGTCTTGTACTCTGCGGCTACAAAGCAGAAATTGGAAATGTACGTGTGTGTGTGCATGTTTGTGTTAGTCTGTGCATGTGTGTGTGTGTACCTGGCAAAGAGGGAACATTTTGAACATTCAAGCTGCTGGAACACAGTTAACAAGATCTTGTTATCCTGGATGGTGCAACTCAACGTCTGTTTGTCTGGGTGACTGTATTTATATAGTGTATTTATATAGTCTGCGTGTGTGTCAGGATGAAAGTGTGTGTGTGTGTGCATCGTAGACACCTTAAGTGTCATTATGATATGGCTCAATATGTTGTTCTTATGTGTTCTACCACACTCCACTTAGTGATGTTTTCACCATATTCCCCTTAATAATCATCATCACAGTTTATTTTTCAATGTTCGCTGTATCATAAGAGTGCGTAAATATTATGTATACAGTAATGTCAAATTAGTGAGTTATTTTGTCAAATTTAATGTTTTTTTAAAATGTGTTTGATATAGCATCTGGTACAGCTTGCTCTTTCAATTAAAACATGTTTTCCCATTGTTCAAAGTGTGTCATGAATCCATGTTGCTGTGTGTATGAATGATTTTTCTCCCCCGCCTGGAGTCCTTCATCCCTAAGAGTGGATGATGTTAGAGAAGGTCTCTGTCCTAATCCCTGTCTGGGCTGGGGGAGATTGTCTCACAACGTCTTTGTGTTCTGATGAACAGACTTTCACAGTCTGAGTAACAGTCTAGTCAGAGTGGAAAGGGCACATTGGCAGATGCTGAAACATCAGAAAATAATTTGTTGCCAGTTTTGCCCCCCCCCCCCTTCATTTTTAATACTTGGTATGGTATATAATACTTGGATACCTTCCTAAAGAGAAAAGGTCTGAAAAGGTAGAAATGCACAAACCCAAAGGTGCACAAATACAACAACAAACTGTTTGTGTTTACACTTCTGTTACTATGGCCGCTGTAGAAGAATTGCAACCAATGAACGGGCAGCCCTTCTGGGGCAGCCAATCAAGTCCTGATGTCTAGGCAGTGCGCCCCCAGCTGTTATTGTGACCCAGAATTCGCCAGACACATGCCCACGCCCCCCCCACACGCGGACACACACATTCATGTCCATACAGTATATGAATGCACAGATTTAGGATGAGCTATCGCAAACAAAGGCATGTCTGCACGACATGCTCACTCGCACGCTCGGTCCATTATTGCTGTGCAGAGTACTTTACAGTACTGTACATTATTACACACGGATTGTTTTTCTTTATTCAAATGGATCACTGCACATCATGTCTCAATCCAGTACAGTGTTACCTGAAATATTACATTTAATCCAGTCGTCTGACCATAGTTGCTACAACTTCTCGGGTTATTAAGTTAGTTACCGCGACTTGTAATTGTAGCATCCGTCAAGGGTGTCAAACTGCAACACTGTACCAACTTTCAAACCACAACAAGATGCTCAAATTCTATGCCCAGTATGTGAATTCTGTGTATTCTGGCTCACGATGTGTCAGCTGTAGATCATGACCACATTCATGAACCCCTGACTCCTTGGAGCAAAAAAAAAAAAAATCACTTTTATGTGCGTATGTTGTTACTCCAAAATCAAAGTTGACAAACGACTTCTTAATTATTGCAGGGTAGTTTTAAATACTCATTACATCAAATTATGTAGAGGTAATGAAAGCTTGGGACATTACTGTCTACTGTTCCCCCAGGGAGTCAAAATCTACCCAGCAACCCGAATCACTGTGCAGTGCAACAATAACAACATTCTTGATGCAGACTGGCAATGACACCGACTAAGTGGGGAAAATACAAATCAACGTGAAGAAAGACTAACGAATGTTTTAGCTGCTTTGGTCCACGGTATTATGATTTTCAAAGACAAGCAGCAAGATGGAAATACGGGTTAAGAGGGAATGAAAGGAACATATCACATGTGAAAGGAGGGCAGAAGTGTTTATGTGATGTGCATGAACTTGAAGTAACGAGGGGGGAATAAAATTGCTGCTGGCGACCAAACTGGTCAGGCGGTCACAGGCACACACACACACACACACGCCGACAGTCACGCCGACCCACATTATTGCGGGGGTGAGGTGGGTGACGAGTGAGTAGGTTGGTGCGTCTGATGTCATGTGTGAGAAGGTCATAAGCAAAACAGATTGATGAGAAGGACAGAAGATGTGACACATAATGTCACTCCACGATTGTTTATTTACAAACATTTATGTACTTTGTCCAAAAAAAAGAGATATAACAGGCGTGTGTTTGGTGAAAGACCTTTGTAACTCAGTAACTTTAGTGTGTGCACATAAAATAAAGCACCGCTATTTGAATGCATTTCAACATGCGAGAGTAGATGCGCTCTAAATGTGTTACTTACTTTCTCTTCATTTACTTGTGGGAGCATGCAAGCACGGACACCCAAACAGACTGGAGGGAAATGGGTTACTATAAGAGGCTTAGACAGTGGTGTGTGTGTGTGTGTGTTTGGGTGTGCAGCTATACATGGTTGAGTAAACTAGAATAATGGTGGCACTGCAACCACGCCAATTGTGTGTGACAGAACACTGATAGAGCGAATATTAAAGTCGAGGATTTATTAAAGGGCCCAGATTACCCCTAAAAGCCTTCGTGAGCGAGTATGAGACTATTACGTGTGCGTTGGTGCATTTGTGTGCATGTGCGGGTGTGCGACGTTATGTGTTTAACTATTAACAGGATGACCAGCTAACCGTGAGAGAGTAAATAAACTGTATGGAGAAAAGAATTGGGACACCCTCTGAATGTATTCATCAGTAAGGCCGCCCCCAATATCATATCAGAAGGGGTTGTAAGTGACAGTATATACCAGCAGTGATCATTTTGTCCTAATATACGTTTACATCTTCATCCTAGGTTCAGACTGTTCCAGAAACTTCACAAGTCCCTCGGGTCTCATCGAGTCTCCGGGGTTCCCTGACAAATACCCCCACAACCTGGAGTGCTCCTTCATCATCGTTGTGCCCCCCAGCATGGACGTGAGCCTCACTTTCCTGACCTTTGACCTGGAGAATGACCCCTTGCCTGGAGCAGAGGGGGACTGCAAGTACGACTGGTTGGAAGTTTGGGACGGGCTTCCTGGAGGTGAGGCATATGCTTAGTTGGGGTTGAGAGTCATGTTAACTAACCGAGCAGCCTCTTTTGAAGTCTTCGAGGAGTCTCGCACATCACCAGCTGTCGTCCATCACGCAAAAGCCTCTGCAAAGGTCAAGCGATCGACAAAAGATCAATTGTATTTGGTTCTGAGTGATATAATGCGCTACTAGTGTCATACGCTGACTCAAAGTAAGCATCTTAATCCAAATTTTCACCTAAATGTCACGTATCCTTCCTTGGCCCATGTGCCACTCTGAAACCTTTGTGAAAATCAGTTGTGCTTTTTCATGCAGTTTTATTGATCCTCCTGCTTACAGATTTTTTTTAAAGTGTATTCTGACATCAGGGGTTCAAAAGTCAAGTTTTCCTGCTCTCTGCGGCTCACGCACACATTCTAAAAATGTTCAGATTGAGTGAATACTCTAAATTGTCTACTGATGTGATTGACAGCGTCGATGGTTGTTAGTTATGTGCCCTGTGATTGAGTGGCAGCTCGTCCTGGGCATCCCCTGCCTCTCACCCAAAGCCAGCTGGGATAGGAACCAGCTCACCTTCAACCCTAATGACAAGAAGCGCACTAGAAAAAAGATGGATGAATAATACCAGAGTTAAGCCTAGCAGAGTAATGTGTTAATGATGTTCCGCCCATCTCGAGTGAAGCGAAATGAAGAGTAGTTTCTCCCTGCCCACATCTGTATTGATTTACTTTGAATGCCAACTATTTTAGTAGCGGTGCGTTGGTTGATAAAAGCTGAGCTCCCAGGCAAAATGTTGGCACCTGCATTGGAGAAAACACATATGTTTTCATGGGGGGGAAAATAAAGTGAAAGTTGTTGAGAGAGAGAGAGAGAGAGAGAGAGAGAGAGAGAGAGAGAGAGAGAGAGAGAGAGAGAGAGAGAGAATAGGAGGTGAGGGGGTTAGAATGTTTTTGTTCTTGCTGCTGGAATTACTGGAAAGAGTTGAGAGGGACAAATCCTCAGCACAGTAAGACTGAATATAGTTTCAAGACATGGAAGAGGAAAAAAGAGGAAAGGGGGCGCAGTGGAAAGGCTAAGCAGAAGGAAAACAACAAAGGATATGTTAAGATGAATAAGTGCAGGCCAGAAGACCTCTGGTTTGCCTCCAGAAAGAGGACGGGAGGTGAAAAAAATTGGGGGGATTTCAAGGGCGGCTTGTAGGATTATAAGAAGAAAAATTACAAACTCTAATTAAAAAAAAAAAAACATCTCCATAACTTCTGTCAGGAACTGAACCGTCGTGACATAATTGTAGATCATTCTACTCAAAAAGTTTGAATCGAGTGGAACAAGGGAGGCCTTTTATGACTGTCTACAAAAGGTGAATTTAGCACCAGAGGCACAAGAACAGTCAGTTGACGGGACTGCAGAAATTAAACGGGCCAGTTTAAAATGACCGTAATTGCAGTTCATCTGCACTTAAAAGGGTAAACTTGCACGTGAGGGGAAAATATGACATCAGTTGTCGGGAAGATGAGACAATTGAGTGAGATAACACAAAGCTTTGGAAAGGAAAGTGAAATGAATTGGGAGGATGTTTCAAGGAAAGGAAATCCAATGGGTGAGATCAAAAGGTGAAGGACTTTTGGTTTTAGTGCTTCCAGAGGACAAGTGAGGCAGGAAAAGATAATGACAACGTGATGAAGTGAGGATGCTTGAGCTCCATAACTCACGTGTGCAAATCAGCACTAAGACACGCACCCACACACACAGTTCATTTAGATATAAATAAAATCCATACTGCACATTACAAGGACAGTCATATACTTTCAGCCGTTTGCCATAAAGCTTTACTGTTCTTACGATAATTTCTTTTTCTTCCCAAAGTGTTTTTTCCTCTCAACGCTATCAGGAGAAGAGTTATTACTATTGTTTGCTCAAGAGGCCGATTTCAAATATCCACCCATTCCCAAAAGGGAAAAAAAAAAAAATCAATAGCACTGATCGATTGCTGGCTGTTTTCTCATCTTCTACCTCCTCCACAGGCTTCAACATGTGTGTGTGTATCTGTGTGCGAGGAGCAAACCAGCTCGTATGAATGTGCTATCCTTGCACCGAACCCTTCACACAAGCGCGCACTTGCACTCAACACATACGCACACGTGGACCCCAGGGCCCGAGATCATGCTCATCTGTTTGTGTTGACATATACAAGTTGCTGTTTCAGAGAAGACGACAGTAGATGCATCACTTAGGTCCTTGAATTTATATACAGACACACACACACACACACACACACACACACGCGGCGCGCGATTAAAGTGTACAGTGTGAAACCACGTACAGCCTACCTTGCAGGGAATGACTAATCGGAAGGGAGGTGGTGACAGGGAAAGGTGTGGCCCTGACTATATTTCAGCAGAGGACAGAATTGGAGAGGTTGAGTGGGGCAAGGGGAGGGGGGGTGTACAATCCAAGAAGGAACGCATGTTGATAAATGAAAAGGGTGATTTATAGATGATGCGATTAGTAGAACTACTATAACTTTGTGAAAATGCCAATATAATGGTTCGAATCCGGATTTTGCTTTTTATTTTGTTGTTATATTAATGCTGGTGTAATGATTACCTATGTGGTATTTTTGAATACTGTAGTTTGAAGAAGACAGAGCCATTGTTTATATATCTGAACAGTCCACCAGTACGGACGTGCATCTGCAGGATAGCCGCTGCACTTTCATGTGACTATTACCCCAGCCGTCTGTTGGCATTCATCTTCCGAGTGGTCTGTCCAAACCAGTGGTTGTTAAACTGGGTTCGATCGAACCCCTAGGAAAACAGTGGTGTTAGCTAGTGGTGCTAGCTTTCTATGCTCAGTTAGCTGGCAAACTTCTGAGTGGTTGTGGAGCCATCCATGCTAACATTGGGTGAGAGACTACACCTTGGACCACTTTTTCATTTGATCACAGGGCACCAGACAGGTGATTCATTCAGGCAAAGGAGCAGTTGCCGCTTCTAGCGTCATATGCCACATGATTTGAAGGAAGCTTTGAAGCCGGTTCGACGGAATTGGAGCTCAGGGTTTGACGCTCGTATCGAACCTTCAGTGTCAAACTGCCAATCAGGCTCCATAGGAACATTTTTCAAAAGTGTAGTTCGTGTGAAATACCCAAGAGAGCCGGTGAAAGGGAATTGAATGCACTTGCGTCATTCATTTCCGTGAGAATGACTTGCATTTAATGGATTGTTGGTTCGTGAACATATCAATATTCTAACTGTCAAAATTGATTGAAGCGGTTTCATTCTTTCGGATCCCCAGTGGGCCCACTCATTGGCCGATATTGCGGGACCATGGTACCACCGGAGATCCAGTCATCTACTGGGATTCTCTCTCTTTCCTTCCACACTGACATGGCTGTGGCGAAAGACGGCTTCTCGGCACGGTACAACATGACGCACAAGGAAGTCAGTGAAAGTAAGTGGAAGAAAATCTCTTTTTGTCCTACTTTTTAAACATCCTAAAATATGTGCTTTTCGCTCAGCGTTTCATTGCAGTAATGCTTTCGGCATGGAATCCGGCAAGATCACCGATGAACAGATCACAGCTTCATCAAGTTTTTATGACGAAAACTGGCTGCCGCATCAGGCCCGACTCAACTACAACAACAACGGATGGACGCCGAATGAGGACAGCAACAGAGAGTACATACAGGTACAGTGCAAGAGCGTATGGCCGCATGAGACTCGGACAAAAGTTATTTGTGCCTTCGACAATAGCGCGACAGCTGCCATATTCCTGAAATGCCGAATCCTATTCAAATCAAAATAGAAATCTCAACTGAAAAGAGATTGTATTGTTATTTTAGCAGCATATTTGTCCTTGTGCTGGCGGGTCACACATAATAACTCTCTATTGCTATATTTGTATCAGTAGGCCGGCGAGAGTGGGTGGTGTGGTGTGGTGTTATCAAGGTTTTGCAGCTCGATGCCTCAGCAAGGCATTGTTTACTGTGTTCCATCACAGTGCCAACTTTGTGCCAGCCACTTGCCAAGCCTGAGTTATGAGCTTGTCTGGTTCATGGGGAAGCGGGCGAGGGCGGGAGGCGGTGGTGGGGGGGTTCACGCACTGCTCAGACAGAAATGGATCCACCTCGGCCAATGAGGCCCTCCTTCGTAACACCCCTTCTGTAAACAATAGATTATCTTGTTGGGTGTCACCTTCCCCGAGCCTCCCAACGGCAGCCCAAGTCTGCTTTATATGAGATGATTTATAAGACCTTTATTCATTTCTAATACATTTTCAATGACATTCCCCTCCTCTGATACCCATGTAAGCTCCCGCCAGGGTATTGTTTGACCGTTAAACTTAAAAACAACATAACAGACGTTTGCACGCAAATGTCTAGTTGCCACTCTAGTCATTATACCCCCATAACCTATGACCCTCTAAGCTTGAACACGGTTCATCCCGGGACACAAGCACATGGGGTGCAAACCAGTCCCACATGTGGCACTTTGAGCTGAGAAACATTTCGCAATCGACGCTTTTGCGCCGCAGCATAAGAATATGTCGTCATGCGGCACAAGAAGGCACGCTTAGCTATGGCCGTACTTTTTTTTTTTGTCTCCTACTCCTGGCGTAAACGTGTATTTATTCAATTTACTATAATTAGGAATTCACAAGTTCTTCAGGAGAGGGTATTGAAAGACGAAAGGTTCAGTTGCAATTTGTTCACAAATTGGTTCCTGCCGTTGGAAAGGAACTCTGTTGTAAATCAAAGACCCCCTTCCGGACCTCATATTTGTCTGCAACATGGATCTCATTCTTTCAATTTGGTTTGGTCTTTGTCCTATAATTGTCTGGTTGTTTTCTAAATGACGAGATCTCATGTGATATATTTTGGAATAAACTGTGAAAAAAGTGAAAAAAAATGAAAGCACTGAAATGAGAACACATGGCAGGGTTGGATTTTACAACGTGAGCGGCATTCACCTTCCGAGGCCCCAATGGACAATGTTTTTTTGTTCATTTTTTTGACACATTTTGTTTGTTTTCTATCCACACTTGATATTATATCTCTGCATTCAATATGGATAAACAAATGACATTACAGGTTTTAATTCCCTCACTTGGTCGAGAAAATCCCGAGGATATCGGTGCAGCCATGCATCTCTAATTAACTGATTTCTGACAAACTAGCGGAGCATGCTTGCACTTTAATAACAAAGAAATGAATAAACAAATCACAAACATTTACTCACAATATCCCTTGATTAAAGTATCACGGCAATAAAGCTATTCATGCGTGCATGCCTCGGGCTCTCTGTAGTCTCATTTCAACAGATGGACTTCTTTTACATCTTAAAATGTAATTTAAGAGCCAAAGGGGACGCAAGAAGCTGATGAAAATTTTTGCTTTCATGAGATTGACCGTCTTAATGGATACAATACCATACAATGTATAGCGCCTCTGCCTTCAAATGGAGCTGTATCCCAAAAAAACTGATGTGAACGACAAGTAATCGCCTCGCCGTAGCAAATGTCAGGACTCCACTGTGGCCGACTTCTTAGATATGAAACACAGGAAGGAACCGCAGCCAAGGTAGGACGTGGTCAAGGTCCCATCAGTCTGCACTTCCTTCCTCTCTCACTGCCCAAAGAGATCATGGCGCACGCTTTACTGGTCCTCTTACTGATATAGTTGTCAAAATGCAAAAGAAGATCAGACAGAAACCAACGGCAGTTGTTGACATTAGCGCTCCTTCCATGCATTCAGTGGATGTCATGGTGACGCTCATTCATTCACTGGGACAGTTAACTTGAAATGTAACTTTTACTAGTGGCGACCTCCCGTGTTATCGTTCTGTCTGTCTCTGCTGCTGACCACTGGTTTTGTTGTGAGGCCGCCGCGTTCCACGGAGCGCCTCAGCTGTTTCCCTGTGTTAACACTCAGCGGCGTGTCGCTCTCTGCGTTTGTGTGTCGCCGCGTTGGTGTGTATGTGAGCGGGCAAGCGGCTCCAGTCTTGACAAGCAGCTGTCATAAATGCCATCATGCCCGGCCAGTATGCTTGAATCTTGCACCTTGTGCGTGGGCGTGTCCTTGTGTGTCTGTGTGCATGTCCATGAATGTGTATGGTCATGTGACTCTGTGTGTGTCCATTAGTGTTTGAATCCAACTGTCCTTTGTGTGTGTGTGTGTGTGTGTGTGTGTGTGTGTGTGTGTGTGTGTGTGTGTGTGTGTGTGTGTGTGTGTGTGTGTGTGTGTGTGTGTGTGTGTGAGAATGCAGCTCAAGCATGCTTTGCCACGCTAACCTGAACAAGCCCCTTTCACACCGTTTCTGCACAACCAGTGCATCATAGAGACAACATTTTTCAAACGGAACAAAATGTGTTCACATCCAATCGCGGAGTTTCTCAGCTCCCCATCCCACCACCGTTTTTGCTCGGTTACTGCCTCCGAAGTCGGAAAATGTGTGGTTTGATCTCAACCCACAATTCCGTTACTTTGGTATTCATTCACACAGATGGGTGGCCAGGGGAAAACACTTTGGCTTCCGTAGGCAGTCCGAAAGGGGCTTCTTACCCTTCCGCTCTCTTCTTTTGCTCTCGCATTGTGGTCCACTGTCAAGCTTGGCGCAGATTGATGATGCGCATGCTGGTGGCTGCGTTATTCCAACAGTTGTGTGATTGATGAGTAGTCTTTCCAGGGAAGCTTCACTTAGCATCCGTCTCTATCTCTCGGTTCGAGCTCTTATTTGGTCTTCACCTCCTTCTCTTTCTTTTTCCACGTCTCACTCACTCCTCACCTCTTCTCACCCGCTCTTATGTGTTCTTCTCCTCAGCTTAGGACTATCGATTAGGTGTCTTGGTGGATCTCTGTCTGGGCCTAAGTGAGCAAGTGTGTGTGCGTGTGTGTGTGTGTGTTGTGGGAGTCATCTAAAACACCCGTCTTCCTGACAGGTAACAAACACAGCGTTTTGCCTCCCCCGGTGAGGCGTATTGTACCCTGGTGGGCCGCTCAGCATTCGCACGCATAATATACACATCACACATTCTGACTGAGCGTGTGCTTCCAACATCTCCAGTGTTATTGTTGTTGTTGTGTAAGATTTGTATTCAGACAGCATGGCATAGAGTTGCAGCGTCTGCCTCGCAGTCAGAGGATTTGGGTTTGAAACTCCTTTGTCTTTATCTCTTTGGGGAGTTTGCATATTCTCCCTGAGCTTGCGTGGAATTTGTCTGGGTACTTCCTACCCCAACCCCAAAAGTTTTTGGTGATGTAAGACTGCACTGAGTCATACTATGAGTCAGTTTTCATATTTGGATTCCGTCAATTGCAGGTGGTCCTCAATTTATGACAGAGTTGCGGCAGTGACGTATTCTGTCACTAAGCTACACTAACATGATAAGTCAGAATTAAAGTATTTGTATTGAAAAACAATAATTGGGGTGGTTACTGAGCTTGCTTTCTGCTGCAGCAAGACTACTTACAAAACAGCACAAACCGACCCCCCCCCAAACAGCTACATAAGGGCGGCACACAATGAGAACCAGTTCTCAGTATGATGCATCTATTTATTTATATATTATATTATCACCTAACAATGTGATAATGGACACGGCCCCTATAGGTCGTTCTGTACGAAGTATACAGAGTGGTTTAGCAAGGTTACTGAAAGTCATTGTGAGGCTTCACTTCTTGAACTGAGCTATAGTCAATCCCAGGAAATGTCCCTAATACATAAAATGTTCCGACAAAGAGCAGACGCAAGGTCGAAATTGCAGTTCAGGTAAGATGCCACATGTATCAGCAGCGGGTCCCGCATGCGGCGTAGCATCCACAATCAGGCTGGAGAGGTGATTATAGCTATTGTATGGCAGGAAATTAAAATGAGCCCCTGGTCATCACTATCGATCTGCCAAAGGAGAGAGCGAGGCAAGACAGAAAGCGAGATGAGGAGCATAAAAGCAGAGCGGGGAAGGTGAGAAATGGTTGCTGAATAGTTGATGTCCGTATTTGCATGTTTATGTCTGTCTTCAGGCGGTTTCCACACTTTAAGACATTAATTGTGAGGGCCCGTTGACAGTTTAAGGATTCAGAGTCACTGACTTGAATTTCAATTAGGTTAAATATAGATTAGCGCAGATGGGAATGCAAGGTTTTATATTCTTTTTTTATGCTCACTTTACCTTTCTCTCCATGTTGGCAAGTTTTATCATCCATGGAAGTCATGTTGTCATTTGTTTATTTGTTTGTGTGCAACCTCTTGTCAGATTTCCCAGTACTGTATACTGTATGCCAGTTTATTACAATGGCAAAGTCATTTTCCACTGCTCTTCACCATTACATTTTGTTGAACATTTGCCACAATGTGCTGTATTCATGCAGGGCCAGAAGCAGTCATATCAAATCAAGTTGAATGTGGGGAAATCCCACGTTCTTATCTGTGTAAAATCTACCCGCAGCAGGTTGTCATTTGTCTTCCTCCGGGGTCTCAGTAACTCAATAGCGTAGTATTATCCTGACGCAGATTTTGTTTCCTCCTATATTTGCTAACAGGTGGACCTCTACACGTTGAAGGTGATCACAGGCATCGCCATGCAGGGCGCCATTTCCAAGGAGACGCAAAAGTCATACTTTGTGACTACTTTCAAGCTGGAGGTCAGCACCAATGGCGAGGACTGGATGGTTTACAGACACGGCAAGAATCATAAGGTAGGGTCAGAGCCCACCCGCATTCACGTAATCCTTCACGAGTACGGGTCAGGAAAAAAAAGGCAACTACAAATAGTCTGGATGATCTTGGGTGACGCTGAGGCTATGATACGGGCATGTGCGCTCATTGCTGAGAGAAACACGAGACGGAATATTCAGTAACACGTTGACCACAATCCCCCCCAAAAATCCACCCTGTGTGCCTGCAAATACAGCCACCATCATTCATTCGGCTTAATTTCTTTATTTATCTTTTAACGACCAAGCACACGTCTCCAAAACTCCTAATGATACCTTACATCATCGCATGTGACCACACTGCACAATCTGCTTTCCCCATCACATCTGATTACTGTTAGTTACTTGTGAAACGCTCTGACTGTCTGTGTGAACACTCTTTTAAGCTGATTCTCTCAGGTGGTAAAGCATTCGAGTTACACTCCAGTCTTGAGATGCTGCGAAGAACACAAGCAGATGGTATCAGGGGTCTTAGAATCACTGCCACCGCGGTTAAAAGGAAAAAGCATTCCTGCACTGGTCCAGCGGTTGTGGCCGTTTTTACCATCACAGACTTTCCTCCCGTGCTAGCGGTCCACACATATTGTCCTGCGGTCTATCACTATGTCGAGGGCTAGACTGGAAAATCCATACAAAATCTTAAAACTCTACAGGGGGAAACTCGAGAAGCAATGAAAGCATGCTTGACGTTTTATGTTTTTTTGGGGAGTTGCAAACCCAAAAGGTTTCCAAAAACTATGGGATTGATTTAGACTCCTATTTCTATTTTTTGGTTGGTTAAAAGCAAAAGAGAAAAAAAAGCAGCATGTCGAGGGGTGGTAATGGGGCTTTGGAGATTGAATTTTTCATAGATGAAGCATGCGAGTGAGTTCATGTCTAAGTGGAAAGAACTCGGTTGGATGATGATGTTTTGTGGTTGGTACCAGCGCCCATAATCCTGCTTGATTCCACCATAACCAGAGAAAGCTGTTTCACAGCTGAATGCGGACAGCGACACAGATGGGGCGAGCGTGTGCTACTCCTGTTTTGCCTGAGTTATATCTTTTGGGGGTTGGGGTGGAGGGGCTGACATGGTGAAAATATCCATCCCCTTGTCTTGTACACACATCTCCCCTCACAAAAAGACCCACTCACATATTGTGTCTGACAACCATTTTTGAAGGAGCCCTGGTGAGTCGGAGACATTTCTGAATGATAATGGCGCTTCCAAGAGTGTTCCTCCTCACTTGCCATATTGTGACTGTGCAGGCGCTGGGCTGCATAATAAACACAACACACTACATTCTAGCGTCGCACACTTGTTGGGCTCTCGTGATTTGCCTTTAGAAATAACGTACGTAATATACAGAGTTCATCATAATAGATAATAGAAGTCAATGCATGCCCCATGGTTTTTTTTTTTTATTTTGGGTCACCCCCCACAGCTATGCAGTCCATTGCAGCCGCAAACATCGCACATGCCAGAAACCATAAGGATTTGCCATCTCAGTTAAACAGGTTTAACATTCATCATTTTCCGACCAGATCGGGGAGGGGGGGAAAAACACTCTGAGCAGCCCCTGCACAGCAGGAGAATCATTCCAAATAATCCCCAAAAATGTTGAGACAGCTGATAGTCGGGCTTTTGC
Source organism: Hippocampus mohnikei (assembly GCA_026261675.1). Taxonomy (NCBI): domain Eukaryota; kingdom Metazoa; phylum Chordata; class Actinopteri; order Syngnathiformes; family Syngnathidae; genus Hippocampus; species Hippocampus mohnikei. The sequence continues at coordinate 7,982,387 of JAKGUB010000106.1, read as the reverse complement.
CAACTAGAATCATAAAGGAGAGACATGCTCAAATTCATTTCGATTGTTTAATGTGTATCAAAAGCCCACTTAACACAACAACAACACGGTTTTGGAGCCTGAAGACACAAAATGAAAATGGATCTCAAAAGGATGTTGTTGTTTTTTTTATACCATGCAGAATGGAAGACAAGAGATCTTGGCATGTGCAACGACGCCTCAACAAAAACACAAATGGTGAACCAACGCCAGGCTTTAACCTTTGGAACTTTTAGATCAAATTCTTCTGTGTTCCTTGACAAAGTTGCAGTTGCTAACTACTGGCCCGGCATGCATATTACTATTACATATTGGTATATTTTTAACAGTCCTTGTGGTTGGTTGAGGATTTTCCCAAATGCGAGGGGAAAAAAGTTTTTCTTGGCCATTGTCATGTAAATGTTGCGCTCAGGGTCATTACCTCTTTCATTTGTTAGATGATACTGTTCCCACTGGTTTTAATGCTGCAGTGTTATTGATGAAGTCATAAAAGATGAAGCAACATTTTTGGACCAAGCTCACGAGAGAGAACCCGCTGACAATTTATCTACTGATGAAATTTTTGTATCATCCGGCGCCCGATGGCTCTTCTCAGTTGTCATACCTCACATGGGGAAGCGGCAGCATTCTAAATGGCGTCAGCGGCTATAATGCATAAATCATTAAACAAGAGTGGTCAAAAAGAGGTTTTTTTTCATGAATATGGATCTCATTACAACAGGCTCAGATGGAAGCATTTAGTTAAAACATGTACCTTTTATATGAATGACGGATGAGAAAATAATTGTTTTCCGACATGCCTTAGAGTCGAAAAAAATGACAGTCCCTAATAAAGTGACCACATGACAGACGTTTTCATTTATTCACTCCTTCTTGAGTTCTCTGTAAATCTCTCCATCCATCAGGGGCTCCCTCTTGACCGCTCATGCACACCCTTCACGTCCTGATTTGCATTATCCTTCCCCCCTTCGTGTCCACTTCTCAGCTTTTCCATTACCTTCCCCTCCGCGAATAGACAATGGGGGAAGTTTATGCCGCCGGAATAAATGACCGGCACGTTAATCTCCGCGAATCGTTGCCATTTGTATTTTATGAGCAAGAAACATAAAAGAAGGTCGACGTATAATGAGCGTTAGCTGATTTTGCCCTGAGTAGAAAGCACTTATCCCAATTGCAACTGTTTATTACAGGCAGAAGAGTAAACGTGCACTCTATGACCATAGACAAATAAGGAATGCATGTCAACATCTGGCGAAAGAGAGAGAGAGAGCCCGTCGGGGAGGCGCAACTGTCAACATGCAATAATGATTTGTGTGATCAGTAATGTAGTTGATAATGTCATCCAGGGTCTAATGTCAGCCAGATGAGACATATGGAAAACGCTGTGACTTGCAGCTAAGTAAGAGCAATGCAAACAAAAGATCAAGCGGTCCACTGAGCTGATAGAGTGGACAGAGCCGCTCTAGTGAGTCTGGAACCCCGAGGAGGAACGATTCCTGGGAAGAAGCGAGTGAAGGAAAAATGGCAGAAGGCTGGAAAGAAGTGTACGCGAGGCGGGAAGTGGGGAACGAAATGAGGTTGGAATGGATGGATGGGAGCGCGAATGGCGCCAGGGAGCAGGAGGGGAATAATGAGAATAGCAGACGAGGGTGTTGCCGGCGCAGATGTCTCTAGATAGATCCGCTGGCCTCCGGAACGTAGCCGGCGCGGAGGTGAAGAGAGGGGAGAGAAAATAAAAGGACAAGTGCGAGTACATGGAGAGGAAGGCTGGGAGTTGAGGAGAAATCAAGAGGAGGCTGAGGTCAAAGCAGACGTGATGAATGAAGACGCTCTGTGAGGAAATGGAGAGGAAAAGGACAAATGGGGAAATTATCAGGTAGTCATGTATCATTTCCTTTCTAAAACATTTGGACTGAACACCAACACACACACACACACACACACACACACACACACGGTACAAATGAACTGTCCCGCCATGTGCGTCTGTGCGTGTGTGATGAGATGCGAGGAGATGGAAGACGTTTTACTATTTTATAACTCTGTCCACACACATATTCACAAAAGACGCACATCCTAGACTTTTGAATAATTCAGTGTGTCTGCACTGGTTCTTGCTGGCTGACTGTAGCAGGGACCCGTAGGCTCACGACACCGCGCGCACAAAACTGGACCCACCTGCTCTTCAGTTAGGTGAGCGCATTGTATTCTTTGCTCGTGCTCTGTTCATGTGCTCGGCGCCGAGGTTAGTCGACAGACACACACGTTTGCCGTGGGTCCCTGCAAAACATTGTTTACTTCTCTTACTTCTGCATCTCTATCACCTTTAATCATTTACAAAGATTTGGCCTTTCACTTGTTGTATATTTTCGACCTTGACTGTACTCGAAGCACTTTACGCTGCCTCCTTTATTCATCTACTGCAAAGCATCAGGAGCAACTTGTGGTTCAATGTCCTGGTCATGGTCTCTTTATTCTCAGGAGTGAACCCACGGCCTTCGCAGACGGTATTTTTCGAGCTGAAGTTGGCTGAATAACAAGTGTAGCTCTGACTGATCACCCAGAGGATGAAAAAATTCTGATGTCATGGAGGTCTAGCGAGCTGGCCCATGGGCGAGAGAACATGTTTGAAATCTGGTTGCGGAAAGAAATGGCCCGATTGCTAATATGTTACAGTACCTCTACTAATTCCGAACTGCTGATTTTAATGTCGTACAAATATTGACTGTAATTATGTAATTACTCCTACGTTAGCGTGGGACTACGGCGCTTTCTATCTTGTCGTTATATCGCTGCCGAAGGAATGGAACGCCATTGCGATCCTGGTATCGGCCGTTCCTTTCTTGTTAACAACAGTCCATTAACGAAGCTTCACAAAACACACACACAGTCCATTAGCTGATTGCCATCCAAGCATTTTAGAGATTGTTAACAGTAAATTGAGGAGTTTAAGAGCTGGGCGGGTGACTACCTATCACCTGACACCTCCCGCAGTGAATGCTCACTTGCGGAGCCGAAAACACTGTTGTTAATGTGTGTATACAAACACCAGGTTGGGCATGAATAATTCATTGGTGTGATCACACAGTTGTCTTCAGGAAAATGGTCCTTCATTATCTAGACCCCCTGATCTTGTTCAGGTTCCCGAAAAGCTGGAGTGTATTACAGCTGACCTTGGCCTAAAACCGACGACCATTCAGACTCAAATTCATACCGACTCTGAGTGGGAATTGAACCCACGCTGCCGATAAAAAAGTTGGTCGTGAGTGGTAGCGTACATGGGAATTCTCCATGGAAAGCAGACAGGCAAAGCAGTTGTTTTTACAACTATACCGCATTACAAAGCTTTATTCCGTGTATGCCGACGTCTTTTAATATATTTGTGGGGACGCATAGAACTTGGCATGGTGAGGAAAAAATTGGCATTGACATTCCCTGTCATGTCATAGGCAATCTTAATTCACAACGTTAATATCTGTGAAGGTCTGGACAGAATTCAGAGTATTAGGAAAAGAGAAAAAAAAACATTAATAGCTCAAGATAAGGTCACTGTGTTAAATATGCACAGTAGCCTTGCACTAAAGGGATTTGCATTTACTTAGGGGTTGTAAAACAACATTGGTCACAGTGGAAGCCGTTCTACATTTGCAGCTCTGTTTGGTGACCCCGAACAAAGCTCTGTGTATTTGTGTACATGAGCTTACTGAGGAAATGTTTCACTGGCCACCGAGGGAAATCAGAAAGCCACCACCAGCCCCAAATCCTCAGAGTCAGACTTTATAATTATACTTTTTACCCGGTGACACACTCACACACGCTTGTAATTGCTCTCCCATTATGTCTTTTGGGGCCTCTTGGCATTTTTCCATCATTTAACTGGCATTGAGGCCATTAGAGGGGCACCGGTTCAGCGAGTCTGCCTTCGTATCGTGCCCCCGTTCGGTCGTGGGTTCAATCCCCAGTTGGCCCGGTGCCTTGATCGCTCTCTTGTAAATCAGAGAGCTTCTTTATTCACACTTTTTCACCCCTGAAGGCTTCCGTTGTTTAATGGTTCGGAACCAGGAAGAAATGATGAATCCGCGCACACGAAATACTCAAAACAAAACAAGGCAAACGTCTATAAATGAGTACCCAAGCAAGTAATTGCGAGGCCTTTGGCTCTGCTGGACGGGCTTTACTGCACTCTCACCGTGTTGTTTCCGACGTCGCTGTAACGGAAGAGCGAGGCACAGAGGAGAAACAGCTGTAGTGAAACAACAGGAGGTATTTTATGTCGAGATGAACATGTTATCATGACAAGGAGACGGAGTGAAGACGTCAAAGTAAAAGCCAGAAATAGGCAAGAGAATACTAAATGAGAAGCCCAGCTGTGTTTGCCTGAACCGAGCCCAACGCAGATGACAGCCATAAACGTACATGACACTGTCAGATACAGATGCAAATGTTAAGTCATGATGTCAGATGATGAGAAGAACACTTCTGGCAATGTGAGACCGCATCCACTGGCTTTGAATCCGCTTGTGTGTGTGTGTGTGTGTGTGTGTGTGTGTGTGTGTGTGTGTGTGTGTGTGTGTGTGTGTGTGTTTGGGGAAATCTTTTTGTGTGTATGCGCATTTGGTGGGACATGTCGCCTCCGAGGGCACCAGCAGTCGAAAGGCAGTGTGCATTCTGTGGAATGTGTTTAGAAGACAGTTGAGACTGGATGAGAGTGTGTGTGTGTGTGTGTGTGTGTGTTTTCTCTTCTCACTGTGCGTCAAGGAATAAAGACCGTGTTTTTCTTTGCTCGTGCGTATGTGTGTTTAACCAAGGGGACGTGAGAAGAGGATGCTTTCCCGCGTGCTTACACCCTTTGATTTACGACACACAAGGTTGCCTCAGACCGTGTGAGTCTCGACGTTAACCTTTGCACTCACGCTGCTCTTTGTGAAGAGGAACGTTCGGGACAGTGCATTTCTGTATGCAAGCCGTGTTTGTGTGGAACGAGGGAGTGTTTATTTATGGATCTTGTCATGGTGAACGGACCACCGTGAACCATAAATATGTGCTGCGGTGATTAACCGTAGCCTGTATTTTTGCTCCCTCTAATAAAACACGCCAGTGCCGTGACTTTGTATATGCAAGGGTTCAACAAACAAGAACATCCAGTATTTTTTTTAAACTGCATGGATGCTCCTCAAAATAATTACTACAGTGAACACAAATCGCTGGTTAGATCAAGGACACTCATTTTCTAGGGTTGTAGGTGAACCCTACACCAAGCCCAGACCTCGGTCTTTCTAGGAGCACATGAAATGCATGTCGGGGGTGCTAGTTATAATATTATGCATCATCGATATATTATTATTGTTCTTATTGTTCTGCGATTGGCTGGCAACCGATTCAGGGTGTCCCCCGCCTACTGCCCGGAGACAGCTGGGATAGGCTCCAGCACCCCCCGCGACCCTAGTGAGGATCAAGCGGTTCGGAAAATGAATGAATGAATTCTTATTGTTATCCTATAAACAACTGCGGTGTGTGTGCAACAGTGCAACGTTCTACAGGTTCTTTGGGAGTAACACTTGCTGACTCAACATTTTTGTCCGCAAGGAAGGACCTCACACCATTTACAATGTTGCTGATGCACGAAAAATAAAATGCCTTCCCTGTACACATTCACAGACTTATACATGATGCAATATACGGTACAATACATCTTTACTGATGTCGCGGAAATGAGAGGAAAAGCCCTTGGGGAGAAAATGTTCTGCGAAATGTAAACCTGAACTCAGCAAGTCACAATTCACGACACTGAGATATGTTCTGAATGGTAGATGTACACAGTAAAGACTCTCATTACCCCTTAAAGGGATCAATCATAATACGCACTGAGAGCAGTATTTTCAGCAAAAAAGGCTCTGGCTCGAGCTCTGGTGCTTGAAACTGCTACTTAGGTTCTTCTTGATCCTGTTGTTGTGTCACCAGCAGGTGGCAGACTAGAGGCAATCCTTTAGTGTGCACACCTGCGGCCAATGATCTCATCATGTCGCCGCGTATTTAAGGATTGACAAACTGCCTGCAGTTGTTTAATTATTATTGACCTTGTTGCTGCGCTTGCTCACATTTTCATTTTCTAGATCTCTCGCTCTTGTCGTAATAGTTCTGGTTCTCTTGGTTCTGCGTTTTTGCAAGTATAGTCTTAGTTTCGGTATTTGAGCTTGCTTTGCTTTTGGCGAGTGAATTGGACTTCTGACGTTCCGTTTGGTGTGCTCAGGTTAATTATTTCCTTGCCTTTTGCAAGCGCTTTTTGTGAATGTATTGTTTTTCTTTCCCTGGTTGTTGTCGACCTGAGACTTCTGTTTCTACTTTGTCGGTGCGTTTTTTGTGAATAATTATTTTTTACTACGGAGTTTTGTCTGGTGTCTATGATTCTGCGATCCTTAACATTACTCGGTTCTTTCGAACCTGACAAAGTTGGCCCCAAATATTTGTTGGGCCAGACTCTAGTACCTTCTACGTCAGGGGGTGGTGGGGGTGGGGGCACGAAGCGACAGGCGAGGTTATCATGACCACTGCAGATTGAGCGGTGAACTCCGGCACAATTGTGTCCCACCAGAAAAGCAATTTCGGATGTGCTCGGAGAGCATGCGTTCTCCGACTTGCAGCTAGCTTGGTGATCATCTACGATCTAGAAAGATTAGCGTATGCTGATTGCATGTCCCTGACTGTTATAAGATAAGATAAGATAAGATAAGATAAGAAAACCTTTATTAGTCTCGCAATGGATTATATACTACAATTATACAATTATATACTACATACAAGTAATTGATGCAATGCTAAGTTGCCTAGCAGATGCTAACAGTTTATTATCCATCCATCCATTTTCTGAACCGCTTTGTCCTCATGGGGCATGCTGGAGCCTATCCAAGCTGTCTTTGGGCAGTAGGCGGGGGACACCCTGAACCGGTTGCCAGCCAATTGCAGGGCACATAGAGATGAACAACCACCCGCGCTCACATTCGCACCTAGGGACAATTTGGAGTGTTCAATTAGCCTCTCATGCCTGTTTTTGGAATGTGGGAGGAAACCGGAGTACCCAGAGAAAACCCACGCAGGCACTGGAAGAACATGCAAACTCCACACAGGAAGGCCGGCGCTGGGATCGAACCCACGACCTCTGCACTGTAAGGTCGATGCGCTAACAATTGATAGCGCAGGTGCTCTTAGGTAAATGTCGGTGACATTTGGATGCTTTACGATGACATAGCTCCTACTTGGCACTTTCCCGGTAGAAAACCAAACTCGTTCTTCCTAAGAACTTGTTTAGTACCAACTAAGCACAGACTGGCCTTAGTGCCAAACAAGCACCATTTTTGGGGGTTAGGGGGGAGGCATACGAGACCCTCCTGAGGACAAGCGGCTCTCCAGAAAATGAAGGGATGGGTGCATAACCATCTGAAGTCCCTGAGAAATTATGTTGTTTGCGGTCTTCTGTAACAAACCCAGTGTAGACAACAACTTTTGGGAGGGGTTGCATTTGAATCTGCTCAGCAATGCCGTGTTATTGAGCATAATATAAAACAAGATGCAATTGTTTTCTTGTGCGAATGCTTGTCTTTTTCCACATGACTAATGAGTGCCAGTTTAGTCACACACTCACACACTGTGTGTGACTAAACTATGGCCCATCTTTATTTTATTTTATGTTTAGTTTTTTTTAAACAGCTCTTCAAATAAAATTTTTGCGTGTGTTGGATTGAAAATGGAGTGTCAAAATTGTGACCCTCACTTATGATTTATGGGAGAGGAGCACCACAGAGGTGCTTCCAGCATTTATTTATTGAATTAATTTATTAAAATTTTTTTCAAACGTTTTGAGTACTTTGTATGTTTGGTCAAAGACTCTCAGGCATCGCTGGAGCTCCAACATTTGACATCTGTGTAAATTAAATGAAAATCAAGACTCAGTCCCAAGAAGTGCGTCATCCAAGACTTCTCAGCAGTCTTGTCTGTCTTCTCACCTTTCCCAAGAAGTTTAAATTTGTCTTATAAAGACTTTTGGGGCCTTATGGCAGATGAACACACATTTGACTCCATATAATTAGTTTTTACAGGACTGCACCCATTCCTGATAAACCTCCTCTTATCATTTTTCAGGACTCCCGTATGAAATCTTCAAATTGAATATATTTCAGATGTTTGGCTCTCCTGATTCCTGCTGCTCCTCTACCTCTGTAGGTTTTCCATGCAAATACGGATGCCACAGAGGTGGTTCTCAATCGCATTCCGCAACCGGTACTGGCCCGCTTCGTGCGAATCCGACCTCAAACATGGAAGAATGGCATCGCACTGCGCTTTGAGCTTTACGGCTGTCAGATTACAGGTAAGAAAGCATTTTTATTTTTCTGGGGATCTTAACTGAGGTTTTCCGGCCAGTCTCCCACAGGGGCTCCTGTAAAAACATGCCAGTAGCTCTATAGGCGTGATATAGTGGCGTTAACACTGGGTCACAAGGTGGGTCGGTGCAAGAACAACCCCCTCAGAAAACATTTCCTGTGAAAACGATGAGCATCAATCTTTTTTAGTTCTCTGCTTTCATATCATCAATTTTGGCCGTCCGTCGATTCACCCAAAGTTTGTTTTCCGACTTTCCATCATTTATTTCGATCCTTTTCACACGCACCACACCCACTCTCATGTGCTTTCAAACCCTTGCCCTCCCCTATTCCTATCCATACAGTGTCCTCCCTCACAGGCTCCCACACACACGCACACACAACCAAGTCGGTCCTAATAGAATAATACTAGAGTGTGATGTGTGGGTGATTACATCAGAGAGTAACGGGCTCTCGGCTTTCATCTGCAGCCCTGGCAAACAAACGGGATTTCAACCAGCATAATCAGCTCAATACTATAAATAGATAAAACTTAATTAGAGAGTCTGTGTTTGTGTGTTCTACAAATGGTAAAGGGGCAGGTTTCAATCAGTGTGTGTGAGAGTGTGTGTTTCTTTCACTGTATCATTATTAGGTTAGGTCCTCTCACTGCTGCCATTGTAGTGGCCGTTGAGAGCGGCAGATAAGCTCTTATCTAGGGGGCCATTTCGGCACCCGCACAAGCTGCAATCACACCCTAACAATATGATACTGCCGGTGTGTGCGCATGTGTGCGGGTGTAGGTTGTCTTTTTTTTCAGTACTTGAACTTGTGATGTGTACACTTGGCAATGAGATGCCACTCGCCGCTTCTTTTGGCGCGGGATGAGGGTAAGCTTTGAAAATGGTCATCAACAAATACATTTAATTTCATGTTTTTTTTATGCACAGGTACAGATGGAGGAGACTAATAATAATAATACCAAAAAAAATCCAAACTCCATCCTGTCTTGTACATGTCCGAGTGTTCCCTCACATTGCTCTGGCAATGCGTTCTCCCGCTCAAAAATGGCTTCCAATGAGTAACGCCAATTTGACAGCAGCTTTCTACAGACATTTGCTCCCCCAAAACAGAGTGTGGCTATTAGTGCTGGTGTTAGTAAATTAGGCATTGTTTATCAATGAGTACCATGTTACCTCAATTAAATATGCGCAAATACTACCGACGCACCGAGCTGCATTCTACTTGGCACCTGAGGTAGTGACACCATCTGCGCATGCTTTGCGAAATAGACATTTATTTGCTCGCTTATTACAGGTTAGTGCCACGCAAAAACCACGCAATCCTAAAGTGTGCGCCCTCGGTCGCGCTACTGAAACTGGAAAAGAAATGGGAATGGTGTGGTGTCCCATTTGTTGATTAAACTGGGGTAGAAACAAATAAATCAGTGTGGAAATTTAAGGTGTGTGGTGCGCGCTAGTGTCACCCGTCATCTGTGTGCGCTGAGGGTTGAGGGGTGTTGCGCCATGGCTCGTGCGCAATTTACAGGGAACATTGCTTCCATGTCGAACTCCCGAGCATAGCATTCTCAGGGATTTTCCACTTCAATTTAAACAAGTATGCTTTCGCTAATTTTTGTAAGGTTACTGAACTGCAGTCAAGCAACACAAGTGCACTTGAAATGTGCTGGTATTTTCCGACATTGCACAAGTAACGTGCTATGAGAAAGGGGGATTCAGCAGTGTCCGGGGATTAATGATCACAGTCCTTCTTGCCCCGCCCACGGTTCTAGCAGTCTCCAGTATCTCCAATCCATCAAGATTTTGAGTAAATCATTCATTTATGAGAAAGCTGCTCGGCAAAATCATTGACGAAGCGCAGTTTTTCTCGCCACAAAAGTTCGAATATCGTTTTCATGAACACAGCAAATCTTCCTCAGCAAGTAACGCAGTATCTTTTGTTTCATTCCCCAGATGCAGACATATTGACAAACATGCACACAGCCTATCGCAATGCCCGTGGGGACACAATAATGCCCTATGCGGGCCTATAAAGGCGCACATAAAAAAGTCAGACAGTGACATGCCATTAACTTAAATCACACTTTTATGTCTCTCGCTCTCCTTTTTCTCACTTTCTTTCCATCCCGTCTCCATGGCACTGCTCACTTTTTCTTCCTGCTCATGCGTTTCGCGCTCTCCTATCTATCGCCTCCGCTCTCAGCCTCCGCTGCCGCCGCTCTCATATTTTTCCTTTGCCCTCTCTCATTTTCTCGCCACATCTCTGCTCTTAAATCTTTGCCCGTTACAGCCTCGTTCAAGTGTTCATTCCCCCCCCCCCCGACCCCTCCTTCGCTCCGTCTTTAATCTCATTTTATGTCGGCCCTGCGGCATCTATCAGTCATTTGTTTATAGCGCCCTTATCGCTCTGCTTGCTGGCTTGAGGTTTTCATGTGCACATTTGGGAAAAATCAGTATGTGTATGCTGCTACAGGCCTGATCTCAGGAATGTGTTCACTTTGTGCGTAAATTCAACGAGTGAATGGAATCTTTATGTACAGTGGAATTCATTTGGCCATAATTCCAAAACGTGCTTGGCACAAACACAACAGCGCTCATCAGCAAAAAGACACCAAGTCCATAGTGGCTGCATCCTGCTTTGGGGCTGTTTTTCCATGAGCTGGAATTGGGGCCTTAGACAAGGCGAGCGGAATTATGAACAGTCTGGAACAGCAGGTAGTGTTTGCACAAAACCTTCAGGTACACTATATCCTATAAAGCAAAAGTAAATAAATAAATAGAAGTCAGCTCAGCCTACTAGAACGTCTGAAATGTATTGGTGGACTCACATTTACCACGAGTTAGAATTTGATTGGTGCAAAAGAGGGTTTGCACACTTTATTTTTAGTTCCCTTCTCAAAAAGACAAAAAACATAACATGAATCGTGAATAAAGTTGTGAAAAGTGTTTTTTCTTGGTCTCAGTTTTGTACATCACAAAAACCTCAGACTTGAACTGCGGTGTGTATACTTCATATAGTGTATGTGTGTCTTTTAATTTTTTAATGGTGTATTTATTTCCGGCATCTCCGGAGACCACATTCTCATTAAATCTACTTGTGATGTGCAGCAGCTTCAACAAATGAAACAGTTGGCGGAAAAAAAAACCCCCAACTTTCAAATGAACAATAAGATAATTGAATTTCCTCCTTCGGTTTGTGTTGCCCGACAGAGGGAGCTTATCCACTGTGTCGGTAGCTGTTGTTGTTTATTGTTGATTCATTATTTACTGCGGTGAGGTGCGGTTGCAAACATCACAGCATTAAACATTCATCTCCGCCAAGAACCGGAGAATGTCACCATCAATCATCGTCACCCTTCACTGTCAATATCCTCCCTCTTTATTTCCTTCTTTCTACGCACACCTTCTCTCCCATCCTTATTTCGCCTTCTAATTTTCTTTTCGCATTTGCTTGCCTTGAAATTCGTTTGACCTTTTTGGCTTTTTTTACACCCCCCGCCCTTTACGGTCCTTGTCCTTCAGCTCCTCCTCTCATTTCTCCCTTCCTTCTCATCCTCGCACATGATCGTTTTATAATCATATTTATATCATATTTTATCGCTGCCATCATTTCAAATAAAATTCTTTTGGCGCTCCTCCTTTTTTTTTTTGTCGCCCTTATTATTCATGAATGCAAGCCTGTGGTTCTCGTTTGGCTCGAACACATTTGTCAGTCTAATAAAGCACATCGCTTTGACAGCGCCGCACTTTTATTTTGTTCTTCCGTTTGGGACTCAATTCCCCACAAAGAATCCTGTAGCTCGAAGTTTTGCATCGACTTTGTAGCGGCATGAAGGCAAAAATGCTCTGACGGTTTGACGGAAAGCCATTCAGAGGGACTGCAAAGTGGAAGATTAGTTTAAAAAGAAAAATCACACCAGAAATTTCCCTTCGAGATCAAGCCTACACCCATCTGTCAGCTTTATCGATACCTCCTCGCCTTTCGAAGGCTGGGCGGCGCTGGATCTGATCCAATCTGACATTGGAATGCGAGGCAGATTGCATCCAGAACATTTTGTTGGTAATTATTGGAGAACAAAGCCAATAAGGATCAAAACAACCCTGACTTAGTAGTCTTGAAAGAGAAAAAAAATGTAAACACCCACCCAAAGCATCTTCGATCTCCTTGCAAACTCATTTTAACGGGGGAATGAGCAAAATAGCAATTCACACCAGGTTCAGGAGTATTAAAATCTGAAGAAATTCTGGTAAATTCTGTTGTTTGCAAACCTTATGTCCAATTCCGCAATCTGACCGACAGCGTTTCATGAACTCCCCTGACACGTTGTGTCCACTTTACACTGATCACCAGATATGATATTCATACGGATTTCACCTCCTCTATTCAGACGCTCCGTGCTCAGAGCTACAAGGCATGTTGTCTGGACTGCTGGCGGACTCGCAAATCCTGGCGTCCTCCATGAGGGACATCCACGGCTCCATGGGCGCCGCCAGGCTTGTGGCCAGTCGGTCAGGATGGTTTCCAAACCCAACGCAGCCCATCGCCGGAGAAGAATGGTTGCAGGTACGTTGATGGCTTCGTTTGACTTCTCCGATTTGATAGATGGCGTGACAGGTTGGATGGATGGAATGGTTGGGTGGAAGGATGGTTGTTTGGCATACCCTTCTTCGACAATCCTCATTTATTTCAGTCCATTAAAAAAAAATTGAAACTGACAGAGTAATCAATCACTATGATTCTGTGCTGCGGACGGTGAATGAACAATAGATGCAACGTTGTTTGCGCTGCAGGTGGATCTCGGTGTGCCCAAGATGGTGCGTGGCGTCATCACGCAAGGTGCAAGAGGGCTGGAGGGCAGCACCAGTGCCGAGAACCGAGCTTTTGTCAGGAAGTATAAACTGGCTCACAGTTTGACCGGAAAGGAGTGGACGTACATCACGGACAGCAAGACGGGCTTTGCAAAGGTAACGATTCTGTATGGACGGTTACATCTGCTGTCAGATGTAAGCGCCGTGTAGACCGATCATCTCCAAACTGGGATGATTGGTCCGTCACAACACTAATCCTGCTGAATGTTCACGAAACTCTTGAGTCTTGTTCAACTGATTTTCTTCACAGCTCACAAGCAATTTTGGCAAACTTTGAAATCCTCTTTCGTTGCCTGCCATGTAATTCTTTGGAAATGATATATATTACCGCTTTAATAATTCAATTTAATCACGGCGCTCCACATTGAGTCTTCTGTACTCTCTCTCATGCTGTTTTTGTCTGTCTGTCTTCGTCTCGTTCACTCATCCCCTACTCCGCTCTCATGGGTGTAATTAAAAATTGTCTTTCCTGCATCCTCACTCCGCGCACTGTTGGCAGTCGAAGGCGCTGTGAGACGGGGGCCCTCTAAACTCTCCTCAGCGAGGAGACTCTGTCTTTAAGAGCTGTGATAGTACTACTGAGCGTCTGGCTTTTCTGCCGTTTTCTCTCATCTTCCTGTCTTTTTAAATGAGCGACGTGGGAAATCCGTCATGTGTGTTTCAGGGAGAGGACAGAAGCGAGAGTTCAGTTCATCAAGCCCGTATTGTCATTTTCCGCAGGCTTAAATTCTGTGCGATGTGGTGCCGTCTCGCCACTTTGATTGGCAATCAAAGGACCTTGTCTCTCTCTGTTGTTATTTTTATGGCACATGTCATGCTGTGCCGGGAATCGATAGTTCGCTGCAGGACCGTGTGACTTAAGGGGGACGTCTGCAATATTTTTATGCTTTAATTCTCTTGACAGTTTTACCTGCATTCTCCGAAATAGCGATGACTCGAGAGACAAGCTCTTTGATAGCAAATAGCAGAAGAATCCGGACTGTAACAGCTGACAGTCAAGCCAGCGTCTGTCATCGGCGGAGGCAGATTTTCTTGTTGACTGTCCTCACTACAGAGCGGCACTAGTGTTTATCCACATTTACCCACACACAAAAAAATGAAATTATCCTGCCACTCATCTTTATGACGAGAATTCCTACAGAAGAAACAAAACATCAACCACTCTTTGTTATTCTTCTTTTCCGCCAGATTTTTGAGGGAAACAGCCACTACGATACGCCAGAGGTGCGACGCTTTGATGAGATTATAACCCAGTACATCCGAATTTTTCCCGAGAGGTGGTCGCCTGCTGGAATTGGCATGAGGATGGAGGTCCTCGGTTGTGACCTGCCAGGTAGGAGCATACACGACTCATGGTCTCCACTTAAGATTGCGGTGTCTGCATACTTATCTGTTGACTCCACGCTCACAATTAATTGAATATTTTTATTCAAATCATGATGCTGCAGTTGTAAATCAACTGACGTGTCACCGCTCAGTCTTTAAATATCGTCATGTATGCTTACAGTTGGTGTTTTATTGTTCGGTCGTCTTCCAATGTGTGTGTTTGCTGGGTTGGCAGTCCTGATGTTGAGCTCCGTGTGTGTGTGTGTGTGTGTGTGTGTGTGTGTTTAGCTTTTAGAAGCTTTCACTTTGTACATTCCCTGGTGAGACTGCGGGTTAGGTTAATCGTCGTTCTCTGTTGGCATTTGCAACATGTCTCGACACGGATTATCATGTCTAGGTCAAGGGGGGCTCCCACCAGTCCTTTCCATCTGTGTACACTCCTGTATTGTTTATTTGTTTTGCTAATAACATATAGAAAAATGGTGTAGTGAGATTTTGATGCTCGTTGCTAGTAAAGGTTTCTGCTAGTCATCAAGCTTTTAACGTTTGGTAACAAACCATTGGTTCATAACAGGGCAGTGCATCAGGCCTGGATGGATAGATTGATTTAACGGGTGACCGATTGAATAAGGCGAAGGCAAACGTAAGACAGAATTATCAAATGCTACATACATTTTTTTGTGTTGCCCTTTTTATTCCTTCAGCCTGTACTGTTGATATATAATGTGAGTGCAGTCCTTCTCTCTGGCCAATACAGGAAGTCAAAGAAACAAAAGGACACGCTCTTCCTTGCACCCGTAATGGATAAAAGCAAAGTTGCGAAGGCCACATTAAAAATGCAAGCGTAATGCTTGCCCTCCTTTCGCCTTCATGGACCAGTAGATGTTAGTGCTGCAGTCGTATTGTGACATGTGACAGGTGAAGGTAACCAATGGATGTGAAGTGGCCTGTTGGCTTGAACTGATGGCAAAGAGTACTAGTGAGCGGGGGCGATGGCGGAGACCTTGAGGGAACCGTATCACCTCAGTGTGTTAAGACTGGCCGGCTGCCTGATCGTGATGGGAAGAGACGGGACATATCCTCCGGGTTTCACACAAATATGACAAAAATTCAAGGTAACTGTTGTCAAATACAATCTGGATAATCAATCAGGTGTTAGATATCGATATCAATTCTGTCAATGACAGAAATGAAGTTCTGCACAAATAAACGAAAATCCCCACAGGCGCACTCCCACATCTTGTCGATGAGATTAATCTTTCCAGATGAGTGGACTCGACGGGGACGAGCTCTACATTTTCTCTCAGTTTCACTTCATTTGCTGTCACAAGTTATAGCCTGACATCTTTTCCGCGGACATCACGACCAAGAGCGCGACGCAAATTGATCCCTCGCCTATTGCAGTTGTTTAATAGCCTGTGTGGGTCTGCTTGCCAGATGTTTGCCTTCTGGATGCGATCATAGCTTTGGACATGATTACAGCAGCAGCGCTCACATTTTCACAGCATAGAAATTGCTCCTGTTACGGCATCGTTGAGCAAAGTGTGTTTTCGCTTTTTTGTCAGTGTTCATTGTCTTAAAGTGACAGGACATTCGGTGATGCAAGGAGAGTGAAACTGAAACCCCTGACCTGGTCAGCCGTGCAATCGCAATGTTTTTTTTTTTTTTGTGCTAACAAAAACGTTCCCATGACTTTGTTGATATGCCTGACACTGTTTTTTTTTTCATCATTGTGCATGTCTGCGCTACAGGAGATAAAATATTTAACAGTGTGTACCGGTTTCAGTCCGTTGAGCACAGCTGTTTACATATGCGGCCGGCGCAACAAATAAAAAGACATTCAAGTCGAGGGGAAGTCTCCCATAAACACAAAAGTCTTTGTGTGTTCAACCAATACACGCAATAGAACAAGAAATAGTCTCAAAACCACTACGGTAGTTGTTGGGATGTTTGTGGTGCGTGCTTGATTGAGCTCAAATTTTACAGATTACAAAAGCAATTATTTAATGCAGCCGAGTGCGCTCCCCACGAGGATCAGTGCTATCATTGGGCTGTTTTAACGTTCAAAACTACGCGTCGCACCGTAAACTCCACGCACTTCACACATGTTCACCAAAAGAACAAATCACTCACATTGATCCCTCACAAGTCGCTTCGGGGATTTTTGTTGCATATGGTGCCTTGCATTATTAGTTGAAGCATTCTATGTTTGCGTGCAATTTCACATTTCAAATCCCTGAAATAGCGTGATTGTATCTCAAATATCGTTTTGAAAACATCCTAAAGCATATACTATTCAGTTCTCCCACTTTTGTTGTTTTCATATTTTACAATTAGGTGCCGTCATCTCATGCCCTCAGGGCGGCAAAACTATTACCTGATATAAAACGATCCCGGAAGCCAATAGCAATCAAGGAACGTGAGGTTATGCATTCCGGCTTTTTAGTGGGTGTACACAATGTCGTAGTTGAGTATCTCATTATTTTACCAAACCCTTGCTGGAGAAAAGCCACAATATTATTTACGCAGGCCTCATTTTCATCATTCACGCTAGCTTTTGAGGCAACGTGTAATTGAGATTTTTAGTGGCTCTCAGATTTTGCTCATGATTTAAATGCGCAAAGCAAGCAGAACATCTGCATCACTTTTACGCTGCACCTTGTTTTTGGCAGGCTGACGGGCAAATATGTACATACACGTGCCGCATGTTGAGATAAACGGGTTTATTTTTGTCGAAATGCTTTCGCGCTCGTTTTAGCTGAGAGCAGCAGTGCGAGGGTGAGGCCACTTGAGGGATATCACGGCCGTCCGTACAAATGGGGCTGCGAGTCTCAGGCGTCACTTTCATACACAATAACATCAGGCACCCAGACACAAATCTTATTAGAGACTGTGTGCGTGCGTGTGTGCGTGTGTGCATGCGTGCGTTAAGCAATTGTTGATGTCTGTTGTTGCTGTTTAGTGTGCCAAAATACTTTTCGTCCATATTGCGTGTCTCCACGATAACTACGAGTGATACTGCGGATTGGTAAATGAGCAAATGAAGACATCAACATCAGGGCAACTAGTTAAGGGCCTCTTACGTTTCGCCTTGTCCGGATTTCGTACTGCTCAAGGATAACTGGTCAAGTTACCATGAGTGAAGTCAAATTAAAAGGGAAGTAAATAGGTTTTTACATTGTACTATAATTGTGTATGACATCTAAGAGTCTTTGGTGTGTCTTATTGTATACGTTTGGATTGCGCACATAAAACACACACACGCACATATGCTTCTCATATCATGGCAGATATCGCATTTAGTCATTCCAGCTTTCCAGTTCAATTCAAGAATTAGCTCTCAACGTGTGCGTGTGTGCGTGTGTGCGTCCACCATCACTGATAGCTTTCACATGTGAGACATGGCTCCATTCCAGATATATTCATGTGATTGCTGGAATGTAGCCTCAGCTCTGAACACACTCGGTTACGACCGTATGTCTCTCTTTTCTTCTCACTGCTTCTGATAAATCCAACATATTTGACAATGGAAATGGGAGTTTTCTCATCAAGTAGCAGTAATTACATACATGTATTGTATCAGCCTAAGGTATTCTGTTTTGTGTTATATACAGAGAGAGACGGAATAAAACTCATCGTAAGCGCTGTCAAATATTTCATTATTACTCGTGCTATCCACCATGAATGGAAGGAAACGACCTGCAAGTATGTGCTGTATGTAGATGGTGGTGCATAATCATCGCCCTCAGGCCGATTCCACGAAGCCCAAGATGTGAGCTGCTGTATAGCAGCAGGTATAAACACATGACAAGCAATGGAAACTAATGTCAGCGTAGGAGGTCGACTCTGTAAATGCGTGTGGCTTCGCCGCTCCATCTCCCGGCCCTCCCTTTGCATTCCCTCTTCATCACAAGGCCGTAATCGCTCCCATCTCTGCCAAGGCTCCTGTAACACCCCCACCACACGCACACACACACACACAAACCGCAACCTCCTCACCTTCCCTTCACTCCCGACCTCATTATTCGTAAGGAAAGGTTGTAGCTCGTCATCGTGCCATCTGTCTTTCACGTGTTTAGGTCTTGTCCTTTAAACTTTGTTCCAGCAAAAAGCAATAATACTGTATGTTGTTTATTTAGTCATGAATATGATATCCATTTGGAGATGTAACAACAAAATATATATATATATATATATATATATATATATATATATATATATATATATATATATATATATATATATCAGAATCCAAAAGCGATTTTGATTTGACAAAGAGAATCTGTTTTTTTAATTTACATTTTTAAATCATAGCATCTTTGGATCCTATTGCACCCCATGTATCCAGACACATATCCAGTCGGCTTTTATGAGAGATGGACGACAGACACAAAATGGAGAATGTTTGAGGACGCTCAGCTAAATTAGCAGAGTGTCCTCAAATAGCAAACATTATTAACTAGGTGACCAAGAATCCCATGGCCATGACAAATAAAACACAATCTCATCTAATACGGGTGCTATTATAACTAAAAAAAAAAAACATGATCTGTCCTCAGCAATACGCTCTAAATTTTTACATTTGAAAAATGTGCATTCATTAAGAATATTGTCCTCATGAGTGAAGTTGCGTGTATCCCAGCCATCTTTGGGCGACAGCATGCTACACTCTGGACTGATCGCCAGTTCACAGCGTTGTCTATGTACAGCGTTAATTTCTCTTCCAAATCCTTCTCATTGGAATTAGAATCAGAATCATCTTTATTGGCCAAATATGTAAAACCACACGGAGAATTTGAGCTCCAGTAGTATTGCAGCGACAAGCAACTATGACAAGGTATGCAGAGTCTTTATGTAACATCCTTCAGTTCATTAACTCAACTTGTGAGTTCAATTTTCTCCAACTTGAAAGAAAATTGCTACCAAGTTAATCATTAATACATTACTGGAACATATATGCAATCTAGGAAGGTATCTCCAGTATAGTCAGCCATGACCTTGTTAAAATTTGATTGACAGGCAATGTGAAAGCCACCCGTGGTCAATAGCATACTTAGTGTAATGGCTTCTGCAACACTTAAACTCATTTCCTGCGGTTCTTTGTGATTGTTCGCCATTCACTGCCAGAAGCGTCTTCTCTTGATTGTGAGCAAGACACTTAAGGCGACGATTACAAGCCTACACAATGGGCCGGAGAGCAAATCAGCATCAGTGGTCCTACTTGCATCGTCTTCCTTGGAGCATTGTCGGGCATGTCATTTTTTTTTTTTAACTCACTGATGGATTTCGAAGTATTATCAGCGCGCAGTTATAATGGATTTCATCCATTAAATCTCTTGTACCTACCTATTAAACGCTCCTTGACGGACGGCATTATAATTCAGCATCACCAAAGAATTTCCCACTGTTTTTATCAAACCCTTCGGCGTCCTAATTCGTTGTCATAACGAGTCTAAAATTTTAAGTTGCAACATATTTGAAGTCATTTTGCTTCTTGAAGTTGTCTTTAATCACCAAGTCATAATTCTGCCACAGGTACACTGACTTAGTTCTGCAGTTACGCCTAAACAGAGATGTTTAGTCTGTCATTAAATCCTTAAAAAGAGGAATTCCCCACACCATGCGCTATGTCACAAAGTATTCACAGTATTTTCTCTCTGTTAGACACACACACACACACACACACACACACACACACACACACACGAAATGTGGGTAGTAATTATTTAAGCAGACAGAGGTAGATTTATACCCAGAGCTCTTTCCATAATTGAAGAGTTCTCGTCTCTCTGTTTCCACCTCAGGATGCTTAGTCAGCAGCTTTCGAATGAAGCCTGAGGTTGTGTGTGTGGGGGGGGGGGGCTCAGCACCTGTTTCTCACTTGAAGTTGCAAGACTTTTGCTCCACTCGTAGGATGATTTTTGCAATCTAAAAGAAAAAATAACCAACAGCCTGAACAATTCACAACATTTTAATAATGCGTTTGATTGGATCATATTTGCACTGGCATCGTACAAACTGATTCGGAGAAAGCATTGAAACAGATTGCTTGTTAGGAACTAAAATCAAGCAGATGAAATGGAGCTCCAGGATATGGTTGACAAACGCTGTGTGTGGTCATTAATATGGAAGGTGACGCTGAGACACTTGAATAGGTGATGTCTTTCATGTCTTCATGTCTGTCTGCCCTTCCCTATGCTCACTTCCTCTTTTCCCCTCCTCAAGAGGGGGGTAATTACAGAGGTAAAGGGCACCAAATTAAAAGCGCTTAATGTCAGCTGCCGGCAGCTACTTATCCTGTGTTAATATCTGATCCGGTGTCGTGACAATTGACTGTACTTGTTCCTGCCTGCACCGTATGCGTGTGCTGGGACAGTAGTCTGAATATTTTTTTAAACTACAAATCCTTCCATTGTGGGTACAATCGAGAAACCACACCGTGTAATGACTTAAATACACTCGCATCGGACTTGTCCGATTTTCTTCTTGTTTTCTGCTCTCACATTGTTGTGTGATATCACCTCTAGAAAGTCTGCTCCAAAAACGCAGTATGCCGCCAAACAAATTTGAGTCAAACGTTGTAATGTCTTTATTTCTAAACATATCTCCTTCAACCCTTTTGTTTGTCTGCTCCTTTCTATCAGGCAATTCCTCCTACTTTTATTGCAGTGTATCCTTATTGCTATACGTGTTAAATTAACTGGTGTGAGGATTTGGAGTCCTGTCTGTTGAATGAAGGTATCTGAATGTGATTGGAGGAACAAATTGTGGGTGTGGCCGGCAACCAAGTGCAGGCTGGAAAGTAACCTCGGGTTTGGAGGTGAAAGCGTGCACAGCAAGTACTTGATTGAAAAATTAATGACATCATTGATGAACTGATGTCAATTTAGCGCCGACTACAAAAAATAAATACAAAATCTGAAGTCATTGAACCCCTACGATATATCAGATTTATGTTGTAGTAACAATACTGACCAGTGAGAGGCAGTATTGCAGTAGATTATCCAAACAGTCAGAAAATACAAAGAAGGAAATATAGTGAAAAACATGCACACAGATTTGCGATTGTCAAGATTGAACAAGCAAGAAGTGGAAGGGAAAAAACAAATCATTCCGCACCACAGGATCGTCACTCGGAATTATCTTTTCGACACAATCAGGCATTGACTAATTAGGCTAAATGCACCACTTAACACGTAACAATATTGAACCGACGGCATCAACAACCTCAAAAATGCCACACAGCAAATGAACGTTCATTCCTAACCACTTTTGGTCTCATGAAGGCTATGTATTAAGTATAAATATTACTGCAAGTAAAGGTTCAACAATCACCCATGCAAATCATCAAGTGACAGTAAATGTCCAAGCCACTGTGACATATACTGGCTGGTGTGTGCAGGTGCCACCAGACCACAGAAGACAGCATGTCACACGCTGTGGCTGGAAGAACATATGAATGATACATACAGATGACTTTCAGCATTCCTCAGGGAGACAGGAAAGAAGTCGTTTAGACTTCACTTTCTGCGTTTGTGTTGGTGGGGAAGGAAGAGGCTGAAGGTTTGTCCCCCAAAAAAGCTTCTGAGTCACTGCTGGAAGCTTTAAAAAAAACTGACGAGTGAAGGACAGAAGATAAGAGACAGTACTTTCCCGAAAATAACTTGGTGACAGGAACCAGATAAACATATGTCGACACTCGGAGCATGTGTGTATGCGACCGTGTAAGGGGCGCAGGTTAAACATTGGGCCGGTGTTTAGAGAAGCGACTTTGGAAAAGTAGTTATCACGGCCAGTTTACTGACAAAGCCCACAGCTGATGTGTTGGTGTTTGCACCACTCTTTGATTTATCGTGGGCCCGCTGACACCAAGGTCGCCGTGAGTGCGCCATCTATCATGTGTGTGTGTGTGTGTGTGTGTGTGTGTGTGGGGCAAGTGCGGAATATACTTCATATGAATTTAAGATGAAACATTATTCCATCAAATACACTCGTGGAGGTGGTGCTAAATGCTCAACGGTATTAGTCATATGTAAGGTGGTTGTGTAATTTGCACTAATTACACTTTACATCTTATTTTTGGTTTGTTTTTTTGGTTTTTGTTTGCAGAAACAACTACCATGCCTGACACAGCGACCCCTACGCTGCCCAGGGTGGAACAGTCCACTGCAGCACTGAGGCCTGGTAAACACACACACACACACACACACACACACACACACACACACACACACACACACACACACACACACACACACACACACACACACACACACGCAGCCGCAATCTCCATCCAGGCAACCAGCCCATACGAGGCTGCACTTAAGGTCAATCTGCTGATGTCATCGTGCACCGCTGGGTTTCTGCGCTTTGAAGTCTGCTGGAATCAAAAGTCCCTGATGAAGCTCTGTGTGAATGAAAATAGGATCTCGCGGCCACCAGACCTCACATCCTCTCACGCGCGCACGCAGGCTTCACATGAATATGACAGAGAGTGGCTCCTCTCTGGCAAGTCATCTTACTGGAAAATGCTATTTTATTGCCCTTAAAAGTGCATGCATTTGACTTCATGTACCGTAATACATTCGATTCCATTTCCGACAGTGTCCTCGTTTTCGTGAAATATTCATGCTTGTCCCAACTAATTGAATTGTGTCTATGAGCGCTGAACATCTATGAAAGTACAGGAGTATAAAAGCGGGATGTCCCTTTTAAGCCTTTATAGGGACCTCATCTAATGTTCTGAAACAAGATTTTTGAACTTCTACATTATACGGATGCAGTATATTGTCATATTTTTCTGGTTGCATTCCCTATTTTTGCTGACACTGTCACTATATTCAAATGCGTTTGGTAATAGTGCCTTATTATCTTTATGATCAAGTTTTGTTTCCTCCGCTGAGAATGACGGTCCGATGCTGGGACAGGCAATGACAATTTGGGACATAAGCTCAAGTTACCAATTATGGTTTCCTGCCAGCTATACCGCACACAATTTAGCCAAGCCAGATGTCAGGACACATAGAAAGAAAAGAGGGAAGTCAGCGGTCATTGAAATTGGTCTAACATGACGTAAAATATATATTTTTTTTTCTTTTTGTGAAAATCAAACTTGACCGCATGTGCGTGTTTTTGTGTCGCAGCCACCACTCCCTCGCTGTGGGCCGTATGTGACTTTGAACAGAGCCTGTGTGGCTGGTCTGCGGATCCCCAATCAGCTGTCAGCTGGTCCTTGCACATCGCCGGGAGCAGCGCTGCCGGTCATAGCCCACATGAAACCAGGCTGGATCTGACACTGGGAGCAGAGAGTGAGTACAGTACTTACATGTGTGCCAGATGCTTTTTCAGAATGTTCACGACGGATATTTCCATGTATGAACGGGGTGACCCCAGGATACATGGCTGACTCATCCAGATTTCGATCTATTATTCTCTGCCTCCAATCCTTGTAGTGTTAAAACATTTCGACAAACACTGACATGTTCACGTTTAAATGGGCTACATTGTTTTGTTTTTTTTTCTTTTAAAACTGTTATTGTATGTTCAAATAACAATACTTTTGTTAAAACACCCCATGGCTCAATCATTTTAGAACCACTTTATGCACCCGAATGATTGTTGAGCTGAACTGAGCCAGTTTTGAGGGGAGTAGCCCTATCTCATGCAAGTGAGCATCCCTTTAAAAGAGGGCAATGCAACAAAAGATAAAAGCATATAATTAGCAAACAGGCCCACATTTCACACAATGTAAATTTGTAAACTGAGGCAGGGGGGGAGGTTAACGGGGGTGGTGACCCCGCGCATCCACATCACTAAACAGAAGATAAGATAAGATAACCTTTATTTATCCCACACTGGGGAAATTTGCAGTCTACAGCAGCAAAATTGTGGGTGTGTGTTTCATTGCACAAAATAAATGTTTCAGTAAAGAACTGTACACAGTTCAATATAATAGCAATATAAAATATAGCATTAGCAATTTATTTGTAGAATAAATATAATAAATTAGCAATAGCATAGAAAACACAGCATAAGGTGGCTGTGCTATTTACAATGGATACAGGTTAAAAAATATATATAAGATATATAAGATAACAGAGTGTAAATTTAAAACAAAAAAAAAAAGGAACCTTTATGTCTGAAAATGTCAACAAAATCCTCCATACAAGCTCTCCAGGCAGTGTGGTTTTGGTTTCAACAGTCTTTTAACCCTTTCATGCACCAATAATGATAACCTGTAACCTGATAGCATGATAAGCTGTCCACTGTAGTAACCTGAAAGGGTCAAATCTACTTGTAAACGAGCTGTTTTTCCACAGTGTCCCTAGCTACAATCTCAAACAAATTCCAAAAGACCAATGGAACTGTGCCTCTTTAGTCAACTCTCTCTTCTCTGTTGCTCACCAGGTCTTCAATATAAACAGTGCCTGCCAGCAGAATACTGGAGCCATTTTTTTTTTTTTGAAAGAGGGACAAGAAAAAAAAAATTGGCCTGACCCAAAAACTCAATCGATTTGACCAATTTATCACCCAGCTCCAACTTTTCGTGACACTTTTGATTTGTAAATGATGTGCCTTAGCTCAGCAGAGGTTGAGAAACACTTATTTACTCGAGTCACTGATTTTGTGGATACCGTCATCCAGTGCGGCATCCAGTTCATTCATCGTCTCCTCGTCCATCAGTGTTATCACATCTTCTCACAGCCTCTTCCTGTTTCTGTCACTTGTGCTCTTCACGTGTGTTCATCTTTATTAAGACAGCCCGAGGTATCCTTTGCTTTTTTGCACACACACACACACACACACACACACACACACACACACACACACACACACACACACACACACACACACACGCACGGGGCCCACAGCGGTCAGATAAATCAGATGATGGCTCTGACAGAAGTGCAGCCTTAGCTCTCCAGCTCTCCCTGAGGCTACTTGCAGACACAAACACACATATTTAACCACTCAAGGTGGGTCGGCCCACGTATTGAACGCTCAAGAGCCCCCCCGCCCACGCACGGACATGACCTTGCCATATACCGAGGCTTTCTATTTGGTTATCAAAGCCAAACGCTTTCAGGTTGACTGCACAGCTCCGACGTGAAAAGACAAGGCTGCACGCGTGCATGTGTGTGTGAGTTTCTGACTGTGCGAGCTTATGAGAAAGCATATTTGGCAGTAGGAGATAGAGGGAGAGCGAGTTTCCTGTTAGACGGCAACATGACATTAAGTCGTGTTCTACAGCCACATGCGCCCAGCACCCTGTCTGCAAGCCGTCTCCCTATGCAGATCAAAACCCCGCACTTGTCACTGAAAGCTCTTTTGAGCGGCTTTAAAAGCAAAAAGCCCGACCTGAACAGAACGGAGCCCGAGAAAGGGATCCTTTTGATCTCAGATAGGCCGTGACTGAATGTTATACCCTGGTGAGTTTTTCATAGAAAGAACCTCTCCACGGTCGACATGCCTGTAATTGAAAAGCAAAAGAAAGGAGTTTTTAAAGGCAGCAAAAAAGCCACTCACAGCCACTGACTAGGATATCAATTTGAAACACCTCATACATTTGCTTTGAATTGCTTTAGGTCAAATAGGTGTCAGCTCGCTCTGGCAGTCTTATCTTGCCTTTTCAGACCCGAACACTATTTTGCCCTGTAATTGTGTCACTATGTATTAATTATGGCAAAGTTCACACGAGTGGCTGCGAGTCTGATGACTCGTGTCTGTCGACTGGTGGATGTGACCTTGACGTGAATTTGAAACCAAAAAAAAAAAAATGTAGTGCCTACAAAATGTGTGAAATAATAAAGTGCTTGAGTCGAATATAATTGAAGGTGATGCAGGCCGTCGTCCTCGCTTATTTTAATCATTTGAAGGAAAGTACAAAGTGTTCCCCGCAAAAAAATTATCATGGAAAATAAGAACGTCTCAGTAACTAAATGTCCTGGGGTAAAAAACAACCCGACATTTTTGAATTGAACTACGCTGAACTAAATGAACTTCTCAGATACCTTGAGATGCGCCTATAATCGAGTGGATTGAAAAAGTCTCCACGCCCCTCTTTGGTATGTCAATTGAACAGTCACATTCCCGGTCTCAATTGCTTATTTTGGCCTTTCCTTTCAGAACGATTTCAATCTATTCCGTTGAATTGTACAGGTCACATTACTGGTGGAAAAGGTTTTGAAATGATTTCTCCCGGGGTACATTTTTAATCTCACCAAAACATGGCATTTAAACATCAAATGTGTCGACTTCTTATATTCACTGCATATCACGACGCCGAAATCTCGAGAGGATCCCCCGTGCACGAGTGCAGCACCCGCGAATCATCCCAAATACAAACCGCGATACTTATCATTTCACTCGCACACAACAAATCTCTCGAAATGAGCCGCACATCGAAAAAAATGAACACGCATGCTCACGTGAGCAGTAATACACTCCCTCCGAGCGCCTCCGCCTAGTTTGCCCGTGGAGAGTTGTTAATTAATTCTCTTCCTTTGTATCTTGGCCAAGATCAAAAGAAAAGAGAGGAGGAAACAGCAACTTTTTTTTCTTCCCTCCCTCCTAAATGTACTTAATGAGCAACTGTAATTTAGGTCTCCTTTTTAATGCCTCCAAGTAGAGAAACAGAGTTAACTCAGCCCAAATACATTATTCATTTGATGTGATATGTTGTCGCTACCGAAGCGAATGGATGGATGGATGGAGGGGAGAGAGAGAGAAAGAGGGGGGCGGGTCCAGGGGGGCGGATAAAGGTATTGCACTGTATTTGTCTGCATTCATTATAAGAGCTGTGTATGTACAGTATGTGTGTGCGCGGGTGTGTTTCCTGTGAGTGCATGCGCATTTGTGTGGCTGCGGCCATTAGTGGCCATGATGAAATGGTGGTTTCATTTGCGGCTTTGCCACATACCGCAGAAGGATGGTGGTAATGTCCTCAGCTCCGAGTAACCACTTCCAGCTGTGATACAAAGTCAGTCGGGCCTTTTTTTTCTTTTTTTTTTTTCCCCCGCCATGTGAAATGAATTGCTTTAACCGATTCTATAATGACCTGCAATGGGCCAGAAACATACCCCCCAAAAAATAAATATGTACCATTTATCTGAATGGGTGTACCGATAGTAATTATAAGACCCGTTTCTTTCTTTCTGACAGATTTCTCAGGAAACTACCTCCACCTGGACGCTGGGGCCCACACCCAGCGCAAGCGCGCGAGGCTCCTGAGCCCAGAGGTGGCCCCCGAGCAAGGCCCGCTTTGCCTGCTCTTTCACTATCAGCTGCAAGGCGAGGCGCTCGGGAGCCTGAGGGTCCTTTTGAGGGACGACGACCAAGAGGAGACGCTGCTGTGGTCTTTGAAAGGAGATCAGGGGCCTCAGTGGAGGGAGGGCCGCACCATTCTGCCCCAAAGCCCCAAGGAATATCAGGTAGATACTTGAGATTAAGCCAAGGCACCCATTTTGCATGAGAACAATCTCAAGGTAAGCCACCAAACAAAAAAAACACAAAAAAAAGGTCACAAATAGTATGCTTGGTGAAATAATGACAATCACGTCTCCTAACCAAGCATTTATTATCATTGTGAAAGGCGGAAGGTGTGACGCAGCTTATGTACAGGATCTCATTAGAACTTGACATTCAGGTAGGATAGCGCTGTAATCCAATTGATCTCATGCATGCGCTCCTGTACGTATTTCGTCTTTGGCACAGGTGGTGTTTGAAGGTTTTTTTGAGCATCCAACCAGAGGCCACATCCGAATAGATAACATCCACCTGAGCAACACTATCAACCTGGAGCAGTGTACACGTAAGTCTGGAAAACTACTGGACATCTTTTTCATCGCAAGCCCAAAGATTGTCTCTCACCGGAGAGTGAATGCAAGCAAGTCGCAATGAGGAAATCACGTTAGCGTTTGCGTTTACAGACATTAAGAAGGCAAAATAATAACGAAACTAGGCCAGAGAGTGCCGTTGGGCACAATTCTGATTTATCTTTTATTACACATCTCTCTCCTTTAGTTTTCTCCAGCATCATTCCACCCTGTAATTTTTCCGATTCCCCATCTTTCTTCTCCTGGTCTCTCATGTTCCCTTTCCGCTCCGTCTGGGTCATCAGCAAGCCTTCAAACAACAAATGAAAAGCGCCTGCGAGCAACATTTTGAGCGAGAGACTGTGTGTGCGTGACGGTCTGACAAAGACGCGCAAAGTTAACACTACTTTTGCTCGTTTGTTTGAAACAGAGAGAGAGACCTGCAAGGGTTGACTTTCCATATTTTCTCCTATTGTGCGCTCGCCTTCAGTGTGTGATGTGGTGCTACTCGATAACCCTTCACATTTGAGATGAAGCTGTAAACTTTAGCCTCCGTTTCAGTATTTGACATCTACCGCCCCTTTCAAAATCGTCCATTTTCCCAGCCATTCACCGTCATGATTTCCAGCATTGACAAAGGAAACAATGAGTGCATTCAAAAACGCTTTTGCACAATTCTGGAAAGGACTATTTTGAAATTGAGGCACTAAAAGGCATTCGCTCATTCATCCTCCAAACCTCAGCTCACAAAATGAAAAAAAAGGCACACTAAACTGCATTTCTCCTCACTTACTTCTATATTCAAATTAATATAATTTCAGGGTGACTGACTGCACTTGAAGATAAGACGCAGCCGCTAAATTGTAAAAAAAAAAAAAGAGTTGCATATACCCAAGTCACACTTGTCGAAGCTGCAAGAGTCCACAATGTAACATATTGTGAATACTTTTTAGATGTTTTTTTGGGGGGACTTTTAATGACTGTAATTTCTCGAGACTGTCACGCTCACATGTATAGACCCACCGTTTTATGCCAATGCACAATTTCACAATGATCGGAGATGACCTGCGCATATTGGGGAATTCCTTCCTTTATTTGGCTTTTGCAAAGTTTTGTGAGACCAAGCCCTCCGAGATTTGGGAAACGCCTTCACTCTTGTGATCATTCACAACCGAGGGCAAAGGGGTAGAATTGGGATTGGCCCTAAATGTAATCGCGGCATCAAGCTTGTTAGCCGATAAACAATCCATAAATTTGTTTAAAATGCAAGGGAAAACGGAGCAACATGTCATCCGGGAATAACGGGACTGATCACGTACTTGAGTTTTGACTCCTCCCATCATTTATTTGGCAAAAATATGAAGTGCCAGACTCTTACCAGCATTTTGAATTCACTGTACTAAATTGTCATTTAGTACTCATTGTTTACGGTTTATTTTTCTCCCCCACAGAGACTTTCCACCCCATGACTCCTGACATAACAAGTAAGATTCTTTTTGCTCTCCTATGCCAAATGTTTGCTGCCTGCTTGTTGCTAAACTCAAACTGAAGCCCTGCACCGTATTACCTCATCTGTGGACATTTGATATCATATAAAGAAACACAAACATTTCATTCACAAAGAAGCAGATGGGGAAAAAAAACAAATCCATTCCGATGACTCAATTCCAGAACGGCAAAGTTAACTCTAAACATGTACATCTAATTTGAAACTCACTGCAATGTTCCAGCACGCGCCTCAGTGTCAACGCTTCCGAAATTGATTTTCAACGTTTGCCAGACTGCAGAGTCTTCGGTTCTGTCCTATATGAATGGTTTTCATCCCTCAGCCGTGTGTGTGGTGATTGTGAAAGGAATACTGTATCAGTGGTGTTTTTCAAATGGAACGATGGAACATCGTCCGCGGAAAAACAATCATACTCTCTCTCCGCTATCTGATATATCGATATATTTTTGGAATTCCACTTTCAGCCGCACATTAAATAATAGAAACAGTCCTAAAGCGGCACACTGCACAGCATTTTTTTTTCGAGCGAGCAGGTGCACCAATATTGAATTATTATGCCTGGTTATAGCATAGCCTAATGACAAATATTA
This sequence comes from Hippocampus mohnikei, assembly GCA_026261675.1. Lineage (NCBI taxonomy): Eukaryota > Metazoa > Chordata > Actinopteri > Syngnathiformes > Syngnathidae > Hippocampus > Hippocampus mohnikei. The sequence continues at coordinate 7,951,889 of JAKGUB010000106.1, read as the reverse complement.
GCACAGAGCAGTCGCAATCTTTGAATAAGTAAGCAAGGGTTCCATGATGCCTTCAACTTTGATAGAGAAGTGATGATATCCGCCATTGTCTGGGTGTCCAGTCCCGCGGCGCGGTCCGCCTCCCGAGCAAAATCAGCTGGGATAAGTTCAAACTCACGCTTGATCCTATTATGGGCAAGCGCTATTGAGAATGGGTGGATGATGTCACTGGCTTACGTCACAATGTTTCACAATCGCGTGCAATTTTCCACATACTTTTTCTACTCGAGTGGCTACGCCAAGCCTGAATTGTTGTGGATATTGTAGAAATGTGTTCTTCATCATACACACACACACACACACAAAAAATACTGATGTCAGCAAATATAGTACACACGTCATCAACTTGGCATGACAGAAAAAAAAAATCAACTTTTGGCCTTGCTGAGGAACGTCAGGATTTGTTTTCCACATGCCAACGTCTAAACTCGGCAGGAGTGTCTTGAAAAGAAACAAACAAAACACCGATTGTGTTTTTATGCGCCGGCTTTTGTGAGAAAAGATGAGACACATTGTTTGACTGCTGTCACCACGGGTGGGGGTTTGGGGGGGGTGGTTGTTCCATTCCTATAAATAGTCGAAACAAAGGAAGAAGTAGAAAACAAGTGACTGTTCCCTCTGATAGCCCATTCGGGCTCATTAACTCTTAATCATGTTTTAGATTTGAAACGGGGAATGTGCTCTCCAAAGTGTGAAGCTTTTGCATGAGAAATCAATATATTCTTTGGATTGCAAATATTGACATTTGAATTGGTGTCAACATGTGATGGATACGCAGCGTCCAAATCATGACGCAAATTTAATCGGAGATTTTAAGAACAAATGTATACAGTACTGGGCGTGTGTAATTGATTGATAATTTTATTCCTGTGTTTTATTTGAAGGACTCATTACTCTCGGTATTTCAAAATGTCCTTGATGAACTTGACTAAGAATGACTGTGCCAGTTTTTCATTATATCTTGATTGCCTGAGCTCCCACCGACTACGTCCACGTTGACTAGCACCCGCAAGTTTTAGTTCATCGTCGAAACATCCGCTCAGTCGCCGGATGCAAACTCAATGAATCGATCCATCAAACTTTACTTATATAGCACTTTTCATACGTAAAAAAAAAAAAGAAACTCAAAGTGCTGTGCAATTAAAACTTCAAAATGACAATGTGAAACCATCCACAGCATGCCTTTGCTCGCACACCCAAAATGGAGCTAGTCTTCGTCTGCCTCACACCTTTTCTACCTCATCCTCTTCTCCTATTTCCTCCACGTGTCCTCTTAAAGCTGCATTTTCGTAATGCTTTCCTTCATCTGCCCAAAACCGAAAGTCACAGAGCTAACGCATGGCATGAGCGTTTGCGTGGCAATACGCAGCAATGCTTTGGCTGTTTGCATCATCCAAAACCATCTGATGAAAAGAAGCGAAAAGGAATCATGGGTGTGCACACACCTTGCTTGTGGGATGCAGACGAGTTCTTTGCATTTGCATTTGTTTGCGTAGGACCACCCCGGAGAATACGTGACATTATTAGACACGCAATAATGTTCATCACTGTAATGTGCACATTTCTGCTCTCCACTGCAATTACTGACTATTCCCGAGCCAGTTTTGAAAGAACAAGACAACATTCAAGCACTTACCGGTCGTCTAAAAAAATAAAATACATTAAAAAAAAAAATCTAGATGTTTTTTTCCAGTCCGTCTCAGTCATTGCGCGAAAGACTTTACAAAACGAGTTAAAACATCTTGCGTTTGAGTCAGCCAATAATCATGATGTATATTATACTCTTGCACTTGTTTAAATAACTCTCCCAAAAAAATCTAACCAATGTAAAATCTGTCACAATGAAACATGTTTGCAGCTACACCTACAGCAGTAGCTTCTAATCTGGAATAAAATACAGGCCTATATAGCCCAAACCCGTTGGATGTATCATTTAGGAGAGTCAATATAGTTTTCAGTATGTAAAAAGCGGGCTGCACACATACAGGTTATAATTTAACCGATTTTTATTGTATTTTTTTTCCCCTCATCGTGTGCGTTAGTGCTTTTATATAGTGTCAATCATTGGATCTCAACTGTTGTCATCCTGGCACTCACAGTTTCCTATGTTGCAAATTGTTGTGACCCGTGTTATTAGAAGCTAAGAACATTTTTTTTTAAATTTATTGGTAAATATAGCCTCTGAAAATACATGTGCAGTATATTCATCCGTTCGTCATCGAACCGCATCGAACCACCTTTTAAAATGAGTTTGGTCAAAAGCATATTGCTAGCCCTGACGTCCCTCGCTTGGAAGCACAGTAGCACTTTATTTGTTTTGTCAACTATTCGCTCAAGCTCAGAAAATACAAAGAACAATAAAAAGTTGTCGCGGTAGAAGAAGAAGGAACAGAAGAAGCTAGGCTACCTGTATCTGGTTATTTCCAGTTAGCTTATCTACATTGTGGTTAGCCTAGCTACATTGCTGTTGTAAACTCGTCTCCTTGTCATTTTAATGTGCTGAATGACTTTCATCCAACGCAAGTATTTGGTTAGCGTTTAGTTTCACGTCACAATCACGGAGTTGGTGGCTCATCTGGACTAGGTGTGGGCATTCCGTCAGTACTGTTCATCGGTCATTGATGGATGCCCACTTTGCTGCCGAATGACGGGAAAATATTTGACGGACTAAGCACCAACTTATGTAACTAACCGGAGGTAAATAACTGGCCAAGCGATTATAAGAGTCTCCTTGATGTCATGATTTGACGGAGAAATCCTCTATAGATGCCATTGACACGTATCACAAATGTACCCTCTGCGTATCAGCATTAGTATTATGACCATAAATGTCCGCTTAATGCGTTAGGTTTAAATAGGTGTTTGTTTGCCTCGGCTATAAAACTGTATGGTTCTGGTTTTCTGTTCAATTTGGTGAAATTAAAATTTTCAACCATATTTTTTTTTAAACTATTCTTTCCGGTTTGGCTCACTTATGCCGGATGTCGAGAGAGTGAGAGAGATCGCTGGAGTCGCGAGGTTAATCTCACGTGAGGGACTTTTATTATCTTCGATGACTGAGCAGCAAGGCATTACATTTTGTTTATTTATTGAATGAGTATGGAATCTCTTTGTTTTCGTTTTCACAATACGAGTCGTGGTTCTTCACCAGTGTGCATACACTGCTTGTGCTGCAAATGCATGTGACGTGGTACGTTCTCCAACCCCAAGTGGCTGTTGCCGTCGCAACGCCACAGAAAAAGAAGAAGCAGAGGAAGAAGATTTGACGGTCCTAAAATAGTGGTGATGAATTGGAATTGAGCGATGACAAAGCAAAGTTTAAATAACGATGCCAGAGTGACCAACTGACGATGACCGTTTTGGTTTGGTTTGGAATAATGACAGGCTGACGATGGTGGATGGATGCCCAGGTCTGGGACCAAAGACAGACCAGCAGAATTTACTGATGCACCCTCCTCTGTTGAACACAAACATAAGGGCTTGCGATTGTAAATATTGACCAAGTTTAACGATTGTTGGCATCAACACTTTTCCAAGTTTATTGCGGGAGAAGGCGGGGAGGTGGGGTAGTGACACAGGATTTATGATATTTTTACTGACATCTCATAATCAGGCTTTTGCCGCATCAAATTCAGCCCGATAGTTGCTTGTGTTTGTACCCTGCTTTCGACAGGCTAACACATCACAGCAAACATCACAATCAATCTTGGTTTTTTAAGAAGGCAAGACAAAATAAACACGCCGAGTAAAAATTCTAACCCTTTAGCAGACAAGAGCCAGGACAAGCGCTTCTATCATACTCATAAGAGATGCAATTGAATCCAAACTTGCATGCAAGGAGACATGCCACCTACAACCTGATGGCGGCTTTCACGTCAAGGTGATCCATACACAAATGAACGGGCAGTTATTTGCCTCATGGGACTGGCGTCCCCCTCGAGCCCCCAACTACAGCCAACTAGCTTTGTCTCACAGCAAAATGACAATACAGTACATGCTTCTTATCCTCACGTTGAAACAAAATGTTATAATTCATGCAATACATTCTTGAAGTGAAAAGACGTATATTTTCATAGCATAACAAAAGGTGTGGTTCCTGAGCTCTTCTTTGACACCTAAGAAGGGTTTCGCTAATGGTCAATGAAGCTTCTAACCCACCGCAGTGTCGTCTGCATGCCTGCCTTCCACCATCACTGACCCAACCAGTAATGTGTCCTCCTGCCCCCCAGGGGGTGCCATGTCTGGGATGGAGCCCACTGTAGACACGGTGGCGGTGCAGAGCTTTGCCGCCCACTGGTACTACCTGTTAGCGGGAGGAGGCGCCCTCCTGCTGCTGGTTACTGTAATTGCGCCGGTGGTGTTGTGCTGCTGTCGGCACCGCTGGGAGTCCTCCAAGACCGGCGGTAGCCCCCATCAGTCGGTGACGTACCACAACAGTCAACCTCTAAATCATCCGAACCGCTTCTACAACCAAAACTCCAGCTGTAATCTCAGCCATAACGCCAAGCAAAACTCGCCTCAGCCGCAAAGCGGGCCAGGCCTCGAGACCACGTTGGTCCTCGGACCGGACAAAGAGGACTGCCGTGATTCTTCCCAGTGTTGAAATCTGGACCGCCTGACAATCTTGCACTATTTCCAAAGGGCACGAGGACTTCCTGAGTCGCCATTTCCATAAACATGTTGCCATAACGGACTGATCAGGATGCATCTTCGTTACCACTTCCTGCTTGGGAGGATCCGCCGCGCCGACGAGAAAACAACAACTCGCACTGTGACAATTGTCGGACTTGAGATTACTTTTAATGCCCACTGGTGACATCCAGTGAGAGGATCTTTTGACCATCCTGGCCTGAGCTGCCGTACATCAACCTGAAATGGAGCACACCGCGGGACACATTTTGTTCTCACACACAGCACTGTTTTTCTTTTTTTTTTTCCTTCAGTGGAATTCAGAGCAGGATACGTCTGTCTGCTCCACTCTGATCTGTAGCATGAACCCTGCGTGACACCTCATAACCTGTCCGGGTTTCATGTACTACATGGAAATACATTTTCTTTCTCCCCCCCTGGGGGTAAGAAGAAGCTGGTGATTGTGTCTACCAGTGTTTGAGACACACACACACACACACACACACACACACACACACACACACACACACACTCAAAGAAAGGGATGAAGCTAAGACAAATAATCAGAGCAGACTTTTCAGCAGCGAATGATTACAATGTCAAGTATGTTGTTGATGAGGTCTGTCACTGTCAAGTCTACATGTTTGTTTTTTGGGGGGATGTTTTCATCACCATCTTTTGGATGGGGTAATCACCTCTTGTATGATGTCAGACCTCAATGTGTTATATCAAGTGTATTTATTTTGTTTTTTGTTCGAGGAGGATATCGGCCCACATAGTTGCCATTTTTCTCACTTTGTTGGGTGATTGTGCCTTTTCCGCAACTGACTTTCTTCAAGCCTCCAATTGGCTAAAACAGTTTCGCCACTTGTTGCTTTGGTTTGACAGTCTCTAAATAGGCTGTCTTGCGGACAGACTTGTTATTAGTACACTGGTGTTGAGTACAATGACGTGTGTATGTGTGTGCGCGCGCGCTTGGAGGCATGCAATTGTGGACATGGCTGGAGAGGTACACACTTGGCAAAAAAATATATGCACGATGACGACATTACAGCACACGAAATAAACAGCCTAGATATGATTGAAAAAAAATCGCTACCTATTGATGTAAAAAAAAGTTGTGCCTCAGTGTTCATCCTCTTTAACGCCTGTGTCTGCATCTTCGTATGACGGTTGAATGAAATGAACCACAAAAAGAGAATTTTTTTTTCACCTCGTATACATTTTCAGTGTTGTTGGTGTCCGCTTGATTGATGCGTTGGTAAAGGGCAAAACGTTTTTGATTTTTATTAATGAGATGAGAGACCAAGCCTACACGGTGACCTTGGTACTCACAAAGCCGTTAAGCCCTTATCTTATAACTTTGTTGATGCTTCTATTTTTTTTTTTTGTACAGATTCAATTAGATTAACTCCTGCACTTTTTTTGAACCTCGCAATTATCATTGAACATCTCGTCCAAAAAGTTTCCTTTTTGGGGTGATGTCAGTGCTTCATATTTTGAATGATCATCAACCATTTTTAATGACTATCTGTCAATTTTTGAGAGGAGGTGTTGGTAGAAACCAAGACTGAATGTCACATTTTTTTCAATGGATGGTTTTCGTCATACAACAAGTTGGATGCAAAAAGGTTGAGTTAGCCTGAGTTTATTCATTTAAAGAACCTTGATTTTTGAGTGTCCGTTCATGTTAGCGTTTGTGTGTTTGATCACTTTTTGACATTTTCAGTCACATTTCTACAGTGCTGATCACTGATCGATTCCCACGGCCCACAGCTTCGCACTGATTTGGATGTGTTTCATTTTAAAGTCAAAATGCGGCCGCAACGGTTATTTTTGCTTGACTGAACAGGAATCTTGACAATGCAGTTTTTCCTTCTGTGCCTAAGGTGAATAATACTATAGTAGAATGTCCATCTATAAAGCCTTTAAAGGCTTGAGATGATGTCAGAGGTTGAAACGGCCAATGCTTGTCTTTCATTCGTGTTTTTTTATCCTAGAATGATTTTTTTTTTTTTTTTACCTTCTGTTCATTTTGAAATTTATGTCCCGCAATAGTTGTTTGGATGGTTTTCAGGACTTTCCAGCTGCGCAACACCTCATGTTGTGTTTCCTCCCCACATCATTATGTTCATGCTTCAATCCCTTGGCCTTTTTATTGAAACCCTCCTTGTTCTTATTCCGCTTTTCCCCCTCGTGCTGCAAATCCTTCCCGTCGAAAACACAGGAGAGAAAATGAGAGGTAAAAATCTCTCGGCGACGAAGGGCTCCATTAAGTGAGATGGCTTTTCCTCCAAAGGACGGGCTCTGAGATGGAGGGAGATGAAAGCAGAAGAGAAACTGCTCTTTGTGCTTTCTAAAGATAGATCCCGTAACCCCTCTCCATCCCCCATTTTTTTTATGGAGAAGAGGGCTAACAGGGAAGCAGGTTGAGATTTGGACTGACGAAAGGAAAAAGGGCAGCTGGTTTGAAACACAAAAGCCCATAAAAAAGGCTGGCCGCAAAGGACACACACACACCGTCTACGCTCGCACTCCAGCAACACACCGCGGCTATTAAATGTGGCTCATTAAATCAAGATTTTACACCGTGTCATCCTCTGCGGATCCTGCTCGGGCGAGTCAATTTCAGAAAAAAAAAATGCTGTTTTGTGATTGACTCAACATGCATGTGAGTCATTTGGATTTTTCTGCCATGTTAGCCTGCATCCTTTCAGATTGCTCCATCGACCCGCTGATGATTTACACATAATATAGCCTTCGAGCAGCCCCGATCGATAATGGTCTGAAATTCAAATGGAGGAATGATATATGGTCCATATTTATGTGGCCTTCGCCGCGTAGTTTTCGCTTCCCTGCGTTCAACTTTTTTTCTTTTTTTTTTTGGTGAGGTTGAGCAAATGTGTTGCCATTTTTTCTGTGCGTTTTAAATCAATCTTTCCCTTTATTGACCGCAAACCACTGTGAAGTGCTTTAATATTTCTCATTGGGTAATGGAGCTGTTTGAATTTATTTAAAAAAAAAAAAAAAACAGCATTCAGCATTTGTGGCCCTTCAACCAGCCGAGGTCTCTTCCTCTTCATGCCGCCCACTGCAGTGCAAAACGCCAAACAGCCATTTGCTGGATAAAAGTTCTCGTCCTATTCTATTATTCTGTCTTGACTAATTGGAGCCGCGGGGAGGTTTAATCGTCTTCCACGGCGCTGTGTGGAGCGTGCTCAGGGTGGAAGGTAGCCTGAGGGCTTTTAAAAGCCATCATTAGCGAGCATTCGACAGTCGCCCAAAGCGTGTCCGAGCAGCTTCGCTTTTCAATTTTACTGTAACTACTTTATTGCGATTTTTGAAGCCCTGTTTCGATACTATATGTTAAATAGAGTCCTTCCTGAAGGAGAAAGTACAAAAATATTTTGTCTCATCTGATTTGGTTAAGTGGCAATTTGAGTCTTTGTTCATGTGTATTTGGGAAGATTTTGGAGCCGGGACATGTTTTTGGTAGGAGGGCTGTCTTTTTGAGCCTTTTACTCATGATTGAAAGTTCACATTTTTGGAGTGAAATGATTCATCCATGTGGTCTCGATGTCTTAACTGATCCGAATCGAATATTTTTTATGCATAGTTAGTCCCTATCATGCATCTGGCTATGCTTTATTTGTCAGACCCACCAAATAATGTCACTTGTTCTTTACTGGGATTGTTGAAACCGTAACCAATATTTTTTGGGGGGTCAAAACTGCATTTTCTTTTGGCCTGACATACAATATTCTGATCATGTTGACAGATGAGGTTGAAAAAAAAATGGTGAAATCGCTAACATATTTCCAAATTGTTTATTTGAATCATACTTCATTCTTATTTGAATTTATTTCTATCATTAATGTATAATATAATATATTGTTGACAAATATATACAAATGTAACAATATATGTCATCTGATAATATATATATATATATATATATATATATATATATATATATATATATATATATATATATATATAAAATGAATATTCTTAAATGTTCAGTATATATTTTTAAAATATGCTATTTTTATTTTCTTTTTAATTTTTAATGCATGAACCAAATATTTAATGAGAGTGAATTTAGAAAATGACTGAAAAATGAAGACGTACATTTAGGATCGTTGGCTAAATGAATGCAACAACTGCACTCTGAAAACAGTTGGGTCATAAATGACCCTTTTTGACCCCATTTGGGTTTTTTGTGGTCCAACTTTTTTGAGTGCACACGTATCGCCCATACCAGAAGCCAACCCCCTGGGCCATACGTTGCCCATCCCTGAGTTGATTTGCACAGATTTGAATTCCACAACTGTTATGGAAATGTTGTTTTCTTTTTTAAAAGGTGAATTAAATAAGCAGGCAGAGAAAATGCAAAAATCATTTGAAGTCTATACGCGTCTATAAGTTTTATCTTCTATCGATTAGGGGGCGTGTCTCTGTTGTTGTGTAGGGACAGTCATGTCTTAAAAAAAATGACTGCATGAGAATATATGAGATGCTTCTTTTGAAGTGATGAGTTACGCACGATGATTGAAAAGTGGGAATTGATTGGGAGTCCCTCAGGGTGAATAATGCAGCGGTGGGCGCCTACTTGAGCTAAGCCATTCATCAGTGGGCGTCAGGAAGCGTGCTCTTCTGTTTACCGCTCTGCACTTTCACTCGGCGCAGTTAACAAGACTTTATTAACGTCTTTTTGATTTCCTGCTTGGCGGCAATCAATTTTCACTCTCCCACTTGAAGAAAGCCCCCGAAATGCAATTGTATACAAATCTCCACATCCTGAGTTTGAATAAATGAATGGCGGATTACAAGTATTTCCATCAATAAACGCGTCATTTGAAGGCGGACTTTTGCTGGCATCCGTACTTTTCTTCGCCTCGTGGCAAAGTAGTGAGCTGAGATTTTTACCTATTGATTTTTTTTTCCTTTTGGATAGCATTTGAATATTGTCTTAAAGGGGGAAAATACCTGATCTTACTGCGCCGCGTTTGATGGAAATGGAACCTCTGTTTCATTTTATATTTATTTTATACCTCACATTCTGTTTCTGTTATCTTTTGAATATCTATTTGGCTCGATTGAGTATTTGTCAGCCGCAAGTCTGTAACACTTTTCTTTCTCTCTGTCTTGGAGGTTGTGTTTGACTTTGCTTAAAATTGAAGTACAAGTGAGCTTTAAAGCGCCCTCACGAATACGCTGGTGTTGAGATTCGTATGTGTGTGAGTGTGAAGACAATAAAAGTCATATTTTTTTATTAAAAACAGTTTTCTGTGTCTCTCCTTTCTTGCTGCCTTCCAACAACCGGCTGCGTTGTTATTTGTTGTAAAATGGAGGATGTTGCTTACCACACAATGGAACTCGTTTGCTGTATTCTGGTTAATGTTTGGTAATCATGACTGCTATTATTCCCACGACACACTGAGCACAGTCCACCTGATCTAATCTTGTCTCTTTGCGTTCTTAAAATCTCGCATCCGTGATACTTGTGTAATGATTAGCAATCTGACTCTCCCTGCTGCTAAAATGATAGCGCTGCTCTCTTGTGTATCCGTACAGATCCCAGGCCGATGGATTTCGGAAAAGATCCTGACTTCAACAAGCCCTCCATGAATGAAGGTGAGCTTTTCAAGCGCCTGGGGCCATACAAGCAATTTGAGGTCAAAGCCAGAGAGCAGAGCGGGCAGACACACACCCGCGGCTCTGCCTCGAGTCCTCAGCAAGAAAGAAAGAGAAGTGACACTGAAAGACTGACAGACAGATGGATAGAAAATGAATGTGAGAGTGTGACCGAGCACAGCAAGTGTGTGTTTGTTTCATGACAGGCACATTGACTCTCCATCACAAGCCACAGTGCGTATCTGTCAGCTATATGGCTGGATTGTCCATGTCGGAACCATGCTCGAATTAAAAGATACTTAGTCCAAGCATGGAGATGAAAAAACTCGTGCTCAAGGCAGCTCAGCTATACGAGCACATTCTTCATCCTCACTGCGAAGACAAGTCAACACACTGAGGAAATGCGCCCCAACTGAAGAAACTAATTACAGTTGGCGACTCACATCTGCACACCTTGTTTGGAGGCGCCACATACTGTAGTGAACCACAAACAACATGGTGCGATCGTCAAAGAAGCACACTGCAAAAATTACAAAGAGGAAAGAGGAGAAATTTCGTTAACGATGCGCAGGCATTATGGTGACGGAGACTCTCCACGCTTGGCTTTTTTAGCCCCAGGTACATGTGAAATTATAGTTTAAAAACAGCTTTGAGGTGGCCAAGTGGTTTTCACTTGCTACTGTATTCTTTGGCATTTGACTTAGCATGACTTAGATTTGTCCTTGGCTTTGCTGTTCGGTGCTTTCTACCGTCTTTATTACCGATTTGCTTTACTGTTTGTTGTATATGTTAAATTGCTCCATGTACAGCACTTTGTATGCAGCGATGGCTGTTTGAAAGTGCTCCATAAATACAGTTGAGTTGAGTTGCTAGCCGCAAACCTAATTTCTGTGAAATACGATGCAGGTGATACAACATGGCATTTCTCCACAACAGTTCAGTCCATTTCCTCATGTGACAATACCGGCATACTACTAAGAGAAACGTGTTACTTGCGAAGAAAATCTGTGAGCTCCTGGTCATCTCTGCTTGCAGTTTTAATAAATTATTGTTCATATAGTTTGTAACTGTGCACAGCTGTCCGTCATCATCTTTGATGTCTCGGAGTGCTTTTTAACATCTTCTGTCAAACACTGTAATAACATTACTGTGTTGCATATTGGCTTCTTCATTGCAGATCCATTCCCGAAGCACATTAGCACAAATGCTTGCTAACACAAAGGGGCACTTTTACGGTACTTTATTTGACCTTGATTAGTCAGAAGCCAGGATAAAAGTAATGGCTCTCTGCTGCTGCACACTCCAACCAAAACAATAAACATAATGCATTGTTAATTAGATGCCCCCCCAGAGGATTTATCCCACCTAATGCCACCAATATCATGTCACCACCATAGAAACAACAAGACCGCACACGTCATCTGGAGCAATTCAGATTTAGTATTTAGCGAATCGAATGACATCACCGGTAAACGTTTTAAGTCAATACATCATACTCCTCAGCGTTGCTGATTAGTAAATGCGTTTATGTGCGCAGATGTCCACAGACAAGCGTTTTGCTTGTCGACGTTGGCTGCAGCAGGAGTACTCTGCAACGATACATTTATACTCTCGATCCTACTCTCTGTACCTGTACATTTTAAAAAAACATTTATAGTTAGTCTTACTGCAAGCACTTGAAGTTTTGTCCTTAGTAAAGAACGTTTGATTTGTCAAATCAAACTAATTCAATCAAAACGACATGGCTGAGAAGTCATTGTTTATCATAGCATCCACAGTCACAGTTTCAAGAAATGAAATGCCCACATATCCAGTCTTGTCCAAAACAAAAGTGAGTGTGTTGAACACGTTTCTGCATATGTGTGCATTAAATGTCATGACTCCTTGACTTTCTCTTTGCCAATTGCAATACATATTAATTATGAATGAATGAATTTTCATTGAATGCACAGTTGCTTTCCGCAATCTTATTTTTCCCGCGTTCTCTTCTCCCGCAGAATATTTATTTCCCAGCTGGCCCTCCTCCTTCTCCACCCCGGCCTCGGCCAACGCGGACCCCTCGTCCGTCACCCTGGTGTCCGAAAGGGACAAGGACAACACCTGGCTGTACACCCTTGACCCCATCCTGCTCACCATCATCGTGATGAGCTCACTGGGCGTCCTGCTGGGCGCCGTGTGTGCCGGACTGCTGCTCTACTGCACGTGCTCGTACGGCGGCCTCTCGTCGCGCTCCTCCACCACGCTGGAGAACTACAACTTTGAGCTGTACGACGGCATCAAGCACAAGGTCAAGATCAACCAGCAGAGGTGCTGCTCGGAAGCCTGAGACCGTAGAGCGGCCCCCTCTGCCACACGGGCTTAGTACGGATGAAGAAATGTGACAAAGAAGTACTGTTTGTTTTTTTTCTTGGCTCGGATGTATGTGCCGGGAAGAACCGCGATTCGCTCTGAGGGTGTAAACCTCGGCGTCTACGATCCCAAATCTCCTCCGCCTGTAGGAGAGCGCCTGCTTGCTTCTGTTGAATGATTGAAGGGATGAAAATGACTGACAGACGTATCTTTGAACAATCACCCACTGGAAAGAAGCGAGGGAGAAGATGGACGCCCTCACCTGCGACAATCTGAACATTGAAGCCTGAAACGGCAGGTTTTCCGACGGTGACGTGGCGTTCCATCTGAGTGGGTACGCCATGTCCTTAGTACCAAATGAAGACACAAAACAAAGTCCAGCAATGGAGAGTTGACAAAAGAGACGGACGGCATGCTGAAAGCTTAAAGTGTAAACATCTTTCCAAGTGGCCACTGAAATCAACACATATCAAGCGAATGCCTTTCTCCTAAAGAACTTTAACAAATATCCAATGAAGAGACATGACTTTATAGGGAAAATGTTTGGGGGGATTTTTTTTTTTGGGGGTGTCACTTTTTCAGTATGGGTTCTGTATGTTTTAAAGAGTCCATTAGCTTGCCGTAGGCTTGTTTCATCCACCCTCGATGTGCGCGTTGTGAAACCTGTGGCATAGAAGAGTAACGGTGAGTGTTTTTGTTCCGTTTTAGGCTTGGAGGCAAAGGTTGCGTTTGTAAAGCATCTTTCGACTTTATTTTGCATTGTGTTGGAATTTTTAATTTGGCACATTTTCCCATGGCGTGAAACGGGAACAGGTGGAAATCTAACGCGATGTTACGGAGTTGTGCTTTAGATTCTATAGTTTGTCTATATACTATATATATACAGTATATGTATATTTTTGTTTTTCCCCAGACTGTATGATGACACTGTGTGAACTAAATGTCAAAGATGTTTTTGTTTTTTCAATTGCAACCTATGGATTGCCAAAGAGCCGCGTGTCCGCGCAGGGGCAATCGTTCGATGCCCCCGCAGGCAAAGGAGCGTCAAAAAGAGGGGACGAGGAGGAAGAGAACGGATCCCTTCTTGGACACACAATCGAGCCTTAAGCTAATTGCAGAAACCGCTGTATCGGAGGACAGCCATCATGGAGGGCCAGTGCTGGGTGGGGGGGACGCAGATGGATGGGAGGACGCTCACTCATTGCAAGACAGAGAGAGACGGAGAGATGATGCCATGTTTACATGCGGGAGAAGAAACATTTGTCACTAATTAGCCTGCACCCTCATTCAATCCTTTGTCATCTTCTGAAAAGAAACGGAAGAATAGCCGAACAAACGATTGTCCTTCATGTCAGATTTAAAAATGATTGTTTACAGTTATCCATGCATGCACACATAATTATACGATGAGGCCCTTAAACAGTGACAGACCCCTCCAAAAGTGTTGAAACCAGCAAGGTCAATTTCTTTGTTTTTGTGGTACACTGAAGACTTTTTTGAAGACTCCAATCAAAATGATCAACGTTCAGAACGGCAGCTTATCTATGACGATATTTATGTCTAGAAGCGTTCCACATCTCTGGACAGAGCACCTTTTATTTGAAGCCAGTATTGGAATGGCCATGATGAAACAAACCAAGTGAATACCACCTAAAACCTCAAGTCTGCGAACCAGCGACTTCACCAGATTGTTTCTTCATTTGAAATGCTTTTCCAGGCCTTTGCTGTAGCCTCTTTCAGTTCTTGTTGCTTCTGGGGGTTTAACCATTCAGTCTACTCTTCAGGAGGTGAAATACATGCTCTGTTGGGTTAAGGTCAGGTGATAGGCACGGCCAGTCTAAGGCCTTACACGTTTTCCCTCTGAGGAAATACTTGTGTTGTGTTTGCAGTAAGACCCCAAGATACTTAGACAGATCGACAGGCGGATCGGTGCAGCGTCCGCTGTGATGCGGACTTTGTATCGGTGTTTCGTGGTGAAGAAGGAGCTGAGCCAACAGACGAAGCTCTCAATTTACTGGTTGATCTAAGTTCCTATTCTCACCAATGGTCACGAGCTATGGGTCGAATTAGTGGCGCTGGTCGATATATAATTTCCTCCAAATGTGAAAAATGCAGCGTGCATAGGACAAATGAGGGGGATTCCGTGCATGTAAACATCCAGAGAAATACTACGGAGGGTATATATGCAAAATAAGTTGGCAGGCGATGAGGAGGACGTCTGCTCCACCGCAGCGAGCGAGGATTGAGACAGGAATTCTTTTGGCTTGTCCTTTGGGAATATCCTAATTAGCTATTCAGAAGCGGAAATGTCGCCATTGTCTTTGTCTGTCGTGGCGGCGTGCGTGGAGAAAGATGGAACAAGCGTGTTTTTTGGACTGCTTTCCAAGTGCCTTGGAGCATGCATTTTTCTCTCTCTCGCTGTCTCTCTCTCCCACTTTAGATGACTAACAATGGGATACGTATATGTGGAGGCCAACGGTTTTCTCTCTGGGGTGAGAGAGAGTATTTACCTCCTCTGTCTCGATAGACGCACACGGCACTGGCCAGATAACGCAAACTCTTGTTTGTAGAATTTGTACAGAGAAATGTCTTTTTTTTATGTTATTATTATTATTATTTAATAAAGGCTAAACAACTCCAGATGAGATTCAGAAGTTTTGTATGTCAAGTAACTGTGTGTGTGTGTGTGTGTGTGTGTGTGTGTGTGTGTGTGTGTGTGTGTGTGTGTGTGTGTGTGTGTGTGATGATTTTGAGAAAAGTTATTTGGTAAGTTTTTAGATGCTTGTCAGTTTGAAGCGTGCGTGATGATTTTGGGCGAGTGTGAAAAGTTATTTGGTAAGTGTAAGAGGTTTTGAGTGTGTGTGAGATTTGGGGTGTAAAAATGTTTTTGTGTGTGCAGTTTGGGATATTTGATGTTTTGGGTTTTGAGTACGAAAGGTTTTGGGCTGTGAATTTAGAATTGTGTGTGTGTGTGTGTGTGTGTGTGTGTGTGTGTGTGTGTGTGTGTGTGTGTGTGTGTGTGTGTGTGTGTGTGTGAGAGAGATTTTTAGATGCTTGTCAGTTTGAAGCGTGCGTGATGATTTTGGGCGAGTGTGAAAAGTTATTTGGTAAGTGTAAGAGGTTTTGAGTGTGTGTGAGATTTGGGGTGTAAAAATGTTTTTGTGTGTGCAGTTTGGGATATTTGATGTTTTGGGGTTTTGAGTACGAAAGGTTTTGGGCTGTGAATTTAGAATTGTGTGTGTGTGTGTGTGTGTGTGTGTGTGTGTGTGTGTGTGTGTGTGTGTGTGTGTGTGTGCTTTGTGATGTAAAGGAAACATGTTTTCGTGCGCGAGGTTTTTGATGAGTGTGAGGCCACTTTCAAGACAACGTCTACACATCATGTCAAAGCCAAAAGGTAAGTAGAGCTGCATTGAATTGTCTTTATCGCACAAAATTGCATTTGCGAAGAGTGTTTGCTTCTGATAAGTTGCCTATTGTTGATGCTCAGTGAAGTCGCAGATGCGATTGGAGGTATTTGTGTATGCTTCATGCACCACATACACCAATCCGCACACGACTTGACAAGTGTAGATTAATGACAAAGTATTGCCTCCAGGATGGGAAATTAGAATCGGTGCTTTCTTCGTGTGGCTTCACAGTCACTTTGAAATTTGAGGCTGCGGAAATTTGAAGTGCAGTTGTCCCGAGCTGCGCCTTTGGTCGCCACGGTAACAAAAGCTGTACTCTTTGTGGAGCAGGATGATGGAAGGTCGGCTCCCTGATATGAGACTGGCTGCCCCCGTAAAATTGGCTAATTTCTGCATGAAAGAAACTGTCTGTAAATTCTGATATCATAACTTGTCTTTATATTATTTGGATGAGTTATTACAGTATTTTGTATTTATTATGTAAGATCTTCTTGATTAAAACACTTAAGTACTGTTTAAAATAGCTTCCGTGGAGAATCCTTCACTGGTGCCTGCCACAAATATCACAGCAACATTGACAGCGAAATGTTGCTGTGATATTTGTGGCCCTGAAATGGACAAGGCTCAAACGTCATGATTTGATGTAGCCAGCGTAAAAAATTAGCTGCTCATTTTTTTTCCGAAAACGACCATGTAAACGACCATGTATAGTAAGGTGTTTTAGCCGAAAAAAACGACCATGTATAGTAAGGCGTTTTTTGCCGAAAAAAACGACCATGTATAGTAAGGCGTTTTTAGTCGAAAACGACCATGTATAGTTAGGCATTTTAGCGAAAAACGACCATGTATAGTAAGGCGTTTTTAGCCCAAAAACGACCATGTATAGTAAGGCGTTTTAGCTGAAAAAATGACCATGTATAGGTCGCTTTTTTTCAGCTAAAACGCCTTACTATACATGGTCGCTTTTCGCAAAAACGCCTTGTATACATGGTCGCTTTTTTTCGACTAAAACGCCTTACTATACATGGTCGTTTTCGCTAAAACGCCATACTATACATGGTCGTTTTTTCGCCTAAAAACGCCTATGTATACATGGTCGTTTTTTCGCAAAAACGCCTTACTATACATGGTCGTTTTTTCGCTAAAAACGCCTTACTATACATGGTCGTTTTTTCGCAAAAACGCCTTACTATACATGGTCGTTTTTTCGCTAAAAACGCCTTACTATACATGGTCGTTTTTAGCGCAAAAACGCCTTACTATACATGGTCGTTTTTTCGCTAAAAACGCCTTACTATACATGGTCGCTTTTTCGCAAAAACGCCTTACTATACATGGTCGTTTTTGCTAAAACGCCTTACTATACATGGTCGTTTTTGGCAAAAACGCCTTACTATACATGGTCGCTTTTGTGCTGAAAACGCCTTACTATACATGGTCGTTTTTTCCGCTAAAAAAATGCCTTACTATACATTATCGTTTTTTCGCTAAAAACGCTTACTATACATGGTCGTTTTTTCGCTAAAAACGCCTTACTATACATGGTCGTTTTTTTCGCTAAAACGCCTACCTATACATGGTCGTTTTTTCGCAAAAACGCCTTACTATACATGGTCGTTTTTTCGCTAAAAACGCCTTACTATACATGGTCAGTTTTTCGCTAAAACGCCTAACTATACATGGTCGCTTTTTTCGCAAAAACGCCTTACTATACATGGTCGTTTTTGGGCTAAAAACGCCTTACTATACATGGTCGTTTTTTGGGCTAAAAACGCTTACTATACATGGTCGTTTTTTCGCTAAAAACGCCTTACTATACATGGTCGTTTTTGGCTAAAAACGCCTTACTATACATGGTCGTTTTTTCGCTAAAAACGCCCAACTATACATGGTCGCTTTTTCGATAAAACGCCTTACTATACATGGTCGTTTTTCGCAAAAACGCCTTACTATACATGGTCGCTTTTTTCGCTAAAAACGCCTTACTATACATGGTCGTTTTTCGCTAAAAACGCCTTACTATACATGGTCGGTTTTTTTCAGCTAAAACGCCTTACTATACATGGTCGCTTTTTCGCAAAAACGCCTTACTATACATGGTCGCTTTTTCGCTAAAAACGCCTTACTATACATGGTCGCTTTTTCGCAAAAACGCCTTACTATACATGGTCGTTTTTGGCAAAACGCCTTACTATACATGGTCGCTTTTTGCTAAAACGCCTTACTATACATGGTCGTTTTTTCGCTAAAAACGCCTTACTATACATGGTCGGTTTTTTCGCTAAAACGCCTTACTATACATGGTCGTTTTTTCGCTAAAACGCCTTACTATACATGGTCGTTTTTTCGCTAAAACGCCTTACTATACATGGTCGTTTTTATCGCTAAAACGCCTTACTATACATGGTCGCTTTTTCGCAAAAACGCCTTACTATACATGGTCGGTTTTTTCGCTAAAACGCCTTACTATACATGGTCGTTTTTTCGCAAAAACGCCTTACTATACATGGTCGTTTTTTGGCAAAAACGCCTTACTATACATGGTCGTTTTTTGGCAAAAACGCCTTACTATACATGGTCGTTTTTTGTGCTGAAAACGCCTTACTATACATGGTCGTTTTTTCAGCAAAAACGCCTTACTATACATGGTCGTTTTTTCGCTAAAAACGCCTTACTATACATGGTCGTTTTTTCGCAAAAACGCCTTACTATACATGGTCGTTTTTTCGCTAAAAACGCCTTACTATACATGGTCGTTTTTTCGCTAAAACGCCTTACTATACATGGTCGTTTTTTTCAGCAAAACGCTTACTATACATGGTCGTTTTTTCGCTAAAAACGCCTTACTATACATGGTCGTTTTTTCGCAAAAACGCCTTACTATACATGGTCGTTTTTGGCAAAAACGCCTTACTATACATGGTCGTTTTTTGCTAAAACGCCTTACTATACATGGTCGTTTTTTCGCTAAAAACCTTACTATACATGGTCGTTTTTTCGCTAAAAACGCCTTACTATACATGGTCGCTTTTTTCGCTAAAAACGCCTTACTATACATGGTCGCTTTTTTCGCTAAAAACGCCTTACTATACATGGTCGTTTTTTTCGCTAAAAACGCCTTACTATACATGGTCGTTTTTTCGCAAAAACGCCTTACTATACATGGTCGTTTTTTCGCTAAAAACGCCTTACTATACATGGTCGTTTTTTCGCAAAAACGCCTTACTATACATGGTCGTTTTTTCGCTAAAACGCCTTACTATACATGGTCGTTTTTGGCAAAAACGCCTTACTATACATGGTCGTTTTTTGTGCTAAAAACGCCTTACTATACATGGTCGTTTTTTCAGCAAAAACGCCTTACTATACATGGTCGCTTTTTTCGCTAAAAACGCCTTACTATACATGGTCGTTTTTTCGCAAAAACGCCTTACTATACATGGTCGTTTTTTCGCTAAAAACGCCTTACTATACATGGTCGTTTTTTCGCTAAAAACGCCTTACTATACATGGTCGTTTTTTCGCAAAAACGCCTTACTATACATGGTCGTTTTTTCGCTAAAAACGCCTTACTATACATGGTCGTTTTTTCGCAAAAACGCCTTACTATACATGGTCGTTTTTTCGCTAAAACGCCTTACTATACATGGTCGTTTTTCGCTAAAACGCCTTACTATACATGGTCGGTTTTTTCGCTAAAAACGCCTTACTATACATGGTCGGTTTTTTCGCTAAAACGCCTTACTATACATGGTCGTTTTTTCGCTAAAACGCCTTACTATACATGGTCGTTTTTTTCGCTAAAAACGCCTTACTATACATGGTCGTTTTTTCGCTAAAAACGCCTTACTATACATGGTCGTTTTTTCGCTAAAACGCCTTACTATACATGGTCGTTTTTTCGCTAAAACGCCTTACTATACATGGTCGTTTTTTCGCTAAAACGCCTTACTATACATGGTCGTTTTTTCGCTAAAAACGCCTTACTATACATGGTCGTTTTTTCGCAAAAACGCCTTACTATACATGGTCGTTTTTTCGCTAAAACGCCTTACTATACATGGTCGTTTTTCGCAAAAACGCCTTACTATACATGGTCGTTTTTTCGCTAAAACGCCTTACTATACATGGTCGTTTTTTGGCAAAAACGCCTTACTATACATGGTCGTTTTTTCGCTAAAACGCCTTACTATACATGGTCGTTTTTTCGCTAAAACGCCTTACTATACATGGTCGTTTTTTCGCTAAAAACGCCTTACTATACATGGTCGTTTTTTCGCTAAAACGCCTTACTATACATGGTCGTTTTTTCGCAAAAACGCCTTACTATACATGGTCGTTTTTTCGCTAAAACGCCTTACTATACATGGTCGTTTTTTCGCAAAAACGCCTTACTATACATGGTCGTTTTTTCGCTAAAACGCCTTACTATACATGGTCGTTTTTTCGCTAAAAACGCCTTACTATACATGGTCGTTTTTTTCGCTAAAAACGCCTTACTATACATGGTCGTTTTTTCGCTAAAACGCCTTACTATACATGGTCGTTTTTTCGCAAAAACGCCTTACTATACATGGTCGTTTTTTCGCTAAAAACGCCTTACTATACATGGTCGTTTTTTCGCTAAAAACGCCTTACTATACATGGTCGTTTTTTCGCTAAAAACGCCTTACTATACATGGTCGTTTTTTCGCTAAAAACGCCTTACTATACATGGTCGTTTTTTCGCTAAAAACGCCTTACTATACATGGTCGTTTTTTCGCAAAAACGCCTTACTATACATGGTCGTTTTTTCGCTAAAAACGCCTTACTATACATGGTCGTTTTTCGCTAAAACGCCTTACTATACATGGTCGTTTTTTCGCTAAAACGCCTTACTATACATGGTCGTTTTTTCAGCTAAAAACGCCTTACTATACATGGTCGTTTTTTCGCTAAAACGCCTTACTATACATGGTCGTTTTTTTCGCTAAAAACGCCTTACTATACATGGTCGTTTTTTCGCAAAAACGCCTTACTATACATGGTCGTTTTTTTCGCTAAAAACGCCTTACTATACATGGTCGTTTTTTCAGCTAAAAACGCTTTACTATACATGGTCGTTTTTTCGCTAAAACGCCTTACTATACATGGTCGTTTTTCGCTAAAAACGCCTTACTATACATGGTCGTTTTTTCGCTAAAACGCCTTACTATACATGGTCGTTTTTTCGCTAAAAACGCCTTACTATACATGGTCGCTTTTTTCGCTAAAAACGCCTTACTATACATGGTCGTTTTTCGCTAAAACGCCTTACTATACATGGTCGTTTTTTCGCTAAAACGCCTTACTATACATGGTCGTTTTTTCGCTAAAAACGCCTTACTATACATGGTCGCTTTTTTCGCTAAAAACGCCTTACTATACATGGTCGTTTTTTGGCTAAAAACGCCTTACTATACATGGTCGTTTTTTCGCTAAAACGCCTTACTATACATGGTCGCTTTTTTCGCTAAAAACGCCTTACTATACATGGTCGTTTTTTCGCTAAAAACGCCTTACTATACATGGTCGCTTTTTCGCTAAAACGCCTTACTATACATGGTCGTTTTTTCGCTAAAACGCCTTACTATACATGGTCGTTTTTTCGCAAAAACGCCTTACTATACATGGTCGTTTTTTCGCTAAAACGCCTTACTATACATGGTCGTTTTTTCGCAAAAACGCCTTACTATACATGGTCGTTTTTTTTCGCTAAAACGCCTTACTATACATGGTCGTTTTTTCGCTAAAACGCCTTACTATACATGGTCGTTTTTTCGCTAAAACGCCTTACTATACATGGTCGTTTTTTCGCTAAAACGCCTTACTATACATGGTCGTTTTTCGCTAAAACGCCTTACTATACATGGTCGTTTTTCGCTAAAACGCCTTACTATACATGGTCGTTTTTTCGCTAAAACGCCTTACTATACATGGTCGTTTTTTCGCTAAAACGCCTTACTATACATGGTCGTTTTTGCTAAAACGCCTTACTATACATGGTCGTTTTTTCGCAAAAACGCCTTACTATACATGGTCGTTTTTTCGCTAAAACGCCTTACTATACATGGTCGTTTTTTCGCTAAAACGCCTTACTATACATGGTCGTTTTTTCGCTAAAACGCCTTACTATACATGGTCGTTTTTTCGCTAAAACGCCTTACTATACATGGTCGTTTTTTCGCTAAAACGCCTTACTATACATGGTCGTTTTTTCGCTAAAACGCCTTACTATACATGGTCGTTTTTTCGCTAAAACGCCTTACTATACATGGTCGTTTTTTCGGCTAAAACGCCTTACTATACATGGTCGTTTTTTCGCTAAAACGCCTTACTATACATGGTCGTTTTTTCGCTAAAACGCCTTACTATACATGGTCGTTTTTTCGCTAAAACGCCTTACTATACATGGTCGTTTTTTCGCTAAAACGCCTTACTATACATGGTCGTTTTTTCGCTAAAACGCCTTACTATACATGGTCGTTTTTTCGCTAAAAACGCCTTACTATACATGGTCGTTTTTTCGCTAAAACGCCTTACTATACATGGTCGTTTTTTCGCTAAAACGCCTTACTATACATGGTCGTTTTTTCGCTAAAAACGCCTTACTATACATGGTCGTTTTTTTCGCTAAAACGCCTTACTATACATGGTCGTTTTTTCGCTAAAACGCCTTACTATACATGGTCGTTTTTTTCGCAAAAACGCCTTACTATACATGGTCGTTTTTTCGCTAAAACGCCTTACTATACATGGTCGTTTTTTCGCTAAAACGCCTTACTATACATGGTCGTTTTTTCGCTAAAACGCCTTACTATACATGGTCGTTTTTTTCGCTAAAAACGCCTTACTATACATGGTCGTTTTTTTCGCTAAAAACGCCTTACTATACATGGTCGTTTTTTCGCTAAAACGCCTTACTATACATGGTCGTTTTTTTCGCTAAAAACGCCTTACTATACATGGTCGTTTTTTCGCTAAAACGCCTTACTATACATGGTCGTTTTTTCGCTAAAAACGCCTTACTATACATGGTCGTTTTTTCGCTAAAAACGCCTTACTATACATGGTCGTTTTTTCGCTAAAACGCCTTACTATACATGGTCGTTTTTTCGCTAAAAACGCCTTACTATACATGGTCGTTTTTTCGCTAAAACGCCTTACTATACATGGTCGTTTTTTCGCTAAAACGCCTTACTATACATGGTCGTTTTTTTCGCTAAAAACGCCTTACTATACATGGTCGTTTTTTCGCTAAAACGCCTTACTATACATGGTCGTTTTTTGCTAAAACGCCTTACTATACATGGTCGTTTTTTCGCTAAAAACGCCTTACTATACATGGTCGTTTTTTCGCTAAAACGCCTTACTATACATGGTCGTTTTTTCGCTAAAAACGCCTTACTATACATGGTCGTTTTTTCGCTAAAAACGCCTTACTATACATGGTCGTTTTTTCGCTAAAAACGCCTTACTATACATGGTCGTTTTTTCGCTAAAAACGCCTTACTATACATGGTCGTTTTTTCGCTAAAACGCCTTACTATACATGGTCGTTTTTTTCGCTAAAACGCCTTACTATACATGGTCGTTTTTTCGCTAAAACGCCTTACTATACATGGTCGTTTTTTCGCTAAAACGCCTTACTATACATGGTCGTTTTTTCGCTAAAACGCCTTACTATACATGGTCGTTTTTTCGCTAAAAACGCCTTACTATACATGGTCGTTTTTTCGCTAAAAACGCCTTACTATACATGGTCGTTTTTTCGCTAAAAACGCCTTACTATACATGGTCGTTTTTTCGCTAAAACGCCTTACTATACATGGTCGTTTTTTCGCTAAAAACGCCTTACTATACATGGTCGTTTTTTCGCTAAAACGCCTTACTATACATGGTCGTTTTTTCGCTAAAACGCCTTACTATACATGGTCGTTTTTTCGCTAAAAACGCCTTACTATACATGGTCGTTTTTTCGCTAAAACGCCTTACTATACATGGTCGTTTTTCGCTAAAAACGCCTTACTATACATGGTCGTTTTTTCGCTAAAACGCCTTACTATACATGGTCGTTTTTCGCTAAAACGCCTTACTATACATGGTCGTTTTTCGCTAAAACGCCTTACTATACATGGTCGTTTTTTCGCTAAAACGCCTTACTATACATGGTCGTTTTTTCGCTAAAAACGCCTTACTATACATGGTCGTTTTTTCGCTAAAACGCCTTACTATACATGGTCGTTTTTCGCTAAAACGCCTTACTATACATGGTCGTTTTTTCGCTAAAACGCCTTACTATACATGGTCGTTTTTTCGCTAAAACGCCTTACTATACATGGTCGTTTTTTCGCTAAAACGCCTTACTATACATGGTCGTTTTTTCGCTAAAAACGCCTTACTATACATGGTCGTTTTTTCGCTAAAACGCCTTACTATACATGGTCGTTTTTTCGCTAAAACGCCTTACTATACATGGTCGTTTTTTCGCTAAAACGCCTTACTATACATGGTCGTTTTTTCGCTAAAAACGCCTTACTATACATGGTCGTTTTTTCGCTAAAACGCCTTACTATACATGGTCGTTTTTTCGCTAAAAACGCCTTACTATACATGGTCGTTTTTTCGCTAAAACGCCTTACTATACATGGTCGTTTTTTCGCTAAAACGCCTTACTATACATGGTCGTTTTTTCGCTAAAACGCCTTACTATACATGGTCGTTTTTTCGCTAAAACGCCTTACTATACATGGTCGTTTTTCGCTAAAACGCCTTACTATACATGGTCGTTTTTTCGCTAAAACGCCTTACTATACATGGTCGTTTTTTCGCTAAAACGCCTTACTATACATGGTCGTTTTTTCGCTAAAACGCCTTACTATACATGGTCGTTTTTTCGCTAAAACGCCTTACTATACATGGTCGTTTTTTCGCTAAAAACGCCTTACTATACATGGTCGTTTTTTCGCTAAAACGCCTTACTATACATGGTCGTTTTTTCGCTAAAACGCCTTACTATACATGGTCGTTTTTTTTTCGCTAAAAACGCCTTACTATACATGGTCGTTTTTTCGCTAAAACGCCTTACTATACATGGTCGTTTTTCGCTAAAACGCCTTACTATACATGGTCGTTTTTCGCTAAAACGCCTTACTATACATGGTCGTTTTTTCGCTAAAAACGCCTTACTATACATGGTCGTTTTTTCGCTAAAAACGCCTTACTATACATGGTCGTTTTTTCGCTAAAACGCCTTACTATACATGGTCGTTTTTTCGCTAAAACGCCTTACTATACATGGTCGTTTTTTCGCTAAAACGCCTTACTATACATGGTCGTTTTTTCGCTAAAAACGCCTTACTATACATGGTCGTTTTTTCGCTAAAAACGCCTTACTATACATGGTCGTTTTTTCGCTAAAACGCCTTACTATACATGGTCGTTTTTTCGCTAAAACGCCTTACTATACATGGTCGTTTTTTCGCTAAAAACGCCTTACTATACATGGTCGTTTTTCGCTAAAAACGCCTTACTATACATGGTCGTTTTTTCGCTAAAACGCCTTACTATACATGGTCGTTTTTTCGCTAAAACGCCTTACTATACATGGTCGTTTTTTCGCTAAAACGCCTTACTATACATGGTCGTTTTTTCGCTAAAACGCCTTACTATACATGGTCGTTTTTTTCGCTAAAAACGCCTTACTATACATGGTCGTTTTTTCGCTAAAACGCCTTACTATACATGGTCGTTTTTTCGCTAAAAACGCCTTACTATACATGGTCGTTTTTTCGCTAAAAACGCCTTACTATACATGGTCGTTTTTTTCGCTAAAAACGCCTTACTATACATGGTCGTTTTTTTTCGCTAAAA
Organism: Hippocampus mohnikei; assembly: GCA_026261675.1. Taxonomy (NCBI): domain Eukaryota; kingdom Metazoa; phylum Chordata; class Actinopteri; order Syngnathiformes; family Syngnathidae; genus Hippocampus; species Hippocampus mohnikei. Next base: position 7,925,936 of record JAKGUB010000106.1, on the reverse strand, counting down.
CGCCTTACTATACATGGTCGTTTTTTTCGCTAAAACGCCTTACTATACATGGTCGTTTTTTCGCTAAAACGCCTTACTATACATGGTCGTTTTTTCGCTAAAAACGCCTTACTATACATGGTCGTTTTTCGCTAAAACGCCTTACTATACATGGTCGTTTTTTCGCTAAAACGCCTTACTATACATGGTCGTTTTTTCGCTAAAAACGCCTTACTATACATGGTCGTTTTTTCGCTAAAACGCCTTACTATACATGGTCGTTTTTCGCTAAAAACGCCTTACTATACATGGTCGTTTTTTCGCTAAAACGCCTTACTATACATGGTCGTTTTTTCGCTAAAACGCCTTACTATACATGGTCGTTTTTTCGCTAAAACGCCTTACTATACATGGTCGTTTTTTCGCTAAAAACGCCTTACTATACATGGTCGTTTTTTCGCTAAAACGCCTTACTATACATGGTCGTTTTTTCGCTAAAAACGCCTTACTATACATGGTCGTTTTTTCGCTAAAAACGCCTTACTATACATGGTCGTTTTTTCGCTAAAAACGCCTTACTATACATGGTCGTTTTTTCGCTAAAACGCCTTACTATACATGGTCGTTTTTTCGCTAAAACGCCTTACTATACATGGTCGTTTTTTCGCTAAAACGCCTTACTATACATGGTCGTTTTTTCGCTAAAAACGCCTTACTATACATGGTCGTTTTTCGCTAAAACGCCTTACTATACATGGTCGTTTTTTCGCTAAAACGCCTTACTATACATGGTCGTTTTTTCGCTAAAAACGCCTTACTATACATGGTCGTTTTTTCGCTAAAAACGCCTTACTATACATGGTCGTTTTTTCGCTAAAACGCCTTACTATACATGGTCGTTTTTTCGCTAAAACGCCTTACTATACATGGTCGTTTTTTCGCTAAAAACGCCTTACTATACATGGTCGTTTTTTTTTTTCGCTAAAACGCCTTACTATACATGGTCGTTTTTTCGCTAAAACGCCTTACTATACATGGTCGTTTTTTTCGCTAAAACGCCTTACTATACATGGTCGTTTTTTCGCTAAAACGCCTTACTATACATGGTCGTTTTTTCGCTAAAACGCCTTACTATACATGGTCGTTTTTTCGCTAAAAACGCCTTACTATACATGGTCGTTTTTTCGCTAAAAACGCCTTACTATACATGGTCGTTTTTTCGCTAAAACGCCTTACTATACATGGTCGTTTTTTCGCTAAAAACGCCTTACTATACATGGTCGTTTTTTCGCTAAAACGCCTTACTATACATGGTCGTTTTTTCGCTAAAACGCCTTACTATACATGGTCGTTTTTTCGCTAAAACGCCTTACTATACATGGTCGTTTTTTCGCTAAAAACGCCTTACTATACATGGTCGTTTTTTCGCTAAAACGCCTTACTATACATGGTCGTTTTTTCGCTAAAACGCCTTACTATACATGGTCGTTTTTTCGCTAAAAACGCCTTACTATACATGGTCGTTTTTTCGCTAAAAACGCCTTACTATACATGGTCGTTTTTTTCGCTAAAACGCCTTACTATACATGGTCGTTTTTTCGCTAAAAACGCCTTACTATACATGGTCGTTTTTTTTCGCTAAAACGCCTTACTATACATGGTCGTTTTTTCGCTAAAACGCCTTACTATACATGGTCGTTTTTTTATACATGGTCGCTAAAAACGCCTTACTATACATGGTCGTTTTTTCGCTAAAACGCCTTACTATACATGGTCGTTTTTTCGCTAAAACGCCTTACTATACATGGTCGTTTTTTCGCTAAAACGCCTTACTATACATGGTCGTTTTTCGCTAAAACGCCTTACTATACATGGTCGTTTTTTCGCTAAAAACGCCTTACTATACATGGTCGTTTTTTCGCTAAAAACGCCTTACTATACATGGTCGTTTTTTCGCTAAAACGCCTTACTATACATGGTCGTTTTTTCGCTAAAACGCCTTACTATACATGGTCGTTTTTTCGCTAAAACGCCTTACTATACATGGTCGTTTTTCGCTAAAACGCCTTACTATACATGGTCGTTTTTTCGCTAAAACGCCTTACTATACATGGTCGTTTTTCGCTAAAAACGCCTTACTATACATGGTCGTTTTTTTCGCTAAAAACGCCTTACTATACATGGTCGTTTTTTCGCTAAAACGCCTTACTATACATGGTCGTTTTTTCGCTAAAACGCCTTACTATACATGGTCGTTTTTTCGCTAAAAACGCCTTACTATACATGGTCGTTTTTTCGCTAAAACGCCTTACTATACATGGTCGTTTTTTCGCTAAAAACGCCTTACTATACATGGTCGTTTTTTCGCTAAAACGCCTTACTATACATGGTCGTTTTTTCGCTAAAACGCCTTACTATACATGGTCGTTTTTTCGCTAAAACGCCTTACTATACATGGTCGTTTTTTCGCTAAAACGCCTTACTATACATGGTCGTTTTTTCGCTAAAACGCCTTACTATACATGGTCGTTTTTTCGCTAAAAACGCCTTACTATACATGGTCGTTTTTTCGCTAAAACGCCTTACTATACATGGTCGTTTTTTCGCTAAAAACGCCTTACTATACATGGTCGTTTTTTCGCTAAAACGCCTTACTATACATGGTCGTTTTTTCGCTAAAACGCCTTACTATACATGGTCGTTTTTTAAAAACGCTAAAAACGCCTTACTATACATGGTCGTTTTTTCGCTAAAACGCCTTACTATACATGGTCGTTTTTCGCTAAAACGCCTTACTATACATGGTCGTTTTTTCGCTAAAACGCCTTACTATACATGGTCGTTTTTTCGCTAAAAACGCCTTACTATACATGGTCGTTTTTTCGCTAAAACGCCTTACTATACATGGTCGTTTTTCGCTAAAACGCCTTACTATACATGGTCGTTTTTTTCGGCTAAAACGCCTTACTATACATGGTCGTTTTTTCGCTAAAACGCCTTACTATACATGGTCGTTTTTTCGCTAAAAACGCCTTACTATACATGGTCGTTTTTCGCTAAAACGCCTTACTATACATGGTCGTTTTTTCGCTAAAACGCCTTACTATACATGGTCGTTTTTTCGCTAAAACGCCTTACTATACATGGTCGTTTTTTCGCTAAAACGCCTTACTATACATGGTCGTTTTTTCGCTAAAACGCCTTACTATACATGGTCGTTTTTTCGCTAAAACGCCTTACTATACATGGTCGTTTTTTCGCTAAAAACGCCTTACTATACATGGTCGTTTTTTCGCTAAAAACGCCTTACTATACATGGTCGTTTTTTCGCTAAAAACGCCTTACTATACATGGTCGTTTTTTCGCTAAAACGCCTTACTATACATGGTCGTTTTTTCGCTAAAAACGCCTTACTATACATGGTCGTTTTTTCGCTAAAACGCCTTACTATACATGGTCGTTTTTTCGCTAAAACGCCTTACTATACATGGTCGTTTTTTCGCTAAAAACGCCTTACTATACATGGTCGTTTTTTCGCTAAAAACGCCTTACTATACATGGTCGTTTTTTCGCTAAAACGCCTTACTATACATGGTCGTTTTTTCGCTAAAACGCCTTACTATACATGGTCGTTTTTTCGCTAAAACGCCTTACTATACATGGTCGTTTTTTCGCTAAAACGCCTTACTATACATGGTCGTTTTTTCGCTAAAAACGCCTTACTATACATGGTCGTTTTTTCGCTAAAAACGCCTTACTATACATGGTCGTTTTTCGCTAAAAACGCCTTACTATACATGGTCGTTTTTTCGCTAAAACGCCTTACTATACATGGTCGTTTTTTTCGCTAAAACGCCTTACTATACATGGTCGTTTTTTCGCTAAAACGCCTTACTATACATGGTCGTTTTTTCGCTAAAAACGCCTTACTATACATGGTCGTTTTTTCGCTAAAACGCCTTACTATACATGGTCGTTTTTTCGCTAAAACGCCTTACTATACATGGTCGTTTTTCGCTAAAAACGCCTTACTATACATGGTCGTTTTTTCGCTAAAACGCCTTACTATACATGGTCGTTTTTTCGCTAAAACGCCTTACTATACATGGTCGTTTTTTCGCTAAAACGCCTTACTATACATGGTCGTTTTTTCGCTAAAACGCCTTACTATACATGGTCGTTTTTTCGCTAAAAACGCCTTACTATACATGGTCGTTTTTTTCGCTAAAACGCCTTACTATACATGGTCGTTTTTTCGCTAAAACGCCTTACTATACATGGTCGTTTTTTCGCTAAAAACGCCTTACTATACATGGTCGTTTTTTCGCTAAAACGCCTTACTATACATGGTCGTTTTTTCGCTAAAACGCCTTACTATACATGGTCGTTTTTTTTCGCTAAAAACGCCTTACTATACATGGTCGTTTTTTCGCTAAAACGCCTTACTATACATGGTCGTTTTTTCGCTAAAAACGCCTTACTATACATGGTCGTTTTTTCGCTAAAAACGCCTTACTATACATGGTCGTTTTTTCGCTAAAACGCCTTACTATACATGGTCGTTTTTTCGCTAAAACGCCTTACTATACATGGTCGTTTTTTCGCTAAAAACGCCTTACTATACATGGTCGTTTTTTCGCTAAAAACGCCTTACTATACATGGTCGTTTTTCGCTAAAAACGCCTTACTATACATGGTCGTTTTTTTTACGCTAAAACGCCTTACTATACATGGTCGTTTTTTCGCTAAAACGCCTTACTATACATGGTCGTTTTTTCGCTAAAACGCCTTACTATACATGGTCGTTTTTTCGCTAAAAACGCCTTACTATACATGGTCGTTTTTTCGCTAAAACGCCTTACTATACATGGTCGTTTTTTCGCTAAAAACGCCTTACTATACATGGTCGTTTTTTCGCTAAAACGCCTTACTATACATGGTCGTTTTTTCGCTAAAAACGCCTTACTATACATGGTCGTTTTTTCGCTAAAACGCCTTACTATACATGGTCGTTTTTTCGCTAAAACGCCTTACTATACATGGTCGTTTTTTCGCTAAAAACGCCTTACTATACATGGTCGTTTTTTCGCTAAAAACGCCTTACTATACATGGTCGTTTTTCGCTAAAACGCCTTACTATACATGGTCGTTTTTCGCTAAAACGCCTTACTATACATGGTCGTTTTTTCGCTAAAACGCCTTACTATACATGGTCGTTTTTTCGCTAAAACGCCTTACTATACATGGTCGTTTTTTCGCTAAAAACGCCTTACTATACATGGTCGTTTTTTCGCTAAAACGCCTTACTATACATGGTCGTTTTTTCGCTAAAACGCCTTACTATACATGGTCGTTTTTTCGCTAAAAACGCCTTACTATACATGGTCGTTTTTTCGCTAAAACGCCTTACTATACATGGTCGTTTTTTCGCTAAAAACGCCTTACTATACATGGTCGTTTTTTCGCTAAAACGCCTTACTATACATGGTCGTTTTTTCGCTAAAACGCCTTACTATACATGGTCGTTTTTTCGCTAAAAACGCCTTACTATACATGGTCGTTTTTTCGCTTAAACATGGTCGCCTTACTATACATGGTCGTTTTTTCGCTAAAACGCCTTACTATACATGGTCGTTTTTTCGCTAAAACGCCTTACTATACATGGTCGTTTTTTCGCTAAAACGCCTTACTATACATGGTCGTTTTTTTTCGCTAAAACGCCTTACTATACATGGTCGTTTTTTCGCTAAAACGCCTTACTATACATGGTCGTTTTTTCGCTAAAACGCCTTACTATACATGGTCGTTTTTTCGCTAAAAACGCCTTACTATACATGGTCGTTTTTTCGCTAAAACGCCTTACTATACATGGTCGTTTTTTCGCTAAAACGCCTTACTATACATGGTCGTTTTTTCGCTAAAACGCCTTACTATACATGGTCGTTTTTTCGCTAAAAACGCCTTACTATACATGGTCGTTTTTCGCTAAAACGCCTTACTATACATGGTCGTTTTTTCGCTAAAACGCCTTACTATACATGGTCGTTTTTTCGCTAAAACGCCTTACTATACATGGTCGTTTTTCGCTAAAACGCCTTACTATACATGGTCGTTTTTTCGCTAAAACGCCTTACTATACATGGTCGTTTTTTCGCTAAAACGCCTTACTATACATGGTCGTTTTTCGCTAAAAACGCCTTACTATACATGGTCGTTTTTTCGCTAAAAACGCCTTACTATACATGGTCGTTTTTCGCTAAAACGCCTTACTATACATGGTCGTTTTTTCGCTAAAACGCCTTACTATACATGGTCGTTTTTTCGCTAAAACGCCTTACTATACATGGTCGTTTTTTCGCTAAAACGCCTTACTATACATGGTCGTTTTTTCGCTAAAACGCCTTACTATACATGGTCGTTTTTTCGCTAAAACGCCTTACTATACATGGTCGTTTTTCGCTAAAACGCCTTACTATACATGGTCGTTTTTTCGCTAAAACGCCTTACTATACATGGTCGTTTTTTTCGCTAAAACGCCTTACTATACATGGTCGTTTTTTCGCTAAAACGCCTTACTATACATGGTCGTTTTTCGCTAAAAACGCCTTACTATACATGGTCGTTTTTTCGCTAAAACGCCTTACTATACATGGTCGTTTTTTCGCTAAAAACGCCTTACTATACATGGTCGTTTTTTCGCTAAAAACGCCTTACTATACATGGTCGTTTTTTCGCTAAAACGCCTTACTATACATGGTCGTTTTTTTCGCTAAAAACGCCTTACTATACATGGTCGTTTTTTCGCTTACTATACATGCCGTTTTTCGCTAAAAACGCCTTACTATACATGGTCGTTTTTTCGCTAAAACGCCTTACTATACATGGTCGTTTTTTTTTCGCTAAAACGCTAAAACGCCTTACTATACATGGTCGTTTTTTCGCTAAAAACGCCTTACTATACATGGTCGTTTTTCGCTAAAACGCCTTACTATACATGGTCGTTTTTTCGCTAAAACGCCTTACTATACATGGTCGTTTTTTCGCTAAAACGCCTTACTATACATGGTCGTTTTTTTTCGCTAAAACGCCTTACTATACATGGTCGTTTTTTCGCTAAAACGCCTTACTATACATGGTCGTTTTTTCGCTAAAAACGCCTTACTATACATGGTCGTTTTTTCGCTAAAACGCCTTACTATACATGGTCGTTTTTTCGCTAAAACGCCTTACTATACATGGTCGTTTTTTCGCTAAAACGCCTTACTATACATGGTCGTTTTTTCGCTAAAACGCCTTACTATACATGGTCGTTTTTTCGCTAAAAACGCCTTACTATACATGGTCGTTTTTTCGCTAAAACGCCTTACTATACATGGTCGTTTTTTCGCTAAAACGCCTTACTATACATGGTCGTTTTTTTTCGCTAAAACGCCTTACTATACATGGTCGTTTTTTTCGCTAAAACGCCTTACTATACATGGTCGTTTTTTTCGCTAAAACGCCTTACTATACATGGTCGTTTTTTCGCTAAAAACGCCTTACTATACATGGTCGTTTTTTTCGCTAAAAACGCCTTACTATACATGGTCGTTTTTTCGCTAAAACGCCTTACTATACATGGTCGTTTTTTCGCTAAAAACGCCTTACTATACATGGTCGTTTTTTCGCTAAAACGCCTTACTATACATGGTCGTTTTTTCGCTAAAAACGCCTTACTATACATGGTCGTTTTTTCGCTAAAAACGCCTTACTATACATGGTCGTTTTTTCGCTAAAACGCCTTACTATACATGGTCGTTTTTTCGCTAAAAACGCCTTACTATACATGGTCGTTTTTTCGCTAAAACGCCTTACTATACATGGTCGTTTTTCGCTAAAACGCCTTACTATACATGGTCGTTTTTTCGCTAAAACGCCTTACTATACATGGTCGTTTTTTCGCTAAAACGCCTTACTATACATGGTCGTTTTTTCGCTAAAACGCCTTACTATACATGGTCGTTTTTCGCTAAAACGCCTTACTATACATGGTCGTTTTTTTCGCTAAAACGCCTTACTATACATGGTCGTTTTTTCGCTAAAAACGCCTTACTATACATGGTCGTTTTTTTCGCTAAAAACGCCTTACTATACATGGTCGTTTTTTCGCTAAAACGCCTTACTATACATGGTCGTTTTTTCGCTAAAACGCCTTACTATACATGGTCGTTTTTTCGCTAAAACGCCTTACTATACATGGTCGTTTTTTCGCTAAAACGCCTTACTATACATGGTCGTTTTTTTCGCTAAAACGCCTTACTATACATGGTCGTTTTTTCGCTAAAAACGCCTTACTATACATGGTCGTTTTTTCGCTAAAACGCCTTACTATACATGGTCGTTTTTTCGCTAAAACGCCTTACTATACATGGTCGTTTTTTCGCTAAAACGCCTTACTATACATGGTCGTTTTTTCGCTAAAAACGCCTTACTATACATGGTCGTTTTTTTCGCTAAAACGCCTTACTATACATGGTCGTTTTTCGCTAAAACGCCTTACTATACATGGTCGTTTTTCGCTAAAACGCCTTACTATACATGGTCGTTTTTTCGCTAAAACGCCTTACTATACATGGTCGTTTTTTCGCTAAAACGCCTTACTATACATGGTCGTTTTTTCGCTAAAAACGCCTTACTATACATGGTCGTTTTTTCGCTAAAACGCCTTACTATACATGGTCGTTTTTTCGCTAAAACGCCTTACTATACATGGTCGTTTTTTCGCTAAAAACGCCTTACTATACATGGTCGTTTTTTCGCTAAAACGCCTTACTATACATGGTCGTTTTTTCGCTAAAACGCCTTACTATACATGGTCGTTTTTTCGCTAAAACGCCTTACTATACATGGTCGTTTTTTCGCTAAAAACGCCTTACTATACATGGTCGTTTTTTCGCTAAAACGCCTTACTATACATGGTCGTTTTTTCGCTAAAAACGCCTTACTATACATGGTCGTTTTTTTTAAAACGCTAAAAACGCCTTACTATACATGGTCGTTTTTTTCGCTAAAAACGCCTTACTATACATGGTCGTTTTTCGCTAAAACGCCTTACTATACATGGTCGTTTTTTCGCTAAAACGCCTTACTATACATGGTCGTTTTTTCGCTAAAACGCCTTACTATACATGGTCGTTTTTTCGCTAAAAACGCCTTACTATACATGGTCGTTTTTTCGCTAAAACGCCTTACTATACATGGTCGTTTTTTCGCTAAAACGCCTTACTATACATGGTCGTTTTTCGCTAAAACGCCTTACTATACATGGTCGTTTTTTCGCTAAAAACGCCTTACTATACATGGTCGTTTTTTCGCTAAAACGCCTTACTATACATGGTCGTTTTTTCGCTAAAACGCCTTACTATACATGGTCGTTTTTTCGCTAAAACGCCTTACTATACATGGTCGTTTTTTCGCTAAAAACGCCTTACTATACATGGTCGTTTTTTCGCTAAAACGCCTTACTATACATGGTCGTTTTTTCGCTAAAAACGCCTTACTATACATGGTCGTTTTTTCGCTAAAACGCCTTACTATACATGGTCGTTTTTTCGCTAAAAACGCCTTACTATACATGGTCGTTTTTTCGCTAAAACGCCTTACTATACATGGTCGTTTTTTCGCTAAAAACGCCTTACTATACATGGTCGTTTTTTTCGCTAAAACGCCTTACTATACATGGTCGTTTTTTCGCTAAAACGCCTTACTATACATGGTCGTTTTTTCGCTAAAACGCCTTACTATACATGGTCGTTTTTTCGCTAAAAACGCCTTACTATACATGGTCGTTTTTTCGCTAAAAACGCCTTACTATACATGGTCGTTTTTTTTCGCTAAAACGCCTTACTATACATGGTCGTTTTTTCGCTAAAAACGCCTTACTATACATGGTCGTTTTTTCGCTAAAAACGCCTTACTATACATGGTCGTTTTTTCGCTAAAACGCCTTACTATACATGGTCGTTTTTTCGCTAAAACGCCTTACTATACATGGTCGTTTTTTCGCTAAAAACGCCTTACTATACATGGTCGTTTTTCGCTAAAACGCCTTACTATACATGGTCGTTTTTTCGCTAAAACGCCTTACTATACATGGTCGTTTTTTCGCTAAAACGCCTTACTATACATGGTCGTTTTTTCGCTAAAACGCCTTACTATACATGGTCGTTTTTTCGCTAAAACGCCTTACTATACATGGTCGTTTTTTCGCTAAAACGCCTTACTATACATGGTCGTTTTTTCGCTAAAAACGCCTTACTATACATGGTCGTTTTTTCGCTAAAACGCCTTACTATACATGGTCGTTTTTTCGCTAAAAACGCCTTACTATACATGGTCGTTTTTTCGCTAAAAACGCCTTACTATACATGGTCGTTTTTTCGCTAAAACGCCTTACTATACATGGTCGTTTTTTCGCTAAAAACGCCTTACTATACATGGTCGTTTTTCGCTAAAACGCCTTACTATACATGGTCGTTTTTCGCTAAAAACGCCTTACTATACATGGTCGTTTTTTCGCTAAAACGCCTTACTATACATGGTCGTTTTTTCGCTAAAACGCCTTACTATACATGGTCGTTTTTTTCGCTAAAACGCCTTACTATACATGGTCGTTTTTTCGCTAAAAACGCCTTACTATACATGGTCGTTTTTTCGCTAAAACGCCTTACTATACATGGTCGTTTTTTCGCTAAAACGCCTTACTATACATGGTCGTTTTTTCGCTAAAACGCCTTACTATACATGGTCGTTTTTTCGCTAAAACGCCTTACTATACATGGTCGTTTTTTCGCTAAAACGCCTTACTATACATGGTCGTTTTTTTCGCTAAAACGCCTTACTATACATGGTCGTTTTTTCGCTAAAACGCCTTACTATACATGGTCGTTTTTTCGCTAAAACGCCTTACTATACATGGTCGTTTTTTCGCTAAAACGCCTTACTATACATGGTCGTTTTTTCGCTAAAACGCCTTACTATACATGGTCGTTTTTTCGCTAAAAACGCCTTACTATACATGGTCGTTTTTTCGCTAAAACGCCTTACTATACATGGTCGTTTTTTCGCTAAAAACGCCTTACTATACATGGTCGTTTTTTCGCTAAAACGCCTTACTATACATGGTCGTTTTTTCGCTAAAAACGCCTTACTATACATGGTCGTTTTTTCGCTAAAACGCCTTACTATACATGGTCGTTTTTTTTCGCTAAAAACGCCTTACTATACATGGTCGTTTTTTCGCTAAAACGCCTTACTATACATGGTCGTTTTTTCGCTAAAACGCCTTACTATACATGGTCGTTTTTTCGCTAAAACGCCTTACTATACATGGTCGTTTTTTCGCTAAAAACGCCTTACTATACATGGTCGTTTTTTCGCTAAAAACGCCTTACTATACATGGTCGTTTTTTCGCTAAAACGCCTTACTATACATGGTCGTTTTTTCGCTAAAACGCCTTACTATACATGGTCGTTTTTTCGCTAAAACGCCTTACTATACATGGTCGTTTTTTCGCTAAAACGCCTTACTATACATGGTCGTTTTTTCGCTAAAAACGCCTTACTATACATGGTCGTTTTTTCGCTAAAAACGCCTTACTATACATGGTCGTTTTTTCGCTAAAACGCCTTACTATACATGGTCGTTTTTTCGCTAAAAACGCCTTACTATACATGGTCGTTTTTTCGCTAAAACGCCTTACTATACATGGTCGTTTTTCGCTAAAAACGCCTTACTATACATGGTCGTTTTTTCGCTAAAAACGCCTTACTATACATGGTCGTTTTTTCGCTAAAACGCCTTACTATACATGGTCGTTTTTTCGCTAAAACGCCTTACTATACATGGTCGTTTTTTCGCTAAAAACGCCTTACTATACATGGTCGTTTTTTCGCTAAAACGCCTTACTATACATGGTCGTTTTTTTCGCTAAAACGCCTTACTATACATGGTCGTTTTTTCGCTAAAAACGCCTTACTATACATGGTCGTTTTTTTCGCTAAAACGCCTTACTATACATGGTCGTTTTTTCGCTAAAACGCCTTACTATACATGGTCGTTTTTTCGCTAAAACGCCTTACTATACATGGTCGTTTTTTCGCTAAAACGCCTTACTATACATGGTCGTTTTTTCGCTAAAAACGCCTTACTATACATGGTCGTTTTTTCGCTAAAACGCCTTACTATACATGGTCGTTTTTTCGCTAAAAACGCCTTACTATACATGGTCGTTTTTTCGCTAAAACGCCTTACTATACATGGTCGTTTTTTCGCTAAAACGCCTTACTATACATGGTCGTTTTTTCGCTAAAACGCCTTACTATACATGGTCGTTTTTTTTCGCTAAAAACGCCTTACTATACATGGTCGTTTTTTCGCTAAAAACGCCTTACTATACATGGTCGTTTTTTCGCTAAAACGCCTTACTATACATGGTCGTTTTTTTCGCTAAAACGCCTTACTATACATGGTCGTTTTTTCGCTAAAAACGCCTTACTATACATGGTCGTTTTTTCGCTAAAACGCCTTACTATACATGGTCGTTTTTTCGCTAAAAACGCCTTACTATACATGGTCGTTTTTTCGCTAAAACGCCTTACTATACATGGTCGTTTTTTCGCTAAAACGCCTTACTATACATGGTCGTTTTTTCGCTAAAAACGCCTTACTATACATGGTCGTTTTTTCGCTAAAACGCCTTACTATACATGGTCGTTTTTTCGCTAAAAACGCCTTACTATACATGGTCGTTTTTTCGCTAAAAACGCCTTACTATACATGGTCGTTTTTTCGCTAAAAACGCCTTACTATACATGGTCGTTTTTTCGCTAAAACGCCTTACTATACATGGTCGTTTTTTCGCTAAAACGCCTTACTATACATGGTCGTTTTTTTAAAACGCCTTACTATACGCTAAAAACGCCTTACTATACATGGTCGTTTTTTCGCTAAAACGCCTTACTATACATGGTCGTTTTTTCGCTAAAACGCCTTACTATACATGGTCGTTTTTTCGCTAAAAACGCCTTACTATACATGGTCGTTTTTTCGCTAAAAACGCCTTACTATACATGGTCGTTTTTTCGCTAAAACGCCTTACTATACATGGTCGTTTTTTCGCTAAAACGCCTTACTATACATGGTCGTTTTTTCGCTAAAACGCCTTACTATACATGGTCGTTTTTTCGCTAAAACGCCTTACTATACATGGTCGTTTTTTCGCTAAAAACGCCTTACTATACATGGTCGTTTTTCGCTAAAACGCCTTACTATACATGGTCGTTTTTTCGCTAAAAACGCCTTACTATACATGGTCGTTTTTTCGCTAAAACGCCTTACTATACATGGTCGTTTTTTTCGCTAAAACGCCTTACTATACATGGTCGTTTTTTCGCTAAAACGCCTTACTATACATGGTCGTTTTTTCGCTAAAACGCCTTACTATACATGGTCGTTTTTTCGCTAAAACGCCTTACTATACATGGTCGTTTTTTCGCTAAAACGCCTTACTATACATGGTCGTTTTTTCGCTAAAACGCCTTACTATACATGGTCGTTTTTTCGCTAAAAACGCCTTACTATACATGGTCGTTTTTTCGCTAAAACGCCTTACTATACATGGTCGTTTTTTCGCTAAAACGCCTTACTATACATGGTCGTTTTTTCGCTAAAACGCCTTACTATACATGGTCGTTTTTTCGCTAAAACGCCTTACTATACATGGTCGTTTTTTCGCTAAAACGCCTTACTATACATGGTCGTTTTTTCGCTAAAACGCCTTACTATACATGGTCGTTTTTTCGCTAAAACGCCTTACTATACATGGTCGTTTTTTCGCTAAAAACGCCTTACTATACATGGTCGTTTTTTCGCTAAAACGCCTTACTATACATGGTCGTTTTTTCGCTAAAAACGCCTTACTATACATGGTCGTTTTTTTTTCGCTAAAACGCTAAAACGCCTTACTATACATGGTCGTTTTTTTTCGCTAAAAACGCCTTACTATACATGGTCGTTTTTTCGCTAAAACGCCTTACTATACATGGTCGTTTTTTCGCTAAAAACGCCTTACTATACATGGTCGTTTTTTCGCTAAAACGCCTTACTATACATGGTCGTTTTTTCGCTAAAACGCCTTACTATACATGGTCGTTTTTTCGCTAAAACGCCTTACTATACATGGTCGTTTTTTCGCTAAAACGCCTTACTATACATGGTCGTTTTTTCGCTAAAACGCCTTACTATACATGGTCGTTTTTTCGCTAAAAACGCCTTACTATACATGGTCGTTTTTTCGCTAAAACGCCTTACTATACATGGTCGTTTTTTCGCTAAAACGCCTTACTATACATGGTCGTTTTTTCGCTAAAACGCCTTACTATACATGGTCGTTTTTTTCGCTAAAACGCCTTACTATACATGGTCGTTTTTCGCTAAAACGCCTTACTATACATGGTCGTTTTTTCGCTAAAACGCCTTACTATACATGGTCGTTTTTTCGCTAAAACGCCTTACTATACATGGTCGTTTTTTCGCTAAAAACGCCTTACTATACATGGTCGTTTTTTCGCTAAAACGCCTTACTATACATGGTCGTTTTTTCGCTAAAACGCCTTACTATACATGGTCGTTTTTTCGCTAAAAACGCCTTACTATACATGGTCGTTTTTTTCGCTAAAACGCCTTACTATACATGGTCGTTTTTTTCGCTAAAACGCCTTACTATACATGGTCGTTTTTTCGCTAAAACGCCTTACTATACATGGTCGTTTTTTCGCTAAAAACGCCTTACTATACATGGTCGTTTTTTCGCTAAAACGCCTTACTATACATGGTCGTTTTTTCGCTAAAACGCCTTACTATACATGGTCGTTTTTTCGCTAAAACGCCTTACTATACATGGTCGTTTTTTCGCTAAAACGCCTTACTATACATGGTCGTTTTTTCGCTAAAACGCCTTACTATACATGGTCGTTTTTTTTCGCTAAAACGCCTTACTATACATGGTCGTTTTTTCGCTAAAACGCCTTACTATACATGGTCGTTTTTTCGCTAAAACGCCTTACTATACATGGTCGTTTTTCGCTAAAAACGCCTTACTATACATGGTCGTTTTTTTTCGCTAAAACGCCTTACTATACATGGTCGTTTTTTCGCTAAAACGCCTTACTATACATGGTCGTTTTTCGCTAAAAACGCCTTACTATACATGGTCGTTTTTTCGCTAAAACGCCTTACTATACATGGTCGTTTTTTCGCTAAAACGCCTTACTATACATGGTCGTTTTTTTCGCTAAAACGCCTTACTATACATGGTCGTTTTTTTCGCTAAAACGCCTTACTATACATGGTCGTTTTTTCGCTAAAACGCCTTACTATACATGGTCGTTTTTCGCTAAAACGCCTTACTATACATGGTCGTTTTTTCGCTAAAACGCCTTACTATACATGGTCGTTTTTTCGCTAAAACGCCTTACTATACATGGTCGTTTTTTCGCTAAAACGCCTTACTATACATGGTCGTTTTTTCGCTAAAACGCCTTACTATACATGGTCGTTTTTTCGCTAAAACGCCTTACTATACATGGTCGTTTTTTCGCTAAAACGCCTTACTATACATGGTCGTTTTTTCGCTAAAACGCCTTACTATACATGGTCGTTTTTTCGCTAAAAACGCCTTACTATACATGGTCGTTTTTTCGCTAAAACGCCTTACTATACATGGTCGTTTTTTCGCTAAAAACGCCTTACTATACATGGTCGTTTTTTCGCTAAAAACGCCTTACTATACATGGTCGTTTTTTCGCTAAAACGCCTTACTATACATGGTCGTTTTTTCGCTAAAACGCCTTACTATACATGGTCGTTTTTTCGCTAAAACGCCTTACTATACATGGTCGTTTTTTCGCTAAAACGCCTTACTATACATGGTCGTTTTTTCGCTAAAAACGCCTTACTATACATGGTCGTTTTTTTACTATACGCTAAAACGCCTTACTATACATGGTCGTTTTTTCGCTAAAAACGCCTTACTATACATGGTCGTTTTTTCGCTAAAAACGCCTTACTATACATGGTCGTTTTTTCGCTAAAACGCCTTACTATACATGGTCGTTTTTTCGCTAAAACGCCTTACTATACATGGTCGTTTTTTCGCTAAAAACGCCTTACTATACATGGTCGTTTTTTCGCTAAAAACGCCTTACTATACATGGTCGTTTTTTCGCTAAAACGCCTTACTATACATGGTCGTTTTTTCGCTAAAACGCCTTACTATACATGGTCGTTTTTTCGCTAAAACGCCTTACTATACATGGTCGTTTTTTCGCTAAAACGCCTTACTATACATGGTCGTTTTTTCGCTAAAAACGCCTTACTATACATGGTCGTTTTTTCGCTAAAACGCCTTACTATACATGGTCGTTTTTTCGCTAAAACGCCTTACTATACATGGTCGTTTTTTCGCTAAAAACGCCTTACTATACATGGTCGTTTTTTCGCTAAAACGCCTTACTATACATGGTCGTTTTTTCGCTAAAACGCCTTACTATACATGGTCGTTTTTTCGCTAAAAACGCCTTACTATACATGGTCGTTTTTTCGCTAAAACGCCTTACTATACATGGTCGTTTTTTCGCTAAAAACGCCTTACTATACATGGTCGTTTTTTCGCTAAAACGCCTTACTATACATGGTCGTTTTTTCGCTAAAACGCCTTACTATACATGGTCGTTTTTTCGCTAAAACGCCTTACTATACATGGTCGTTTTTTCGCTAAAAACGCCTTACTATACATGGTCGTTTTTTTCGCTAAAACGCCTTACTATACATGGTCGTTTTTTCGCTAAAACGCCTTACTATACATGGTCGTTTTTTCGCTAAAAACGCCTTACTATACATGGTCGTTTTTTCGCTAAAACGCCTTACTATACATGGTCGTTTTTTTTCGCTAAAACGCCTTACTATACATGGTCGTTTTTTCGCTAAAAACGCCTTACTATACATGGTCGTTTTTTCGCTAAAACGCCTTACTATACATGGTCGTTTTTTCGCTAAAACGCCTTACTATACATGGTCGTTTTTTCGCTAAAACGCCTTACTATACATGGTCGTTTTTTCGCTAAAAACGCCTTACTATACATGGTCGTTTTTTCGCTAAAACGCCTTACTATACATGGTCGTTTTTTCGCTAAAACGCCTTACTATACATGGTCGTTTTTTCGCTAAAACGCCTTACTATACATGGTCGTTTTTTCGCTAAAACGCCTTACTATACATGGTCGTTTTTTCGCTAAAACGCCTTACTATACATGGTCGTTTTTTCGCTAAAACGCCTTACTATACATGGTCGTTTTTTCGCTAAAAACGCCTTACTATACATGGTCGTTTTTTCGCTAAAACGCCTTACTATACATGGTCGTTTTTTCGCTAAAACGCCTTACTATACATGGTCGTTTTTTCGCTAAAACGCCTTACTATACATGGTCGTTTTTTCGCTAAAACGCCTTACTATACATGGTCGTTTTTTCGCTAAAACGCCTTACTATACATGGTCGTTTTTTCGCTAAAAACGCCTTACTATACATGGTCGTTTTTTCGCTAAAACGCCTTACTATACATGGTCGTTTTTTCGCTAAAACGCCTTACTATACATGGTCGTTTTTTCGCTAAAACGCCTTACTATACATGGTCGTTTTTTCGCTAAAAACGCCTTACTATACATGGTCGTTTTTTCGCTAAAACGCCTTACTATACATGGTCGTTTTTTCGCTAAAACGCCTTACTATACATGGTCGTTTTTTCGCTAAAACGCCTTACTATACATGGTCGTTTTTTCGCTAAAAACGCCTTACTATACATGGTCGTTTTTTCGCTAAAAACGCCTTACTATACATGGTCGTTTTTTCGCTAAAACGCCTTACTATACATGGTCGTTTTTTCGCTAAAACGCCTTACTATACATGGTCGTTTTTTCGCTAAAACGCCTTACTATACATGGTCGTTTTTTCGCTAAAACGCCTTACTATACATGGTCGTTTTTTCGCTAAAAACGCCTTACTATACATGGTCGTTTTTTCGCTAAAAACGCCTTACTATACATGGTCGTTTTTTTCGCTAAAACGCCTTACTATACATGGTCGTTTTTTCGCTAAAACGCCTTACTATACATGGTCGTTTTTTCGCTAAAAACGCCTTACTATACATGGTCGTTTTTTCGCTAAAAACGCCTTACTATACATGGTCGTTTTTTCGCTAAAACGCCTTACTATACATGGTCGTTTTTTCGCTAAAACGCCTTACTATACATGGTCGTTTTTTCGCTAAAACGCCTTACTATACATGGTCGTTTTTTCGCTAAAAACGCCTTACTATACATGGTCGTTTTTTCGCTAAAAACGCCTTACTATACATGGTCGTTTTTTCGCTAAAACGCCTTACTATACATGGTCGTTTTTTCGCTAAAACGCCTTACTATACATGGTCGTTTTTTCGCTAAAACGCCTTACTATACATGGTCGTTTTTTTCGCTAAAAACGCCTTACTATACATGGTCGTTTTTTCGCTAAAACGCCTTACTATACATGGTCGTTTTTTCGCTAAAACGCCTTACTATACATGGTCGTTTTTTCGCTAAAACGCCTTACTATACATGGTCGTTTTTTCGCTAAAACGCCTTACTATACATGGTCGTTTTTTCGCTAAAACGCCTTACTATACATGGTCGTTTTTTCGCTAAAACGCCTTACTATACATGGTCGTTTTTTCGCTAAAACGCCTTACTATACATGGTCGTTTTTTCGCTAAAACGCCTTACTATACATGGTCGTTTTTTCGCTAAAACGCCTTACTATACATGGTCGTTTTTTCGCTAAAACGCCTTACTATACATGGTCGTTTTTTCGCTAAAAACGCCTTACTATACATGGTCGTTTTTTCGCTAAAAACGCCTTACTATACATGGTCGTTTTTTCGCTAAAACGCCTTACTATACATGGTCGTTTTTTCGCTAAAAACGCCTTACTATACATGGTCGTTTTTTCGCTAAAAACGCCTTACTATACATGGTCGTTTTTTCGCTAAAACGCCTTACTATACATGGTCGTTTTTTCGCTAAAACGCCTTACTATACATGGTCGTTTTTTCGCTAAAACGCCTTACTATACATGGTCGTTTTTTCGCTAAAACGCCTTACTATACATGGTCGTTTTTTCGCTAAAAACGCCTTACTATACATGGTCGTTTTTTCGCTAAAACGCCTTACTATACATGGTCGTTTTTTCGCTAAAAACGCCTTACTATACATGGTCGTTTTTTCGCTAAAACGCCTTACTATACATGGTCGTTTTTTCGCTAAAAACGCCTTACTATACATGGTCGTTTTTTCGCTAAAACGCCTTACTATACATGGTCGTTTTTTTTCGCTAAAACGCCTTACTATACATGGTCGTTTTTTCGCTAAAACGCCTTACTATACATGGTCGTTTTTTCGCTAAAACGCCTTACTATACATGGTCGTTTTTTCGCTAAAACGCCTTACTATACATGGTCGTTTTTTCGCTAAAAACGCCTTACTATACATGGTCGTTTTTTTTTTCGCTAAAACGCCTTACTATACATGGTCGTTTTTTCGCTAAAAACGCCTTACTATACATGGTCGTTTTTTTAAAACGCTAAAAACGCCTTACTATACATGGTCGTTTTTTCGCTAAAACGCCTTACTATACATGGTCGTTTTTTCGCTAAAAACGCCTTACTATACATGGTCGTTTTTTCGCTAAAACGCCTTACTATACATGGTCGTTTTTTCGCTAAAACGCCTTACTATACATGGTCGTTTTTTCGCTAAAACGCCTTACTATACATGGTCGTTTTTTCGCTAAAACGCCTTACTATACATGGTCGTTTTTTCGCTAAAAACGCCTTACTATACATGGTCGTTTTTTCGCTAAAACGCCTTACTATACATGGTCGTTTTTTCGCTAAAACGCCTTACTATACATGGTCGTTTTTTTCGCTAAAACGCCTTACTATACATGGTCGTTTTTTCGCTAAAACGCCTTACTATACATGGTCGTTTTTTCGCTAAAACGCCTTACTATACATGGTCGTTTTTTCGCTAAAACGCCTTACTATACATGGTCGTTTTTTCGCTAAAACGCCTTACTATACATGGTCGTTTTTTCGCTAAAACGCCTTACTATACATGGTCGTTTTTTCGCTAAAACGCCTTACTATACATGGTCGTTTTTTCGCTAAAACGCCTTACTATACATGGTCGTTTTTTCGCTAAAACGCCTTACTATACATGGTCGTTTTTTTCGCTAAAAACGCCTTACTATACATGGTCGTTTTTTCGCTAAAACGCCTTACTATACATGGTCGTTTTTTTCGCTAAAACGCCTTACTATACATGGTCGTTTTTTCGCTAAAACGCCTTACTATACATGGTCGTTTTTTCGCTAAAACGCCTTACTATACATGGTCGTTTTTTCGCTAAAACGCCTTACTATACATGGTCGTTTTTTCGCTAAAAACGCCTTACTATACATGGTCGTTTTTTCGCTAAAACGCCTTACTATACATGGTCGTTTTTTCGCTAAAAACGCCTTACTATACATGGTCGTTTTTTCGCTAAAACGCCTTACTATACATGGTCGTTTTTTCGCTAAAACGCCTTACTATACATGGTCGTTTTTTCGCTAAAAACGCCTTACTATACATGGTCGTTTTTTCGCTAAAAACGCCTTACTATACATGGTCGTTTTTTCGCTAAAAACGCCTTACTATACATGGTCGTTTTTTCGCTAAAACGCCTTACTATACATGGTCGTTTTTTCGCTAAAACGCCTTACTATACATGGTCGTTTTTTTCGCTAAAAACGCCTTACTATACATGGTCGTTTTTCGCTAAAACGCCTTACTATACATGGTCGTTTTTTAAAAACGCCTTACTATACATGGTCGCTAAAACGCCTTACTATACATGGTCGTTTTTTCGCTAAAACGCCTTACTATACATGGTCGTTTTTTCGCTAAAACGCCTTACTATACATGGTCGTTTTTTTTCGCTAAAAACGCCTTACTATACATGGTCGTTTTTTCGCTAAAACGCCTTACTATACATGGTCGTTTTTTCGCTAAAACGCCTTACTATACATGGTCGTTTTTTCGCTAAAACGCCTTACTATACATGGTCGTTTTTTCGCTAAAAACGCCTTACTATACATGGTCGTTTTTTCGCTAAAACGCCTTACTATACATGGTCGTTTTTTCGCTAAAAACGCCTTACTATACATGGTCGTTTTTTTCGCTAAAACGCCTTACTATACATGGTCGTTTTTTCGCTAAAAACGCCTTACTATACATGGTCGTTTTTTCGCTAAAACGCCTTACTATACATGGTCGTTTTTTCGCTAAAACGCCTTACTATACATGGTCGTTTTTTTCGCTAAAAACGCCTTACTATACATGGTCGTTTTTTCGCTAAAACGCCTTACTATACATGGTCGTTTTTTTCGCTAAAACGCCTTACTATACATGGTCGTTTTTTCGCTAAAACGCCTTACTATACATGGTCGTTTTTTCGCTAAAACGCCTTACTATACATGGTCGTTTTTTCGCTAAAACGCCTTACTATACATGGTCGTTTTTTCGCTAAAACGCCTTACTATACATGGTCGTTTTTTCGCTAAAACGCCTTACTATACATGGTCGTTTTTTCGCTAAAAACGCCTTACTATACATGGTCGTTTTTCGCTAAAAACGCCTTACTATACATGGTCGTTTTTTCGCTAAAACGCCTTACTATACATGGTCGTTTTTTCGCTAAAACGCCTTACTATACATGGTCGTTTTTTCGCTAAAAACGCCTTACTATACATGGTCGTTTTTTCGCTAAAACGCCTTACTATACATGGTCGTTTTTTCGCTAAAAACGCCTTACTATACATGGTCGTTTTTTCGCTAAAAACGCCTTACTATACATGGTCGTTTTTTCGCTAAAAACGCCTTACTATACATGGTCGTTTTTTCGCTAAAAACGCCTTACTATACATGGTCGTTTTTTCGCTAAAAACGCCTTACTATACATGGTCGTTTTTTCGCTAAAACGCCTTACTATACATGGTCGTTTTTTCGCTAAAACGCCTTACTATACATGGTCGTTTTTTCGCTAAAAACGCCTTACTATACATGGTCGTTTTTTCGCTAAAACGCCTTACTATACATGGTCGTTTTTTCGCTAAAAACGCCTTACTATACATGGTCGTTTTTTCGCTAAAACGCCTTACTATACATGGTCGTTTTTTTCGCTAAAAACGCCTTACTATACATGGTCGTTTTTTCGCTAAAAACGCCTTACTATACATGGTCGTTTTTTCGCTAAAACGCCTTACTATACATGGTCGTTTTTTCGCTAAAAACGCCTTACTATACATGGTCGTTTTTTCGCTAAAAACGCCTTACTATACATGGTCGTTTTTTCGCTAAAACGCCTTACTATACATGGTCGTTTTTTCGCTAAAAACGCCTTACTATACATGGTCGTTTTTTCGCTAAAACGCCTTACTATACATGGTCGTTTTTTCGCTAAAACGCCTTACTATACATGGTCGTTTTTTCGCTAAAAACGCCTTACTATACATGGTCGTTTTTTCGCTAAAACGCCTTACTATACATGGTCGTTTTTTCGCTAAAACGCCTTACTATACATGGTCGTTTTTTCGCTAAAAACGCCTTACTATACATGGTCGTTTTTTCGCTAAAACGCCTTACTATACATGGTCGTTTTTTCGCTAAAACGCCTTACTATACATGGTCGTTTTTTCGCTAAAACGCCTTACTATACATGGTCGTTTTTTCGCTAAAAACGCCTTACTATACATGGTCGTTTTTTCGCTAAAAACGCCTTACTATACATGGTCGTTTTTTCGCTAAAACGCCTTACTATACATGGTCGTTTTTTCGCTAAAACGCCTTACTATACATGGTCGTTTTTTCGCTAAAACGCCTTACTATACATGGTCGTTTTTTCGCTAAAAACGCCTTACTATACATGGTCGTTTTTTCGCTAAAACGCCTTACTATACATGGTCGTTTTTTCGCTAAAACGCCTTACTATACATGGTCGTTTTTTCGCTAAAACGCCTTACTATACATGGTCGTTTTTTCGCTAAAAACGCCTTACTATACATGGTCGTTTTTTCGCTAAAACGCCTTACTATACATGGTCGTTTTTCGCTAAAAACGCCTTACTATACATGGTCGTTTTTTCGCTAAAACGCCTTACTATACATGGTCGTTTTTCGCTAAAACGCCTTACTATACATGGTCGTTTTTTCGCTAAAAACGCCTTACTATACATGGTCGTTTTTTCGCTAAAAACGCCTTACTATACATGGTCGTTTTTTCGCTAAAACGCCTTACTATACATGGTCGTTTTTTCGCTAAAACGCCTTACTATACATGGTCGTTTTTTCGCTAAAAACGCCTTACTATACATGGTCGTTTTTTCGCTAAAACGCCTTACTATACATGGTCGTTTTTTCGCTAAAAACGCCTTACTATACATGGTCGTTTTTTCGCTAAAACGCCTTACTATACATGGTCGTTTTTTCGCTAAAACGCCTTACTATACATGGTCGTTTTTTCGCTAAAACGCCTTACTATACATGGTCGTTTTTTCGCTAAAACGCCTTACTATACATGGTCGTTTTTTCGCTAAAACGCCTTACTATACATGGTCGTTTTTTCGCTAAAACGCCTTACTATACATGGTCGTTTTTTTCGCTAAAAACGCCTTACTATACATGGTCGTTTTTTCGCTAAAAACGCCTTACTATACATGGTCGTTTTTTCGCTAAAACGCCTTACTATACATGGTCGTTTTTTCGCTAAAAACGCCTTACTATACATGGTCGTTTTTTCGCTAAAACGCCTTACTATACATGGTCGTTTTTTCGCTAAAACGCCTTACTATACATGGTCGTTTTTTCGCTAAAACGCCTTACTATACATGGTCGTTTTTTTCGCTAAAACGCCTTACTATACATGGTCGTTTTTTCGCTAAAACGCCTTACTATACATGGTCGTTTTTTCGCTAAAACGCCTTACTATACATGGTCGTTTTTTCGCTAAAAACGCCTTACTATACATGGTCGTTTTTTCGCTAAAACGCCTTACTATACATGGTCGTTTTTCGCTAAAACGCCTTACTATACATGGTCGTTTTTTTTCGCTAAAACGCCTTACTATACATGGTCGTTTTTTCGCTAAAAACGCCTTACTATACATGGTCGTTTTTTTCGCTAAAACGCCTTACTATACATGGTCGTTTTTTCGCTAAAAACGCCTTACTATACATGGTCGTTTTTTCGCTAAAAACGCCTTACTATACATGGTCGTTTTTTCGCTAAAACGCCTTACTATACATGGTCGTTTTTTCGCTAAAAACGCCTTACTATACATGGTCGTTTTTTTCGCTAAAACGCCTTACTATACATGGTCGTTTTTTCGCTAAAACGCCTTACTATACATGGTCGTTTTTTCGCTAAAACGCCTTACTATACATGGTCGTTTTTTCGCTAAAACGCCTTACTATACATGGTCGTTTTTTCGCTAAAAACGCCTTACTATACATGGTCGTTTTTTCGCTAAAACGCCTTACTATACATGGTCGTTTTTTCGCTAAAACGCCTTACTATACATGGTCGTTTTTTCGCTAAAACGCCTTACTATACATGGTCGTTTTTTCGCTAAAACGCCTTACTATACATGGTCGTTTTTTCGCTAAAACGCCTTACTATACATGGTCGTTTTTTCGCTAAAACGCCTTACTATACATGGTCGTTTTTTCGCTAAAAACGCCTTACTATACATGGTCGTTTTTTTCGCTAAAAACGCCTTACTATACATGGTCGTTTTTTCGCTAAAACGCCTTACTATACATGGTCGTTTTTTTTTACGCTAAAACGCCTTACTATACATGGTCGTTTTTTCGCTAAAACGCCTTACTATACATGGTCGTTTTTTCGCTAAAACGCCTTACTATACATGGTCGTTTTTTCGCTAAAACGCCTTACTATACATGGTCGTTTTTTCGCTAAAAACGCCTTACTATACATGGTCGTTTTTTCGCTAAAACGCCTTACTATACATGGTCGTTTTTTCGCTAAAACGCCTTACTATACATGGTCGTTTTTTCGCTAAAACGCCTTACTATACATGGTCGTTTTTTCGCTAAAACGCCTTACTATACATGGTCGTTTTTTCGCTAAAACGCCTTACTATACATGGTCGTTTTTTCGCTAAAAACGCCTTACTATACATGGTCGTTTTTTCGCTAAAAACGCCTTACTATACATGGTCGTTTTTTCGCTAAAAACGCCTTACTATACATGGTCGTTTTTCGCTAAAACGCCTTACTATACATGGTCGTTTTTTCGCTAAAACGCCTTACTATACATGGTCGTTTTTTCGCTAAAACGCCTTACTATACATGGTCGTTTTTTCGCTAAAACGCCTTACTATACATGGTCGTTTTTTCGCTAAAAACGCCTTACTATACATGGTCGTTTTTCGCTAAAACGCCTTACTATACATGGTCGTTTTTTTCGCTAAAACGCCTTACTATACATGGTCGTTTTTTCGCTAAAACGCCTTACTATACATGGTCGTTTTTCGCTAAAAACGCCTTACTATACATGGTCGTTTTTTCGCTAAAACGCCTTACTATACATGGTCGTTTTTTCGCTAAAAACGCCTTACTATACATGGTCGTTTTTTCGCTAAAACGCCTTACTATACATGGTCGTTTTTTCGCTAAAAACGCCTTACTATACATGGTCGTTTTTTCGCTAAAACGCCTTACTATACATGGTCGTTTTTTCGCTAAAACGCCTTACTATACATGGTCGTTTTTTCGCTAAAACGCCTTACTATACATGGTCGTTTTTTTCGCTAAAAACGCCTTACTATACATGGTCGTTTTTTCGCTAAAAACGCCTTACTATACATGGTCGTTTTTTCGCTAAAACGCCTTACTATACATGGTCGTTTTTTCGCTAAAACGCCTTACTATACATGGTCGTTTTTTCGCTAAAACGCCTTACTATACATGGTCGTTTTTTCGCTAAAACGCCTTACTATACATGGTCGTTTTTTCGCTAAAACGCCTTACTATACATGGTCGTTTTTTCGCTAAAACGCCTTACTATACATGGTCGTTTTTTCGCTAAAACGCCTTACTATACATGGTCGTTTTTTCGCTAAAACGCCTTACTATACATGGTCGTTTTTTCGCTAAAAACGCCTTACTATACATGGTCGTTTTTTCGCTAAAACGCCTTACTATACATGGTCGTTTTTTCGCTAAAACGCCTTACTATACATGGTCGTTTTTCGCTAAAACGCCTTACTATACATGGTCGTTTTTTCGCTAAAACGCCTTACTATACATGGTCGTTTTTTCGCTAAAACGCCTTACTATACATGGTCGTTTTTTCGCTAAAACGCCTTACTATACATGGTCGTTTTTTCGCTAAAACGCCTTACTATACATGGTCGTTTTTTCGCTAAAACGCCTTACTATACATGGTCGTTTTTTCGCTAAAACGCCTTACTATACATGGTCGTTTTTTCGCTAAAACGCCTTACTATACATGGTCGTTTTTTCGCTAAAACGCCTTACTATACATGGTCGTTTTTTTCGCTAAAACGCCTTACTATACATGGTCGTTTTTTCGCTAAAACGCCTTACTATACATGGTCGTTTTTTCGCTAAAACGCCTTACTATACATGGTCGTTTTTTTTTTCGCTAAAAACGCCTTACTATACATGGTCGTTTTTTCGCTAAAACGCCTTACTATACATGGTCGTTTTTTCGCTAAAACGCCTTACTATACATGGTCGTTTTTTCGCTAAAACGCCTTACTATACATGGTCGTTTTTTCGCTAAAACGCCTTACTATACATGGTCGTTTTTTTCGCTAAAACGCCTTACTATACATGGTCGTTTTTTCGCTAAAACGCCTTACTATACATGGTCGTTTTTTCGCCTTACTATACATGGTCGTTTTTTCGCTAAAACGCCTTACTATACATGGTCGTTTTTTCGCTAAAACGCCTTACTATACATGGTCGTTTTTTCGCTAAAACGCCTTACTATACATGGTCGTTTTTTCGCTAAAACGCCTTACTATACATGGTCGTTTTTCGCTAAAAACGCCTTACTATACATGGTCGTTTTTTCGCTAAAACGCCTTACTATACATGGTCGTTTTTTCGCTAAAACGCCTTACTATACATGGTCGTTTTTTCGCTAAAACGCCTTACTATACATGGTCGTTTTTTTCGCTAAAACGCCTTACTATACATGGTCGTTTTTCGCTAAAACGCCTTACTATACATGGTCGTTTTTTCGCTAAAACGCCTTACTATACATGGTCGTTTTTTTCGCTAAAACGCCTTACTATACATGGTCGTTTTTCGCTAAAAACGCCTTACTATACATGGTCGTTTTTTCGCTAAAACGCCTTACTATACATGGTCGTTTTTTCGCTAAAACGCCTTACTATACATGGTCGTTTTTTCGCTAAAACGCCTTACTATACATGGTCGTTTTTTCGCTAAAACGCCTTACTATACATGGTCGTTTTTTCGCTAAAACGCCTTACTATACATGGTCGTTTTTTTCGCTAAAACGCCTTACTATACATGGTCGTTTTTTCGCTAAAACGCCTTACTATACATGGTCGTTTTTTCGCTAAAACGCCTTACTATACATGGTCGTTTTTTCGCTAAAACGCCTTACTATACATGGTCGTTTTTTCGCTAAAAACGCCTTACTATACATGGTCGTTTTTTCGCTAAAACGCCTTACTATACATGGTCGTTTTTTCGCTAAAACGCCTTACTATACATGGTCGTTTTTTCGCTAAAACGCCTTACTATACATGGTCGTTTTTCGCTAAAACGCCTTACTATACATGGTCGTTTTTTCGCTAAAACGCCTTACTATACATGGTCGTTTTTTTTCGCTAAAACGCCTTACTATACATGGTCGTTTTTTCGCTAAAACGCCTTACTATACATGGTCGTTTTTTTCGCTAAAAACGCCTTACTATACATGGTCGTTTTTTCGCTAAAACGCCTTACTATACATGGTCGTTTTTTCGCTAAAACGCCTTACTATACATGGTCGTTTTTTCGCTAAAACGCCTTACTATACATGGTCGTTTTTTCGCTAAAACGCCTTACTATACATGGTCGTTTTTTCGCTAAAAACGCCTTACTATACATGGTCGTTTTTTCGCTAAAACGCCTTACTATACATGGTCGTTTTTTCGCTAAAAACGCCTTACTATACATGGTCGTTTTTTTCGCTAAAACGCCTTACTATACATGGTCGTTTTTTCGCTAAAAACGCCTTACTATACATGGTCGTTTTTTCGCTAAAACGCCTTACTATACATGGTCGTTTTTTCGCTAAAACGCCTTACTATACATGGTCGTTTTTTCGCTAAAACGCCTTACTATACATGGTCGTTTTTCGCTAAAAACGCCTTACTATACATGGTCGTTTTTTCGCTAAAAACGCCTTACTATACATGGTCGTTTTTTCGCTAAAACGCCTTACTATACATGGTCGTTTTTTCGCTAAAAACGCCTTACTATACATGGTCGTTTTTTCGCTAAAACGCCTTACTATACATGGTCGTTTTTTCGCTAAAAACGCCTTACTATACATGGTCGTTTTTTCGCTAAAAACGCCTTACTATACATGGTCGTTTTTCGCTAAAAACGCCTTACTATAATTTGCTTTGAACACAGCAGTCAGGCTATGCTGATTCTGTTGAACCTTCTTGCTCGGAAGTCTCTACGGTTTTGTGTCAACATCATTTCGGATTCTTGTAATGGAGGCTCGCTGGCAATACAGTAGTGGAGTTGTTCAGTTAAAACGCTTTTTACGGCCCCTGAATAGGGATTGTCGGTCAGCATGGAAGGATCTTCGTTCTGTACTTTTTGATCATTTATTGAGCGCTTTGCAGCAGAAGTAGTAGTAGTAGTAGTAGTAGTAGTAGTTGTAACAGAAGTATCAGAAGCAGGTAATAACCCAAAACTACACATAAAATGCAGTAAAAAATTATATATCTATCTTTCTGCATCACAATGTAAATATTATATAATTGACATTAATTAATACCTTTATTTAACAATACGTTTAATAAATAATGTAATCAACCCTGATTTCACTATGTATCATTTTCGTCATATTGGTCATTGTTTTAAACATAAGAAACCATACAGTACAACACAAACATATCAAGTCGAATCGAACAAAAGAACTACAAGTCCCAATAGTCAATCCCGGAAGTGGAGCGCCGTTGATTAACCCCAGCTGCAACGCAATTTACTTCGCTTTAAACGTCAGATTGCAAGACGGACAAACATGACAACTATGCACAAATGAGCTTAAATAAAGACACCCCTGTTCTAGCAACAGTTTAGCTCCACGCTGTTTAAATTGTCGATTGCTTCAGCAACTTTGTTCTTTGTATGGTCATCCATTTTTCTTCACTTTGAAATGATCCATAGCTGTCTGTTCTGAGACGAGGGGCGGAGTACAGTACTCACGTCAGCTGTGCTTTGGCAATTATGGTATTTCAGACTGGACGCGTTATGATGATAGGTCAGTTTACTTACTGCAAAACATACAGGTAACTTTGGTCTTGTCAGTGGAACAATCTGGCAACTTTTAAAAGTAAACTTTCCATTCATAAACTATTTAAGTATCCGTTGTGTCTGCGCTGCCGTGGCTTGGCAAAACAAACGCCTTACCTATGCAGCCCGCTTGATGTTTTGTTTCTGGTTTATTTATAGAGCAACGTAACATCTGCTGTGACGCTCACGCCTTAATCTCGAGAAAATTTTGATCCCGATAAAATTTTTTAAATTAATGCCCATAAAAACGCGATTAAACTGAAAGCTCTATTTACTATACATGGTCGTTTTTTTCGCTAAAAACGCCTTACTATACATGGTCGTTTTTCGCTAAAAACGCCTTACTATACATGGTCGTTTTTTCGCTAACGCTAAAAACGCCTTACTATACATGGTCGTTTTTTCGCAAAAACGCCTTACTATACATGGTCGTTTTTTCGCTAAAACGCCTTACTATACATGGTCGTTTTTTCGCTAAAACGCCTTACTATACATGGTCGTTTTCGCTGCAAAAACGCCTTACTATACATGGTCGTTTTTCGCTAAAAACGCCTTACTATACATGGTCGTTTTTTGGCAAAAACGCCTTACTATACATGGTCGTTTTTTCGCTAAAACGCCTTACTATACATGGTCGTTTTTTTCGCAAAAACGCCTTACTATACATGGTCGTTTTTCGCTAAAAACGCCTTACTATACATGGTCGCTTTTTTTTCGCAAAAACGCCTTACTATACATGGTCGTTTTCGCAAAAACGCCTTACTATACATGGTCGGTTTTTTGCTAAAAACGCCTTACTATACATGGTCGTTTTTTCGCTAAAAACGCCTTACTATACATGGTCGTTTTTTCGCTAAAAACGCCTTACTATACATGGTCGTTTTTTAAAACGCCTTACTATACATGCTAAAAACGCCTTACTATACATGGTCGTTTTTTTTCTAAAACGCCTTACTATACATGGTCGTTTTTTCGCTAAAAACGCCTTACTATACATGGTCGTTTTTTCGCTAAAACGCCTTACTATACATGGTCGTTTTTTTCTATACATGCGTAAAAACGCCTTACTATACATGGTCGTTTTTTTTCGCTAAAAACGCCTTACTATACATGGTCGTTTTTCGGCTAAAAACGCCTTACTATACATGGTCGTTTTTTCGCCAAAACGCCTTACTATACATGGTCGTTTTTTTCGCTAAAAACGCCTTACTATACATGGTCGTTTTTTCGCTAAAACGCCTTACTATACATGGTCGCTTTTTTCGCTAAAAACGCCTTACTATACATGGTCGTTTTTTCGCTAAAACGCCTTACTACTATACATCGCTTCGCTAAAACGCCTTACTATACATGGTCGCTTTTTTCGCTAAAAACGCCTTACTATACATGGTCGTTTTTTTTTCGCTAAAAACGCCTTACTATACATGGTCGTTTTTTCGCTAAAAACGCCTTACTATACATGGTCGTTTTTTCGCTAAAAACGCCTTACTATACATGGTCGTTTTTTCGCAAAAACGCCTTACTATACATGGTCGTTTTTCGCTAAAAACGCCTTACTATACATGGTCGTTTTTCGCTAAAAACGCCTTACTATACATGGTCGTTTTTTTCGCTAAAACGCCTTACTATACATGGTCGTTTTTTCGCAAAAACGCCTTACTATACATGGTCGTTTTTCGGCTAAAACGCCTTACTATACATGGTCGTTTTTTCGCTAAAAACGCCTTACTATACATGGTCGTTTTTTCGCTAAAAACGCCTTACTATACATGGTCGTTTTTTCGCTAAAAACGCCTTACTATACATGGTCGTTTTTCGCTAAAACGCCTTACTATACATGGTCGTTTTTTCGCAAAAACGCCTTACTATACATGGTCGTTTTTTTCGCTAAAAACGCCTTACTATACATGGTCGTTTTTTCGCTAAAAACGCCTTACTATACATGGTCGTTTTTTCGCTAAAAACGCCTTACTATACATGGTCGTTTTTTTCGCTAAAAACGCCTTACTATACATGGTCGTTTTTTTCGCTAAAAACGCCTTACTATACATGGTCGTTTTTTCGCTAAAAACGCCTTACTATACATGGTCGTTTTTTTCGCTAAAACGCCTTACTATACATGGTCGTTTTTTTTTTCGCTAAAAACGCCTTACTATACATGGTCGTTTTTTCGCTAAAAACGCCTTACTATACATGGTCGTTTTTTTCGCTAAAAACGCCTTACTATACATGGTCGTTTTTTCGCTAAAACGCCTTACTATACATGGTCGTTTTTTTCGCTAAAACGCCTTACTATACATGGTCGTTTTTTCGCTAAAACGCCTTACTATACATGGTCGTTTTTTCGCTAAAACGCCTTACTATACATGGTCGTTTTTCGCTAAAACGCCTTACTATACATGGTCGTTTTTTCGCTAAAAACGCCTTACTATACATGGTCGTTTTTCGCTAAAAACGCCTTACTATACATGGTCGTTTTTTTCGCTAAAAACGCCTTACTATACATGGTCGTTTTTCGCTAAAACGCCTTACTATACATGGTCGTTTTTCGCTAAAACGCCTTACTATACATGGTCGTTTTTTCGCTAAAAACGCC
Source organism: Hippocampus mohnikei (assembly GCA_026261675.1). Lineage (NCBI taxonomy): Eukaryota > Metazoa > Chordata > Actinopteri > Syngnathiformes > Syngnathidae > Hippocampus > Hippocampus mohnikei. Next base: position 7,893,602 of record JAKGUB010000106.1, on the reverse strand, counting down.
TTACTATACATGGTCGCTTTTTTCGCTAAAAACGCCTTACTATACATGGTCGTTTTTCGCTAAAAACGCCTTACTATACATGGTCGTTTTTTCGGCTAAAAACGCCTTACTATACATGGTCGTTTTTTCGCTAAAACGCCTTACTATACATGGTCGTTTTTTCGCTAAAACGCCTTACTATACATGGTCGTTTTTTCGCTAAAACGCCTTACTATACATGGTCGTTTTTCGCTAAAACGCCTTACTATACATGGTCGTTTTTTCGCTAAAACGCCTTACTATACATGGTCGTTTTTTCGCTAAAAACGCCTTACTATACATGGTCGTTTTTTCGCTAAAAACGCCTTACTATACATGGTCGTTTTTTCGCTAAAACGCCTTACTATACATGGTCGTTTTTCGCTAAAACGCCTTACTATACATGGTCGTTTTTTGCTAAAAACGCCTTACTATACATGGTCGTTTTTTCGCAAAAACGCCTTACTATACATGGTCGCTTTTTTCGCTAAAACGCCTTTACTATACATGGTCGTTTTTTCGCTAAAACGCCTTACTATACATGGTCGTTTTTTCGGCTAAAACGCCTTACTATACATGGTCGTTTTTTCGCTAAAAACGCCTTACTATACATGGTCGTTTTTTTCGCTAAAACGCCTTACTATACATGGTCGCTTTTTCGCTAAAAACGCCTTACTATACATGGTCGTTTTTTCGCTAAAACGCCTTACTATACATGGTCGTTTTTTCGCTAAAAACGCCTTACTATACATGGTCGTTTTTTCGCTAAAACGCCTTACTATACATGGTCGCTTTTTTCGGCTAAAAACGCCTTACTATACATGGCCGTTTTTTTCGCTAAAACGCCTTACTATACATGGTCGTTTTTTTTAAAAACGCCTTACTATACATGGTCGCTTTTTCGCTAAAACGCCTTACTATACATGGTCGTTTTTTCGCTAAAACGCCTTACTATACATGGTCGTTTTTTCCGGCTAAAAACGCCTTACTATACATGGTCGTTTTTTTTCGGCTAAAAACGCCTTACTATATACATGGTCGTTTTTTGTGTTAAAAACGCCTTACTATACATGGTCGTTTTTTTCGGCTAAAAATGCCTTACTATACATGGTCGTTTTTTTCGGCAAAAAACGCCTTACTATACATGGTCGTTTTTTCGCTAAAAACGCCTTACTATACATGGTCGTTTTTTTCGCTAAAACGCCTTACTATACATGGTCGTTTTTTCGGCTAAAACGCCTTACTATACATGGTCGTTTTTTTCGCTAAAACGCCTTACTATACATGGTCGTTTTTTCGCTAAAACGCCTTACTATACATGGTCGTTTTTCGCTAAAACGCCTTACTATACATGGTCGTTTTTTCGCTAAAAACGCCTTACTATACATGGTCGTTTTTTCGCTAAAAACGCCTTACTATACATGGTCGTTTTTCGCTAAAACGCCTTACTATACATGGTCGTTTTTTCGCTAAAACGCCTTACTATACATGGTCGTTTTTTCGCTAAAAACGCCTTACTATACATGGTCGTTTTTTCGCTAAAAACGCCTTACTATACATGGTCGTTTTTCGCTAAAAACGCCTTACTATACATGGTCGTTTTTTTTCGCAAAAACGCCTTACTATACATGGTCGTTTTTCGGCTAAAACGCCTTACTATACATGGTCGTTTTTTCGCTAAAAACGCCTTACTATACATGGTCGTTTTTTCGCTAAAAACGCCTTACTATACATGGTCGTTTTTTCGCTAAAACGCCTTACTATACATGGTCGTTTTTTCGCTAAAACGCCTTACTATACATGGTCGTTTTTTTCGCTAAAACGCCTTACTATACATGGTCGTTTTTTTCGCTAAAACGCCTTACTATACATGGTCGTTTTTTCGCTAAAAACGCCTTACTATACATGGTCGTTTTTTCGCTAAAAACGCCTTACTATACATGGTCGTTTTTTTTCGCTAAAAACGCCTTACTATACATGGTCGTTTTTTTTACTATACGCTAAAAACGCCTTACTATACATGGTCGTTTTTTCGCTAAAAACGCCTTACTATACATGGTCGTTTTTTCGCTAAAAACGCCTTACTATACATGGTCGTTTTTTCGCTAAAAACGCCTTACTATACATGGTCGTTTTTTTCGCTAAAACGCCTTACTATACATGGTCGCTTTTTCGCTAAAAACGCCTTACTATACATGGTCGTTTTTCGCTAAAACGCCTTACTATACATGGTCGTTTTTTCGCTAAAAACGCCTTACTATACATGGTCGTTTTTTTCGCTAAAACGCCTTACTATACATGGTCGTTTTTTCGCTAAAACGCCTTACTATACATGGTCGTTTTTTCGCTAAAAACGCCTTACTATACATGGTCGTTTTTCGCTAAAAACGCCTTACTATACATGGTCGTTTTTTCGCAAAAACGCCTTACTATACATGGTCGTTTTTTTCGCTAAAACGCCTTACTATACATGGTCGTTTTTTCGCTAAAACGCCTTACTATACATGGTCGTTTTTTTCGCTAAAAACGCCTTACTATACATGGTCGTTTTTTCGCTAAAAACGCCTTACTATACATGGTCGTTTTTTCGCTAAAAACGCCTTACTATACATGGTCGTTTTTTTTCGCTAAAAACGCCTTACTATACATGGTCGTTTTTTCGCTAAAAACGCCTTACTATACATGGTCGTTTTTTTCGCTAAAAACGCCTTACTATACATGGTCGTTTTTTTCGCTAAAAACGCCTTACTATACATGGTCGTTTTTTTTCGCTAAAACGCCTTACTATACATGGTCGTTTTTTCGCTAAAAACGCCTTACTATACATGGTCGTTTTTTTCGCTAAAAACGCCTTACTATACATGGTCGCTTTTTTCGCTAAAACGCCTTACTATACATGGTCGTTTTTTCGCTAAAAACGCCTTACTATACATGGTCGTTTTTTTCGCAAAAACGCCTTACTATACATGGTCGTTTTTTCGCTAAAACGCCTTACTATACATGGTCGTTTTTTTTCGCTAAAAACGCCTTACTATACATGGTCGTTTTTTCGCAAAAACGCCTTACTATACATGGTCGTTTTTTCGCTAAAACGCCTTACTATACATGGTCGTTTTTTCGCTAAAAACGCCTTACTATACATGGTCGTTTTTTCGCTAAAAACGCCTTACTATACATGGTCGTTTTTTCGCTAAAACGCCTTACTATACATGGTCGTTTTTTTCGCTAAAAACGCCTTACTATACATGGTCGCTTTTTTCGCTAAAACGCCTTACTATACATGGTCGTTTTTTTTTTAGCTAAAACGCCTTACTATACATGGTCGTTTTTTCGCTAAAACGCCTTACTATACATGGTCGTTTTTTCGCTAAAACGCCTTACTATACATGGTCGTTTTTTCGCTAAAAACGCCTTACTATACATGGTCGCTTTTTTCGCAAAAACGCCTTACTATACATGGTCGCTTTTTTTTCTAAAACGCCTTACTATACATGGTCGTTTTTCGCTAAAACGCCTTACTATACATGGTCGTTTTTTCGCTAAAAACGCCTTACTATACATGGTCGTTTTTCGGCTAAAAACGCCTTACTATACATGGTCGTTTTTTCGCTAAAACGCCTTACTATACATGGTCGTTTTTTGGCTAAAAACGCCTTACTATACATGGTCGTTTTTTTCGCTAAAAACGCCTTACTATACATGGTCGTTTTTTTTTCGCTAAAACGCCTTACTATACATGGTCGTTTTTTTCGCTAAAAACGCCTTACTATACATGGTCGTTTTTCGCTAAAAACGCCTTACTATACATGGTCGTTTTTAGCTAAAACGCCTTACTATACATGGTCGTTTTTTTCGCTAAAAACGCCTTACTATACATGGTCGTTTTTTGGCTAAAACGCCTTACTATACATGGTCGTTTTTCGCTAAAAACGCCTTACTATACATGGTCGTTTTTTCGCTAAAACGCCTTACTATACATGGTCGTTTTTTCGCAAAAACGCCTTACTATACATGGTCGTTTTTTCGCTAAAAACGCCTTACTATACATGGTCGTTTTTTGGCTAAAAACGCTTTTTCGCTAAAACGCCTTACTATACATGGTCGTTTTTTCGCTAAAAACGCCTTACTATACATGGTCGCTTTTTTTCGCTAAAAACGCCTTACTATACATGGTCGTTTTTTCGCTAAAACGCCTTACTATACATGGTCGTTTTTTTCGCTAAAACGCCTTACTATACATGGTCGTTTTTTCAGCTAAAACGCCTTACTATACATGGTCGTTTTTTCGCTAAAAGCGCCTTACTATACATGGTCGTTTTTCGCTAAAAACGCCTTACTATACATGGTCGTTTTTTCGCTAAAAACGCCTTACTATACATGGTCGCTTTTTTCGCTAAAAACGCCTTACTATACATGGTCGTTTTTTTCGCTAAAAACGCCTTACTATACATGGTCGTTTTTTTCGCTAAAAACGCCTTACTATACATGGTCGTTTTTTCGCTAAAAACGCCTTACTATACATGGTCGTTTTTTCGCTAAAAACGCCTTACTATACATGGTCGTTTTTCGCTAAAACGCCTTACTATACATGGTCGTTTTTTCGCTAAAACGCCTTACTATACATGGTCGTTTTTTCGCTAAAACGCCTTACTATACATGGTCGTTTTTTCGCTAAAAACGCCTTACTATACATGGTCGTTTTTTCGCTAAAACGCCTTACTATACATGGTCGTTTTTTCGCTAAAACGCCTTACTATACATGGTCGTTTTTCGCTAAAAACGCCTTACTATACATGGTCGCTTTTTTCGCTAAAACGCCTTACTATACATGGTCGTTTTTTCGCTAAAACGCCTTACTATACATGGTCGTTTTTTCGCTAAAAACGCCTTACTATACATGGTCGTTTTTTTCGGCTAAAACGCCTTACTATACATGGTCGCTTTTTTTCGCTAAAACGCCTTACTATACATGGTCGTTTTTCGCTAAAAACGCCTTACTATACATGGTCGTTTTTTCGCTAAAACGCCTTACTATACATGGTCGTTTTTCGCTAAAAACGCCTTACTATACATGGTCGTTTTTTCGCTAAAAACGCCTTACTATACATGGTCGTTTTTTTCGCTAAAACGCCTTACTATACATGGTCGTTTTTTCGCTAAAAACGCCTTACTATACATGGTCGTTTTTTTCGCTAAAACGCCTTACTATACACATGGTCGTTTTTTCGCTAAAACGCCTTACTATACATGGTCGTTTTTCGGCTAAAAACGCCTTACTATACATGGTCGTTTTTTCGCTAAAACGCCTTACTATACATGGTCGTTTTTTTCGCTAAAACGCCTTACTATACATGGTCGTTTTTTTCGCTAAAACGCCTTACTATACATGGTCGTTTTTTAGCTAAAACGCCTTACTATACATGGTCGTTTTTTTCGCTAAAACGCCTTACTATACATGGTCGCTTTTTTCGCTAAAAACGCCTTACTATACATGGTCGTTTTTTTCGCTAAAAACGCCTTTACTATACATGGTCGTTTTTTCAGCTAAAACGCCTTACTATACATGGTCGTTTTTTCGCTAAAACGCCTTACTATACATGGTCGCTTTTTTCGCTAAAAACGCCTTACTATACATGGTCGTTTTTTCGCTAAAACGCCTTACTATACATGGTCGCTTTTTTCGCTAAAAACGCCTTACTATACATGGTCGTTTTTTTCGCTAAAAACGCCTTACTATACATGGTCGCTTTTTTCGCTAAAACGCCTTACTATACATGGTCGTTTTTTCGCTAAAAACGCCTTACTATACATGGTCGTTTTTTCGCTAAAACGCCTTACTATACATGGTCGCTTTTTTCGCTAAAACGCCTTACTATACATGGTCGCTTTTTTCGCTAAAAACGCCTTACTATACATGGTCGTTTTTCGCTAAAAACGCCTTACTATACATGGTCGTTTTTTCGCTAAAAACGCCTTACTATACATGGTCGTTTTTTGGCAAAAACGCCTTACTATACATGGTCGTTTTTTCGCTAAAACGCCTTACTATACATGGTCGTTTTTTCGCTAAAAACGCCTTACTATACATGGTCGTTTTTCGCTAAAAACGCCTTACTATACATGGTCGTTTTTTCGCTAAAACGCCTTACTATACATGGTCGTTTTTTTTCAGCTAAAACGCCTTACTATACATGGTCGTTTTTTCGCTAAAAACGCCTTACTATACATGGTCGTTTTTTTTCGCTAAAACGCCTTACTATACATGGTCGTTTTTTTCGCTAAAAACGCCTTACTATACATGGTCGTTTTTTCGCTAAAACGCCTTACTATACATGGTCGTTTTTTCGCTAAAAACGCCTTACTATACATGGTCGTTTTTTCGGCAAAAACGCCTTACTATACATGGTCGTTTTTTCGCTAAAACGCCTTACTATACATGGTCGTTTTTTCGCTAAAAACGCCTTACTATACATGGTCGCTTTTTTCGCAAAACGCCTTACTATACATGGTCGTTTTTTCGCTAAAACGCCTTACTATACATGGTCGTTTTTTCGCTAAAAACGCCTTACTATACATGGTCGTTTTTTCGCTAAAACGCCTTACTATACATGGTCGTTTTTTCGCTAAAACGCCTTACTATACATGGTCGTTTTTTCGCTAAAAACGCCTTACTATACATGGTCGCTTTTTTCGCTAAAACGCCTTACTATACATGGTCGTTTTTTCGCTAAAACGCCTTACTATACATGGTCGTTTTTTCGCTAAAACGCCTTACTATACATGGTCGTTTTTTTCGCTAAAACGCCTTACTATACATGGTCGCTTTTTTCGCTAAAACGCCTTACTATACATGGTCGTTTTTTCGCTAAAAACGCCTTACTATACATGGTCGTTTTTTTCGCTAAAAACGCCTTACTATACATGGTCGTTTTTTCGCAAAAACGCCTTACTATACATGGTCGTTTTTTCGCAAAAACGCCTTACTATACATGGTCGCTTTTTCGCTAAAAACGCCTTACTATACATGGTCGTTTTTTTCGCTAAAACGCCTTACTATACATGGTCGTTTTTTCGCTAAAACGCCTTACTATACATGGTCGTTTTTTCGCTAAAAACGCCTTACTATACATGGTCGCTTTTTTCGCTAAAAACGCCTTACTATACATGGTCGTTTTTTTCGCAAAAACGCCTTACTATACATGGTCGTTTTTTTCGCTAAAACGCCTTACTATACATGGTCGTTTTTTCGCTAAAAACGCCTTACTATACATGGTCGTTTTTTTTCGCTAAAACGCCTTACTATACATGGTCGCTTTTTTCGCTAAAAACGCCTTACTATACATGGTCGTTTTTTCGCTAAAAACGCCTTACTATACATGGTCGTTTTTTTCGCAAAAACGCCTTACTATACATGGTCGTTTTTTCGCAAAAACGCCTTACTATACATGGTCGTTTTTTCGCTAAAAACGCCTTACTATACATGGTCGTTTTTTCGCTAAAACGCCTTACTATACATGGTCGTTTTTTCGCTAAAACGCCTTACTATACATGGTCGTTTTTTCGCTAAAACGCCTTACTATACATGGTCGTTTTTTCGCTAAAAACGCCTTACTATACATGGTCGTTTTTTTCGCTAAAAACGCCTTACTATACATGGTCGTTTTTTTTCGCTAAAAACGCCTTACTATACATGGTCGTTTTTTTCGCAAAAACGCCTTACTATACATGGTCGTTTTTTTCGCTAAAAACGCCTTACTATACATGGTCGTTTTTTCGCTAAAACGCCTTACTATACATGGTCGTTTTTTTTCGCTAAAAACGCCTTACTATACATGGTCGTTTTTTCGCTAAAACGCCTTACTATACATGGTCGTTTTTTCGCTAAAACGCCTTACTATACATGGTCGTTTTTTTCGCAAAAACGCCTTACTATACATGGTCGTTTTTTCGCTAAAACGCCTTACTATACATGGTCGTTTTTTCGCTAAAACGCCTTACTATACATGGTCGTTTTTTCGCTAAAACGCCTTACTATACATGGTCGTTTTTTCGCTAAAAACGCCTTACTATACATGGTCGTTTTTCGCTAAAACGCCTTACTATACATGGTCGTTTTTTTCGCTAAAAACGCCTTACTATACATGGTCGTTTTTTTCGCTAAAACGCCTTACTATACATGGTCGTTTTTCGCTAAAACGCCTTACTATACATGGTCGTTTTTTCGCTAAAAACGCCTTACTATACATGGTCGTTTTTTCGCTAAAAACGCCTTACTATACATGGTCGTTTTTTCGCTAAAAACGCCTTACTATACATGGTCGTTTTTCGCTAAAACGCCTTACTATACATGGTCGCTTTTTTCGCTAAAACGCCTTACTATACATGGTCGTTTTTTCGCTAAAACGCCTTTACTATACATGGTCGCTTTTTTCGCTAAAAACGCCTTACTATACATGGTCGTTTTTTCGCAAAAACGCCTTACTATACATGGTCGTTTTTTCGCTAAAACGCCTTACTATACATGGTCGTTTTTTCGCTAAAAACGCCTTACTATACATGGTCGCTTTTTTCGCTAAAAACGCCTTACTATACATGGTCGCTTTTTCGCTAAAAACGCCTTACTATACATGGTCGTTTTTTCGCTAAAAACGCCTTACTATACATGGTCGTTTTTTCGCTAAAACGCCTTACTATACATGGTCGTTTTTTCGCTAAAACGCCTTACTATACATGGTCGTTTTTTCGCTAAAACGCCTTACTATACATGGTCGTTTTTTCGCTAAAAACGCCTTACTATACATGGTCGTTTTTTTCGCTAAAACGCCTTACTATACATGGTCGTTTTTTCGCTAAAAACGCCTTACTATACATGGTCGTTTTTTCGCTAAAACGCCTTACTATACATGGTCGTTTTTTCGCTAAAAACGCCTTACTATACATGGTCGTTTTTTCGCTAAAAACGCCTTACTATACATGGTCGTTTTTTTCGCTAAAAACGCCTTACTATACATGGTCGCTTTTTTCGCTAAAACGCCTTACTATACATGGTCGTTTTTCGCTAAAACGCCTTACTATACATGGTCGCTTTTTTAGCTAAAAACGCCTTACTATACATGGTCGTTTTTTTCGCTAAAACGCCTTACTATACATGGTCGCTTTTTTAAAACGCCTTACTATACATGGTCGTTTTTCGCGCTAAAACGCCTTACTATACATGGTCGTTTTTTCGCTAAAAACGCCTTACTATACATGGTCGCTTTTTTCGCTAAAACGCCTTACTATACATGGTCGCTTTTTTCGCTAAAAACGCCTTACTATACATGGTCGTTTTTTCGCTAAAAACGCCTTACTATACATGGTCGCTTTTTCGCTAAAACGCCTTACTATACATGGTCGTTTTTTCGCTAAAACGCCTTACTATACATGGTCGCTTTTTTTCGCTAAAAACGCCTTACTATACATGGTCGTTTTTTCAGCTAAAAACGCCTTACTATACATGGTCGTTTTTTCGCAAAAACGCCTTACTATACATGGTCGTTTTTCGCTAAAACGCCTTACTATACATGGTCGCTTTTTTCGCTAAAAACGCCTTACTATACATGGTCGCTTTTTCGCTAAAACGCCTTACTATACATGGTCGCTTTTTTTTCGCTAAAACGCCTTACTATACATGGTCGCTTTTTTCGCTAAAACGCCTTACTATACATGGTCGCTTTTTTCGCAAAAACGCCTTACTATACATGGTCGTTTTTTTACTATACATGGCTAAAAACGCCTTACTATACATGGTCGCTTTTTTCAGCTAAAACGCCTTACTATACATGGTCGCTTTTTTCGCTAAAACGCCTTACTATACATGGTCGCTTTTTCGCAAAAACGCCTTACTATACATGGTCGCTTTTTTCGCTAAAACGCCTTACTATACATGGTCGTTTTTTCGCTAAAAACGCCTTACTATACATGGTCGCTTTTTTTTCGCTAAAACGCCTTACTATACATGGTCGCTTTTTTCGCTAAAACGCCTTACTATACATGGTCGCTTTTTTCGCTAAAACGCCTTACTATACATGGTCGTTTTTTCGCTAAAACGCCTTACTATACATGGTCGTTTTTTCGGCTAAAAACGCCTTACTATACATGGTCGCTTTTTTTTCGCAAAAACGCCTTACTATACATGGCCGTTTTTTCCGGCTAAAAACGCCTTACTATACATGGTCATTTTTTTTCAGCTAAAAACGCCTTACTATACATGGTCGTTTTTTTCGGCTAAAAAAGCCTTCCTATACATGGTCGTTTTTTTCGGATAAAAACTTTCACCACTGAGCGGGTCTTGAACCGGGGTTACCTGGACGGAAAGCCGGTGTGCATACCTCTACACCACCAGTGACTGTGACTTGTTCTGCACGTTAGGCGCATTTGACAAACACTCTGGAGGCTTTGCAGGTAAAAGTAAATGTTTGGTGTTGTATTTTCTCAAATCACTGAGCCGGGCTTGAACCGGGGTTGCCTGGACGGAAAGCCGGCGTGTACACCTCTACACCACCAGTGACTGTGATCTGCTGTGCACGATAGGCGTATTTGACATTCACTCTGGAGGGTTAGCAGGAAAAGCACTGTTCGGTGTTGTATTTTCTCACATAACTGAGCAGGATTTGAACTAGGGTTCCCTGGACGGAAAGCCGGCGTGTATACCTCAACACCACCAGTGACTGTGACTTGTTCTGCACGATAGGCGGATTTGACAAATACTCTGGAGGCTTTGCAGGTAAAAGTAAGTGTTTGGTGTTGTATTTTCTCAAATCACTGAGCAGGGCTTGAACCGGAGTTGCCTGGCCAGAAAGCCGGCATAAATACCTCTACACCACCAGTGATTGTGACTTGCTTTGCACGATAGGCGTATTTGACATGCACTCTGGAGGGTTAGCAGGAAAAAGTACTGTTCGGTGTTGTATTTTCTCACATAACTGAGCGGGGCTTGAACCGGGGTTGCTTGGACGGAAAGCCGGCGTGTACACCTCTACACCACCAGTGACTGTGACTTGGTCTGCTCGATAGGCGTATTTGACATGCACTCTGGAAGCTTTACATGAAAAAGTAACCATTTGGTGTTGTATTTTCAGCATGTATACCTCTACACCACCAGTGACTGTGACTTGCTCTGCCTGATATACATGGTCGCTTTTTTCAAAAACGCCTTACTATACATGGTCGTTTTTTTTCAGCTAAAACGCCTTACTATACATGGTCGTTTTTTTCAGCTAAAACGCCTTAATATACATGGTCGCTTTTTTTACTATACATGCGTTTTTTTTGCTAAAACGCCTTACTATACATGGTCGCTTTTTTCAGCTAAAACGCCTTACTATACATGGTCGTTTTTTCAGCTAAAACGCCTTACTATACATGGTCGTTTTTTTCAGCTAAAACGCCTTACTATACATGGTCGTTTTTTTCAGCTAAAACGCCTTACTATACATGGTCGTTTTTTTCGGCTAAAAACGCCTTACTATACATGGTCGTTTTTTTCAGCTAAAAACGCCTTACTATACATGGTCGTTTTTTCAGCTAAAACGCCTTACTATACATGGTCGTTTTTTCGCTAAAAACGCCTTACTATACATGGTCGTTTTTTCAGCTAAAAACGCCTTACTATACATGGTCGTTTTTTCAGCTAAAAACGCCTTACTATACATGGTCGTTTTTTTCAGCTAAAAACGCCTTACTATACATGGTCGTTTTTTCAGCTAAAACGCCTTACTATACATGGTCGTTTTTTCAGCTAAAAACGCCTTACTATACATGGTCGTTTTTTCAGCTAAAAACGCCTTACTATACATGGTCGTTTTTTCAGCTAAAACGCCTTACTATACATGGTCGTTTTTTTTCAGCTAAAAACGCCTTACTATACATGGTCGTTTTTTCAGCTAAAAACGCCTTACTATACATGGTCGTTTTTTTTTCAGCTAAAACGCCTTACTATACATGGTCGTTTTTTTCAGCTAAAAACGCCTTACTATACATGGTCGTTTTTTCGGCTAAAAACGCCTTACTATACATGGTCGTTTTTTCGGCTAAAACGCCTTACTATACATGGTCGTTTTTTTCAGCTAAAAACGCCTTACTATACATGGTCGTTTTTCAGCTAAAACGCCTTACTATACATGGTCGTTTTTTCAGCTAAAAACGCCTTACTATACATGGTCGTTTTTTTCAGCTAAAAACGCCTTACTATACATGGTCGTTTTTTCAGCTAAAAACGCCTTACTATACATGGTCGTTTTTTTAGCTAAAAACGCCTTACTATACATGGTCGTTTTTTTTTCAGCTAAAACGCCTTACTATACATGGTCGTTTTTTTCAGCTAAAAACGCCTTACTATACATGGTCGTTTTTTCAGCTAAAAACGCCTTACTATACATGGTCGTTTTTTCAGCTAAAAACGCCTTACTATACATGGTCGTTTTTTCAGCTAAAAACGCCTTACTATACATGGTCGTTTTTTTCAGCTAAAAACGCCTTACTATACATGGTCGTTTTTTTCAGCTAAAAACGCCTTACTATACATGGTCGTTTTTTTCAGCTAAAAACGCCTTACTATACATGGTCGTTTTTTCAGCTAAAAACGCCTTACTATACATGGTCGTTTTTTCAGCTAAAAACGCCTTACTATACATGGTCGTTTTTTTCAGCTAAAACGCCTTACTATACATGGTCGTTTTTTTTCAGCTAAAAACGCCTTACTATACATGGTCGTTTTTTTCAGCTAAAACGCCTTACTATACATGGTCGTTTTTTCAGCAAAAAACGCCTTACTATACATGGTCGTTTTTTCAGCAAAAATCGCCTTACTATACATGGTCGTTTTTTCAGCTAAAAACGCCTTACTATACATGGTCGTTTTTTCAGCTAAAAACGCCTTACTATACATGGTCGTTTTTTTCAGCTAAAAACGCCTTACTATACATGGTCGTTTTTTCAGCTAAAAACGCCTTACTATACATGGTCGTTTTTTTCAGCTAAAAACGCCTTACTATACATGGTCGTTTTTTCAGCTAAAACGCCTTACTATACATGGTCGTTTTTTTCAGCTAAAAACGCCTTACTATACATGGTCGTTTTTTCAGCTAAAACGCCTTACTATACATGGTCGTTTTTTTCAGCTAAAAACGCCTTACTATACATGGTCGTTTTTTTCAGCTAAAAACGCCTTACTATACATGGTCGTTTTTTCAGCTAAAAACGCCTTACTATACATGGTCGTTTTTTCAGCTAAAAACGCCTTACTATACATGGTCGTTTTTTTCAGCTAAAAACGCCTTACTATACATGGTCGTTTTTTCGGCTAAAAACGCCTTACTATACATGGTCGTTTTTTCAGCTAAAAACGCCTTACTATACATAGCCGTTTTTTCAGCTAAAACGCCTTACTATACATGGTCGTTTTTTCAGCTAAAACGCCTTACTATACATGGTCGTTTTTTCAGCTAAAAACGCCTTACTATACATGGTCGTTTTTTCAGCTAAAAACGCCTTACTTAACATGGTCGTTTTTTCGGCAAAAATCGCCTTACTATACATGGTCCTTTTTTCAGCTAAAAAAGCCTTATTATACATGGTTGTTTTTTCAGCTAAAAACGCCTTACTATACATGGTCGTTTTTTTTTCAGCTAAAAACGCCTTACTATACATGGTCGTTTTTTCGGCTAAAAACGCCTTACTATACATGGTCGTTTTTTCAGCTAAAAACGCCTTACTATACATGGTCGTTTTTTCAGCTAAAAACGCCTTACTATACATGGTCGTTTTTTTCAGCTAAAACGCCTTACTATACATGGTCGTTTTTTCAGCTAAAAACGCCTTACTATACATGGTCGTTTTTTCAGCTAAAAACGCCTTACTATACATGGTCGTTTTTTCAGCTAAAAACGCCTTACTATACATGGTCGTTTTTTCAGCTAAAACGCCTTACTATACATGGTCGTTTTTTCAGCTAAAACGCCTTACTATACATGGTCGTTTTTTCAGCTAAAACGCCTTACTATACATGGTCGTTTTTTCAGTTAAAAACGCCTTACTATACATGGTCGTTTTTTCAGCTAAAAACGCCTTACTATACATGGTCGTTTTTTCAGCTAAAAACGCCTTACTATACATGGTCGTTTTTTCAGCTAAAAACGCCTTACTATACATGGTCGTTTTTTCAGCTAAAAACGCCTTACTATACATGGTCGTTTTTTCAGCTAAAAACGCCTTACTATACATGGTCGTTTTTTCAGCTAAAACGCCTTACTATACATGGTCGTTTTTTCAGCTAAAACGCCTTACTATACATGGTCGTTTTTTCAGCTAAAACGCCTTACTATACATGGTCGTTTTTTCAGCTAAAACGCCTTACTATACATGGTCGTTTTTTTCGGCTAAAACGCCTTACTATACATGGTCGTTTTTTCGGCTAAAAACGCCTTACTATACATGGTCGTTTTTTCAGCTAAAAACGCCTTACTATACATGGTCGTTTTTTTAGCTAAAAACGCCTTACTATACATGGTCGTTTTTTCAGCTAAAACGCCTTACTATACATGGTCGTTTTTTCAGCTAAAACGCCTTACTATACATGGTCGTTTTTTCAGCTAAAAACGCCTTACTATACATGGTCGTTTTTTCAGCTAAAACGCCTTACTATACATGGTCGTTTTTTCAGCTAAAACGCCTTACTATACATGGTCGTTTTTTCAGCTAAAAACGCCTTACTATACATGGTCGTTTTTTCAGCTAAAAACGCCTTACTATACATGGTCGTTTTTTCGGCTAAAAACGCCTTACTATACATGGTCGTTTTTTTCAGCTAAAAACGCCTTACTATACATGGTCGTTTTTTCAGCTAAAAACGCCTTACTATACATGGTCGTTTTTTCAGCTAAAAACGCCTTACTATACATGGTCGTTTTTTCAGCTAAAACGCCTTACTATACATGGTCGTTTTTTCAGCTAAAACGCCTTACTATACATGGTCGCTTTTTTCAGCTAAAACGCCTTACTATACATGGTCGTTTTTTCAGCTAAAAACGCCTTACTATACATGGTCGTTTTTTCAGCTAAAAACGCCTTACTATACATGGTCGTTTTTTCAGCTAAAAACGCCTTACTATACATGGTCGTTTTTTCAGCTAAAACGCCTTACTATACATGGTCGTTTTTTCAGCTAAAACGCCTTACTATACATGGTCGTTTTTTCAGCTAAAAACGCCTTACTATACATGGTCGTTTTTTCAGCTAAAAACGCCTTACTATACATGGTCGTTTTTTCAGCTAAAAACGCCTTACTATACATGGTCGTTTTTTCAGCTAAAACGCCTTACTATACATGGTCGTTTTTTCAGCTAAAACGCCTTACTATACATGGTCGTTTTTTCAGCTAAAACGCCTTACTATACATGGTCGTTTTTTCAGCTAAAAACGCCTTACTATACATGGTCGTTTTTTCAGCTAAAACGCCTTACTATACATGGTCGTTTTTTCAGCTAAAACGCCTTACTATACATGGTCGTTTTTTCAGCTAAAACGCCTTACTATACATGGTCGTTTTTTCAGCTAAAACGCCTTACTATACATGGTCGTTTTTTTTCAGCTAAAACGCCTTACTATACATGGTCGTTTTTTTCGGCTAAAAACGCCTTACTATACATGGTCGTTTTTTCGGCTAAAACGGCTTACTATACATGGTCGTCTTTTTCAGCTAAAAACGCCTTACTATACATGGTCGTTTTTTTCGGCTAAAAACGCCTTACTATACATGGTCGTTTTTTCAGCTAAAAACGCCTTACTATACATGGTCGTTTTTTCAGCTAAAAACGCCTTACTATACATGGTCGTTTTTTCGGCTAAAAACGCCTTACTATACATGGTCGTTTTTTTCGGCTAAAACGCCTTACTATACATGGTCGTTTTTTCAGCTAAAAACGCCTTACTATACATGGTCGTTTTTTCAGCTAAAAACGCCTTACTATACATGGTCGTTTTTTCAGCTAAAACGCCTTACTATACATGGTCGTTTTTTCAGCTAAAAACGCCTTACTATACATGGTCGTTTTTTCGGCTAAAAACGCCTTACTATACATGGTCGTTTTTTTCATTAAAACGCCTTACTATACATGGTCGTTTTTTCGGCTAAAAACGCCTTACTATACATGGTCGTTTTTTCAGCTAAAAACGCCTTACTATACATGGTCGTTTTTTCAGCTAAAAACGCCTTACTATACATGGTCGTTTTTTTTTCATAAAAACGCCTTACTATACATGGTCGTTTTTTCGTCTAAAAACGCCTTACTATACATGGTCGTTTTTTCGTCTAAAAACGCCTTACTATACATGGTCGTTTTTTCAGCTAAAACGCCTTACTATACATGGTCGTTTTTTCAGCTAAAAACGCCTTACTATACATGGTCGTTTTTTCAGCTAAAACGCCTTACTATACATGGTCGTTTTTTCAGCTAAAAACGCCTTACTATACATGGTCGTTTTTTCAGCTAAAAACGCCTTACTATACATGGTCGTTTTTTCGCTAAAACGCCTTACTATACATGGTCGTTTTTTCGCTAAAAACGCCTTACTATACATGGTCGTTTTTTCAGCTAAAAACGCCTTACTATACATGGTCGTTTTTTCGCTAAAACGCCTTACTATACATGGTCGTTTTTTCAGCTAAAACGCCTTACTATACATGGTCGTTTTTTCAGCTAAAAACGCCTTACTATACATGGTCGTTTTTTTTACTATACATGGTCTAAAAACGCCTTACTATACATGGTCGTTTTTTCATTAAAAACGCCTTACTATACATGGTCGTTTTTTCGCTAAAAACGCCTTACTATACATGGTCGTTTTTTCAGCTAAAAACGCCTTACTATACATGGTCGTTTTTTTCAGCTAAAAACGCCTTACTATACATGGTCGCTTTTTCGCTAAAAACGCCTTACTATACATGGTCGTTTTTTCGCTAAAAACGCCTTACTATACATGGTCGCTTTTTTTTCATTAAAAACGCCTTACTATACATGGTCGTTTTTTCGCTAAAAACGCCTTACTATACATGGTCGTTTTTTCAGCTAAAAACGCCTTACTATACATGGTCGTTTTTTCGCTAAAAACGCCTTACTATACATGGTCGTTTTTTCAGCTAAAAACGCCTTACTATACATGGTCGTTTTTTCAGCTAAAACGCCTTACTATACATGGTCGCTTTTTCGCTAAAAACGCCTTACTATACATGGTCGTTTTTTCAGCTAAAACGCCTTACTATACATGGTCGTTTTTTCAGCTAAAAACGCCTTACTATACATGGTCGTTTTTTCGCTAAAACGCCTTACTATACATGGTCGTTTTTTTCATTAAAACGCCTTACTATACATGGTCGTTTTTTCGCTAAAACGCCTTACTATACATGGTCGTTTTTTCAGCTAAAACGCCTTACTATACATGGTCGTTTTTTTTTCATTAAAAACGCCTTACTATACATGGTCGTTTTTTCGCTAAAACGCCTTACTATACATGGTCGTTTTTTCAGCTAAAAACGCCTTACTATACATGGTCGTTTTTTCGCTAAAAACGCCTTACTATACATGGTCGTTTTTTCGCTAAAACGCCTTACTATACATGGTCTTTTTTTCAGCTAAAAACGCCTTACTATACATGGTCGTTTTTTCAGCTAAAAACGCCTTACTATACATGGTCGTTTTTTCAGCTAAAAACGCCTTACTATACATGGTCGTTTTTTCAGCTAAAAACGCCTTACTATACATGGTCGTTTTTTCAGCTAAAAACGCCTTACTATACATGGTCGTTTTTTTCGCTAAAACGCCTTACTATACATGGTCGTTTTTTCAGCTAAAAACGCCTTACTATACATGGTCGTTTTTTCAGCTAAAAACGCCTTACTATACATGGTCGTTTTTTCAGCTAAAAACGCCTTACTATACATGGTCGTTTTTTTTCAGCTAAAAACGCCTTACTATACATGGTCGTTTTTTTCAGCTAAAAACGCCTTACTATACATGGTCGTTTTTTTAGCTAAAAACGCCTTACTATACATGGTCGTTTTTTTTTCATTAAAACGCCTTACTATACATGGTCGTTTTTTCAGCTAAAAACGCCTTACTATACATGGTCGTTTTTTTCGTCTAAAAACGCCTTACTATACATGGTCGTTTTTTTCGGCTAAAACGCCTTACTATACATGGTCGTTTTTTTCAGCTAAAAACGCCTTACTATACATGGTCGTTTTTTCAGCTAAAAACGCCTTACTATACATGGTCGTTTTTTCAGCTAAAAACGCCTTACTATACATGGTCGTTTTTTCAGCTAAAAACGCCTTACTATACATGGTCGTTTTTTCAGCTAAAAACGCCTTACTATACATGGTCGTTTTTTTCAGCTAAAAACGCCTTACTATACATGGTCGTTTTTTTAGGCTAAAACGCCTTACTATACATGGTCGTTTTTTCAGCTAAAAACGCCTTACTATACATGGTCGTTTTTTCAGCTAAAAACGCCTTACTATACATGGTCGTTTTTTCAGCTAAAAACGCCTTACTATACATGGTCGTTTTTTCAGCTAAAAACGCCTTACTATACATGGTCGTTTTTTCAGCTAAAAACGCCTTACTATACATGGTCGTTTTTTCAGCTAAAAACGCCTTACTATACATGGTCGTTTTTTCAGCTAAAAACGCCTTACTATACATGGTCGTTTTTTCAGCTAAAAACGCCTTACTATACATGGTCGTTTTTTCAGCTAAAAACGCCTTACTATACATGGTCGTTTTTTCAGCTAAAAACGCCTTACTATACATGGTCGTTTTTTTCGGCTAAAAACGCCTTACTATACATGGTCGTTTTTTTTCAGCTAAAACGCCTTACTATACATGGTCGTTTTTTTCAGCTAAAAACGCCTTACTATACATGGTCGTTTTTTTCAGCTAAAAACGCCTTACTATACATGGTCTTTTTTTACAGCTAAAAACTCCTTACTATATACGGTCGTTTTTTTCAGCTAAAACGCCTTACTATACATGGTCTTTTTTTTTCAGCAAAAATCGCCTTACTATACATGGTCGTTTTTTCAGCTAAAAACGCCTTACTATACATGGTCGTTTTTTTCGCTAAAAATCGCCTTACTATACATGGTCGTTTTTTCGCTAAAAACGCCTTACTATACATGGTCGTTTTTTCATTAAAACGCCTTACTATACATGGTCGTTTTTTCAGCTAAAAACGCCTTACTATACATGGTCGCTTTTTTCAGCTAAAACGCCTTACTATACATGGTCGTTTTTTCAGCTAAAACGCCTTACTATACATGGTCGTTTTTTCAGCTAAAACGCCTTACTATACATGGTCGTTTTTTCAGCTAAAAACGCCTTACTATACATGGTCGTTTTTTCAGCTAAAACGCCTTAC
This sequence comes from Hippocampus mohnikei, assembly GCA_026261675.1. Taxonomy (NCBI): domain Eukaryota; kingdom Metazoa; phylum Chordata; class Actinopteri; order Syngnathiformes; family Syngnathidae; genus Hippocampus; species Hippocampus mohnikei. The sequence goes on along the minus strand of JAKGUB010000106.1, from coordinate 7,874,129 downwards.
TATACATGGTCGTTTTTTCAGCTAAAACGCCTTACTATACATGGTCGTTTTTTCAGCTAAAACGCCTTACTATACATGGTCGCTTTTTTCAGCTAAAAACGCCTTACTATACATGGTCGTTTTTTCAGCTAAAAACGCCTTACTATACATGGTCGTTTTTTCGCTAAAAACGCCTTACTATACATGGTCGTTTTTTCAGCTAAAACGCCTTACTATACATGGTCGTTTTTTCAGCTAAAACGCCTTACTATACATGGTCGTTTTTTTCAGCTAAAAACGCCTTACTATACATGGTCGTTTTTCGCTAAAACGCCTTACTATACATGGTCGTTTTTTTCCGCTAAAAACGCCTTACTATACATGGTCGTTTTTTTCATTAAAACGCCTTACTATACATGGTCGTTTTTTCAGCTAAAAACGCCTTACTATACATGGTCGGTTTTTTTTTCAGCTAAAAACGCCTTACTATACATGGTCGTTTTTTTCAGCTAAAAACGCCTTACTATACATGGTCGTTTTTTTCGGCTAAAAACGCCTTACTATACATGGTCGGTTTTTTTTTTTCATTCAAAACGCCTTACTATACATGGTCGTTTTTTTCAGCTAAAAACGCCTTGCTATACATGGTCGGTTTTTTTTTCAGCTAAAAACGCCTTACTATACATGGTCGTTTTTTCAGCTAAAACGCCTTACTATACATGGTCGTTTTTTTCAGCAAAAACGCCTTACTATACATGGTCGTTTTTTCAGCTAAAAACGCCTTACTATACATGGTCGTTTTTTTCGCTAAAACGCCTTACTATACATGGTCGTTTTTTCGCTAAAACGCCTTACTATACATGGTCGTTTTTTTCATTCAAAACGCCTTACTATACATGGTCGTTTTTTTCGGCTAAAAACGCCTTACTATACATGGTCGGTTTTTTCAGCTAAAAACGCCTTACTATACATGGTCGTTTTTTCAGCTAAAACGCCTTACTATACATGGTCGTTTTTTTCGGCTAAAAACGCCTTACTATACATGGTCGTTTTTTCAGCTAAAACGCCTTACTATACATGGTCGTTTTTTCGCTAAAACGCCTTACTATACATGGTCGTTTTTTTTTCCTTAAAACGCCTTACTATACATGGTCGTTTTTTCAGCTAAAAACGCCTTACTATACATGGTCGTTTTTTTTTCAGCTAAAAACGCCTTACTATACATGGTCGTTTTTTTTCATTTAAAAATGCCTTACTATACATGGTCGTTTTTGTCAGCTAAAAACGCCTTACTATACATGGTCGTTTTTTCAGCTAAAACGCCTTACTATACATGGTCGTTTTTTCGCTAAAAACGCCTTACTATACATGGTCGTTTTTTCAGCTAAAAACGCCTTACTATACATGGTCGTTTTTTCGACTAAAAACGCCTTACTATACATGGTCGTTTTTTCAGCTAAAAACGCCTTACTATACATGGTCGTTTTTTCGGCTCAAAACGCCTTACTATACATGGTCGTTTTTTCGGCTAAAAACGCCTTACTATACATGGTCGTTTTTTCGGCTAAAAACGCCTTACTATACATGGTCGTTTTTTCAGCTAAAACGCCTTACTATACATGGTCGTTTTTTTTCAGCTAAAAACGCCTTACTATACATGGTCGTTTTTTTCAGCTAAAAACGCCTTACTATACATGGTCGTTTTTTTTTTCATTAAAAACGCCTTACTATACATGGTCGTTTTTTTCGGCTAAAAACGCCTTACTATACATGGTCGTTTTTTCAGCTAAAAACGCCTTACTATACATGGTCGTTTTTTCGGCTACAAAACGCCTTACTATACATGGTCGTTTTTTCAGCTAAAACGCCTTACTATACATGGTCGTTTTTTCAGCTAAAACGCCTTACTATACATGGTCGTTTTTTCAGCTAAAAACGCCTTACTATACATGGTCGTTTTTTCAGCTAAAACGCCTTACTATACATGGTCGTTTTTTCAGCTAAAAACGCCTTACTATACATGGTCGTTTTTTCAGCTAAAACGCCTTACTATACATGGTCGTTTTTTCAGCTAAAAACGCCTTACTATACATGGTCGTTTTTTCAGCTAAAAACGCCTTACTATACATGGTCGTTTTTTCAGCTAAAACGCCTTACTATACATGGTCGTTTTTTCAGCTAAAAACGCCTTACTATACATGGTCGTTTTTTTTTCATTAAAACGCCTTACTATACATGGTCGTTTTTTCGCTAAAAACGCCTTACTATACATGGTCGTTTTTTCAGCTAAAAACGCCTTACTATACATGGTCGTTTTTTCAGCTAAAAACGCCTTACTATACATGGTCGTTTTTTCGCTAAAAACGCCTTACTATACATGGTCGTTTTTTTCATTAAAACGCCTTACTATACATGGTCGTTTTTTCGCTAAAACGCCTTACTATACATGGTCGCTTTTTTCAGCTAAAAACGCCTTACTATACATGGTCGTTTTTTCAGCTAAAACGCCTTACTATACATGGTCGTTTTTTCGCTAAAACGCCTTACTATACATGGTCGTTTTTTCAGCTAAAACGCCTTACTATACATGGTCGTTTTTTCAGCTAAAACGCCTTACTATACATGGTCGCTTTTTCAGCTAAAACGCCTTACTATACATGGTCGTTTTTTTTCATTAAAAACGCCTTACTATACATGGTCGTTTTTTCGGCTAAAAACGCCTTACTATACATGGTCGTTTTTTTCAGCTAAAAACGCCTTACTATACATGGTCGTTTTTTTCGGCTAAAAACGCCTTACTATACATGGTCGTTTTTTCAGCTAAAACGCCTTACTATACATGGTCGTTTTTTCATTAAAAACGCCTTACTATACATGGTCGGTTTTTTCGCTAAAACGCCTTACTATACATGGTCGCTTTTTTCAGCTAAAAACGCCTTACTATACATGGTCGTTTTTTCAGCTAAAACGCCTTACTATACATGGTCGTTTTTTTTCAGCTAAAACGCCTTACTATACATGGTCGTTTTTTCGCTAAAAACGCCTTACTATACATGGTCGTTTTTTCCGGCTAAAAACGCCTTACTATACATGGTCGTTTTTTTCAGCTAAAAACGCCTTACTATACATGGTCGTTTTTTTCGGCTAAAAACGCCTTACTATACATGGTTTTTTTTTCAGCTAAAAACGCCTTACTATACATGGTCGTTTTTTCATCTAAAACGCCTTACTATACATGGTCGTTTTTTCGCTAAAACGCCTTACTATACATGGTCGTTTTTTCGCTAAAACGCCTTACTATACATGGTCGTTTTTTCGCTAAAACGCCTTACTATACATGGTCGTTTTTTCGCTAAAACGCCTTACTATACATGGTCGTTTTTTCAGCTAAAACGCCTTACTATACATGGTCGTTTTTTCGCTAAAACGCCTTACTATACATGGTCGTTTTTTCAGCTAAAACGCCTTACTATACATGGTCGTTTTTTCGCTAAAAACGCCTTACTATACATGGTCGTTTTTTCAGCTAAAACGCCTTACTATACATGGTCGTTTTTTTCAGCTAAAAACGCCTTACTATACATGGTCGTTTTTTTGGCTAAAAAGACCTTACTATACATGGTCGTTTTTTTCAGCTAAAACGCCTTACTATACATGGTCGTTTTTTCGCTAAAAACGCCTTACTATACATGGTCGTTTTTTTCGTCTAAAAACGCCTTACTATACATGGTCGTTTTTTTCGCTAAAAACGCCTTACTATACATGGTCGTTTTTTTCAGCTAAAAACGCCTTACTATACATGGTCGCTTTTTTCGCTAAAAACGCCTTACTATACATGGTCGTTTTTTCGGCTAAAACGCCTTACTATACATGGTCGTTTTTTCATTAAAACGCCTTACTATACATGGTCGTTTTTTCGCTAAAAACGCCTTACTATACATGGTCGTTTTTTCAGCTAAAACGCCTTACTATACATGGTCGTTTTTTTCAGCTAAAACGCCTTACTATACATGGTCGTTTTTTCAGCTAAAACGCCTTACTATACATGGTCGTTTTTTTCAGCTAAAAACGCCTTACTATACATGGTCGTTTTTTTCAGCTAAAACGCCTTACTATACATGGTCGTTTTTTCGGCTAAAAACGCCTTACTATACATGGTCGTTTTTTTTCAGCTAAAAACGCCTTACTATACATGGTCGTTTTTTCGGCTAAAAACGCCTTACTATACATGGTCGTTTTTTTCAGCTAAAAACGCCTTACTATACATGGTCGTTTTTTCAGCTAAAAACGCCTTACTATACATGGTCGTTTTTTCAGCTAAAACGCCTTACTATACATGGTCGTTTTTTCAGCTAAAACGCCTTACTATACATGGTCGTTTTTTCAGCTAAAACGCCTTACTATACATGGTCGGTTTTTTTCATTAAAACGCCTTACTATACATGGTCGTTTTTTCGCTAAAGACGCCTTACTATACATGGTCGTTTTTTCGCTAAAAACGCCTTACTATACATGGTCGGTTTTTTTTCATTTAAAATGCCTTACTATACATGGTCGTTTTTTTTCATTAAAAACGCCTTACTATACATGGTTGTTTTTTTGGGTGAAAAACGACTTACTATACATGGTCGTTTTTCGCAAAAACGCCTTACTATACATGGTCGTTTTTTCGCTAAAACGACTTACTATACATGGTCGTTTTTTCATTAAAACGCCTTACTATACATGGTCGTTTTTCGCTAAAACGCCTTACTATACATGGTCGTTTTTCGCTAAAAACGCCTTACTATACATGGTAGGTGTTTTTTTTCATTTAAAATGCCTTACTATACATGGTCGTTTTTTTTCATTAAAAACGCCTTACTATACATGGTTGTTTTTTTGGGTGAAAAACGACTTACTATACATGGTCGTTTTTTCGCCAAAAAACGCCTTACTATACATGGTCGTTTTTTCGCTAAAACGACTTACTATACATGGTCGTTTTTTCATTAAAAACGCCTTACTATACATGGTCGTTTTTTTCGGCTAAAAACGCCTTACTATACATGGTCGTTTTTTTCGGCTAAAAACGCCTTACTATACATGGTAGGTGTTTTTTTTCATTTAAAATGCCTTACTATACATGGTCGTTTTTTCATTAAAAACGCCTTACTATACATGGTTGTTTTTTTGGGTGAAAAACGACTTACTATACATGGTCGTTTTTTCGGCAAAAAACGCCTTACAATACACGCGTTTTTTTTCGGCGAAAAACGACTTACTATACATGGTCGTTTTTTTTCATTAAAAACACCTTACTATACATGGTCGTTTTTTTCGGCTAAAAACGCCTTACTATACATGGTCGTTTTTTTCGGCTAAAAACGCCTTACTAGACAAGGTCATTTTGTAAGGCGACCAAAAATGAAATGACCCGAAGATATAACGTGATCATCATCGTAACTGATCGGGGTTAGGTTTTTTTGCATGTTTGTAATTAACTGGCTGCAACTGCGCTCAGTCTGTGCGAGTGTGTGTTTGTGTCAAAGTTTGGTTCAAGCCCGCTAATTAGCTTTCAAGGCCATTATCACTGTTTTCTCACTGCATCAGCATTTTACTCCTCTTTCTTCTTCTTCTTCATCATCATTTCATCATTCCTTAATTATTCATCACTTCTTCATGTCTCCGTTTCCTCCTCTTTAGGTGACTGGCCTCATTCTCACGCTTCCCCTGACTGTAAAACACACTAATCTACACTGAGGTGTTCAAAATCTTTTGCTGCCATTAGCCAAGTGTGAGCAGAGTGAAGATTGTGAGGCGGTTAAGTTCAAAGAGCAACATTATTTGGTCGCGCGTTAGCAGGTCCAGTGAACTTCCGCTATTCACTATGTTTTGCAAACGTCGACGAGCGTCTCTGTGTTCAACTTCTAAAGTGCCACAGTTCATTGACCATGATGCTGAAAGAGCCTTGAACATGTTTACTTGCTAAAATTGGAGAGGAAAAAAACCAAAACATTAAAGATGCTTAAAAGCAAAACGGGTACAGAACGGTACAATACAATTATCTGCCATTCGACCATTAATTAAAAAGTAATTAGCTTTTTTCTTTTTATCCATCACACACAGCTCTGTGTGTTCAGTCATTTAAATACAACAATATGAAGCAACAAAAAATAAAAATAAAAAATAAAAAAAAAGAAAAATAAAACCTTTTTGTCGTATTCAATCTCATCTCAATGCTTGATTTCCACGACTCTTTTGTGAACAACCCTTTGGCGTATGTATAATGTGCCTGACATACAGTGTACAAATGTTTCCACTGCTGCCATGAAAGAGGGTTGGCGCAAGTATTTACATCAGGTATCAGTATCGGGCCGATACTGGCCACATTTCAAGGTATCAGGTTCTTGCGAAGGCTGCCGATACTAGGCACCGATACAAAAGAGGAAAAAAAAGACAGAAAGTCCTCCTGGACAGTAGGTGGCACTACAAGGCAGCGTTTCGACACGTAGGTGTTAAAAGCATGAGTGGTATTGCTACTCTATGTAGGTGACGACTCAAGAATGATTATGAAAAGTGATATCGAACATCCATACATTAAGTGTTTCGTGAAATATATATATATCATCATCGTCATCATCATCAACTGTAATGGTTGCCATTGCTTTGGATGTGAGAACAGCACCAAATGATGGTCAACCCTCTATTTGGAGAGTTTTTATTGTTGGTGTTTTTTTTTGGGGGGGGTTTGTTTTGTTTTGTTTTTTGCAATGCTGCTCAGGGCGACGCGGGGCACATTACCTTGGTGACTGGCAGGCTATATTATTCATGAGCTGACGGGCAGTGACAGATGACTTTCTTCATGAGTGCATGCTTGTGAATTGACACTTCCATTTCCAAAAAATAATCAAGGCAATGCGCGACTTAGTGTGTGACATAATAATGCATCCTCTTTTTCCTCACTCTGACAATCTGAGTTGCTTTTTTTTTTTTAAACCTGAACACAATTAAAGAGAAGCTAACCCTAAGTGGCGACAGCATCTTTTCCAGTAATTAGCCTTCATGCAATCGCTCTGCAGTGTTTATGTTCCAGGAAAGCTGCAGTACGTGCCTTATTAGTGGTGCCCAGTCTGTCTCTGCTCTCACCATTATTCTGCAAAAGTCCTTTTTTATTTTGCTTGGGAATCCACTTTTACAGCATCGGTTAGCTGATATGCCTCACTAAAGTTCTAGGGTCAAATCTCAGCTCAGGTCGCTCTGTGGGGAGTTTCTCCTTGTAGGGATAATTCCTCCCAAATCATTCATGTTCAGTTCCTGAAGACTGTAAATTGCCCTTGGCATCAATGATGTGGGGCTGGTTGGTTTTCTATATGTGTTTTGTGATTGATTCACTGGAAAAACAAATGGTGGTTGAATTTTCGCCATTTTATTTTGTCAAATAGTTGCACAAAATGAAATCACCTGCATTCAAATACATTTTTTTAGCTAGATGTATAGTCTATTTAACAAAAAGATTCAGATTATTTCATGCTGCGCAACCATTGATGACATAAGATTGAGTAAATGCAGCACATTTTTTTCAGTGTACTGTATTTGTAAATGGGGGGATGAAAATAAGTAGAGGCAGCACAGCACAGCAGTCTATTGGAAAGCACATCTGCCTCACAGTCAAAAGTTTCTGGCTTTCGGTCTCAGCTTCTTTGACCTCCGCTCTCATTCCAAAATCATCCACATTCATTAAAAACTCTAAAAATGTCCATAACTGTCAATATGAATGGCTGTTTCTTGAAATGTGCCTTACAATTGACTTGTAATCAATCTAGGGTGCACTATTGTCTCTCGCCCAATGTCAGCCAGGATAGGCTGCGGCTCATCGTTGATTAATAATGAGGATGAAAATGGATGGATGGAAATACTTTTTCATATTACTCCTAAAAATATGCAAATAGCAGCCTCCCGCCTAATAGATACCGTTAATAGTCCTCTGCCAGTCAGTGTCGATTGTCATCATTTTCTGTAGAAATGATTTGTCTTTCTGTCTTGGTCCCTGTCATTGTCTCCCTATAGGCTAAGCAGGCCCTTCCGTCGCTCTTTTATGAGCCGCCTCCATCTCGCTGGCAGCGCGACGGAGGCTCAATATTGTGTCATTTGTCACCGCGCACACAGCTGCAGGCGGCATCCAGCTCAATGGACACCAAACTAAATTTACTTGGGTGTGCAGCAGGAAGATGGAGACCCAGACGGATGGATGAATGATGACAGAAAGGCCAAAGTGAGGCCGTGGTTAGAAACGAAAGTAGGGTGGTTGTGTGAAGGAGGGGGTGGGGGGGGGGGGGGTTGTTTTACGGAATGACAAAACGGAAGCAAAGGCAAATGTGAGTGGAGGAAAATAAGCAGAGTGAGAGATTGATGAAGTGAATGTGAAGGCTAATGAGTCCTACTGATTGAAAGTGTAGTGTGTGTGTGCGTGTGCGTGCGCGCGTGACAGACTAGTGCTTTAAGGCTGTCCATTAGGTGTTTAGTAACGCAATGTAATGACCGAGCTTGTACGGTGGTTTCCAATAATCATGTGTCAGTGTGCCTGATGTTGATCACATGAGTTCTTAAAACCTTTACAATCTTTCAGCACACACGTTGAGAAGAATGCAGACATGTCTAAGACGCCGACAGTCAATATTCTGCATCATACTCAGCGCTGAGCTTAATATTTTGTACCCTCACGTGAAACTCCTTGAATTTAATCAAAATCTTGGGAACAACTCTCAGTATGATGCCGAGCAGTCACGCACAACTGCCAGCTACAAGCACAATAACGAACATGTCAATTTCTACCTCTCTGTGAAATTTAAGTAGAAAAAATATAATAATAATTCAACAGTTTGTGCATCGTGATTTTATGCTTGGATTCAGCGGGAATTGTGGCTGGTGTGCATGCTTTGGCCACCAGGGGCAGTATAAAACACACACACACACACACCACATTGATTTGGTGATGACACAAAGTTGCAGTCACAGTCATCATTTTTCATGAGGAAGATAAAGAATACATGCTTGTGACGATTAATTTTAAATGATCTGTCTGCATATGTTGCAACCGTCTGTGTTTAAGTTCAAGTTGCCTTAAGGTTTAAAATCACATTTTCTCAAAAACTGAACAAATTGTACTCATTTAACTAACAAATATTGATGAGTTATATTTCTAGATGAGGAGGTATTGATTTTTTTCCCCTCCTCCCACAAAGGAGAAGCGTTAATCAGACTGTTTTTAGCAAGATGTGGGTTTAACCTTCAAATTGTGTTGGAGATCAAATTGTCCAGTTTGAAAAGCTACACAATGGTGAGAAATGCCAAAATGGGAAAACATTCTGGAATTAAAAATATATATTATTACTCTATAGTATAAAGGCATGAAAAAATAGTTTTATTTGTATGACATATTGGTGTTTTTTTTTTTTTACAGTTGGCCACATGATGCAAGAATTATAGGGCTTACTTTATGTTTCGTTTATTTTTCACTTTTTCACACGAATATGTATAGTAGATAATCAATATTACATTGGATTCCCTGATGGAAGTACTGTATCCCCATACAATTACGTGTATTTTATACAGTTATTAAAACGGATCGCTACATAATGGAAAATATTGATCTTGCAGCAAGATGTGGACCTCCTGTGAAAATCATTACACCATTTCGATTGCGTGTGTGTGTGTGTGTGTGTGTGTGCATGTGTGTGTGTGTGAATAACACCCTGCCGGCAACCGTCTGGATCCTGTCTTGTTCTCAGACTTGATGTAAACGAGCGGCCTCTGCATGTCAAGTTTGAAATGGGCTGCCACGCCTCCCTTTCGCCTCACTTCCATATATGGGTGTCCTGTCCATGCAAAGGGGATTACGATGTTTAGGTTCATCACGGCGCTCCAGCGACCTGAGAGGAGAGATTCTTCATAGCATTAACAGTGATTTTTTTGGGGGACTTTTTCTTCATCTGACTATGTTGGCTGATATTAGGCCTTTTCCAAAAAAATAATAAAGCAAATAGGCTTTGCTGATTCAATGACAAGATGGTATGACTTTTTCATGAAACAGTGGTCCAAGTGAAGATGTCGATACATGTGGGTGTGGTTGGTCGTCTCGAGCACACCGCAAACGACCTGAGTAATAAGAACATGGTTTTTTTCCTTGTCATGGTCAATGGTTACAAATGTTCGAAATTTGTCTGAAATGTGTCCGAAATTTTTAGTTGTTGACAGGGTTACAATGTGCAAAGTATCTCTCAGGAAGACTCGTTCTGTCTATAAACGGGTTGACTGTCTGAACACGAAACGTACTTTTTTCCCCTTCGGGTGAACGTTTGTCAGCGGCACAGAGTCGAGTTGGTGAATAGAGCGCGGCACAAAGAGCACAGAGGGAGAAGGACAAGAGGCAGAAAGAAGTCTGGCAGTGGAGCAGACACGCCCCATCACACAACAGCCGAGACCAGACATCCTCCATTCTCTCCATCTGCGCCGTCACCGCAGCTGGCCTCTTCACTTTCTCTCACTCCATTTCCCCTCTTTTACCCCCCTTCCCGCTCATAATTCCTCTTCCGTCTCTATTGGCTCATCTCCTGCTCATTTTCTGCATGTGAATAGTTCTTTCTCTCCTCAATCTGCTTCCTCTCGCTTTTCCGACAGATTCCATCTCTACTTGCTCTTTTCATTTTCCTTTCTTGTTGCGGTCCATCTATTCACGTTCTATAGCGCTCATCCTTATTTGGGTTGTGCGTGAGATGGAGCCTATCCTGCTTCACGCTAGGCGAGAGAAAAGGGGTCGACCCTGGACCGGTTGCCAGCCATTCACAGAACAAATATAGACAAACACTCGTTCATACCCATGGACAAAAGCTGGAGTACCTGGAGAAAACCCACACACACTTCACACAGGATGAATCCAGTATTCAAATCCAGAAATGTGAGGCTGACATATTTACCACTAGGCCAGTGTCCAGTTTGAATAATTCTCGGCAAGCTACTTTTGTTCCACTTGCTTCGCCTTTTGAATGTCTTTCGCTGTTTGTAACTTTTTAGTGGTGTGCTTTTGCTTGCGTGAAGCACATTGAGGTGCCTTGTGTACGAAATGTGCTACATAAATAAACTGCCGAAGCCTTTTAGGCTCAAGGTGAAATGTTCAACAAACAAGAGTCCAGTTGATCTTGATCTTTTTTGATGGGGTTTTTTTCTCCTTTAACATTGCTACTTCCTTCACTATCAGTCAGACTCTCTTTGGCCTTGCCCGATTGAGCCCGATCTGCTCACACAATGTCAGGACCACAGGGGGACCGTTTCAAAAAGTCCCGAAGGGGTCCCGCGCAAAGGCCATATGGCATAGCATTGAGCGGGTGGTTCCGCGCAAGGAGACAGAAGACAGACACAAGTTTGTGCGCGGGAATGGATGGCAACCCTTGATGGCCGCGGGCAAGTCCGACACTCATTAGTTTCCCATGGCGAATTGATATTGTTCTCGCTAGATTTTGGCTCGCAACACCACACAACACAAGACTGACTGCATGAATAGATGCTTCAAAATGCGCGTGTGTGTGTGTGTGTGTGTGTGTGTGTGTGTGTGTGTGTGTGTGTGTGTGTGTGTGTGTGTGTGTGTGTGTGTGTGTGTGCAAAGAGCGTCAAGATTAGGATTTAGGGACAGTCTGCTTTCGGCTCCTCATTTGATATCCGAAACTCGTGTTGCCATGTATGACAACACAGCACCTGTTGTCTTGCTGGGTACAGTAATCACTCGCATATTCGCCTGTCACTATTCACAAAGTCACCTAAAACGTCTGTGACTTAAAACGTCTGTGACTATTGTTGTATGCTCTGTATGTGATGCTGCTCCGTTTGTGTTCAAATATCTGTTGTTTGAAGGTTTACCGGTACTGTTACCGCATTATATGTTAGCATTAAGCTAGCAGACTTTGGTTATAGGCAAAATGATATGGTTTAGTTGAACACCGGTTTTGAAATACAGAAGGTTCAGTTCTCTTTTGTGCGATGGGTCCGTTTCACAATAAACTTCCCAGCTGAGAGTGACAAACAGCTGGAAGTGAACTGGAGGATTTAGAGTGAAACACAGTACATCTTGGCTGATATACAGTACAAGGTTTGTTTTTTTAATCGGAGAAGAGCTTTGTTTAGCCTTGGTTGTTTGGGAAGATTAAGAGAGCCGTTTTTACATTATAAATATGTGCATGATCATAAATCAAACTAACGTTTGATTACAATGGTCAACAGAAAACTTGAATAAGAGATGGCTTTATGTGATGCTAAATGTATTTTTCACGCTGAGCCTTTTTTTTTTTAGCACAGGTTTTTGAGATGTATCTGTTTATTTAAGTTAGCCCTAGAAAAGCGTACAAAAAACACATTTTACCATGTCAATTATTAAAAATGTATTGACCAGTGTTATGGGCCCCAAACTGATTTCCCAGAAGATTGTGGACAAAAAAAAAAAAGTCACACTTACCACAGCCCACACCACATGATAATGGCCCAAGATCATTTTGAATTTACTTGAGATGCTCAAATTAGGCCCAAATCTCATGAGGCTAAATATTGCGACACATCTCTCTCTTATTTTCGATCTCAGTTGATTGTGCAACTTGACCCAAAGTCAGGCCCCGTGAGCAGATAGTATGTACAGTGCAAAAATGTTTTTGCTAATTTCCCCCTTTTGGCCAGTAAAAGTCTGGAGGTTATAAAAGTTTGCATATCCTTTTGTGCAATTGTCATCGGTCACATCTGCATGGCCCTTCACCACTGAGTACACGCTGAGTGGTATATTAAAAAAAGATTGACTTGAGCTCATTTGCACTGCTTTTTTTTTTTGCGCGGTAATATTCATGAAATTCCTAATAGCCGCATTCATCAGAAGCCTTGGAAGTGCAATCATTTCACTGGATGGAATGTAATGCGCAAAGCATGGACTTCACTGCAATATGAGCAGCCAGCGCTGCATTTGTGGGAATAAAAGTATCAGAAAAAAAAAAAAGAAAAAAATAGCAAATCATAATCAAGCCTGTAATTATTCAACAACCTCCAACAGCATTTATACAAGCATTGTTTACTGCAATTGGTTTTTAGGAGGTAGGCAGACTGAACTCGTGTTTACTTGTTGATTTGATTAAGGAAATGGTACCAAATGTAGCCGGAGTGCATGTTTGCTCTGCCAAATTAACAACAAAGGGGTCATTGTATCAGGAGAAGTCTGCCCTGCATGTGAACCCCTCTGGGAAAAAAAAAAACAAAAACAAATCACTAATGTGAGTTATGTGGAGGGTTTCATGTCTACCATGTACTGTGTTTTGCTTATGTGCTTTGGAACAAGCTGTTTGATACTCGCAGACATTGGCAAATAATCTCAAGACAATGTCACACTAAAGTTTGTCGATTTCAAGACTTCCAAGGCTTCATGACTGTCGCATTAGAGCCAAAAACAAACCTGTGACAAGCCCAGCCAATGTGTCTGGAAACAAAAAGGAAATGTCCCACTTCTTCTGAAGGCCACAAACGATACAACTCAAGAAATTCAATTGAGCGTGGCAGATGAGCGTTTCTCTTTTCAGGTCAAATATTCCAGATTTGTGGAGAGGCTACTGTGGCAAATAAATTAGAATTTGAAAATGGTTAGATTAACTGATTCTCACAAGGTTCTCAGTTCTTACAGCAACTGATGTTGAAAGCAAATATATATAGTATGTGCTCACACTATTAGCCAATGTTCATTTTGGAATGCAGCTCTGTTTACCTTATGGCACTGACATCCTAGGAGGGGGGCATCAGATTTCTGCATGATAGTGTTTTAGATTATTACTTGAAAACGGCTCTGGATCTTCACCTAGGCCAGCTCCCTATTCATGAGCAGAGAAACTAGGTGTGAGGGTGGTATAGCACAATCTGTTGGCCCCGCCTCTCACCCAAAGTCAGCTGGGATGACCCGAATGGGAAATAAAAACGCTCTATATAGCTGATGGACTAAATGAAGCGCTACTTGCTCGTGACTTTGGAGCGCCTTTTATTACTTTGTTACCTTGATGGCGGTATCGCATACTGACTCACAATTATGTTTTACTTTCAGACCTCAAAATGTCAAAGCCCGCTTGGACAAAGTTCCATCTTTGGTGAGTGATTTCACTCTGAAAGTTCTAATTACGCCCTGTTTTCCTGCAGGATAAAACTTAGAAGAAGACATAAACACGATATATTTCCCTAATTAGCTATCTTCGGAGCAGATGGTCTCTGTGGCAGATTCCGAGACCCTTCTCTTGACACGCTTTGTGATGGACTGCCATCATTCAACAGTGTTTGAGAGAGGAAAAGAGGCATGGAAATGAGTTGACTTTGCACTACTTTATGTCTGAATTGTAAAGCGACATTCAGTTGACCTCCACTGTCACGGAAACATTGAGATGCATGCGGCATTTGTATGGAGGGTGTGTGCGTCTGCGGGTGTGCGTGTTTGCCTTTCTGGGGAATTGAGTCTCGGCGCAAGATGCACTTGCCCGTCAAAATAACGGTTGTTATGGTAACGACGTTTACGGCGACAGATGTGTTGGTGGTAATCAGGCTAGGACAAAAAAGCACAGGGGACACACGGATATGCGAGAATTGTCAGCGCATTCGATAAGTGAATAAAAACACAATGGGGGTGTTCGAATGTACGCAGCCAGTGAACACATTCATCGAAACAAAAAGGAGAGATTTAATGTCTTAATCGGCCCCCTCCCCCGCCCCAAAATGTTTTGAGCAGCATTGTCATTCTCGTGCATTTGGAGAAAGAGACTTAATTAAAGATAAATGTCATGATATCAACTGAGCGCTCCCCATTGTGATGAATTAAAATTCCGAGCATGACAAAAGCTTCCCGCCGTATTAGAGTGCTTTGGGATGTTTACGAAAGAGGAGTAAATACCGGCAAAGTCGGAAAGAAGATGGGCTTACAAATGCTGGAAGCGCTTTCGTCGGGTGACACTTCATGATGCAAAACCCATAGCTGAAAGAATCACCGCAATAAAGCCGTCGGATATTCTGCATTGTTTTTCAAAACACTGTACGGAAGTAACGGGGAACACTGCTGCTGCAGAAACACTCAACCAACGTGTGGCAGGTAAATGTGGAGAATGATTGGCAGCAAGCATTTGTGCGATGTTAATAACACACAGGAGGGCAACTGTCACTGTGGAGCTGTCTCACACACCGACAGAGACACGAAGGTTGTGTGGTGGCACTGAACTCAACACAACTCGCTGAACAACACGCAGCAGTTTGGCAGCAAAAATTTGAGAGCCATTCAAAAAAAAAGACGATTCAAAACATTGATTGCTACTCTCAGTACAAGTTTACGGTCAAACTAAACATAAAACGAAGAGAATGAAACATTTTGTATTTAAAGCAACCGCAGAGCCTAGCCGGTCAATAGGCAAGCTGAATGCTAATGCTAACACTTAACTCATGGAGCACCGCTGACGTGAAATGTGGTCAATGGAAATCCTAAAGGGAAGCATCTGTGACGTCAATTGCCGTTACCTTCGTTTTTATGAGAATGGCGGGAGAAAAGTCCAACAACAACAAAACACTGGCTATCGCGTGGCGTCTCTTTTGGATGACATCGCCCGGTATCGAAACAATTCTTGACGCTTGTAAATATGGTTGATGGATGACATTTTTGACTGTTTACAACACACACACACACACACACACACACACACACACACACACACACACACACACACTCTACTGAATACTGCTTAAGAGTGGGCAAACGTTTTGTTTGTCAAATGTAAAATTGTTACACGGGTGAATATTTGTAAAAATATGATTTTGCCATCAAAAGCGCATTTTCCTTGTTATTGGTGGTGTTTTAATAGAGGATCACAAAAGTAAAAATTATTAAGCATAAAAGCCGTGTTGGGCATTCAATATATATTTTCACAAAATGCTTGTTTTCGGCAGCTTATGGGGTTTAAACGAGGTGATTTGGGTGAACCCAACTGATGCTCTTCTGGTAATTACAAAGTACGAAGGTTGACTGCAGTCAAGCAGTGAAATAAATCAATCAATCACTATCAAATAATTTTATAATTGATGATTCCATCGATTATTCAGATACAATTTTATTTTGCATGAAAATGTATTACGAACCACTTTATCCAGATTACTCTTTATTAACCATTTATTGTTGTTTATTTAATATTGTCTAGTAATGAAAAAACATTGAAACAACAATTCGGCAATACTGTATCACACCAGAGTGTTTGATGTTGTTGATGTGTACTTTTTGAAAGAGTTACTGATTCGGTTATTGTTTTCCAAAGTAAATTCAAACATTTTCAAATGTCTTATTTTGATGAAACACATCATGATAATCTGTCGTCTTTCATGAAGGATTACAGAAATCAGAGATTAGTGACGGTTGAGAGGCAGAAATCATTTGGACAATTTCAAGTTAAACAATGGCTCTGAGCAATTGTAAATACATTTGATAATGGATTCATTTTAACACTTTGAAACTCAACCGGCTTTAGTGGCTGGGATAAACAACCCACTTTTGAGTTTTGGATGCTTTTGACCCCCACGCCTCTCAAATTAATTTCAGTGGGCGAAAAAAAGTGACCACCGATGAAGACAAGACAACAATTTCAAACTTGATCTACTTTTGTCTGGGATCTCAAAATGAGTGCGCCTGCTTCTGTCTGTTTCCAAGTGTCAGATGTGGGGGAACACAAGGAGGGGGGGTGCGGTGGGGGGGGGGGGGGGTGATCGGGGTGGCTGTACAAATATATGACAGATGAAATTAGGACTTGCTGCTAAAGATGGACACAATGCCGACATGAAAATTGCCAATTAACAATCGTGGTTGGCGTGTGTAAATTCTCCTCTGATTAATGAGGCTTTTTATTGAACCTGGCACATCAGCATCTCACCTGGCACCGACACACGCGCACGCGAGCATGACGGCATACACACTCCGTGCTACAATGCAGCCCTTTAGGGATCAATTACCTCTCACTCACATTTCTATCATCTCAAGGCTTTGATTATGAATGCATCCTCTGACACACGCTTGCACACACAAATACACACACATGCGTTGGATATATAAAAGGCTTTTCTTTTTTTTTTTTTTTTTTTTTTGGAGGAGTTGAGGTTTCTAAAGCTTCTTTTCAAAGCGACTTGTCAGAGAACGTTATCTCCGACAACAGCTAGCCGGACGGCACAATAGCTTTGAAGGTAATGACAATCACAGTTTACCGCGACATTTCTGAATCGACGTGATATGAGCTGCTGTAGCGCGACACCAAACAAGAATTGTGAGGCTATTTTTTTTTTTCCGATTACCCCCCTGGCGGTTATGAAAAGTCTACACACCCTTGTTCAAATTCCGTGTTTTGTAATTTTAAAAAAATAAATGCAATATGCCCATTTTTGAGAGACAGCTACGATTTTTATATCAGTGTGAACAACCTTATAACTGTTATCGGAATCAACCAGGGCCTTTGATGAACACAAAATAAAGTTCAGCTGTTTTAGTCGTCTTTTCCTGATATTTTTTTCTTTCAAGCAGAAGCCTGAATATTTGGTGCTCAAACTGACTGTTGCTTCGAACTATTTGTGACTCCTTCCACCCAGTTCGCAGTTCAAGCCGAAATAAAGACACGCACAAATCATGATGCTGCCACCACCATGCAGGAATGCTTTTTTTTCCCAGATCACACCAAACATACCTTTTGGAATTATGGCCAAAAAGTTCAAATTTGGATACAGAATTCTGCATAAATGTGGAACGTGTGCTCTGGCCAAATGTGACAAAGTTTGAATTTGACATGCTCCGAAATAATTGCAACACCTTTATTCTGAATGGGAAAATAATATCGGCAACCACATCAACATTTTACACTTACAAAGTTGCTGAACAAATTAGCAATTGATAATTGACTAAAACAATACAAATAAATACAAATTGGAGCAAAAATGGCATTGGCTTAATACGCACAGGCTGAAGACGGTACCGGGAATAACAATTCTAATTTAAAAGGATGACAGAGATACTTTTGTACTGATCACAATACGTGTGTCTCATTAAAAAGATTTTCACGCTTCGTATAATGTAGGTGAGCAGGAGCGGTGATTGTACTAAAATGATTGAGACTAAAAAGAGCATCCGTGACAGGAGCAAGGAGACAGTTGCCAGGACGGGACACGCAATGTTTGATTACGCTCAGCGTGATGAACGATGAACTCATTAATGCTGCCGTGGAGAAGCAACGCGCTTGACCCGGGGCACATTGAAGAATTCATTTGTCACCTTTATGTAAACTCATCTCTTCCCCCTCTGTGCTGATAAATGAAGCAAAGGAAATATTCCAAAAAGCTTTTGGCATGATGACACCTTTATTATTTGATCAGGAGGAGGGTAGGGCATATTGGGGTCATGCACAAATTTGTCCCCATTATCTATATTTGTGAACCCAACTTTACTCTGCGGACCAACTTGTAATTAACCTACTAGTTGTCAAAACTTTTAAACAGAGTACTACATGTAAAAATACGTTGCTTTTGAAGTATCCGCATAATAAGCAACAACAGCGTAGTAGGCAGATTCTGCTCATCAAATATCAAGCAGCCCTTTTATTCCAGCGAATGTACATTTAACATTATGAGCAACTGGAAAATTACAGAGTTTGAACGTTAACATTTCACTTAAAGATCGAAGAAAAAAAATTAACTTGTGTCAGACACTTAAATGCTACTGCACGTTGATAAATATTGCATCTAAATTAAGTCTTTTATT
The DNA here is from genome assembly GCA_026261675.1 of Hippocampus mohnikei. Classification (NCBI taxonomy): domain Eukaryota; kingdom Metazoa; phylum Chordata; class Actinopteri; order Syngnathiformes; family Syngnathidae; genus Hippocampus; species Hippocampus mohnikei. The sequence goes on along the minus strand of JAKGUB010000106.1, from coordinate 7,855,342 downwards.
AAAAACAGCTTTTAGAAATTAAATGTAAATGGTTTTGGATGTTAAAGTTAAATACAACTGAACTGTAATTGAAAAGTGTTTTGAAGCTTTTATACACATGATATGCTTCAATGTAATGTATTATATAACTAAAGGAACACATTTATTCACATTCACATTTATTTTTTCAATATCAATATATATTCAATACCGATAGAACACACTGCGACAAAGTATGGTAAGTGAGCTACCGGACAGCAAAACTAATGAGAGAAAAGACATGCGATCAGCCGGACAGAAATACATTTTCTAATAGCTATCACTTTTTAAATAGAGAAACGTTTCCATATTTCAATATTTTTGCGGCATGTCACATTGGCGATTGATTCGCCGAGTGTTACGCTGCCTCACATCACTTCACTCACGTCATGTGAGCAAAACAACATTTATTCAGCCTATGTGTGTCTTGCTGGCAATGCTGGGCTGAGCAAATGACCATAAACGTTCATTATGTCATCATGTCCCGGCATTGCACACACGTCCCGCTCCCGGCAGACACAGTGAGCAAAATGTCAGTAAACATTCAATTAATCTGTACTGTCGTGTCCCAGCAGAGGGTGTAAGGAGTATAAAAAATGGATTAAATTAATATTAAGAAAAAAACTTTTCTTCGGTTACTAAATAGGAAGCAAAGCGGACGAGAGAGACTATAAACATGAAGGTCTAGAAAATATCACTTGAGGCAATACAGCGAGCAAGGTCAATAATCTGACAGAGGCGTGGCAATTTGGCAGTACTTAAATTTATGACGGCGGCCAGGTCAGCCAGTGGTTAGCGCATCGACCTCACAGTGCAGAGGTACCAGCTCGCTGGAGAGGCACACCCTCCAATCCAGCTGGTCCTAAATCAATAACCACAGACAGAGCAAAACCAAGACACAATTAGGTTGGAAATGTACCGAAGTAAAACATAAAGGAAACAGTATCAGGTTTTCAATACTGTAATGGCACTCAAAATAAATGACACCTTTTTTTTTCTCTTCTATATCATTGCAATTTGCACTGTGCACTGCATTGTAAACTGTGCAGCTGTCACACTATTAGTGATCATTGTCATATCTGCTTCATACCTTTAGAAATAGACTCATATTGACATATTTATTGACCATCTTAAGTCGAGAAAGTTGAATTTCGTCGAAAGACAACTGACTGAACGACCCGCGCTTCAGTTCATACATTTACATTAACTCATATTTTGGAAGACATATTTTAAGTAGTGACGCTCAGCGCTGTTGATTTTAATCTGCTTTGAGCAAATTTGAACAGTGCCATGACGAAGCGAATGAAATGAAAACAGCCTGACTATGATCGAGACATCAACGCTATCCACGGAAGCACTGAACATGCCAACGCAATCACGAACTGGCACAAGGTCCTTGTACGGCAATCCATTATTCATATAAGAGGGTGTGTGTGTGTGTGTGTGTGTGCATCACCAATATGCTGAGGAGAGCAGGCCTGTCTGACTTATTGAGCCACAGTGGGCTGTGGCTCTGCTTAATAATGGCCCCAACTTGCGTGGGGCGATCAGTCAAGTTGCAATCACTCCCCTCCGTACGGGAGGCAACGTGACAGCGGTTCACAAATCACAGCCCCTCTTCTGAGTTTCATCAGCCAGCAAAGTGAAGCACTATCTAAAGCAACACGTCTGTCATTTGTAATCGAATCTCCTGAATCCAACTTTGTGAGCGGCCCCTGGACAAGATGTTGCGGAGACACCCATCTTGAAGGTTGGATACGCTGGCCAGCTGTTTATAGACATGAGCAGAGTTTGAGACTTAGCTCGTTGTCACACTTGAAATGATCATGCTGACGTCACTAAGTCTGTTGATCATGCAGCAACACTACACCCAACGGGTGCTGCTTGGAGATCAAGCAATACGCAAAGTAGAATAAAACTGGTTTGAAATGTGCACTTGCTTAGCTGACGTCACAACAAGTGAACATCGGGTGGATTGATTTCAAAGCAGCTAAACTCAGAAACTAACAAAATAACTAGACTTTGCTGCCCTCTGGTGGCAAATTGGGTTAATTTAAACCTATGATGATTCTTTTTCTATTTTGGACAATGTGCACGTTTATTGAAATGTACATCTGCTAGAAAGGGCCTGTTAACCAGCATATTGATGTTTGTTCAATTGTACCACGTGGTGTCCAGGGGGAGGGGCTAGGGGTGAATTTTGGAAGATTTTAGGAAAAAGTGTTGAAATTTAAGGAGTTGGTAGTCACAGTGAAGGTATTGCGTTCAAATATTTTGCTCATTTGCATTGGCCTGTCGTTGGATGTTGTAGTGTGAGAGTCCATTCAATGCTTTTGTGTAAATGTTGTAACTTGGATGTTTGACTTATTAGTGAGTGATGATTTTTATTTATTGTACTGTTTTGCTTTGAATTGATAGCATGAATTTGAAATACAACCGCTGTGTGGTGGCAGTAAATTCAGCTCACTTCACAAGCAGCAATTTGGCAGATTTATCCGAAAAAAAAGAAGCTCAGTGAATGCCAATCCCATTTGGTGTTTACTGTCAAACTAAACATACAAAAATGAGAATGTATTTAAAAACAACCCAATAACTTTGCTGTAGATATGTTCACTTTCTTAATACTGACAAATAATGCAAAACAACATAGAGCTTACAAATATTGGAGTTATGATGTTCTAACCCTTTAGCCAGTAGATATTTAAGCAGAGACAATCTTACACTGTTCACAGGACTACAGTCTTTGTCTTCTGCAAAGAACAACTAACATTCCTGTGGTTTAATAAGGATCCAAGAGGCTTCAAGAACATTTAAAGCATTTTAAAAATCAATTCATCCAAAATATTACAATGTACATTCTTTTACGAGTTTTAGAAAGATACTTTTGATTTATTTGCTTTGAAATGCCGTTCACTCTTTCGTTTGTAAATGCTTGTAAATATTTCACTTTTAATGATATAAAGCACATTCAGTTATCCTGTGTTTGAAATGCCCTATAGAAATAAATCTGCCTTGCATATTTAATGATGCCATGATTATGTTTTTTTTTAACTATTTCTTTAAGTGCAATTTCATAGAGTACTATTTCCCTTCTTAAAAATACATTTTTGTTTATTTGAGATACAAGTGTGGTCACAGAACGCACTCATATCTTCAGGCACCAATATATTCTTACCCCCACCTCTCCCTGACACATACATTTGTACTGATTCACTGTTTTATGGGACAGGAATTAACCATTTTAAATCACATTTAACCACTTCTGAAATGTTTCAAGATACTTAAAAATAATAATAAGTACCGGTAATTACTGCCATTTAGGAAAGCTTTACTGAACCGTGATCATGTTCCTAAGAATAGCATCACAACAGGCATTGTTATCCATTTTGTTTCCTACATTTTTAATGACTTTAATGCTGTTATTGTCCTTTGTGAGCACGCTAACAATACTGCCACGGTCAAATGATAAACGTATCATCCTGCATTTACAGCCAGCTGAATACTTCACACAACTGTGACCTAATCACACGCTTGGACATGTATTATGTGAACACTGAACGGTCGCATAAATAACAGCACTGATTGGGACAACAGTCAGCTTCCATTATAAATGACACCATCACAATGATGGGAGGGGTCGTAAATAAAAACCTAAAAATAAAAAAAAATCACTATTTAAGAATCAATGTGTCATTAATATAGTCCAAAAATATAGAATTAGTTTTTCAATTCGCAAGTACAAAATAACACTTAAGAGATTCGTCACGTAAACCCATCAGCAAATGAGGGGCGCATTTTCAGAACAGATCGTTTGAGTTTCCACAAGAGGGCAACGTGAACAAGAATACATGAACAAGCCAGAGCTAGAGCAAAATATCCACTACAATTAGACAGGGTTCCCACTCTTCCACTTGCTTTTTATTTCTGGACCTTTTAAGGACTTTTGAGGGCTAATTTAGCCATTTTTAAAAGGACTTTTTCTCCATTCAGCAGGTGATTCACGGTGGATTTAATGAACAGAAAGCCACATATCACTGAGCTGGTGTTCAAATCATTGCTGCCAAAGGATATTTATTTTTAGGAGCAATCAGCTAACCTTTTATTTGACATACTGTATGTAAAATTGGCCTGAAATGACCCGAAGTGATCACGTGATCATCATTGGAACTCATCGGAGATGGCGGGAAAAGCAGAGTGGGAACCGGGAAGGCATGTAGCCCGACAGCGGGGTTTGAGGGGAAGGGCGCCAGGCGCATTTTCCGATAAAACTATTAATTGGAAGGGTGGGGAAAATGACATACACAAATGAAATGAACACCACAGGTTAATTTTTAAGGATTTTTATTGATTTTTAGAAGCTTTCCCTGAAAATTAAGGACAATTAAGAACATAATTTTACATTTTTATGCATTTTTATGAACTTTAAGGACCCGTGGGAACCCTGTTTAACAAAGCCAGAAAAACTGAGCAGTCTTTTGAATATTATTATTTTTGGTGAAATGTAGAACAGTCTCAAATTAAGACACTAATATAGCACTATTTTTCCCCCAACTACATTTTCACGCATATCTGCAATTTGCTCTGTGAAACTCCAACATGTCCTCTGGAAAGCAGGGTCGGCATTTTACAGCTCAACGCGACTGACAAATTACATTCCTCAATTAAGAAAAATAAAATAAAGAATTAATTGACAACAAAAAATGGAAATCCAAGGGGAAATCATGGGCAGTATCACATTCAGTCAAAACAATAAAACCTCACATTATTGGGTTGGTTGGGTTAATCATTCAGGGTCAAACGAGAGCGCAATGTTTATACCACGATGTACAAACAGTGTGATACAGCATATTAAAAAAACAAACCAAAAAAAGTTATATAAAAAAAAATCTGTAAGCATGATCCTCATTCATGCCCATGTCAAATGCTCCAGTAGCGCAAAAGTAATCCAGTGACACTTGAAAAAAAATCCAAATCCAGCTCAAGGAATGTATAGAATCCTATTTCCAGATATCAAAAAAAGTCCAGTTGTTCTTGCTTCAATAACATGCTGATTGTCTTTCTTCCATTTACAGTCCAACGTATACTTCAACGGTCAGTGCAATTTAAGTCCAGTGGAATGCATTACATGAAAATAAAAATGTCGCACAAAAAAAAAACTGTTTGATGCTTGTCAGGATCAAAATGGATGGAACCAATCGTTACTTGGATGATAGACTATGTGTTTTGTTTTTTTAAGCTCAAACTAAGCCTTATGTGCGGTTATGACGAAAATACTTTTTCTCCTAATCCAGTCTGATAGTTTGTTAATGTGAGTGTGTTGTTACTTGAAACTGCATGCTGTGTTGCTGGCCCCGCTCCTTTGTGGCTGTTAGAGCTCAGTGGTCAAGAGACCTCTGGGTGTGACTCCATCCTCCGAGGCTGCCTGCTGATCCATAATGCTGCAAGGGGAACAAAATATATATATACATTTTTTACTCAAAGATACACATTCAAGGCATTCATCCCTCAAAACTAAAAGGGATCAATTACTTGATGAATTGGTAAAAATGCAAATACTAATTAATGAGTTGGGCAATGCCGCTCAAGTAGGGTGGGAGGAGGGGTGCAATGAAGGTGCTGTGGGCAAGGAGAGCCACAGTGCACTTTAAGGAGGGAAAACTGTCAAACACACAAATAGAAAAACAGAACACTCACAAGGAGTAGCTGTTGGCCAGAACACACTCACAGACTAGTCTTCTCCAGCTTCTGATGTCACTCACGACTATGCCACTTAAAGGCAGGCAGCCAACACACTAATACTAAAGTAATTACACCTCATGCCACCAATTGATTCATTTTTAGTATGTTTATCATGTTTTGATTTATCGAAGTGCAACCTTTCCCTCCCACCTATTTTTTAACATCCGAGCAATGAATTAATCTGTATTATTATGAACAATATCAGATTTATTACACATAAATGTTCGGTTTCTCATTTTAAAAAAGTGTAAAAACGGATAAATATACATATCCATGGATGCACATCTATAGATATCAAGTCTACTAGACAACTAGAACAAAACAAAAGGGTTTCTCCACCACCACTCCAACCCCCAAATTGCAGCCTTTGCAACTACAAAATCGCATTCTACAACACCGCAATGTGGATTTGAATTTGATTCTTTGTTCGGCCTTAGTTACAGGCTTGTATATGAAACAAATTAAAGCTGAAGTACTTCTAAATTTGAGTTACACTGTGTGGACTTAAGCGTTGGGAAACATTTTTAATCAGTCAGTCAAACTAGGAGTGTGAGAAATAATTTGGATGTTATGGACATTTAAAAAAAAAAGTGAATCCAAAATTTTAATGAAAAATGTTGAGTTATAGTAATGTAATATGTTTGGAATTTGGGATTTAATTCAATGTAATTATTCTAAACGTTTTTTAAAGCTACAAATGGTTCTAAATCGAGGTGCATTCACCAATGTTCTCCATTTGTTGCAAATTCTTTTATGTGGAGGATTTGGAATTGTTGGAAAATTGTGAATTTTGAAAGAACCTTTTGAGTTTTGGAACGCTTTGAAATGGTCGAGAAATTATAGCAGAAGTCGTCTCATGTGAATCAAATTCCAGCTCCGTCAACAGGGGGCAGCAACGGATCAAAAAGCGCCCTTAAAAAAATAGCTCAGCAAATATGGTTTGTGCCGATCTGAAAAGACTTGACTTTACCTCACTGAGTTGCTGTGAAATGTGTGAGCGGCGTAAGGGAGGGCTGAGGTGAGAGCGCCTCCCCCATCCGCGGGGGGAAGAGCATCGACCTTAGTAGGGGGTTCAAGGTCGAGCAGGCCGTTAGTAAAGATACCAGGAGGCTGCATTAGAAGGGGATCGTGGGGTGGGGGAAGGGAGAAGGAAGGCGGTCAGCATCTAACAAGTCATACAACAAGTCAAAGCGTTCTAAAAGACAATTTGGACAAACAAGAAGCGCACCTAATTGGCAGACAGGAGAAAAAAGAAAAAATATGTTTGCTCACAGCAGCTGTAGGAATGATCCAGCGAGGGGTGATGGAAGCTTTTGGTGACTGCACAGGTGGCAACTGTAAAACAATAACAACAAACTCTTTCTCTGTTTAGGAACAAATATCAAATACTGTATTGATATTCTGTAAACACGCATCTAATGATGCGTGACTACAATTGCGTTGCCGTCTGGACAGTCCAAGCATGAGGAAGAAGATTCTGGCTACATAGGTAGCATGGGAAATGAACCTCACCCCCTTCAGAGTTTAACCAACAAGCCTCGAGTGAAGAAAGTTTCAGGAGAAAAGGGTTCATCGTTCCCAGCTGGAAATCTACTGCTTCATAAAAGATCTTTGTGGGGGTTTCCTGCTAACATCTGATAACCAGTCCAGTATTTCATATTCAGCACTTTATGTATTTTTATGCCTCAAGGGCGGCACAGTGAGCTAGTGGACAGCATATTTGCCTCACAGTTCCGCGTTGGAATCTTATTTGCGACCTTCCGTAGCTGCATTTTCTTCAGGCGCACCTTTCCACATTCCAAAAACATACACACTAGGTTCAAAAGACAACATTTTCCTCATTTACTCCTAGGAGTCAATCTGAATGCTTGTTCATCCATATGTGCCCTGCGATTGTCTGGGCGTACCCTGCCTTTCATCCAAAGTCAGCTCGGTCCCTAATTAGGAGACATATTATGCAAAACAGATGGACGGAGGTTCATCATGAATTTGTCCACATCTAATTGGAATTCATAACCTATTACAATTTCTTGATATGGTACATAAATAGTGGATGCTATATTTCAAGAGCATACATAATCTAATCCAGATATTAATTGAGGACTTCCAAGCAACCTCTGATCTAAGGGTTTCTTTATGAAACTGTTTTGTGGGAGGATCAGAAAGAATTTCAACACAGGATATTATTTTCCTCCTCTTATCCTTTTGCTCTTCCAATAATTCACAGAAGTGAGTCCTTGGAGAAGGTCTCCCCTGGACTGCTGTTGGGAGATCCCTCGAGGTGGCATGTTAAAGCCAGTCCTATGAAACTATGATCCAATGATAGCATCAGAGGCCTGGATATGAGTTCAAAAGAACATCACACACAGAAGAAGTTGTTTGAAGATAAGGTTCAGATGTCCTTTTAGTTAAGGGGGAGCCCAGTGGTTAGTGCTCATCTGGGCTTAAATGCGTTTCGCCCTTCCTGTGTGCAGTTTGCAACATCTCTGTACTTGCATGGGAACTGTGGCCTTCTCCCATAAGCACATACATCAATTATCACAGTAATAATTGCTCTGAAAAGAAAAAAACTTACAGTAGGGATTGGGTCAGTGAAGTCAATCAAATTATCAGGCAGAGGTGGGGTCGTGTTTGGAACATCAACTTCCTCTCCTTAACCTGTAATGTAACATGAAGACACTTAAATCAGACAAAAGCTGCACTGGGCTGATGAGAAGACACACATAAACACACACACACACAAGACTTGTACAAATGACTGAATTCCACATAACGCTGCGCTCTCATGGGGCAGAGGACAGTCTCGAAAAGCCGATGGATGAATTACCTTGAGTGTGGTGCCTTCGACAATGGGATCTGAGGACAACTTGAGTGGAAGAGGGTTTAAATCTTCAGCTAACCTCTCAGCACTGATGAAAAGGAGAAATGAAAAATGCAATGAGAAAACATCCTTGGGGTAAAATGTGTTTTTTGTCTCGATATTTTCACGAACCATTGTGAAGGCTCTTCTTTAACACACACACACACACACACACACACACACACACACACACACACACACACACACACGACACACACACACACAAAACGCTAAGTATTTTTCCACTAGACAAACATTAGGAAGACTATCTGAGCATTTTCTGCATCAGTGGGCCTGCAGACATATCAGCCTTGTGAATTGCCCACTCAAGCGACAACATGTCTATCTGTAGTGTCAACCAACTGTAAAGTCTCTGGAGCAAGGATGCCCACAGTATCCAGGCAGAACTCTGCTCATGTGATTTAACACACCCAATCAGACAGATGCACACAGATGTCTGCAAAACGTGAGAGTGGCCTGCTGGCCTGTAACAGCCTGATTTTTTTTCCCCCAAAAAAACATTTTTCACAGATTATTTTAAGGAGGTTCATCAGCCTCTTCTGTACTTCACCGGTCAAAGACGGACACTAACCTGGTGCCTGCTGATGACACCATCGAAGAAGACTTGAGCAGCTCCCATGAGTCTTGTATGTCAGGGCGACTGCTAACAGACAGAGATGAGTTACTGCCCATTCGGCTGGTGCGTGACTTCAACCTGGCAACAGATGGGACACATTAGATACCCTCCTCTTCGTTTCTGGCACAACATCACAGATATAGGACTGAGTTGAATAAAGCTGTCTTCAAGCGAGCTTGGGTTACAAATATACAACTTTACCAATTCTGAAAACGTGACCGTGAGCATGTCATTCTGCACTTGCAATTAATTTACACAATTAGCCGAGCAGTATAAGGAACAGTGCATAGAGTCACTCACTGGCATGATAGGCCCCTTAAAACGACCTTATTTCAATGAGCCCAAATCTGAGTGTGTAATGTTTTCTATAACTGTTTAGTAATGACGATATTTGGGAATTGTTTTAACTTGTGAAAACAATTGCATAATACGTGTCCGTTACAACTCAAAGAAATAGAAATGTTACACAATAAATTATTTTCATGCTCTGAAAACATTTGCGATTTGAGCCTTGTTGAGACGGATAAAAAACTGGTAATGCAGTGTTTGAAATGCAAATGATCCTGATACATATTCAAAGCGTAAATGAAAAGAATATAGGAATTGGCTGAGATAATGCATTGTCCATTGGTATGCATATGGAGAGATTAAGATGCACGATGCGGGAGAGATTATTTGGAGGTAATCAAGCATTTTCCAATGTAAGTAAGCGTGCTAATGACAAAATACACTGTCGGAAAACAGCTCACAAAAAAAAAAGAGTTACAGTTCAATCGAGGCCTTTCACACCTGAAGGAGGTTTCCTGCAGATTGCAGTTCTTATCTCCCATCATTGTGACATGTTCCTCCAAACCAACCTATGGAACAGAGAGAAAACAAATGAAAAAAAAAGATAGAACAGTATATGTGCCCTGTGACTGGCCGACGACCTGTCCAGGGTAGACTGTACTTGTCCTGAAATTAATATTGATTAGGCTCAAGCGGACAATCCCTCGAGAAAACGGATGATATGGCTGGATTTCTCTCCCAGTGACTTTTATGTCTTTTTCACCTTGAGCGTTGCGGCCTCAGCTTGCGCTTTGAGGATGTTACTCTTCAGGTCGCCTGGGGTTCGCAGTGGTGTGACAACAGGACTACTTCCTGCACTGTTCAGACTGCATTTCTCTCTGAGCTTCACAATGTCCTCCTTTGGATGTCGGTTGGGTAGAAGGAAAAATAAAGCGAAAGAGTTAGAAACAAATAGAGAAAGGCAGAGATAATCATTGATTTCAATTAATTTTCTGCTTTCTATGATAACGGAACTACTTCCAAGAATCATCACCCACCTGATTATTCATGACCATATTGATGTTCACATTATTTTTGGTCAAACGCGGACTGCTCTCCAACTCCAGCTGCTTGAGACGCGCTGCTGTTTCTTCATGGGCGGACAATCAACATTAAATTGTACAGCCAACTGCTATGCACTCAAATGAGACAATACTGAAGAGTATGAACCAGAAATAATTCATATCCACATTGTTGACCTAAGAAGTGACATTATTTCACCCACGGCCAACCCTGTAGCCTTCAGCCATGTCTCCATAAATCCGAATAGTGCAGATGAGGTCATCACATTATGGTATGTAAACTCAAGTCTAGTGTCAGCGATGGGAACGTCTTACCAGCACAATATATTTATGACGCTTAATCATTTCTCATAATACACTGAATCCAATACAATCTTGAAGTTTGCATGCTTTGTATTCCATACAAACAAGTGATTATGATTATTATTTTTAACAGTATGTTTGCTAGCTTCTGCATTGACTGACCGGTGAGGCTGAGTAATTCTTCGCCAGTGGCACCAGAAGGGGAATAGACCATGCTTGGACCCGCGTCCTCAACAGCCTTCGCGGTGGGAGCGGCGGGAGGTGCAGGAGTCATGAGGACGTCATCAATGCACGTCTCGATCAGGTCATCAGCCAGGGGCAAACTACAGACAAAGCAAATGGGAGGAGGGAGAAACAGTCCGAATGAAACATGGAGCCCTTCGAAAGCACAAAACGTGCAATAAATTGGTACTAGTTAAATTGAATACAGCCAAAAGCAAAATCGTGATTGAGCTTTCATACAACTTACCAGCAATATCCGCAAAAAAAAAAAATGCAAACAAATTCATGGTGTGTTATAACTTAAAATGTTATAACTTAAAATCAGCAGAAAGAATCAAATACACGCTGACATGTGGTCATGACATGTCAAAGAGTAACAGTTTTTATTCTCTTTTAAATCATATGCACGTTATTCAGAAGGATAAACACCTCTGGTCATAGATGTAAGTATTCACTTTTAACAAGGCAACATTACAGATACAATCAATTTTTCACAAATCAGTTGTATTAGTGTGTTTCAAGAGAAAATCAACATTCACAACAACAACCAAACTTAAATAAACTGGAGATTAAAGAATACAATCACATTTAGAAGTTTTGCAAATAAATTATGCTAGTTAAATTTTCTTCTTAAAGTCTGCTAGGACGGCAACGATCTTCTGTCATAAGGTAGGTGTAAATGGACTATATTTAAATACAGTAATCAAGTTGGGGATATGAATATGCATCTAGATTACATGATTAATTGAATGAGGGTTTAAGTTAAAAAAAAAAAGTGCAGGTAAAAACATCTTCAAACATTTTGGTACCCAGCTGATAGCGGGACTAAAAGAGACTTCAGATATTGACTTCAGATTTCACAAGGAACATATTAATTAAACGGGTATCTGGATACAAGTACATCATTTTTGGTGAAGAACATCATATTTTGTGACCTACGTGCTTCGTACATTCTCAAACTGAAACTGTATTGTTGTTCACCAAGGTGACAGATTGACACTGATACCAGATCAGTTGAGCGATCACGGAAAAATGAGACAGGAAAAACCTGACTATGCCGCGAGTGGATAAGACTAGAAACACCCAATCTGTTTAATTCACAGTGATCAATTTATCCACCTAATAAAATCAGTCATGCCATTATGATATTTGTTAATCGTGCAAAGCATGCCGATATGTGTAAGCAACTAAGACTGTAACATTTCAGTAAGTGGCAACGTTTCATCTTTCAGGAGCCTCCGAAATCCAAAACATTTGATTTCACAAATTCATCTGAGAAAGGCTTGTAAAAATGTTTTGAAGAAGGCACAGACCATATGCAAAAAAAAAAGAAAAATCTCACTTCAAATCACAAAGGTGATTGGAAAAGTCACATATGTCACACATCATTTTGAGAAAAACCAACCAACCAAACAAACAAACAAACAAACAAACCCATTCTTTGCATCAAGAAAGCCCTAGAGAAAGGGTGCAGATGTACCAGACAGATTCAGGAAATTACAAACTTGTTTTGTTATTCACCAAGGTGACAAGCTAGTTTCTAAACTGTCACAGTATTTTCGAAAGATAAAACTTACATTATGATCACATAACCACACCTACGGACACTTTAAACAATTTGGGGTGGAATGAGAGGATGTTCGAGTATGTGGCAAAAAATATAAGCACTTTGAGGATACAGTACTATTTTGCACACTCTACACATGAAGGCCACAGTCATGATTTAAATCCTGAACTTCAGAACTGTGAAGCAAGCTACCATGACGGCCAGGCTAAAGCCGTTAAAGGCAAAATCATGGACTTAATAAATCTCTCAATTATTTCATTTGTAATTCAACTGAATGTCTCCTAATGTTAAAGGTCCCATGCCGTCAAAATCCAATTTCTACCAACCACCTTTTAATCCATAACACAGCTCAAAATAAGTGTGTCTGTGATATGGTTTAAATTGGACATCAATACTGTTTGTCAATTACATGCAATAGCCGATGAAAAAGGCTAGAGGAATGGAAAATGAGCAGATCAGAATTTGGTGATGTTGTGACCTCATACGCTACTCAAGTAAACACGCATCCAACAGAAATTTGTGTCACGCTGCGTCATGACAGCCAATTGGCATTGAAAAAATACAGTGTATGATGCCCTGCGGTTAAAAGATTGTTGTTGTTTGTAGGCACGAGGCACATGGAGCCTTTACATACAGTAACTCCTGCTCCAAAGACCGGGACCATACAAAAAAAAGAGCAGGCCTGGAGAGCGGTCAGCGAGATAGTTGACATATCCGGTAAGTACTTGTCTCCAGCTCTTGTTTCTTTTTTAATGTGAACCAACCCAGTAAAAGTTTGAGCCTCTGATTATTCACACTCACGCTGTCGTAACACTTGAGAAATATAGCGTACTACAAATCAGAGCAAAGCTGTTTCCCACATTCAAATGAAGGCGAAGATGGAGCCAATCACAACACAACTTAATTACATATCAAACATTAATGAGAAATCCAGTCTCATCTGCCAAGCGTTTTGGACCAATTAGAATACACCCGGTAGCTTTCAAAAGGGTATCCTTGGCAAATCAAATCCAAATTAACCTGCAAACCCAGTAAAGAACATCAAAGGTTATGAGGGAAAAAAACAACATGAGACCTTTAACATAGTGAAAGTTGATATATAGGTACTGTATGTACTATTTTAGTCTGTGGTGCACTTTTGAAATTTGGGGCTAATATGGAAAGCTAAACTGATTCTGAGTTTTCAGAATGAGACTTCAAAATGAATACAAAAATATGAACTCAGTGAGGAATAAGGCAGCCGGTGCACCTCTAGCAGAGGCAACAACAGTCAAATGAGGTATAAGATATGATGGCCATTTTTGGGAGTTTACCACATTAAAAAAACAAAAACAAAAAAACCCCATCAAACGCTATGCGAAATGTTTCCATTTCTAACTTCAAGGCATACATGCTATCACGGGCGTGAGGCACATTCTCTGCCGCATTATTTATGTGTAAATCACTGCTGAGGCATGAGTGCGCCGTCCAATTCATGCCACGGTGAGATGGCTGTCTGTTGCTCAGTTCTGCCAGGCTCCTTGTTAAGAGCTTTGATGAGATATGAACGAGTAGGATGCAGGGGAGAGGACACCTGAGGAGATTGAGGTTGGAGGTGGGTAACAAGAATAAATGGGAGGGGGCACACAGGAAGTGAATAATGAGAGGTGAGGTAATGGCGTGTAGATGGATTTAACAATGGACAGGAAGCAATAGAAAACAATGAAAATGGATGAAGGAGAAGGAAATCATATGTCAGGTGTGTCAGCGTTACATATACTGTAACTCATCCAAAGAGAGCGACAGCCGGTTAATAGGAAGCAGCAGATTCCTTGAATGGAAAATATTCTCTGAAGCGTCATCGCATATCGTGATATGCACACTGTAGTTATCCATTGACTATATGGCAGTGGCTGTTTCTAGTCATTTAATTGATGGCAAGAGAAAAAGACTCCCATGAAGCACCAAGAGTCGCCTGCAGTTAATGGGTTACCATTACATGCTAATCAAAAGAATACAAGCAGCAAATCAAAAGAGACAATTCCACCTTGAGAGAGACATTTTTCAAAGGTAAAAAAAATAAATAAATCATTAAAAGCCCCCACGCAATGCAGCTACTAATTGATTATAATCAGAGTCGCAGCCACGAAAAAAAAAGAAGAAGCTCAATATGCCATAATACCTACCTGACCTTCCAACAGGCCTTTCCTCAGTACATGTAAATACTGGAACACACAAGGGAACACATGCATTTGCTTGCTTTCGGAAATACCAGCTTCACAGATCACAAAAATGCAGGCGACACTTGACACTGCAGGTCCAAGTGCACAATTTGATATCCATGTACATGTCAGGTATGGCTGTGCATCTCTCCAATCAAAGATGATTCGATATGTACTGTATCTCCATACATGGGGTGTGATACGATTCAATGATGGTACGATTTGGTACGAAGTGGAACAATACAATTTGATTGGATAGGTTCCAGCTCAAGAGGACATGATGCAATGAGTTTCTTATTGACCTTGTCAGTAGTCTCAATGTGGCATTTCCTCCAAAGACTGGCAACCAGTTTCAGGGTGCAACCCCGCATACTCCCCAAAGTCAGCCGGGATAGTTTCAGATAACTCAATATGAATCACAATATATTTTAAAATGAAGATGCCCATTGGGTTGGCAGACGCCCGACACGTCTTAGATTTGTATAGATCTGAAATGGGGAAACTTCAAGGGGAAGTCAACCCAAATGTTTGTTTTTTTACAGTAAGAAGTTATATGTAAGCCCACTACTCTAAAATCGACATTCTGATTAATATTGTACATGTGGAATGTGAGCAAAGCAGTAAAATCCACCTGTTTTTGTCCATCTCAGGGGATGGCCCTTTTGCCACTTGCCGTCCACTGAAAATGACATTACAGTTGCTCAGGCCTCAGGTAACAACCAATCATGGCTCGGCTTCAGAAAACAAGTGAGCCGTGATTGGTCATTACCTGAGGGAGCCCTGAGCAACTGTGATGTCATTTTCAGTTGCAAGAAAGTGCCAAAATGGCTGCCCTCTAAGATGGCAAAAGATGGCTGGATTTTCCTGCCGAACTAATTTTCCACAAATGCAATATTAATCACAATGTTTAGACTAGTAGGGCTGCATTGAACATAAGTGTAAAGAACATTTTGGGTTCACCTTTAAACATGCAGTGCAAATACAGTCTAATACAAACAATAACGGCATGCAATAAAATCTGCATGGTCCTACTGTCTTGCTCTCCAGATCACAGAAGTGACTTGCAGCATGGAGAGTACACAACATACCAACACCCTGCGGCCCTTCACCTGCCCAATCACTGCTTTGGCACACGCACACTGTTCACCTGTTTTTTATTTGTTAAAATAAATAAAGACAGACAAGCAGAAACTTTCTGCCTCTCTTGTTGTGTCTTTCGGCCCTAGAAGGTACAGCCCTTGGACAGGTTCACTCAAGCCAGCTTTGCAAAAACAACAAAAAGAAAACCCACCTTCTCTTTTCCCCTCCAGGACTTCTGGGAAGAGGCTCTATTTCCAACGGACCACAAACAGAAGCAGGCGCAACGTTCACAACCGGTGCACCCGACCAGGCACCTCGACTGGCAGAAACCTAATGAGGTAGTGCAACAAAAACATATTTTCAAAAGTGCTGATTTGATTTTGCATGAACAATCGAGTGATTTGAAAAAGTGAAGTTGTGACCCTCACATGCTTGTCTTTGCTGGAGTTAACTCCATTGCCCGATGAAAGAACCCTGAGCAAAGAGACACATTTACATTCCAAACTACACATAAATAATTCAGCCAACCCTTGAGATCCATCTCCAATATTTACAACCTCTTCAGAACTACACCACTAAAGAACTACAAAGATATCATGAGGATCATTTCAAGGCGAGATGACTAGATGGCTATAATTAGCTCACATGAACTACAATCCTAAACCTAACCATATTTAGCATTTACACACCACAGTGGCCAATTAGATCACAAACTGTTGCAGTGTGGAGTTCTCAAAACCCAATAACTCTAATGACATTTAAGTCACAAGACGGCTGACTCATCAAGTAATTAAATAGCTTATTATGTAGGTGACGTCATGTCTTCAGCCCACATGTAAATTCTGAAACAAAAATGTGACTTGAGTTATAATCAGGCCTGACAATGTGACTCAATGTGAGTCACTACTCTGAGTAACTGATGTCAAAATGTATATTTTATTACATTCATATACATTCATGCTTTTCCCACTGAAAGTTAACGATGATTGAAAAAACAGCAATGAATACACAAATTAGCACATTATAATTATAACAGCTAATTCTTCAATGTTGGTCACAATCACAATATTTAAAAAGAGCACTCACTCCTGAGGATGGAAGGGTCCTGCAAAACAAACAGAAAATATGGTCAACCTTGTGTCCAGGTTAAGTCTGAAAGTGATGCAGGGTAACGGAAAACAAGAAAAACAAGATTTTTTTTACAGTAATATGTTCTAGATGCCCCCCCGCCACCCCACTAATCTAAATATGGCATTCTGATTAATATCAAGTTAAGCAGCAAAATACATCCGTTTCTCTCCATCTCGAGAAGTGCCACTTTCTGTCAACTGAAATAGACATCACAGTTGCTTTGGGCTCAGGTAACGACCAATAGAGCTGCATAGAACTTATTATTATTGTCAAGAACACTGGGGGGTTAACTTCCCCTTTCAATCCACACAGGATAAAAATGACAAATAAATGTAAACAAATGTACATTAATGTTTGGTTAAAAAGTCTTACCTCAACCAGACACTTTTCATAGCAGTTAACAATCAATTCATCTAAATCAATTTGGTTCCTGGCTGGGGCGGTCTTTCAAGCAATCTACTCATGTTTAAGAGGTTAAAGTCAGAGTTTTGTGAACAACACCTGTTTGAATTGATTATCTTTGAATCTGTGACACAGTAGTGACTTCAAATGACTTTCCCCGCCCGTATAAATCCACAATTCGCCTCTTTAGGTGATGTAGGAGAAAGAATGAGACTGAATGTATAATTCAGAAATCCTGAATCGTAAATTAAAACTTGAGCATGCAATTTTTTTTTTCAAACATAATCGAAGATGCCAACTGTACAGTCATTCCATCTTAGAAAAACAGCAGTTCAAATACTGTCAATCATTAACAGTCCCATGTTGACATTTCTACCCACGATGAGGACATGTTAACTTCTCACTACCTCTGCGCTTATAAAGTTGACCGTGTTTGAGTGCAATTGAGTCTTGCTCAGTTAAGTGTGGGTAGACGCTTGTTGTGTTCACTGGTCTACAAATTTGTTTTAGTGCGTAACACAACACAGCACTTGATTGTGGCACTCACCTCTGTTGTGCATTGTTCTTCTAGAGTAGCGTCGACTAGGCCGCCTCTCAAAGGAGGCTGAGCGGCGGGCTTTATTGGACTTTGTTGTCTGGTACTCTGTGTTTCCACTGGTCACAGAAAAAACACATTTTAACTTAACGGAGCAGAAAAGTGCAACTGTCCACTTAGGCTCAATCGTCAAACTAAAACAAGAATACAGTTTTCTGAAAACAGTTCATTGTCATAAACACACAAATGACCCCGGTTGAACTCTGAAAGCATTTGAGCGATAACTGTCTAGTACCAACAAACCCGTCAACCCCTCCACTAAAGCAAACATGACTGCCAGTGTTTATTTAACTGGGTAATATTTAAACACACACATACACACACACACACACACACACACACACCCAGTACAGTGTCAGTAAGATGACACTGTTCGTTGTCAACCGTCTCGACCAATGTGAGCATTTCGATTTTTATATATTTATTTATTTATGTATTTATTTATTTATTTATTTTAATGGCATACAAATAAATCAAGGTTGATTGTTCAAACTGCAACGGTTCAGTGGTCTTTGGGTAGTGTGAATTGGAAATGACAATTTACAGGCACTGAACTTGCAAGTCTGTTTTGGAAAAACCCATGGAAACTTGTGCACAGCGTGTTACCTGTATCTGAAGCGTGATCCCATGCGGATGAAGCCGGAGCGTGCAGAGTTCTTTTGTACTGGCCCCCTCAGCCGGAAGAAGGCATGATGTTCCACAGCACACTTCCAGAGGTGCTTACAGGCCTTCGGGTGGTCCATTCTGAAGACAAAGGTGTGCTCCTGCTCTTTGCCCTAAAGAGGATGGATTACATTTCAGTGGTAACGAAGATGAAGATTATCAGCACCAACAACCAAAGGGCCATGCTATTGGATTTACCCTGCACATCCAAGTGCCAAATTCAAATTTTTTGACTGTATGTTTCAAGTAACATATAGTCATTGTCTCTGTTTACACAAAATGAACAAGTGAAAAAGAAATCCCTATGCAGATTCCCAAATTGCAAGTCAACAACTGTCCAAAGGGAAGGCAGGTAGTGGCAACATGGACGTAAACAATAACAGACATAAAACATTACATAGCATTTTGTTTGCTAACTGCATCGATTTAAATGAGGGGAACTAACCGTAACATTACTCCATTGTAGTAGCATCAATAATTATCTTATTTTGTGCAAAACATATGTGTCGCTTATTTGCTTCAACATTAGCAATTGACGTCATAAAGCTTTTCAGGAAATAGGTACTCTCAACTCAGCCGAGTCACCGTGCACTCTGCATTGAGTTGCATATTTACTGTCTGACTGATAAAAGAGGCCATGCATTCATTACTCAACCTTATCAGCACTTCATTGACTTCTGGGTCAAATTGCACACTTTACTTTCGGAAGAAGCCATTCGCTTTGTTCTGCTCAAGACATCAAACATGATTACAGTTGCATTCTCTGGTGTGAAGGAGGTCTTTGTTAAAGAATTCTAAGAATCATACCAAGAAACATCTACCTGCAGATAACCCAGACACAGTAGTTATATGTTATACAATAAGACATGACCAGTGTTGCAGAGATGATGACAGGATTTACTCTTTATACTCAAGTATAAATTCACATCTCCAGAAACAATTGACAGCCAGCCTTTACACTTATGAGTGTCACCGCAGAAGTTATAATACTGTGTGTCATATGTATGATGATAAAGTATCTAAGCTTGAATAAATACATGAACCGACCAGGAAATGATACATTATTTAACTGTCAGGAGGGAGCCGAGCAAGAAGGCCAGAGCTGTGTGTACAGTGTATGTGTGTGTGGTGGTGGGGAGCGTGGATAATGCATACCAGAAATACCAGAGAGGAGGCTTCTTTATTAACCTCCCACACGGACCTCCAGGATGGACATAAACAAGCTCTGCTGCTCCCACATATACACTTGCCTCTGGGCAACCCAACAAGTCCACTTTCATTTTTATTTTGGGACAGGGGGCCTAAGGAACACTACATTATTCTTCTTTTATTAGGAAACAAAGCTCTGTATTTTTCCTGTGAAGCAACTGCCAACAGATTTATGTGCTTTTAAAGAGCAATGCCTATTTGAGGAACAATATTAGCCACCGATAAGATGTAAAAAGTATTATTCCATATGGCCCTGAATATGAAACGACCAAGTGTTGACAGTAGAACGATTATAATTTGGTGCAGTATCTGAGAATTATATTGCAGAATTCAAGAGCAAATGAAAACTGCGGAGCACACTTCGCTGAAATCTCAGGAGAAATATAGATTAATATCAATAAAGTGAGCGAATTGCTCCCCAATCATTGCAGTCTGATAGCTGCTGCAAACACACACACAAGTACCATTCCACACGCTACACTTTGCACCTTCTTGCTCCCTCTTTGCCTTTTAACGCTTTTTCTTTTTTTCGCAATTAGGTCTTATATATCTGAATTATTTGGCGTGCATGTTCACCTGGTCATCATCCTCAACAACCACCAGAGTCAGCTTGCTCTTTTTGAAATCCAGGCGAGTGATCTTTGGCCTACAAACAGGAACACACAAACACGATACTCAAGACAGAACAAAAAAAAAATAATAAAAAAGGTAGATCACATACGAGGCATTTAAATAGGCCAACAAATTGGCTCGCAGTCAGGCATACCAGAAAAAGAGGCCAATCTTGGTTTGTCCCTCAAACACCAAAACACCAGTGGGTGTCAAACCCAGACTGTACTCATTACCATCTCGTGCCTGTGCATTGAAAGAGGAGAGGAGAATTTACAGCATGACTGAAACCTTTTGAACAACACATCTCAACAGCAAATTAAAATTACAAACGCGTACATCCAAAAGTATACCAACACAATACATAAAAATTAATACAATTGAAGAACAAAATTTTGTACGTGTTCAGATCTTCAATGAATTTGAAAACACACAATTTGAACTGGCCAAACATATTCATGACCTGCAGCAAGTCGTTGACTATGAATCGCGATAAATGCTTTCACCAGTGGGAAGTTGTTTCATTCTATTGATGAAAAGGGGGTGTGTCTTAGTGTGTCACTTACCTGAACCATATGCATGTCCACACCATACATTTCCAGCCATTTTGCTTTATTCAAGTAGTTGATTTCAGCCTGTGCCGGTGTTTGACCTCTGAAGGTGTAAAAAAAGAAAAATCAAAATAAAATAAAATCAGAATGATGTATTAGCTCCAGAAACAAAAAGCTAGTCTACACTGTGTTCAGAATTAAAAACAGTCAAATGCGGTGGTTCTGTCGTGAAAAACAAACCAACCTGCACTCCTTCCACATGTTGTATATAGCCAGTTCCACATTCTCTGTCTGTTCGGGGATAAATCTGAATTCTGATACAAGGTCCAGACTGTGTTCTAGTGGGTCACAATCACCTAGTTCCGCTGTGGAAGAAAAAAATAAAAACATGATCACCTTGTTTTTCTTATGAGTTGAATGTTTGTTAAAAAAGTAGAAAATAAAAATACGCACAAACTGGCAAGATTATTGGTCATCAGTTGACAAGAAAGGGGCCACATATCGTACAAAGGCGCTATCGTTTCACTTAATTAAAATTCTCAAAACTTTAAAAGATGTGCTTGAGGAAGTTTACACTCTAGTCAGTGTCACAAAACAAAATCACACAATGGTCAATGTCAGTCTCAGCCAAACCATCCCAGAAAGATTGAGAACCAAAGAAACGGCTAAATCTACCAGGCATGTATGTACTGCACAGGCCGTTCCATTCACAAATTAAAAGCACTGCAGGAGTGTTGTGATCTCCAACAAGACAGGTGAGCACCGATTTGAGAAGAAATCATGAGAAGATAAACTATGAAGTGCGTTCAGAGTAAGACAAAGTGCAACTAAAGCTTAGTATCTGTTGGAGAAGGAAGGATGTTGATTTTTGAATCTTGAAAGTGCTTCCCTGACAGTGAGTGAAGGCTTAGCGTATAGATGGTAGGGGGAGGAAGAAAGAAAAAAAACCTCAACATTTTTCTTTTAAGAGATTGTAAAAAGGAGGAAGCTCAACAGGGGAGAAAAAGCAAAGACAGAGAAGGTGCTGGATTAGGAGGCCACTGAAGAGGATGGAGCACTAATGAGCTGGCATTTACCCTATAATGACTATGGAAGTGTGTGCGTGAGTGCGTGTGCGCACGCGTGCATGTTGGTTACAAAGTTCCACAAAACACTGAACAATAGAGTGGATATAAAAATTAAAAAAAAAAATAACGGTTTTTGTGATGTTAACAAATAGGACCAAGATGAATAATTTCAACCACTCGTTGAGAGGGGAAAATAAAAACAAAGCATTTAGTGTGATTGAACAAGTGTGCACACACCCCCGTATAAATGGGATGGCGCATGTGTTCAGAGTTTACCAATCACGTAAACTCAATATCAAATGAGTCAACACGCACCTACCACCAGTTAAAGTGCCTCTGAATAACCACAACTAAGGTTGAGCTGCTGCAGTAGTCATTCCTCCACCTAAAGCCTCCGTTTCAGCTGAGCATGATGCTGCCACCACTGTGGGTATGGTGTTGTTTTTAGTCTTAAGATGTCTTTTAGAATTAGGGTCAGAAGGTTCACCTTTGTTTCATTGAATATAACACATTTTCCCCAAACATGTTTGTCTGATGTGTTTTTCTTTATGAGATGAGGCCTCTGTCTTGTCACCCTACCCCACAGCACAGACATATGAAGAAGATATGACAATGCTGTGACATGTACGAAACATTTAGTGCTTGCCTGAAACAACTTCAATGTTGCACTCCGTCTCTTGGCACCAACCCTGTCGTCTTTTTAACAATTTTAAATTGACATCCAGTTCATGGTAATCCCACCGTTGTTGGCATATTTTATCCACTTGATGACTTCAGTAAGTCACATGGTATAGTTACTACCTTGGAAGTTATTTTGTGCCCTTCTCCACACTAATACATTTGACAAATGAGACTCCACAGAATCTGTGTGCACGATGCCTTCTGTAGCAAGATGAGACGACAAAAATGTCTGTAAAAGATTACTAGAAGATGAGGTGGCTCTAAGCAATGGGAAACCACAATCGCAGCATCAGTCTAGTTTGGCATCGATTTCATACATTGAAAAGCCGAGTCAAAGGGGAACTCGAGGTAAAAATGTCCTTTACAATATGTTGTATGTGGCACCACGAGTCTAAAAATGGCATTCTGCTTAGTATTCTATTTGTACAATATGAATTCATCAGCAAAATCCATCTGTTTTGATCCATCTCAGGTGGCAGCCATTTTGCCATTTGCTGTCAACTGAAAATGACATCACAGTGCCTAAGAGCCCACATAACGACCATGGCTTGCCTGTTTTCTGAATTTGGTCATGTGACATTCAAAACATTCACAGTGAGTGTGAGGATAGATGTCCTAAAAAATTACATTGTAACCAATCGTCAAGATTGCAAAGTTAGAATACAATGTCAACCTTACATTGTAAATGTTGGAGGTGAAATCTTAAAAAGCAATTGTAAAAAGTAAGCTACAGGGAGAACATAAAGCTTTTGAAAACTAACTAAAACATGATAATTTCTGTATTTTCCTGACCATGTCACAAAAAAAGGGGGATTTGGTGAATTACACAACACTGGGCCAGTCACATAAAGAGCCAGCAGTGATCCACTTGAAAATGCATTGTGCCATCAGATCGGCCTTGGCAAGGGCACTTTCGAAATGACACATAGGTTGATTTTTTAAAGGCTCTCCAGTTTGAAAATACCAACCGGATTAGTAACAATCTTTAAACGACATGCAGAAGGGTGAAAAGATTTAACCTCTGTGAAAAAGCAAGATGGAATGTGGGCCAACATCATCCTACTGGAAGTAGTAAACAATGGCTTTTATGTCTAAAAGCCTAAACCACATAATGATGGACCAAACCATTTTTTTACTCTAGCTTTGCTGACTTACCCTGTAGCGAGAAGGCAGCCAATTCCACTGTTGTCTCAAATGGGCATTCTAGCCTGAAATTGTCGACAGGTTTGGTAAGATGCAGAAAAATGAGTCAAAATCAATTATCCAGATAAAACTTCACAATCAGAGGAAGGAGAAAATATATTTATGCATTAATGTAGATGCAGGAAAATGACTTACTTTCCACTGAGGACATCTTGTTTCAACTGCAACACAAAAAGGTATCTGGGAGAAAAACAAACTTCACTTGTGAAACATGGTGATGATTCATTTATTTCAATTATTAGGTGGGGTAGTAACAAGATAGGTCTAGTCAGTTACCAATACTTAAGTAGTTGAGTAGTTGTAATGCAACATACTTTTTACTTGTATTTATTTATGTATCTATTGCTTGGCCCATCTATTTTTGGTCATCCAAAAAAAAATGTCACATGACTGTTCTAGCAAGCCAACGTAACGACAAGCAACGTCTGGCTCTATCACTTCAACAAGATTAGCCAGAAAGTCAGATGACTGCATTCAAAGTGTCTGAGGCCGAAACAATGCTTTTAGAGTGAGTCATTCACATGAAGGATGGCAAAAACAACGGAAGAAAGGACAGTGCACGACTCGCAGTCAGAGGAGGCACAACAGCCCTTTGCTCACATTCAATTTGTGCTTATCTGACAAATTGTTTGTGACAATTGATTCAAAATGAACTTAAAATCAGAACATCTGTTCATAAGGCGTTTTCGTTAAATTCGAATAGTTCTAGTTTATATGTTAGCTCACCTGGTAAGCTCCTCGTGCAGGTTGTTTGGCTCAGAGGAGTAGAACTTAACTCTCATGTGAAGGCAGTATGGCGGGCCAACTAAAAGATGTGAAATTACAGCACGATGTCAATGTTGTCAAGCATGAGATTTGTTTACTGCGCATAATAAGACCCAAGGTACCATCAGGGAAGTATGAAATGAAACAGCAAAGCCAGATTCATAATGCACCCACAGATTTGTGATTCCCATAAAAACATTTTCTGTTCTTGCTCATAAAAGCGTTGAGAAAAAAAGTAACTTTTGACGTTAAGGAAAAAGGGAAAAGAGGGCCCCCTGTACTTACTTTTCACTTGCTTTTTTATACTTTTTGTAACGTCAAGCCAGTGCTGAAAAAAAAGCACAATCCATTCAACAATGTTACACATAACAAAAGGTACTGTGTACTACATACTTGCTTACTTCACAAGTTCTAATGGATCTTATGAGATTGTGCACAAGTAACTAATGAAGTAGCAAGAGAATGTATATCTTAAACTTGACCCAGAGCTTTGTTCTACGAGAGACATGCAGGCTCGATGAGACATGAAGGAAGTCAGAAGAGCAAAAGCTGGTGACTGTGATTGAGCACGTGGTAGTGAGTGAACGAGCGAGGAACATTTTCTCCCCCGCATTCCTCCTTGTAGCATTCTCTCCCACTTTTCACAGACTACCTCCAACCCTCAATAATGTGCCATTCCTCTCTGCTAAATCTTCCCCAGCGTCAGCTTCTACGGCGTTCGCAAGGCAGTGGTACAAAGAGCCGGGGTTACTGGCACACCAAGAACTGAAAGTCTTAGTCCGAGCACCAGCAGACCCTCTAAGCCGACAAGAGTGCCAGAACCAATCCTTTTAGTCGAGCCAATGACGACGAGATGTTAATGTCAGTTTGATTTTTCGGGTGGATTCCAAACAGCAAAATGTGAAACAGGACATTCTATGGAAAACATATTTGATTGCTTGCATACAAATAATTGAGTCTCTGGAATGCCAGAGGTGACCCCAAAAAAATATATATTTTATCCGTCCGTTTCTCAAAATGTGTCCATAAGTCCATCCGTAACAGTGGGGTGAGTTTGCATATTCATGCAGGTTAAGCAGAGGCGCGCATAGTTTTGTTACAGGGAATGATTTGCGTTAGCGTGACGTGGGAGTTAGCAAATGGGAGTAGAGAGTTGGCTGTTGTGAACTCAGATTAGCGGCTGGCTGTTAAATGGCTAAACGCTAGCCAGTTAAATGAGTGCCTGGCCCTCGGTCGTGGTATTAGCAGCTTGAGTATGAATTTGCTTTGAAGTAAAACCATTTTTTTAATTGTTTGTCCAGTAAAATAATTAAAAGTGTATGAGTCCATGTCTTTCAGAACAATCCAATAAATTGTAACTAGCAGTGGTAGGCTACATTAATTTAGCAAATATCAATACTTTGTGTTGAGTTACAATAGTTTTGCATTGCACTTTATTGTCTTCTTTATCTTTTACGCACGGCTTCCTCCTGGCTTACCAGCATTGTGGTGAAATATTGTACATGCGGTGGTGGGTGTGTCAGCAGTAACATTAGTCCATGTGGAAAAGGTTTACTATGAAGCTTTGAGGCATTGATTTTGCTTCAGCTTTTTTTTTTTTGGGGGGTAATCTAATCATTCGTGTTCTTCAAGCACCAGTCCATGTACTACATACATGCAGATTCTATTTCAGAGGAAAGGATATCACATACATGGTATTAAATCACCTGGGAACTGCTCAAAAGAAAATCTGTCTCACCGGAACTTGTGCAGAGTCCATGAAGCGTAGTCCAAAGTAGTCCTTTTCTACTATGTCTAGATGATACATGATCTGGTCAAACAGCTCCTCACCTTTGGCTTTTTTCTAATGAGAGTACCCACGAAAAGAAATGAAAAGAGCAGTTAGGTTTTCTCAGTGCTGAATAGCTTCTTGATTGGAGAACCAACATTTTGTAAACAAGCAACACGAGCACAACAATTGCGATATGTGTCTTTCTTTCATGTTCATTTTGTGATTACTGTGTTTTAATTTGTGTATTTTCACTGAGTACCGGTATGAGTAAATCTTCTA
Organism: Hippocampus mohnikei; assembly: GCA_026261675.1. Lineage (NCBI taxonomy): Eukaryota > Metazoa > Chordata > Actinopteri > Syngnathiformes > Syngnathidae > Hippocampus > Hippocampus mohnikei. The sequence goes on along the minus strand of JAKGUB010000106.1, from coordinate 7,828,440 downwards.
AATAGCCTGAATAGGAGTTGCTGTTTCCAGCAATAGTGGAGCGGATAAAAGTAATTTTTCACAGGAATCATGCAAATGGTGATACAAGCACCACATTTGGCATGATGAATGTCTATAGGTTACTTATCAAATCTGCCCGATTGGCCATTTGAAAATCCAAGATGGCGGCCATTTTTCAAGATGGTCGCCAAAATGACTTCGAGCTAATGATTTTCATAGAATTGCTTCTAGTTGATCGATTTGAATGATCTCGGTGTCAAATTATATGTTTTCTGGCATGCTGAATCTGATTTTGATAGTTTGAGCAGCATAAAATGAATATTATACCACTTTAGGAGCTATATAACATCATTTTCTACATTTTTTTGCAGTCCGTTATCTGTGTTTCTAAGGATCCATTTACTGCGATCATAATGTAAGATAATAAGACTATTACTGGCAGAATCAAAGCAACAAGACACAACTTTGAATGACCAAAGACATTTAATTGTAAACTTGTATAGTAAACAACATGCTTACAATATAGCACTCATGGAATATCAGCAAATTACTCTGCACAAAACATACTAAAACTTAATAAAACTTAATATGGAAATAAAACTTAATAAAACTTAATATGAAAATAAACCTTAATAAAACTTAATATGAAAATAAAACTTAATAAAACTTAATATGAAAATAAAACTTAATAAGACTTAATATGAACATAATGAAAGTGAAAACTATCATATGGATATGGATTGGTTTGTCCGTACATGGATATGGATTGGATTGTCCTTGCATATGGATTGTCCTAATAACATACTTGCATGTAGCATGATAGTAGAGGTATTCATGTTAACCAAGTTCATAATCACTTAATGCTGACAAACACAGTTGCAGAGTGCAGTACAAGAAAGTCCCGAACGAGAGCAACTACATCTCTTGTTGCAGCCTTCTGGCACGAACACTTTGTCAGTTCTTGACAGCTTGCAGCAATTGGTGGAAGTGTTGACCAACAGATTTGCCACACATCTCCTTGTTGTGTCCATCCCCAGTCAGCAGGACTGGTGAATTCTGGAGTTGGATACAAGTGCCTGACCCCAGATGATACCAGCCTGGTATGCAGCACGCTTTGCATGTTCCATGAGGCTCCTCTGGTTGGTGGGATGGCATCGTATGACCTCTGCTTCGGGCAAAGAGTTCCAACCTTGCCTCATCGACACCACTCGCTGCACTGGATCTGTCATACAGGAGGACGACAAAGTTCTCCAGCTTCTCCAGGTCTTCATCCGAAACTTCTGTTGGACAGTTGCTCAGTTTCGTGAAGGTCTCCGAGACCACATTACACACATTCCATGTCTGCCATGCAGATTTCTTTCCCTTTCCATGGAAAGAAGACACCACATCACACCCAGTGAAAGCATGGAAATATAGGATTCCACTGGTTTTCTCTGGCCCTATACCAGAAACGACATCATGGACTGGAATCCATCGAGCATTGCCTCCTTGACCAAAGGCAATCCACATATGTTGAAGACCAAGCCGTTGTAGGTATGGCAGTGTAGCCACAGCGATGACCACCACATCAGTATCATTGGCACGGTCATTGTGACAAAGGGAGAAGAAGCCATCAGCAACAGTAGCAAGTCCCTAGATTCCTTGACCCCCTGCTACCACGAAGAAGCTGATACTCGCATATTTGTACATGCCAGGGATGCGACACTGGAGGGCAGCACTTCACTCATCATCAAAGCCAATGATACTGATGTGGTGGTCATCGCTGTGGCTACACTGCCATACCTACAACGGCTTGGTCTTCAACATATGTGGATTGCCTTGGTCAAGGAGGCAATGCTCGATGGATTCCAGTCCATGATGTCGTTTCTGGTATAGGGCCAGAGAAAACCAGTGGAATCCTATATTTCCATGCTTTCACTGGGTGTGATGTGGTGTCTTCTTTCCATGGAAAGGGAAAGAAATCTGCATGGCAGACATGGAATGTGTGTAATGTGGTCTCGAGACCTTCACGAAACTGAGCAACTGTCCAACAGAAGTTTCGGATGAAGACCTGGAGAAGCTGGAGAACTTTGTCGTCCTCCTGTATGACAGATCCAGTGCAGCGAGTGGTGTCGATGAGGCAAGGTTGGAACTCTTGCCCGGAAGCAGAGGTCATAACGATGCCATCCCACCAACCAGAGGAGCCCTCATGGAACATGCAAAGCGTGCTGCATACCAGGCTGGTATCATCTGGGGTCAGGCACTTGTATCCAACCCAGAATTCACCAGTCCTGCTGACTGGGATGGACACAACAAGGAGATGTGTGGCAAATCTGTTGGTCAACACTTCCACCAATTGCTGCAAGCTGTCAAGAACTGACAAAGTGTTCGTGCCAGAAAGGCTGCAACAAGAGATGTAGTTGCTCGCTCGACTTTCTTGTACTGCACTCTGCAACTGTGTTTGTCAGCATTAAGTGATTATGAACTTGGTTAACATGAATACTCTACTATCATGCTACATGCAAGTATGTTATTAGGACAATCCATATGCAAGGACAATCCAATCCATATCCATGTACGGACAAACCAATCCATATCCATATGATAGTTTTCACTTTCATTATGTTCATATTAAGTCTTATTAAGTTTTATTTTCATATTAAGTTTTATTAAGTTTTATTTTCATATTAAGTTTTATTAAGGTTTATTTTCATATTAAGTTTTATTAAGTTTTATTTCCATATTAAGTTTTATTAAGTTTTAGTATGTTTTGTGCAGAGTAATTTGCTGATATTCCATGAGTGCTATATTGTAAGCATGTTGTTTACCATACAAGTTTACAATTAAATGTCTTTGGTCATTCAAAGTTGTGTCTTGTTGCTTTGATTCTGCCAGTAATAGTCTTATTATCTTACATTATGATCGCAGTAAATGGATCCCTTAGAAACACAGATAACGGACTGCAAAAAAATGTAGAAAATGATGTTATATAGCTCCTAAAGTGGTATAATATTCATTTTATGCTGCTCAAACTATCAAAATCAGATTCAGCATGCCAGAAAACATATAATTTGACACCGAGATCATTCAAATCGATCAACTAGAAGCAATTCTATGAAAATCATTAGCTCCGGAAGGTCATTTTGGCGGCCATCTTGAAAAATGGCCGCCATCTTGGATTTTCAAATGGCCAATCGGGCAGATTTGATAAGTAACCTATAGACATTCATCATGCCAAATGTGGTGCTTGTATCACCATTTGCACGATTGTTCTGTAATCTGCCCCACTACAAGGCTGTACCAGTTACTGCCTGTTTTCTGCCTGGGACTGGAAGATCTCTCTCTCACATGCAGACACACACCCACACACACACACACACACACACACACACACACACACACGCGCGCACACACGCGCACACACACACACACACACACGCACACACACACGCACACACGCACGCACGCACGCACACACGCACGCGCGCACGCACACACATACACACATTTGTCTCCCAAACCTCAACTTGAGGCATGGTGACAGTGTTGCCATGGCAATGGGGGTTTAAGTGCCCCAGACACCATGGAGCTGAGGGAAATGGGGAAGCTGAACACACCATGTGATCACCTGACGTTTTGTGACCATTTTGGTCTTTGTGCTTTGCGAAGAAGAAAAAAAAAAATTCAGTCATGTCATAAAATCACTGTTGCAGCTAAAGCGTTTTGTAAGCACCCCTTTTTTCATGCATTAACTGTACTGTAAATCCTACTTGTATTTTTTCTCCCAACTGCCCTGGATACAACTATGTAACAAATTTAAGGACATGACCCATCATCAGTGACAGAAGTTTGTTCCCACACACACCGCTAATAGTGTGCAGGCCCCATATTAGTTGGCATCTCTGAGCAGGCATTGCGTACCCCTGGAGTACCCTCCGGAGGGAGAGAGACAGCGTACAAAGGCCTCATTGTCCATGCGTGTTTGTGTGTGAGCATGTGTGCCATGCTTTGTTACAGTGATTCAAATTTTTGGTTTTGTTCTTTTGCGGTCTCTCGGCATGTGATCACTCAAATGTGTCTCAACCACTGAGTAAGAAGGGTACATATTATCTGAAAAAGATTTGCGCATATGTTCAGTCAATGAACCGACAATCCAACTAAAATAGGAAATACAAACTGATTTGTATGACTCTAAGTAGGGCTCCAATCTGCTGGTGATGCACATCTCAAAAGTATGAAATTCAGTGAAAAATAACCGATCGTAAATAGTTACTGGGTGCAAATAGTACAATATTCATATCTTTCAAATATGTCAGACATCATAGCTTGCCGATATGCTTTTGGCAGGTCAAGACAACTCATTTGAGATGGCATGGCACGACACAAACAGGCAGTTGGATTGACTGCCGATATTAGCCACACGTGCTAACCGCAAACTGGTAAGCCACGAGATGCAAGTGAATCAGCAAAGCCCCCTTCTCATTTATCATAAAAGTGAAGAGTGTTGAAAAGAGTGGCTTATTGTTCTCACCTATTAATATTGCCGTGTCATTAAGACACCAGTATTAATAGGACAAAAGTTAGGAATGTGAAAAGGTTATTTTGCCTATAAAGAAGAAGCAAACTGGAACTTAACTGATGATGTGAATCAGATTTCAGTAGACCTTTCAGGTTCTAATGCAACTACGTTTTGGGAGTCTTGCTACAAATATTTGGAAGAAAAATAAATCAGGCATGGCATTATGAAACTGTTTGCCCTGTAAGGCGCAGAGGGAGACTGATGCGAGAAAACCTGCCTGCACACACGTTATTTTGTCTGAATTGCGTTTTGTATATCGTATGCTTGTTCTACCCAGACAGGGGACTTTAGTGTAGTCAACGTGAGGAAATGTATACATATATAATAATTAGGATCATGAAGAGGGTAACTTCAATAGTTCGACACTAACCTACTTAAAGGGAATGGTAGAATGGAAACTTTACTTTAAAATTGCTAGTATACAAATAGCTGGGTCTCTGGAGTGTCTGTCCGCCAATTAAGTGTGAACTAAAACAATGAAGTAGGGTTGAAAAAAAATCTATATTTGACTGTAAAGTAATTGAAAGTCCAGTCGAAAGCAATTAATTGGTGACGGTATTTTTCAATGCCGTGACAGTACAGTGGTTCCCAAACTTTTTTGCACCACAGACCACTTTCAAGTAAAGACATATTTTGGTGAAATGGCTAAATGATTAAAAAAATATATATATATATATATATATATATATATATATATATATATATATATATATATATATATATATATATATATATATATATATATATATATATATAATTGATGGAGCAAAACAAAAACATCATTATTTTATTTGTGTGTGTGTATATATATATATATATATATATATATATATATATATTAGAGCTGTCAGTTTAGCGCGTTTTATTGGCATTAATTTAAATGAATTTTATCGGGATCAAAAATTTTCTCGCGGGATTAACGCCGCAGACGTCACAGCGGATGTTACATTGCTCTATAAATAAACCAGAAACAAAACATCAATCGCTCTGCACAGGTCCACGCACGTTTGTTTTGCCAGCCACGGCAGCGCGAGACACCGAAAACGGATACCTAAATAGTTTATGAATGGAAAGTTTACTTTTAAAAAGTTGCCAGATTGTTCCAATGACAAGACCAAAGTTACCTGTATGTTTTGCAGTCGTAAACTGAGCTATCATCATAGCACGTCGAGTCTGAAATAGTACTTAATGGCCAAGCACACAGCTGACGTGAGTATAACTCCGCCCCCTCGTCTCAGACCGACAGCTATGGATCATTTCAAAGCAAACAGCGTGGGCTAAAATGTTGCTAGAACAGGGGTGTCTTTATTTAGCTCATTTTTGCATAGTTGTCATGTTTGTCCGTCTGCAATCTGACGTTTAAACGAAGTAAATTGCGTTTCAGCTTGGGTTTCATGCCAGCGCTCCACTTCCGGGATTGAGTATTGGGACTTGTAGTTCTTTTGTTCGATTCGACTTTATGTTTGTGTTGTATGGTTTCTTACGTTTAAAACAATGAATAATGATGACGATAATGATACATAGTGAAATCAGGGTTGATTAAATTATTTATTAAACGTATTGTTAAATAAAGGTATTAATTAATGTCAATTATATACATATTTACATTGTGATGCAGAAAGATAGATATATTATTTTTTTACTGCATTTATGTGTAGTTTAGGTTATTACCTGCTTCTGATACTTCTGTTACAACTACTACTACTACTTCTGCTGCAAAGTGCTCCAATAAATGATCAAAAAAGTACAGAACGAGAGATCTTTCCATGCTGACCGACAATCCCTATTCAGGGGGCCGTGAAAAATTATAGGCTGAGTACTAGTTTACCTTAGATGTGCACTTTATATTGCGCTGTTTTGATTCCATAAAAAGAGCTGTTCAAGCAGCTGTTGTGTGACAAAATATTTTTTTCACTGTTGTTGATGGACAGTAATATTGTGTGAGAGATAATGTGTGAATAACTGCTCCAAGTGAAAAATATTCATGTCAAATTGAAAATCGAAATTATTTCAGTAAATATTTGCATTTTGCACATAGAAAACTGATTCATGATTCCATGTTGATGAGAGCATTAAAATGGGGGAAAATAGGACAAAAAATATAAAAGGTAATTCAGAAACGATAAAAAATGCGTAAGTAATCATGATTAATTTTTAGTTAATTTGAGTTAATCATGACAGTTGAGTTTTTAATTAGATTAAATATTTTAATCGTTTAACAGCTCTAACAGCTCTAATATATATATATATATATATATATATATATATATATATATATATATATATATATATATATATATATATATATATATATATATATATATATATATAAATGATGTTTTTGTTTTGCTCCATCATGTAGCCCTGCTGCAGCTCCTTGACTAATTCTACAACTGGTCTCGGTTCACTCTTTTGATATGCACCAGGCAGGTTTCAGATGATACATTCCTGACATGACCAAATAATCCAAACCTTAAGAGTGTGAATACAGCCATACAGGTCACTCCTTTGACTGACTGGTTAGCAATTTAGTGTGTAACCCGCTCATGAAATTAATCCCGACACGTGCATCTCAACAAATGAGAATATTGAGGGAAAGCATCGTTTGCTTCAATAGTTCGAGATTACACAGAGGGTGACAAATGTCATGATTTTTTTGAAAAATTCTTTGGATGATGATTGCTTACAGATAACAATAAAATAAGGATGAAGAAATTAAGAGTATTACATCATAAAAATTATTCTTAAAATCAAAATTAGGTCGGGGTGGCCTGCCGGTCTGTGTTTGATTCATATTTTAATCACTTTTTGATGTGAATTCCTGGACAAAATAAACTTACTTCCTATTACATTCCAAATTTTAAAATGTACCTGGAAATATCAGAAAGTTTTGAAAATCAGTCCACTGGTGCAAAGAGATGTCGATTATGACACACATTTAATGCCAATGGAAAGTATGATCTAATAACAATGCAAATTTAATAAGTATACACTGTACGTTTACATTTCAAGGTATAATGTACCTTAGGGGAATGCAAATATCAACGCAACACTATACTGTCATAAATATGAAAAGGTACACAATCGTCTTCACAAATGTTGCTAATCAATCTCATTATCAATACAATGCGCGATAGCAGCACTGAGGGCATAATTGATTTTTTTTCTCTCCCAGCTTAATTGTGGGTCAAAGTTTGGAAAGCAATCAGTGAACAATAGAAGAAGCCTGCGGCAGGGAGGAAGAAAACCTTTGTTGTGAATTGAGAGGGACAAAAGGGGAAACAAGGAAAACCTCTCATTTAAGAACGTCAAGAGTGAGGAGCCGCGCATATCATGTGATGCGGTCATGTGATTAAGCGTGTTGTCCAGAGAGGATCATGGAATTACAGGTGATCAGCTAGTGAAGTGTGCACACCCACATGTGAATAAGCTTCAAGAGGCTGTGCTACTGACACAACAACATCGCCGTCACCAGTGTAACATTTCCACTAATACAACTACTTTTAATTTGCGATGAGCCACATTCACACAATTAAAAAAAAAAAATCAAAGATACATTCATCATCTCAATGTACAGTATGATAAATTATAAAGTATGTTTCCGAGCATTTAAAAAAGCTCATGGTAGTGGTTCAATTGTGTGTATTTAAGTTATCGATTTTAAAAATAAAATCGTCATAACTTTGTGAGTAACTGAGCTCAGAGTGACGAAGATTCGTGTTGCACTTCAATCACACACCAGTCAATTAACTTTATTCACACCTGCCTTAAAGCCACAGCCTCAGACAAACCACACGCAAGATAAATGAAATATTTTCTATATTAACTGGTTTTCCCTCACGTAAACATAATCATTCTCCTACTTAGAGGATCTGAAAGCAGAAGCTGTACAAACATGTAGTTATCAGTAGTTGTCCATTGCACACATTATATATCAGTGAGAGGTATTCACTTAAATGGCTTATTACATTGCCGTAGTGTTCAAATTTGTAGTTTTATACTGCTTTTCTTTCCATTTTTGACATCACTTGACCTCATTAGGATTGCTCTTACCGGCAGGTCGACGCTGACATCGGTCCCGTCCAACAAGGAGACTCGGCAAGTAATGATGGACTTGGCATCTCCAGCAGCTGGGATGTGCGTTGTAGCACGCTGGGCCTCCCGTAGCCGCGTTTTTTCAGCATGTTTGCGGATGGAGCGTCGCCCCAATGTCCTGCGCAGGAAACTCAGCATGCTGGGAGTGATGGAGGGTCACACTACACCACCTGTACCACACAAAAGCGTTTATAACATAGGCTATGACGATGAAACATACATGAAATTATGTATAATGTGTAAAGTGATAGAGGTGTATAGATGGCCAACTGTTTATGTATAAATTTTACTGAAAGTACAATGGTTAACTACTTTAGATGGATTAGTAAAGTGTATTTAGAATGTGTTTAAAATTTGGACTATGATGTACATACAGGAACATATATTATCTATATACTGTATGTCACTGATAGTGTAGTGCTTCACTACTTGACGGATAATTAAAAGATTTATATCTTCCTATCATGGTCCTTACAGAAGCATTTATGGCCAAAAATTGATCCACGTCAAAAATGATGCTCAGAAAATGACGTCGTTTCGGGGAAAAAAAGGGGGTCAATGACACTAAAAGTCAGTCGCGGGCAGGGCAATTAAGTTGATGCTATTTAGGTTATGGCTTTTGATTTAATCAGATACTTCATTTAAGAACACAGAGAAACGAACCGTGACTGCTGTATTAGCTCAGCCAGGGGGTTAAAAGTACCTGTACGAAGTGAAGCAACAGGTGTGCGCTTGATTTCAAGCACTAGCCAAGCCGCAAACATGCCTGCAACTGTACTGCGGGCGTACCATATCTACTTGACTGTACGGTGACTTAAAACAAGCGCCGCCTGGTGCTTTCTTTGGCTGGACGTAAGATACACTTGTCCGGCTGTGGGAGACACTTGCGAATGCGGAGAAGGGTTCGAATGAAGAAGCGAGAGATACTTACCGAATCGCCTGCGTTAAATCCAGTGCGAAAGCACGCCCACTTGCATTTTAGACGACCGAAGAGCAACATGAATAATTTTAAGCGTTCGAACTCTGCTTGCGATTTTATTCCGCCCCACGACCCTTGCGAGATTTTTCCTCTCCCAGGTCCCAACTAAAAAAAAAAAGTAGGAGGCAAAGCTTTCCCCGGAAGTGACGCCACGTAAACCCAAACAACAACGTGATTAGTATTTTTTAAAGAGACACGGACTCACTTTGATTCTCACAACTTTGGAGGCTTGCCATTATATCCGCACATTTGCTTCGAGTTCATACAGGAACTGAAGTAAATTGTTTTGAAGTCACTTTGGTAGTAAGATTGAAATAAGAGAACAATGGCACAGATGCATTTAGTCATTCAACACCTCCTCCTGGTATAAATGAACTAATTCTCAGTTTACGACAGCCTCACACGACATTTCGAGGTTACCAAAAATAGCCCATTCAATTACCGTCCTACTTACTGTTTTTCATTTGACTGTTTTGTTTTTATGACGCCAAGGACATATTTACTGTATGTATGCATTAGCGTGTTCCGACTTACGTGCACATTTAACTCAGTCGTGAACAAAGAGTACCTGTAGATGTTTTTCAAGAATCATAAGCGCCCTCTCCTGGATAATTTAGAACTGTGTTTTTCAACTTCCCCAAATTAGGGATACAGTATTCGGCCATGGGTGAAATTTGAAGATTAACCTAAAATGCACCATAACCTAGCTTGAACTTCTCAAATGTTTCCAATGTCCAACTGATTGAGAATACATTATTTGTATCCATCCATCCATCCATTTTCAAATCCGCTTATTCTCACAAGGGTCGCGGGTGCGCAAGTTTTTAAAAAGCCTTTAAAAGGGCATTAAAAAAAATAAAACTCCTGAGATCATGTGGTTGCACAAGTGTGCACACCTTCATATGATTGGGGATGTGGCTGTGCTCAGAATCAACCAATCAAATTTAAATTAATGTAAAATGTGAGTCACCACTCACCGGCCACCATTTAAAGGGCCTCTGCACACCCACATGAACTCCAGTTGCTCTAGTAAGCTTTTGCTGACATTTACAGATCAGCCTCATTTAAGGTACTGTGGAAAAAATTATACACCTTTCCAAATACCAGTCCGTGTTAGCACCAGACTTTCAGACTTCTGCGAGAAAGCAAGCCAATGGCAGGAAAAGCCTTTTAGAACAGCTGAACTTGACTTGAGGTTTATCAGAGGCACTTCAAATGGTGTCAGGTGCGTGCAAACGTTGATTTAACATGAGCTTGAATGTGATTGGTTCGTTTAGAACTAAGTCACACCCTCCGCTTGTAAGAGGATGTGCACATTTGTGCAATCACATTACCGACGTTTGTTTTTATCTCTTTTTTCAATTGTGATGTACAGGTTATATATCATAGTGCTGGAAAAATATTTTAATGATTTATCCGAGTCTCATTTTTCATATCACAAAAATATGACATTTGAGCAGGAGTGTGTAGACCTTTGAGAACCGCTGGAGATATGAAAAAAGATCAGCAATGGCTATACAAATAGAAAGTGCTCATTGGATCCTCTTTACCTCCCTTTTGCAGTGCGTAAATCTGAAGCGACATTGCCATGCTTTGACAGACAAGCTTTAATTGTTCACAATCAAGCTTATAGACACGTTCAAAGCACCAGTAAAACCAGGAATCCAGTCAGAAAGAAACAAGACATTGGTACGACACACAAAAAATCTTCATTTAAAATATAAGGAAAAACACTGTCTCGGAGTTTTAGCATATATACTCGCCGGTAGAGATTGTGTCAAGTCAAATCAAGAAGTTTGGAAGTAAACACCAGTTGTGGAACAATTGAATCATCCAGAGGAAAACAACAACAAAATACTTGTGCTCACAATTGATTTTCCCTTTTATTTTAAAGAGTTTTCTTAATATACAACATTGTATTTACAGGGTCTAGCATTATTTACACAAAATTAACAAGTGGCACTGTGTAGTCAGAAGTTCTTTTCTTTTTTTCCCCTACTCATGTCTTAAAAAAAGAAATAATAATAAATTCTAAACATAAAAAAGGAACTTTTTCCTTTTCAGTAGCACTATTTGCTACTCAGCATTCTACAAAGTGCTATCCTTTGCCGAGCCATCTAAAACAGGTTTTATCTTTGCAAAAAAATACAGTTAAAGTTGGCCCTTCCCATTTTAAGACCTCTCTAAAACTACCATCATTCAGTACCCCAAATTCATCAATTATGGGTCATTAACAAAACATTTCAGTTATACAGCTCCTAGCTAAATGTCTGGTAGAGTTGTACACACTTGCAAGGATTTTATTATCTTGGTAAAATGTCATTAAAGTTTTATTCCTGTTTGTCTTGCCAAAGCAGCACTCAAAGGGCTTTAAAAAGTGTTAGTTTTAAACTACTGGTCAATAAAATTTAAAAAATGATCAACTGAATGCAAAGTTAGCTGGAAGGGACAGAGTGATTGTAGTGTTGTTCTCTTGAAAAAAAAAAAGCTTGAGGATGTGCTATGGAGAAACAAACGCACGGTTCCACTCTTCCAACGCAACATGTGGAGGGAACAATACAAAGCATGGAGGAGGATTGACGAGATGTGCTATGAAAGCCAAATGAGTTTCTGAGGACGAAAGTTTTTGATCGGGGACAAACTAAATTCGGCATTAAAGGGTGGGCTAAGGACAATTTGAACATAAGCTGGTTTTCTCAGGACAAACAAAAAAATAATAATAATCATGTCAAAGAGGGAAAAGCTTTTATGGCACAATGTTTCATTCCAGTTAAGAGACAAGCAGGCTTAGAACAGACAGCTCCAAATATTCAGAAGAGAACAAGGAGAAGTTATACAGCTGCATCACAATAAACTAGAACATGGTGAATAAATTCAGTTATTTCCATAGCTCAATTCAAAAAGTGAAGCTGATATTATACTGTATTGTCACTAATCTAGTCACACAAGGGAAAATACTTCTCTCCCTAATTTCTGTTAAAATGATGACGTCTGTGAAGTCCCGCATATTCACCATTTGGCATTCGCAGATTTGTTTTGGGTACCCCCTTCCTATGTTATCTGATGACCAATAAAAGTATTCCTTTGTTGCCATCTTGTGGCATCATGGTGTCAAGGAACTATGTTGAAGTGAGTTGATGATCTTCAACTACACAAAAAGTGTTTTGCCATCATCTTGTGGCATTTTGGCGCCATGGAATTTTGTTGGAGTGAGTTGAGGAGCTTCATTTAGACAAAAGATGTGCTTTGGCAGTATCTTGGTGCCAAGGAACAATTTCAAGTTGGTTTAAGTTTTCAATTAAACATACGTAAGTACTGCTTTGCCAACATCTTGTGGCATCCATCGGCAATTATAAACCTTTTTAAGGGGGGTGTCTGTACTCACTGTTTTTCACTATTCACAACAGGGCTTGATCCCTTTAGTGGTGGTTCACTGTATTTGGGCTTTTGTGAGCTGTAAGCTATAATAATCACAACTGGTACTGTTCTGATCGACATTTGTTAATCAATGACTTTTCATTGACGATCACAAAAACAGATCACAGCTCATACTTTGCAGACTGCAGCCAACTTCAGACCAGCCTAACCTTAATATGTGTACTTTAGTAATATACGTCATAATATTTATGAATTAAAGATTACATTCAACAACAGCTGTACCCCCCCCCCTCCAAAACGTCATAGCTATGAATACAACGCATGGTAAAATTCGTATGATGCTATATTTTATAGGCCAAAATTGTAAAAACAAAAAAATCTCAAAAACCCGATGTGCTACGAAAAAAGTAAAGAGATTTATTAAATCAGCGTCAAAAATACACATAGACATCTCTGATTAAAATTTGCTGTTGACCAGTGTAAATGACAGATTAATCGATTGTTTAAAAAAAAGTCATTACTGAGCAGCTCTAAAACTGAAAAATCTGCAGCTAATCCAGTGATCAATATTGCAATCGGTATCGGGCACTCTCACTCATGGATCATCTTTATTGAAAGTGGCAGCATAAAACCCTGATTGAACACCCCCAATTACAACTAGCAAAAAGGAAAGCATTACGTATGTCTCCTTGTGCATAATGAATCTATATATTTGACAAGCTTGACTTTTGAAATAGAACCATAAGAAAAATCACATTCTCCACAGATTCTAATTTATTGAGATGCAACCGTAAAGGACTGAAAAGAGAATTTTTGAAACAAAACTCACCCAGTCATCGACAAAGGCGATGAAAACACACACCATACAGCTATGGACAATGTTAAATGTATCAATTAAAAAAAAAACCTAATGAAAAACAATGACGTGTTAAATAAGTTAAAATTCCAGGCTGGAATTGATCACTCAGGAAGGTGAACACTCAAACTGCCATTCAATAAGCTTAAAAATCAAGTACCTTGAAATGATGGTGTACCTCTAGATACCCTAAAATAAGATTTTTTTTGTTTTTTAAAAGTGCTGCATGTTACGAATAATACAACTCCATGTGAAGATTTTGGGGTATTTTTTTTCCAATAGTATGACATGTTTGTTTTTCAGGCTTCATATCTGTATGGACTCATCAAATGGTTTCCGATTAGTGGGGGAAGAGGGGACTCCTGAGAGCAATCCATGTATTCCAGGGGTCCTCAACTTGATCTTTGTAAAAATGTTTGACAGGTGGAAATGCCTAGAATGAGAGATTTCAATAACACGACTCCAGGATCCATGTTCAAAATTGGCTATTTGGGTTTAAAGCAGCCATTTTGGGCACATTTCAGGACAAACTCCTATTGGGGAATTTGCCCAAATGAGTCCGAGTTGGAAGAAGCTCCACCAACAGAAAAACATTTTCGATGCCATCCATTTAGTGTGGAGAATGTTGTCAAAGTTTGATCATTTTGGGGGTGAAATAAAGTGGTGTGAGATCCAATTTAATTTACCCATACTTTGATTTTAAGCGATTAATGCATCCAAGTTCAAAAAATGGGTGAAAATTGTAAAACAGTTTTGTTCTTCTCTATGCCGTGTGATGTCTGCCAACGCAAAGCAATGAACCGAAGTCATCGTGCTAAATCTTCCTCCCAATGTCCATCTGTCAGTCTGAAACAAGAAAGGTGATAAAGATCAAAACAATAAATTAAATCACGTCGCTTTTCTATCCTCACAAATCAAACGATTAACAAAGCAGTTAAGAGGGATAAGACTGCTGGACTACTTAAAGTGGACTGAGAAAGCATGATGTTCTAGACCGGTACAAAACATACAACTCATTTTGTTCAGTGGACAAGGTTTGACACAAAATAAAACACAATAAATACTCTTTCTGGAGGGACAAAAGATAAAAGGTTTATCTCTGTATCAAGTTTAAAAAAAAAAAAAAAAGGCAGGTCTGCCTGGCAGACTCACTCGCAAAGGGGACAGGGTGACGGGAAGCCTTCCATCCATGGGACAGCCCATCCCCTCGGTACGTATGGCACAAAAGCAACTCCGCATCCACATGTCTTTGTGTGTACCCTGAACACACAACCGCCTCTAATGGTACCTTATCAACTTCGCAGAATTGCTTCTTGAATTGGAACATGTCAATGCGTTTCCTGTTTGCTGTCTATTTGTTCTTCCCATCTTTGTTATTATAAAGTGCAACAGTGCGTTTGTTCTCGTCTCCTGTTCCCGCTTCCTCTGATAAAGTGTCACGGATCATCAGGATCGGGTTCAGGGTTGACGCTGGTCTCGCTGGTGGCGCTGGCGATGCTGGGCTCCTCCACTTCGTCCTCTGTCACTTCCCCCACGTCAAGCACCTCCACCTCTTCGTCGTCATCGTCCTCCTCCTCCTCCTCATCCAGACCTCCTTCCAGCAGGTCTACCACAGCTGCCGCTTCCTCCCCTATCCCCGCCTTGACTTCTCTCTCCTCTATATTCTCCTCCTCCTCTTCTCGGATGCCATCCGCCTTCTCTGGGAGCTGATAGGCGGCAGGCGACAGCGGTCGGACCAGTCCCTCGTCGTAGACTTTCAGAATGGCCTCGCACACAAAGCGGTATTGACTCTGGTGGAGACGGAGACAGATGAGTTCAAGTCGATGGGTGAAGCAAGACTGAAAAACAGGTGGCTTGACGTACAGGCGTCTGGATCATCATGGCTCTCTGGTCTCTCATGGTCCGGACGATTTCCAGAGGGTAAACCGGCTGGCCGCACTCCATGAGACACAACGCTGTTTCCATGGTGATCAGAACACCTGTCCGACCAATTCCAGCACTGGGAAAAAGCAGGAGGTAAAATTATTTATGTTAAAAGTCACAGAAGTGAACCAGAGGCTAGATTTGAACTGTATGTCCACGTAGCAAACTCAAATTGAACTCGTATACGTTGAATCGACGAGTCAACGCATTGACCTTGCAATGATGGTAAGAATTTGCCAATCACTTGTTTTAGCATTAAGAACACGGATGACTGATCTCTGTCGGGAAGATCAGGTATTTATGTGCCAATTAGTGTATGAGCAACAAATCTTGTGTCAGTTGCGCTAATCTGCCATATTATATGATCCTTCGTACCTGCAGTGTACCACCACTGGCTGGTCCTGCCCACTCCTTTTGCTCCGAACCAAAGCAACAAAGTCCAAGAAATCAGTGGAGTCGTCAGGGACGCCATGGTCAGGCCAAGCCAGGTACTGGATTTGGGTCAGCTCTCTCTGCTGCTCACTCTGAAAATGCATACAAAGACACATTGCCACCAATGTGACTTTCTGAAAAATGTATTTTATTCATCCCCTAGTCTAAAATATACAGCCTCCACAATATCAGAGAGAAACACGATTGGGGATTTGTGGTCAATTTTACTGTGACGGATAAAAAACACTGTCAACTATTTGAAACCTTATTGCCAAGGGCTCACACTGTCAGTCATGAACAGGTTGCATGATGCCTGGCTGAAACTAAATGGGTGTAAAATCTATCTGACAAGTAGAAAACAGAATAAACCAAAAGAAAGTCTTCCAGATGTCACATCCATACATACAAACACTAATTCTTCACATGTGATCTGGCCATAAGAAGAACATAATTAGAATGTCAGCCTCCATGTTGAGAGAAATTAAGTCATCTTTGAAGGGTGGATGTTTGTGCAGTAAGATGGAGTGCTTGGCACTTCTGCCTCATAGTTCGGAGGTTTGCGGTTGGAGTTTGCTTGTTCCCCCCTGGGCTTCCATGGTTAATTTTGTTGCTAATCCATCTTCCTCCCACATTCCAAAAACATGCAAGTTAGCTTTATTGAAGATTCTAAATTAATCCATTGGTGTGATTGTGAATATCTACTGTATGTGCCCTGCGATTGGGTGACAACCAACCCAGGGTGTGCCCTACCCTTTTGGATCTAAGTAGATTTTGTGGGGTATTGCATAAGAGAAAAAGACTCTCTCTCTTGTTTCCTGATTTTATGTATTATGTATATTTTTTTTAAATAATCAAAATGAAACAGTTTTGTTTACGTTTGTTGTCATGGGAACACCGGTACAGTAGTTGTGATCATTTTGGTCCTGATACCCATGATGTGAAATCAATTACCATACTGTTTATCTTTTCCTATCGCAAACACTGATTCAGTGCAGACTTCTTGTGCTGCCTCATCACGGCAACATGCTCACTATGGCAACGATTTGGCAGTCACGCTGCTTTCGAGACCGATACATTTTGAAAAGCTATGCTATGTAGGAAATGCTCAAGGAGGTCAACTGGACACAGACGTGCACACAAAGAAAGAATTGCACATCTAAACATAACAAACAACGACTCATAAAAAAGGAACTCTGTTATTATTGTTTCATCTCCTGCGGCAAAGACAATGACTATAGAGTAGTCTCTAATTTAAAAGAATGCAAAATAACTACTATGACTGGAAAGAGCAAACTAAAGCAAACTTGTTGTCTCCCTTTCTGCTTTTGACTCCTCTTCTGTGTTTTTGTTCTTTTACAAGAATCTGACTGACAGAGGGGTGGTTGGGTTGTCATGGTAACCAGATCTCAATACCTGGTCCACATGCGGCAGCCAGAAAAAGAACAGCCCACACCGCTCACTATGGCAACACACCTCCTCTGGATCCTCGGCTGTTCATTCTTCCCGAAACACTGGCCGCTCTCTCGCGCCATGTTTTCTCTCTAATCTCCCCTGCTGTTTTTCATCCTCTCCCTCTTTTGTTCCTCAATCGGGCTGTATTGGCTGCATAAACATTAATGCCACATCCTGCTCAGGATGAACCATTCCGTTAAAAATGGTAGAATTTTGAATGGATTATTAAAACTGTTTCAGAGTTAATTTATCTTTAATGCCATAATTAGCGCCTTTTGCGAGAGGTACAAGAGGTCGTCAGTTTAGGATGGAGTTCCATTGCTACGGTAAAGACATAATCCCAATTTGCACATGAGTCGGGAAGGTGATATCGTATATTATTAACCGACACTAGTGCAATAGTAAAGTATTTTACATTCCTTTCAGCAATACCAAGAGGATACTGATAATGTGTTAATATTGGTGACTGACGTGAAACGTTCAGAGGACTTCATCTTTGCATCTTGTCTCACCTGTAAATGCATGAGGGTCATTTCCCGGACTAGGAAGGCTGAATTTCCCTCCTCGTTGTGGCATGTAACGGTGAAGTCTCCGTAGGGAGCACTGCTGTCTGGATTGGGCCAGTACTGGTGGCACTTCACCTATAACCGACAAGTAGGACGTTGTATAGAGAATAATAGAGAGGCACATGGAAGTTATCTGGTCTTTGCTGATGGAATTCTCCTGTTCCTGAGTAATACACATGGTTGAAGAAAATCAGTAACATTCATTCAGTCGTTGCTTGATTGAATGAATTATGATTACTGAAGCTTCTTAAGGGCTGAAAGCGTACAACTCCAAGTTCCCAAATGAGGAAGGTAGACGGATGACTCAGGAAGAATCAAATGGCAAAAAAGTACCAAAAATACTCCGGATCGACAACTGTAATTCTCATCATATCAAGAAAGTAAATCAATGACTGCTGATTTTCAATGAAAACTCTTAACATACCCGTCCCCTCTCGACCTGCGTTGTGAGCATAACCACCATAGAGGAACCCTGCTCCCAGGTCATTTGCCAAAAGTCAGGGCAGGTGTTGGGCAAAGGACCCTGGCAAGCTATGTATCGGTTTATGAGACTGGAGGCGGGAATCTCCATCTGCACACAATACAGAGAATTTACTTGTCTGGAATATGTGTTTTCAGCATGCAGGACACAAATACTGTAAATTGTTAGGTCATGCTTGATGGATGCTTTATTTGCTTTTAAAAAATGCATCACAGAAAATAAGACGTAGTGAACCTTTTGACACAATGAACAAATGTGAATCTGCAAACAAATCAGAGATAGGACAATCAAAACTTACATTGATGTAATTTGCATTGATGTAGTCATCTGTGCTTTTCAGAATGACCCGCGTGGCATCATCTACAGAAGGACCAATCGTACCAGACAAGTAAAAGACCAAAAACAACAGAAGGCGGAATGAATAATGACAGCAAGTGTGTCATACATAACAGAACATATGTTGCTGAGTATTTAGGTGTAAATCTTGTGTGGCAATCACATACAGGGCGAGATGTCTCTGTAGCGATTTTTGGAAAGGTTCTGAGGTAATTTGGCACACAGCATGGTCATCCCCGGCCTCTTCCTGTACAGTTGCTGTAAGAACAGCAGTAAATTGAGGTCACTTGACTAATAATTCATCAAATCACTTGAATTTTTTTATAAAAATACTACATCTGTGAGAATTATTATTTGTGCATCTCAACTCACGTCAAACTGGGCCAGTATGGCTCCACTGCTCAGACCATCCTTCAGGACAACCATAGAGTCCCTCAGAGCATGCTGATCTAGCTGGTTGGGGTCCTGAGGAGACTTCTCTGGGATGTACTGAAAATCTGGTTCAGAGTCCGCCTTTTCCTCCACCACATCATAGATGGCTGCACAGCAAAAAGAAACAAATAGTTATATCCATTCATTTCATCAATGCATACAGTTGTGTTTAGACGCACACACACACACACACACACACACACACACACACACACACACACACACACACACACACACACATGGGCATGAATGACATTAAATTGTGGGTTTTATTCATTTATTTTTAAACTGTGTAAATCTACACTTGTCATCATTAGAGCGTCACTAAATGCCGTGGAGTTTCCCATTGTTCAGAGTACTGGTCAAGCCAATGGTGCTTCATGAAAATGCTTGTCAAGGCGGCAAAGACAAAGCTGCATGCGTTCCTGCGCACCTCTTACTAAAAGATTCCAGTAAATATTTGTATTTGTATAATTTTGATTCTGTGGGTTGGAAAACTCAATTATTTGCAGATGCACAATGTGATGCACATGGAAGAAACCAGCTAAAAATTACCATTCCAAAATTATTATATTCACCACCAAAATAAGTGTAAAAATCTGACCACTCCTGTCCGTACATCGACAGTCCAGATGATGTCGTCAACAAGGTAATGACGATATTTAAAATGACACAGCAGCAGAACAAATTAAATGATATGTATCAGCTTTGATGTATGACTGGATGTAAATCCCCATTTGGCCCACTTAACGCCAAGCATTCCAATGATTCATCATCTTCAAACACTCCCTGAAGGTGGTGGAGGAACTCTTTAATGAGGTGAATACAAATAGCTTAGATGTCAGTGTATGACGACAAATGTATATGAAGACAAATGTATGAAACATGCATAATTCTGAACATTCAAACCCAGAAACCAGATGAATTTGCGTTTATTTCCATTAGCTCCTTTGTCATCTGGTTACGTATTAAGCAAGGGAAGCTTTTCATCATTTAAAATTAAACCAACTATCAAACAAATATTATGGTATTACAGGTAATGATGGAGTCAATGCATTTATCGTTGAAACTGTTATACCGGTCATGCCGGATAAATGTTGAATATGGATATTGCCCCTTTAACTATTTTGTGCTTGCACGCACATCACATGCACGTCTTGCTTGAGGGCACCTTGACAGTAATCAGGATGCTGATGAGCATCTTTTATTTACAACTATTGGCTGAAATGTATTGTTAGATTGAAAACTAGATACTATTTGAAGTGCAGGATAAACCTCCCATCGTCCGTTTAAGTGCAATTAATACTGACGTTTCTGCACGTTACCTGGCCATTCTACTCATTTCAAATGTTTTTTGAAAACTGCTTTGGAATTTGTTTAGATTTAGGAGAGAAGCCCAGATTTCCCTCTCTCCAGCTACTTCTTCCAGCGCTTCCCGGGGGATCTTACTTACTTACTGCCGGCATTGAGAACCAAAGTCTGACATCGGTGGTTTAGGGACCGAACAGCCCGTATCAATGGGTTCGGTACCCGAAAATCCCAAAGCACCCTCCACAGAACTCCCAGAGGGACACGGTCGAATGCCTTCCCCAAGTTAACAAAGCACATGCAGACTGGTTGGATGAACTTCCATGCACCCTCAAGTACACTGCTGAGGGTGTAGAGCTGGTCTACTGTTCCACAGCCGGGACAAAAACCACACTGCTCCTCCTGAATCTGAGACTCGACTTCCCGACGAACCATGCTCTCCAGCACCCCTGAATAGACCTTACCAGGGAGGCTGAGGAGTGTGATCCCTCTGTAGTTGGAGTACACTTTCCCGCACCCGTTCTTACTAACTGGCTTTTAAATCTACTTGACAGTCTTTGGCTGCTGTCATAAACATCAACATCTTACCATTTGGTCGGACCAGTAGGATGAGCTCTCCAGAGTGGCTCTCACAACTAGCCTTGATGAACATGACAACCTGGTCATGGGTGTGGTCCGAGATGTCCCGTCCATTAATCAAGACTACCTGGTCACCCTCATTCAGCCGGGGCACACATAGGTCGGCCTGAAGCACCAACAAGATCAAAAGAGTCAAATGGCAGGTTTGTGGAGATACATTTGGCGTTACCATATGCTGAAACAAGGTCCTGACTGTATAACTACAAAGAAGTGGATGTTCATTTACTGATGTTCCAGGAGCAACTCTGGACACTATGATTGGCATCTTCTGGTCAGCTCCACCCTGGAGGCACACACACACAGATGCTCAGGGAAATTTGGTCAACTTCTGAAATCATTCTTACAATTCTAAAAATACTGTACTGTGAAAATAGAACTTTGCAATGCAAAGAACTCAAAGCAATGAATGAATACAAAAGCTTAGGACAGTAAATAAAATGTCCCATTGAGAATGTTCTTTTTTTACCTTAACATTGAAGCCAAAACGTCCATGTTCATCAGGTCTCATCTTGATCAAGACCAAATTATCATGAGGGACAACTCCATTTAGCTGAAGGAACAAGTAAAAAATGCATTAAACCTAATTTATCTTCTGTTTTCTGACAACTGAGTACAATTACAGAGTGCTGAGAAAAGGAACATTTTGTCTCTGCTGACAATCTCCAGTCAGATATCATTCATGATTAATAGGCTCATTAAACTTAAACTGTGGAGTCAATATCACTATAAGATGCCTTTGAGAAATGCATAATGAATAAATTAAGTGCAAGCGGATAATTTTAAGGAAGACAGCAAATATGTAAACTTGCTAAGAGGGTGGGCATTTTTGGCTGGTGTGAGCATTTTATGAGCATATGAAGCTTCATTTAGTATGATTGAGTTAGCAAGCTGACTGGGTACTGTTTAGCAAATATATAATACAATATCACATTTCTGAAGGGTTTCTATATGTATAGACAGTTGACAATGACAAGTGTGGACAATGTGCAATGACACATATGACATCATATGATGGAAACCACGAAACAAAAGTGCAGGGTGCCCTGGACTGGTTGCCAGTCAATCACAGAGCAAACAGAGACAGACAGCCATTCAGATTCACATTCTCCCCTGTGGGGCAATTTAGTGCTTTCAATTAACTAACGTGTGTGTTTTGTATCATCCAGTCCCTTGACTGACCGTGGACTTGTCAGTGTTGGCGGGAACATCGTACATCTCGTTGAGGTGGTTGTCCAAGAGGCTCTGCTGTGAGTGGGCCTGGATAATCTGGCTCAAGGTTTTCCTGCTCAGCTGTTTTGGGGGCAGAGCCGGAGGTTGGCTGTCCACTCCATCAGGAGAACTGTGAAAAGAGAGCATGACACATTATTCTGTGGATATAGTATATTCAAATTCTACTACTCCTGTACCAAGTGAAGCAAGCATTAAATTAAAAACATATACAAAAAGTAAAACAAGAAAACATCAAGTGAGAGGAAAAAGGTCCCAAGAGTTAGAGAAGGCTGATAGCATTGTCTATGTCACAATGAATTTATTTCAACGAAATGTGCTTTCAAGGGGAAAGAAAACCCCCCAGAGGACATCACTGTGACAATGACAGACGTGAATGCAGAAGGTTCATCAGGTAATGCTTCCAACAGCAACATGGCGAGGGTAAAAGCCAGGCGTCGTACACTGTTAAGTGTGTGTGTGGGGGGGGGGGGCATGATCTTCCTGAGGGATGGGTGCAGCAGTCAAACATTATTGTCTTTGTTTTGACTGGTGTTACGGGTGCCACTTTGTGTCTTTCTCACACACACACATGCAACGTGCGCGCTCGCACGCGCACACACGCACACGCACACACACACACACACACACACACACACACACACACACACACACACACACACACACACACACACACACACACACACACACACACACACACACACACACACACACACACACACACACACACATACATATACTTGATAAAATTGCATCCAAACCTTTAGAGTAAAGTATAAGAGCTACAGAGACCTATGAAGCCCTAATCCATATGAAAAACTGCCTTTTACTCTTTCGGCCAAGTAAAATGAGCAGGCGACAGGCCAAGAATAATAAGGGAAATTATTAAAAATGGTGGCATTCATCAAGGCCAACTAGTTTTCAAAAAAGTTTCCGAAGCTTCAGCGAATGAATGAATGAATAAATAAATAAATTGTACTCAAATGTATTACAGTCGTGATAAAAGAGCAAATGCCTACCAGCCAAGAATGAAAGATAACCGCAGATAATATGTGCTGCCTGGTGATTGTGTCATCATTTTGGATCAAAAACAAACGAATGACACAACTATTTGGCAACCGCGTGTGCGTGAATTGCTTTGAAGGCAACAGAATATATCCACGGTGCAGTAAATATTTGCTGCTTTGTGCAAAGAGGAAGAGAAAAAAAACATAGTTGATAATACATTAATAAAATACAATCGCCCTTTCACAACAGCTGAGCTTTAACAACAGAACACATAACAAAAAACATCAACAAGAATACAATCGTAACTACTACTCCTACATACGCCTAGTTGCTGGAAGTGGTTATAGATAAAAAGGAATAAATCCAAGTCCTTTCACCAGTGGTTCAGAAATTGTTGGAACTCGTGTTTATACAGTATTTAATTTGTAGTCATTAGTCAAGTACGATACTAAGCAGAAAGCGGACTCCAGAAATGCAACCATGGGCATATGGAAGACTGTCAATAATGTTGCCGCTCCTATGAAAAGGTTTTGCAGACCAGTTAAATAATTTACTAGGCAGTTTATATTGGTTAAAGACAATAAAACATGCCGAAAACACCCGCCGATTCCCAATACTGCCGCTTTTATTCAACCCACTCCGCCCTTCTCACTCACTATAGGCACATTTTATGAGTGTTTTTACAAAGGGTTTGTCTTTCCAAAGGTTTCAACTAAGTGTCACTCAAAGAGGGTGTGAACTGCTGGGAGAGGCCACAGATACAAGCGGACCCCCAAAAAAAATGTTTAAATGAAAGTCAACTCAGCAAAGCAGGCAGACAGAGTGGCACGAACAAAAGATGAGTAGAATTCAACCACCACAAAATTACAGGGGCCGCTATTTTTATATGGAAGACAGAACTGAAATCTGTTGCATTGCTGCTGAATCCAAGTTAGCGACGGAATGTGCGTCAAAAGGTGGGGAAAAAAGCTTTAATAGTGACCTAACTTTTGTAGGACGGTAGGACACTTACGGCGTGGAGTCCAAGCTTATACTGTTGGCCTGCGTGGAGGAGGCCGACTTATGATTCGAAGAGAAGACGGGCAAGCTAGGCGACGTGTGTATCACATGATCAACCAGGTGGCCGACAGACGAAGGGCGTAGCCGCGTGCCCTCTTGCGTGAACAGGGAATTTCTAAGAAACAAACGCAAACACAAAGATTTTGAGACTCCAACGTGAAGGCCATCTTTGTGCCCAAACATTCATTACCATTGTGGAGTGTTCACAATGCAGACAAATGAGTTACGACATACTTTCTAATTTTGATTATAAAATAAGCATATTCATTAGAATAGCAATGGGCCGAGTATGTGCAGTGGGAAAAAAACCTTGAAACATTTGCAACTGGAATATATTTTTTGCATTGACTTGGAATTCATTATCTATTTATAGGTGCATCTTAATAAAGAAAAATAGGGAGGAGAACTTACATTTTAATAACTTCAATTAAAAAAGGGAAAATCACTGTTAATGAAATGTTTCAATAAAAAAGGGCTAGAAATTGAGTACATATTACAAATTATTTCTCTATGTGTTCATTGACTCTATATACAGTCAAATGAGTTTCACTTTTTAAAGATCTCCTGACATAAGTGAACTATTCCATGCCGTTCTGTTTTGGGGTGCAGCCAAATATTCATTTTAAAACATACATTAACCATCAACAACAAAATACACATTATGGGTGTTTCAAATAAAGGCTAAAATTTGTGCGTACTGATTAGGCGTCCCAGGTGGCGAGCGAGTTGGCAGGCTCTGGGTCTCCAGTCTTTCATCTGATAGGCTGTTCCTGCTCACCGTCTCCCAGTCAGTTCCCCCCAACAACTTCCTGGCCAGAGGTTTGCTAGGAGATCTGCACAGAGCAAGCAAGAAATTCAGCTTCAAATAAACTTTCACTAAGAACAAAAATAGAACAGCTACTGTGTGGACTTTGAATTGGCCAAACTTGGAAGACAGGGTAACTACCTCGCAAACACTCTGTCCTTGATGCATTTCTCCTTGCCGTACTGTACAGATTGCACCTCCGTTCTCCCGCTACGTGGAACAATAACAAACAATAGAATGCCATCAAACTAAAAGAACCTGAAAAAATCTGGGTATTTGATAGCCTTGAAGTCTTTTATTAAATTATGCTACTATGGTTCGGTGGTATACGTCTTCATAAAAATGTATTTACCAGTTATTATTTCAAATGGAATGTTATAGACAAAATATCAAACCAAACATGTTCTGCAGGTTGAAAATCCCTTTTCGGGTTAACCATAAATAATTTAGCACAGATATTTTGGGGGAAGGTAGCATGCAAGGTGCCCATGAGCCTTCTTGTGTTTCCGTCCATAAAAATGAAGTGAAACAACTATGTGTCTCTCAAATAATACATGTACACCTCCATTTGTCAAAACCTCGCTGTCAAGTCAACACGCTTGGGACTATTCGTGTGTTGAATGCCTCACGCTTCTTCATACCAGTAACGAAACTTTGAGCCCAGGGTGAAGTAATGGGAAAAGAAATTCTTCTGTAGTGGGATGGGTCGTTCGAGGCGGAAGAAGGTGTGGTGCTCCACACAGGCTTTCCACAGGTTCTTACAGGCCCGGTAGTTCACCATGTTGAAACCAAGTAGCGTCTCTCGGGTCTCGGTCTGAGCGGAAGGAAAAGATGGAGACACTCATAAGACTAACATGTATATTGGATGCTGACTCACACAAAGGACCATGTGCACTATTTGGCCTATTACAAAGAGACACAGGACGTTAATGTCTCTGGCACAAGAAAAATGTCAGTTTCTCAAGGTAAAAGACAATGTGTTGGAAAGACAATGACCCAATGGGAAGTATGTGACATATTGCTTAGATGTCACAGAGAATCTAAGAGCTAAAAGAAACCGCTCAAACTTGTGTCAAACTTGTTTTCAAACAGACCACATCAGAGTGATTGTTGCCCTCGGAGGGCAGCTTAGAATGGTGAAAACACATAAATGTTTAATCGCTGCGGTAATAAAGGTACGCTGGTTTTAAGTTTCTGTTGACATTGAGTAGATTAATCTACATTGAGTAGATTAAGGGAACAAAAGGCTAAAAAAATTGCTTATATTTTGTCTAAAAATGAATTGAGTTAATGAAAAAAAGTGAAAAAAGTTGTCTTAATCTTAAAGATTGCAGACAAATGTATAGCAACTATTTGAACAGTCAGAAAGCTTACGGCCATACTACCCTGAGAACGCCCGATCTCGTCCGATCTCGGAAGCTAAGCAGGATCGGGCCTGGTACTTAGTACTTGAATGGGTTAGTACTTGAAAAATATAAAACTTTTTTTTTTTAAAACATGTGGCCTTTGTTATTACTTTTACTTACATCTGAAAACCCAGGAGAGGCTGTTAAAAAGCAGCTGGAAGTTACATTTGAACTGCACAAAGTAATAATAATAATAATAATAGTAATTATGTATATTACAGATTATGTTGGTTTACAGACTAGATGTGTGGCTAGATCTAAAAGTAGTCACACTTCTTGTCCCCTACCTAAGATGTTCTATGAGGGAATCCTAATAATCACCGATCATATTATGCAATTGCATTTGCATGTGGTTACCATATTAATGGCTGTTTCCAACAGTCATGTATTGAGGCATGCGAAAACTTGTAACAATTTGAATAAAACGGCTAGGTGTCTTACAGATAGCACAATGCAGATTAATTCTGATAGTGAGACAATCATAGCAAGGTTGCTGTGACAACCTGTAACTTGTTAACATTGGAGAACTTTACGCAGACTGCAAAGAACAAGAACAATCTGTAATTGTTTTTCTCCAAAACTACTCTGCAGCATAAATTGACTAACGTTCATGACGTACAGTGCAATACTGTTCCATACCAGAAGGTGGCCGCAGCCTGTATTCCACATTCAAAATCAGCAATGAAACCATTTTTGTGTGTAATGTTTCTAAACACTTACCGCCTCTCTCCTCAACTGGATGAAGAACTGCTTGCACTTGAAGGATATTTTCACTATTTTCAACCTGGACGAAAGAAATGACAAGAGTTTAGTGTCTCTGTTGTCGAGTGTAAAAAAAAAACGCTTCTATTGGAATTTGTTATTTTAAGGTCGGCCATACTGAAATACAAAAAGAACTGTTTATTTGTGGGCAGGATTACCCAGAAAAAAAATGGAGCATGGGCCAAGGAAGAAGCATTTAAGTAGTGTGGCAGATTTGGATCAGTGCAACACGGCACGCCACATCAGGTTTCACAGCGCTTAAAATAAGACAGTCACGAGCTGATTGTTTTTTAAAAGCAAAATGCAGAAGGGGGGTGGGGGGGCGCTAAATGTTCTGACTGAGACCCCAATGGGCATGACAGTGGGCACAGATCCCGCAGAGAAATAAGAACTTTCATTGTAAGCCACAATGGCTGAATGACCTTTTGTCCTACTGTCTGACTGAATCATACACTGTAGTGTGGATTGCCATCAGTTCGTTCCAGTTGCACATTCAAGGCCTATGAGAGATGAGAGACAGCAGGTGGGGCATAGACCACTTAGTAGTCTACCAGGGAAAGTTCAGCAATCTATTTTACAGTCTGATACATATCAGACAGAGAACACCTTGCAAAGGCAATGCAATTTTAACTAAGGCGGGGCACACGTATACTGCATTTTAACACCTTAACCCAGTGACTCTCAAAGCGTGGCACTAGTACCTCTAGTGGTAAGCCGGCTCCTTCTATCACACAAGCATCTCAAAGGGCTTCACAAGTTGACCGATATTAATATGACATCCGCCTCATCTGAATACACAAGGTGGGGAAGAAAAAAGGAAAAAAAACAACAAAAAAACATCTGGGGGAAAATAAGAAACCTTGAGAGCAGTGGTTCTTAACCTTGTAAGAGGTGGCGAACCCAACCAGTTCATATGCACATTCACGACCCCTTCATTAATGAAAAAAAAATATAAATTTTTACAAATTCAAGACATAAAAAAACATTAAAAACAGAAAAAAAGTAAGCGTATATTAGTATAAGTACAAAGTATAAGTTTTTGAATTGTGCACAAAATGAACCAGCCAGCGATGGCCAAGCTGGCGTGTCATAACTAATGGACATCTTGAGTCGGGTGTGTCTTAACTTCCAGGGCAGAGGCTTTGTCGAACCCCTGAAACTTATTCACCGAACCCCTAGGGTTCGATCAAACCCAGATTAAGAACCATGGAGCCAGCAGATGGGGAAATCCCCCTTCCAGGATGACCAGGTTGCAATGGATGTTGAGTGGGCAACATTTAACACATAATGTGATGCTATACTATGTTAGAATCGTGTGAAAGGCCATTCAAATAAAAAAAGCGCAACAGGAACCTGGCTCTGTTAGTCAATGTGGAAATCTCCATTGCAGTGCCTCAGAGGTGGTCCACCAAACAATTATTTATGGTGGAAATGTAATGATTTTTGCATACTGAATTGGCAAGGAAACATAATTTGGGGGTGTTATTCTGTTGGTTTGGATGTACAACAGGATATGATAGCTTGGTGTCAGCGAAGCTTGTAATGAGGACAGCTGATGCCCAGCGTCGTATTCTGCCATTTTTAGGGCTGGGTATCAACTCAGTTTTCCAAAATTGATTTGATTCGATTCACTTGGGCCCGATTCAATTCAATTTACAATTCATAAATCACTTTGACTTTCAATTCAATTCAGGATTTTGCGCAGTACCAATTGTACTTTCTAGGAGAAGACCTTCTCAGAAGAAGCAAGACTACAAATAGAAACGTCTTGCTAACTTGATGCCTTTGTAAAAATAGGAATCATTACATTAACCCAATGCAGTGACATTAATATGTATGTGTTATAACCTTATGTTCAATCAGATGAGTGCACACGATGGGAGGTGCGCTGATAAGCAGCAGAGTAACATAATTCCTTCCTAGAGCTCTGCTGCTACTCTGACTCACCACCCCCTGCTAAATATATATCACATACACACACATGCACACGCAGAAGCACACACACACGCCGAGGTTGAGCATGAGTCATGCCCATCTAAGTGTGCCTTTGGCTTTCGCTAAGAGAAATTGTAAAAAAAACTGAAAGAGTTCTGAATTTCTGACTCAATCTTTGAACCAATTTTTAAATACAATTCAGAATAAGGAAATTGAACAATCTGTCAAAGAGGAAAGGAAATGATAAGATCATAGCAAACGACAGAGCCCTAACTTCTGTAACACAATTGAGATCAAATCAAAAACAAAAAATGCAATGGAAATGAGAGGCTAATTTCTCTCCGCGAATGCTAAAGGGCAGCTGTTGGAGAAACCGCTAAAGGGACTCAAAATGTAGACGGACTGTGCTTTTGTCACTTGCTATGAAACTGCACACACATACTACATGGAACACAGTGAGAAGGGCAGTGAGATGTTTCAATATTTCTAAGAAATTTGGTAGGACACAGAAAGATGATAAAAACTCAGATAAAATCAGCAACATAATTCGGGGGAGTGAGGGAATAAGGAGTAACGGTGAGTTAAATGCTAACAGCCACCTCAACTACTATGCGAAAGGTCATCAAAATATCCCACAGTACATTTGTTAGCAAAAAGGATTCTTGGAGGCAGTTCAGGTGGAGTTGTATCAACAATATCTACCGTTTGATTCCCCAAATTAGCAGATTTTTGTCTGGGGGGGTGATGATTCTTTTTTTTTCCTCGTTAAAACAAAGCCTACATTGCAAAGACAAAAGAGTGAACGGGTCTGGAGGAGTTGCCAGGAATGGTCTTGGTCAATAAGGAGTGCCCAGTGTGAATAAATCAAAGGAATTTGATTTTTCAAACAAAGTACAGATCCTTATCCACACGCTTCTGTATTTGGCAGGTTCTCTGCTCTTGGCCACAGAGTATAACAGAGCAGAGCCACTATCCTTGCGAGGGAGGAACCCAGAAAGTGTAATTGAAACTGTTGGCTAGCTTATCACGCTTCACATTGAGTCACGTAGCATCGTGCTTGAATGTCTTTCAGCTGTGACGTCAGTTCATAATTCTCCTGTGTCTCAAGCAAGAATATGAGCAGTTATCACACTAAATAATGGAGCTTCTGCGATAAACAACACATACCACTTGCAACGTTCTACATCTACTTGCCTTGACTACCAACAACTAGTGCTATAGTCCCAACAATTTAGGCCAGGTAAGGTTTGGGAGCAGGCGTCAATCAAGGAATCCTGCCTAGTGACCACCCATCCATCCTTTTTCTATTGCACTTATTTATTCTGTTGAGGCGTCTACCCCACCTACAGTGGGGAAAAGGCAGATTACCTACAAGACAGGCTGCTCCTCAATCGTAGGGCAACAAATAGAGACATTTCATACTCATAATCATCCCGTAACTGAGGGAATCACGTTCATTCTGCCATGACGGTCAAGCAATTGAACCATTACACCGTAAGTGACTCACAGCGCAGCTAACACACTGGTTGCTACTGCCCCCGGTCAAATGTGTCTCATCCAAGTGTTCCCCGGGTGTCCTCGGGGTCATAAACGGAGAGGCTCAGACACAGACAAGCAAGACTGGCCACTGGAAAGTGTGTGTCCGTAGTGGCTTTGCTGACATTCACAAATTATTCTAGTTCATGCCCCGTGTGGGTTTGTGAGAAGCTGTCGTCCCATACCGTATACATACACCAGAGGATTTTTCTCAGAGACTTGATATCACACTCTAAAATAAATAGTGGGAGGAACACAATTCTAAAGACTTGGAACTTTGGCCGTGGATAAAAATATATGGAATGCCGAACAATCCGGTTTAGCAATCTTATTCCTCTCGTGCCCAGCCCAGATGTCTGCTTACCTCATGATCACAGTCCCTAGAAGAATGAATGTCACTGCCAAGGTAACGAAGTCTCTCCAGGATATCTACGCTCATAACAACCTGTGCCTTAATATATCCCAACTTCCGATACTGTATCACCATACACAAAATAATTAAGTATCATGCCCCATTTGGGCCTCTTTGAGAAGCTGCTATCCAATATGATCGATACCTCAGGATTTTCAAAACGGACTTGATTACAAAAAAGTGCAATTTCTGTCCAAGGCTGATGGTGAGTGTCCATGTTTGGCATCTATACGATGCTAACTTAATTTGACTTGGACCATCATCTGCGGATATGAACATATGGCATGCCAAACAGTCACACAGTTACTCCCCACGCTCAGCACAGAAGAAAGAATGTTGCTGCCTAGGTAAGTAAATTGTGTGTGTTTGCATGTGTGTACGTGCGCTTGTGTCACTTACCATGGGAAATAGTTGATCCGTACCCTGTTCTTATAAATGACAACGCCAGCAGACATCACCCCAATGAGTATCTCTGTGTTACTCTGATCCTGAAAAAAGGGAAAACAGAGTTTGTATTTTGAGGCACAAGTACCAAGTGTCAGAAAAGACAAATACGGAGAAGGACTGCGGATGGAAGGAAAATAAATTTTTGAGACATTCTTGGGCAGCGTTTCAAAGCAATCAATGCAGTGGTGGAAACAGAGGCGCCTCTGTGTGAATACACCTGACTCAAAACAAGAGCAGATGCTTGTGAGAGAAAACAGCCGGACACCTTGAGTGGGTTCAGGTTTAGTAACCCTGAGTAAGCTACTCCGACAAGTATCGCCTCTCCTTTGACAACTACTGTATATGGAGACTTTTTTATCTTCCCACTGAAAAACGTATCCACAATTTAAAGGCTGTGTCGTGATCCTTCATTTGATACAAAGTATTTTATCCTGATAGTCAACCACTGTTAAGCTGCATAGCTAAACAATAAGCCCAAGGGTAGAGCAATATTGCTTGTCTAAGTCAGAATCCATCCATTCATCCCACTTATCACTACAGTGCTCATCAACGTCAGGGTTGGTGATGAGCTGGAGGCTACCCCAGCTGACTTTGGACGAGAGACATGGTACACGTTGGACTGGTTGCCTGCCAAGCGCAAGGCACAAACTGGGGCTCCTCAATGTACAACGGAGCAGATGAAAAACACTAATCGTAATAATCGTAAAACAAAAACATGGTGATAAATGAGCATGCCTTCTTGTGACAAGTGTCATGTGACAATGTAAGTCAGGTGTCAAACTCAAGACCTGAGGGCCACATTTGCCCTGCCATGTCACTGAATGTGGCCTGTGATAGCTTAAAAGGCCTGAGTGTCTTCAAATAAGTAAGTCTCAAGCCTGCTTTGACCAAAAACTACATCTCACACAATGTGTGGTAATTGATACCTGCAAAGTAACAACATGCCACCACGAGATTGTAGTGTAGGTATTCACATCAATGCAATTTTCCAAACAAGTGGAACTGAGAAATGCAAACAACGATCGCAAAATGTCCAACAAGACTAAAATGGATACAGACGGAAGGCAGTTTCAAGAAAGATGAAACATACATGTTTGTGCTTCAAAGAGAAAAATAAAAATAAGTATGATGTGGTGTTATGAGGCAATATTAGTTGTCAAAGTACAATCGACATTGGCATTTTGACACCAAACACTGAGCCAAAATAAGCCTTCAAGAAAACCAATGGTCTACAAATTAAAAGGCAAACTGCGATTGCAGCTGAACGTGTTCACAAGAATCTGTTAGTCATGACAGTGGTTTACAAATTTCAACTTCACAGATAAAATGGATGGAAGAATTAAACGGGTTAGATTCAAGTTGACTCTTGAATATAAACGTCCAGAGCAGTGAATGAGTTAATGCATTCTGTATTGCGTGACTATTCCAACTGCAACACCAAACTGAGTTTTGCTTGGACACTTGACTACTCAGCTGATACAGCAATTGGTGTGTTATATGTAATGTTGATCGAACCAGTAGACCGAGACCTAAATTACCACAAGAGCATGCAGGCAAAGTTATCTTGCTCTGATCTTTATGAAGAAACAGAGCACGAGGTGCAGACATACTGTCTCACAGGCCATATGCCATTTGCTTAGGGGGTGGGACCTAGATAAACAGAAAAACAAGCACACACACAGGCATTAGTAGATCAAACTTTACTTACTCTTGCATAGTGCAGCTCTACCCCGTAGAGCTCTAGCGTGCGTGCTGTGTTCAGATAATTAAACTCCGACTGGGCAGGAGATAGACCACTGGGAGAGAGAAGGGGGAGGCAAAGAGTCGAGTAAAAATACAGGCAAGGATCAGTGATGGTGGAGCAAGGGGAGAGGCGTGGTGACATTGTAGGAAGGATAAGTGTGTGTGTGGGTGTGTTAACGAACAAGACATATGGTGAAGGAAAGGAAGAGCCAGAGGAAAACAAAACAAAAAAAGTAGCTGGGGGAACGTCATATAAAGCAGTGGTATAACATGAGCTAGCCTAGCGAGAGCATCTGTGGACGTCTGTGCACATAAGTAGTTCACAAATTGACAGATTGGCAGAATTCATGAAAACAATGTAACAAATAGCCTTGTAGATTGAATAACACACTGTAAGATGAGGAAAGGAGAAAAAAAGGTATATTACAACACTTGAGCCGACGATGAATTTTCAAGGACTAAAATCAAATCAAATTTCCACTGCTCGCCTCTGCATTTACCTGTGTTGATGGTGATGTTTGGCGACCTCCTTATGGAAATCTTGAGGTGGGTTGGGGATGAAACAATACTCGGACAGATAGCCCAGAGGATGCTCAGTCTCATTGTAGTCCCCCAATTCAGCTACAACACAGAGGACGACATGGATCCAATGTCAATTTCTCAGTGCCAATTTGCATATTTTGTATAGCATGACGTCATCATCCACGCTTTATTTTCCTTTGGCCAACAATAATAATGTCAGATGCATTCGTCTTGTATTTAACTGTAAGTGTTATCTTTTTTTATATATTTTGCTCTACTCTGCATGGTTCGAGTGACAATTATGAACCTGGAAAAAGACCCCCCAAAATAAGCGGCCCGCAGATAATAAATTAATCACATACGGGCATAAAATAAACCATATCTTACTTGGCAAAAACAGTTGACACTTTTTTTTGGGGGTCCTGCATGTGTAATTTTAACTGAGCTATAGATAGTAATAATACTGACTGCACAATGACTGCAGGTTCAATCGTAAATGTCTTTGAATTAATATTATCCAACAACAAAGCAATGTTGTTAACTGTTTGATTTCGATGAAAGTTTTAATATAAAGAACCCAAGTGTTCATTTTTTCAGGAAGAGAAATGTCAGGGGGGAAATTGCTCCCTCTTTTCTCTCTTTCATAGCCATCGGAGGAAGATGGCGCGGATCAAATTCCCAAAGCCATTAGCTCGATAGCTCACACTTGAAGTTGAAAAGCATCAATTCGCTCAAGTAGTCCCTGGACTAACCTACACATCTGCAGCTTAAGCATATTGACAAATAAATCCATTCCAGCCCTCCCGCTTATTGATGTGCATATAACTCCAGGAGAAATCCATGTACAGTCGATCGCTGAAGTCTTGGAACAGTGTTGGTTGCACTTATTACTTCAACACGGTTCAGTTCAGGCAGCATCAGCTCAGGCTTTCAATAATGAGCAGCAAAGCGTAAACAAGCTGTTAAGCTCTCCATTTCGGATGATGGATTTATATGCGCTGATGGTAATTTAGTGCCCGGTTCACCTTTGACACAAATCCTGACAATGTTTTGACTCCCCCTTTATTGTCAAAAATCATGCCGCCAATGCTTCATTTGGTGCACCTAATCTAATGAGACCATGCTCTTTGTGTAGCAAAATAAGATGAAAAGCAAAATATTGCAAACATCTTTTACAAGCACTTAATGCCTTACGTGCTGGATGTGCACACTGTATTTATCCAGTTTTAGAGCTAAATTATTCCGGTTAAATAATATAGCTACGGAATAAACCCAGCATTTACACCGTAAAAGTAATATTCATCATATTACGTGTATAGTTGGGTGGGTGTTGTTGAGATTTACACTTCATCATGGTGAAATATCAATTGATAATAGAAATTCAAAGGATATGCTGACATGACATTACAGAGTAGTCCGAATCTCATGCTACTGATTTTGAATATGAAAACAAGTATGCCCCGCTTGAACGGTATGCGCAGGTTTTGTGATACCATTTTGTAATTTGTAAACAAGCGTATAAGAATGAGGCTTTAATGTGGGATTTAGCTTGATCAGTACTGGCACATGGACTGAGCGCGCTGAATTAGCAGCATATGCAGCTGCTTCCAGCCCTTTTCTTCCCAAGGCAAACATTTATCTGCATAATCTGGATGGCACAGAGTGAAGTGAGAATTGAGCCACGGAGTGTGTATGGGTTGTTCCGTGTAAAAAGCGGTAGTGTCACGATGTCTGCGCAGTAGGCCAAATCTCCTTTCTGACCTATATAATGTGAAAGCCCACAAAATCAGAGCATGTGGGGAGGGGGTAAGGGGGCTATGAGCCACAAACAGATGACTCTGGGAGTTTCCTGTGCTACAGCGCATCACAAACAGCTGGCTGATAAACAT
Source organism: Hippocampus mohnikei (assembly GCA_026261675.1). Taxonomy (NCBI): domain Eukaryota; kingdom Metazoa; phylum Chordata; class Actinopteri; order Syngnathiformes; family Syngnathidae; genus Hippocampus; species Hippocampus mohnikei. The sequence continues at coordinate 7,792,254 of JAKGUB010000106.1, read as the reverse complement.
GCTGCAGTAAAGTACAATTAAGGCTCCCTGCGATAGGTGCTGTGCAATAAATGTGCTGTGCAATAAATGGGGGATGAAATCTTGCTTTCACCTGAAAAAGTATATTGCCAAATAAAAAGAGACAAGAGAAAATATGTATAAATTGCAATCTTTAGTTTTTCATTTATAGATGTTGGGTGATCAAACAAAATGAATGTGTCATTATTACGAATCTAATGCATAAGCTCATCTGCCTGAATCCAGTTTAATGCGTGTGTGTACAGATGTGAATCTGTACCAGCCCACAGAAAAGCAAGTAGTATATAAGGATTGATCTGAGATTATTACTCAATAGACCGACATGTCTACTGTGAATGTTTGTAAATGCAGGAGTCAATACTTACATACATATTTTTCTGGAATATCTAATTATACATGTATCTGCCGGATTAATGACTGTAGAATGAAATCTTTATGTACTTTCCAAGCATAAAGCGAGATTGACAAATTATTGTAGCTTGCTTTGAAAAAAAAATGTGTATAGAAAATCGGCAAATATCACGATCAAGAGCCTTTGGTGTTCTCATCAGTCATTATGAAATTGTAAGAATAATGAAACTGAGGTGTAACTATGGTCAAACATTCAAACATTTTGCATGCATACCAGTATAATGATGTAGTCTATTTTAAGATTATACTGAACATTTAGCATGAAACCAGTCCGACATATATGTCCACGCTGTCAAAGTGAAATCTTAATTGATATAAAAACCTTTCAGAAATTCCAAACGTATTTGTTAAACAGGACAAAGTCAGCTTTGTATCTGAATTGTGTTACAAAATGCAGGTCTGCTATGTGCTCATAATATTCTAACATTAGGTGAAGACCAACAATTGCACTACTTCCACACTGCTACTTTGACTGAAGCAGAGTCAAAAAAAAAAAAAAAAAAAAAATAGCACCATTTCATTACATAATAAGCAGACTGTGAATGTCAGTCCTCCCTCTCATGGCCACTGAGTTAAATGTGCATCAGAGAGGATTTCAAATGTGCAATTCCATTAATAACAGACCGCAGTTTAATTGAATAGTAATGGCTTGTGCACAGCAGCCATAAGGGCACTGGACCAACCACAGCCATTATGTTGTGTGTACATAAAGAGAGGTTTAATGAATTGGATTTCAATCATAATGAAGAGTGAGTGTATCCAGGGAGCACTACTTACATTGAACAGCATAGGAAGCCAAGAGTGCAGCTGTGTTGTGAGGACAGGGCAATCTGGAGAACGAAAGAGAACAGGCACCCAAGCGTACACGTAAACACACTCACTCGTGTTACTGTTCACAGCCAGAATTTAGTTTTGGAGCCATCCAAAGAAGATCACAGTTATTTTTACACAAGGGAGATTCCTCTCAACGTGGTATTGAAATGTGAGAAAAAGAATTCTGGTGTGAACATTCAAAGAAATAAATGCAACGAAAAACGATGAGCTCATGATACCAATGTTCCGAAATTAGCTTTAGAACATGCAACCACACACAATGTGCACTTTTACCAGAAGCATACTGATCAGCGTGCACAAAGCCATCAAACTCACCTTCCAGTTAATATGTCCTGCTTGATCTGAAGAAAATACTGGTACCTGAAGAGAAAAAGACACGAGATGACTGATTGAACATCATTATGGCCCCAACAGGAAGGACACGAGGAGGTTTCATCAAATTATCATTACCAGGAGAATACCTACAGCCTCCTGCCTACGATTGAATCACAGATTTGATATCACTCCATCTCATGTGATTGCTTCGCTGTGATGAATAAAATCAGTTTCTATGGAGTAGGGACATAATGGTATATCTATTTAATCGATGTATTTATGTGTGTGTGCCTCGATCGAACTACATTGATAGGCACTGGAAACAAGTTATTGAATGATTTAATCAAGATAAATAACGAAATAATTTGATGCACAAAATTTCCAGTGGCCGTTTATTTTTTTATTCAAGTTTGAATGTTGTTGTTTTTTTAAATAAACTTGCATTCATTCTTCGCTCTTGTCTGTTCATGTACAGAAAAGCTATGTTAGCGTATCAAAATATCGTATCGAAATTACCTTTATCATATCGAATTGTATTGCTCCAAAGAAGCGATCTACTGTATTACTTTGTGTGGAATTGTTAGGATTTACATTGATACGTATTTTTTCGGTCAAAAAACATATCGTTACACCCCTAGTATAAATTCATGAAGCAAGGACATAAAGGGCCACAAATTATTAAAACAATCAGCATTTATATGACAAAAAAAAATTTAGATTGATGCTTCCTTTGGTGAGTTTAATAATACAGGTTATGTCGGCGCCATCGGAATCTAACTCAACCATAAACCAAGGACCCATGTCATTAGTCTGTATAACAACTGAACAAAACAATAAAAGGTCTTACCGAGTGTATTCCTCCTGAAGTTTGCTGGGATCAGTCACAAAAAATTTGACTCTGAAGCTTAAATTGTGGGGGGAGCCTCCTGGGAGGAACATGAAAAAAAGGGTTGGAGGAGAGAGCTGATCTTAAAGACTAAACGAGATGCTTAAGATGGCATAATGCAGTTGACTGATTTCACCTAACAGCTAAATACAAGAGAGGGGGTAGAATGTTTACACCGCGGGGCCAAATTAACATATCACAGTACTACAATATTCAAGGTTTCAATCTGACGAAGAGAAGTAAAAGCCAGTATCTCTGATGTTGGGCGGAATCTTCGCATCTTCCGAAAACTATCACTGTTCAGGAAGCCCGCCCATAAAAATCAGCATATTTCTTGGACCATTTTCAATACTTAGAGTAGTCAATAATTTGTAAAATAACAAACGTGAATGTACCCACGCAAGGACCAAAATTAACAATTTGTGAAAAAACATTACATTACCGTATTTTCACGACTATAAGGCGCCATTAAAAGTCTTAAATTTTCTCCAGAGTGGACAGGACGCCTAATAATGCGGAGCGTCTAGTGTATGAGCCGAGTTCCAAATCCTGACTGAAAGCCGACACGCTGTTTATATAGAGAAAAGGCGGAAGTGGGCGTGAACAGGCATGCGGGAAAGCAGCCAGCCAATCAGTGAAGGGTAGGCGTGTAAGTGACCCGCGAGTGTGACCAGGCGTGCGGGAAAGCAGCCGGCCAATCAATGAAGGGTGGGCGTGTAAGTGGCCGTGAATGAGGACGTGAGAGAGGCCAGCCATGCCGGAAAGCAGCCGGCCAATCAGTGAAGGGTGGGCGTGCCACATGGCAATGAGAGTGACGAGAGGGAACCCGGCGTTTTTTATGGACTACCGGTACTTGCACAATTGTTCAATTCGGATACAGAAGATGAGGACTTTGATGGATTTCTGGGTGATGATTGATCGAAAAACGTGAGTACATTGTAAGATGTCAAAATAAAGTACAACCGATCTCAGTTTTGCTTCCGTTGCCTTTTTCAAAACGTGTTTTTAGCATGTCTTAGCATGCTACGCTATGCTTCAAGCTAACGTGTTTTTAGCGCGCGTGCATGCATGCCGTATGTTTAAACTGGCGTATGTTTTACCACCCCTGGCTGCGCCCAATAATACAGTGCGTTTTGTGTATGTGTAAAATACAGAAATAGCACCCGTTACTGAGACTGCGCCCTACAACACGGTGCGCCGAATGGTCGTTAAAATACGGTAATCTAATTTGGATATGATTTCGGGCCTGGCGCCAATGCTAAACTGTTTTTTTTTACTGCATGGTACTATGATAGCATTGACCTCGCTTTTTTTTCCTTGCTGCGAAATAGGACCACTGCCAAAACTGTGCTATATTGAACACAGTAAAAATTAATTCAAGAATAGCCACACTCAAAAAAGAAAAAAAAATTGCACCGCTGCCATCCAATAATGAAGATAAAAGATGACAAATACGGTAAACGCATAAAACAAGCGTGCTTACAGACAACGTGCTGTATCAAATAAAACACTCCTTGATGAAACAATAAAAAAGCCACAGTTGAAACAAAGTTCAAGCAGTGCTGCGGGACTACAGATCTCAAATAGTACTAAATCAAAAGCGTGCTTGATTGTTTCGAAGCTTGACGTTACAAAATCTAAATTACTCACTAGCAAATACAAGAGCAGAGTTGAAATTGAGTTTAATCATCGCTTAAGGCAGATTTAAGATTTGAAAACACAGATCATGTGGACTGGGTAATTTTGCCGGAGGTGAAGAGCAGATTTGCAACATTCACTGGCTAAAGCCGGACTTCAGATTACAGCTTCAACCAGCTGATGAAGTCTGAATTTCAGGGCAATTTGGGAGAACCTGGTATGAGTGACTGCTTGGGAAACTGTCTGAGGTGCTTGGATAAAGTGCTATGTTGTGGATTTCACCTACTTTTTAACTGCTTCCTGATGGGCTTGTTGGGATCCAGCCAGCGCTGTAAAATATTGATTGAGAGACACTTAGAGACACTATAACGCTTCCACAGCATGACTACATGATCTAAATTATTCACCGCTGGCCCCACACACGCACACACATACATAACAATTAGAAATATGCAAACACTGAGCGACGATAGAAACAAACTTGCATACCGCATAAATGAAATTGATAAATGTTTGACATATATGGTCTGGATGGATATAAGGAAGGTATGTGAATGGATGGGAACAATTTTATTAATTTATTGCAGTCATGACACAAGACAAACCAAAGTTGAAAATGCAATACTAAAAACACGTAGATAAAAGGAAGTAAAAAGAGCATTGATGAAGTAAAGAGAGTTTTAGCATCTAAATGATATTGATGAATACAATTAATTCTAAAAGTTACAGTGGAAAAACAAGTCATTTGGATTGACTTAATTTGAAGATGTTTGCAACACAGACGGCCAAGCGATGCAGCCTCACTTCTGTGAACATGTTCCACCTCACATCTTGAGGGAAGCGCTCTCTGACTAGCCCCTTAAGAGGCCACATTCGGGCTCTCTCATTAATGGTTTATTTGCAATGTGTTAGTAAAAAAATAAATAAATAAATAAATATTTGTTATGTTCTTTGAGTGCAGTTATTGTCGCTACCTTAATAAGAATAATTTGAATACAAACAAAGAGTTTTACAGACACTTTTATGTCATTGTGCACTGAAATTAAAGAACGTTCATTTCAACACTGCCTGCATTTCTGAAAGAAAAAAAATGGCCAACAAGCCAACTGAATGTTCATATAAACACACACTCCTGGATTATCCAAACATGATACTGACCGGAACATCCGAAGAGTCATCTGCCAAGTGCAGGCCAAAGTAGTCTCTTTCAGTCAGCTCCAGGTGCTTGAAGACAGCATCTTGCAAGACCTGCCCATGATCAGACTTCTGCAGATAGGAACACAATGCAGAAAATACATTTAAAAAAATCTGAATTTGAAAACTTGTTTGTACAACTGGAACATAAAATTGCCTTTTTAAATGGCACACGTTCCTTTGCAGATCTCTGAGGCATGCCCTTGTCTGTTGCTGTTACCAAATTCCTCAAGTAAAACATCACAAGAGCATACAAAGACGTGGGAGGAACTAATTAAATCATATCTAAGTCAGTAGAACTTCATTGCAAGTGCCACGTTGTATCAAACTATGGAGCTGGAAAGAGCATTTCCCCTCCATACTTGTCTGGGATATTAAAGTTCACGGGGGAAAACTCATTCATCAACAATTAGCAAGAGAAAATGTACCAAGAGGGAAGCTCAGCCTCAGGGATACTGTAGTATAGTAAGTGTAGAGCTGGTAAGGGTAAACTGATGCGTGCACTCAAAATTGCACTTCATTGCAATGTGCTTTGAAATCTTTCTGAACTTTTCTATGGAGACTTTGAACAAGAATTGGAGATAGATCGTAATGAATTTATAAGGCAGTCTTTGATCAAACTCAAATATGAATGATAGAGATGAAACATTATGAGGTTGAAGACAAAACATTATGAATATTGTAAGCCGCCAAGACATTCATCATCAAAACATTGCTAAAAGTAAAACAGTTTGTTTGGATAACACGTTTAAAGACACTTTTTGGCAATTTGTTGAGATTAATGTACATCACTGTCTAATTCCACACCGTTTATGCATCTGTCTTCTGTCATGAGCAGCTAAATATCAATGGCAGAACCAAATCAGGATGTGCGTGTACAGGTACATAGCGAGAGTAAAGGTAACAGTGTTTTGTTTTGTTTTATTTTTTTTCCTTCAGCAAAATTTTTCTCCATATGAATACCTATTCATATGGAGAAAAATCTGATTTATAAGATGCAACCCCATTGTTTGTCACTACGGCACCATGTAGTTGTCAGTAGTCATTGATTGACAATCAAAGAAAGAGTTGTAAGACTGAGGAGATAAACTGTGGAACGACATGTGAAACAAAAATTCACATCTGATCCCGCTAAAATCAAGTGCGAGTGTGTAACAGTTACACACTGTAACTACAACTACACCATCAGAGCTCCCGCGGGAGAATACACACCCGCACACGTTCACTAACCTACTGCTTTCTTCCACCTCGCTCTCTTTTCCCTGGTGACACACTTTTGCAGCCCAGTGTGTGACCGTGAACATGCGCGAGTTTGCCAACGCAAGGCACATGCGGGCGGATAGTTGACAGTTGGCTTGTTGATTATGGCGGGCCTCAAGGATCCCCAGCCGTCTATTAGGCCTGTGTGTGTGTGTGTGTGTGTGTGTGTGTGTGTGTGTGTGTGTGTGTGTGTGTGTCAACTGACACTGACTAACACAGTCTGTGTTCTGCTCATATTTTCCCGACTGCTCACTTCACTTCCCAATTTACGACACATCAAAAAGTATGTGTCCAAAGGATCTCATGCGTTGCGGTTAACGTAATTCAAGGTTACCCGGAAAAAAACAACAACAAAAAACTACGGACTGATGGTTAGCGGTAATCCACAAACGTGCACTGATGTGATTCATAGCCATATCACAATGAATATTATTAAAAATGCATTAAATTCTTGGTTTGATGTAGGATAGTTGGCTCTAGGTCAATTGAGGATTATGACCGGTGGGATAAGAATCATTTAGGAAAGAGGTCGCATCACTTCACTGGGACTGCAATTGAAAAGGGGCAGAATATATACGTATAATGTAATACATCTGATTTTTCGTTCTTGTGACATTCATCAAATTTGTCGCTCAGTAGACATCCAGTCTGAGTTTAAAGTGTGGTGATTATCTAGTGAAAATGTGTGTAAGACTGACAAAAAATGTTCTATGATATTCCATCAACATGTAAAATTTGCAATCCTACATAATTAACAGATTAAAGTTGAATGGCAATGCAAAGTTAAAACTTGAATGGGTGTGCAAACAGGCAAGTTCCAAAGGTTAATCTGATGACTCACTTCACATGAAAAATAAATCAGTACAGTACCTGATATAAAGTGATCGGAGCATATATCCTTGATGATCTAACGTGGTCGTGTCAAAGATTTGATAGCCGTCGTGCTTGTCGTCTTACACACAATTTCCTCCTTTTTCCACCCATGGTTTAGAGTCGCTGCCATTATCCCAAAATAAGATTTCTCATCTCTAGTTGACCGATTAAAGAGACCGTAAACAGCACAGGTATTCACGATTTTTATGAACACACAACGGAATTCGTGACTATTTTGCCTCTCGACGTTGATCTCATTCGGCCGCTTGCCCTCATGCTGCACACGCTGTGTGTGACATCACACGGTGCAGGTCTATTGGCAGGCGCTACATTAAAAAAAAGCAACGCAAAATATGGGGTTTACTGTATATTCTTAAAATAGTGTTTTTTAACATTTTGTATGATTCAGATTTTGATTCACCAGAGAATTCACACAGACACCATTCAACCTACTGACACTTGCCATTAATAACACTTTCTTTCAATGCATTTTTTTAATACAAAGTATTTAATCTCTTTCAGTTTGATACTGAAAGATACTGATATAAAATGGCACACTATTTGCATCAAACACATTTCCACAAGGGCTTCCTTCCCTTTTTAAGGCTATTCATAGGCGTGCTTACAGCTTCCACATCGTCTGAAGCAGCTTGCCAAAGTCAGATGTGCACACGCTCAGAGCTCCTTGTTGTTTTTTCTTCACAGGGAAGCCTCTGCCACTCAGTGTATGTGTGTTGGAACAAGTGTGGCGGTTCTTAAAAGCATGAGAGGAAAATGTGCAAAGCGAGTGAACAGTCGTGCATTGTGAAAAGCGAGCCAAGAACAAGGGAGAGCATGTCCGCGCATTCTTTCTGCTCTTTTTGACAACAAACTATGAGCGCAAACTTCGTGTTCTGGAGGGGCGACGGGCTGGAACTAAGCATGATATCAAACGGAAACTACGGCGAGAGTAACACAAGACAAACAACAAGGGCAAGCAAGATTGTGTGTGTGTGTGTGTGTGTGTGTGGAGCACATAGACTGAAAGAAAGTATGAAGACAGAGAGTCACAGAGAAAAAAAAGACAAAAAGAGCAGCCAAGAAAAAAGGAGTGACTGACGACTCTGCTGGATGAGACAAACGCTCTTTTGTGGTTCTCTTCATCGGCCTACCACAATCACTGACACAAATAGTGTGTCCGTGCGTGAAAGTGAGGAGACGAGGCGCAGACAAAATACGCGGTGACAGAGGGCATCCGAACTGCAAGGGGAAATACAAGATTGTGACACAAGAGGGCTCATCTTCACTGAACCACGTCAAAATGCAACTTGCGGGAGAATTAACTTACATACAAGTACATTTGTATAACATGCTTCATAAAAACAACAATGCTGTGCTTCAAGCGCTTCTTTTTTACTCTGTGCAGAACTAAAAAGAAACACACACACACACACGCGCGCAAACGCGCGCACGCACACTTCTTGGCAAAAAAACAGGGCAAAATCTTTAATCACCAAATCTGTGTATTAGCCATTCCGAATTTCCATTGACATCACATGATCAGGTGATTACAACTGTCTGATGAAGAAACAGTCTGTCCCCCTCCCCCATGAACCATAAAGAAATACACATTTTTGAGAATTTAGATAATCTCAACAATCTCCACAAACTGTGAACTAACAGGTAGAATATCCGCCTCACGTTCAACCCTAGCATGTATGTTATGTTCATTGAAGGCGACAAATTGTCCTTCCTGTAGATTTCAATGTGAGTCAATAGTTGTCCAGAATGTGCCCTGTTTAAGCCCTACCTTTCAACCAAAAGAATGGGCTCAAGGTCACCTGGGAGCCTAGTCAGGACCAGTGGAGTAGACAATGAATGGATGAATACATGGATGGATGAATTTCAACAAAAAATGTGTAAAAGTTCAAAAACTGTATTTTTACAGTTTTAAAGAAAACGTGACCACCTCATTCATTGGGAACCTCATTTAACTTCTGAATGCCTAATATTAATCTCTGCATGCCTCCATTATAATGGCTTTTAAGTTACTTATTCAGTACTGTACAATGGAACTACTAAGATCAAACACAATCCATTCTATCACTGTTCTTGTCATCAATTTGTTGAGATTTCTCTTCCTTTCTGAAAATAGAATTAATCCAAATGCACATTTTTTCAGTTCTAGTGAGGTGATATAAATAGTGTCCGCAACATTGTAATTTAGTGGAAAGGTGAACGAGTGATGAGTACATCCACCTCATAGTTTTAACACTTTGGGGGTTCCAATTTCAGTGACAGAGACTCTCCACGCTTCGAATTTCAGCCCCCCCACCCCCCCCAAAAAAGCAAAATATATAGATATGTTAAGTTATTTAAAACAATTACAATAAACTACTGTAAAATGCTATATATCTCACCATGTACATTGTAGAAGTGTCTTTAGGCTTTTCCCTCTCAGGGATAGCCACAACAAGTCACTCACAGTTTTTATGCGAGATGCCCTTCCTGATGCAACCCACGTATTTTTATCCGTCCCTGGGAACAGCAGTTGAGCGGGAACCCAACACAATCTGTGTGAAAGGCAGCATGTACCACTATCACACTCATAAACTATGTACACTGTCGGATAAGGTGCATGCGGGCACCAGGTAGCCTCCAAAGACCCCAAAAGTAGCCAATGAGCTTGTTCCAAACGAAGCCCACCAAAGATGAGGCATTGCAATTTTCTAGGCATGTTGTATGAGTGATCACTTGAAAATGTAAACAAATGAAGAGATTGATAGAAATTGTGTTGTATATGGGTACTTATGTGTTTCCTAAATAATCATTGAGAGAAATAATGAACATGATCTGCAAAAATGAATGCCAATTATCAATAGGGCTACCACTAACTAATCTTTTTTAAATTGATTATCCTATCAATTATTCAACCTTTTTAAGTATTGTCCGTAAATTATTGCATGAACCAATTTTGGTGGTCAAGTTTGCTGACTTGTTTTCCAGCCCAAATAATAACACATAATAATGCCGTGTTTAACGTAATTTTAGCAAATGTGTTATTTCAGACTGATAGCTCTGCACTGTTCAGAAGCCAAGAGTAGCTCTCAGCTTCAAAAGGTTGGTGACCACTGCTGAAGATACTGCCCTGGTATGGCTGGACAACGGCCAGCTAGATCTCACTTGGAACCCATAAACAGATTTTTTATTGTGAAAGATCATGTGATACAACATGGCGTTTAGATTGGTTTGGTTTTGGTTCCGACTGTGCTTCCAAACTGGCACAATATGAGGCTCCATTGTGGAAAGAACTTAATTCTTAATGCAAGGTTCAACAGATCACTCCATGTAAGCAACATGCGTGTGCGGCATTGTTTCTGTTCCCATGACAATAAGCAAGTGCCTCTGGATTTTCACTCGCCATTAGAATGAAGGCCGGTCAAGGCTAGAATCAATAGAAGTATTGTGGCTCGCAGGATGGCTGGTCTTTCCAGGAAGTTACTGCGGCTGCGGGGGTCTGATCAATGACACTGACAGAGACCGAGTCATTCATTCAGCTCCACGCAGGAAAGGGGGATTGTGGGGAATCGTGAGCAGGAAGCAGAGAGGTTGAGCGGACAAAATAATGTATTTTCATTTCGTTACTTTGTGATTGTGGGATGAAGCTGGATGCATTTCTTGGATAAAAAACCTAATGTGCTTGGCATTTGACATGACATTTTGAATAATATTCAATTCCCTTCCTCAAGCCATTCTGCTTTGAAGACACTGATAGTAGTTCAATAGCCAGAGGCGTAGGCTTGGTCTCAGCAACACACCCAAGCACCACCTGCATGAACAACTCGCGCAGGGACATCCTTCTATATTGTCAAATTCAAAGACACACCCTTCATCAGAGCATATTTGCTTTACAATGAGCATGCAGGTATGCGTTCTGCACTCAAACACGCGCAGGACCATGTCTACAACAGGAAGTGATGTATCTGGAGTAATGTCGTTGGAAGAATTGTGCATGTTTTGTGAGTCACAACGGGGATTTTGCTTATGAGCAAGTCATTCTCGACAGGCGTATCAAAACAGACACAAAGGGGGAATTGAATGTGTTCACGCATCTGGTAATTGACTGCTGTAATATTAGTCAGGACCAAACGTGACACCTGCTTTTATGTGAGGCTCCCCTGGCTGCAAATGTGAAAAACACCCTCAGACATGCAGACAGATGTAAACCCAACATCGTCACTGTCTTCTATGTCCTTAATCAACCACAGAAATCAGCACTTTGATGCATGTCATAGTGCCACTAAAAGTAACAACACACAGTACATTTCTCAAGTCAAACTAGACAAAGGGTCTGGAAGACTCACTCAACTGAAGGGGTTGTAGATGCACAGTTAGCAAAGTGTGAACATGTTAACAATTCAATGGGGGATTCTTTTTGTATATCTAGTATTTCAATGGGCTTCCTGAAAAATACTTTGTTTTATTAATCTGTAAAGTACCTTAGTTTACAGTGGTGTTGTGTTTTATGATGATCAATCTGTAAGTGAAATTCTACGCAAAAAGGACTTCTTAGGTCGACAGAAATCCTTTAGGATAGGTTGGAGAGAATGTGTTTTTGACATTATGTTCTTCAATTGACTAGAGTTGGCATTTTTACATAATGCATCTATTCTTGCTTCTTGTCAAAACATTTTGGATAAAGCCTGTTTTTAGGGGCATGCATCTCACCATGAAAAGACAATTCAATAAGTATCTTGACACATGTGGTGCAATTCAAGGCCGATTGGATTTTAAAGTGGAACGATTTGATTCAGTGTTGATGCAGTGAGTTTCTTGTTGTCATTTTACATACATGAGAAGGAACTTGTCAGGACTGTTAATGTGGAAATACCTTCAAAGATATATCCCTCCAATAAAAGATTATTCGATACTTGATCTATTTTAAAGTTCATTCAATTTGGCTCGATTCATTAGACGTGCATCTTCTAAATCAAAACCGATTTTAGGAATTGTTTGTTGTTACATTCCTACTGTTTCTATCTTTCATTTAAAAGGAACATGTATTTGTGGGAGGAGCAGAACACCAAGTATTATTTCTCAAGGCTGAAAGTCAAGCTCCACTGAAGTACATTCCAGTACAGTACTTACGCCGACTTTAAAAGCCTGGACGGTGTTGTCCAGCAGCAGTACGTTGCACACAACCTGTGTGTGGTGCCTGTCTCGCTCCAGCTCCGTCGCCCGGACATTGTAGGATCTGCCAGCAGGCAAGCGGAAGCGTGCGCTCATCACGCTCCTACCAGGGTCTGTAAAGTTTAAAAAAAAAAAAAAAAAAGCAGGAACAGGATGTCAGTAATGCGTGAAAGAAAAACATAGCAAAATAGGTAGAACTATAAATCGGAGCGTTATTAGGGCCAGTGCGTGATCTGTGAACAAACATGATTGTACATTACAGCACAACGTCAGTATGATAGAGCAAAGGATGACGATGATGTGCCTTCCATCCCCCATCACTGCAACATGGCGAGAAAGATTGTACAAGCAAAGACTTGCAGCACAAGCTTCATGTCGAAAGAATGTCAACAAGTACCAAAGAAGCAGCAGATACCGAACGTGGAAAGTACATTGCGACAACAGTACTTAGGGCTACTTCAAAACAGAATGCCACAAAACAAAACCCAGTTAAAAAACAAACTGACTTAATTTTTTCTCCCCCCCCATGTAAAAAAATATTATAAATACATCATCTTTACTGAGCAAGTCTTGATTCAGAATAGGAGTCTATTGAGCCATCCATCCCCTTTCCTTGAAGCCGATCCCAGCCGACTTTGGGCCACCGACAACAACACTTCCACTTCAATAGATAGCCTGCCGATAACTTTTGAAAACTATATTCAGCTATATTTGTCCTTTTTTGCTCTTGATTATCAATTACTCACTCGCTTCTGGTTGTGTCACATTTGCTTTCAAGCAAGCAATTGTACAACCACTTGTCAAAAAAAGCCCATCTTGACCGCTTGACTCTTAGTGACTATTGCCCCATTTCTAAACTTCCCTTTGTGTCAAGAATTCTTGGAAAACATGCAACAAACCAATTTATTCACCATATAGAATGGATGCAATATATATACATATGCAAACTCCACATAGGAAGCACTGAGCTCGGAATCGAACCCTGGACCTTTGGCACTGAGAGGCGGACGTGCTTACCAGTCCTCCACCATTCCACCCCCATTATATATAATTGTATTTATTTTTGTCTCCTCCCACATGATCCAGCATAACGGTAGTCATATTGTATGATACTCCCTTAAGAGTTATGGTCCTGTCATCGGGCAGCGCTTTCTTTGGTCTCAAGGGCTGTGTGAGCACATTGAGTTTTGTGTGCAATTATGCATGTTGAATGGTTCTCTGATCGTGTGAGCTGCTTGTTGTGAACATCTGGGCAGAAATATTATAATATATAAATCTGAATCCAGTAGCAACAACTCACCTACTTAATTTAAAAAAATAAAATACAGTGCAGTAAAATATTTATGATGTTAGAGTGGTATCTCGACTTATGAGTTTGCTTCAGGAGCAAGCTTATAACTCGTGTTTACTCTATATTCTTAAACAAATTTTTCCCACTGATATAAAATGCAATTCAATTTCACCCCAACAATGTTTTCGTAACATATTAATGTAGAAAAATTGTGCTGTATTATATATACTGATATAAAGACATGTACACAATGTTAAGACAATGTAAACGAACAAACCGCTTTTATAATTGTAATTGTATTTAAGTCTCACACACACTGCAGTACCTTTTCATTATGTTCCTTTCAGGGGCATGGTCAATGAGTGACATCAGGAGCTGGGGGTTGGCCCTTTTATGTCTGCTCCATGCTCTTTGCAAGTGCTTTCATTTTGTATTTGTTTTACAATTGTTTGTCCGATCAGCATATCTGAAACTCGTGATTAACTGAAATTTTGGCTCAACACAAAGCAAAACTGAATTCAATCAAGTGACAGTCAGCCCTTTACTCGGGGTGGGGGCCGTAAAATAATTTGGGGCATTTGTCAAGGTAACACTGTACGTACATGAAGCACGAGAATCCAAAAAAAGCCAATCACCTCCCTGCAGTTGGCTGGTGACCAGTCGAAACCTTATGAGGACAGCCTCTATACAAATAGGATGGTCGGATGGACAGGAAATAAAATCCCTTAAGCGGCACCGAGACTTAACATACTGAATCAATTAATGTAACAGCAATTATTTCATAGACCATTCTTTTTTGAGTGATCAATACTATCAAGTGGCCACATGCAGACAGTTATGCCATGTACACAAAGACAAAGCTTGCAAGAGCACCAAACACCAAAACGAAGGGAAGAAAGAGTTTGAAGCACTGCTGAATGCTGAAGGAAGGGACAAGCGGACGCTCTACTATCAACAGTGGGATACATAAATGATGAGGCCTGACACACAGACTATCCCCACAGGCTGGCTTGCCTTCCACTGCTCTCTTCGTGTCCGAACAGTTTTGTGCCATCCAGCTGAAGACAAATGCATCACATACACACAGAGGAGAGGAGGATATTAACTGAAGAGTGTGTGGACTTAATTACATTGCTTTTCCTATAACAAATCTGTATGCTGTAAAAAATGAACAAACTCAATAGAGTGGCAGTGCTAAATTTAAATGCGACTTGGCATCATAGAATTGGGATTTTGAACATTTTCCACAAAAATATACCTCTTAAATCACGCTAAGCTTTGGAGTAATGTAGACTAATTCACAAATGTTGTTTTAAAGCATTTTATAACTTTGTACAGTACTGTAGTCTTCGCTTTGCCCTGCTGAGCTGGACAGGACATCCACACTCCCCTGAGAGAAGGATATGGTGCTCCGGAAGCACGCTAACATTATTGCTTCCTGCAGGCAGTAGTGCTTACAAACTGTGTGTGTGTGTAACAAGACCCAACAATCTTGTTCTCTGGTGGGCTCCTCCAGCGCCCTCTCCGCTTTTCGTAAACACAAACAGTCCTGCAACCTTTCCTGTCTGCAGGAACAAATACATGCATAAAACACCCATAGTGTCACACATCACCGTTCACACAAACATCAACCACGGCCCAGTGCCAACAATTCAAACCCAGAAGCGCTGTGAAACACCTGAACATTACAAGAGTGTGACTCAAACCCTGATGCACCAAACTATTCTCCCTCGTTGCTAAAGAATCAGTCTTCAAAAGAAGTTACACTCACTTCAATTGCTGAACTGAATTTGCCCTGTTCATTTTTTTTTATCTTAATTTATTCGAGAGATGAGCCATGAATTGTATTGTTTATGGAACAATTGAAATGAAACTATGCCGCAGACAAACAGGTGGTGAACTGCACAGCTACTTGTGTGGGACCTTTTACACGACTGAGTTTTCTTAATTACTAAATAAATAAATGAAAAAGATGTCCATGCGGCTCTTTAAACAACATATCTAATTAAAACAACCCAAATAGAGACTGAAAAATTCCCTCTCTGGATTTTCCAGACAGTCTGGGCATAGCATTGTGGGTTTGTCTGTATCCGGCAGAAAGTCACATTTAACTTGTAAACTTCCACATAGACAATGACACAAGCCGCCGGCACGCACACCAAAAGGAACTGCCAAGCAGTCAAACTTTGAAGGGTTAGTGGGAAGACTATAACTCCTCTGAGGAGCTCAGAAGCCAACAATAATACTTTGTATAATTTCCTCAGGAAGCAGAAGCAGGTTTTCCAAGTGCACCAAACTAAGTGATTTTGTTCAAAGCTCGAGCAAAAATTATGGTAGCTGGCCCTAAAACTCACTAAAGGTTGCGATGGAGATCAGTATACCTTGGAGTACAGAGGTCTCCAATGCATAGCTGAATAGAGTCTGCCGTCAGTTCTCCAAAATATCGCAAAAGCACGTGAAATCATTCAAGTGTAGTCAGCACTTCAGAATTCACCAAAAAGGTGCAAAAATTCAAACCACTGAATCTAGATGTGTGAAATGAACCGTGTTGGGATTCACTCAAAGATCATGTGATGGGGCAGCCAATTTTTAACTGAAACACCTAACTCAGTTTACTTTAGAAATATTCCAAGATAGAACGAATGTGCGAGCAATAATTATAGAAGCAATAAATATTCAACTGAGTTTGCACCTAACTCTTGATGCTCGATTTGCATTATTTGTATAGTTTGCATTTTTGGATGCATATGGGTTTTAAATCCCTGAACCAACAACATACAGAATGACAACAACAATAGCATATGCGAGGACTCAAGCCACTTGACTTGACGATCAGATTAAAATTCAGAAGACTAATATGAAATAATGCCGATTTTTCTCATTTTATAAAATTAAGGATTCATTTTTTCACAACTAAAACATATTATGGCTAACGCAAGGCAATATAGTACAGATATATATGACGCGCAAAAGAGGTTCACAACTAAGTGACTCAGTAAGCTACAGAAGTAGGCCATTAGTAATTTTTCGCAGGTGATACAGACTATACAGTATTGATGTGAGTATTGTTATATTGTCTGTCTGCCTGTGTTGCTGCATTATTTGTGTTCTGCTATTTCTTGCTTAGCCAATCTATAGAATTTTGCATGGGAGTTAGCATTAAGCTAGCGGACTTTCCTAAATTCCCATATGTGATTTGACTACATTACACAATGTGTAAGTTACTTAATGTCACACTACATTAAAAGTGCTATGACTTAAATAAGCTTATCCCACTGTCAATCAACAATCTTTTTTTTTCCTTGATTCTGTGTTGAGTTTAATTCAAAACTGACAGCCAATCCACATGCAGCCAACTGAACTCATTCACATGACGCTGCTGACCACCTCTGCCTTTGTTTAAGTTTATTGCAGTGTCAGCAAATTTCATGGCAAAGCCAACAGTTTACCCTTGAGGAAAAATATTTACTGGTAGTTTTATGAACATTAAAATAATAATTGTGTAATTGCGTCTTCTCTTGGTTCTTCCTAACAATCTTTTCTAGTTCCTGTCACTGGAAAGTGCTTTTCTTAAGGCTACACAACTGGCACTGCAATGCAGTTAGTGGATAATCTAACAGCTCGCCTATCTGATTTGGTTAAAGTCTTAAAAATCTTTGTGTGCAACTTTGCATGTGTACAAAATAATTGTGCACAAGCGCACATTTGGCCTTTGGTGCATAAGTTGAAAAAAGCAAGATAAGCAAGGAAGCAGGCAGACAAGTAATGTTCGGGCTTCCGCTCTGTTTCAAATGCATTACACAGCTACAAAAACATCAAGCTTGAACAGCCACCCGTATGGAATGTCCCTCTCTAAATGCATGAATGAAATCCATGCGTCAGCCTATGTGGATTCATTGATTAGAACACACGTCTGATGCTGCAGCTTTCACCAAGCTTACTCCAACATTTACAGGAATGCTATGGGTCGAGCTTCTGCCATTTGTAAAGTTGCCCCTAGATACCGCAAATGTCGTTGCTGTTTGGTCTGATATACTGTATACCCACTATTGGCTGTTGTTTATTGGTCAGCCAACATGAGAGTGGTTCAGACAAAAAGCAAATCAATGTGGCTAGATTAAACCATTTCTTACAATATATAAACAAGATCACTACTTTCTAGTACAGCATGCAAGCACACCAAGATGCGTATGGTATGTAAAGTAGAAACACAAAACACAGAGAAAGAGATCCAGGATAGATTAAAGCAGCACATTCCTCCTTTTTTTTCCTCTCTCCTGCTGACTCTTACATTCAAATGTTAGCAGGGGTTGTGCTTCCACCATCATTTACCTAAATTTACACCTTGTCACATGGCTATACTAATGCTTCTAATGGTCACAGTTAAATCCTCAAGGTACAGCTCCAAACACTTGACTTTTAAGCAAAATTTGCAGCTCAATTATAAGACCACAACGCATCATGGATGGTCAACGGTGCCTTGAGATACGACTGACCCAAGATACGAGCCGTCATTTTTTTTTTTTTTACTTTGAGTTGCAGGCAAAAATTGGAAATGTAAGCATTGTTTGTTGGCAGACAACTCAGCTCTCTTTAAAGTCGATGTTTCGACAAATAGCGGGCAATTTTTCAAAAACAGCCGTTTGCAACCCGTTTATTGTCACTCCCAGTTGATGGCTACCATCAAACTAAACATAAAACAAAGAGAAATGCACCTTTAAAACAACCACATACCTTTACTTTCGAGTTAGCTATCTTAATGATAACGCTGAATGGGAAACACCATCGTATAATGTAGCATCAATGTGGTAGTGTTGATCACGCTTTCAGCAATGGATATTTGAACGTAAATAGTGCAGCAATACATGTAGATAGACAATTTAACAATACTCATAGGCATATATCCTTCATTCTGTGTGCATCTCTTACAGTGGTTATGAAACTTCATTTCAGACTGAGACATAAGTCATTATACTGCCCCCCTGTGGTCAAGTCACTCACAGATGAGGGTGACACATTGAATTCATCATGATACACAAACTGTTTCATACTTTACCTTCTATTTAATTGCATAATTACTGTATGTTTTTTAATTACAATATCATTTCTTTAATAAAAACAAATTACATTTTTCTTGTTTTTTGGGGGGAGGCAACAACCATTTAACGGTATTTTAATTCATGAAGAAAGACAGTTTGTGATAAGTGTTTGGAGTTATGAGCGTGGTCACCAAATGAATTCAAGTTGTATCTCAAGGCACGGCTGTACGGGTTGCAAAAGTCATGCATACTGGCAAAATGAATATTAAAACCCAGGCAAAAACACAATTACAACTAGGTTAACTTTGCTCTACGATCACCTTCACTGTCAGATAACCAAGTCGTCCTAAGAAACGGTTGGTGCTCAGGAAAATGCTAAAGCAAAAATAATCTCATCAAAGTTTGGCCTATTTTGAGCACCTGCTTTACACTGTAGACATTTTTCTTGGAAACTGAATAGTCTAATCTTGCTTTTTCCTGAGAAAGAGAATTAAGTTAGGACATAGCTCCAAAGGGTAGATGGGTGGGGGTGGGGGTGATACTAGGAAACAGCTTTCATCAACTGCCTTATCCTTTGTGACCATACAGGTCATTCAATGCCTTCTGTGAGTGTGTTCTGTTTATTTTGTCAAAGCACGAAAACTCATCCATCCCTTTTTTGGACCAATTTCCTCAATAGCGTTGTCAGTGGGTTTTGGTTGTTGACATTCATGTTCATTGTCTTGTTTACACAATATGCCCAAACGTTCTTTGCGACAAGAAAAAAAAACACTAAAACTGTTGGCGAACATCTGGCGATCGTTTGGCGAACTCTTGCGACCTTGAACTAACCCAGGTGAGAACGCCACATTCGTTACCTTCGAAAACACACAATTGTTCACAGCTCAGTGGCATAGGGGCGTTACAGACAGAAAAAAAATTGCATTTTGGTTCTTGAGTATCTGTAGGTGGGGATAGCAGTCATTTTGTTAGCTATACTAGTTCCACTCTGGACTGTGCTTATGGGATTCAAAACAAAGAATCAGTATACATTTCGGCTGAGGATTTTAAAAAACCCATTATGTTCGTGTATTATCCCATATAAAACAGAGTTGTGTGGGAGGGCCTGTCTTTGTACCACTGGCTGTACAAAGAGTTGAAGATGAAAAGATGCTAAATAAAATGGTGTCTGGAGTAATCCTGACGCTTGGCCACTACTTGCAGCATTCAAATTAAAAGGTGCATGCACATCTTAACGTGTTAAACTCAAACAACTGATACAAATCTCCCAGCATTGGGCTTTCTTAAGGCCCTGTCACACCTTGACGATTCAGCCAGCGTATGCCGACGTATCAGAATTTCCCTAAAACGCTGGCATACGCTGAATTATCGAAATTTTTTTCAATTTTGGGCGTATACATAGCGTATTCATAAGGGGTTGGACATAACGTATCAGTAAATTATATAGAACGTTTCGATAACTTATAGATAACTTATTCCAACAAATGCCTAGCGTGTTGCCGGCGTACACAATTTATGCCCAACGATAGTCTAATTTATGCATAGCGTGCAGCAGCGTATTGCCGACGATCACGTGACGTAGTCTATAAAAAGGCTGACGCTCGACGTTTCAAATCATAACTGCACTAGACATTGCAGTACCAACATCTGTTTGGGGACTACCCCCCCCCGTCTAGTTAAAATGGTTTAACCCAAGAGGCAAGGTGCGGCTTGCCATCGTTACTGTGAGTTGCTATTCACGCTATTAAAGCAGCAATCAAACGCCATTATGACTTGTGTCATTAATAAACCAAACAACATCAGCGTCATGCCAAAGAAAAGTCTGGGGAGCTCATCAAAGGTCTCGCACAGCCTCAGCCCATCACAGCCACTGCAGCCTTCGCCAACTATGTGCGTGACAGCCTGGTCAGCATGTCCAAGCGCAAGTTCCGGAAGGCACGGATGTTGGAGAACAGCTAGTAGGTATTATCGACGTATTTGGACTTATGAGTAACCTACACTTAACGTGTTTGAACGCGTGCAACGATCGCATAACTTACCTATTACTTATGGCTCATGCGATACGGGACGATAGCCATACGCTGACATACGCCGAGAAATTTTAGCATGCACAAAATTTTTCGACGACCTCGACGTATTTCGACGTATACCAACGTGCTTCAGCGTGC
Source organism: Hippocampus mohnikei (assembly GCA_026261675.1). Classification (NCBI taxonomy): domain Eukaryota; kingdom Metazoa; phylum Chordata; class Actinopteri; order Syngnathiformes; family Syngnathidae; genus Hippocampus; species Hippocampus mohnikei. Next base: position 7,771,158 of record JAKGUB010000106.1, on the reverse strand, counting down.
TGTTACGTATACAAAACTTACCCATAACTTATTCGACGTACGCCAGCGTATTTGCCAAATTTTTCCTACGTCGGCATACGCTGGCTAAATCGTCAAGGTGTGACAGGGGCTTTAGCAAAGTGTTATTTATTTCTGCTGGCATCATTCAACCGGGCCAAAAACCCTGACTCAGAGGTGCAGCCTTTATTTTATCAGAGCTGGCACAGCTTTGACATCAAATACTGCGCGGCATTTAAGGAGCTTACCCAACGTTGATTCTCAATATTCTGACTGCGGCCAGAGTAATGACTGGTCACAAGGATATTGTAAAATTCTGGCATTTTGTCATGGATTATCGTGTTGATAATTCATGTTCATTGATTTGTTGACGGAATTGAGATGTAACCCCTTACGCGTACATTTAAAATATGTCATGTGAGCTACGAAATACTTGAGGTTTGAGTTTGACATGCCCGTGACATGACAGGAATTAATATGAACCTGATGTCCACATGGTATATATGCAGTTCAGTAATTCATAGAAAACTGCATTACAGATTAGAGACTTCCACATCCATAACAAATGGGTTATACATTGTCGGGTAGAGGAGCCTGTTTCAGATTAATCGGACTTTACACAAGATTAGTGAAACGTCTGACCTGAATGACGACGAACCATCGAAACGGATTCACTTCAAGATTTAAAAAAAAAAAAAAAACATTGCACAAGAAAATGTGATCTTAATCCAACAAAGAACAGCCAGACCTACTGATAGACAACATAATGCAAAGATGAAAAAAGACGCCCAACATACACGCTGAGAACAGACAGAAGAGCAAGGACATGATCCAAAAGCCAGACAGAAAATCATGAACCCTAACTAGCATGTATCATGAAGACTTCAAATTGTGTTGTGATGATACCAATATCGTGACTTCCATACTATACATGTATAAAATACCTCAATTCCAATAATAACATGATACCATTGCAAAACTCCATAAAAGCAGTCAAATCATAGTGTGACAGTATAAAGAGAAGTTCACCACTGGAAAGTAAATCCAAAAGCAAAACTATTAATTCTTTGTAAATGCCTGACGCTGAAAATGTACTTCCAGCTTCATACTAGTGTATTTATATGAGCATCTGCTTGGACATTTTTTGGGGGGCGGGGGGGTTGTAAATGTATTATTCACATTGTACTGTGCAGGCAGCCAGTTTCATCTCTGGCTTTATGTCATTACACTTTTCCCCTTGGCCTTTGCCCATCACTGTAATCCTTCTAAGAGAAAAAAAAAACAACAACAAAACATCTGGAGGTAATCCTTCATCTGTGAAATGTGCTGATGTGACACAAAATAATAATTTGAAGTCTAACATTTGACATTAAGGAGAATCTTCTTTCGAGAAGATTTCTGTTTCATTTAATATCAATGAGGCTGATCTCCTTCCTGCTACTACAATTTATCACCAGCAAAAACAAACTGAGTGCAACTGTACAAAAACATTCTGATGAAAAACATTCTCCAACATCTGAGAATGTCCCTTAATCTGCCTTAGGAAAATACATGACCTACAAAACTATAAAGCAGAATTATAAATCGGTTAGCCACTGTTAATCAGCAGCTAGGCTAACGCTTAAGTGACGCTAAAATATGCAAAGACGATGCAGGCCCAATGATGTGTCCTGTATAAATGTGCCCCAAGAGCTGTGATCCATTGTCCTCTTCCTTAGCGGCTTTCTGCTGGCACTGAGGCTGAGCGAGAGCGGGCAGAACCCGCCGTGAGTCAGCCAAAGCCAGCCCCCCGCCTCACGTTGAAATCAGAGAAACCACAAGAATGTAACGGCTTCTGTTATTATCCCTCCCTGCTGCCTCAAGTCCTGATAGCTTGCCCCACAGTGAGGCTGCCTGTTTCCCCTACTTGTCTTGTTCTCTCACTCCCATATCCCTCTCTCACTCACTCCCATCTCTCTCTCTCTCACATTCACAAGCACTCAGCTTACACAAACACAAATACAACCTGAATCACACCAACACCACATATTTTATTTCCCATTGTGTGCGGCTCCAACATCAAGACTGTCCGATACAACAAATAACAAACATTCTGGCTTTTTCCTAATCTAATATTCAACATTTTGAGTTTCATCCATTTAAATTGATCAATCAGCTGTACGTTTTTTTTACCCTCGCTACGCACATTTGATCGCCCTCATTCACTGACGCATTGTGCGCCACGTACTTGTGTGGATTTAGGCCACTGCATCTACACACATGCTGTATAATTATACATTTTGAAAGTATTGTTTCAAATCAAAACATCCACATATTGCAGAGTGGAGAATGTGATTTTTTTTTAAAGCGGTTGCCTTGATTCCTTGCACTTTCATGCATTTTGGCAGGTAGGTCTACTTAATGTTTGTGATTTTGAATTATGATCATCACAGTGTTGTTTTAAATCAAGTTAAGTGCTAGTTCTAGCAGGACCACCACGACCTGACTCATGGTGGCCCAACAGGGCCACCATCTAAAAAGACTTGATATCGGACCCTGATGCCTGTGTTATATTGAGGTCTGCATGGATGAGGCTCCTATGTTTCTTTAGACAGTAAATCAAGTTGGATGCGGAATTCTTTCTGCTTCATTCCACACATAGAGCCAAGTAAGAATAGGTTTACTGTGCTATGTGTCCCGGAAATAGCAGTGTCTGGAGAAAGGTTTGGAGCCAAGATGCAGCTGCAAATTGGAAGCTGGTCCAAAATGCCAAGAACCGGGTAAACATTTAGTAGGAATTGTTTCTGCTAATTTATGGTTGTAAAGCACAAACCTTTATCGTCTCTTAACTCAGAGGGATACTTAAATAATTTTGCCATTTTCAACAATAAAAAGTTGACATTTTATCTATAATGAATTTGATGACGTCACTACTTTTCACATCCAATTAAGAACTTTAAAAACACATTTTGCTACTTGGTGTCACATGTGATGTCATTTCCAGTCGATGGCAAGGAACAAAATGAGTTTTTTGAAGGTGTTAATTGCACATGAAAAATCATGTTAAAAGTTATCGACTTTATCGACAAAATATTGAACTTTTTACTGTGACAATTGCTAAATAAGTAAAGTATCCCTTTAAAGAAGAGTTGAAGACACTGCATGAGAAAAAATATGGTTAACAAACATTGTGACGTGATCGTAAATAATGAACACATTTAACATTTACAGTTGTGGGCACCGACCATTTTCTCCACAGGTGAGGGAGGGGTAAAAATAATAATAAAATCACAGTTCACACAACAGGGAAGTGGCCCAATTATCAGCATGTGTGTACCTATTTTTTGAAACATTGTGGACAATTGGCTTTTTCCTACAAGAACAAAATTGAAAAAGAACATAAATGTCTGAAAGCCTAAACCTGCGCATAGTTTATAAAAATACAGTCTTAACAACTAGTGACTGTTCCGTGTGCACAATCTCTTGTCATTCAGACAAGCTCAATTTATTTTGTTTGTTTCATTTGCTTTACCATCAAAAGAAGATTATTATCTCATGATCACATTGCAGGGTTTATTTAGCACAACCCTCCCACATCGATACAAAATCTTATGCAGTAATATTATGTGAGTTTATGCTGGCATTATTTTATTGGTCCTCACACTCTGGTCTCTCTTCTCTCTTTGTCTGTCCCTTCTCAAAATCTCATTCTTTCTGACCGCATGTCGAATAAATACGACTGTCAACACAAACTCCAAGAGTAGCAGCATGTGAACCTCAAAAGAGGACAAAGCAAACTGTTCCTGGCTCTGACCAGCAGTGCGGAAGCAACTGTGAGCTTTGACCTCTCTTGGTATTCCGACTACAAGTATAACAGCTGCTTCAAAAGCACAAAAAAAAACCACACACAAAACGAACACATTAAGCCCATCTTGTAAATGAAGCAAATTAGGGCTGGACAAAGTGCAACACTTTTGAGAAAGTGGGTCTTGATGCATAGGCTCCTAAACGTAGCTATGTTGCCGTGTTCCGCTTCCTAAATGTTGTTGGGGCAAAATTGGCAGACGACATGTCAAAACTAGTACTGGGGTATAACTCTTGAGTAAAGAATTGGAAGCCGGCTGTACTTACATACCTGAGGTGTGTACATGTGGGGGTTGGGCTTTAAACAGCCGGATAATAAATTGTATAGGATACTACAGTATATCCAGTAGTTGTTTTTAATAATATGAGGACATATTTTCCTGAACGGGTGTCAGCAAGAAAGGGTTGACCTTTGCCCCCATTTTCACCCTCAGACTGGGAAACAAACGTGCAGAAAGAAGGCTGCTCTGTGCTGTTAGTAAGTCTCTTCACATTAAGACTTCATATGATGTCTTATATATGCATATTCCATTGTTTACCACCGATAAAAACATGGAAATAAAGGATATGGAAGCATGTCGCCTTACCTTGCTAGACATTCATTAAACTGAGAGTAACATGATCAACTTCAAATATTGGTTTGTTTTAGAGAGCAATTATAGTTCATACCATACGTGGCACGTGCAATTCAAAATAAGAAAATATTCAAATCCACAAACACACGGAGAGACATATATCCGTATCTGGCACAATAGCAGAGTATAAGAGCTGCATGATGTTGTACAATAGTAATTTTATTTAAATATTATGACAAAACAGTCCACACATACATGTACACCGCCTTCCTCCGTCCACAGTGTCACCATTCCTTTTCATCAGCCACCTTCTTAGTCATCAAGATACCATTATTAAATGCCGAACGTTTGTTTCACTTTCATTTCAACTGACAGTACCGCGCAGTCTTTTTGACAGCAATCTCAACTGCGCAAATAGTCGGTCCAAAATTTTGGATATGAAATTTAAGAACACTTCCTTAAGACTATACACTGTAGTTAGAATTTTACAGCGATTCTCGTACCTGGCGGTTTACAGCCCTAATATAATCTCTGGAAAAAGGCATTCGTATCAAGTTCCCTGCAAAAGATCCTGAAGTAACTATAAACTCGTAAAGATTTATTGCCTTTGCAGAATATGGTAAACCTCAGTGAAATGAGGTAACCTATGTAGCACGAGCATGTCTAGCTATATATACATGTTTTATGCATTCTTCAGGGGAGGAAAAAAAATGGAGTAAATCAAAACAAGATTAAAGTGACGGGCCAGTTTTAGATTGTGCTCATGTTGTGTCAACTGAAATACTATTTTAACAGTGTGGCCTCATCAACAGACCAACAGAAGGACTGACCACAGACCAACCGACTTTCTCTGAGGCATCTGGCTGATGAGTTGGTGGCTGTTTGTCTGGTTTAATTTCAGCAGCGCTGGTGGGCCAGATTGAAAGCGCATTGACTCGAGAGCTCTATCGGTGTTTGCCACGCAAGGCCACCTTTCACAAGACTCGAGACTAACTTTTTACACTGGCTGCACCGGTGTGCCCAACTTTCATTCTTGGGTGCATCAGTGCAAAAGCATTCAACACTGAAATTGGGATAGGTTCACTCCTTTTCAAACAAAATTACTAGCTTTCTTTTTTGGGGATATTGACTGAAAAGAGTCATGTATCGTGTTGTTTATTTGAATCACAACTCCGCAGGACTGCAAACTTACTTAATAGTATTGGTGCATGAATTGTTTTGCGTCAGTGTTACTTTGGACTTTTGAACACATCGGGCCTTCATTTAAGACACAAGAAGTTGGCAATCGTTCTGATCATTTTTTTCAAATAATGGCAATTATTTCCAGTCTATATCTGATGGCCATTTTTAGACCAATATATTTTCCCCAAAACTATTATAACAAATAATATTGTTGATGGGTTTTTTTACCCTGATATTATGATCGAGCATCTTAAATCAAGTGTATCCATTTTTAAGTGTGCATAACTTTTAATTAGTATATAGTATACCGTAATCGTGAACACTGCCACTAAATAATGGAACAACAAAAGTATCCTAGATCAGTTAACAAATTTAAGTATAACAGACTCAGGCTCTGTTCGCAAATACTGCACTTAAGCAAATATAAAATATATAATACCTTCCTCCCCCCACCTCTCAATAGGCTGGTTAAACCGGTGCAATCACTTGTTCCATTGAGATATTAGGTTGCCTGGGCACCCACACTGGTGTCCGCCTAGAGCCCTGTTTCATATCATTACAGTTGTAAGACGTGCAGTTTTTAAGGATAAATCTGAAACTAAGTTCAAATAACTTGCCAAAAGATCGATTGGTGTTCAGCCTGCAAGTAAATCTGGCAAAACGGATCTATCGATGGGTCTGCAAACAAAGATCTCTCCCAACTCCAGACTGGACTGCAAGCTTTCCAGGAGGTTCCGGTCGGATAGACAAGCAGCTGGTACACTTGGTTAAACATGAACAGGCTCCTCTTTGACCAGGCTGTCACCAGCAGACGGCAATGGTCAAAAGAACCCGGTCCCGGTCAAATAAATGAAGGGCGCTAAAAGGTAAACACCACTCCATCTCAAATTAGTCCAGTTGTAAAACCAATAACAAACTAAGCCCTAGTTGGTTAGCGTTAAACTCTTACTGCAAACTTTAAGAAAGGGCCATTGTTTATGATGCAAGACACTGATGGCCAACTAAAGTGAATCATTCAAAACCTGATCATTTATTATCAAGTGTTCAATAGATACACAACGCTGGGAGTTAGCAGATGACTTAAAAACTAAGCAGGTTACACATATGAATGAGTAGAAACTGACAATGGCTGAAAGAATGACTTAATCAGTAAATATGAAAAGGGTTATCACATCAACGTACCATCTAGTTTTTTCACAATCAAACAATGTCAGTCGGTAAGTTTAGTGTTTGTATCTTATAAATGCTACAAAATTACAATCAATAAAAATTGTCATTAGTGCTGCAACTAACAGTTTACAACAATTTATGACTCATTTATTATGTTGACTTTTTTTTTCACTTAATCAAAGAATCTTTTCACTCCTCTATTGAAAAAAAAATTGCATCCGTTTCTTCCCAGATCTTTCTAAGAATACATGTCTAGATGCACATTACTCATGTCAAGGTCATGGATGCGAGGATCATAAAAGCGTGGTCAGTACCGCAGGAAATCTGATCTGAAGCATGTGGGTCATACTAAGCACGTGAGGCGACAGAACCTGTGAGAATGCAGGTATGTCATCTCACATGAATCACCTTGAAGATCCTCACACCCATAGGACACGTATGACAGTGGCCAGTTGCTCTAAAATGGAGGGGTTAACCAACCGATGCGACACTGAGAGACTTCCAGCGCAGCGGTACCTAACATCCTTTCATGAACAGAAGAGCACAGGACATCGCATGTTTGCCATTTCTGCAGCTGGGTGGGAAAAGGGGTTGTTTTAATACAGTAACACTGAATTCTATACATGACATTTTTTAATCCAAAATAAAGAAACAAACAAATCCCCCTTTTCTTTTTTTACACCACCATTCTCGTTAAAACGTGCTGCACTGTAGACATGTCTCTTGCGCATAACACTCTTCCCTTGGGAACTTGAAGGTCCCTTTGGGACTTAAATTTGTGTAATACTAAAGACTGAGCCTTATTACCATATTAGTAAGTATTCACCGTCAAAGGTAGTCAAGGTTTTTAATTGAGTATACTATATCGCTGCTGTCACACATTCTGGGCTGTGCTCCAGTCACAAGGAACAAGCTCCTTTCCTGGTTGTCATGGTAACAAAAGCCAGACTTGCCATTTGTCCAGCAGGATGCAGAAAGGTGTTCAGTCACTCACTGGCATGAGGACTACTTTCAGCGAGACAAGAAACAAGGTGTGTAAATTGTATAGTGGAATTCAAATTCATCTTCCATTCCCTTTAAAAAACTAAATGACACACAGATTTTTTTTAAACATGCATTGGAAGTTGAAGAATGCTGATTTGTGTCACCGCTTTGCAGGCTCAAAATGGACCAATTACTACTTTCCTATTAGTTATTTTATTCCACTATTGAATCAGTGATACATATATGCAGATGTCTTGAATAAATACACTGAAAACGATGCTTTATCTTGAATTGAAAACTAACTCGACCTTACATTGAGCAGTTTACAGTTACCTCCTGATCAATTGTTAACCTCCACTATGACCACCAGCGATCCAGACCTTTCTCTGAATCATTTTGTCGAGTTTAGCACCCAGCTCTCTCTGGCGTCAACACCACAAGGACCCTCGCTGCCTGTCGGACCACTAATGGGATCTTTGCTGTCAAGACGGTCGGCCGTCAGCGGGTGGTCAATGCTACCTACTACTCTATTAACATTTTTGAGTGGCATTTTCTCGGCATTTTAAAAAGAGCAAAAAAACATGGGGGGCACGAATAGGTGAGTTTTTCAGTGAATGGTGGTTGTTGTTAGGTTCTATAGAGAAGAATTGGCAGGTGGCAAATCAACTGGAGGGGGCATTTGGTACAGTTCCGCACAAAGAGACTGAACAAATAATATTTTATTGATAATTAGAGTCTGAAAGAAGCATTATTTGGAAAATCAGATACATCTGCTGGTTCCTCTGTCAACACGTGCAAGCCTGAGGTGTCAAAAACGATTTAAAAAAAAGAGCTTGGACAGCTTCTTTGAAAAAGAGAATAGGTCAAATGATGAGTCAGACAATGGAGATAAACCAAAATGTTTGTCTCAGGGCCGATACCGATTAGCAGTAGATAAGCAGGTCGATATTTGGAGCCAATATTCATTTACAGTAAAAAGGAAAATATTTCTGGACAAATTTTGAATAATACAAACTCCAGCACTTTGTCAAAATGCCGTTAAGCATGTTTGTTCAACAGCTTTGCATATTTGGAACTTGTAGTCTTTTGTTTTTTTTTAATATTCCAAAATGGCACTCTAACTGCAATGTTAACATTTCACTTAGCGTTGTTTAAAACAGAAAGTTCAGTGAGTTCAACGTAGAATGTTAAGTGAAAAAAAGAATAATAATAATAATAACCATCGTCATAATTACCTGCAGTTTAACTAATTTTAATATGAACTCTTATTGGGCAGCAGATTTTTCAAAAAGACAGATGCCGATATTTATCAAAGTGCCAAATATTGGCGCCTATAATCAGCCATCTCTAATAGACAATATCGGCAATATCAGTACAGCAGTCCTTTTAAGGAACATAAACTATTCCTTAATATTTTGCTACAAGCTTGCAAATGGGGCAAAGAAAGTGTCAAACCTGATTTGGAACATCAGACAAAAAAGACAACTTTTGGGGTGGAGGAAACATGACTCCAAGATGGGACTTGTGCAACAGAAAATCCTGAAAATGTTGTTGCCCAATGTGTGCATATGAATGCATTTAAAAGGTCAACAGCAGACGAGAAGAATACGTACACGTTAATACCATACAAGATTTGTGAGGCCAGGGGGCAATACTGTATGAGCTCTTATACAGCCTGCATGTCTTTCAACATGCCTAACCCAAACCTTGCTCTGAAACCTAGTTTAACTCTGTCAAATCACATATTCTTCTATTTTGCCACCAAACGTTCAAGCGCAAACCATTGGTGCCAACATTTCCCCTTAGGGTCACAAATAATAATGAGTCTATGAGCAGCACCACCACTGATAACAACTAACAGTATAACTGTTGCATATTTGATTATGTATTTGTTTCTATGGTGGGTCGGCAAAATGTACGAGAACGTGAAACTGGTTTGTGATGCTAAAAAGGTTGGGAACGCGTGCTCTAGTCAATACAGTATTTCATCAAGTATTTAGCAGCATGGGAGCCTGTGAGTGGAGGGAGATACCTTTTTTACTGATCCCTGATGATCCCCAATCACACAGTGGCTGCTTTGGAGGAAAACACATTCCAGATATGCCTGCTCAATAATACAGCAACCCTTCATTGAAGGATGAACGGTGACCAAAAATTTAAGGTTGCGCAAATGCAATACAAAGCGAGTGCTGTGTATGCACACAAACGGGCAGGAGCAGATATGATGTGAATATGATATCTGAGCTGCAGCAGGCAGCAGAGGGGCCGACTGCGACCCAAAAGATGTGGCACGAATGGTGGAGGATTACGTCATCGAGAAAAAAAAAAGAATGAAAGGAGGACGCCTCAATCGCATGCAGGCTTCACTGGCATTATTAAACACCGCACCACTGTTTGATTACCAACTGTTTTGTGCAATTAATGACAGGCACGACAAAGACAATGGTTGACATGGAAGGCATAATGATTCCAAATGAATGGGGATGGAAAATGCATAGTTTAATTGTCACGATCTTCCCTCGCCATATTGTACTTTTAGAAGAGCGCACAAATAAGCATGTTGCTCTCGTTAATTGTTGGTTCGTTTTCTTCCTCTTCAAATCAATGTGCGCCATAGAACTGGCTCTATTGACCACCAACCGGGCTGTCATTAAAGGGGCTTATTGTACACTTGTAACGTTACAATGAATTACCTATTAACGAAGGGGGGGGGGGGGCATTTATGTCGACACACGGAAGGCTGGGGCATATAATGCTTCATAAACGGCACTAAACGCGATACAACAATACGGATAATTGATCATTTTGGTGTGTTTGGTGGCTATGAGAAGTAACTGCGATGTGTTGAATGGGCAAAGCAGCGTTAGCAAACAAGGGAGCTACACACTAGTGATGTATATTAAGACTCCATATACATTTATAACATACCACTCATTAAAACCATTTGATGTTACTTTTGGCAATCCGGGGAAGCGTTAACGTAATGTTAACGGAAATTATTTTGCTTGGTGAAGCAACTTGGAGTAAAGTGACAGCGCCGAGCTAGCCAGATATGCTAGCTAACGTCAGCTGTCTGGAAAGGTTAAAATGTTTTTAAAAAGGTGTAGTTATAAATGTTTTTCTCACCGTCATAAACTGCTCCGGGGGCGTCCAGTTTTCAAGGAATATAATGTTCGCCGTATGAGGAAATGGTCTTTGTGGGTAGGGCGACGAAGCCCGAACATTCAAGAGGAGTTCGCCCGCGGATGCCGACGAGACCTGGGCATCATTACTACGGACGGTCGGTCTTCACAAGTGGTCTCCGTCTGCCGCTGCCTCACACACATCCATCCGGCAGAAAGGGGCCTCCACCGGCCGCGACCATGCCACCACTGCCTCGGCAGCCACGGATGATAATCCACGAGACGCGCCGTGAGCCCCCGCAGTAAGCATTGGCCAAACGCGGCCAGTATCAGTCACTTCAGGCTCAGTACATAAAACGGATGCAAATGCAAAAAGCCCCACACATAAAAATGAAAAGTAAATCGCTTTGTCAATTTAACCCCAAAATGTTGCGTTTCTGACTTCGGGCGCTCGCGAGTTGGCTTCAGCCTCACTCCGTCTCACTGCAGCTGCTCATCTGAGCGACACAACAGCGGCCAGTGGCGACGTAATGGCGCAATTGGAGCGCGCGGAGGCGGGGCAAGAAGAGCGGGAGGTGCGCTATTAGTTATGGAGCGCACCCAGGTAAATCGGCATTATCCTTTTATGTGTAGAGCTCCTCACGAGACCCGGATGTTGAGACTACATTGTCGTTCTTTACAAAGGGACGTTACATTACCGCGTAACCTAATTTCCCTCGACCGTTGAGAATCTATTTTGTTTATTTTTTTAATATTGGATACCATTAAAACAAAATTTTATGAATAAAAAAAAAATACCTCAAGTGTATTCATTCACATGTTTTGACCGAAGCGCCGTGTAATTCATATTTCTTGTAACGCGGACACGTCCTGATGTGGGCTGGAGTGGCCTCACGTGGCGTACAACGTAATAGCAGCCAGTGCACAACAGCAAGACAATGGGCCTTTGTACTGTCCCTATCAATGGCACACTATTAAGTATAAGAAGATCAAGAGGAGACAGTGAGTCCACTGTTGCTGAAAGGAACATCCCAAAGCAACTCACACACGATGGACTGAGCCACAATAATGAAGAGAAAGTTTTCGGGGGGAGGGGGGGTCTTTTGCTTAATTTTTGCATTGCATGCATTCAAAGCTGAGGCCTCATTTCATATTTCATAATTAATAACGTGGCATTTCCACTCAATAATGAAACACGGAATAGTGTGACTTTAAGTAATGTATCTGGCCTCCTAAATTGCTCCAACCATGCTCCAACTTGAGCACAAAGGGATCCCAAATAATAGCTGGCATTGGACCAGACACTGTTTTAGGAACCTCAGTGACAACATGTTGGGAATTCCCATGCACAGTTCCCCTTACTCATAGGTACAGCAATAACTGGTTGCCAGTCACTCAGAGGGCACATCTAGACAAACAACCATTCACTCTCATTCTCCTATACACAATTTACTCGCTTCAGTGAAATTCCGCACAGAAAAACCCAAGACAAGATCCAAATAAAGACAGGCTATCCAGTCAGCCAATTCTGCAATATTATTCATGACAAGCTGCTATATTTAGTTGAATCCTCAGGGTACCTGACTAGAAATGTAATTAAAACACATATCGGAACCTCGTTAATATGCAGATGGATGACCTCAGGGAGCGTGGTGTGATGAGTTCCACGGTCCCACCGAGGTGGATATTAAGATGATTATCGCCAAACAAATTAGCCAGTCATGCAAATGTGTGCATACTTAAGCACATTTTTCTCAGTTAAGGTTGTTTTCTTGGGCTATGACGGGGGAAAGAACATCTGGAGACACACCATGCTGGAGGGGGAAAAAAGACCACAGGGGAAATAAATGACTTGCACTGTGAAGAAAAAAAAAACATATATTGCCTTGGTGTTCTTTTCCATGAGGTATGGCACACTTGCTTTCGATGTCATACCCCAAAACATACACTCAGCTGCATGTAATCGCAAATATGCTCCTCATAGTCCTATTATTTTTCTTGTACAAGGTTTAATTCATGTATGGAGAGAGTGGTGTGCACTGCAGCACTTACAAGCTGTCATTTCACTGCCGGACCTTAAATTGGAAATAAGCACTACAGTCGGCAGGTATAATAATTGGCCATTTTCAGTTGATTGCTGTAATTTGTAAGGAAATGATGTGTGTAGGTTCATGCACATTTTGTTAACCTAATAAGATAATTTATATTAAAATAATATGGAATGAGAAAATAGTCAAATGTACGGGTTTTCTGTTGTTGTTGCTTACAATGCCACTACTATAGAAGTACAGTAACGTTAAATCTTGTCCCTTTTCATTAGAGCGAGGATGCCCTCCCTCCTTGAGGTGTACGGCGTGTGCTTCAGTTGAAGGATGTTGGCGGGAAACAAGTTCCCACTGGGCGCATACATCTCTTCTCCTTTCTGTCCCATGAGTGCACGCAGGGTTTTGTTTCTGGACAGAATCTTGTCATAAAACTCCACCCCGCCCTTCGCATAGTCACGGGAGACCCCGGCGGCCCGCCGGTCTGACCTGTAATCGGACCACTGGGTGACAGCGTCCAAGGTGAGGAAGTAGGACACGGCGCCGAGCCCCAGCGCCACAAGATTCACGGCTCCACGCAACAAAGCGGGCCCAGCGTGAAGGTTGAACACTTGCTTCAGCACCACGCTGTACACCCAAACGCCACCCAGGCAAAAGGGGGCAACTGCAGCACTCACAATGGGTGCGCCTGACTGCAAACGTGCCACCTCTCGCGCTATGGCGAATTTCTGTGCTTTGAGGGAGAACACCAGGGAGTCCTTGAGAGCCGTGCCCATCTCACTGTCCCACTCCACTGTTTTTCCATTGATGAAAATAGTCCGGTTCGTGATGCCACTGTGGTCATCGTCCGTGCTGTTAAAGTTCGCTGGGATGCCAATTTGGGCCCCTGCAGGGAGCCATGGGACACCAGCACTGACTGGATGAAAACCAAAGGAGGCGAAGGCAGAGAAGTTCTTGGATGAGCTACCGCTGTAGTCTTTTAGCACCTATGAATGACAAGATTAACACACGGGTTTTAGTATAATGTCACTGGGATCTATTCTATTGCTTGTATTGTGCACTCTTCATGGCATCTTGGGAAGTTCATTTAGGGAGTCTGACAGTGTCAGAGTGCCCTGTGGAAAATATGCATAGTTTCTGGGACCATTTCCTGTCACGATATAAAAAGAAGAACTGTGCCTTCTGCAGTAAAATAATTTCTCACACAATCCCAAATTCAAAAGATATTAACGAAGATGTTCCGGCTCTGGATATTGAGGGGGGGGGGGGGCAATTCATTATATGGTCTGGCACCTTTGTAGAGCTTTTCTACCTTTGGTATTCAAAGCACTTGACACCGTTTCCTTTTTACTTACTGATGACGCAGTATCAGCAGCAACTGGGGGTTCAGTATCTTGCTCAAGGACATTTTGATAAGGTCACAATGGCCGGGGAGTGAACCCCCAACCTCTGGGTTGGGACCCAACCACTCTACCACTGAGCCATGCCGCCCAAAAATACTGGCCAATATCATCTTTTGATCTCAATCCCATTAACATGCATCTTAAATGGGAGGGCTGGCAGTGAATGAGTTAAAAGAAAGCGCTAAACAGTAAAAAATAAATAAATAAAAATCGCCACATCCTGTATAACCCAAGTGATATTTTATTTTTTGAGGAAAAGTCTAGATGCGGCTGTGTTCAGAACTAACCAGTTATCATCCATTATCAAATGCATGGTAAATAGGACTCTGCACGCCTGCCACTATTTAAAGTCCCTCTAATTAAGCACAAATATATTTGAGCTGTTCTAGTAGGCTTTTTTTTTTTTTGCTTCCAAACTGAAGCATAAAGGTTTCATGTGACCAACGACATGTATTTTGAAATGTTCATAATTCCGTTCACCTTGAAGGCCTGCAAGTTTTAGCGAATGTAGAAAATGTTGTTTTTAGTCAGGGTTCATTAATGGTTGCAAAGGGTTGTGAAGATGTTCGCCAGATGTTTTTCTTGTTGGTATCCAATTTTGAATGTGTTCAAAATTTCGCAGAATCTCACTGCTCACAACCAAGAAATGTTTCACAAGAAGATTTTGTCCTCTAGTGGAATTGTGCTCCTCACTACACACTGCTGGGGTAAACAGATGGGTTATTTTTTTATGAAACAAATAACCTTTGGACTAATTACATGAAATTACAGAGCTCTACACGACCTTTTGTAGCAATCGCGCAACCAACTTTTTCAGTTGATCACCCTTGCACCATTTTTGGGGGGTTACAACATAACCGTGTTTGCTGATGTCTAGTTCTTTTATATGCTGCAGCTCATTCAGAAAGCTGGAGCTTGGGTTCGGACCAGAACAATGATATCAAAATATAGTGTATTACTCCAGTCCTAAAGGCTTTACACTGGCTCACACTCAGCTGTAATAAATCGCTGATTGGTTTCGGGCCTGAATACATTATGGTTATACTTGAATATAAACCCAGTAGGGCTCTGAGGTCTGCAAACCCGGGTCAATTAGTGGATTCCAGGTTTCAAAGCAAAGCAAGGCGAAATGGCATTTATGGTAGCTGTTATGCTGTTTGCCAATGTAAGAAGTTGCCAACAGAAGTGAAGTCAGCACCAAGTATAAATGCATTTGAAGTCCTCTTAAAAACATGTATTTTTTGCACATTCCTTTAAGATCTTGTCTTATATCATATTTCAGAACAACTAACTTAAGCACAGCATACAGCAAATTTGCCCCTTCTGCCGGCATGACAACATTAAGTATAACTTAGAAAAGGCCCAAAAAACAAGTAATTTATGTATGTACCTGTTGGAAAAGGTCCTCCAGCTTGTCAGAAAGGGTGACTGGCTCTCCTTTGTACCAGGCCTGGTAGAGCTGGCGGTACGACACGTCAGGGAATACGTGGTAGAACATGTTGGCCGCAAAGACGCCACTGCAGCTCGCCACGAGCAACGGAGTTCTGTACTTCTGAAGAAGCACCGCATACTTGAGGAAGCTAGATGCCATGTGTTTCTTTTCTTTGACGTCCGCTTTCAGGGGAACAATCTGAGAAGATAGATGGCAAGGACAGAAATCATACTGTGCACATCATTAAAGCATTAATATGACTGGAGCCTATTACAGCTGTCTTTGGGCAGTAAATGAGGTACACCCTGAACTGGTTGCTAGCCATTCGCAGGGCACAAATAGACAAATAACCATTCGCGCTCACAATCACACCTGGGACAATTGAAAGTGTTCCATTAATCTGGCACACGTTTTTGGAATGTGGGAGGAAACCGGAGTACCCGGAGAAAACCCATGCAGGCACGTTGAGGCCATGAAAACTGCACACCTGAAGGCCAGATAATGGATGGATGGATGTTTGACATCTCAAGGTTACGAATGGTGCAAAATGATCCTTTGTGCAGCTGCGTTGTTATTCACAATAATGCACGCTCAGTTACCAACACACTTGGTTTTTAATTTTATTTTATATTCATTACATAGAAGTGAAGTCGTGATTGTATAGTGGTAATTGCCACGCGTTGTGGCCACAGCCATCCTGATTCGAACTCTGGTCAAGGCTTTGTGCGAGGAGCATACCTGACTTATTCATTTCTCCGGGTACTCCAGTTTCCTCCCACATTCCCAAAACATGCGTGACAGGCTGATTGAACACTATAAATTGTCCCTAGGTGTGAGTGTGCGTGCGGATGTTTGTGCGTCTGTGTGCCCTGCGATTGGCTGGCAACCGGTTCAGGGTGTCCCCCGCCTAATGCCCCGCGACCCTTGTGAGGATAAAAAGGATCGTAAAATTGATGGACGGATGGATGGACTTAGAAGTGTCTTTGTATACAAATATTGACTTAAAATCATGACTTTACCACTGCCTCTGTGTAGCGAGTGATGGGCTGCACCACATTTCGACCTACGTACAAACTTAGGTAACGTAATTTTGTCCACCTTTACACAATAACGACATTAAGAAAAACGTCTGACAGCAACAATGAAGATTTAAACTGTACACACAACACTGCACTGTATAGTTAGCGGTGGCTAACGGGCTGTTACTTACAGGGTTTCGCTCTGGAGAAATTGAGCACCAAGCAGCAAAAACTACTGCAATTAAGAGTTTAGAGACGCCTTAAAACGATCGTGTTGCCCGGATCATTTCAAGGACAGCTGTCTGTGTGCACGAATGTAACATGACAACTATGACACAACACGACACAACTTGGTCGTAAATCGACAGCGCTGCCGTACGGCTGAGGCACGACAGTTTGACGACAGTAGGCAATTGTCTGGAGTGAGCGAGAACTTTCATCATTTATAAGTGCTAAATGTCGTTTTTCTATTCCCTTGTGCTTTGCAATTACGCGGGATTGACAAGCCGCAACATTAGATAGTCTTGCACAAGCTAATCAAAGTTTAAGTGTCGTGTTGTGTAGCGCTAAACGTCATCCTACTACGGGAAAGCGTTTCTTATGTTACCTTGGTCCGAATTTAAAGGTATATACTGTATCACTAATTCAGTGTTACGATGCATTGGCCATCAAAGAAGAAGAAATATAAATCATTTCACGATGTAAAACAATTCAATACACCAAGTGACAAGAATTATGGTATTCACTTGACGCACCTTTTTTTTGTCTTGCTGAAATCAACCTGTACAAGTGTGTGACTGTACAGAATTTCCCTTCCCACATACTGCTGGGTCAATGGCGAGTACAGATTCAACTGCAACCCGGGGCATTGCTAT
This sequence comes from Hippocampus mohnikei, assembly GCA_026261675.1. Lineage (NCBI taxonomy): Eukaryota > Metazoa > Chordata > Actinopteri > Syngnathiformes > Syngnathidae > Hippocampus > Hippocampus mohnikei. The sequence continues at coordinate 7,753,514 of JAKGUB010000106.1, read as the reverse complement.
GGGAATGAACAGACAAATCGCAAAGACAAATCGCAAAGAAAAAAAGCCCAGAATGTATGTGTGCGTGTGTATGTGTGTGTGCGTGTGTGCGTGTGTGTGTGCGTGTGTGCGTGCGTGTGTGTGTGTTGGGGAGGCGCGCAATGCGTACATGAAGACAATACATATACATTTTCACTCAAGGAAACAGCGCCTCATACACTATGCTGTGTGTATGTGGCCCATGGATACATCATCAAACACAAATACCCCCAAGTCGACAACCTCAAAAAGCAAATTAATATATTATGTGTCACTTATTAGTTCACTATTCTATACACTCACCAAACCTCCATGCTGCTCCGCTTACCTTTTGCCGAGACATGATAGCAGGGGAGTCGCAGCTGTGGGTGATGTTAGTGTTTCTGCATGACAAAACCACAACAATATCTCAGACAATGCAGTCATTTGAAAGTGACCTTAGATCTTCATCCAATCGGCAGGCAAATTCAGTATGGGAGCATATCGGGTATTATGTAAATTAGCCCCACTATAACAAAACAGTTGGCAGAAGTCTAGACAGGTTCGCTCACACATACATTTTCAGACAACAAAATATTTGCACAGTTGTTTAATTTCAGCATGAACTCCCAAAATACCACTACTTGTAAACAAGCCATTAAAATTTACGTTTTCCATTGTATGTGCCCTGTAAATTATGTTTGTTGACCGCTTGATGACTGATGACTCAAACAGAACAAAATAATCATTGCCAGAACAGCATATTTGGAATTTGAAAAACAAACATGTTTTGAATATATTTGAAGACAATCTCCCATACTCTTCATCTGTTAATTGTAGCTCAAGGTGAAACATGCATTTTTAAAAAACATGATTGAGAACATCATGCTTGATAAACCCCAAATTGAGTTTTTGTCCATAATTCTAAAGGCACATCCGTCTCACAGCGCAGAGGTGCAGGGTTCGATTGCGGCTACTACTGCCCCAAGTCAGCTGGGATAGGCTCCCGCACGCCCGCGATCCTCGTGAGGAAAAGCGGATTAGAAAATGGATGGATATTAAATACTAATCTTACTCTGGTGGCATCTGTTTGTGAAATGGAAGACGTGCAAATGTAATAGAGAGAAGCGAGTGAATTATAATTGTGTGCCTCTGAAAATTGTATAATTCGGGTTTATAGGCTGTCTGCGTATACATGTGTGTTTGCACATACTGTACATACCAGATATGCTGATCCTAGTGGGGAAAGAAAATCCTGCTCACATGCTGTTGCCATGGAAACAGGCAAGAGAAAGTGTAGATAGGTGTGCATGTCAGTGAAAGAGAGAGAGAGAGGGCTGAGAGAGTTAAAACATACTGCAATGTGTGTGGTACAGATTTAGCTTTTTTTTAAATTTTTAAAGCTTATAGACTGTAAGGCAAGTATCAATAACATGCACTTTGTAGTATAAACCAAGACAAAAAATGAATCTTGTCTCGATGAAATGACATTTTGTCATATGTGCTCTGAGTACTCATGAGGTTTCAGAGAGCAGTTTACAGCATTGAGATGTTAATGGTGAGGTTAATGAAACTACTTTCTGGACATGTATGTGCATCGGCAGAGTGGCTTTCTTCCATATGGCTGCATGCACTTAAATGTGCACTCTGCAATCAATGCACCACAACTGCACACTCACATCTACTGCCACCATAACGTGAATGCTCAAATATACACTTTTTAAAAGGGACATTTAGCGGAGAATTTACTTTTCAATTCCTTGTATACAAATTATTCGGTCTCAGGAGTGCCTGCCCACCCATTCAAGTGTGAAATGAAACAACAACGAAAGTGTTTTCTCTGGCTACAGTGTTTCTGAAAATGTGTCTGTGAGCCATTGTGCATGTTATAAACACAAAATATGGAGGGGGGGATAATGTTTATCTTAATTGCTCTACATAACAAACACAGAGAGAATCAACTTCAAAACACATTTGCTGAATGCATTGGTCCCGTAAAGTGTAAAGAGTGTCAATGCAAATTCACGATATTAAGGCCACAGTAAACCAGATTTAGAAAGAGAAAAATTTAAAAGACTCAAAAAATTCTGAATGACAGGCAGTTGTTACATTGTCGTTATAATGCAGAAGCAACAATTCTCTGTCAATCAGTCAGCAGACATCAACACTTCAAGAATTTCTGTGCTGTCCCCAAAAATTTCCATCACAAAATTTTGTGTTTTAATCTTTTTCACACAAAGAAAACAGAACAGAAAATGTACACCACTTGGAAATTGGTTTTCATTGGAGAGTAATTAATTTTCATTGTACTAGTACTCACTAGTTGAGGAAGAAAAAAGTTGGTAAAATCTTGGCTCAGTCCTGTTAACCCAATTCAAGTCCTGTTATTTTATTTGCATGTTTGTTATGTGCTTATCTTCAAAATACTTTGGGGGCAGGGGAGCTGAGAGTGGGGGTGGGAGGGTTGAATCTCTGTAACTTGGTGTCAAAATGTGAAACAATCACTCCTGTTACTTTCAGGCCTGTTATTGAAATTAGAAATTCCAGTTGAATAAAATGATAGCATAAATTGCCAGAGATTGGCCAAAACCTATAGTAATACAATACCATACTGTACTAATAATTTTGAGCAGTTCAAATTTGTGTATTATTAGATTTAGAGTTGGGGGTGGGGGGGAAGAAATATAACATAAAGGGTTATGTTCAGGAAACATGTGGCAGTGAAGAAAAATGAAAAAAAAAACACGGTCTGAAAACCGCCGCATTCTTTCGTCTCCTAGTCTTTTGACCGTACTATATCCCTTTAAAGACGTAGGGAGCAGTCCATTTCATCGGAAGGGGAGTTGTGCCACGATTTGCGGAGATGTTACACGTATAACATAAGAAACGGCCTGAAAAGAAAGTTAACACGCTCTTTGTGGTGTTGTGGTTCACACATAAACAATACTGAGTTGCTAAAGGAGTTCTTCAAGTAGTTTTGGGTGTTGGGCAAAAATGCTGTTCACCCCTTTCGGGCTACTCTATTAATAGCATCAGCTGTTGCAATACAAAGATGAGCTACTCGACGTATTGTTCCGCAGATGTGGGAAGCCCGACTGCGGCTCGAGGGCGGCGGCGTGGAGCCAAGACGGACGGAAAATGACAATTATGTTGTCTTCAGGGCTTTTCTAAAAATATATATTGTTCATCAGAGGAACATCTAACGGTAAGTGGCTGCGTTGCCAAGGAAAAGGACAGAGGGTGGTAGACATATGCTATCGCGGATGAATTTTGCGTTCAGTTCCTGTAATATTTGGTGTATAAACTGTTCCTTAACTGCCACTGATGTCGGAATAACTACTCGTCAAATGGCAGTGCTTGTGATCGTTGCGGCACGTTTCGCTTCTCGTTTAGACTCAGGACCGTGTGCCGTTTTATGCTGCAAACTTGAGGAGAACGACGAAGCCACTTATATGTGGTACTGTATTCTTGGGCGGTTGCGATAGGGCTTCTCTACGCGGCCGAATAAAGAGTCGCACAGCGCGGGGCCTCGGCTGTGTGTGCAACGTTCTGTCATTGACAATCAGTGGGGAAAATGCTCCTCTTTGCCCCTCCTGCATTTTAAGGAATCCTCGCACACCCACCTCACCACCCGAGGCATCAACGGCGTTGAGCCACTGAATAGGCACACAGGCTGGTGAACCTCTGTGCAAAGGGAACAGGGAGATTCTTGTTGTGTTTAATCATAGGATGAGATCATTCAGAAGCAACAGTCAGCAGAGACACGCACGCGCGCACACACTTTGGCGCGCGAGTGCACACACGCACACTACTCTGCTCAGGATGATGATAATGATGGTCAACATTAAGGTTCATTCATTCTGTATTATTGATTTGCCTCGTGGTTGGAACATCTGTGTCACAGTCAAGATTTCCTGGGTTCGAATCTCAGTTCAGGTTTTCCTAGATGGAGTTTGCATGTTCTCCCTATTCGTGCGTGGGGTGATTTGAGGACTCTAAAAGGTGTAAATGTGTGCGTGAATGGATGTTGATGATCAGTGTGCACTAGCATGTGCTTCAGAGCATTATGTAATGATCAAGCCTAACTACAATATTTTTGTCAAACCAGAATTGAAATATCTCCAAAAACAATGATGTTGCTGATTTTTTTTTCCTGAAACATCATGATTTAAACAACACATGATAAATCTATATTGCACAAATTATCATCATCTCAGTGGGCAATAGTTATTTGAAAAAGTAATAATAATACGCCCCCTGGCAACCCTCATCTTACTATGACCAACATCCACATGCCATGTAAATACCTGAGCGCATATGCAGGGGTCTCAAAGTCAATTTACAGTGTGTCCCCAGGGGGGCTGCTGGAGTAGGGTCTCTCTACATGGCAGGTTTTAAAAAAGGTGTGATTGGGACTGAGTGACAGGATATTTTTTCCTTCAACTTCATGTCATTTCAGAATTTCGTTTCAACCAATAATTCAATGTGGCCAACTTGTCAACAGCACTGCCGAAAGCTTTCATGAGTCTGAGCTGTTCATCCAGAAGTGATTAAAAATAAAAGGCCACAACACGACAATAAAAGTGAGAGCAGCACTAAAGTTAAAATGTGATGTCAAGTAGAGGGCCGCAAAATATCATGTTGCGAGCTGCAAATGGCCGCTGGGACCTGAGTTTGAGACCCTTGCTGTAGTGTCCTCATCCCTCAACTGTTGACCAATCCAGCTTGTGCTCTCATAATATACAACTAGCTAGTGGACTTGCACTCAAAATCCACGTTCACACCTCGTTTACCGTTGAAGCAGAGAGTCCCAAATCAACCCGAATGAGAAACTAATTGTACTTTTGCCGAAAAACACATCATCGTCCAAAAAATGAAAAATCCAGTTTAATCCTAATGGTAACTGGAGTGCACTTATATAATGCTTTATCTCCACCATATGTTGCCCAAAGTATTTTATGAAGCCTCATATTGAAAACTCATATGAGTGTTAACCAACGAGCTAAAACAGCTGTGTCAACCTACAGAACCGTTTTCCTTTTTACTTTAAAATAACTGCAACCTCTAGGAGCCCTCGCCATACACTGGCCTACGTCACTTTTGTTAAAAGTTTTAAATCCATCTGTGTTCTGTTATACCAGCTAGCTAGCAATAAGCTAACCCGGGAAAGTTGATTTCTCCGGTCCAACTCCCATGTTTGCAAACTGACTTAGCGCTAGGATGGCGTCAGAGGCTAACAGCGAAGTAATAAGGGAGGCCTGCCTTGATGGGCGTGAATGACTGATTGCTTATCAGTTTCATTTAATGATCATTAGGCGGCTAAACATCCCGATACACATGCACATACCTCCGGCTGTTGCTCTCAAAGAGCACACCTCACACGACGCTCTGCATACCCCACAGATGTACATACCGTATTTTCACGACCACACGGCACATCGTATTGCATCTCAATTCGCATTATCAACAATTCGCTGTTCAGTTTTGTTTACATATTTACCAAATTGATTTAAAGGTTATATGTACACCATCACTTCAGCCTGAAAAGCACATCGGCTGATAGCAAGAAAGGCTCTGTTTTATCCCCATATGTACAGTAAAATTATCCCCAGCAGTATTTTATGAAACATCATTGTGTGTACTACAAATGATTTTCCTTTGTGACAGCCATCCATATGTGACTGGATCAGGGGGCTTTGGCTCCGAAATTCTCCACCTACTGCTCATATTGACTGGCAGGTTTGCGAAAGGAAGGAAACATCTTCCTTCCCTCCATTGTGCAGGGCAGGATAAAATGGCCGGTTGCCAGCTGACAGCTGCTTCCCGGTCGCCCATAAAGCTTACTCACATGCATGCAAATCTGTGTGGGCGCACACCAGTGAGAGGCCAAATAAGGCATGGATTAATTACTGAGATTGGTTAGCCCAATATTTTCCAAAAAATTGTATTTAAGCACCGAAAGACCTGTCGTAAGGTCTTTTGGTAGTAACTGACACAGTACCTATAATCTTGGGAGATTCCTGATTCTGATCTGCAGGTGTCTGATTTCCTGGATTTACCGCCCACTTCTTTTTATGTTGCCATGACTCAAAATCGAATATTCACTTATAAGCCAAAAATGCGCATTATGTCACTTGAACCATGTAACGTATGACTTTTAAACTGCATGTGTTATAAGCAAAAAGGCTGACTAGTCCAGCAGCATCAAGTCATCTTCACACCCTCATCTTGCACCTTGGCTTGCCTCCTACTCATTCTTATTGGCAATCTCTCCCACACTGTGGCCCGCTGTTACGTGAGCATTCCGCCATAATAGCACGATTGAGTGACATATTGAAGCTTCGGTGTCATCACTCACAGATTGATTGCGAACACATGGTTCTCCAGACTGCACATATGCGACCATTTCTGCAGATAAGTGTCGGACGCATGCAGAGTGTTGATACATGACCGTATTAAGTTGCACACAAAAAGGTCAAAACAACAACCACATTGCGAGGTTGATAAATAGTTTTGAAATGCAACATCAGAAAAGACACAGAGTCAGGGAGGGGAAATGAGAAAGGTTGGCATTAACCAGAATACCAGTAACCATGGTTGCGGTACAAGCTGTGTTTGCTTGCATGTGCGTGTTGACTCCTTAAACTTGTTAACCACGAGCTTCAAACGGAGGGGTGAACGGAACACTGAAGCACCCTTGATTACATCTCTGCGGTAACAGGAGAAAAACGAATGTGAATGTCAAGTTCAGAGTTGTTTTGTTTCACCTTCAGCCAACTGAGCTAAGCCCTGCCAACTAATCAGCTCTTTGCCTGCTCTCACATTCTACCCAGTTTTGTTTACCGGTACTTTTGTCTTATAAATAGACAAGATGATCTTGAATTGCCTGTTTTTTTTGTGGGGGGGGGGGGGGGCTGGCTGACAGATTAACTTCTTCCAGCTTGATGTGGCTAAAACATTTGGTGAAGATCTTCACACCGAAAAAAGTGCTATTTTGCAATTTCAATGAAAGGGAGTTACCAAAAGATGGAAAAACACAACTAAGGTGCAAGAAATGTCAACAGCCTGGCCTTGGCAGAGATCTGTGCTCGACTGAGTGCCGTGCTACAGGACAAGGTGTTCTCTGTTGGTGACGAGGTTTTGTTCCTACAGCGGCAACAAAAACCCGAATCCGAGGGCAAACTGTTGCAAAAAGACAAACTCCACAAAGCTTTCCTGCAGGTTTAGTGGCATATATTTGTGTACAGTAATCCCTCACTATAACACGGTTCACCTTCTGCGGCTACGCTGTTTCACTGATTTTTTAGTGCAATTTTTTTAATGCTTTTTTTTTTTCAAACAGTGAATTGTGTCCTGCATCCTGATTAGCTAAGGGACTGACCAACGTGAACAGTCTCCGCACCTCGTCTCTGTACACCTTGCCAAATTTACCTTTGCAAATTTTTGCTCTTTGGTTTCATTGTATCAGTGGCGGATGCTGGTCTGTCAAGGAGGGGAAGCTCAATTTCGGCCTACATCATAAAATGTGTCCGTTTATTTATACGTGAATTCTACTCTCCGTTCCTTTTCAAAAAATGAAAAGGATGCCTTCACCATAAGATCGGTGATTGGCTCATTTCAATCAAAAAGAGATTCAGCCTCAGACAGATCAGCCAATCATCATGCAGAAAAGCTGAGCGTCCGAGCCAGCCGATACGCTGAGCGTCCGATGGGCTGGACAAAACCAGCATTTATCCAATGACTCGTCTCGTGTCAATGCATTGGGACAACCTACACTGAACTTTCTAGCCGCCCAGCGCGACGCGGTCAGCGCTCAGCGTCCACACTGTTTAAAGCACCTCAAAAGGGTCCCAGGCATGCAAGAGCCGATCCCAACCATGTTAGGGGAGAAGGCGGGGGACACCCTGCGCCTTGTTGCACCTTCACTTGCCAAGGGTGAATGTTCACCATGCAAGAGAACATTATTATGGAACAAAGATCATAAAGTTCGCACCCGCCTTGGGAAACGGAAACAAGTTACTGCTTTGACTACGGTGCACCTGACTGGCTCCACCTAGAATTCACTGGCGGACCAAGCAGTCTTGTATTTACGACTTTGTATTTAACAATTCTTTCATATATTTAGAAGACTACAGCGAAGGTTCAAGCTTTGGCTCTCAAACAATGGGAAAATGTTTAATCTTTGTCGGCCAGCTTTCATCACAACGGCAGTTACGGAGTCGCTAGAATAGAAATGAAACAAAGGGCTGCATTTACAGTAAGGGCCTTTTGTGGGTTGCCACTTGGGAGCCCCTGGTGGGATAAAAAGCATCAGCCACAGAAAGCACTCTATGCTAGCTAATGCAGTATCACTCCATTTAGCTTCATGCCGTTTAGTGTTTCTACCCAAATTTCGACCGATCTTCGCTGCAATCACAAACCAGTCGTGTTTAAAAAAAACAATAGAAATGTCTCAACTCAAGAGTCTTTTCTCTGTGTCTTCCATCACAGACCAGTGCCACACACGAGCCGCCTTCCCACCTTTCAACTCCGTCGTTGAGGGGTAGCCATGGCGACCAGCGCGGTGCCAAGCGACAACCTGCCAACGTACAAGCTGGTGGTGGTGGGAGACGGCGGCGTCGGCAAAAGCGCGCTCACCATCCAGTTTTTCCAGAAGATTTTTGTGCCAGACTATGATCCCACCATAGAGGACTCCTACCTTAAACACACCGAGATCGACGGACAGTGGGCCATACTGGATGGTGAGTGCAAGTTGGGGTATGTCAGGAAACCCCACGCAAGCGGGGAGAACACGCAAACTACATGTAATAATAATAATAATAATAATAAATTTCATTTATAAGCGCCTTTCAAGACACTCAAGGACACTTTACAACCAAAACAAGAACAATAAAACCACAGATAAAATTATAAATAATAAAAGGAGAGATGAATTTAAACTGATTATGTGATTTTCATGTGGTAGGGCCTGAGCCAAGATCTAAACCCGAACCTGTTGACTGAGAGGCAGACGTACTAACTACCAGTACACTGTGCTGTCCTGCTCCATTTGGATGTTTCTAAAAAAGGGTGCTCAGTTCCCATCTTATTTCGCAACTTGCTACATGTGAATTAATGGCAAAAAGTCACCTATTCACTGTTGTTGATCTGAGGCCAAAGCATTATCTGTACAAGAAGTACTTTGGCTCTATCTTGTGGGATCTTGGCGATAGCAAACTTTCCTGAAGTAATGAGCGGAGCTACTTGTAATCATCGAAGCACCAACCAACAGTTACAGGATGCCTTTATCTCCAACCACTTTCGAGCTACAACCTTTTGCAATTGTGATATTTAAAATGAAGATTGTATTGAAAAAAAAAAGTGCCGCCTAAAGGGGGAAGATCAAAACCAAAGCCATGTAAAACCTTTAAACCTCCAGGTTTATGATTTGTGATATCAGACATTTGGGATATAGATTGATGTAATCCAAGACATTTTTTTTCTCTGTGTGACAGTTTATAGCGTTAAAATGAATAGGGAAAGAGTCTAATTGTGTGTTTTATTGTGGGGGGTTTTCGTGCAAATGTATACCCACCCAGTGCTGGACACAGCCGGTCAAGAGGAGTTCAGTGCCATGAGGGAGCAGTACATGAGGACAGGAGACGGCTTCCTCATTGTCTTCTCGGTGACGGACAAGGCCAGCTTTGAACACGTTGACCGCTTTCATCAGCTGATACTGCGGGTCAAAGACAGGTTAGAAGACATCCCAAAACACAATTTTTTGCTGCATTTTTATTTTACAATACATGTGTCATTCAGTAACAGGATTTTCGTAGATAATAGTATAAATACACATAAGGTACCACGTGTTTCAAAACCTTTTCTCTTTTCCCAGTTGTTGTTTTATAAAAATCATAACCACTTTGACTTCCGCTGAATAGCATCGGTGTGGTTGAGCTTCGCATGCTCAGCAGAAACGTTGGCGGGCGGCGTTGTCCTCTCAGTGTGACAGTCATCAGAGGACTTCTTCCTTTGATTTTAAAGTGCACCGCCGTTGGAGCAAAATGTACGACTTGTTTCTAAATCTCTTAACTGTGACCAACAGCCACCCCAAAAACGGACATCGCAGGAAAGAGGAAGTGAAACCAAACGCATTGTCTGTTCAATATTAAGCTACACTCGATTCCCTCCGGAAAATAGAAGTCTGAAGAAATATGCCGTGGTGCTTCAAACTCTGATTTAGTAGAATTTCAAATGCAAAATTGAAACCCGAGTCCAAACACGACTGTTCTGTGCATCAGCGCAACCTTTAATGCCCCACCGACCGGTTTAATGTCAGACAATATTTTCAGGGAGCGGCCTTTAAGGTGTGCCGGATAAATAGAACAAAATAACATGATATGACCTGCATGAAAACAGAGGTACAGTCAAACCTCGGTTTTCAAACGTCTGTTCTGGACCAAATCGGTTTTCGACCAAAAATAATGGGTTTTTTTATGCCTCGGATTAAGACCGAAAATCGATTCTCGACCAAACTGAGCGCACTTAAATGCGCCACTTGACTCCTCTCGACTTCCTTACACGAGGAAGTGACGCTTCCTTAAGAGCGTGGTTTCAGTTTTTGAACAAATCGGTTTTCGAACTGCCTTCTGGAACAGATTATGGTCGAAAACTGAGGTATGACTGTATTTTCTAAGCATAATAATAAACAGGAATCATGACACGAGGAACGTCCTATCTAGCCGCAACACTTTTGGTTGTTATGGTAACAAATAAGTGTGCCTTCAAAATAAAATACAACACAAATACAAAGTGCATGAAAAATACGACTCACCATCGCCGCATATGATGCAGAGCGGGCTTGGTGCGTGGGAATCTCCCATTGGGATAAATCCGTATTTTATGCAGGACTCCTTATACTGCCTATTAAATGTAGCCTTCTTTTTCTTTAAAGTTATAGGCTCCTTTTCTGTCTCCTGACTGGGCCTTTTCCCTTTCCCAAAGACGTTTGTTTTTTACTCATTTTGCTATCTCCTGGGTTTCATTTTAGCGGTAACCTATCACGTGACCAAAAACCATGCCTTGACCTGCGTCAATAGACGGATGTAACAGAGAATCCGGTAATTTTTCAAAATATAAGATCTTTCAGATTCCGAAATGAATAAAACTGAATGTAAGTTATTCTTTTTTTTTTTCTGTGCGGCCCGGGAACAAATGACCCACAGACCAGTAATGGTCCGTGGCCCGGGGTTTGGGGACCACTGCTGTACATGATATAAGTAACACAAGTGAAAGCACAACTACCACTCTGGAAATTACACTCATTGAAAATATGTAGAATGAAGGCGTTTTCACAAGCTTTTAAAGTGTCGAACAGCTTTCTGATTGGCTGCAACGTCCTCACAGGGAGGCTTTTCCGATGGTGCTGGTGGCAAACAAGGTGGACCTGGTCCATTTGAGAAAGATCACCACTGAGCAGGGCCAAGAGATGGCTGCAAAACATAATGTAAGTCGATACACCTGGAACAATACATGAAAGTAGTTGTAGAAATTAGCCAGTATGCCAACAAGAACCATTAGAGCACTCTGCCCCCCCCTCAAAAAAAAGATCACAAAAGTATATTGCATCTATTTTGTTTAGATAACATACATTGAAACCAGTGCCAAGGATCCTCCAATGAATGTGGACAAGGCCTTTCACGAGCTCGTCCGTGTCATAAGGTAATAGGTTCAATGTTTTGTTTTTTTTTCTTCTTATCTGAACACACTTGTCGCCGTTTTCAGGAATTCCCTCCATCAAGCACAAGGCATGTATTGTTTCCCATGTGCGGTGTCAGCAGCAGTATGCCAAGGCTCGTCTTACCTGATTTCCAAGATTCTTGTCACGCGCGGCTTTGGTTGACATCCAGATCAGGAACCGTCCGGTCAGAACAGAAGCGTCCATCTTTTTTCCACAGGATGGGAGCTCGAAGGTCGACCTAGGAATTTGTCGGTTTCTGACGTAGTATCAGAGGTGTACTGTCACCAGCCTACGGCCAGAGTATGACTTTTTAGTATCCGAGACTCACTGTTGCCACACACCCCTTTGTGTTGAAAGCGATGGCCAGCACGCCCCTGGTAATCACCCATATAGAGTACTGATACGTGTTCACGCCATGTATGTCTCGCAATTGTGATCAAAACAATTAAACCTGAAATATTGTTCAAAAATACAAACTACTCGAGAATAAGGCTTAAGTTTCACTCAAATATAAAACTTTTGCCTTATAATAGTTAACGATTTTTCATTTTAGTTAGTTTTTGTTTTGGGTGACTTCCGTTATTTTAAATTCATATAGTTTTAATGAATTTTTCGAGCAGGTTTCTTCATTTTTACTTTGACAAAAATACTTCATTTTAGTTTTAGAATTTGTTTTTTTTTAAATATATATATTTTTGAGAGCATTAAAGGGGTCACTCAGCATTCAGTAATAAACTACCATTCCCAAATGACAGTTTGACCTTCCTTCTTCTACACATCAATACAGAAATAAATGCAATTCAAATGAACCCCGAAATCCCATGTGTATACTGTATTACCAGTAATTGACAAAGACAAGAATGAAGAACAATTTTTCTAAAATACTAGTTATTAGTTTCATGAGAGTAAGATGTAGTTTCAGTTACGGTACTTTTTTTTTTCCGTTGAGTTACTCCTCATTTCTATAATAACCTTGGTAACGACGTTTTACATTCATACATACATGTTTTTCTAAAAATTGGCTGTAACACGAGGTGGATCAGTTATGACATGTTCACCGTTACTTGACACAAAAATATGCTCCACTTGCACTTTCTGAATTTCCGTCTATCCTAAAGTCAACATTGTTTTTTTTTCCTTTTAGACAACAAGTCCCTGAGCGAAACCAGAAGAAGAAGAAGAAGATGAAATGGAGGGCAGAACGATCGACGGGTTCTCACAGGTTCCGCTGCGTCATATTGTGACCTCTTTCCTCCACAATCAATTCCCACATAACCCACACAAATACCTTTTTTGGTTGTCAGGGAACTAACTCCCCAGTAGACAATGACTACTGGCGCACACAAAAAAAGGGAGACAATTGGGAGGAGGTCTTTTGCCTCCATTTTCCCATGAAGGATTTTAATGTCCCCGTTAATACTAAAGCAGAAGTACTGACGTGTTTATTTGGTGTCATCTTTACTGTGTTCTCCAATGTGAAAGAAGGAAAGAAAACGAAGAGGGCTCAAAATCAATCACATGGTCCCAAAAAAAAAAAGGGAAGATGTGTTTGTTTTTACCAGTCATCCCCTGCCATCCCAGAGGAGAAGAGCACCTGTTGGGGGTTGGCGGTTTTTGATTCTGTGGACGTCTGCGTGGAAAGAAATGGAAAATGATGAAACATGAACAAATGGTTGTTTTGGGACGTCGTCGACGGGTGACGGAAGGACGTGCCGCAATGAGCGGAGAAAAGCGTAGTGTTTTACCCGTGAACTTTGGATCGTGTATGATAACGTTGAAATATTGTCAGTGGAAATGGAAGGTTGCTCCAATCCACGTGTTGATGCCAAAAACAGTTCAGGCCGAAAACTCAAAAAGAAAAGCGACGGGATATCAGTACAAAACTTTGAAACTGTATCCATGCCACTAGAAAAGAAAAAAAAGGTCAATTATGGGGAAGTCATTAAGTTATGAGAATCAAGTAGTAATGAGAAAAAAAGAATAACCCAACAAAATGTATACAAAGGCATTTACAATGATGGTTTAAGTTCCTTAATTCACTCTCAAAAACACTTATGAGTTTTGGAAAATAACTTTTCCTTGCATGATGATATTTTTCTCTTTATTGTAACATTTCTCGTTTCTGTATTTATTACTTTATTAATTTACATTGTTTTCCTCATATTACAACTCATCCTCATAAAATCGACTTTTTGCCATATGATTTTTTTTTAACTGAGCTCGTTTTTCAAACTGCTTTTATTTTTTTGTAAAATTGACATCTTGTAATACTTTACTCTCCGAAAATGTTTACTTTACAGTTTGTAATCTCACAACTTAACAAATGACATTTTCAATATGATTTTTTTACAAAAAACATTTTTTCCATGATATTCAAACTTTATTCTCATAAATGTTTTTTTTTAACTTTTTACCCCAAATATTACACCTGTATTCTTAAAATTAAGATTTGCAATATTCAAGGAATATTACCGTAAGCATTTTTTAACCCGTTAAATCAGATTAGTTTTGTAAACATGTGACTGTTCTCATTACTTTTGCGTCAGACAATGTGTATTTTTTTTCTGTAAGATATGTCCGTATGTAAAAAAACCCTTAAACGTAAGCGTTTTTTGTGTAATTTGACTTTATGTGCATCGTTTTGTAAAATGATTTCCCTTTTGTTTTTTAAATCTCTTAACTTTTTTCGTTTTTCCTATAAGGGTTAAAATACTGTTTTTGTCACCGTCATCACTAACCTAAAATTATGACTAAGTAGTAAACTCATTGTGCTTTTCCCTCATAATACTCAAATGTTATTTTTTGTAACATTACCACCAAAAGATTGTGACTTTTTATATCTAGCGTCTGTAAAAAAAAAAAAAAACTATTCTCTCTCTCTCACTGTGGTCCGAGTAATACTTCTTGGTAGATCATTTCTATTGTGAATAGAAAATTCACCATCTAATTTTTGGGTGTTTCTTCACAATGAATGTGAATACAAGTCATGATCTTAACATTGGTGGTGGACGCTTGAAATGCCAAACGAATGTGATCTGATTTTTCTGTTGTCATGTGGGAGCTTTGCAAACCAATGAATTCAGGTTCATCTTGTAAGACCAATCACGCTCAGCGAAGGGACAGCACATGTTGAAATTGGAGCCCTGCGACTAGTACGATGATTTTTTTAAAAGGCTATACCTCCATGAGGCAATATGACGTCAAAATACGACAATGATTTTACTTTAGCAGTGAAACATTCAAGGACAGGTTGAAGGGGAATGTACAATTTAATAACCTATGAAATGGCTTGTACTGTTAACGCATTATAACAAACCATTTTGGCAACTGATTGTCTGAATGAATTTTGTCTATCAAAGGAATACATTTTTGCACTTTCAATGTGACATCGGACTTTCCTATAGGCATACGAGAAATTAAATGGTCCAAACGGTTTGGAAAATGTATTTTAGAAGAAAAAAAAAAAGCATTAGTATTGTAGCTCCGTCCGTGTCTGGGGTATGCCTGTTGTATTCGTAAAGGCTGGGAATGAGACCAAATGTGTACTTGAGGTAGTCAAAGGGAAACAAAAACAAACTGAATGGCACGCAGTCACCTCGGAATAAATCGGTCTTGATCAACATTGGACATTAAAGGGACGTGACAAAGACTGAAAAAGGAAGCCAGTCACTCTTAAAATTGAATGTGTGTCGTCACAATGTTGCATTATGAAAGTTTGATACCATTTTGTATTATTGATATGAAAATGTGTGTGCGTGTTTTTTTTTAAACAATAATTTATTGATGTTTGATACCTCAATGTGTCCAAGAACTGGACAAGAAAAAAAAACATCCCCTAACCTTTTTTTCTTTCTTTTTATGGGACTTCAAAATGGGTTCTAGGCTTTTTGAGCTCAACAGCCACGTGAAAAGGTTTATCTTGTCAATATCATATTTATTTGCCGCGAGAGGATCAAATCCAAGAGTAAATGCGATTTGGATGAAGATCACATCAATACAGTATTTGTCTGTCTGAGCTAGCAGATGGTTAGCTTAGCTTGGCAGCAAAACTAGCAACTGTTTACTTTCCAAAATTCAAATTATCAGCCACCAAAAAGCATGTATGGCCTGCTCACTAAAATGTGACCAAGTATCCTTTGCTATGCCAAGTTATGTTTGGCTTTCGAGCCCTTATGCTATGCTAAACAACTGCTTCCTGCTCATATATTATACTACTTTTCCTGCTGTTATGCTAAGCTAACTACTTCTGGTCCTTGTATGCATATTTAGTTTTTGTGCTATGATTTTTTTTTTAACTCCTCAATACTAGGCAACTGTTTCTGTCTCTTATGTTTAGTGAAGCAAATCTTTCTCGCCATTGCATTACGTTATGCTAGTGTTGTTTTTTTGTTTTTGTAAGATCAAATGTTACTCTAAACAACTGTTTCTTGCTTATAATGTTAAAGAACTACTTTAGGCCCTTATGCTATGCTACCTGCTTTACCATTTCTAATATCAGCAAGTATTTTTGTTTGTTTGTTTGTTTGTTTGTTTGTTTTTTGGGGGGCGGGGGTGCTAATAATGTGCCAAGCAATTGTTTATGGCCCCTATGCTAAGTGAAGAAATTATTCCTAGCATTTATACTATGCTAATATTTTTATTAAATAACTATAATGCCACTCTTCAACTAAATAACCTTTTCTTGTTCTTATACCATGTTAAGGACGTATTTTCTGCCTTTATTTAAGCCAAGCAACTGTTTTTTGTTTGTATTTTTAGTTATAATGCTACCCTAGCATTTCTTACCCCTATTGTTAAATAATTCACTGCCATTAACGAATATACTCATCAATTAGGTTTTTCCAACTGGTGGGAGAGGGTATGATGCTGCTCCACTGCAAATATCAAGCTTGGAGCAACTTTACTGACACACAACTGCCAGTAGATGGCAGCAATGTATCATTTTAGATTTGACCTCAGCCCAGTTTGTGAGTACGCATCGGATATTATGACAAAATGGCTCGCACAGGCCGTAAGTTAGAGTAGGTCAAATTTCGGCAGACAATAGAATAGATATTTTACATGTACAGTATTCACATTAGCAGAGGTTCATGTGTCAAGAATATGACTAAAGTAGAACAATGATCTTGAATGTATGAACAGGATTACAGTTGCCATATAAGGAGCCGGTAAATACAAGCCCAGCACTGACGTGCCATCTGGTGAATTAGCATCACTCACGCAGCATATATATTGGTCAATACATGATTATTTTGCTGTCAAAAGCCATTCCTAAATGTTTATATTGCTGGTTTATAGAATGAAACAATGCTGTGGGTCTTGAAATATCAGCCAAATTATTCCAAAATGGCCGGCAGTGAATGAGTGTTGAAGTGTATTTTGTTTTTGTTTTGTTTTATCATGCTATCCTAAGATACTGTTTTTTTACCTTAATCTCTTTTTCGATTGCCCTAGTGTTGTGCAATTTTTTTTCCTGCTCCTAATGTTGAGTGAAGCAACTGTTTCAAACCATTGTGCTATGCTCAGCAGTGGTTTCCTTTCCTCTTTTTATTTATTTACCTACTTAGTGACTTTAATGCTATCCTTATGTTAGTAACGTGTTTCTGGAGCTTATGTTGACCTTAGGTACAGTGTTTTCCCCCTTGTGCTGTGATAAAAACACCTGTTTTTCAAAGCAACTGTTATTTTTATTTTTAGCTCTAATTTTACATTGATGTTGCGCTGAACAACTGTTCCTTGGCTAATGCTATGCCAAGCAGCTGTTTCTAACTCGACGCTATCAAACTGTTTCTGGACCTTTTGCTGAGCTCAAGTAGGCTACAATTTGGAACACTTCTGCTACAAAAACAAAACGTTGTTGCCCAAATGCTGAGCAAAGCAATCATTTCTAGCCTTGGTGCTAAGTGAAGCAACAGTTTGGAGCCATTTTGCTGTGCTAAGCAACTGTTTTGGTCAAGTAACTAACCATTTCTTGAGCTAATGCAATGCTACGGTGCAATTTCTCAGCAGAATGCTATGCCAACCTTACTCCCCCCCATCAACCGCCTTACGCTAAGCTAAACTACTATTTTATAAAATCAAACTATTATGGAGCATCAGAAAAGTATACGGAGTGCTTGCTTTTTCCCCACATTTTGTGTAACGTCATAAATTGGTTCCTCCTACACCCCATAATGACAACATGGAGTGTTTTTGACCAGTTATTGGGAAAAAAAAATCACCTGGATTTTTGATGGGAAAAAAATAAGTGCATAACTAAAATAACGAAATGTGTGAAGAGTGCTGTAAACTTTCTCTGCACTGTAACAAGTGTTTTAGTTTTTACCTTTTTCCCATTGCATTTTAGCTGTTACAAAAAAAAAAAAAAAAAGGAAAATCTGCTGTTTGTTAATGAATGTCTGGCCAGACCAAATACAAAACGCTGAAGGTGAATAAAGTGTTGTCAAAACCCTGAATGTTATGTGAGTTAAATCAAGCACTTTGTTGTTCCATATTTTGAAACATTTGACAAATAAAGCTTTTTTTCGGGGGGGGATGTCTCCGAAACCAGTGTCATTTTGTAAAGGCCCATCGTCATGTTTTACATTTGGGAGTTGTGACACTGTGTAGTTGTAAATGTTTTGGGTTTTTTTTGTACAGATCATTTGGTCTTCTGACTGAGGAGCTAGTCGAGGTGCAAACGGTGCCTTTTTAATCTAGCCTCAGGGGGCCATTACAATAAAAATATTATGACTCAACACTGACTCCATTATTTTATTTCATCCCCCGTGTTGAATTAACCTGCATCAGTTCTTGTCTCACTTCAGATACTGCACGTTTGGTTTAGCGAACAGATGTGAACATTGGGAATACTTACCACATTCATGTAAATGCTGAATTGTTGGAAAAAACTGACATTAAAAATAAACCGAAATAAAATTAACACTTCTAAAAGGGTTAGATACAACTATATCATACTTAGAACTTAAATAACTGTGCTGAACAAATGTACAGTACATGATTTCAAAAAAATGTTGAAGACACAAACTTGATGATGAACAGGTTGAACCTTTAATACAATAATCTGTCTGTGGTCCACATAGCACACTTTGAGAATCACTGTACATATAAATGTGGTTTTTTTCAAGATTCCAATTCCTAATTTTGATATGAAAAAACATTTTTAATTGTTTCTTTTGTAACATTCAGATTTCTACAGTTGGTGGATCTGGGGTTTACGTGAACTGTTAAATCTAGTCAGAAAATAGAAAATGTAATCATTAAATAGTTGACTCTGTAAATTAATTTTTATCTCACAAAAAAACATGTTAATAAAAAGAGAACAAAAATTTAGATAGAGTGCAAAAAATAATCGCAATTCATTTAATTGAGGTGTCAATCAAAAGCCACACACGTGATATGTTAAAACTGTTAGTGTGCTTGTATAAATAAAGATATATTGCATTTAGCAATATTACAAATACTGCACATTGTTAAATGTGCTTTTACATCAGGAAGCATCTTAAGTATACAATAAATCATTTTTGGACAAATACAAATGATGCTTTATTTCTCTCTTGAAAATCGCTTGTTCTCTTCTTGTCGACTGCATTTTCTATGGCAACATGCTAAAAATATTCAGAGGGGTGAATTCAGTCGAAGACATTTGAAATATATGACGAATGATTTAAATTGTGGGGGTGAGCGTGATCGGTGCGATACATGACGGTGCATTCATGACATTGACTCCCTCGAATGCATTATGTGTGTTGGAAAAATAATGAAGTGCATGAATCTAAAGATACAACGTAACACCAGCAAAAAATACATTCTATACTTGATGCATCTGAAATGTCAAACACTTGGAATTGCACACAGTGGGGGGTGCTAGATTTTGTTCATTTGCATAAGCACATTAGTAGTTCAGGAACCGACAGCAACAAAGGCTACAACACACACAAAACAACACAACCAAATTGCATGAAATGTGTTCGACCCACAGTTAATAGAATCATCATTAATTAAAACATGAAAGATTATACAGCATGAAAGATTTCCCTTTTGTAGCTTTATGCGCTGCTTATTCCCCAAGGAAGCGTCTCAATTAATTTGACTGCAGAAAAGACTGTTTCAGTAGTTCAATCCAAAAAAATGCAACGAAAAAATTCACCAGTGCAAGGAATTACGATATTGCATTAAACATATTGTTCATTAAGAAATGATGTAGGACTTCTGTAGGCATTCTGAAAATATGTTCAAATTTTGAGTTGAATGAGTCTTTGAAAGAAAAATTTCCCTTTTGTGACGTGAACTACGGAACTCAATTCATTATGATGCACCTACGAATATGTCATCGCTGTTGGACGGAAAACTTATGTTCAAATATGGTCAATTGCATATTTTATCACAAATCTATACTATTGGCCCCTGTGCCCATGTCATCTGTTATTTGTATTTTTTTAAATGAATTATTAACCAATTCAGAGTGTTGAAAATAGCTGAAGAACAAATCTATTGAACTCAACTCTACCCCTTCCTTCACTCTGTGGGAGCCGAGCGGCCTTAGATCGCGTTTTTTAGACAATCGATTGAAAATACTTTGGGTTAAATACGTTTGGGCAAGCCTCGTTTGTTAAAAACGGAAAGCTGGAATGCTTCGTGCCCCGAGAAACTGGTCAGCCACAAAGTTAACTGCGCGTAGATTTATTTCCACCTCTGAAATGACAGTCAGCTTCCCATTTTATGTATTGTATTACTTGTAGCTCTAAAACCTTTGAGAAAGATTGAAACCATCGTCGCTTTTTGTCTGGTCGCCTGTAGACCTGATTGCTGATGGCTGCCATATGGTGACGTGTCCTACCATTTTCAATCGATGACAGCGTCATAAATTAGCAATGATTTGAAGAATTAAATTAGCAATTAAACATGATGTGAGGGTAATGTGGTGTTTATGTTAGTCGAAGTAGAGCAACGTTTTTTTTTTTTTTTTACTTTTTTAAAAGTAGTGATGTGGATTTCTGCCCAACAGCGACGATATGGTATATCTCAATATACTTTATGGGTCGAGTAGAAATTAACATCCAGCTTGCAACCAATGAAATGCTTTAAAAAAAAAAAAAAAAAGTTGACTGCTACAACATCCACAAAAAAGCAAATAGTCTGTAGTAATGGTGTTTTTTGTTTTTCTCCCATCCAAAAAAAATAATAAAAATAAAATATACAATTGAGAATGTAACATCAGTATGAACATTTTGCGGTATATCTACTTGAAATCCCTGAGGCATTTGTGCGTGTAGGTGATCCAACAAGAGCTACAATAAGATCTCATTGTTTTAAAAATGAATTCAAGTTGGGAACGTCCAGTGAGAAGTGTGGAAACATACTTGGTAGTAGTACTAGGATGGAAGGACCGACTGGTAGCTTGAAGCGGGGCTTTCAGTCAATCCTGCTCACTGCTAAATCGGTGACTCCAGCTGGATCTGCATGTAACACGCCTGCCACACATACCGACGTCAAACTTACTATGCATATTCTGAAATATCTTCCCGCCCACTCATCCAATGTGAAATGAAACAAGCAGGTATCTATTCTCCCATTATTTTACAGATTTATAAATGCTTATCGACGCCGTGAGCAGTCCCCAAAGCACTACTTTAAAGCTCCTCCTCTGACTTGAGCACAGTTGCATGAAACCAAGATGGCGCCGAAACACTACTTTTCCATGACATAGAGGTTTGGCGACATCTTGATTCATCTGTTTTCTGGGTGTGGTCACTGATGTTACTCAATGTGAGGCTGAGGGCATTTTGACATCAGTTTCAGTCGACACCAGCAGAGGGCGGTACAGGACAATATGGCAGTGTCCTGATATTGATGAAATTATTTCACAAATGCAATATTAATCAGGATAGTGAGTTGAGACTTGCGGGGCACATCGACCGAGGGAATGTTTGCATTGAGTTGTGCTTGAAACTGTTGCCTTGCGGGGGGAAAGGCTTCAAAAGCAGCCTTGCGGTCTTCTGCATACCCGTTAAGCTAATTTTAAGACTCAAACCCTCAACACTGAATTCGGAGTGCTATTTCCAGAGCAGTAGAACAAAAACAAGTGGCAGTTGCTCACCTTCAAGGTGGTGAACATTAGTCCCAGCTCTCCATGCTGAATGTTCGGATCCATCAAGTCTTCGATCAAACTCACTTCAGCTCCCAGGTTTCTGATTCTAAGCAACAGAATCCAATTGTACGATGAAGCACATTTTCCATATTGAACTGAACTAAAATGATCACATAAATATGTTCCGGCCCCCCACAATTTATGTTACATGTTTCTCATAAAGAAAAAGAGTGCTGTAAAGTGGTGCCTTGAGATCCAGGTAACTTAGCTTAGTGGTTTTTCAAGATACGAGCCTTCACTTGGCATCTTTTTTGGTGTTTAGATGTGAGCCGCAGGAAATTTCATAAAAGTTACGTTCGCCTCCGACTCAAATTGATTTCCTTGCGGCGGAAGGAAAAGTGGCGGTAAAGCACCATTGAGCGGGTTGGCCAACCACCAATAAAAGCACAGAGAAGAGGAATATAAAAGGAAGGACAATGCATTCAGTTCAGTCACGTGTTGTGGTCTTATTTTCTGGGGTGGGGTTTTCAGAAAATGCGGAGAGCAAATCTTACGACCGCTGTCTTTAAAAAAAAAAATGCACACACAAAATGTGTGTGTTTTTGTTCCCATTCGATTAATGGCTGACGCTGCATCGGCAACTGTGGTTCTCCTTGCCCACATGAAATGGCATCACAGTACTTATCTGATCTGATAATTAGAAAACACACCCGGCACTATCCGCGGCATATCGTGTGTGTGTGTGTGCGTGTGCGTGTGAGTGCGCACCTCGCCCTGAGCACAATGTAGAGGAAGAGAGGGAGCAGGTCGTCCATGCACCACAGGAAGTCACCGTCCTGCATGGGTTTGATTTCCTGGGTCAGCTCCTCAAAAGTGTTCTGGATGACCAGGAGTTTATCCGAGGGAGTGAACGTGGTGCTGCGAGTGTGTTGGAGACATAAAGTACCAATTAGCATCAATGCATGTGGACATTTACGACATTTAAAGGGGCAAATAAAAGCCACCTGATTTGTTGGAGTGTCTCGACAGCGCTGCCAAAGCTGACGTCTTTACTGCTGGATACAATCTGTCCCCGGAGTAGTAACAGAAAAATTGACATGGGTTCATGATTTGTGTACACAGCAAGGGTGTCCGCAGACACCCTGTCAGAAAAGGCTCATTTCAGAAAGACAAATGCATGTGATAAAGACAACGAAAAAGCGAATGGAATTGCGAACGCCATTTTGTCATCTCATGTCTCCTTTATGACTGAAGACCAGGAGGTAATTAAAATTGCCTCATGACAACCAACTGACCTCTTTTTTCTCCCCGAGAACAGACATCCACTTTGGCCAGAACTTTCTGTAAGTTATTAAGAAAAAGACAATCACACAATGCGTTGCATGGACGTGCACTGCTAATAAGATCCAATAAAAGAAGTGTCACAGTGTCGTTAATTTAGCTATATGTGTATTATCATCTTTCACGTTTAGTTTCAATCCTCTTAGCCCTTTGCGGCTTTGGTAAATTACACATTTACGTACAACATGTGTATGCAAAAGCATTATTGTTACAGTAACAGGAAGTGCCGGAACGCAAACAAATAATAACAAGGGGGAAGTAGAAATAAAAAGAACATATTTGTTTTATGCTTCATACCCTTTGTCTTTAACATAGGAACGTGTAAGTCGTTGTTGTGAATGAACTTCTGTATGACTGTTACAATTTCCTTCACTTAATCAGCTGTATCTTTTACAATTTCGCAACTCTTTCAAATTTTGTCAGCAAACTCTTTGTGAACAATGCTACAAAATTATTCAAAAAAGCCCATCGTGCAATACAGTAAAGTTTTACAACACGACAATGTTCCCTTTTTAGTCAATATTCATATTACTGCAGTTATAAAGGCAGTGTACGTATGCTTGTCATCAGCAGAGTCGCAACCCGAGAGTTCACCGATATGACCAGTGACTTCAAGCTAAGCACTCACTGCCGAACGCCCAGGAAGCTGAGCAGGGACTGGTCGGGCTGCTTGTTGAGTCGGATGATGCGCTCCCAGTACTGCGCCTCCTGCTGTTCGTCGTGGAGGCAGTACAACATGAAGAGAGGTTGATAGAGTTGAGGCAGCAGCAGTGGGAGGAGCAGAGTGGAGCAGCTCACAACAGAGACAAAGCTGAGGGAAGGGAACCAGTAGTCATGGCTTCGCACAAACACGTTAAGAATATTGGGGCGCACGCCTCAACATAACACAGCTACTCTTCTTTAGCTGCAAACTTGTATCAATGAACCCACTTGGACAGCACATTTAGCCTCTAAATGAAAAACGTTAGGAGACATATATTGCCAGAATCAGCTGTCACACTGTCATATGCGCCTGCCTTCGCGGACATCGTGAACACACACCTTGGCTCTTCGGAATATGAGCTGTATCTGATTCTACATGGAGAAACGGGAGTATCTGGTAGAACGCTGCCATCTTCTGGTAAGCCAGGAAACAGGAACCTGAAATGCAAGAGCAGTGTCATGATGTACAGAGAAACCTCTGACGTTGTACAAAATCTGTTGTGTGAGGATCAAAGGAAATAAAGTCAATCAATATGTTCTCGGCTCAAACTGCTGCCAACATAAAGCCTCGTCCGTTAACTGACCAGTACTCAAATATACTGTACTGGATTAAAAACAAGCTAAATTAAGTCTGTGGTCATATTATCTACCACTAGAGGGAGCCCGCACACCAGACTTTGAGAACCACTGCTTTATGATAAAACTAAGAAGAGAAACGCTCACGTGTCTAAAGAAAAGCTAAATAATTTTTTTTAAACACTTACAGAGCGGGTGGGGGGCAAAATACAATAATTAATGGTGCTACCTGATAATGGAGTAGAAGTGTTTGATGTAGGCCTGCACCTCCTTCACAGCCTCCCTGAGCAGCCTGTGGTTTGACTCCACGCCCAGGTAGGTCATCCTGTAGACGGTCACCAGCGTCTCCACCAGCCAGCCCAGAGGGTGGAATGGGGTCTCACATGCCTATAATGTACACAAAAAGCTCTTTAAAAATGCATGCACACACGCACAAGCACGCCGTGTACACAATTAAAACACCTTAGTGAGGTATTTTCGTATGTTGTCATAATTTGTGGTGGTGACTGCATCCACATGGTGAGGGATGCACTCCAAACACTCCAGCACTTTACTCTGAGACCTGCTCAGGTCCGGGCTACACAGACACACAGAAAAAAAAAAGAAATATGAAAAGTTCAAGTAATATAATAACATTTGAAGTTTTGTGTGGAAGTATTGTAAATCAACCTGTGTCGTCGAGCACTTGAAATAGAAACGGCAATGTTCTCCCAGGCCACTGTCCTCTCTCCTCTGCCAGGAATGTCACAGCCCAGCCGCCTCCAGCTTTCGTCGAAAACACACACCCACCTCTCATCTGCAGCCACCACAAACTGACCCAACCGCCTACGCATGCACAAAAAACAAATTAATGGCACTTCCATTCATTTGAATGGAGAAATATGATTTGAGATGACAGAGGCTGGCTGATACTTCATACATTGAATATAATAAAAATCCTAACAAAACACTCACATTAAGTTTTTTCTACCCTTGTCTTCAATTTCATCAGTTGATAGTTTGCTGTAAATTCCGTCTACTTTCAGACCTGTGCTCCACTCCCCACTGAAGTGACCTTCCAAAGTGTCACCGTTTGCGAGGGACAAAACACCCTGATATAAAGAGAATGACAATGATTAGATTCCAGTCACACCTCTGAAATTAATTGACAAGCACCTGTCAAAAATCCCACCAAGGTAGTGCAAGTGTTTGACAAATGACAGCGATGTTTTCTACCTTCCCGTTGGCGGTCCAGTCTTCGGAAAACTCCCCATGGAAAGCCGTGTCATCATCTGATACCAACAAACCGGGACCCTGAGAGAACACCCGCATCATCAAAACGATGCATTTGTCGAGAGGAAAGTGAGTCCAATCGGACACTTACACTCATCTTGTTTTCCCTGAAGTTCCCTTCGTAGTAGACACCATACTGAGTCACGACCACGGCACTCCCGTGCCTCTCGTCATCCAGCCACATACCCATGTACTTCTCACCCCTGAAGTCAAGACAACAACTACTAATGGGATTCATAGGTGGTTGAAGGAGCACTTAAAAATGTAAAGCCAAGCTATAAAGGAGTTTCAAAGCTGTACTTGTATGATAAAAGATGTACCAAACAAAGACATGCACAGGTATTTACAGTTGTGTTCAGTATAATAGCAGTTTGTGTACAGTGGCAAAAAAAAAACAGTTTCTGAGGTGAAACGAAGAAATACGGAAAAACTGTGGAATGTACTCCAATCACCCTGAACTCAAATCCCAGTTCACAGATGCCATAAATCAGGGGTGTCAAACTCATTTTTGTCATGGGCCACATTGTAGTTACCGTTTCCCTTCGAGGGCCATTATGACTGAAACCAAACAAAAAAGTCAATAATAACAATTTATTATTTGTTACTGTAATGAGGAGTTTGGTTACAAGAAAATGCTTACAATATGTCTCTTATTTATTACATATGAGAATTTCAAATTTTGGTGTAGATTTTAGCAAGCATCATGCAAGTTGACATGCTTGATTTGCTACCGCGAGCCAAATAAAATGACGTGGCGGGCCGGATCTGGCCCCCGGGCCTTGAGTTTGACACCTGGGCCTTAAATCATGGAGTTTGACTAACTTTTTTTTTTCCAAACAGGCAATTATTCTGAACACACTCTTTTGTCCCGTGTCAGACAAGACTAGTGACTTGACTAGTGAACACTGACTCCCAATTATTTACGAAGTGTCAAAATTGTATCCATTGCTGTCTCCGACAGCTAGTATGAAACGGGGGGCTGCACATCAGACCTGGTGATGTCGTCAGAGACTCCATATCCAGTCCTCTTGTCACAGACCCACTGGCCGATGAACACGCCTGATGACGTCTTGTCCATCTTGCCTGAGCGCAGCATGCCGTAGCCGTGGCGCTGGCCGTCATTGAAGCAACCCTCGTATACCTCACCAGTAGCATACCTAAAAAAGTCAGTGGAAACACATTTAACAGCATTAAACAAGAAGCAATACAAACACGCAGCTTTTTTATTTTTATTGACCTGTAAAAAAAAAGCAATAAAAGAGTGCTAATGGAGAATCGCCAACATGCCTTTTAAACAGAAACCAGGAAACTCACCTATAGATGCCAAAGCCATGTATCTTGCCATCTCGCCACTGTCCCTGATAGCAACCTGCTTTATTCAGCAGTTTGTCAGGAATCATGCATTCGCCATAGCTGGAGGGACAAATGGCGGGTTATTAGAGAAACCTACAGAGTCATTTCACACTAGTTCAACACGCCTGTAATGTACTTACCCATCCTCCAGTCCATTTTTAAAGTTCCCCGTGTAGATACGTCCATCCTGCCATCTCATTGTTCCTCTGTAAGTGCACAATATATTGAAAAAGAAAAGGAAAAAAAAAAGAAAATCCTCGATTTAGGGCCATATCAATTGTTTTCCAGGAAGACGCGCACGCCACCACAGCCATCCTCACTTATAACGCAGCTATTTGAGATATGTGACGGGGACACTTCAAATGAAATGCAAGAGTAAAAAAAAAAATGGATATGACATTAAATCAGAATTGCATCACCTGAACATGCGTCCATTCATTTTCAAAACAATGGAGCGTAGCTTTAGTTTACAAGCCTTTGCACCCCGCAGCTCAGTGTCTCAAACAAACATACAGATGCACCACAGACAAGATTTTCAGACGAGGCATGAGCCCATCGCCGGTTTGACGATTTATGGAGGTTTTAACCAGAATTTCCGTATGTATTTATTTATTTACACTTATCATGGTACACGTCTCTTAATGTACCAAACATAAATGTTTTTTTGTTTAAAATAAAACAGATTATGTTCAATGGAAAGTAAAGCATTTACCCCATTTTTTTTTAAACCTCTCATTTCAATATCGTGACACAGCAATATTTTTGCTCAAGGTTATCATAACGTCAAAATCTAATATCAGCCCATTCCGATCTCTGACCTGCCATGAACTCGTCCAGCCAGCCAGCTCCCAGTATACTGAGCATCCTTGAATCGTCCGTCTCCCATGAAAGTATAGGAGGCCGTGCGGGACATTGCTGTTATTCCTGGCGATGAACCCTGACCTCCACCACTCAGCACCCGGTCCACCTCTTGATTAAGAAAATGCAGCCACTTGTTCTACACGGTGAGTGGAAAAACAACCCCCCCAAAACTTGTTGAGTGACAGATAGTCATACGAGACAAAGGTTTATTTTTAAACCTTGCTTGGGAGTGAAAGAGCCTTTTAAAGATGAGCCTGAGCATGAACTGAATACTGTGTACTACTTACTTTGTACAAAGTAATTTGCAAACATACAAAAGCAAATGTATGAGGATATAGCATACCAACGTGAACACTAGAAATGTGTGCTAGTTTACAAGTCAGCTCATATTGTGAGAATGATGTTTACTGCCAGTAAGTCACAAAGCTCATTTATCAATGGCTGCATCAACTGTGTTATTTATTCCATTGGACGCTCTTGATAATATTAAAACACTTTGGAAAAAAAATACATACCTTCTCTTGCGGTGTTGAGGCCACCAGGATGAACGTCTCTTCTGGACATGACATTTTGATGGCGTAGCTGGAGACACATGGAAGAAAACATGACAGGATTTTTTGCTTCTGCTGTTGGGTGTTTATTTTCACTGCAAACTTAACAACATGGGCCCACAGGAGGAGACACGCAGAGGTTCTAATTATGGTTGCGGCGATATTGGCTTTTCATTGGACAGTGAGGATATGCTGGTTTAAAATGCACTATGTGGACCTACCATATAAACATATAAATTCAACACAAACTTACCATCCACTGTCGTTTTCAGGAAGTGGTTTAACCCACAAAAGGTTCACAGGGTAGACACGATGAGTGGAGAACTGGAAAGAGACGGATGGGTTGTTTTGACATCAATTCCTCCATTTTGTTTCCTTTTTGTGTTTCCATTGTGATTTGAATTCAGTTTCAAGATTGCAAATGTCATGTTTTGGGACACAAAAATATACATATATACAAAATATCTCATTCATATCAACATTTAAAAAAGACCCACAAGACAAGGGAAAGTTTTCTCCAAGAATGAGAACAAGTAAACTGAACTAGTGAAATTTGCCAGCCACACCACAGCAGTGAGTTGAAGAGCTTTGTGCTACAGTATTCAAAAACTTGCATACATATAGTCACCTCTAATGCAAACACTCCAGGTTTGTCACCAGGGTGTCGTGCACAATATAAATCTCAATCCAGGACGTATGAAATGTTAAATGTGAATTCAGGTTTAAACATGAACTATTTGTTTCACTAGCAACCAATTGCAAAATATTTTAATCCAAATACGTACGTTGCTCAAATACAAAATTAACATTTATAGCTCAATGCAAATTTAAATTTAAATTTAAATTTCAATAGGCTTAGAATTAAAAAAAAATCCAATGCATCAGAAAAATGTCTTCCCCTCGCATGTCGCCGTTCAAGATTTTCCAGTATGCGACCACAACCACACTGAAAAACAATGACACCACTATGACAGTGTCAATCGAAACCCCATATTATCGTTGCATAGGCATGCTTTTGCTATAACACTTATTTCGGATATTATTAGAATGCTCAAATAAACCTAATGTTATGATAGACAACATTCAAAAATGTAATATTGTCCATCAGTTTTTTTTTATAGTAAGCTATTCATTGAACATTACATACAGTCCTGTTTTAAGATGAATGACCCACATCCTGTGAGTGTTTGAAAAGTGTGAGTACTGCGCACAGACGAGCCTCCCCCCCATGCTGCTGTAGCACAGAGGTGGATGAACTGCTATCACGTAATACTTACGAGGCTCTTAGGGGGAGCGGCGCGCTGAATGGGTGAAAAGACAATGGAACGGATACATTGGATTGCATTAACATGTGTGACTGAGGCACCACGCTGGTTCAAAATCCACATCAAATAACACCGCGAATGTAGTCCAAAAGGCATCACTCAACAATCTATGTTGGGACAGAGGTGTAGATGTGGGGTTTTGTGAGCTGCAAGCTACAATCATCTAAATTCTACATATTTAAAAGATGTCCAATAAATCCTGTGGGTAGTACGTCTCGATAATGTAGTATACGAGTGTGACTTTTTGAATTGGACAACTGAAATGTAGTAACTTTTATTTTATCACATTCCCTTGATCATCTATGGGGAAAAACAAACTAAATGAAACCTACATTTGTGAAATAGGAACAGGGCTGTGCCTACAGTACACTTCGGGATACATTTCATCCCGCAAGGTGTCTAGGCTGCATGCCATCGACTTGTCACATGCTGTGTTTGCATGTGTACCTGTATGTGAACCAAGGCGTCGTTGAACAGTATGAACCAGTGGTTGGAAAAGCGCCCGGCGCCCTGCAGAGTCAGGGTTCTGTTGCTGCTTTCACATAAGACGCGACGCTGTGGGAGACGCAGACCCTCCTGAAAGAAACACACTCAAGCATGTGTGTGCATTCACAAGCGGCAAAGTGCTCAACTGCCTGACGCCGTTGAAACTTCACTTCGGTTTCAGCTCACTTTTCCTCTGCCATTGTTCCTCTCTAAAGCATGTGTGTTCATTCAATTTGTGAATGCTAATGACTTTGAAAAGTCAATAATAATGTTAATTTCACTTCAGGCATGTGGCACCAGCGCACTAAAACTGGTTAACATATGTTGACAGTCACAACCTTTCAACACTGCTTGTTTAAAGGAGGCTTTAACTGACACTTGAAACTGAACGCACTTAATTAATGAGCCCTTCTCTAACAGTGTCAATCAAATGTGATCATCATTATCTTTGAGCTGTCGACTGCCAGTCAAAACTGTGCATTACAATATCATGCATTACAATCTCATGCACAGGTGACCACTAAGTATAGGAAATTCTCAAGAGTTTTCTTTCAAAATGACAAAACGTAGTAGGTCACACAAAGTGGCAGGTTGCACTCACAGTGTTTTTCCCAGAGTGAGTCTTCCAGAAGAGGAAAGTGGCTTCAGCCTCCTTCTTCCTCCTCTGTAGTGTCACAGAGAGATGTTCGTATTGCACAGCACTCTGATGGAGGGACTGATACTCTGCTGTAAGCTAGGGGACAATAAAAAGGTACCAATTCATCACACCGACCTATTTGGCAGCGGCTTACCTGTCAGAATGTTTACCATATGTGTATACTGTATATTGTATGTTTGACAGCCAAATAAACGGCTTCAGCCTCACCATGTCATAGCAAGATTCCAGTTGGAGCAGGACTCGACTGTACTGCTGGAGCTGCTGCAAAGGCCAGTACAACACCGAAGCCAGATCGCCATCACCGCTTACTGATGGGTCCAGTTCAGAAAGTTGAGCAAGTTTGGTCTGCTTAGAACCTAAACACTCTCTGGACAACATACACATAGAAACATGGGAGAATCTATTACTGTGTTTTATGACAAGCCTGTATTGTCGTGAAATACAAACTGGGCTGTACAAATTCACAAAACAAATGAAAGGAATTTAACACCCCTATCGTAATCATATAAGGAAAATTACAGTGAGAGTTTATGGAGCGACTGCAATCCACCCATGACCTGGAAGTCCCCTACAGCACTGCAATACCTGAACGGAAACAGAGAATTTAGGTATCTAGTAACTTCAACTCCACAATGTAATGACCACCTAGAATTTGACCTTACTCAGTATAGATGTTAAGGAAGTGCTGAGTGTGTGTGAGCAGATGAAGGGAAGTGACGTCTCGACGTAACACGTGCAGAAAATGGGTGAGAGAGGTCGAGTGTTGACCGATGAGGATGCTCAGGCGAACGGACGTTTTATAGAAGGAGAGGAAGAGACGAGTGCAGGGCTCCCCGAGGGATGGACGCGCCTTCTCTGTGGGGAAACACGGGCACATGCGTGAACACATTTTATATAACAGCATCATCGTTAGTCTTGGCTTTTGAGGATGGTTGACGGTACACAATAGTGCCTCAGCATGATCGTGTTTCAGACAGTGTCGTCACCTGAAAGTGGCCCTGGATCATAACTGAGTTTAGCTGATCACTAAACTATCTGTATAGAAGCAATTAAGTGTATATTTCCCAAGGATGTCCTGTCTAAATGTGAACTTAACCACCTGGTGAAAACATGCCGGAAGTGGACAGTAGATAGATACTCACTCACCTTTGTAGAAAATGGGCGTAAGAAGCAGCTTCCTGACACTGCTTAACCAGCAGTAAAACTTCCTCTCGATGGAAGCCAGCTCGTGGATGGCCAAGATAAAACCCGAGACGTTGCGGTCAGTCAGCAGCGCACACTTGTGACCGCCGCTACACACGCTGCTGATGTAACCCATCTAAGCATGGAGACAAATAACATGGATGTTACATGCTTATGTGTACAACGTTGTTGGTACACTGTGCTTTCAAAAAGCCCCCCCACCCCTTTTTATTTATTTTTTTTAACTGTAAGTCACAATCCGTCTCTAGCCTTCTCCCACAGGTGAACAACCAACCAAAGGCTGGCAAGAAACTTCACATTCCTGCCAACAACCACACACAGCAGGTCAACACATTTCTATGGGCCCACACACCTCTATGCAAAAAGGCATCAAGGAGGGTCGGACTGTGTAACTTTCAGCCCTGTTCGGTGACCGCTGGTTGGAACGGGCCCTCTGGCAGGATTTCGACCTCGGCTCTTGCTGCTGCCCACAGTACATCAGCACGGGCTGCGCACCGTCTCCGTCAGCCAAGAGGAGGGAGTGGCTCTGGCCCGCCGACACATCCCAAGCCCGAAGATCATCGGATAGCTACAGAAGCCACCCAAAGATAAAGAGTAAAGAAGTACAGAAAAGTGCAGGTTCAACAGCTTCAATGGTCAATCCACATTCTGATGTCTACCCTAGTGACGAAGGACATACTCTATATTATCATGGTGCAAAAATTTAATAGCTCTAAATAATGGCCCAACCAACTAATTAACACATTACAACATAAGATAAAGACATTCAAACATTCCTCCTCCCCCCCAAAAATGGAAAACAAAAAAAAAACCTGCCAATTTTTCGCTTTGTTGTAATGTTAAAAAATATATATTGAAAACCGGTGAAATGGTCTGCCTGTATGTCATAGTGTATCTTTGTTGTAAGTGTGACATGACCAAAAATAACTTCTTTTTTTTTAGATTCTTTTTTTAGAATGTCGTCTTGCAAAATATCAGAATCTGCAGCAGCCTCAAAATAAATCACTATCGGTCAGCCTTGGAAGGCACAGCAGTAAAACAGCATCCACAAATTCTTTCAAACATGACTTATCAATCAAAACTATTATTTATACCTTAGCCTGCTGTGGGACAGTAGCAGGACTGTTGACGTGACCGAGTTGTCCACACATGTTGCTGCCCCATGAGTAGACCTGCAAAACAAGAATGATTTCTTTTGTCTGTAATGTTGGACTGTATGTTCAAGAATTTTTGAGATTTTTTTTTTTTTAATCTGAAGGAAGGGGGGGGGGAGAAGAAGTTGTGACAGCTAAGGTCAAGGTTTGGGGTCACGAGAAAGCATTTGTTAAGCCTCAGAGTGTGACAGTTACGGTACCTGGCACTGAGCGGTGAGAGCCAGTGAATGGTGTGATCCTGCGGCGACTTTGATCACTTCCTCGCCTGTCAAACTCTTAATACTAAGAGGCTGGAGTCTGGGAGCGCGCACACGCACACAGGCACACACACATACACACACACACACACACACACACACAATGTTAAAGGAATATGTCTCGGAGAGAATCGCTATATTTTCAGAGCTAATGTGGTCGTGGCAGCTCTGAATTAGATCCCTGTGCAACCAGTCAGACCTTGCCAGTTGATCTCCATGGCCCAGTTGCCCCTCCGACCCTCTGCCCCAGCTCCACACCTCCGTCTCCAAGGAAGGAAAACCATCCTCTGAAAAAGAGGATGGCTTGCCTCCACAATGTTGTTGTCGCCTTGGGGTTGCTAAGAAAAGAAAAAAAGCATGTGATTCAAAGTTATTATGGCTGAAATTATTGACTGAGTAAACACAGCCTTCGATGCCCTTTCAAGCATTTTACTGATCAAATGGGAACGCAATAAAAACATAAGGAAAGTCATACACGAGCTGCTACGGCCACAACTGATCCTCAGGCACTCAACAATACGCAGACTGGCTAACAGGCAGTCATCAGCCAGTTGCTAACCTGAGCTCACGACAGCCAATTATAAACTATCATTCGCTGACTCCCACGTCACTCACCAGGCCAGGGCCCACCTTTAAAAGCCAGACACCCTCAAAGTCACAGATACCGCGAGGAATGTGAGGATGGCCACCCCAAGTGGACAACAATAATACCTGCTGCTCGCACGTATTTTTTGATTACTTAATAATTACTTACCGATCAATTAATGGGATCATTGTATGATAATTGATTCTTAAAATATTTGAATCAATTATTACACACATATACGGCAGTGGTGATAAACACTATAGAAGTACGAGGGAGTCGAAAATATGACCAAATGCTAAAAACACATCTTCCCGTGCCAGCCGAATGACATAATCCGTGCTGTGTGTTCTAGGTCCACCTCGGGTCAGCAGCTATACTTTGGACTCACTCCAGATGATTCAACTCTTCACCTTCCTGTCTAAGCTAAAATCACACAACCATGCAGAGAGGCTCCTGACCGGTCGATTTGCAGGCAGAGACACGAAGGCGCATTGTTTCGCTACAACAGCTGATCCTTCGCACGGCTGCAAACAGTCCGAAAACCTTAAAAAGGCATACAACCAGGGGAGGTAAATATAATCAAATAAAGTGCAAATAAGTTGAAAAAAACCTATTGTGGTTATCCACAAAAAACAGAACTATCTTAACTGTGATAAGAGCAAGAAGAACAACATTATTAATAATCAATTTTGACTATTTTGGTGACGTTGTTAATCAGGTTGCTGTCATTGTTACCAACCATTGGTGGGTGTTCCAGGTAGGAGAATCTCCTGTTTCCCGTTTTCCCTTTCAGGTTGATGTCTGTCAGACTAAAGCTCTTGTGTGACAGCATTCCTTTCTTCTTCCGCAGAGGATCCTCTTCCAAGACCACTAAAGAGGAAGACCGCACCACCTCACTGCTGGAAGAGGAGAGAAGATGACAATGAGGTGCCACACGGTGTCCCAAAATATTTGACATCATTTGCAATAGCATC
Source organism: Hippocampus mohnikei (assembly GCA_026261675.1). NCBI lineage: Eukaryota > Metazoa > Chordata > Actinopteri > Syngnathiformes > Syngnathidae > Hippocampus > Hippocampus mohnikei. The sequence continues at coordinate 7,718,409 of JAKGUB010000106.1, read as the reverse complement.
ACATCTTGGGCAAACTAAACAGGCTGCATCTTGAAAAATAACTTGAGACAATTTGCATGAGAATCAGCTGTGTTGCTGAATTATGAAATGATTTCACATTTTTGGGGAACGCCCGGTACTTTAGGCGAAGCGCCAATGTTTTTGGTCACGTCTTACCGAAATGTCAAGTCATTTTCACAACTTGTGTGGAGCAGCTCATTAGAAGGAGTTGAGGAAACATAGCTATCATCTGGAGGTAAAAAAAAAAAAAAAAAGAGTAAGGAAGGACGGTTACCAAACCAGAGAGAACAAACAACAAAAGATCACACATATGATATTCTATGCTATCTAAACTACTTTGCATATTATCCACCCACCTGAGGTGTGACTGCTCAGTGAGTCTGCATCACCAAGTCGTCTGCTATGTTGCATCTCTAATGAGTGACCAGAGAGCTTCTGAAGGAGTTTGTGAAGCTCCAGCTCATTAGGCAAAGTAGCTTTCTTTTTATCTGTCAAGGCTGGCAGCGGGTATGATGTAGTGCAGCTGTCCGTCTGGGTTAGGGGGTCAGCGTGTTCGGCAGGCTCAATCTCCGCACCGGCCAGAGGAACATTCCTAAGGGACAGAAAAAAAAAACGAGCGATAGTGGAAAAACAAGTCATAGAACGAAACAGAAATGCAACATTTTGTAATACTTTACTCTTTATTGTCAGATATGCTGCAGGAGTATGGACACGGATCAGCTTGGGATTCATGGCTAACGCCAGGGTGCCGGGACCTTTGTTTGGAGCGTTTTGTGGCTGAAGTCTAAAATTGAAACCACACAAGACTTAATATTTCTCCCTGCTTCCGATTTTTGTTTTGATCAAGTTCAACCTCCGCTGTCATGCTTTCCGTTAACTCCACCCCAAGTGGACAGTAGTGCGCATCTTCAGCGGTAAAAGGCTCATCCCTCTTTGATGGTCGCCTCTCTAGTGGTTTCGGAGTGTTTGGGTTTTGAAGATGTAAACAACGGACCAGCGCCAAGCTGTGGTAGGCCCCACAAGCCACCTGTTAGAGATGACAACCATCATACTGGAAAGCTAGAATGTTTATTTTTGGTGTTTAGATGACAAGTTGGGGAAAAAATAAAATTGTACCTGAATCACATGCCTGCCTGCCAAGTGTTCCACCTGAACCAAAAATATAACATAACGTCAGCAATGATGTCATCATTAATCATAGTTGATAACAGGGCAGCCTAGTGGTTAGCACATTTGTCTCAAAACAAGACTTTCTGAATTACAATCTCTGCTCAGGCGTTCTCGTATGGAGGTTGCTTATTCTCCCCGCGCTTATGCGGGTTTTCTCCTGAGGTACCTTGAAATACGAGTCACCTGACTTAGAGGTTTTTGAAATATTTATCAATTGGCCTTTAACAGCCCGCAACGCGCATTGAATTGAATGAGAACGTTTGACAAAAAACAATTTCAGCGGTTTTAATTCTACTTAATTATGTCATTACTGTATGTTTTCATCAATTATAATTTAATAAAGTGACATATTTCTCCTAGAAATCGACTTATTTTCCATAATTAAAGGTTGTATCAAGTGACCTTTTGTGGTTTCCACACGGGGAAGTTGCTTGTGACAAGACCGAGTTGGCACCCGCTGCCCCAGGCCCACAGCTCATTCTGGGCAGACAACGCCAGACTGTGCTCCCGTCCGCAGGCCAAATCCACAATCCGAACTGCTACAGGAGGAACCACCTCATTGTCCACCACAGCCAGCGGGTATGGTTCTGCAACTAAGACAAACTGGGACTCAAACACAGCGGCTCAAAAATGAGATTTGAAACAGGTTGAGCAAAGAGGATTTATGCTTTCGTGGAAAGAAGCCAATGAACAAAGAAAACGAGGTGATGACTAACCAGTCACATTGGAGTCCGAATCCCCCTCACTTGGTCCACACTGTCCTGCAGTGTTCTCCCCCCACATGTAGATGCCACCCTGCTCGCTCAATGCTCCGCAATGAAAACCACCACAAGCCACATGGACCACGGTCGTCCCTCGCAGGGAGGCCTCCAACAATGGAGCTGATGGAGGAACACTGAGCCCCCTCCACAGTAACTCTCCAAAAGAATACACAGGACCACCTGATAGAGGGGGCAGGGAAAACAACCCAAAAAATACAATAAGGGTTGAGTTTATCCCAAAAATATTTTAGGTAGGGCACTGATTGACTTGTTATAAAGAGAATTATGTCCGCAATTTTTAAGTCTATTTCAAGCTCTTCAATTGGTTTTACTACAGCAAATGCAAATTACATGTTACAAGTAACAAGGCTACGCAGATGTTACATTCAAAGACATACAGTATGGTTGAATAATGAATCTCAGAATGACTAAATATCAGGTCTATAGTCCACAAATTATATTTTCAACAAATGGCTAAGCTATAGGAGAGACAGGAGCATCTCGATAAATTATAATAGAAAACTTCATTTATTTCAGTAATTCAATTTAAAAAATGAAACTATTATATAGATTCATTAGACACAGTGTGAATGTTTTTTTTTTTTTTTTTAATTATTAGATTTTACAGATGGTTAAAAAGAAATCAACATACACAAACACACATAAATATATTTTTTTAAATTACAAAATAAACTAATCAAAATTTGGTTGGAATGGATCTTCTGAAAAGTGTTTTCCTGTTTCACTGTCATGCAATGTAGAACTTTCAATTTTTGAATTGAACTATTCAAATCATGTTTTCCACAATACTCTAATTTATTGAGATGTTCTGTATGGAACGTTTCATACAGAAAACATGATGAGTGAATTGCAGCGTAATCTCTTACACTGTGCCAGCAGGAGTCCGTGATGTTCTCCCAGAGCCACCTGAAGAACACACTGGGACAGAAGCACTCTTTCTGGGCTAAGCGGCTCACTCGGTCCCCCTGATTGCCAAATGTGGAGCAGTCCTCGCTGTGGAGGTGTGCCGGCCTGCTCTTCTGCAAGGCTGCAAATGTAGTTAGTATGTATAAGTTGTGCCTGACAAACTTGTGTAGCCTTTATACCAAAAGCAAGTTCTGGTAATTGCACATGGATTACGCTGAACAACAATAACAAGGTAACAACAACAACGACACTTCAGTACAAATGATTATCTGCGATCTGGGTATATGTATTTGTCTTTTTCTCTGACTTTTATGTAACACCACAGAGTCAAGTCAAGTGAGGCTGAGAGTAGAAGACCAAAACAACCAGACGATCAAAAATGTGTCGCTTTGAGTGTGTTTTTGGAGATAAAAAAAAAGGCTAAATTCTGAAAACACCGGCTTTATCTTTCCTGTGTAAATACGGAAGGAATGTGCACATTCATTCATGAAGCTTTGAAAACAAGGCTGCTGCCTGATTAAAAAAAAAAAAAAGCAGCTGTGTGTACATTGACTGAGGGATGCAATACTCCGATAATTCTTGATCCAAATATACAGAGTAAACATATATATATACATATATATACACACACACACACACACACACACACACACACACAGTATTATACATAGGGTGATATATTGACTTTGGGTGAATGACGGGGTCCACCCTGGATTCATCGCCAATCAATCGCAGGGCACATACAACTGCCCTCACTCACACACAGCCTTCTGAATATTTTAAGGCCCACATAAATGACGTTTTTAAAAGGGTGGAGGAAGCCGGGGTACTCAAAGCAACCCCATACAAGGAAGGAGCGAAAATGCAAACTCCAGTGAGCCGAGAGTCGAACCAGGAACCTCTCAAATGTAAGGCAGAAGTGCTTGAACCACAATGACACCATACATATGTAAGAGAATGGAAAGAAAAAAATCCTAGCAAATGCTTTTTTTCTTTGGAATTGCTCTTATATGTCATTGCAATATCATTGGCCTTTTTATTGAATGGTTTATTTATTTGTTTGTTTATTGAGACTATTTTAAAAGCATAGGGGAGTAAATAATATGTTGGGTCTACCTCTGCTCTTCGTTCTCCATCTCTTCAGAATTCATCCATTCCAAAGACCAGGGAAGACATTTTTAGTGCGGTATCTTTGGTTTTAAGTGGAAATCTTCTGTCATGTCTTGACAGCATTGTGCCCAGCCAGTGTGCAGCTATACCTTGCCTATAGGAATCACACAATACGTACAACTTTTAAAAATAACTTCATACAGAACAGCATCTGAATGACCAGAATGCGCAGCATTATCAAGTAGCATGCATGATAATGTAGGGTTGAATGAAAGGCATGTACAGTACTACCGTTACATGACATGTTAGAACTATCTCCAACATGCATCAAGTTGCTGCATGTTGGTGCAAATACTGTGCATTGCTCACGTTTGACACGCAGGACACAAAGAATGAAATCACTTGCAGAACGGTTTGCCGAAAAACACACTACCAAACGAGGCTAACTGGTTTACTTAAGTGTTCTTTTGTGTGGCAGGCCAAACCTCAAGGTTTGTTTTCATTATCGACACTTGCCTAATGGAATGCTACGAAAGCTAAGCTAACTCTTCGGTGAAAACTTACCGACTCTCAAAGTGAACCCGATACAAGGTTGCGTAGGTTTGTGATGAGGGCAAAAAATAAAATACACACCGTAGCTGCGCGTTTGGCTATGGTTGTAAAAGACGGCGAGTAGAGTCAATTGCTCAAAAGTCAATCAGTGCAGAGCAGTCAGTCGAGGGCTGAAGTTGTGACAGCTGAGTTCAGCAATGTTGTGGTTGGGAATCAGCAACAGGCTTACTACGGCGGCCCGCTAACGTCAAACTTTACTCAGGCGTGAATTTTCTCACAGCGGGGATGGTTGAAAAACAGAAACTTCCGTTCTTTGACCCCCGATACTCGTGGGGAACATGTCATTAAAAATAGGTTTCTAAAAACTATTTATTGAACGAGGTGACGCAACTGAAAACGATTTCTCTTTTACAATGCCGACCTGGGAGCAACAGAAAGAAATACAGTGAAATGAATGCAACAATGGGGTGTGTCCGAAAATACATATTTGAAATGCAAACCATAAAATAGGTTTTTCCATTTTGAGTAATTTCCCTGCAGTCTAGCGCACTTTCCTGGCCTCTGCCAAGACCTTCTGCACTTCTGGAAGGATCCACAAATCAATGCCTCTTTCGACAAGAGCTAACCCGGTCCTGTTTACATCATTAAGATTCAGATTACAAAAGGGGTAACCCATGGGGTCTTATTCAGGTTTTTTTTAAACGGCATATTCAATTTTTTGCGTGTGTTTACATTAGCCTTTAAAAAACTGAATGCTGCTCTATCAATATTCAGGGTTTAAAAGGGTAATTATTCTAACATCTGTTGGCAACTTGAGTGGCTGCTCACTTTGTTGCAACACCCTCAATGGTAGATTTAGGGAGAGGGCCAGAGCAGCAGTTGCCAGTGTCCCTGTGACAGTGAGTCTGCCCCCCATCTAACTCCCACAAAGATTATACAGTACTCTGTGACAGTGATACACAAGGGTCAACATTCTAGGCGGTGTTCTCGTATTTTGTGTCAAGACTTCAAAAAATATTTTACAATGTAACTTTATATTAACAACTCAAGTCAAGAGCAAGAGCAACCCTGCCGTTATGTTTGCCAACACTCGAGCAACATCGACAGAACACATTCAGTATCTGGTAAAGCGCAGCCTTCAAAATAAACGAATGTCAGGAAAATTAACACAACAGGATCCTTTTAGTGCATTGGACCATTGAAAATAGCTGTCAAGTTTTGTTGATAGACATGACAAGCTTGAATTTACCGTTCACCTAACAAGAGGTATTCAGAAGCAAGAAACACCATGGCAATAGAGTTGCTATTCACACGGGATAGGAAGGAGAGGGATCAGGCTGACCACAAATAGCCAAAAAAATGGCATATAATTGATGCCAATTGGTGAATTTTCTTTAGGTTTTTTTATATTATTTTACATTATTCTACAAACATGATAATAAACATGAGATAAATATTTTCATGAAAAACAAAGGAAAAATGAAATAAAATGATCCACGATATATATATATATATATATATATATATATATATATATATATATATATATATATATATATATATATATATTTTATTTATAAGCGCCTTTCAAGACACCCAAGGACACTTTACAATAACAAAAACACAAGACAATACAAAACAATACGGGTTGAGCAGCGGCAGCCAAACGCGCCAGCGTTCACTCAACCCGGAAGTCAGAAAGGAACCACGAGGGATATATATATATATATATCTTTTTTTTTTTTTTAATCTGCAGACATGCAACTCTGTGGGTTCCGAATGCCAATTATGCGGGGGTCGACTGTATTGTTAGACAATCTTCTATTGCTCTGTCCCAGTCGTCATGGCAATTTGCATGAGACAGAGCTGCTGACCTCAAGCAGAGGCGATGTTCTTTTGTGCTCCTTGGAATTCTCTATCCTTTTTTTAGTTTGATGAGAGAATCTCAGAGACCTTTTAAGAGGTTGTTTTAAAGTGTGAAAACATTGCATTATCTGATTTCTAACGTATTGTTTTGTTACAGCTCATCCAATTGAGGTGATTCACTCAAAAGACATGACGCACGGGTTGCAATTGTGCATGAGAAGTGCAGTTGCTATGAGCTGACGAAGAAAGAAGACTTCTGCCGGCAACATCAGGAAATGGAAGTTCGCTCAGAGCCGACAGGCTGGGAGAACAGGTTTTCATCCACTCCCTCATCTCAGGTGTTGCTCTTTTCACTCACCTGTTCACTCATCCTTAATATGATTTGTTGTTGTTTTTTCACCTCACGACACAGGCGCCAAGTAGGATTTATGTGTCATGTTTCAAACACAATAATTCAGAATCAATGGATGAAATCCTTTTTACTGATCTTTATACTGATCTTTAAAATGGCTTTTCATGCATTCAGGCAATAACAAGGCAGTTGCATTGGCTGGTCGGGACGGTGCATATTGATGAACATCTACATGTAAAAATGCCAGAATTAGCCAAGGGCTGCTTTCCATCAGCAGTCTCTGGCGCGTCAGAAGACGTACATTACAAGAACGGCGACAATAAAGAAAACACAGAGAAAAAACAATTCAGCACATAGAGAACTTGACAATTAACATATCAACAACTCGCAATAATAATGAAAGGATATGGAAGCTTTACTTTGAAATTAGACAGATCTACCGGTAATTTTTTTCCAGCCATTTTTTTCAGATTGAATTTAAAAGTCTCTTCTTGTCTTATTGGAGTTAGAATCTCATCCCAGACCTCAGTAACTTTGACTTATAAAACCTGATTGTTGAAGGTGTTTTGTCTTTGTGGCAGGAATCTAAATAGGTTGAAGTGTGCAAAGTACGTTTACAAGAAACTAAAATCAGACCTCCACGGAAGGATGATGTACAGTTGGCCAGGGAGATCGTACATCTGTGAATTAGGCACTCGGACACTGCCTGCCTTGTGTGTGAAACTCTTCTTTGTATTTTCTGCATGTCTGTATTATACTGACACCCGGTGGCCAAGTCAAGCCACAACAAATGAATCATGATGCACGATATATATTTTAACTTTTTCATTCTGTTACATGATCATTATGTTTGTATAAAGTAAAAATTAATGGTGCATATAAATAGGCATGCGCGCACAAACACACACACACACACACACACACACACACACACACACACACACACACACACACACACACACACACACACACACACACACACACACACACACACACACACACACACACACACACACACACACACACGTCTTGTAAACCTTGTATCATTTCCAGCAGCACTTTGACTTTGGGAGGGTTTTAATGAACACACACTGGCTTCTTGGATTACGACATGTGTGTGTGTGTGTGTGTGTGTGTGTGTGTGTGTGTGTGTGCGTAAAGGGGAAAACATGCTGACATGAAGCCAGGCCACAGAACACAGTGGATCTAAGAGTGTGGTTTCATCAACCATGATAGCGTGAGGAGAAGGCAAAACAAAAACACAGTCCAGATTTTATACAGTACATATTATGCTCTTATCTACAGTGGAGGTACATTCCCATATTTTTGTCCGATAGTTGTATTTTCGTCCACAGTAAGTATGTTCTAAGATTGAAATAAAAACCGACAGCAGAATGCACACTAATAGATGATCATCATAGCTTTTAATGAGGTAATGGCAAATTTACTCGCCAAAGTTATCATCTGACAGCACAGTGACCTAATGGGGTGCATATCCGCCTTCACATTTCAAGAGGTTCTGGGTTCGAATCTCAGCTCAGGCCCTCCTGCGTAGAGTTTGCATGTTCCCCTGTTCTTGTTTGGGTTATCAGTGTGAATTTGAGTGTGAATGCATATTTGACTGACTATATGTGCCCTCTGATTGGCTGGCAACCAGACCCTCTCGTCCAAAGTCAGCTGGGGTAGGCTCCAGATCACCCGTGACCCGAATGAGGAAAAGGACGATTAACAATGAATGGATGTTTATGTACTGAATATTTAAATATCTGTCATATTAAAAGAACCAAGCTACTGATGAATTACGAATATCTAGCTTGTGCAATATAAAAAGGATTTAATCATCGACTTTTTTTTAATCACGATAACTTATTTTATTAAGACTTCTAAGCTTATCCTTCACTTGATCCCAAAAAATGGAAGATGAGACTTTATTTTTGAGACAGTATGGGTGGGGTAGAGTTTCAATCTGGCAATGTGGGCTGAGGCCATGTGTGCAGGCATGCCTTTTAAGAATATTGAAAACACATGTCTTGAGCCTTGGAATCAAAAAATAAAATAAAAACTTACGGGCACTGTGTGACTGATACACAGATGCAGGCAACTGCATTTCCTGCCTACAGGTAAAGTAAAGTCTATCCTTTTCATCAGTCCACATGTGTGGGTGTTATTTTTACAAATGATTAGCTAAAGTGTTGAAAAAGACTCAGGATTTGTTTTATCTATCTAGGATCTATCTGTAGCTTTATCTAGCTAGCTATCTAGCTATCTAGCTAGCTAGATAAAGTTCTATGTGAACACAAAAGCCATCCTCGCATTGTTTACTTAAGAGGCCGTGGTTATGGGCTGACACCAAAGTGACATCTTCATATGTGTATTTTACGAATACATCATTCATTTAGATTTATAGGCTGACTGGCTCATTCACACGACAATGTGACACCGCTCTTTGGAAATGAGTTGAGTGTTCTTGAGAAGCTAGGTGTGGTCAGAAAGAAAAACTGTGTCATAAAAAGACAGCGACGGCCATCTGGCTCAGGTCAACCTCCCACCGAGGGTGCTGATCACTGTAGTTTGTGTGTGTGTGCGAGTCCCTCATAGTGAAAGGTGATGACCACAGCTGTGTGTGTGACCTCCGAACCGCAGGGGGGGCCTCCCCCGACACTACCCCGCCTAATCCTCTTCCTTCTCCACGTTCCTTTTGTCGGGCCTCTGCTCCTATTCTTCAGCAATCCCCTCCCCCACACTTCTCTATTTCAAAATCCTCCATCAAATACACAAGAATTAACAATTACTTTAAAAATCATGAAACACAAGGACCACAGAGCCAACATCCCCTCCCCCATTATTTTGGATCAATTAACACCTGACCTCCAAGAAACATTTGTGCTGTGTGTGTGTGTGTGTTTGGGTAAATAAATAAAGAATGATCATGCTGCTATCTTTTGAATGGAGTCATCATTGACTCAAGGCCAGAATCAGCATTGACATCATCTTATAAAATTGATGTTTTCACATTCACATTTTCACATATCTGTTGTCTGGTTCAGCCTGGGAAACGGTGGAGTGAACTCTTAACAACGGAGCCCAATCCACGGATGTGTCCACTGGGCCATTTGCGGCCCACCGTCCATTTTTTTCGCTGCGCAACCGCCATACTAAAATTCACAATTGTCACGACCACTTTGATTTGTTTGCATTGTACGACTCACTTTCCACACTCAATGGTAAGGCAAGAGAAGAGAAGAAAGAGACAATTGTTCTCATTTCTCACTTCCTCATTTTCCACCCATCACTTGTCACTGAAATAGTAACAATATTTCTATTAGTAACGCCCCGATGAGTAAAGATAATTCCACTACAGCGCAATAGCAATCGTTTAGCACACTTTCTGTTCCATATGACAGTCAGTTTAATAGAAATTAGGGTTAACCCGATTAGTCAACTATTCAGTATTCAGCGAGTCAACTTTCCAATACTCTGCATCGCCGTTTAAAACTTTAAGTCAACTATTGCTGGTCAGGTGTTTATGGCTTTTGGCTTCTCGTTTTCCCCGATCGCCTAAATTACAGACAACTTTCGACTCGCCCACCTGGTGCTTTTGCTGGACTATAGTGTGATTTAATTATTTCCGATGAAAACATTGTCACTTTTTAAAAACGTTGCATTTTGAGTCTTTTAAACGAGAAACCCAGTCTGCTGTCATAGCACGAGGATTTGTCACCTTTCTCGACAGCCGAGAGGCTTCAACTTCCTGATGAATCCTCACCAATTGGCGACTCCTCCCTATTCTCACCACACACCCAAAGCAAACGTGGCGTCAAAAAAAGATTGACGGAAGAAGTGGAAAGAGTCGCATCCCGCGCAACTTACTCAACTGGACTGAGTGTCGTCTTGTCCGTGATTTTGGCTGAAGTGCATGATTTGTAACTCTCACCTACTCCTCTCGTAACTACAAAGTCAAAACACATGTCGAGACAAAACAACCCTTATGGGGCAGGAAGTGCTAAACAGTTGGTGTCTGTCAACCTTACTGTGGAAGCATCAGTCACACGACCAACCCCCATTATATAAACACACACACACACACACACACACACACACACACACACACACACACACACACACACACACACACACACAGATCTGATGAGTGGCAAAAAGTTTCAGATTCCTTTTTTGGGAATAATGGGAATAATTACCACTTCAGCTCTTCAGCTGACACTAAAATATGTTGGCTGCATTATGAGCTTAGAGAAGAACACACTCGATCCTTCTGACTCAAGTGCAACTATGACCATGTTCAGTCTGTTACACTGAATGATCCATTTCTTAATTAGCATGTCCCGTGGAATTTTTTTTATTCGGACTCGCGACCTGTGGATGCCCACCCCACCCCGGTTTGCACACACCTCCATTCCCCTTATTGATTTAAAAGAGCGTAGCATTTATTTTGCTTTTTTTTTTCCATGATGGCCAGACCACTAATATCGAATATTGGTAAACTACTGAGATTGCACCCAGCTCCTCTGCCGTGAGCTAGCATGAAGGTTCCATTTCCTGTAGTAGCTTTCATACAGAGGTGTCATTCCATGTCACGATAACTCTGATGTCTTTAATAATGCTCAGGATCTTTTACAACAAAACTGCTACGGTGCTTTGTTGTTCGGTGGGGACATACTTGCGCATTCTTACACTCAACACTGAACAGTTGTCCATTTTCAACATTCAAGATCCATTTTCAGGCATTTGTCTTGGATACAAACGTCCAAAAACAATGCTGCATTTAGTCCATAATCAGCAAAACAATGCCATGTAAACAGCCTATTCGGTAGTGTGAGACTCCTAGCTTACTGGTTCAACACATGGAACAAGCCACAGCCCTCTCTCTCCTATGAGCTCCCTTCTCAGGCATGCGAGACTCCTGCGCTCCCAAATGACCAGTCCTTAGGCTACATTAATCTCTCCAAAGCAGACCGTTGCTTAAGACCATCTTTTTCTTGGGAGGCCCGACTGATCATTCCGCACATTGCTCCTCACTGGAATATTCAGATCCTGCATGGAATGAGGGTTGCGATTCCTTGGGGGAATCAGCTGAGGTGGTTCAAGCATCTGATTACAACTCCTGAATGCTTCCACTTCAATGTTCTGGTGTGTGTGTGTGCGTGTGTGTGTGTGTGTGTGTGTGTGTGTGTGTAAAAAAAAAAAAACGCTGGTAGAATTAAGTGTCGGCGTGGTTCTGCAGCGGTCACAGGAGAACACTCCCTCTTTTTCCTATCTCGGCTGATTGCAACCCTGACCCAGTTCTTGATAAGCACTGAGAAATAATGGATGGATGCGGATATGATAGACAGATCAGAAAGAGAGAAGGGTACCAGTACAGTATTAGTCATTCTTTTTAAGAGGCTAATGAGCCTCTCGTTGCAGAACACACACTCTGGTGGCCCAAATAAATACTTCTTTCAGAACCGTGCATGTGTTTGTGTGTGTGAGAGAAAGGGGGGGCGGGTGAGTAGTCCAGCACTGTGGGCTCTCTGTGCTGCACTGACAGACATTAACCAGCTGCCTGCATTCCTCACTCTCTTTCTCTCTCCTGATTTCTCGCTTGATTTCCCCATACCCTTATCCAAGTCACCACACAATAATATTCCAGCTTTTACTAAACCCGCTAGCGCGATGCTAGTTACGATCAATCAGTACTTCTTTTCAGGACTCTTCGGAAAGATCTATAGCAGGGTTGGGCAAAGAGTTGCATTAAGTAACAATTAAACATACTACCTCCGCCCTTAAAATTGGTTCATTAAAGCATCCTTACCGTTTTTGTGGCAGGGGAAAAAATGAGACAGGACAAGAACTTTGTGAAAAAAAAATGAGAACTAGACTTGAATCGAAATTTGCATGCGAGGAGACAGCCAAACACAACCTAACGCCTGATCAAAGAAGTGTCTGCCGAGTTCACCGCAGGTTAGGTCATACAGTATATATACACGCATAAACAAGCAATGATCGTTTGCTCCACGCTACTGGCGTCTTTTCCAACCACAGACATCTTGCTTTGTTTCACGGGAAAGTGATAATACGTTATCAGAGCGAGAGGAACACGGCCTGCATTCCTAACCTGACAATAAAGCCAAAGATAATTTATGAGGTCATTATTACCTCCACTGAAAAAACCCCAAAAGACTTGATTTTTCGGTTGCACATGATTAAAACGTGTTAAACTAACAAATATTTGTTTATTTTTTAGGAAAACACAGGAAAAAGACATGGGTTGACCAGATTTTAATCATCTGCAACCAATGTACATGTTCAAATGAAGTAAATCCATCCATCCACCCATTTTCTAATCCGCTTTTCCTCACAAGGGTCGCGGGGGGTGTTGGATCCTATCTCAGCCGTCTTTGGGCAGTAGGCGGGGGACACCCTGAACCGGTTGCCAGCCAATCGCAGTACACACAAAGACAAACAACCATTGGCGCTCACACTCACACCAAGGGACCATTTTGAGTGTTCCATTAACCTGCTATGCATGTTTTTGGAATGTGGGAGGAAACCGGAGTACCTACAGAAAACCCGCACAGGCACAGGGGAGGGGGGCATGCAAGCTCCACACAGGAAGGCTGGAGCCGGATTCGAACACTGCACCTCTGCATTGTGAGGCTCACGTGTTAACCAGTCGACACGAGTTAACTTGCCTCCCCATATACAGTATATGTATTTGTTTCTTTATTTTATTGAATACATGTTAATTCTAAATCCATTAATTATAAATAATACAATTCAAAAGGAATGTTATTGGTCCAAATGACCTCTTTTTCATATTTTCCAGACACATTTTTGCTTTTCTTTTTCCCCTCATCGAATGACTTGGCCCATTGATCTCAAAAGTTTGCCTCTCCCCCTGATCTATAGAATCTCCTCAAAACATTTTACGTAACTGCCACTTGCTACTTCTGATAAGCTAAAATTAGACTTTATTGATCGGTCACGCTCATGATAAAATGGAACTGCAAAAACAAGCACAGGTCATCACGTGCATTTGACTGACACCATTTTTCCCCGGTGATGTAGTCAGACAACTGCTTATTCTGTCCTCCTTGCGAATGTATTTCGAACTTGAAGTCGATGCTCAGGAAAACTTATTTCACGTAGCTAGAATGATTGCTATGTTAAATATAAAATATACAAAATACATTGCTTGAGGGTTAAGTCACTTTCTCCTGCTAAATGTCTGAAGGAGTCATTCTCATCAACCTGTGACAGTAGAGATATATCATGGAAAACTTTTTTTTTCATGGCTTAAATATCAGTAAAGCATGACATCAAGGAATCGAGTGAATCTAGCCACTATCATGCAGAAAGAAAAAAAAAATCTCACACAGCATGTTGACATGTCAAAGCCAAAAGCTAAGTACGTACACAAATGTTATTGGACCCAGAGATTAGCCTTAGCTAACAGCATTAGCTTCTGATCAGCCCCATTTTCTTCAACGCTCTCTGAACTTGTCAACAAGGTGGCAGTGGGACGTGTTTGTGTTTGGTGACATGACAATGTGCCACATACACGCAAGAAGTGTGCCTCCATGAATGGGAATGCTTTGTTTAGCGTTTTGGGGCTCTCGCTTCTGTCGTCCATTTGTATAAACCACATACTTCACTGTGGTGCCCTTGACTTGTGCATATAAAGTACAAATTACACCAATCCCGACCCAGACTGTAGTCTGTACACAGGCTTTATGTGACGGCAAATCACACGATACACACGCATAGGCGTAAATCAAAGCGACAGATTAGACTGTCAAGGTAAATCCTCTCAAACATGTACTGTGGCCAACCCACATGCCAACGAGGGCTGTCCACAAATTGAATTACCTCCTTAGCAAAAGTAGAAACCTTGTGTTTTCCTCACCTCAAGGCCATAAATTACACAGGAATAGATCGACACCGTAGCTGGGTTTTTTTATTTTTCATGTGGAAGCTCAAATACTTGGCATGACATGCATGTGTCTGACTATTATTAAACCGTGTCACCAGTGACTGAACCCGGATTCTTCCTTCTTTTGTTTATTTCACATTGGTCTCCAGTAAATCTCCAACAGCCGTCCAAATACCAGCCGACTGTCTGGAAACCTGTTGGACTACCTCCATCTGCCCAACCACTGCGCACACCGCCCCGAAGCCACAGACATACACAAGCAAACAGCAGTAGTTACACAACTCAAAACGTAGCCAGTTGACCTGATATGGTTGCTACGTGCTACAATATGCAGGGAGACTACATTTTATTTGCTCTACTTGGAAATATGTCCCATGTGCAATAACAATTCAGTGGAATCATTCTTGAGTGAAGTACTTGGAAATTCTACGTTTTGCGGGGAGAGTATGTTTAGGTGATTGGACTTATTTTGTTTTAACTCTATTATAGAAGTAACTTATATGACTGTTTAAAGATCCCCACCCATCCATACATGTTCTACAGCAATTGTTCCTCGTGAGCGTTGCGTGTGAGCACGAGTCTAACGCAGTCACAGGGCACATATATAGACAATTACATTTATGGAGAATTTTGAGCTCTCAGTGAATCCAACTTGCAAATTTGGGGAATTTGTGAGGAAGCCGGGGTACCTGGAGAAAATCCACGCAAGCACGTGGAAAACTGGAACAGGGAAGGCCAGAGCCGAGATTTGAAGTCTAAACCTTGGAACCGCGAGGCAGATGTGCTAACCACTTGTACAACTCAGCAAGTGTCTCAAGCAAATCCAGTACCTTATTTGTTGGAGTGTTTCAATTGCAAGCACACAATGTATACTAGAAGTTGATATGATAATTTTTCATGGTTTATGATTTACTTAAATTGAATGTTTGCAATTTCAGAAATGTGTTTCTAAATATATTAGATGGGTTTGAAGATAACTGATAAAAATTTGAGAGGAGTGAGAACAATGTAGCAGTGAATTGTGGCGATATAACAGAGGCGTGCCTTCCCTGCAGGCCTAAACATTAAAATATTAATTATGATATAGAAAGTATAGAATTTTTAACACAAGTACTCAAGTCATCACTGTGAAAAAATTCTAATAAAAGTTTAAATATCCTCCTTGGCACAGGATGAGAACGCTCAATGATCGTACTGTACTGGATATGCTGATGCTCACTTGTCTCCAGTTGAAGAGATGGTCATGTGTCAAACATTTATTTTCTCTTTTTCTTAAAAGCATTGCAGGAATGTTTTTACAGCTATGTCAACCTGTTTTGAATGTGCAGGTGCTGAAGTTTTATGTTACGCCGTTACTACGAACTAAACTATATGCACGAAGAGTATGTCGAAGCGCCGAAATCTGATCGGATTGACTCCAACATTTAAATTGAATAGCCTGCACTGTATTATTTGAAGGCTGTTAGCCATTAAACAGATGGACAGTTCTCCTAACACAAGTGATTGCAACAGATTATGTTTTACATAAAATAATATTTACTGGTTGTTTGGGTGCAGAACAATGACTTATCCATCGGGAGTTGTGAGGTTCTGGGATTGAAAATACAAACCAAAAGAGCCGATAGAATACAAACTAGTACAAACTGATACAACCCAACCTGCTGAGGGACAAATTCAAGTGTGCAGGGGTTGCCCATCACCAAAAAGATTGGATTGCGGACTACCTCACGAACCGACCAAACTGTGGTAGGAGGCGGGACTGCAAGCCTGACATGCTTCTTAGTAGCACCGGGGCCCCACAAGGAACTGTCCTGGGTCCTTTCATGTTCACCCTCCACCTTCATATCACTAGTGGAAAAAGTAATGAACGGACCACAATGTGGTAAGACGTGGAATTGCAAGTCTGACATGCTTCTCTGTGGAACCGGGGCCCCACAAGGAACTGTCCTGGGTCCTTTCATGTTCACCCTCCACCTTCATATCACTAGTGGAAAAAGTAATGAACAGACCACAATGTGGTAAGACGTGGAATTGCAAGTCTGACATGCTTCTCTGTGGAACCGGGGCCCCACAAGGAACTGTCCTGGGGCCTTTTGTGTTCACCCTCCGCCTTCATACCACTAGTGGAAAAAGTAATGAACGGACCACAATGTGGTAAGACGTGGAATTGCAAGTCTGACATGCTTCTCTGTGGAACCGGGGCCCCACAAGGAACTGTCCTGGGGCCTTTTGTGTTCACCCTCCCCCTTCATATCGGTAGTGAAAAAACGAATGAGCAAACAGACATTGACGTCGTACAAACATGACTGGAGTGACAAAAACAAGTTCTCTGCAGGAAAGGTTACAGTTGCCTCTCCCTGCTCAGAGGGATGAGGGCTTTCAGTGTTCAGGGAATACTCGTGAAGATTTATAACTCTGTGGCCGCAACATTTTTCTATGGAGTGGTCTGCTGGGCAGGCAGCACATCTGCTTGGGACAAAAGGAGCCTTAATGAGGACAAACAGTATATATATACTGGATGGATGGAATGTTAGGTTACTTGGGCAAAATGAAAACAAGTCCTCCATCCTGCCATTAATACTTATGTTTCATTCACCGGTTTATTGAGCTGAGGCGGTCCGAGAGTCCCTCAAGGGAAATCACCGCGTGTGCCAACATTCCTAATCAATAACTTAAGTGGCCTGTGTCTTTAATTATTTCACAGCATTGTTGACAGACATTTCACCCAAGTAATGACAAGTGGTCTGCATGCTGAATTAATCTCTGGCACGCACCAATTAGCTTCTCCGCGACGCAGACAGATGGCGGAAGCCTTGTGTCTGTTCACCATGAGACAATTTCATTGTTTTACGGTGACAAGCTTCCCCTTGTCATCAATACAAACTGTCTTCCTTTTAAAGCGATGACACTGGTTCGTTATGCATTGTAAGAATTAGAAACACACAATGAAAATAGGTGCATGATGTTGCGACGTACTGTCAATAAAATACATTTTCCATATACTGTATTAGACTAGGGTTGGGCAACTTCAACGCTGGAGGGGGGCTGCAATTTTTCATCAGTGCTACTGCGGTGCCACGTCGGACCATGCACTTCCTCACCAGATGTATGACAAAAATGTTCTTTTAAATTGAGACAAAATACAAAATATCTACTCTTAATATTCGGTGAATTTTCAGCAGTTGGTGTTCCAGTGCTCTAGAAATCGAGTCGAGTCTGTGTTTGTAGTTATACTCTTGTCTAAAAACTAAAGCAGTAACGTGTACTTTCTAATTTTTAAGCGCATGAGTTGATTCAGGACTTTTCTCTTTATTTCTTTGTATGGCCTTTTTTTTTTAATGCAAACATCTATACTTCTGAAGTACAGAGTGCCTATACTTTCACCACTTGCGGCTAGAGATGTTTTTTCTAAATTGTTGTTGTCGTGAAAGAGTGGGTGTTTTGTTTTTTAATCTCCACCCTCTCAGTTGAAAATGAGAGTGGGCTGCGTCAGGGGTGAAGACATTTTTGATGGAAAGGTCTGAAAATATCACGACAGAGGTTTGACTTTGGATCTACGTCACTTGGACGACCGGAATTTTGTCTCTTTGTTTTGACAGAAAGTTTTCCTTTTTCTCCTCTTCCACAACTATGGGGGCATCGTGGCGGACCGCAGCCTGCGCGCTTTTGCTGCTGCTGTGCGGGCTGGATTTCTTAGTGTTCACACACGCCGACCTAAGGCTCGAGGTTTGCCAGCCCATATCCATCCCGCTGTGCGCCGACCTTCCCTACAACATGACCATCATGCCGAACCTCCTGGGCCACAGCACCCAAGCGGACGCAGCTACGGATATGCGCCGCTTCGACCCCCTGTTGCAGGCCCGCTGCTCGGCGGATCTCAAATTCTTCCTGTGCAGCGTGTACGCACCCGTGTGCACTGTTTTGGAAGAGCCCATCCCCCCATGTCAGCCTCTGTGTGAGCACGCGCACCGAGAATGCGAAGCCAATATAACCGCGATAGGCCTGGAATGGCCGGAGAGGATTCGCTGCGAGAAGTTCCCGGTGGGCGGATTGTGCGTGGGCACTGTGGGCGCAGTCTAGCATACGCCGGAGCCTCCATTTTTTTCAGCTTCTGTCTCTTCTACACCATCGTCATCATTATGAACTGTTTGGACATGAACATAACGTACTTGATAATGATTCATCCATCGATATTCTCGACTAGGATTATGGTTGAACTGGAGCCTAACCCATCTTACTTTGGGAAGGAATCAGGATACACCCTGGACTGGTCACCAGCTGATGACAAGACAGATTGGGGGGAAAAAAAAATCAAATAAAATGCATTGTACACTAAAGTGAAAGTTAAACGACTTAAATGTTTAAACACATGCCAAAGATAACATGCAAATGCATGGACCTTCAAAGTTGAATACAACTGAACTGCACAGAGGCAGATTCTTTTATGTACCACGATAGCAGGGGTGTCAAACTCATTTTGTAGTTACCGTTTCACCTTGGAGGGCCGTTATGACTGAAACCAAATTTAAAAAAGGCAATTTATTCAACTATTGTTTAAGTTGCTGTACTGAGGGGTTGGGTTCCAAGAAAATGCTTACAAAAGGTGTCTTATTTATTACATTTGAAAATGTTAAATTTTGGTTGAGATTTTAGCAAGCATCATGAATGTTGACATGTTTGATTTGCTTTCGCGGGCCACATAATATGATGTGGCGTGCCAGATATGGGGCCCGAGCCTTGAGTTTGACACCTGTGCACTAGAGGGAGCCCTGGTGTCTGTCGTGGTACATGTGAGGGAACAACAACACTCTGAGATTCAAGGCGTAATCTTTTTGAAAATAAGTGAGTATTTTTTCATTTTAACAAAGAAATATTTTCCAAAGGGCGGCCCGGTGATCGAGTGGTTAGCGCGTCGACCTCACAGTGCGGAGGTCATGGGTTCGATCCCGGCTCCGGCCTCCCTGTGTGGAGTTTGCATGTTCTCCCCAGGCCTGCGTGGGTTTTCTCTGGGTACTCCGGTTTCCTCCCATATTCCAAAAACATGTATGGCAGGCTGATTGAACATTCCAAATTGTCCCTAGGTGTGAGTGTGAGCACGGATGGTTGTTCGTCTCTGTGTGGCCCGCGATCAGCTGGAAACCGGTTCAGGGTGTCCCCCCGCCTACTGCCCGAAATCAGCCGAGATAGGCTCCAGCACACTCCGCGACCCTTGTGAGGATCAGAAAATGGATGGATGGGTGGATGTTTTGAAAAAGGCGGCACATATTTTCAAGAGTGATTCATCATTTCACAAGAATAAAGATGTCACAAGTTGTACATTTTTGACCATAAGCTTTTTTTGGTGTTAGATTTACTGTAAATCATAACTTCACAAGAAGGACACATCATCATCATCAAATTATCTACATACAATATTATCTCCACTGATATCTCCTTCACTTCGCTTTGTAAAAGCATGACTTAATTCTTGTAATGTTGGGATTTGTATCAAAATATATGTATAACTTTTATGTTTAAAAAAAAGTTATTTTTCCCCCCTCATAATATTGGACTTGATTTTTGCATAAGTCAACGACTTAAATCATTTCATTTTTTTTTTTCCTTTTCAGTGTTGCCTTTTTGACCCAGAAAATTATCAAGGCATTTAAAACAATAACAAAAAAAGGAACTGATTGAATAGTTTAATGCGCAACAAAAAGACTGAAAAAAAGATTGGTTCTGCAGATTTGTATTTATTTGTTTTCATTTTAATGCTCCTAAACACAGTTGTGTGAATTATTGCCGTTCCATGCTCCAAAATGTAGTTGTCATGTAAAAATGAATGCCACCCCGCCCAAAAAACCAAACATGTTATGATCCCTTTTCTGTTGAAAACAGTCTCTTGGTTTGCTTTGGTGTATCTTTTTTTTTTGGAAACATTCTTAGCTTATTCTAGTGTCTATTATTGGAGATACTATTTTTACAGCATTTTATCTTATTATCCAACAGTGACAAAGATCACTTTGACATGTGTTTGCTCGTTTTATTTGCTCCACAGCAATTCGAGCTGTCATCGTAGACTCACGGTACCATTGATGTTGAAAATATTTACGTATGAAGAGCAAAACGATTCAAGCCTTTTGCAAAATGTGGCAGTGTTGTCAGTGGTTTGATTGAAGCGTGTTCAGCACTAAGCACGTATGTAGACCATATCTGACATAATTTGTGAGAGTTATGCCCCAGGAGGAATGTGCAACAATTTTGCTTCTGCTAGAGTGTGAGGCAGTTACAGTTCTTGGCCCTTACCTAATATTTTCTGCATGTGAACTCTAATCACCACCCTAAAAGTGTCTATGCATTTGAGTATCATCATTTTTGTCATCTGTTTGACACAGTTTGACACCTGCTTTTAGACCTACAGGGGATCCAGGAGCTGTATCTTGGGTTACAATCTTACAAGTATAAAGTTGTATTTAGCAAATGTACTTTTAAAAATGGGACTTTCTTTCCTTATTAAACTTTGACTTTAATGCAACAACGTTATTACTATATTTTGGAAAAATATGACGTTATTCTCATGTTATGTTCATTTCCAGTGAGGATGATGAGGGGATGGAAAATGTTTTACGAGGAATTGGGAAGGTTGATGACAATTGAAGTGTGAAAAGAGAAACCATCATTGGTTTTCTCATTTAGTCCAAGGAGAAATCACGTGTTGACAAACTATTGCTTTTGCGAGATGCCCAATCCAAATTGACCTTCTGGCCCATTTCAACTCAAGTTTACTTGTTGTTTGGAGGCTCGCTGACAGCGAGGAACTCCACTGACTTTTCTTTTTTTGGCTTGAGCGTCACCCCACTCTTTTCTCCCCCTGCCTCCCCGACCTCTTCTCTTCTTCCTTTCCTGTCCCCTCCCCCTATGCCGACCTACCCCCACATCCTTTCATCCCACTCAGGCAAGAAACCAAATGCAGCGAGGCCAACAAGAACTGCCTACACCACCACCCTCACATTTTGGCTGTGTGTGTGTGTGTGTGTGAGAGTGTGTGAATCGATTGTGTTGTAAATTCGACCTAGTGTTGGTGTTTGTTCTCACATTGGTTGTTGCTGGAGGTGTTGCGGGGGATAATGGGGGGCTTGCTTAGAACTTTAGACATTTGAAAGACTTTGCCATAGGCCTGAAAAATTGAGACAGATAGATAGATAGCACATTGGTTTCAGTTAAAAAGTAAACTTTTCCCACATTGATCGCACATGGCTTTTAGTTTTAAAAAAAACTTTTACTTCTAATGCCTGTCACTTTTTGTTGAGAACTTGGCATGAGTCGTGGTTGCGATTATTTCAGTAAAATCTCTGGTGTAATTTAATTACTGTAGCATATTTTCCTCCGACGAGGAGTAAACGGCCAATCAGCGACGAGTCCAGTAGGAAAACAAGCGCCGCGATTGGCTGAGACACCAAAGTCGGTTTCCAGGCGCCCCGCGGTCGACTGAGGAGGGGGAGGGGGTTCTTGTGAATGGAGGGGTGCCTTGAAACCGACCGCAGTGAGGAGAACGAGCGAGCCTGCGGACTCCCAACCGCCTGGAGAAGCCGACACTCAGGCGAGTCGAGCCACAAAAGATAGCAATTTAGGACTCTTTTCCTTCGCGTTTTTTTTCCACCAAAGCAACAACCGAGTGTTGAACTCAGCCCGAGAGCTTTGATTCCCGTCGTTTTTGCTTTTTTCGAATAGTGCAGGACGTGTTTATTCCCCCCCTCTCACCGGAGAAGTGAGAGTGGGCTGCTTGGAGTCACTTACAAAGACCATCAAGAAGTCATGACACGACGGAGATTTTATTTGGATGAAACTGTATGAACTAAGCCCGGATTCGACCGTGGGTGGACCCGTTCGAGATACACGGACTACCAGCGACGCGCGCGGACGTTACGTGCAGATTTGCGACGCTGTTTTGGTCCCTTTTTGAGTCGCCCTACTTGGATCAAAGTTTTTCCTTCCCTCCCTCCCCCTCGTCCTCCTCCTCCTCCTCATCCTCCTCAACTATGGCGGCGGCCGGGTCCACCGCTGGCTCCGTGCTTGTGCGGATCATGTGGCTGCTGTGCGGCTTGTCCTTCTCACCCTCTTCTGCTCAACACTACAACAGCGAGAGCGGAATATCCATCCCGGAGCATGGATTTTGCCAGCCCATTTCCATACCGCTGTGTACCGACATCGCCTACAACCAGACCATCATGCCGAACCTCCTGGGCCACACCAACCAAGAAGACGCGGGGCTGGAGGTGCACCAGTTCTACCCCCTGGTGAAGGTCCAATGCTCGGCCGATTTAAAATTCTTCCTGTGCTCGATGTACGCTCCTGTGTGCACGGTTCTGGAGCAAGCCATCCCTCCTTGCCGGTCGCTCTGCGAGCGCGCACGTCAAGGGTGCGAAGCCCTTATGAACAAATTCGGTTTCCAGTGGCCCGAGAGACTTCGCTGCGAAGCGTTCCCGGTCCACGGGGCCGGTGAGATCTGCGTGGGGCAGAACACGTCGGAGCCCAGCAGCCCGGGCTCCTCGTCTTCCCCGTACGCTCCCGAACTGGTGACCCTTCCCCCCAGCCTGAGCCGACCCAAGCCTCCGCCGCACAACCAGTACCCGGAGTTCTCATGCCCGCTGCAGCTGGATGTTCCGTCCTACCTGGGCTACAAATTCATGGGGGTCAAAGACTGCGGGGCGCCCTGTGAACCCACCAAGCCCACCGGGATCATGTACTTCCGGGAGGACGAAGTGAAATTTGGCCGGCTCTGGGTGGGCATCTGGTCCATCCTGTGCTGCGTGAGCACTCTGTTCACGGTGCTCACTTACCTGGTGGACATGAGGCGCTTTCGCTACCCCGAGCGACCCATCATCTTCCTATCTGGTTGTTACTTCATGGTGGCCGTGGCCTACGCAGCAGGCTTCTTCCTGGAGGACAGGGTGGTGTGCGTGGATAAATTCAAGGAGGACGGTTACAGGACAGTGGCCCAGGGGACCAAAAAGGAGGGCTGTACCATCCTCTTCATGGTCTTGTACTTTTTCGGGATGGCCAGCTCCATCTGGTGGGTCATCCTGTCCCTCACGTGGTTCCTGTCAGCCGGCATGAAATGGGGCCACGAGGCCATCGAAGCCAACTCACAGTATTTCCACCTGGCCGCGTGGGCCGTGCCCGCCATCAAGACCATCACCATCCTGGCCATGGGCCAGGTGGACGGCGACGTGCTGACCGGCGTGTGTTTCGTGGGCATCTTTAACGTGGACGCCCTCCGGGGCTTCGTCCTGGCCCCGCTCTTCGTCTACCTGTTCATCGGCACTTCCTTCCTGCTGGCCGGCTTCGTGTCCCTTTTCCGGATCCGCACCATCATGAAGCACGACGGCACCAAGACGGAGAAGCTGGAGAAGCTGATGGTGCGCATCGGCGTGTTCAGCGTGCTCTACACGGTCCCGGCCACCATCGTCATCGCCTGCTATTTCTACGAGCAGGCCTTCCGAGAGCACTGGGAGCGCACCTGGCACATGCAGACCTGCAAGCGCTTTGCCGTGCCCTGCCCGCTCCACAACTTTGCCCCCATGACGCCCGACTTCACCGTTTTCATGATCAAGTACCTGATGACCATGATCGTCGGGATCACCTCAGGTTTCTGGGTCTGGTCCGGCAAGACCTTGCAGTCGTGGAGGAGGTTCTACAAGCGCCTTAGCAACGGTAACCACGGAGAGACCACGGTGTGAAGTGGAAACAAGGTACAAAACTACAAAAATAGAGAAATGAGGTCGGATAGCTTTCAATTTTTCTACGATTTTGGACTTATTTTTCTATTTGTGACAACCTCGCAAGCCCACAGACAGAACTTTTTCTCTATATTCGATATTAAATGGAAGAATCTGCAGTTTTCTTTTAAATGGTCCCTGAACTCTTGTTTTTTTTTTTTTTTGTTGTACTTTTGGATCTTAAACACATAAGCTCTCTGTCATTAACACCGGACTTGAAGTCATCCTTACTTAGTCACTCACTACACCATTATTGCGTTTTCTTCCATGCTGAATGTACGTTGTGTGTCCGCTCACACGGTGGCCAAACATGATGGAATGAGACTGATGGGCCTAAACAAAGTGCCAAGTGCAGCCAAAAGGTCCAAAGACTGTGAACGCGTTCCGTAGGCATACCTGGGCTCGACTTTTTAAGTTACTCTGCTTTTAGACTGAAATGCTTTAAATTGTCTGTTAGATTTTATTCAAAACAAAACAAACAAAAAAGGAGCAGCAGCCCCTCACGTTGTTGCCAAATGGCTACGCACAATTCTCAGTAAAAAACCTTTGCCTTTTTTTTTTTTTTCTCCCGCATTGAATGTTCACTCCGAAGGCGAATGAAGTTACTGTTTGTGGTAGTTTGCACAAAGTTTTTTTTTAAGTGTTGAAATAAGTGACTGTTAGACTACAAAAGGCTTGTTCGCTTTAGATGTAATTGTGGCAACTCAATTCCCGATTTCTTTGGACCCGAGACGTGAGAGCCACATTTGGTCTGTTACTGCCATTCTGCCCCCCGTCCCCACCTTCCCCCCTCCTCCTCAACCCCAACTGTTCAATGCAGTCCGAGCGCTCCTCACCGCTCTTGAACTATTCTCGCATCTACAGTATAAACCTTTTTTTTACGAGATGTGATGTTTTTGTGCCCCGTTTCATTATGAACTCATCAGCACCATGAAATGGCCGCATTTCCCTTTCAAGACTTTTGGAGACCACACACACACATGGGCCTTAGCCCCGGTCTGTGTGTGTGGTCCCTTACATTGGTGGACCCCCGATCAGAAAGACTGTTAATAGGTTTCTTCTGTGGGAGTGTATATGGTGCTTGAGAACTTTTGAATGTTTATTCTTGCTTAGATAAAGACGATTGTTCACACTTTAAGCCTGCCATTCTTTACTTTTGTTACATTTAGACGTGTTTAAATCTGTACGGGGGGGAGGGAGGGAGGATATATATATATAAAAATATATTTTTGAAGTTGTTCCACATCCAGACTGACCTTTCCATACAGGACGAGGGCGCATGCGCTTTATGATCCGCCAGCGTGTGCCAAACAGAAGCCATGTTTCTGTTCTTGATCCGAAATATCCGAAAAAGCAACATGTGATTTTAAAAGGAAGGTCGCTAGTGTTTGAGTGTGGAGACATACCTCACTGTGTTTAGCAGCCGGGCAGTTGTCACTCGTATGCATGTGTAAGTGTGCTTCCATTTGCATGACCTCGAAATGTTTACCGGTTCATAATGTTTTTACTTATGGACGTGAACCAAGTGTCTTCAGAAAATAACTCCACCCATATGTGTTTTATAGGCAAGTACTGCTCGAACATGGACTCCGAGTAATTTAAAAAAATATGTATTGTATATTGGAGACACAATACAACTTTCAGGTAGGCATTGAAAATGATTCAATCCTGAGTAACAGCTCTTCGGAATAGGGCTTAAAATTACAAGTCTGTAGAAGAACCCTGATGTTGCAACATCATTTTTTTTGGGAGGGGGGGTCATGTTGCACAATTTTGTATGTGTAAATAACGCACAGATAGTGTTTAAGATGGACGGAGAATTAGGGGGGGGGGGGTTCCTTTTTTTTTGTCCATCGCACAAACTATATTGTCAACACTAGACCGCACATAATCCAAGAATACAGTTCATACTCATTTTGGTAGTGACATCCTAACAGTTCATGTTAAAGAAATCCCCATATGAATGTGGAAGGGAGGCAGTGTGAGTGATGCAAGATTTGCCCCTTTTTTTTTGGTATCGATTCAGATTTATGCATGTATGTATGTGCGTGTGTGTGTGTGTGTGTGTGCGCATTGGAGCATTATGCAAATTAGCCATTTAACAGCCCCAACTTCTTATATTGTATTTATGGGGATGCTCATCTGTCTCTTTTTTTTGTTTGTTTTTTTAAAAGCCTGTGTCTGTACAGTCTGAATTAAAGTGATAAGGTTTGTAAAGTTGTCGCGTGGCCTTGGTGGTTTTGTGCAAGAATTTGACGCATTACTGACGGTTCACCCGTTCCGTATCGGGTTGCGCCCAAGTTGTTTTGTCAATAAGCGCTTGCATTTCTTCACAGCGACCATTTTACTCTCGAAGCATTTCAGGCAAAACAGTCCTGTCCGAGACACATGACCTATTAGATATCAGCAGTGACACAGAGACTACATTGTGAGCCAGCTTAACAGAAAATGTCGCCAGATTGTGAACAACTCTTAACGGTTCGCGTTGCTGCTGCTGCGGCTGACAAATCTTCTCTTTTAACTCATGAACTGATTCCATTTTCCACCATTTTATGTGGTCTGTAAACTCCAAAATGCCTGACGCAATGTGTGCTCTTTTTTCAAACGCGCCAATTTAAGTGATAAATCATTTTAATTGTGACACAGACATCTTTGCTCATCTCTTGAAGTACTTACTCGTTCAAATATACAGTGACTATTAAAAGGCCATGCACGCCTATTCGAATGGCGGATTTGTGTAATAAAAAAAAATTGCATGAAAATTTTTTTCACCCTTGTGGTGTATAACCTGTTCCAACTCAATTGAATGTACCGGTATTTTATTTTTTACGTATTTTTGAGAAGTAAAATTACTGAAATGATGTAATTGCGCAAGTGTGCACACGTCATAACTGGAACGTGGCTGTGTTCAGAATTCCATTAAAACTCATGATAAATGGGAGTTTGCACACACTTTCCACGATTTAGAGTGCCTCTGACTAAAAGCAAATATAGTTCAGCTGTTCTTGTAGGCTTTTTCCGACTAGTTTTTTTTTGTTGCTCTTTTACAGAAGCCTCAAACTTTTGTGCTTAACATTATTTCGGACTTTCCATTATCTGTCCAACTTTTCTAAAGCTTCAGTTCTCGCGGAACCAAAATTGAATTAAACCATGATGCTGCCACCAACATGCTTTATGGTCGCTGTGGGGCACTTTTGGCAATGAGCACCCTTTGCATTTATGGCCAAATGGTTAAACCTTGTTTTCATTGGACGATGGAAAGGTCTCCTCCACACGATTGGGGAAATGTATTATGGGCTGATAAAAATGAAGGTGTTATCGGACCATAACGCATACTTTTTTATTTGTTGCTGTAATTCCAAAAGGTGTGTTTGGTGCAAACAACATTACTCGCCAAAACAACTCCATACCTGCAAGTGAAGTGTGACGGTGGCAGCATCGTGCTCTGGGCTTGCTTTTCTTCAGCTGGAACTGTCAAAGCGAAGAGAATTATCAACAGTTAATAGCAGTCAGTGTCAGTACAAAACCTTCAGGCTTCTTTTCAAAAGCAAAAACATGTCAGGGGAAAGCCTTCTAGAACCACCGAACTAGATCAGAGGTACTTTAAATGGTGGCGGGTGTGAGCTGAGTTTCATTTAACATGAGGTTGGATGTTACAGTATTGGTTAAATATGACCACAGACACATCAGCTCCCACTTGTAAGAGGGTTTGCATCCTTGTGCAACTTATTTCAGTTGTTCATTTTTATTTCCCCTTTTTAAAAGGATTTTTACAAAACCAATCGAGCTCCGCGAGTATTTTTAGCCACTCTATATGACATAATACAACAAATTTTATACCTAAAAATTCTAATCACATTATTTTCAGCACATCTTTTTATTTGTACTACGTCATCATGTCCATGTAGGCAAAAGTGCATTTGCAAAAAACAAGTATTTTTAGGAGTAACACGAATTTAGCGTCTCAGTGTGTAAAAATGCTTTGATTGACCTAAAACCAGAAGGTATTATTCTATTATTAACCAGGATATAATCTGTAGAGCAGCTTTCGGTTCATGACAGCTCTGATATCCCACTTTGTGAAATTCCGAATGGCACACACAGAACTGGTTTGAGCAGTGTCATAAGAATATGTTGTCACATGGCACAAGGAAGCACGCTCAGTTACTGCTCTACCTGTAATTTCACTCTTTTAGATTCATTGCCTGGAAGTGTTTTCATTCACTGAACTGTAATTAATAAATATGACTCAGTTACAGTCACACATATTTTCATTTGATTCTCTTATATTTATGGCCTATAAGTGTTTTTCATACTATCAAATATCGACTGAAATTATGAATTTACTTTGTCGGCTCCCACAGTGATTCATGGAAAATGCCCCATTAGGTGTTTCCCTCAGTTATCGTGAGCATTTTCCGCCTTTTGTGCAATTCACATTACCAAAACTATGGGAACAAGCAAACAAGTAAAAGGAATCTCAAACAAACAAGAAAACAAAGCAAGGAATTGCAAAAAAAAAAACAACAACAATCAAACAAAACAACAAAAAAAGCATCACAAACAAAAAGTAAGCAATAAACCAATGAATGAGTTTGTACAACATAGATGAAGACATGTTCATGACATATTTGAAAAAGCGTGGTTAAGTTAGTAATAGGAGGAAGACCAAGATGGCGCCTAAATAAAACTCGTACTTATTGACAGAAAGTATTGATAATATTCACTTCGTCCTAATACAAGGTCATTCCATTCAAAACGTCATTCCTAAATCTAAGAAAGATTTGCTGTTATTTATTTATTCTATGTATTAGTTTTACATTTTAAAATATGTTTTTGCTTAATATGATGTCTGATTTGTATTATTGTTTTCATACGCGGTGCTTCTGTTTAAAAAAAAAAAAGATCACCAAAAAACGTTAAATAGCGTATACAGTATTTACGAAACACTTCCGGTTTGTGCTCTCATTGTGAAACTGAATTGGGACCACTTCTGGTACCTGATTTAGCAACAACTTTACGATCTCTTCCTGGTCACGTGGGTGCCTGGAAAACGCTGCCCTAAAACACTCGTAACCAAACTTTTTGGTGGAACCGACTATGGCCAGTCAGACACTTCAATAAGAATGACATATTTTACTGATCAACGCACACGGCAAAACGAACTCACAACACTGTGCACACACAAGTTTCTTCTCTTATACATAAAGTGTTTGATCTTAAACATCGAAGCCTCTTGTTTGGCCGTATCTTCACGTTTGACTTTTGCTACAATCCTGCCGTACACGACTCACAAATGCAAATAGGTGGCTGGAGACGTGCGTGTTCACATCCAGACCGCAATTGAACGCCAGTACCACTAATATTCCCCATTCAGTTGCAATTTTGTTGACCGGGCCATCGCCGGCGTTTACTTATTTTGTGTTTCGGAGAAGGGGAGCGTGGTTGCATATTATGGGAAAGTACCCAATGGAACAATTGAAAGCGTACTTACAGCACGCCGACCAGACTCCATCGGGTTATCCGTCTGCTGCACCTGTAGAATGCTAGCGCCCTCTTGTGGTCTGAATGTACAGCTCCGGCCACACACAAGGCACGCATTTGTGAGTCGTCAATCAAAAGTCACGCGTGAGGAGGATACTGTAGCCAGCCAAGAGGCTCGGCGTTTACAGATCACACGCTGACAGATTTATGGACGTGCATTTCCGCATACAAATCAATGTACAGTACACATTTTTGCAAAATAATATGACACATTTGTAACATCAGTCACGCATTTGTACATTCTACCAAATTGCAGGCTCCTCGAGCCACGGTGTGGCACGGTGCATGCTGAAGTCACGTGAACTCAATTTTCACACGAACATTATTCAAAGTATGCAAATTAGTAACCGCTGTAAAGGTTAACTTGCTAAGGACTTTGTAGCCTTTTCTATAATGATAAACCTAAACTAAAATGAAAAAGTGGTGTTCCAGGGGCAAGTTATTTACAGATTGCTCCAAAACGGATTGATATGATTGAAAATGAGTACTGGACCAGTTTTATTTTACTTTACTAAAAAAATACAAAATGTGACTTTTTTTTTGTGAAAACTGGACCACAATAAGGGTATAGGTTTTTCAAATAGCCAGCCACTCACTACCTTGAGCAAACAACAGTTATTGGATTAGATTTAGGGTGAGATGACTTTAATTTTATGTACCTAATGAAGATGAAAATAACGTGTACGTTTTATTGCAGGTTTACAGAGTTTTAACATGAGGAACTTTGGTCATCGATTTGACTTCTTTAAATATTTTTACACTTAAATGCATGTAAACCTAGAAAGACAAATAATAGCTCGTTGTAACACTTCGGACGCAATGTCCTTAATAGACATTGTTCTCTTTCTGCTTGAAGTATCTGGATTGATTTGAAATTTTGCAGCAACACAAACCGGTATTTTCATTCGTTAGGAGTTGAAATCTGACTGAGATGGTGAAACTCCATGCAACCTCAGAGGTAAAACCTGCCCAATCCTCGAAATGGGTCTTCTCCTAACACAGGCTTTAGCAGAAATATTCGGTTTGGTCTAGCAACAGCATTACAAAGACAAGAAAAAAACCCAAAGATATTTCCATCAGGTAGGATTCATTTTTATAAGAGTTGCTTTCATGAGATTCTTGCAATAAAAAGCCCCTTTTTTCACCGCAGAAACCTTTGCACGCCTCAGGAAGGTTGAGGCCATACATAAAGGTAAAAGATGTACATTGTCAGGTAAATCCACCACAGCAATCCTGCTGTCCTCAAAACTAAAAGTGCAGCTGACAAACATCAAAACAATCGGTCAAGTATTTAGCGTTTTATGGGCATCAAGCTTTTTCTTCCCCATACACGTTCACTAAAGAGCAAAAGCTTCACGTTGCTTGCGGGTGGCTGGCAACCAGTTCAGGGTGTCCCCCCCGCCTACTGTCCGAAGACAGCTGGGATAGGCTCCAGCATGCCTGCCACCATAATGGATGGATGGAGGTCAATCCGTGTGTATCAAGCTGAAAATATGCAGTGGTCAACTGTAATATAAAAACAAAAATGTTTGGGAATTGTCGTTTACTGATCTTTTTTACTGTGCCCTCAACAAATATTGAAAAATTCAGTTTAAATACATAAAAAAACTTTAAACGAATA
The DNA here is from genome assembly GCA_026261675.1 of Hippocampus mohnikei. Lineage (NCBI taxonomy): Eukaryota > Metazoa > Chordata > Actinopteri > Syngnathiformes > Syngnathidae > Hippocampus > Hippocampus mohnikei. The sequence continues at coordinate 7,686,815 of JAKGUB010000106.1, read as the reverse complement.
AAAATGAAAGAAAATCGAAGCATTTTTGAAAAATAACTAACAAACACAATTTCTGAACTGATTAAAAAAGCTAAGCCAAAAGGAATTAAATAATAATTCCAAAGCTATTTTTTTTTAGAATCTGTTTTACTATACGTGCAACTCACATCAATGTTTTCTTTCTTTCTTTTCCATTGCTATTTGCATATTTCACCTCAGTAAATTAACCCCCACATTTGACAGCTTTTCCATCCGTTGATATTTCAACATTTTGTCCACAAAGAGAAAAAAAAACCTTTTCACACTCAGTTGCACATCAATTCATTTGAGAAATATTTGCTCTCTTATTACGTCTTCAACATCACGTTCTTCAAACTGTTTTGTCTTTGCTTGTAGTATCTGTCTTGATTTGACATTTGCCGCAACTACATCTGCTATTTTTATTCTTTGGGATATGAAAGGTGGCGGAGAGAGATGGTGAAACTCTACGCAACCTCTGAGGTAAAACCTGCACACCCCCCCCCCCCCCTCCTCTGAATTCGTTTCTTTTCCTAACACCAGGCTTTAGCAGTAATACATGGCCCGGTGGACGAATAGCTGTCGAAACATAAAAAAAGCTGACATTTCCAATCACATTTCGTTAATTTTCAAGAGAGCTATTTTAACCCCATTCAGGGACAGCGGTTACAACAGAGGACGCCTTATCATGTGATCGGGTTATCACGGTTGGTGCATGAAAGGGTTAATGAGATTCTCGCAAGAAAAAGACCCTTTTCTTCCACATTCGCTTGCAGGCTTCTCTTATCTTGGGAAGTTTGAAGCCATACATGAAGGGGGTGATGATTGGCTGGCAAACCAGCAGATACATTGAAAGAAAAATCCGGACCTTGTCTGAGAAATGACGCGCATCAGTCCAGCTGTCAAAAAAGACAAAAGCGCAGCCGACCAACAAGTTGGACACGGAAACAATCTGAGGCGTGCAGGTCGTGATCGCTTTCTGCTTATTCTCTTTGGAGGTATCAAAACAAACGAGCAGGATCTTGACGTACGACACCGCGATCAGCCCGACCGGGAAGACATTGGTCAGGAAGGTAAACATGTCAATGATGCTATTGACCTTGGAAACGGAACACGCAAGTTTAGCGACTAATTGATGGTCACAAAACACTTTGTCGATGACGTTTCCACACAATTTCAAATTGACGACAAGGACGACGGTGAGCAGGCAATTGGCGCACGAAAACATCCAGATCAGTGGCACGACGACGCCCACCCTCCCCGCACTCATGATGCTGCTGTAGTGTAAGGGCTTGCAGATGGAGACGTAGCGATCATAAGCCATGACTGCCAAACTGCAAAACTCCACAGAGGCGGAAGTGTACATCCAACCCATCTGTAGAAAGCACCAGGAAAGGGGCACCTGATGTGCGTCTGAGAACATCTGTGAGAGCATGAGAGGATACAGAGACGCGCTGCCGCTTATCTCGTTCACCAGTAAGTTGCACAGTAACATGTACATCGGCTCGTGAAGCCTCCTGTCCGCAAATATGACCGCAATGAGCAGAGTGTTGGCCGCGCAGATCGAACAGTACCACAGCAGCAATATGAAGAAATACAAGTACTTCAACTGTCCCATGCCACTGTAGGCAACCAGCACGAAGTACTCAATCTCACTCGAGTTCTCCATTTCTTCAGCGCATTGCTCCGATGAGGCAAAGTAGCGCAGCGGCGATAGTAGCTGGACTCACACAAATACCGGTATTTAGAAATCAATGCAAACGCATAAACAGACATTCAGGCACGAGGAAGATTAATGACAGGCACCTGAGAAATGCAAAAACGTCATGAAAATGGTTAAAGAGGGCAGGCAGATGTTCAACATCGCTTTCGTTTCGTCACATTCACTACTGCTGGTTGAATGTCCTGGATGCTCTGAAAGAAAAAAACATCGTCAATCACATACTGCAGGAAATAGACATTATGTGTGCTGTGTGTGTGTGTGTGATGGCGCACCTTGCAAGGGTCAAGTTGAACTCATGGTGGCTCCTGAATTGCTCCTCCCAGTCAACCGGAGAATGTCTTTCGCTCCATTTATACATGAGGTTCAGTGAGGCAGGTCACATGACTGGCTCAACAAGTCTATGACACGTCGCATTTTCGAAAAAACGTCCTTGATTTTATTCTTTCATTTATGCAAGTATTGTTCCTGTAAATATCAAAGTCTACACACCCCTGTTTGAATTCCAGGTGACTGTACAACACAGCAAATCACCTCAGACCTGTGCCGTAAAATGTGACTGAAAATGTCTGAAAAAACCTACTTGAACATCTGACCTTGACTTAGGATGAATCAGATGCATTTGAAACGTTGGCTGAGTCAGAATATGACGGGTTCATTTTGAACACAACCACATCACCATTTATGAGGCAAGTGTGCGCACTTGAGCAACCACATTATCGCAATTGTTTATTTTTTTGCTCCCCTCTTTAAATTGTTTTTTTTTTTTTTGCTGATGGAGAACAGACATATCGACACCAGCTCCAAAAAAGCTGGAATCGCAGGTTCCCCAGGCTGTGCCACAATGATTTGGGAGCAGATCCCGCTTTCCAGAAGGGAGAAGAAAGACCAGAATGTGGCATATCTCAAACTGGCGAATTTGATCATTTTATGCTGCAAAAAATTTGCACTGGCCGGTAACAAATTAAATTGATCCAATTGGGGCAACTCAACAGTTGAGTGGATGAAAGGCTTGGCCGACTTACAGATTCCATTCCTACTTTTTGGACCAGCCTGGACACAGTCAGGGAAGGCCCTACAGGGCCTGCCTCTTCGACACGGTAACCGACAAAACCAATCTTGAACAACTTTCAGAAGCCCTGGGAAACATCAACGACAGCAACTACCAGGAAAGTAGACAGAGTGCTGTTATAATCTCACTTTTTACTCAAGGCAGCTTGAGTTATACAGTATAGCAGTGTTGCATGCACAAGGTAGATCAATGTGCTTCACATAGTTGAAAATATAACATTTGAAGACAAGCCAGGGAAATAAGATCTGCAAGCCAATTCTGGAGTGTTATGTGCTACCCAATATCAGAATGCTTGGACTCAGTATCATGCCCTTGGTTGTCCATGAAGACAACCCCCGCCCCAAGAACAACTAAAAACACTCAAGAATGGCTGAGAACATTGGAGATCTCTGAAGTGGCCTCTATGAGCCCTGATCTAAAGCCTATTGAACATCTTTGGAAGGAAATGAGACACGCCACCGACAAAACCTGAGAAGTCACTCTGCTTGACCAAAATACTTGCCTCGAAAGGCTGTGGAATATCGAGCATTTTCATCAAATTAAAAAAAGCTGTTCTGCTACAATTGAAAAAGCGATGCACCGTTTTTATTGGTGAATTTATTTAAGTGATTTCAATTTCTCATGAAGTTATTTTAAGAAGCCGTATAGGTTAGCAAAGACTACAAGGCTGTTTAGATGATTCAGTGTCCCCAGATGGAAGATCGGTCAGGGACAGGAAGTTTGTTGACATTATGAAACTAATTTAGTCTAATTGCAGCTCGGTGGCAAATACAAATACTCTTTGTATAAACATCAACAGCCACAGAGTGACTCTGTTATGCTCCATTAAAAAAAATCTGACACAAGTCATAAAACTGAATCTTCAATGATGACACAACACCTGAGACAAAGTATTGCATCATTTGATTACGATCACGCGAAAAACAACGTTCAGTATGGCTCCTCTGTTTGTTTGGTATGGTGCTTACTTGTCCCACACGTCCTTTAATGACAAGTTATTTTTCTCCAAAAAGAAACAGACCAAAACAAGAGCAGATGAGACAAACATGTTTTCCCCGGTATTGATTAGACATATGATTAGCTGACGTAATTCCCATTTGTTATGATGCCGTGACGCACGAGGCAGCAACAGACACGGCGTAAACACGATGATTAAACCTCCGAGTCATGCGTCCACTATCCCCAGGACATCAATCTACTGTCAGTACGTGGCGCTGGGACTCCACACTCCCTAGTGGTCGGGAGACTTCGCCACACAAACATGTGTCCGCGGTCCCTCCACACGTCAGAGTAGCAATAGAGGAGTCCAGAAAAAAACAAAAACAGGACAATAGCTCTCCCCTCGAAAAGGATTGTTTTAACTATATATTCAAATCATTTGGGTTTGACATTAAAAGATGACCATGAGACATGAGATATAAATATTTCAGTTTTTATTTCCAGGTCTTTACATCTGGATCAGACACGCAATTTAGAAGCTAGCGTTGTTTGTAACAGACAAAAACAGTTTGAGGTAAACAAAAGGACTCCAAAGGATGGATATAAAACCCAAATCCGCATTCACTATTCATGTTCACGAAAACAAGCAAGCACCGAATGAACTGGAATCAGACTTCTTGTACGTTTTCTGAGTGGTTTTTCCACAATTCAACAAGTGAAAAGTCCATTTTAATCAAATGGTAAATGGAGTGCACTTGCCGTCATATCCTGACCAACGATAGAATCCAGAGTGTTTTAATCCAGTATATGCATCTGCATTATGTCGTAGCGGCTTTCTAGCGCTAAGCTAACCTGTCATTTCACAGCCGCTGACAGCGAGTGATGAATGTGACGGATCAATTGTGCCGATTCGTGCTGACAGGGTCAGCAGGGGGTGGTACACCTGTCCCATCCATGCTCGGTGACTGCCCAACAGCCTTTCTATGTGTCCCTACTGTATTACAATGGCGGCCAAATATCGAAATGACATCATATTAATCGGTGAAAAAAAGGGTGAGTATCAGTGGACTTTTTTCTTCGTCAGTGAGGAGCATTTCCACATGCTGATAGTTCTTGGGGTTGAAGCGCAGATCACAAAGTCATCATAATAATGAGCTCTTTTGGTGTATTTGACGCAGCGCAAAGGTCGAGGTTCGATCCCCGCTCTGGCCTTCCTGTGTGTAGTTTGCATGTTCTCCCGGTGCCTGCGTGGGTTTTCTCCGGGTACTCCGGTTCTCTCCCACATTCCGAAAACAGGCATGGGAAGTTAATGGAACACTCTAAATTGTCCCGAGGTGTGAGTGTGAGGTGGATGGTTGTTCATCTGTGTGCCCTGCGATTGGCTGGCAACTGGTTCAGGGTGTCCCCCGCCTACTGCCCGAAGACGGCTGGGATAGGCTCCAGCACCCTCCGAGACCCTTGTGAGGATAAAGCAAATCGCAAAATGAATGGATGGATGGATTTATTAAAAAGTGAAGGCTCCTTCAAAGTCACTTCAAGATGAGGCGCGCACACGACACTGGTGATGCCTTCTGGATCCACGACTTAAGTTATAAAAAGTGTGACATGTTTCAATATGGATCTCATTCAAACTCCACGATCTGGAAATTAGGGCTACCCACAGATTTCACTGAATCACGTCTTTGTTGGTTGCACACATATTGCCATGTTAAGCATGATGGGTGTGTTAGAAGCCGAGATGGGAGAATCACCAGATTTTGAAAGCAGGAAGTGACTTTAGCACAAACGGGAGAAAATCCCTCATAGTGTACAAAAGCACGTTGAAAGACTTCAACTGGAACGGAATATTCATTTTCCAGTCCTCATGCGCACCGGCCGGCGCACCTCTTCTGTACACCCCTGGTCATGCTGCTAGAAACGCATATTGATCAAGCTCCCACACTTTTCTTTTCAGGACGTTAACTCCAAACAAATGCAAACAGCAACACGTGTGAGCTTGCTGACAGGGCGGACAGTGACAGGGTTGACATTATTGGCTAACGTTAGCGTTTAATGAGCACACGGTGGACCTTTAGTGGGCAACCTGATTAGGTTAACATAAGCTACCTGTACTGTTTAACAAATTTAGAGCACTTTTTGTAATTTTGGAAAAGTTTTGTGTGTGTGTGTACACACACACACACACACACACACAAATTGATACTTCAAAATGACAGTGTGGATTTGTTAAATTTGACACCATCCAACAAGACAAGATGAAAATTATGCTGCGTCAGTGTTAATATTTATACTGCATTTATCAAGCGTTCCGAGCTCCACCGAAAAAAGACAACAGCATGTTTTGTAAGAGTAAACATCAATTTATAGGACACTTGCATTATTGTTTTTTTTATGATAGCCAAAATAGATTCGACATGATGAAAAAAAAAAAGACCTGTTTTATCGAACAGCTGATTTGTGGACAATGAATTCATGTGAATTTGCTTAGTCAAAGCTATGTGGCTAGCTCTACTGAGATGGGACACAAGTGAAACTGACAGTCAGTATCGAGATTTTTGGTTTAAAAAAAAATAAAGTATCTTAAAAAGTAGCACACTTTTGGATACTAAACCATGAAATAACATTTTCTTTCATAAACAAGGGTAGCTGTAATTCCCTGGCGACGGAGTACAGTACACCGCTCTTTTCTGATTGGAGCATCGTGGTGCTCGGCAAAAGGATAAAAAGAAGCGTCCAGGTTGACCATCGTCATCCTCAGCATCCGAAACCACGTAAGGAAGGGAGGAGCAGAGTGGAGGAGAAGAGGAGGAAACAGGCCAGGGGAGTCGATGCAACCAATGGATCAAGGATGACGAATGCAACCGCGCTTACCTTTTTTCACTTGGCAGGGTTGAGTCACATGACACAGAGGCTCCGATTGTTTCTGTTCGCCGTTACCTTGTTGTGTTACGCTGCCATTTTGCTGGTCAACGGTGTTCTTATTGTTACCATCATACTGGAGAAAAAACTGCACGAACCGATGTATATCTTTTTATGCAATTTATGCGTTAATGGCCTGTATGGGACGATTGTCTTTTTCCCCAAATTCCTTCACGATCTGTTGTCCACGAGCCACATTATATCTTATTTTGGCTGTATGATGCAGATCTTTGTCATCTATTCTTACGCGGCATCTGAAATTGCCATTTTAGCAGTGATGGCTTACGACCGCTACGTGGCCATATCCCGACCGCTGGAGTATCAGTCCATTATGACCAAATGCAGGGTGTTGTTGTTGGTGTCCTTTTCCAGACTCATGCCAGCGTTCTGCCAGGCCATCGTGATGATCATGAGCTCCCAACTGGAACTGTGCGGTTACCACATCAACAAAGTCTACTGCGAGAACTGGTCCCTCCTTCAACTCTCCTGCAATCCGACAACTTCCAACAGCATTGTCGGATTTGTGAATATTGTATTTTACTTTGGGCACGATCTTTTTATCATGTGCTCTTATGTGCATTTGGTTAAATTGGCTTTCAGGTCAAAGGAAGGGAAAAAGAAGTTCACGCAGACGTGCGTTCCTCATCTGCTGTGCTTGTTCAACATCACGGTGGCTTTGCTCTTTGACCTCATGTACGCTCGCTACGGCACCAGCTCCATGCCTCAGAGTCTTCGAAATTTCATGGCCATCCAGATTCTCACCTTTCCGCCGTTGCTCAACCCTATTATTTATGGCTTGAAACTCTCCAAGGTTCGCAACGCTGTTTTACAATATGTGAGAAGGAAGAAGGGCTGAATCGTAAATTAGGATGTATTTTGTGCGATTGAACAAGATAGTCTGCTCCCTTATTTAAATGAGATTTTTGTAAATTAGTCATAAAGGGGGGGAAAAATAACAAGGCTTGCACAATGAAGTCCCATTCTGCAGTTTTTCTTTTTCAGCTGGCTGTGACAAAGACAAGTAACTATATTTTGAGTCCAACGCTTATTCTTCTGGTTCAAAACACGCCTGTTACACGGCTTTTGTCAAAAAAGGAGACTGGATGTGCGACATATGAACGCTTATCAAATTGCGAAACATTGCTAGGTAACAATTTGACACTCCTCATTTTCATGTACAACGTACAAATGCATCACATCACAGAGTGATGAATATGTATTGCTGTTCCCTTCTAAATAAAAAATAAAGCTAAAACGAGTCAGTACTCATTTGTATTCCATCTTCATGTTGGTTAGTTAATGGGTGTGTGTGTGTGTGTGTGTGTAGGGCTTAATTTGCATTAACTAAGCTTCATTTACATTTGAGCAATCTAAATGTCAGTTCCTCTACGGAGCTTTTTACATTATATTTATTTTGTAATTTGACTGGAACCATTTAAAAAAACACACACACATTCTACAATATCATAAATTGATTTGCATTAACAAACAAATATATACATTGCATATTCTAAACATTACCTTCTAAGATGACACTCGAGTATTTGTATTGACTTGTATTAACTTTATTGATTTGTATGAACTCAAGCCGATTAACTAAAAAAATGTAATCAGTTGGTAAGCGGAGTGCGGGTGTGAGAGAACGGCACACTGCAGGGTAGTTTTTACATTGTTGAAAATGAGCACCAAAATCAAGTAAATTATCTTTCCATTTTCTGTATCGTGCTTGTCTTCATTTGGGTCCCAGGTGGGGCGAGGTCAATCCCAGCAGACTCTGGGCAAGTGTCGGGCTCCACCCTGGACTGGTTGCTTGTCAATTGCAGGTCAGATGAATATATTAACATTTGTGAAAGATAGCAAATGTAGCTATCTTTCACAAATGGACTTAAGTAGAAGTACAGCTACTGATATACTTCAAGTATACCTCCAGCGGTACCCCTGGTATTGATGGGGAAACAGAGTAATATTGCATAGTTTGATACAAAATCTGGTGTTCCCATTTTTGTGTCTCGTCTTGTATTTGCCCAAATTATCCCCTTGGTTAATTTTAATGCACAGCGCCATGTTAGGAATGGATGTGACATCAAGTCATTGACTGGGTCATCCATTTCACCCACCAGTTGCTATTACGTGACATGCCAGATGGTTTGCCTCAAGTTCAAAATCTGTCTTTTCATAATTTGTGGTGACTCTAAATAAACCATCATAGAAAAGGTCTTCCCAAATTAAAAAAAATAAAGGCAATCTAATCTTTCCATCTATTTATTTAACTGCAAAGGATGGAACCTGACCCACGTCACAGACAGTCTTCCACCTTTGCATGTGGACGGCTGATTACAGTTTTTCTGCACTATAAGGTGCATATATATATATATATATATATATATATATATGCTTATCTAATATATCCTTATACTATATTGCGGAAAATACGGTATTTGTTATTTCAACAATACCGGCGTTATCAGTGACGGATAGACGGACCTTCCGTCTGTCTTGTCTCTGGAAAATGGTGGGAATGACTCAGATTTGTCAGATTCCGTCCAAGAAAATGCCGCGTTGAATTGGTGAGACGGCTGGGCCAAGACGGCCTTCAGTGCCGCTACATCACAGCTCACCTTCTTGCAGTCAAGTATAGCTGCGCACATTGGCTGCCATGGCGTCTCGACAAATACCGGTTTGTTCCGCGAGCTATGATTCGATTGCTTCAGATCAACCAGTGTCACCAAAAACGAGATAGGCGGCAGTTTTTCTTGAAAAACTATGTCGATTTTCCCTTCCACCACAGCTAAACTATAAATTGGTATGTTTTATCTTTTTATCTTTTTTTGTGTTTTTTTCCGGATTAGACAGAAAATGTATACATTCCAGAAGTTGCTGTTCATTAAGATGGCACAACACAACTCATTCGCCGCTAATCATTTTGAAGATGACAACAATTCTCTCAAACAAAAGCCATTTTGCTCTTTAGAATCTGTTGCTCTCACAATTAATGCTCCCTGGCTCACATCATTCCATGTAGCTGAAGTTTTTTGATCCACCCAAGAGCTCAATCAACCAAGATCTCAAGTCGGGGAGTCATCAAAAAGTAGCAAGCTTACTTTGACAAAGCATTGGACAGAAAATACAGATATCTATTTTTAAATGTAGGGAGTAAAAGTAAAGTGCAGTGCAACAACAACAAAAAATCCTAAAGGAAAAGAACAGATACCTGGGAAAAAAAGTACAATATTTTTACTTTGTTACTTCCCACCACTGCATTGGGATCAGATCAAGTCCCAAGAGCGCTACCAGACAGCATTAAAAGGCGCATGAACTCAAGACGTGTATTTCTTTAGACGTGAGCAGTCGCACGTGGAGAACAACATGAAGATACGTGTTGGTAAGTATGCATTTCAAGAGGACACACATTAAAAACAAACAACAGAGCCAACAACTAAAGTGACATTTAGGAGCAAAGTAGACGGAGTGGAATAAGGCGCTTATAAATAAAATGTATTATTATTATTATTAATACAAGAATTTATGGGTGGTTTTATTGGGTTCAGTCTTGAATAGTAAACGTGTTGAGCATATTTTTTTTAGACCAGTTTAATGCTGATGTTACAGTGACATGTTATCTTTCAAGACTTTATAAATGAAGATGAGCCTGTGCGAAAAGGTGCCCATGCTGTCAGCGGTGGATGTCTACCAGTGTCTGAGTGGGCAAAGGCATTTTGTCATTGGGGCCAATTCAGGTGGGTTTTTGGGGTGTTTTTTTGGAGCTTCAGTTGACCTGACCACGACATTAAACCAAGCAGCCTACAGTAAGAATCTATTTGAACCCTTTCAGGGACAGCGGTTACTACAGTGGACAGCTTATCAGGTTACACGGTGCATGAAAGGGTTAATGAATGTTATTTGTAGACTGGGTCGCTGAAATGCTGATCTGTTCAATTGTTACGCCCGTAGTTCAGGAAAAAAATAACTGGAGTTTTACATCCTATTTTTGCACAAGTAGATCAGATTCTAAGGACTTGAGCTTTGGAGTCAAGAGTGCACAAGTTGAAGTCCTGCTGCGGGCAAAAATGTTAAGTAAAAAATGGTCGCCTTGTCTGCCTGCTGTCTTCATTCTAGGGTGATCTGAATTTCCAGTCAAGGGACGATAATTAGTACGAGTGTTAAGATGAATAGCAATGAGACAAAGCCAGAAGACGGTGTTGCGAGAGGTGAAAAAGAAGCACGTTGAGAGCACCACAAAGAGAGAGCCGCAGGCCTTGGGAGAAACTTTTTTTTTTTTAAGAGAGCGTATAAACAGAGAACATGATGTAGATGGTGAAAGTGAGACACAAGCAGTGTGCGAGACATCGAAAAAGAATATACAGATACTGTATTAGGCCCAGTGGGAGACAACCCCTCCCTGTGCAGAAAAAAACATACCGAGGAAAACACACTGAGGTGGACATTGTGTTTTCTTAAAATATACTGGATTAGAAACAACGGATGTTGTAGATTACAGCGACAGTTTAATTCGAGTGAGTCCATTAAAACAGCATGCTTTGATTTTTCACATATCAAAACAAAAAATGCAATAACCTCATTGCAATAGTTATGAGTTAATATTCATACAAGTTATACAAGTTAATATTCATTAAAAAAAAGAGTAACTTTTCTGGGTGGGGTACTTCAAAGAGTTGTTTCATTTCATCGCAAAAACAGACAACTACAAGAAAATGATTTAGTGCAGCTGAAAAACAGACAAGCCCAACATTTTCCCAGAGCCATAAAATGACACCGATATTAGGTTTAAAAATGAATGCAAATGAACAATGGGTCAATATGCTGCAATTACAGGCTGTTTTTTTCCCCTTTCTCTTTTCACAGGCACGGTGTCAAGTAACAGGTTGTTATGAATCCCGAGTGTGTGGGTGTGTAAGGATGCCAAACCAAACGCTGTTTCCTTACTTTAACCTCACCATGTTCATGAACATCGGCCCATACCGCTACCCAGCGTTGGCCTCATTTTTCCTCCTCTACCTCTTCATCGTGTGCGCCAACTTAGCCATCGTGCTGACGATCTGCCGCGAAAAGAACCTTCACGAGCCCATGTACATATTCATCGCCTGCTTGTCTTTCAACGCCCTGTACGGCTCCACGGGCTTCTTCCCCCGCTTCCTGATGGACCTGGCGTCCGACACGCACCTGATCTCGCGGGCCGCCTGCTTCACGCAGATCTACTTCATCTACACGTACGGATGCAACGAGATGACCACGCTGTGCGTCATGGCCTACGATCGCTACCTGGCCGTGTGCCACCCGTTGCACTACCACAGCAGGATGACTGTGAAAAAGGCCCTGAGCCTGGCCGGCCTGGCCTGGCTCTTACCACTCGTCTTTCTCACCACGCTCATCTACCTGTCGGCAACGCTGCCCCTGTGCGGCAACGAGATCCAGAAGGTGTTCTGCGCCAACTGGAATGTCGTCAAGCTGTCGTGCGTGCCCACGGTGGTCAACAACGTGGTGGGCATGTTCATGACCATCTTTACCGTTTTCATCCCGTTGGCCTTCGTCCTCTACACGTACACGCGCATCATGAACGCCGCCTGGAGACGATCGGCCAAATTCAAGGGCAGAGTATTCCAGAGCTGTTTGCCACACATGGTCTCCTTTGTCATTTATTCCATCACTGCGTTTTGTGATATTGCGCTCAGCAGACAAAGTGTGGAGGAGATGAACCCCTTCGTTGCCATCATGTTATCTCTCGAGTTTGTGGTTATTCCGCCGCTTCTCAATCCCCTGGTGTACGGTATGAAGCTATCATATATACGCAGACACATCTTCAAGATGCCGTGAGATCGTGCCGAAGTATAACTGTGTTGCAGTCATCAAAACATTTAAAATACTGCTTTTCCTCTTTAAGGCAGCAAGTTGAATTGAATTTGATTCATATTGTATTTTAAAAATATGCATTTATTGACGCTTTTGAAAGCCATTTTTAAGCGCTTGATGTTTGTTATCAATTCAAATCAATGACGTCGTTGTTTGTCACGTGCATTTGCAGTATGCAGAATGTTTTTGTGACAATCGCAAAGTAAAACGTAAAACACAGTCAATGTGTTGTGTCATTCATTTAATAAAGAATGCAATATCATTCAAAGTGTCGTGTTCATGGATTTCAATGACATTCAAGGCAAGTCTCAGGAAAGCCCCATGATTCATGATTTCTAGACAGGTTCCATGGCCAATGAATCGTGGCTCTTTGGTAAGGACGACTTCATTTACAACTTTCTCGCAGTCTGAAGCCTGGACAGATGAACCAGTGACAATTAAAAGACTGTTAAGAAAAGAAAAACAAAAATAAAAAAAGATTTGGCCACAAATGTGAGAATTGGGCCTTAGCGCTTATACTGAGAAGAGGTTGTTGTTAAAGTGTACAGTACCAGTGGTAGTCAGAAGGAAAAGTAAAACAGCATCCACAAGTATTTTTGGTTACACTGGCTGTATTAAAGCAAGCTTTATCAAAGCTTGCGCAATATATTTGTTTGGATGCCATGGCAGTTAACACGTGCTGCCATACTTGCCTGCAAGAAGGCGAGCCACTGCATAGTGCATAACAAATAAATAAGCCAACGTCTAGGATAGCCCCCCCCCCATTAAAATAAATACACAAATATCCAAATATGGATGTCACGTTCACAACAAGAAAAAGAAAAATGACACCACCGATTTACATCCAAATCTGGTGTATCACTCAATATCAACTGGTGGGTGTGAGGGACGGCCCAGTCAAGACCTTGACGTCACATCCGTTCCGAACAAGGCACCTTGTATTAAAATTAACCAGGGTGATTGTTTTATCAAATACAAAACAAAACGCACAAATGGGCTCACCTGATATAAATCAAAATTGACAATATTGCTCAGTTTCCCCATCAATACTTCAAAATGGACTTCTGGACGTACACATTACAGACCTTGCTAGGGTTGGCTAGATATTAGAAGATGTTTCAATTTACGTAATCAGTCGCGACCTAAGTTCTGTCCCAATTGAAAGTACGAATAAACCAAAAATGCATGGAACACCCGAACGTTGTACTTGTCAGCCTGCTTAAACCAAGAATGGATCGGTTAGATATTTGTGAAGGCTTGGCTAGGAAATATCCCATGATGCATTTCGTGCTGCTATCATGGAACAACATTAGAATCGGGGAATGGGCTGGTGGAGGTTGTGTTGTTTACAAGTCCACAGACGTTCCAATTTACAGAGACTCGCATTCTTAGTACGAACATTGGTGAGTTCACGAGACCATACGCTACCTTCTTCGTGTTGAGAAAAGGCCAATGTCTTCCCATTGCGTTGCTATCATTCTCAATTAAGTAACAACATGTGCTAAAATGGCTTGTGATTTTAACTGAAAAAAATACTTGTGCGTGTTACATCCACATCAGATGAATGTTCTGATTGCCAGAAACTGGCTGTTTTAAAGCTAGCATACAGTCCGACGCATTCACCAACAAATCATTCTTAGAGGGATCATATCAAAGAATTCTCTTAAATAAGGACATGGGAGAGAAAATGTTCTCCAAATCTGTTGTTCCTCCACTGTTCCACCACTGCTCCTCGCCCACCTTTTAAGATCTCAATCATAGTATTTTTTAATATTGAGTAGTCAAAAAATAAATAAACCTATTTGTGACAAAGCAAGGAGTAAAAATAACAGCTATTTGCCTTCAAGTGTAGGCAGTAAATGTAAAAAAGTAATCAGAAAAAAACCCAAGCACAGATACCAAAAAAACAAAAAACTACGCAAGTACAGTCACAAAATATTTGTACTTTGTTACTTCCTGCCACTGCGCTGGCGTCAGATCGAGTCCCAAGAGTGCAAAGACGCGGAATTAAAAGATGCGTGCACTCGTGATGAGTGCGTCTTCAAACCTGAGAAGTAGATCACGAAGAACAGCATGAAGACACATACTGGTAAGTATGCAGTATGGATGCAGCTTTTGAGTTTGTCATGTATTATTGAATTTCAAACCTTTATTTACATCTTAAAAAAATAAAATTGCCGGCAAAGCCTTCATTTTCAGTGATGTTGAGACGCGGCAGAGAAATGGAAACAACCGAGCACACAGAGTAAAAAAATTTACCGGTTGTAAGGAAATACAATATTATATTTTGATCATCTTGAAATAGTACACGGTAGCAATTGTAACTGTTGCAGTCAATATTCCACAAGTACACTGATGGTGTCGTGGTACACTTGACCGACTTTGGCGCAAGCAGCCTGGCTTCAGTGTAAATGTTTGTGTTAATGTGTCCTGAGATTGACACGCGACTCTAAACAGGAGAGCTGGTAGCAATCGTAAATGGATGGTTGGTTTCACCGGCTTACATGAAATAAAACAAAGGAAGCCTGTAACAGGAGCCTATTCCAATTCCAGTTATTTACAGAGTGGGTTGGTGGAATATTGCATTTTTCCAGTGTTTTTCCCTAAGTTAAAAATGCCGAGACCATAGTTCTTGTTCTGCACTAGTACCTCAGTCTGTAAGGACTCGGGCTTTGCGGCAGGAGGGCAAACGTTTGAGTCCTGGCGTGGATAAAAGTGTAAAAATGGCAACAAGTTGCTGGATGTCCGCTCATCCGCTCGTTGGCAACGGTCGAGATGCAGCACTGTTTGCGGACCTCTTTCACTCAGAATCTTGCCTTTGCATGCCTGCATGTGTGCGAATTTGCTTCTGTGTGTTGTGTCCAACAGAAAGAATCGGAGAACGCAAAAATTGAGGGAGAGCCAGAAGTCTTTGGAGACTGTTTGATAACGAGGGGACACAGAGCAGGAATAAGAGACGGTGATGAAGAAAGAGTGACGCACGGCAGAGTGTGTGACACAGACATACAGGTATTGGAGTGTGTATGTGCATCCTCAAGCATGTCACCACCAGGTTCGTACTGAAAAATAATGCTTGCCAGTGTGTGCGTGTGTGTCCAGCAAGCATTCATGATCTGAGTTGTTTATCCTCACCTCGGATAAGCAGTAGATAATGGATGGGTGGATATTTATTTGACAGGGAGCATTTGCTTCTTGAAACTAACTGTCTGAAAATGAACTTAATTCTTTATTTTCATACTTCAAATCTGATCATATCCATATTGAACGAGTCCAAATGTGTACTGACCAATCTCAGGCAACGCTTCTCATATTGAAACATGAAACTGAATTAAATGAAATGAATTAAAGCCACGTGCCATTTATGTTCAGAGGATGTTGACAGTAAGCACATGACAGCGAGACAACAAAAATATTTTTAGAACAAACGAAATGTTGAGGTAGCAGAACTATGTGAAGATTTCGGTGTTAAAGGCCACATACAACATTACTAGGGGTGTGTCTCGATACATGCGCTGTGTGATACGATTGAAGGACGGTTTGTTTTAAATCAAAACCTATTCTCCGATTTCAAATCGATTTCCCTTACACCTCTAAAAATCGCCCCGCAAAAAAAAAAAAAAAAAAAACCCTAGCCACCAATGCGTTTTTCTACTTTCTCTTTTCACAGATGGTGTCAAGTAACAGGTTGGATCACAAGCGTGTGGGTATGTGAAAATGCCAAACCTAACGCTGTCTCCCTACTTTAACCTCACCATGTTCATGAACATCGGCCCATACCGCTACCTGGCGTTGGCCTCATGCCTTCTCCTCTACCTCTTCATCGTGTGCGCCAACTGGGCCATCATGCTGACGATCTTCCGCGAGAAGACCCTTCACGAGCCCATGTACATATTCATCGCCTGCTTGTCCTTCAACGCCCTGTGCGGCTCCACGGGCTTCTTCCCCCGTTTCCTGCAGGACCTGGTGTCCAACACGCACCTGATCTCGCGGGCCGCCTGCTTCGTACAGATCTACCTCATCTACACGTACGGCGGCAACGAGATGACCACGCTGTGCGTCATGGCCTATGACCGCTTTCTGGCCGTGTGCCACCCGTTGCACTACCACACCAGGATGACGGTGAAAAAGGCCCTGAGCCTGGTCGGCCTGGCCTGGCTCTTACCTATCTCCGTCATGACCATAGCCATCTTCCGGGCCACCACGCTGCCCCTGTGCGGCAACAAGATCCACAAGGTGTTCTGCACCAATTGGAATATAGTCAAGCTGTCATGCGTGTCCACCGATCTCAACAATGGTTTGAGCATGTTTGTGACCATCTCTACCATTTTCCTCCCGTTGGTCTTCGTCCTCTACACGTACACGCGCATCATGAATGCCGCCTGGAGAGGCTCGGCAAAATTCAAGGGGAGAGTATTCCAGACCTGTTTGCCGCACATGATCTCCTTTGTCATTTATTCCATCGCCCTATTTTGTGATCTGGCCCTGAGCAGGTACAATGCGGAGGAGATGAACCCCTTTGTGGCCATAATTTTATCTCTGGAGTTTGTGATTATTCCACCAATTCTCAACCCTCTGGTATACGGTATGAAGCTGCCGGATGTACGCAGACACATCTTGAAGATCCTGTGAGATTGTGATAGCCAGTGGTGTGGTTTGGGCAAATTTAGGGGCGTGGCAGCTACCCTAAAATAACCTTAAGCCCTATAAATAAGAACTCAATGAAGAGTTGAACGCACTAGCTACTTGCCAGTGTCAGTAGTTTTTCAGTTGTGAAGCTATGATGGTGATCACATGCTTGTCTGCACAAGAACCCTAAATGCATCTCCTCCATTTAAAAATTTAAAGGGAAGTTGTTCTGTGTATATTTGACAAAATGAACATCTTGTTATGTAATTACACACCTTGCATCATTTCATCCGCTACCTTGTTAATGTAGCAGGTTCAATTGACTTGAATTTGATTACGTTTTATGACATTATATTGAAGAAAATGTGACTTTTGTTGTCTATTTTCAGAGCCAGATTTAAGTCCTTGTGGGGTTTTTAAATCTATACAAACTGTTTTTTTTGGTTACATGCGTGTACGTTGACCTGGCGGAGACATTGTGGGGCCCACAAGCATGCCATGAAGTCCCTGGGAGACTATCTGCTGCAGCACATGAAGAATGTGTGACAATCACAAAGTAAGAAGTGAAATGCCACGTAGTAAATTGACTGTTCGGTAAGAAGATGGTGTTATGCTTCTCCCTTAATTTATTGTTGGAGGAATCATCTTAAAGCCAAAAAGGTATGATGGATAGTCCCTCCCACCCCCTCCAGCCCGCCCTGACAGCACTGGGTAGCTCCTTCAGCCAAAGACTGTTCCACCCGCGCTGCAAGAAGGAGAGATACAGTACTGCCGCTCGTTCCTACCGACTGCTGTCAGGATGCTGAATAAACATGCGTAAAAACCTGTAACCTTTGTAAATAGCACAGCCACCTTATGTATGAATAAAATGCATATATGCAACTTATATTTATACTGTGTACAGTTTTTCTGAAACATTTATTTATTTTGTGCATGCAACACTATGTTTTTGTTTTTTCCTCTACCCCCCCCCCCAATTTTGCTGCTGTAGACTGCAAATTTCCCCAATGTGGGACGAATAAAGGTTATCTTATCTTATGACTGATTTCAACACATTTTACTTCATCCTTGCAATGTGAATCTTTGGTGTTTGTAAATTAACCCTGCCCCCCAAAAAGCAGAAAAAAAGAACATTAAATAAAGTGCCGGAGTACTTCTAAGTTCTTTGTTCAAGGTGCAACTTTAGAAGCTGATTTCAACCACAATTGTGTGTAAGGTATTTTAGTAATAACGCTTGGTAGTACTGTATAGTGAATATTGAGGTACACGCAACAGACACCACTCAACAATGTCACCAAAATGTTTGTTCGCCGGGTGTGGATACAAATTCTACAGTTATTTTTCAGAGCTTATTTTCCTACTACAATTCAACTTGAGGGCATATTTGGAGGACCAACACAATGAGATCACAAACGCAAGCACATACACTACTCGATGACTCCTTCATTCAACATAGAATGTACAAAACATCAAGTAACGTTTCAACATGTTAACAATAAAACTTAAGAAATACTTACACAGCAACCCCCTTGACTAATAGAACGGCATTCACGTGTTGAGCAGACAGGTATACGAAGCATCACGAATGATGTCGGGTATGCCGGAAATTAATGCCGAGTGGCATTATGGGAAAAAATCTTAACCTGAAATCATGCACTGCACACGTAATAATAAAAAGTACGAATAACGAACGTGTTGGTATAATGCAAGCCAAATGCCCCCCAAAATATTTTTTGGAACGCCAAGTTAATGGTTTTTAGCCTACAAATACTTTCGAATGTATTTGGAAATACGTTCGAAAGTATTCACCAGTCAAAAATGTTTACTTCACATTGGCAGTTCCACGTTTCCGTTTACATGAGATCATCAGTCGGGCGAGACAGAATGGGGACGGGAAGATTGGGGTGATACTTTCAATAAACGAGTTCGAGCGTTGCCGGATCTCCCAGAATGCATTGCTGGACATGTTGAAAAGCTGGCAATGCAGCCCACCGCTCTGGTCGAACGGATGAGATCGTCGGACATGTTACTGTACTATTTTTAGCAAGCACAAAGGTCGTACACTTCAATGTGTTTATTCTCCATCAGAAAGAAACATTTTAATTGCCAGAAATGCATGGTTTTAAGGCTAGCACGCGACACAACACATTACCTCACTACAAATGATTTTTAGAGCCAACAAAATCAAACAAGGCTCTTTAATAAGGCCATGGGATAGAAAATATTTTGCATCTCTGAATCTGTTGACATCACCGTTAATGCGTTCCTCCAAGTCGCTGCTGTCCGTCTTTTATGATCTCAATTAATCAAGATCTCAATCATAGTTTACTTTTTTTAACACTCTGTAGTCATAAAAAAGGAATAAGACCAAGTGAGTAGTAGAAATGTCAGAAAATTGGTTTCAAATGCAAAAACTCATCAGAAAAATAAATACTCATGCAACATACAGATACCTGAAAAAAAAATCTACTTAAGTACAGTCACAAAGTATTTGTACTTCAGTACCCACCACTGCGCTGGAGTGAGATCAAGTCCCAAGAGTGTAAACAGACGACATTAAAAGATGCGTGCACTCATGGTGTGTCTAAACGTGAGCAGTAGGTCACGCAGAACAGCATGAAGACACCTGTTGTAAGTATGCAGTACGGATGAGGCTTTTGAGTGTGTCATGTTTGTATTCTTGAATTTCAAACCTTTATTTACATTTGAAAAAAAATATTGCAGGCAAGCCTTCATTTTCAGCGATGTTGAGAGGGACAGAGAAATGGAAACAACCGAGCAGAGTTTAAAACATTAAAAAGTGATTTTATTTAAGAATCATCTTGAAATAGTACATTGTAGCAATTGTAACTGTTGTAGTCAGTATTAGACAATCATGCGGCAAAGCAGTTTGATCAAGGGAGTCAGTGATGGTGTCGTAGTACAATACACTTGACTGACTTTGGTGCAAGCAGCTTGTCTTCTTTGTGAAATGTTGTGTTAATGGTCATCCGGCTCAAGATGTGCCTTGAGATTGATTAGCGGCAAGTTCAGCATGTGGTCTGCCTTTTGTCCAAAGTCAGCTTGGAAATAGGCTCCAGCTCACATGTGACTCAGAACAGGAGAACTGGTCGCAAGAGAAAATGGATGGTTGGTGTCACCAGATTAACCTGTAATGCCTGATCCCAGAAATAAGGGAGAGAAAATTCATATTTTTGGGAACTGAGATATTGTAAATTAACCCTGCCCCAAAAAGCAGAAAAAGAACATTAAATAAAGTGCCGGAGTACTTCTAAGTTCTTTGTTCAAGGTGCAACTTTAGAAGCTGATTTCAACCACAATTGTGTGTAAGGTATTTTAGTAATAACGCTTGGTAGTACTGTATAGTGAATATTGAGGTACACGCAACAGACACCACTCAACAATGTCACCAAAATGTTTGTTCGCCGGGTGTGGATACAAATTCTACAGTTATTTTTCAGAGCTTATTTTCCTACTACAATTCAACTTGAGGGCATATTTGGAGGACCAACACAATGAGATCACAAACGCAAGCACATACACTACTCGATGACTCCTTCATTCAACATAGAATGTACAAAACATCAAGTAACGTTTCAACATGTTAACAATAAAACTTAAGAAATACTTACACAGCAACCCCCTTGACTAATAGAACGGCATTCACGTGTTGAGCAGACAGGTATACGAAGCATCACGAATGATGTCGGGTATGCGGAAATTAATGCCGAGTGGCATTATGGGAAAAATCTTAACCTGAAATCATGCACTGCACACGTAATAATAAAAGTACGAATAACGAACGTGTTGGTATAATGCAAGCCAAATGCCCCCAAAATATTTTTTGGAACGCCAAGTTAATGGTTTTTAGCCTACAAATACTTTCGAATGTATTTGGAAATACGTTCGAAAGTATTCACCAGTCAAAAATGTTTACTTCACATTGGCAGTTCCACGTTTCCGTTTACATGAGATCATCAGTCGGGCGAGACAGAATGGGGACGGGAAGATTGGGGTGATACTTTCAATAAACGAGTTCGAGCGTTGCCGGATCTCCCAGAATGCATTGCTGGACATGTTGAAAAGCTGGCAATGCAGCCCACCGCTCTGGTCGAACGGATGAGATCGTCGGACATGTTACTGTACTATTTTTAGCAAGCACAAAGGTCGTACACTTCAATGTGTTTATTCTCCATCAGAAAGAAACATTTTAATTGCCAGAAATGCATGGTTTTAAGGCTAGCACGCGACACAACACATTACCTCACTACAAATGATTTTTAGAGCCAACAAAATCAAACAAGGCTCTTTAATAAGGCCATGGGATAGAAAATATTTTGCATCTCTGAATCTGTTGACATCACCGTTAATGCGTTCCTCCAAGTCGCTGCTGTCCGTCTTTATGATCTCAATTAATCAAGATCTCAATCATAGTTTACTTTTTTAACACTCTGTAGTCATAAAAAGGAATAAGACCAAGTGAGTAGTAGAAATGTCAGAAAATTGGTTTCAAATGCAAAACTCATCAGAAAAATAAATACTCATGCAACATACAGATACCTGAAAAAAATCTACTTAAGTACAGTCACAAAGTATTTGTACTTCAGTACCCACCACTGCGCTGGAGTGAGATCAAGTCCCAAGAGTGTAAACAGACGACATTAAAAGATGCGTGCACTCATGGTGTGTCTAAACGTGAGCAGTAGGTCACGCAGAACAGCATGAAGACACCTGTTGTAAGTATGCAGTACGGATGAGGCTTTTGAGTGTGTCATGTTTGTATTCTTGAATTTCAAACCTTTATTTACATTTGAAAAAATATTGCAGGCAAGCCTTCATTTTCAGCGATGTTGAGAGGGACAGAGAAATGGAAACAACCGAGCAGAGTTTAAAACATTAAAAGTGATTTTTTTAAGAATCATCTTGAAATAGTACATTGTAGCAATTGTAACTGTTGTAGTCAGTATTAGACAATCATGCGGCAAAGCAGTTTGATCAAGGGAGTCAGTGATGGTGTCGTAGTACAATACACTTGACTGACTTTGGTGCAAGCAGCTTGTCTTCTTTGTGAAATGTTGTGTTAATGGTCATCCGGCTCAAGATGTGCCTTGAGATTGATTAGCGGCAAGTTCAGCATGTGGTCTGCCTTTTGTCCAAAGTCAGCTTGGAAATAGGCTCCAGCTCACATGTGACTCAGAACAGGAGAACTGGTCGCAAGAGAAAATGGATGGTTGGTGTCACCAGATTAACCTGTAATGCCTGATCCCAGAAATAAGGGAGAGAAAATTCAGATTTTTGGGAACTGAGATATTTATTAACCCTTATAACAAAGTCCACAAAAATATTTTAGCAATATGATGTTGTTTACGAGATATTTTTTGTGTCACATTTTGGTAAGCATGATGTAGATTACATGTGAAATGTGCATTTTTTGAGGGGCACATGATACAAAACCAAGAACTCCCGCAACAGCCAACCCGCCAACCTATTAAAATGGCTTACTTTGCATGAACTTTTGTCTCTAGTTAAAAAAGGGCATCATGTCCTCATTCCCCACCAATAGTTCAGTCCTCAGTACCAGGGCTTTAGAATTGAGATGGCACAGGTTCGAGTCATGGTGTGAATAAAAATGTAAAAATGGCAACTAGTTGTTGGATATGTGCTTGTCTGAATGCTGGCAACGGTCGAGGTGCAGCACTGTTTGCATATCTCTTTCACTCGGAATCTCCCCATGCATGCCTGCATGTGTGCACTGTGTTTCTATGTGGTCTGCAACATGAAGACAAATGATGAGACAAAGTCAGGAAAAAATGTTTTTTAGAGAGAGAGAAAAGAGGGAAAAAAGAGAGAGAAAAGAGACTGATGAAGATGAAGACCTGAGAATGAGATACAGCAAGGTGTGACACAGACAGGGAATATACAGGCACTGTATGCACATCTTGAAACACTTTATCATAAGGTTTGTGCTGAAAAAAAAAAAGCCAGCCATGATGTGTTACTTTTTATTTCGATGACATTGAATGAATTTTTATTCAACAGGGATGATACCGCCATTTGCTTGCTCTAACTCTTTTCACAGATGGCGTCAAATAACAGGTTGTTATGAATCACAAGTGCGTGGGTTTGTAAAGATGCCCAACATAACCTACTTTAACCTCACCATGTTCTTGAACATCGGCCCATACCGCTACCCGGCGTTGGCCTCGTGCCTCCTCCTCTACCTCTTCATCGTGTGCGCCAACTGGGCCATCGTGCTGACCATTTTCCGTGAGAAGACCCTTCACGAGCCCATGTACATATTCATCGCCAGTTTGTCCTTCAACGCCTGTACGGCTCCACGGGCTTCTTCCCCCGCTTCCTGATGGACCTGGCGTCCGACACTCATCTGATCTCGCGCGCCGCCTGCTTTACGCAGATCTACCTCATCTACACGTACGGCGCCAATGAGATGACCACACTTTGTGCCATGGCCTACGATCGCTACCTGGCCGTGTGCCACCCGTTGCACTACCACACTAGGATGACGGTGAAAAGGGCCCTGACCCTGGTCGGTCTGGCCTGGCTCTTACCCATCTTCATCCTCACCACGGTTATCTACCTGTCCGCAACGCTGCCCCTGTGCGGCAACGAGATTCAGAAGGTGTTCTGCGCCAACTGGAATGTCGTCAAGCTGTCATGCATGCCCACGGTGGTCAACAACGTGGTGGGCATGTTCGTGACCATCTCTACCGTTTTCATCCCGTTGGCTTTTGTCCTCTACACGTACACTCGCATTATGAGCACCGCCTGGAGACGATCGGCCAAATTCAAGGGCAGAGTATTCCAGAGCTGTTTGCCACACATGGTCTCCTTTGTCATTTATTCCATCGCCATATTTTGTGATATCGCCCTAAGCAGGTACAATGTGGAGCAGATGAACCGCTTCGTAGCCATCATCTTATCTCTTGAGTTTGTGGTCATTCCGCCAGTTCTCAACCCTCTAGTGTATGGTATGAAGCTATCGGATATACGCAGACACATCTTCAAGATGCTGTAACATCCTGGAAGCCGGTAGTGTGCGCATATATATATATATATATATATATATATATATATATATATATACACACACACACACACCGTTTTGACCGATTGACTGTCAACATAAACCAAAGAGAATGATGTGCATTTTAAATAACCACATATATACATATATGTATATATATACACACATATATATATATACATATATACATATATATACATACATATACAAATATATATATATATATATATACAGACACTCCCCGAGTTACGAACATCCGAGTTATGAACAAACGGTACATACGAACATTTTCACGGGTCTGTCGAAAAAAAAGTTAGATTTTGTATTGCGCGCTTTTTCCGAGTGCCGAACGGGCGGAGGAGGACGGCGGAGGGGACGGCGCGCGACGTTCGGCGGCGCGGGATAGGCATGGGGCGGGCGAGTGACGGTGGAACGGGCGGGGGCGCCCGCGCGACGGTCGTCTACTCTCCCTTGCTGAAGCTGCTGCTAGTTTACCGGGCAGCTAACCTCGAGCCCTGAAGAACGTGACGAAAAGCTCTCTCCCGTTATATGGATCTCAATTATAAGCCTAAAACATACATTCCAGACAAAATATAGCACTGAAGCAACTTACGAACGAATTCACCTTATGAACAATCGTCCGGAACGAACTCGTTCAGTAACCTGTGGAGCGTCTGTGTTATATATATATATATATATATATATATATATATATATATATATATATATATAAATTATTACGGAGGTGCTGTTACAAAGTTGGAATCTGGCAAGTCTTTCTCGTGAGATGCCTCAAGTACAACACACACACACACACACACACACACATAACCAGCTCAAGTATTTACAGCTTCTCACAAATACACACACACTTCCACAAACCTGGTGAGCTATTTCAATGTCCACCCTGGGGACCAGCTCAGTTTCACATGCATTGGCATTGCCGAACACACACGCACACGGCTGGAAACAAGTTAAAAAAACAACAACATTCATTTCTCCTATGTAGAGGACTGACGATTCACACCGTTAAAGTGGTGGGCTTTGTGAATGGTGAAAAGTGTGGATGCTGAAGGAAGCAATGACATGGATATGGAGATTAGTTAGCGTGTGACTGTGCTGCATTTCCGAGAGAAACACTAACGGCAAAGAAATGCACCAAGAGTTGCTTTGTGAGTCAAGTCTTTTAATAACAGGTGGTGAGGGTGGCAAAAACAAACCAAACAGAAAAAGAGCCTTGGGAACAAAACCAACAAACCTGATGACTCGTGAGGAATGAGTGATAATTGTGAGTCTTTTTCTTTTTTTAAACAGTGGTGAGATTTCAGGAAAAAAAAAACTACCAGTCATTTATTGATTGAATAAAAACCATCCTGTATCAAATGCCTGCATCCATTCTGTGAAAGAATTAAGTGAGAAATAAGGACTCCGTGACCAATGTGCTGCACTCAAGCAGAAGGTGACGAGTTGAACAGCTTAAGTCAGCAGAGTCCAAACTGAGTCCTCGAAGGCCCTGTCCTGCATGTTTTAGAGGTTTCCCTCTTCCATCCAGTGCAGTTGATTCAAATGAACACTTCATCAAGCTCTGCAGAAGCCTGATGACGATCCTGATCACTGGAGGAGGAAACATCTAAAAACATGCAGGATCACGCCTTCCAGGACCAGTTTTGGACACCCTGAAGTTATTTCACAAGTATACTAGTTATCACAAATATACCAGTGAGTGCACCTCCGCCAGCTCTCTAAAGTATACTATCGTAGCTTTCACGAATATACCAGGGAGTACAAGTAAACCAGTTTTTACAAGTACATCCGTGGCTGCAAGTTTGCCATTTTCACAAGAATACCAGCTTTCACAAGTGTATTAGTTAGAGCAAATATGCCATTCCCCCCACAGTATGCCAGCTTTCACAAGTATACCAGTGAGTGTGACAATACCAGTTTTCAGTATGTTCAAAAGTATGCCAGTGTGTGCAAGTATACCTTCTTTCAAACGTGAACCGGTTTCCGCAAGAACGCCATTTTCCACAAGTAGACCGGTGAGAGCAAGTACACCAGCTTTCACAAGCACACCAGTGAGCGCAATCATCCCAGCTTTTGCAAGTATACTACTTTGCACCAGCCTACCAGTGAACGTGATGATACCAAATTTCACAGGTTTGCCAGTGAGTGCAATGAAAAGCTCTCTCCCGTTATATGGATCTCAATTATAAGCCTAAAACATACATTCCAGACAAAATATAGCACTGAAGCAACTTACGAACGAATTCACCTTATGAACAATCGTCCGAACGTAACTCGTTCAGTAACCTGTGGAGCGTCTGTGTGTGTATATATATATATATATATATATATATATATATATATATATATATATATATTATATAAATTCTTAAAGAAACTGATATTTAAATACAAAGAGTGGTGCATCATGTCAGACAGGATACAGCAATAGTCACAGGCACATATTCTTCATCCTCTGTAAAGAATGAATATTATTGGGCTTTCTGAGGAGCTGAGACGTCCATACAACTGTGTTTCTATTTTACTGCCCCCTGGCGGCCAGGACACCAGAAGCAGCAGCATACTGTCCATTGATTGATGGAACAACTGTGGCAAAACCT
This sequence comes from Hippocampus mohnikei, assembly GCA_026261675.1. Lineage (NCBI taxonomy): Eukaryota > Metazoa > Chordata > Actinopteri > Syngnathiformes > Syngnathidae > Hippocampus > Hippocampus mohnikei. Next base: position 7,660,005 of record JAKGUB010000106.1, on the reverse strand, counting down.
GTTTCTTTACAGTGTATTTAACTATTTCAGTTATTAAGGTATGTTTTTGTTCAGTGCAATTTTATTAAGTGCTGTATTTCTGATTCAAAACAAATATGATTTCCGGTGGTGGTGGGGGGTTGGGTTAATTGCTTTTCCATTCAAGTGGGACATGGTGACTCATGATAACTAGATGCACAACCCCGCACTTCAGTCGGGTTTGGCCATGTTCCATAACCGGCAGATAATGTAACATAAATTCCCCAACTTTGACATAGTTAATAAAAAGCAACACAATCACATGCTCAAGAAAGCCTCTTTAAAAAATATTTTTTCCCTTTATATTCAGAGGTCATGCCAGAGCTGCTGTGTGGCCTTTACGTCCGCAAGTCAGAATTAATGTGAGTCACTGACCGTACGCAAGACTGACTACGGTAAGAAACGGAGGTGCTGTTACAAAGTTGGAATCTGGCAAGTCTTTCTCGTGAGATGCCTCAAGTACAACACACACACACACACACACACACACACACACACACACACACACACACACACACACACACACACACACACACACACACACACACACACACACACACACACACACACACACACACACACACACACACACACACACACACACACACACACACACACACACACACACACACACACACACACACACACACACACACACACACACACACACACACACACACACACACACACACACACACACACACACACACACATATATATAACCAGCTCAAGTATTTACAGCTTCTCACAAATACACACACACTTCCACAAACCTGGTGAGCTATTTCAATGTCCACCCTGGGGACCAGCTCAGTTTCACATGCATTGGCATTGCCGAACACACACGCATGCGCGCGCGCACACACACGCACACGGCTGGAAACAAGTTAAAAAAACAACAACATTCATTTATCCTATGTACAGGACTGACGATTCACACCGTTAAAGTGGTGGGCTTTGTGAATGGTGAAAATTGTGGATGCTGAAGGAAGCAATGACATGGATATGGAGATTAGTTAGCGTGTGACTGTGCTGCATTTCCGAGAGAAACACTAACGGCAAAGAAATGCACCAAGAGTTGCTTTGTGAGTCAAGTCTTTTAATAACAGGTGGTGAGGGTGGCAAAAACAAACCAAACAGAAAAAGAGCCTTGGGAACAAAACCAACAAACCTGATGACTCGTGAGGAATGAGTGATAATTGTGAGTCTTTTTCTTTTTTTAAACAGTGGTGAGATTTCAGGAAAAAAAAAAACTACCAGTCATTTATTGATTGAATAAAAACCATCCTGTATCAAATGCCTGCATCCATTCTGTGAAAGAATTAAGTGAGAAATAAGGACTCCGTGACCAATGTGCTGCACTCAAGCAGAAGGTGACGAGTTGAACAGCTTAAGTCAGCAGAGTCCAAACTGAGTCCTCGAAGGCCCTGTCCTGCATGTTTTAGAGGTTTCCCTCTTCCATCCAGTGCAGTTGATTCAAATGAACACTTCATCAAGCTCTGCAGAAGCCTGATGACGATCCTGATCACTGGAGGAGGGAAACATCTAAAAACATGCAGGATCACGGCCTTCCAGGACCAGTTTTGGACACCCCTGAAGTTATTTCACAAGTATACTAGTTATCACAAATATACCAGTGAGTGCACCTCCGCCAGCTCTCTAAAGTATACTATCGTAGCTTTCACGAATATACCAGGGAGTACAAGTAAACCAGTTTTTATAAGTACATCCGTGGCTGCAAGTTTGCCATTTTCACAAGAATACCAGCTTTCACAAGTGTATTAGTGAGAGCAAATATGCCACCCCCCCCCCCCCAGCATGCTAGCTTTCACAAGTATACCAGTGAGTGTGACAATACCAGTTTTCAGTATGTTCAAAAGTATGCCAGTGTGTGCAAGTATACCTTCTTTCAAACGTGAACCGGTTTCCGCAAGAACGCCATTTTCCACAAGTAGACCGGTGAGAGCAAGTACACCAGCTTTCACAAGCACACCAGTGAGCGCAATCATCCCAGCTTTTGCAAGTATACTACTTTGCACCAGCCTACCAGTGAACGTGACGATACCAAATTTCACAGGTTTGCCAGTGAGTGCAATTCTACCAGGTTTTGCAAGTTATACTACTTTTCAAAAGTATACCAGTGAGTATAAGCACAGTGATTTTCACAGGTATACCAGTGACTGCGAGTATGCCAATTTTCACAAGTATGCCAATGACTACAAGTATACTGTATCAGCTTACATAAGCATATCAGTGTGAGTATCTGCATATCACTTCTAAGTAGTGCGCTCATCAGTTTCCACAAGTATACCAACGAGTGCAATGGGCACTCAACACTAAAAGAACAGCAGTCACATTTTTTTCTTCATTTTCTACTCAACTACTGACCTTTAGTCCTGATCCACTAGCACGGGGACTCAGTCAGCACAAATAAATCAGAAGCAGCGATGTCTAGTTTTAAGGCTTGCATGAAATCTCAACGGATGGAGATAATTCTGTCATCGGAGGGAGTACACAGAGTGGCCGCATGATACCGTGAGCGAAAAAAAAGTTCACATGGACGCTATGTGTGGCACAGAAGGGAGGTGGAAGAAGAGAGTGGAAAATGTAACGTGTTAGGGCAAAAGATTGCGCGACACTATGTACAGCGGCAGCTGGGATTTCACATGGGGTAAAAATAAATGCTAAAATGCGGTTACTGTACTTCATTTGCATGGTTCGCCGCGTCTCAGCAGCTCTGTGTTACTCATGACAACGTAACCAGGACGTGTGAATTTGCTCAGTGATTCATTGTTTGACAGGGTCAGAAATGGTGGAAGTGAGGGTGGACGCGGGGCCCTTGCCTGAGCAAGCTTGATTTAAGGCAAAGGTCAACTTATCACTATTCCAGTCTATATGTGGCCGAGCAAATATGTCAACAGCTGTGCGAGGCTACGTGGCGACAGCTGGTGACCTTTTGTTTTTGGAATCTGGCAGAGCCACCCCAGCCACTTCACCTGTCATGTATGCCAGCTGACAGGCCGCAGTGTTTGAGGGGACGTGGGGAGTTGCCCTAATTCAAAATAAAATAATAATATGGATGAACATGTAAAAAAGAGGCATGAAGTACAGCTCTGGAAAGGATTACATGAGTCAACGGCAAATTTTAATCAGAGATGGCTTTATGTGTTTGACATATTTGTGATGGTAATTTTTAAAAAGTGACTTTTTTTCTAGAACATCAGTCTTTTGAGATATTTTCTTTTTTTGTTTGTTTTTCAAGTTCAACCTATAAAAGGTAGCCTAATACAGATTTTAAACATTTTTAGCTATGACGTTGCAGAAAAAAAAAATTCCACCTGTTGCTAAACCTAACCCTTAATTCAGAAATATTACATATATTATGATGTACTTGGAAAAAAAAAGGTCAGATTTGGAATCTGCACAAAAATAGAAGATGCATCTCAGATTTTTTTTTTTGTGTTACGAGACCACTGCAAAATAATTGATATGTAGAGTGGTGCCTTAGGTGAATTTGCTTTATAACTCAAACCACTTTAGCTTAATTCATCTTTTTGCTTCTATTCATTGGACATTGTGCCGCTCCAACTGGTGTGCATGCCTTGGCCACCTGGAGGCACTATAATAGACAGGTACACAAATGAAGAGTTTCACAAGTGACTCCAGTTTGTTGCCAAGGATAAAGAATATATGCCTTTAAGTATTGTTATATTGTCTGTCTATATGTGTGGCTCCAGCATTTTGTGTTCAAATATCCTTTGCTTAAGGGGTTCTAACACGACAGCACCTAAGCGACTGGTTAGCCTTTCTATGGCGTAGTGCATTATTTGTGAGTGCTTATGAAAGCAAAGCTAAGGGGAAGTTTTAAATACACAAGGTAATTCTCTTTGTTTGATGTTTAGTTTGACAATAAACAAACCAGGAGTGGCATTATACAGTTTGAATATCACTGAAGTAAAATGAACATTTTTGTTTCATTCTATAAGCTACTGACAACATGAAAGGGAAATGACTTTTTTTTGGGGATAAAAGGTTCAGTGTTTTTTTTTCCAGAGCTGTATGTCAGGTATGATAGCTCGCACATGCACAGACAAACACCAGGATCAGGTTGGCATGATCACACGAGTCAATCGAAAGGGGACTGAGTGACATTGGAGGCTTGACGAGGGTTACACTTGATTTGTGTCCTTCTGAACTCAGCACATGACGCAGTGCACTCCTTAGGGGAAGTTTCCAGAAACTAAAGGTGGGAGTGGTCCTGGGTTTGCGAGTTAGAATACCTCGTAGTCCATCAAAGCTATGTTAACGCAGTAATTACAGTGAACATTTGTATGAAAAACACTTCTAGGCCATAAATATAAAAGAATCAAATGTATGGTGGTAACTGAGTGTGCCTTGTTGTGTCCCGTATTCTTTAAACTAGTGCATAGTGCACCATTCCTAACCTGGAATAGCAGCTCCGTGGTAAACTGAGGACCCCGCCTACCAGTTTTGACATGGCACACTTTAGCTCATCAAGCTGTTTCTGTTCTACATTTCCGTATCTATCTATGCGCATGGTCCTCACTGGTGTAAGGTGAACGGTCATATTTCCATGGTTTAGGGAATTTTTGGCTTTAAAAAGGTAAAGCGGGTGCATGAAAGGTGGACTTGGAGGGTTGGGGGGGCTCTGTTCTGACCTGGACTACGTCGCCACTCCCTAATTGGGTGACGACAGACAGGAAATGTGGTTTGGTAGGGAGGTAGTGCAAAGCAGGACGCAGGCTATGTTTGTGGCCTTCCATGTGACTGCAGGTAGGTTAAGAGGTGAGAGGTTTAAGATTGGTGGGATTAACGGGGCTTGGCTGTGGAAAGTGGGTCACTAGTTGTCTTAAGATGCAGTACAGCATCCCCCTCCCGCACCCCTCCTCCTTCTCCTCCCTCATGTCTTGTGGACCTCTAGTGCTCTTACTCATTACGGCTTCTAAGTCTGCTCTCTATTGTAGTTTTGCAGCTGGGTCTCCTCCCCGACCGAGCGGCCGAATGGACGGTAGGAGGAGAGTGGGAGTCGGTCCGGGTTGACGCGTCTTTAGTTTTGTTTCTTGGTCTCTTGGTCGCCGTAACTGGAGCCTGTCTTCTTGACCTCGGTGACGCCGATCAGGCGGCGGATCGCAATGGAGGCTGGAGGCACAGAAACAAATGTCAGCTGTTAGGTAGAGGTAAGACAAAAAGTGGAGGCATAACGTTCGAGTTTTAAATTGGGCTGTGAAACTGTACCCGCCGAAACAAGCCTCCAGTGGCTCCAATATTAACGATCGGGTCAGCAACACTTTGCAGTGCGAACATGCTTGAGTTTCATTTCATTAAATAAATAAAACACCCCCTCGCAAATGTGCTGCATCAAAGAAGGGCACACAGGTTTTTATATAGTGGGAATGTGCATATATGTACATATATAATATATTCAGACGCATATGTCTTCGACAGCGTCTTAAACCATTTATGATGGGGGTTTATTGCGTGTCCGTACCTATGATGAGAAAGATGATGAAGCCAATGATGAGAAGCGGGGAGCCACTGACTGCCACCCCACACGCAAAGTTGATAAGTGGCGAAAGCAGCAGCGTGGCCCAGAACAGGAAGTTGAGCAGCGTCCACGGACGGCGAGGAGGGATTATTGTGGGCCCCGGGAACTTGCCTTCCTTGCTGTAGGTCTCCTGTAAGGCATCCTGAAGGGGGGAAATATTCGTGAGCAACAACTGGATGTACTGTATATGTCTGCTAAAGAGGTTGAGCTTAAAGGTCAGATTCGAAGATTTTTCAGTCTCCCTTAAAATTCACATTGTCATTGGTCGTATGCTTTTTCATACATACACATCACTTCCTGCAAGTCAACCACATTTCAATTAAAAAATAGGTTTGAATTACTCATTCGGAGTGTTTCCGAACCTACTGGAAAGCTTGAAGCATCCTGGGTGTAGTTACTCAAGCCACCGCCGGGGTTACCGGAAGTGACATTTTAGTAACCGACTAGCAAGCTACACCATAGAGATACTGTACAATTTCAATGATAAGCATGACAGTACATTCAATGGCGGGCAACGTTTTGGAATTTGAAGAAGAGGACACACAGGAGCCGACAGAAGCGGGCGTTGTCAAACCCTACATGATTGGGTCGATCAGGACGTGGTTGCCGGTCAATGGAAGAGAAAATGATAGTGATGAATGTGATAACGCCGCAGCGGAGGCTGGATTAAAGTCTACAATGTACAGGGCAGAGCAGATTGGCATCATAATTAATGTGCACGCCGTACATGAAATGTTGCAACCCAGGGACAATCTTGAGCTGCATTTTCTATGCATAAAAATTGTAGATGTGTATATTTGCACAGTAAAATCAACAACAGGACTAAACAATGAATGGGGGGTGTACAGAATGGCTTTAACGTGTCGGGCAGCTTGCCATTTAAGCAGAATAAATACATACGAAGAGCTCAATTCAGAATCATCATTCGTAAGTGTCGACGGTGCATGCAAATAACCCCTCACTTCTGGTCTGCGCCATGACGATCGGGGTTCTCCCTGCTGCAGGGGGTTGAAGTCATGTTTGCCGAAGAAAAAATTGTTGACACGGGAGGTGGTTTCAATCCGGGTCGAACTACACTCGTATACCCGATGCTCTCTGATAAATGTTTGCTGAAGCACGCCGGTTTCAACGTGATCAGCACAGAGCTTGAAGTACTTGCTTGCCGACCACAGGTGACCATGCTTTCCGCCCTGCCGATTGTCTTTCCGATCCACCGGTCAGGTATTTCTTTATCTCTTTGTAAAGATGAAGAAAATGTTGCAATTCTCTTCACCAATATTGCAACCAACTGCTACACAACGAATGAGCCATCATTTAAGTGCTAAAGAACATAGAGAGCAGCTGAACACAAAGAGCACACAACCACATGCCACAGAAGCCACTAAAATGTTTGTCTTCTGTGATGTCACAGCTCTGGGAAGACCCGAAGACGCGAGGGCACGAGATTCAAACCGCAGACAACACATTCTGAATTGTATTTAGTGATTATACTCCTGTCTGCCAACAATCTAATCACTTTTTAAATGACAGTTATGCATTGTAAAGGAGTTCTAGTGGTCTCAAGAAGAACTTTGAAAATCTTTCGTCTCTGACCTTTAATGCCATTGGAACATGAACAAGCTCACTCGTCACACGTAAATGGAATGAAATGTTACCTTCTCCTGGTAGAGCTTATGCAGCCAGTTGGCACACTCGGCTTCATCAGCTGGAATCTCTTCCACAGGGAAACGTCTGCAGTGAAGCAAGAATAAGGGCAAGAGTAAATTCAACTTCATCAGGGCACAAATTGAAACAAAAGAGCATGATTGAGATGTAAAATGAGGCTGTTACTAATATTTTGACTAAGACACAGGATTTTCATTTTCGCCATGTTCAAATGTGTTGCGTTCGCAAAAAGACAGTTCTAATATTGGAAAGATCATTAGATGAGGAGCTTTTGCAATTAGAGACACATCAAATACATAAAATTTACTCTCTTGTTAAGGAACTCACATTTGCCCACTTTAATTTAATAACATGGAAAGTGTTGAACTGAATGCTCCTTTAGCAATTCCATTTAACACGAGAGTTAGAAAAGACACAAGGACTACTAAATGATTCATTTTGGTAGCCTGTGTAACTGCCTCACAGTCAAAAGCTTGTGGTTTGAAATCCGCCTCCATCCCAGAGTCGGTCGGGATAGGCTGCAGCTCACCTGTGACCCTAATGATGTCAAATGCTACAGAAAATGGATGGTTGGATAAATGAATTGTGAAAATCATTTGTGAGCAATGGCACTCTTCTACCACTAGGCGGCTCCCTCGACTAAAGGAGACGATTTCCTAAAACGCTGTGGATTTATTATTATGCAAACTGAATCATGTCCGTGTTCAAATAATGATGCGCATGACTTTCTCTGTTCAAAACTCTTCCATGGGGGAGGTCCAAGGTGCCACTCTCTGTTGTGTTGCTAGATGACATTCCTCACCCAAACTGAGTGTCCTTGTGGTCATATTATTTATAGTTGCCACTATTATTCATTTGCTCCAGGCAAAATGTGCAGAGGTGATGTGTAAGAGCAAAAAGTCAGTGAGAAACAATAGCCACAACAATGCAGAGGGTCATGTTCAGACAAGTCCGTGGCTCATGCCAGTGAAGCGTTCTCACCTTATGCTCATGTCAGCTTTGTATTTCTTGCCATTGACAATGCCCAGGAGAGTGGGTGTCTGCTTGTCTTTGAAGTTGAGTGTCACGTCATAAACGGCAGTCACTGTAAATAATAAGAAAAAAAAAGGCACACATCAAAAAATGATACATTACAGATGGCATGTGTGTATTTTTACATTTTACCTGTGCCCTTGAGACACTGCAGCGTGGTGGTAAACCCTTTGGTGCGTGGTAGAAGGTGATATTTGAGCTTGGGCAGGCCTTTACTCTCTGCGACCTGCATGCTTATCTGGTGCTTCTTCTCTGTAAAGCGGGTCCCTTCACAATACAGCAGGAACTGAAGGGGGAGAGTGGGGGGACATTTGCCATGTTATGATAATACACACTGAAAACCTAGCTTGGATTGTTTTGCCCCAGTGTGGCATTTTAAAGAGGAATTCAGGGCTCAAGGACAAAACAAGAGGGGGGGGGGTGGAAAGAGAGAAAGAGAGAGAGAGAGACAGACAGACACCTGCGGTGAGATGTTAAATACAGCTGGAGCAGTCAAAGAGATTCATTTGTGTACCGGTGCCAAGATAAATGGAGAAAAAAATGGGCCAAAAGGGAAGAATCTGTCTGCTGCTTGGAGGACATTCACTTCAAAACCGAACAACAATACTATCATCATGTATATTTCACGCAAAGATGGGCACTTTACCCTATTTTGCCAGACCTTCCTCCGTCCGCGACCTGGGTACCCTTCCGTCATCGGCGCTCGGTCCTTACTCATATAATAAGTGTCCCTGTCCATCCTCATCCTTTTAAAGCGCTTGGTGGGCGGGCACCGAGAGACATACAACACAGCCAGCTTTCTTAACCGGCTGGATTGATCGTTTGTGAAATGGGTGTCCGTAGGTACTTTATGTTCTATGACTGTACACTAGGTGGCAGTGTTTTATAAAAATACTGTTGAGATGAAAAAGGAAGGAGAGTTCTTTAATGGAGACAAAGTGAGTCGTACGAACTAGAGTTGTTAAAATACAGCGCTTGGCTACACTCTGGCCTTGTTATTTTGCCTTCCGATACCACATACTTAACCCGTTTAGGGACGATTAAAGCAATTGACGAAAATGTACTTGCGTCCTTGCTTAATCCGTCCTTTTTAAAAAAACGTCTTGTACTCTGTCCCCAAAATGGGCGGAATGACCATCTCTGATTTCACGTTCATTCTCCTTCTTTTGAAATCTATTTTTGTGAATTTGTCGGTTATGTCAACCTGCAATATTACATTTATGTTCACCACCAAGCATGCTAAAACATTATTACTGTATACAAGTCCGGTCTGGATTGTAAAAAACTGGCTTAGCGAGCTTCTGCCCAAGTGGAATATGTACGTGCCAGAGTAGCGGTGTTATGATTTTCCATAATTTCTCCATCACTTATAACACGGAGCTTCTAAAGATGAACATACTTTAGGTTGCAAAATTTGGATTTCGACCAACATTTACAGTAGAAAAAGTCCCACAGCACTTTAAATTATCAAGTACCAAGACCTTTGTTTAGCGCATCAAATATTTAAACCTTGTTGTGTGTTTATCTTTTATTTGTTTTGTCATTATTATTATTATTTTTTTTTTACAAAACAAGATTTTAAACAAGTCCTCAGCATACCTCACAGAGGATAGGACGATAATACACCAGGCGTAAAGTAAGGGGACCCGATTTCAAAACAGTCAGAATGTTCTTCTGTAGCATTTGGATTTGCACTCACCCACATATGTTCAGGATAGTCTTTAAGCCTGTCCAGTCCGCTGAAGACAGTTTTCCGGTCCTCTTCCCACTTTCGCTTGCAAAAAACAATTTCTAAGAAGTACCAGGTCCAGCCAATCAGAGGAACTTTCAGTAGCTCATGTTTAGCTAGGACTTTTGAACTCTGAAGGGAAACAGAAGCAGAGGAATTCAATTGTCATTTTATTCATCTACATCAGGACTCAACTCAGTTCTCAGCACATTGGTACATGTGCTTTTTTACAGCAATCAATTAAATCCAACTGACCCCCAGGACACCATATCTTTCACACATGGTCCAGCCACACAGGAAGTCAATCTCATAGTTGTGGTTGAGAATGATGATGACATGTTCTTTGCCAAATTTGTCCACCGTAGCCTGGTCCGTATACAAAGTGCACTCTGTGCCGGACCACCACTCCAGCAGCATCACCAGCTCTGTCCAGAAACAACAAAACACTGTCATTTACAATATATGTCTGATCCAAGCAAGATGTTGTAATAATAATGGCCAAAGTGAGGAAACGATTCCAAATGTGAGACTGTCAGCGTCTGACAGATTAATTAATTCGGTTTTGACATTTTTGTAAGCAGTTCGTTTTCTTGCCCAAGGCTTGACAATTGACATTGGAGCAGTGTCACAAGACTAATGCCTGGCAATAAGTTTTTCTGCCCCTAACCAAGTTCAGCACCAGTTTGAAAAGCTTCGCAGCCATCACACTACTCCAACTACAATTTCTGTTATCCATGGCAAGTTTGTTGAATCAGGAGCTGTTCTTTACAAAGCAAAGGGCCTGCTTCTAATGTTTGTGATAAAATCACCAAACTCTTAGAGAAGGCATTCATACAAAGAGAGGGCTACAATAGTATTCAGCGTTAATAAAAGATTGATTGTGCAGATGCTTTGGAAAATGATAAAGCATTACCCGTACCAATTTCAAGTTTTTTAATGGCTTCACCTGGAGGACAACACATCAGGATGCAGTACACAAACAAAAATGGAGTATAAAACATTGAATACAAATATTGGAGAATTTTTGTTATCATTCTGATAGCATGATAATGATGTAGTTAGCATGTCTGAGGCACACTCCCTAAAACCATTCATTGGTTCATCACAAACAAAAAGAAATCCATTCTACTCACGGCTCCAGAGAGAGTACGCGAGCCGGCAGTTGATTCGGCGATAGAGCTGCCTGTTGATTGGCCAGATGATGCACGTGCACAGCTGGATGAAGTTTATGATGAGGCCGCTCACCACAAATACAAAGCCCATCAACAATTGAAGAATGAACAGGCTCTTGATGTAAGCCAGGAGAGCCATGCTTGAGAAGCCCAGGGAGCTGAGGGGGCTCCTCTCTATACACGATGACCAACCTGAGGGATAAAATGCACAACATGAGGATCAGAAAACAGAGTGGGAGAAGAAGCATCACCCAAAAAAAAAAAAAAAAAGACAAAGAAAATGTCCTTACCACGGTGGTATCCTTTTACAAGCCTCGTTTGCACGGTCCTTCGGCCAATACTACAGTCCTGAAACCAGAGATTTAATCCATAAGAAAAAGAAGCTGAAATGTAAAACGGCTTTAAAATAGTGAGCAAAAATGTTCATAAGTGGTAATTTCCAGAAAATGAACAGCTCCAAAGTCTCATTCATTAATCATTTATATATCCTACCAGTGATGCTGACAAAGCAAAAGTAGCCTCTAACAGTCTGTCCAGGCTATTGCTTGCTTCTCCCAATCTGCTCCACATTCCTCATAGGCACTAAATTTATCTTACATATTGCTTAAATTACAGATGTCAGGGACTCAACAAGGATCCAAAGATATCTTACCACAACTGTTGGGTCTACAGTGAGAAATACAAAAATTGCAGTTATCAAATGCCAGAAGCACTCCAGAGAATACATGGCATTGAAATGCCTTACAAACACAATGGAAAGACAACAGCAGTGGATGCCGGTCAGAAAAAAAAGAATGGATACATAATTATGTAATTAACTGGGTTATAATTGAATATTTCTAGGGTAAAAAAAGAACTCAAAGACCTGAAACACGCTTTCAGAATATCAGCTCCCAAAAACAATGCCCAGTGAAGGCAAATGCAAACTAAAAGCACAAACTGAGCTGTCATGGCTTGGGCTTGCATGTCGGCCTTGAAATGTACTCACTCGTTTTCATTGATGATGTAACAGCAGAATTAATTCTGAAGTCGACAAAACTATTTTGTCTGGCAATTTACAGAAGAATGCACCCAAACTAATGGGGAGAAGCTTCATCAGGCAACAAGATAAAAACGCACAGCACACTGCCAATGCAACAAAAATATTAATTCCAGGATGGGACGTGTAAGGTCTTATGGCAAAGTCAATCACCAGATGCAATAGAGCATACATTTCACTACCTGATAAGAGAACCGCCCAGACACAAACAAGAACTGAAAGAGGCTGCAGCAAAGGCCTGGAAAAAGCATTTCAAATGAAAAATGCAAGTGTGGTCAAGTCAATGGATCGTGAAAAATGAAATAAAAAGTGACCCGTGCCCCAACTTTATGCAAGCTTAGTAGTAATCAGTCAATTTTAATTGGCCACACTTGAGAAAGTTTATTACGATATTGTACTATACCGCAGAACCGTGACATTAATAGTGATAATAAAGATTAACAGCCACTTTATGATTAAATCCTTTTTTTTTTTTTTTTTAATAACTTTAAAAAGTGTACTTTCATGAGCTGCCCCCTCTCCATTTTATACAACCAAGATTTGGAGTGTGGCTTCTGTTTCAAAGTTGTCTTAGATCTTAAAAGTGAGACTTTGGTTCCTAAAAACAACTCGACAGTGGGTGGGAGAGTTGTAACTGCTGGTCACTCACTTCATTCTTATCTCCACACTCAACTGCAGAAGTAATGAAAAAACATTCGCTAAGAGTTGCTGATTCAGTTTCTCATGCTGTCATACAAAGCCACGTGCCTGATGGTCGTTGCATCTCATGTTACCCTGGGCACATGTTGATTGGATCAAACGTGACCGTCTGAGTGCATCGGACCACACTTGCCATCACAATCGGTCTGACAGCAAGGTTTGAACACATCAACTCCAATTGAATAACAGATGTCAGCTCCCACAGAGTACATATCAGAACATGAAGTATGTGCATTGCAAATACATGCAAAATTTATTATTATTATTTGATTTGGGCAGATTGGTGATCCAGTGGTTAGCGCATCGACCTCACAGTGCAGATGTGCAAGGTTCGATTCCAGCTACGGCCTCCCTGAGTTTGCATGTTCTCCCCGGGCCTGCGTGGGTTTTCTCTGGGTACTCCGATTTCCTCCCATATTCCAAAAACATGCATGGCAGGCTGATTTAACACTCAAAATTGTCCCTAGGTGTGAGTGTGGATGGTTGTTCATCTCTGTGTGCCCTGCGATTGGCTGGCAACCGGTTCACGGTGTCCCCCGCCTACTGCCCGAAGACAGCTGGGATAGGCTCCAGTACCTCCAGTATGTGAGGATAAGCAGATCGGAAAATTAATGAATGAATAATTTGACTTGTTAAACTACCTGAACCAAACAAATATCAATGACACAAATGTGTCTTAAAGCCAAGTGTGCCTTTACGATACACCATGCACGAATCAAAAGCACAAAAATAGTATCTAATATAGTTTCAACTGAATCCCCCCCGCTAAATATTTAACTCGTGTATTTAAAAGCATTAAAATCTCTAAGTATGGATGGATGACATTCATAAATGAAGACAAATCCTTTTTAACAGACATTAAACATACTAATATGAAATCAGCTCTTCAAAGTGATCCACTGAGTGACCCAAAAAGGTTCACATTTTTCATCAACTGTTTGACTGTGCTTGGAAAGTTTCTTTTAAATATCGATCTTTTCTAAAGGCACACTACTACAAAACACTCCCACACAAAAATGTAATATTTCCCACAAGTTCATTTGCTGCAAAATAAAAATTTAAAAATCTACACAAATGGGGGAAAAAAACAAAACGGCAAAGCTATGATTTAGATGAGGTAAAATTCAAACGTGTAAGCAGTATGTAGCCAACAATTACGCTACATCGACAAGCCATGCAGCAGCTACATTACCTCAGCTCAGTCCCCACGGCCAATAGACAGGGAATGAATCCACAAGTTAGTATGATAAAATACTGTCACATGATTCTCTGTGTTGTAAGTCAATTGATGTCATCAAGTCCAAACATCCACACCTGCCGTCTCTGATCGGTGTTGGCGTCGTGATAGCCGGTGCTCAAGTCAACCTCGTGGTGCCTGCTATATAACTGGGAAGGTTTGGAAATGTCAACTTACTGGGAATCTGATCGTTCCGACATGATTATAAAAGTAGGTCTGTCGGAACAACGGGTGTCCATTGCAAACAGCTTATCTGTGAATGCATTGCGCTCAATAACTTGAGACCTTTATGTGAAGACCAACTAGCAATAAATCGTAGAATCAGTTGTGTATCTTATCTGTATGTTGTGTAACTTTTAGCACAATGGTGTAACCTGACAACATATTGACAGTTAAGTATTATTTTGACTTTAAATTAGAAGGGATTTCATAGATCTTAAATAGATAGGCGGGAAAGATGCATTTTTAACAAGTTTGCATTCATGCATTCGACACTGACACACGATTGGAATTGAAATATTCATGGGGGCAACTCCCAGTGAAAGAAAGATTTCTACACTTGCCAAGACCTTTGTTCTTATTTCCTCTTGACACACTTTTCTACTTACCTCACATGCTTGCACTTTATACACACATCAAGCACCAGGACAAAATAGAGGCAGCAGCAGCAACTCATACTGCCGGCCGAGAAAAATGCTGCTGAACGCAAATTTTGCGAACAGTCAGGGCCTTGTAAAAATTGCAAAATCATTCTACCCACAGTGAAATTAAAAGATGAAGCGAGAGTTTCACCCCGAGAGCCAACTGAACTTGACGGAATGATAAATCACTGACCGGGTTAAAGCTGCTTAGAGCTGCACAGCTGTTTGTCCAATACCACCAAATAGCCAGCCACCGGTCACTTATAGGTACTGCTGTTGAACAAACACTAACACTTTGTGTTCTCTCCTACTCTATAAACTCAAAACACTTCAACCTGCTAGAGTCAACTGCATACATGCTCTACTTGCAAACAATGAGCCCGTACGGCTACCGACTCATTTGAAATTTCAGTTGATCGGTCACCCCTTCTGATCAATTTGGCAGTACCCAGGATATTCTCCAGTGCCCGGAATCCATATTTGTCCGTTTTACTCACCAGTAGACATAGTAGGCCATTGCCATGAGCACTAAGGCGCCACAAATTCCTGTGAAGATCATCACAGCACTCTGGTTCAGCATTTTGGTGGATGATGGTTCACCAAATGAGCGCCAAAAGCAAAACAAAATGCCAGCACTGAGCAGCTGGTCGTCACAGGCTGCCCTGCGCCGGCTCCATCATAATCCCATCGAAGGAAAGAGATTATGATGACAACAAGAACGCCTTCTGGAGAAGGAATTCCTTGATCAGCAAGTAATTACCGACGACCAAGGAAGTCCCATCAAAACATCAACAACAACATTTGGATTCCCAATGAGAGCAAGTGGAAAACCTAAACAAATATCCAGTCGGCACTGCAGACTGCGAGGAGATTCAACTCATGGATGAAAGGTAGGAGGGCAGGCACACAGTCCCGTAAAAACCATCTGACTGTATTCTCATTCTCTAATCCAGGGGATGAGATTAGTGACGATTAGCAGGCGACGGGCATCCAGGCATCCTGGATATGTCGCGTTTCATTACCATTAACCAATAGGCTGGAGACGGCCGGTTGGCTGGTTGAGTTTGTCACCCAATTTTGCCATTGGTTGTCGTCCCAAATTAGTTATTATCGTTTTTAAATGATGAAGGTGTTCTGAGTGAATGTCCTTCGTAGAAATGCGAAATATTTCAAGTGTTCCATAAAGGTTTAGTTGTGTTAGCATATGAGAACCTGTCACCATGTTACAACTGTTAAATTGGAATTAAGACTACCCTTGTAGGTAATAGAAAACATAATTATGGAAAAATCGGGAAATCGATCTTAGCCCGTCTATGGTGTTTTATACGGTGTGCAAGCATGAAGACAGTAACTTGGTAGGACGGAGTGATTTATTGAAATAAATTGTCATTTTCTTTGCTTTACTTTTATGTGTACAGTAAAACTAAAGTAGGACTGACTGGCAATAAGCATCTTGAAGACGTGCTCCCAATCATTGCCTACTAAATTGCAAAGTGTACATGTCCCTGCAAATTACATTTTTGCTTGCAATGCAAGACAAAAAAAAAAAGTGTTTATGTGTACAAAACTTTTGTGCAGTAGATGTAATTATCTTTTACCACAAACTGCATCACTTTTAATGAAGTCAGTGATTTTAACCTTCAGGGGTTGACTCAACCATGACTAGAAATAAGCGATTATACATGATATACCAAATAATATTAAGTGTTGACCCAAGTCAGCATAATCCGCAAGTAGTACGTCTCTCTCTCTCTCTAAATATATAATATATAAATATAAAAATCGATTGATAGATAGATAGATGAATCCCGAGACAGATTTCCACCCATGTTGCAACCTGCCTATTTTAAAACCTTATCAACTAATCCTTTTGGACTTTGAAACCACTAAACGCATATCCAGTATCTGGTTGACAAAGTTTGATCTTAAAAAGATACTGACACGCTAAAATTTCACTTGAGAGCTAGAGTCCAAATGCGGGAACTGGGCTTCGACTGTTCAGTGGGCGCATTTAACTGTTTAAGTGTCCTGAGTACTAATACACGGCCGGGACGAAAACCACACTGCTCCTCCTCAATCTGAGGCTCGACTTCCCGACGGACCCTCCTCTCGAGCACCCCTGAATAGACCTTACCAGGGAGGCTGAGGAGTGTGATTCCTCTGTAGTTGGAACACACCCTCCGGCCCCCCTTTTTAAAAAGAGGGACCACCACCCCGGTCTGCCAATCCATAGGCACTCTCCCCGATGACCACGCGATGCTGCAGAGGCGTGTCAACCAGGACAGCCCACAACATCCAGAGCCTTGAGGAACTCCGGGCGGATCTCATCCACCCTGGGGCCTTGCCACCGAGGAGCTTTTTAACCACATCGGTGACTTCAACCACAGAGATAGGAGAGCCCACCTCAGAGTCCCCAGACTCTGCTTCCTCCAAGGAAGGCGTGCTGGTGGAGTTGAGGAGGTCTTGAAGTACTCCGCCCACGGTTCACAACGTCCCAAGTCGAAGTCAGCAGCGCCCCATCTCCACTGTACACAGTGTTAGTGGTGCACTGCTTCCCCTCCTGAGACGTCGAATGGTGGACCAGAATTTCCTCGGCCGTCCGGAAGTCGGCTTCCATGGCCTCACCGAACTCTTCCCACGCCGGGTTTTTGCCTCAGCGACCACTGAAGCTGCGTTCCGCTTAGCCAGTCGATACCCGTCAGCTGCCTCTGGGGACCTACAGGCCATAAAGGCCCGATAGGACTCCTTCTTCAGCTTGACGGCATCCCTTACCGCTGGTGTCCACCAGCGGGTACGGGGGTTGCCGCCACGACAGGCACCAACCACCTTACGGCCACAACTCAGGTCGGCCGCCTCAACAATAGAGGCGCGGAACATGGTCCATTCGGACTCAATGTCCCCCGCCTCCCCCGGAACATGGGAAAAGCTCTGCCGGAGGTGGGAGTTGAAACTCTTTCTGACAGGGGATTCCGCCAGACGCTCCCAGCAAACCCTCACAATACGTTTGGGTCTGCCAGGACGGACGGCGTCCTCCCCACCATCGAGCCTACTCACCACCAGGTGGTGATCAGTTGACAGCTCCGCCCCTCTCTTCACCCGAGTGTCCAAACATGTGGCCGCAAATCTGATGATACAACCACAAAGTCAATCATCGAACTGCGGCCTAGGGTGTCCTGGTGCCAAGTGCACATATGGACACCCTTATGTTTGAACAAGGTGTTCGTTATGGACAATCCGTGACGAGCACAGAAGTCCAATAACAAAACACCACTCGAGTTCTGATCGGGGGGGCCGTTCCTCCCAATCACGCCCTCCAGGTCTCACTGTCGTTGCCCACATGAGCATTGAAGTCCCCCAGCAGAACGAGGGAGTCCCCAGCAGGAGTACTCTCTAGCACACCCTCCAAGGACTCCAAAAAGGGTGGGTACGCTGAGCTGCTGTTTGGTGCATATGCACAAACAACGGTCAGGACCCGTCCCCCCATCCGAAGGCGGAGAGAAGCAACCCTCTCGTCTACCGGTGTGAACCCCAATGTACAGGCACTGAGCCGGGGGGCAATGAGTATGCCCACACCTGCTCTGCGCCTCTCACCATGAGCAACTCCAGAGTGGAAGAGAGTCCAACCCTCTCGAGAGAACTGGTACCAGAACCCAGGCTGTGTGTCGAGGCAAGTCCGACTATATCTAGTCGGAACTTCTCTACCTCGCACACCAGCTCGGTTCCTTCCTGCAAGAGAGGTGACATTCCACGTCCCTAGAGCTAGCTTCTGCAGCCGAGGATCAGACCGCCAGGGTCCCCGCCTTTGGCTGCTGCCCAGCTCACATTGCACCCGACCCCTTTGGCCCCTCCCATGGGTGGTGAGCCCATGAGAAGGGGGACCCACGTTGCCTCTTCGGGCTGAGCCCGGCCGGACCCCATGGGTGTAGGCCCGGCCACCAGGCGCTCGCCAACGAGCCCCACCTCCAGGCCTGGCTCCAGAGGGAGGCCCCGGTGACCCGCGTCCGGGCAAGGGAAACTTAGATCCATTCATTTTTATCATCATAAGGGCTCTTTGAGCCGTGCTTTGTCTGGTCCCTCACCTAGAAACTTTTTGCCATGGGTGACCCTGACAGGGGCATAAAGCCCCAGACAACTTAGCTCCTAGGATCATTGGGACACACAAACCCCTCCACCACGGTAAGGTGACGGCTCGCGGAGCGTTTCGCAGCCGAGTGTGAAGCGGTTGGGATGAGGATCAGCACCTCCAAATCTGAAACCATGGTCCTCAGTCGGAAAAGGGTGGCGTGCCCTCTCCGGGTCGGGGAGGAGATCTTGCCCCAAGTGGAGGAGTTTAAGTATCTTGGGGTCTTGTTCACGAGTGAGGGCAGAAGGGAACGAGAGATCGACAGGCGGATCGGTGCAGCGTCTGCTGTGATGCGGACGCTGTATCGGTCTGTCGTGGTAAAGAAGGAGCTGAGCCAAAGGGCAAAGCTCTCAATTTACCGGTCGATCTACGTCCCAACCCTCATCTATGGTCACGAGCTATGGGTCGTGACCGAAGAACGAGATCCCGGATACAAGCGATCAAATGAGTTTTCTCCGCAGGGTGTCCGGGCTCTCCCTTAGAGATAAGGTGAGAAGCTCGGTCATCCGGGAGGGGCTCAGAGTAGAGCCGCTTCTCCTTCACATCGAGAGGAGCCAGATGAGGTGGCTCGGGCATCTAATTAGGATGCCTCCCGGACGCCTCCTGGTGAGGTGTACCGGGCATGTCCCACTGGCAGGAGACCCGGGACGACCCAGGACACGCTGGAGGGACTATGTTACCCAGCTGGCCTGGGAACGCCTCGATCCTCCAGGAAGAGCTCGAAGAAGTGGCTGGGAGAGGAAGTCTGGGCTTCCCTCCTAAAGCTGCTGCCCCGCGACCCGACCCCGGGCGGTAGAAAATGGATGGATGGATGGATGGAGTACTAATACAACTTTTCCATTGGTAGCACTGGTGGGGCCGACTTATCAGGTCACACCCAGTTCTTTTTTTTTTTTGGGAGGGTGGGGGCGGCGCGGGTTGCGCAAGGCATGACCGTGCATAATGTAGTCTGAGAAATTGTCAATACAGTACAAAGCTTCGTATGTAATAAAGATTCAGAGTGACCCGAGTTATTTCTGCAAAACATTTTACTGTGAATACGAAGTTTGTCTGCAACAAGCAGTTGGGTGACAAAACATATCTTTTTATATATCATTGAAAAAGACATCTAATACATTTTCAAATAAAAACTAAGTTTAATGTTTTTTTCATGAATACTGTACTTAAATTAACACCAGCATAACTATCAGCATTGCTACACCCATTATAATTCAACTCAAGGGTGGCTAGTTCACCTAACACTCTTCCCCAGGGAGAACCACAATTTATTATCCTGCCTGTCATCGATCAATTTTTCGCCCCTCAATCCTGAAGGCTAGAAAACCCCTTCTTTTACTTGCAGGAGAAAGACCCTAAGTGAAAAATATGTCTGTCTGTATATATCAATTCATACCAATTAGTGGCATAACATGTTGGGCCTAACCGATTGAATAGGGCATTATTAGGTATTTTAAAATCACCCATTTTTGCCGATTGTTAACACATACGAACATAAGACACAGATAATGACATTCAAGAAAAAAAAGCAATTTTTTCTGTTTTAAAGTTAAATACTAAAAGGGCAAACTGATGTAAGACTGTCAAATGTCCTGCCTGTTATTCATATATTTATTGTTCTAAGGTTTATGGGTTAAAAAAAAAAAAAGAAACATGCGTCAAGTGAAGGGATTCGAATGTACTGCAGGGGTTTTCACTGCACAATAATAGCAACAAGAATTACCACTGCACAGTAATGGCAACAAGCATCAAGACGTCACAACAACCGGATGATGAATGACAAATATTAAATCATTGCGTTATTTTCACAGCGCTCCCTCTCAAACGTCAGCTGTAATTGTGTTGAAATTAGATCGCGACATGGTGATGCAAGTTCAACGTCAGCAGACGTGTACTCATGCTTCCAGTGGTTTCACACACACAATTTGCCTGGGAATAACAAGTGCTCTAGTGTTCGACTGGCAATCTGTAAGCGGTTAATTGTCTGAGTAAAGCCTCATACGCCACTAGCTGCTAGCATACCGCTCATATGGGGAACCGTTAACTGTGACCCATGTGCCCAGGACGTCACACGCCAGTCCTGTAAACTCCCAATAGAACGCTATATTGTTGCAGGACTTTTATTTTATGGAAAATTAAAATATTAGTCGAGCTCTTCGAAGCTTTCCCAAGACAAACAAGAGGCGGACACAAGTCCCGCATCTTACGTTTAATGTGTAATAATTAACCCAAAAACTACAACCCAAGGAAAGTAACCACTATCCCGCAAAGATAGCATATTCCGACTGTTTAGGTTAGTCCGAAAGTGTTTAAAGCAAAGAAGAGGAATGTTTAGGTCTTGCAGCTCAGTTGCCGGCGAACCCGTGCGGCTTTCTTGCTAGCGTTAGATGCTACGCTAGTTGGTTAGCTACGGCTAGCTGACAGTAAGGCACATTCTCAGTGGGCTTACCTGCAAATGGATCACTTGGGAGTGAAAGCCCCGTAGATTCGATAATACGTCGGCCGCAGGTTCGGGGCCTCGTGAGGTTGTTAAAAAAATAAAAAATACCGCCCCCTTTACAGAGCCCCCCTCTATCTACACAACGTGGCTTAACAGAGACGGTACAAAGATGACTTGAGGTCATGCGATTTTCAAGAGCACTATTGTTTGTCGGTTCAAGCGCCACATTTCCTCAAAGCCCCCCTCTGAAGATGTCCATCCGGTTAGTCCGGACTACCACCCCCCTCTGCAACACACCTGCCTCTTCAACTGTAGTCACTACGCGACAATTAGAAAAAATGTAGTTGCTCAACTAGCACAGTAGACGACGTTAATCCTTTTTCCACTTGTCATTGCTTTGTTCCTATCCTCCATGCCCAAACTTGCATTTTATTTTTTTCTGAATACATATTCACATCTTGGACGAATCGCTCCAATTCACACATTATTCCAAAAGTAAATGCAATTCGTTAAATGTTCTCTTTGATACACACATCCAAAATATACAGTGCATATTCTGTCGTCTAAATTCATTCATTTTCTCCGGCATTAGCTATTTTAGACCTCTTCAGCCCTCTGCTGGTGTTTTAGCACATCTGCGTCTTTCAACCACTGTTGCCCAGTCCGTTATTAAAAACCAAGGCACACCTTATATTTCACATTTCACTTTGGTGACCCCTGCTTTAGACTCTGAAGTTTAGAGTCTAAATTTGAGACTTCAATTAACCTAGGAAGTATATTTTTTGGAATGTGTGAGGTCGGAAACTCATACAAACTCCACACATGGAAGGCCAAACCTGGATTCCAATCCCAACCATCAAACTGTAGTGGTTGATGTGCTAAGCAGTGGGTTACTCTGCTACACATTTACATATTTATCTTTATCAATAACTAATATTTGTTTAGACTGATCATGTAAATAAATCATTGGAATTGGACGATCTGTTATATAATTTGTCGTAACCAAGTGAAATTGGGTCCTTCTGATGATCTCAATATAATCTAATGTGCAGCGCAATAGTATTTGGGGTATCACTGCTGTAAACTTGGCCCCTCCTGAGATCGTATCCATCTTTAAAATAGTCAAATGAATGTAAAACTCAGTAAATCAACACTGCCTGCACAGAAATTAACTTGAGCATACTTAGGATGGATACACTGTATTGTCTTGAGGAGTTATTTAGGTTAATGCCAGCTCTTCATACTGTGGATTAGTGCTGCACAAACATACCTGCCCCTAATCACACAGCATTAAGCACTTTATCTGATGAGGGGAATATTTAGTTGCCCGTTTTTGTTCATATTCAGGATATAATCCTAATTATGATCAAGTTAAAGGAACATCTTGACTGCATTAGTTTAAACTGGAAGGTGAGACATTATAAATATCAAGAACCCGCTCCCATCAAAAATAAATAAATCAAAACAATAAAAACACTTCTTTCCAAGAATTCATTTGGCCCTGTGTTTTTGATTAAAATAGCCGGCATTTATTTGGAACATTTCCATTTGGGCACTTGAGGTATAGCAGTTGTAGGAGAGACTCAAAGGCTCAGTACCAAAGTATAAACAGAAAATATATCACACATGGGAAAGTTATTACATTGTTTTTATTACGTCAGTCATTCGATTTGTTATGTTAGAGAAGCGGCTCAATGTTTTGGCCTTCAATTTATATTTGTGATGAGCAATTAATCCAGTTGTACACAAAAAAAAACACATTCAAAACCAGCTTCACTTCCTATCTGCTTTAAGGCTATTGATTAGTGCTGAGATATGGCAATAACAAAAGAATGCCGATCAACAGTACAGTAAATATTCTCTTTTAAAAATGATCTGTGCAAGTACCTCAATTTGAGATGGTTTAAGACAGGAATCTAATGTGTACTTATTTGGAGGAACGTCATGAAAATTAAAGGCGTGGATTAAAGAGGTGTGATGCTTAAAATACCAACTAATCATAATGTCAGTGGGGCTACAATTCTAGAACAACAAAAACACTGGCAAATAAATTGTACCAATAAAAGTACGGTATATAGATCATGAACAATCTTCACCGGGTTTGAATAGGTTAGTACAGCGTTGCAATTCACATACAATGCCTCAAACCTCAACGCATGAGCTGTCACATTTATTCCATACACAGTTGTTACTTTAAATGACGCGGTGACATCATTACTGCATATTTCAGCAAGTGACACCTCAATGATTTATCCCAACCTATTTAGTCAAGTTTTTAGAGTTAATAATTACAAAGAGAACAACACACCGATAGCGATGAATTTAGCTCTGACTGTGGTGGCATGTACAAGCATGCACCTGTTTATAAGTTGCAATATATCTAAAAGGATTATTAAACTACATTTAGTAGTCAAATAAACTGTCTCTAAAAATAAGCCCTATAGGCTAATATCTGTTTTTAAACTATGCAAAGCAAGATGATATTTACAAAAGCCATAGTACAGCGATGTATGGCAGTGATTCTGGAGTGTCTCCATACAGAGTGCAAGTAATGAGTCTTCACAGCTAAACATCTTCAGGGATTCTGAAAGGAAGAAACACATGACATGGTTGGGAAAATGTTACATATCCCATCCCGATCTTTATATTTATTCATGAATGTTACCATCTTCGATATTAGGACGTTTGTAAAATTTTCGCTTCCACAACGATGGCAGGATTCTCAATATCGCCTTTGCTCTGAACCATTCTCAGCTCCAACTGTGCAGGGCTGGGCCTTTGCCCTGGGCCGGCTTTTTCTGAAACATTGCAGAGCAGTTCAAAACATTAACTACAAGAATACTGCGGTATGTTTTCCTTCGATAATTGTGATGCTCGTGTGAAATCTGTATAAACAAGGCTAGGAACAAATTGTATGAAATAGTCAGAAGTCTAAGTAAAAATGACATACCATTAGCATAATTAATGGTCCGTTTAATTACATGGTGCATAACCGAAACAGTCTTTTCACAGGCAGCCTGGGGGTAAAAAAGAAAAAGAGTCAGAATGATTACACCAAGTGGTCATTATGACATTGCGTCAGCTCTTAAAGGACTGAGAGAGCATTGCAGAGGGGTGTCTGAACCTTCAGGTCTTTGGGATGATGATGTGTCCATGCAAGCAACAAAGCAGCAAATAGGTCCCCAGTCCCCACAAACACAGCGTCAACTTTGGGGATGTCCATGCGGATCTTCTGAATGCTAATCGTACCATCTGGCTTTTCTACATGGCAGAATGGACAGCAATATATGAGCGTGACGGGCATTGTTTGCAGTTGGAGTTCGTTTGTTAGGGTGAAAGTCATTTGCAAACTCCACACAAAACTTTGCAGATCCAGGATGTTTTTTGAGTTCCGATTGGATTTTGTCTTTGCCCAAGAATGGAAAGGTACATGACAGATATAAATAGTTTAATGAGTCCTGGCCCCCCATTCATCGCAGCACAAGGGGTCACCATTGCATCATTAGAACAGCCTGTCCACAATCAAAAGTGAAATAAACACTCTTCTCATTTGATTTATAACGTTTTATCTACCATGAACCATCTAGTCGCCTGCTAACGAACAGATGGACTAAGAGTGCTTCACTAAGAGTTCTTCTCGTTAAGAAATTGTGCATTTTGAATATTATTCTATTCAAAGTTTGTTTATAACTTACCCCAAAAGGTTAAAAAGGGTTGAATGTACACAGAGTAAGTGGCGATGGTACTTTACCAATTTTTTGGCTCCCGATGGCCACAAGGTACTGGCCTCCTTGATTCGAAGGCAACTCAGTACTAGTGAGTACCACTGTTTTTGGACCCATCTTGTGAAGCAACTCCATTGCCTGGGGAGTACACGGGACACAATTATGCACACAATCTTGGACTGCTTTTTTATAAAATTCTAAATTGAATAACAAAAGGTACCCACATGAAGAGCATCTTCTGTGGTGTGAATTTTCCTCCCAGTTAAAAGCCTGTTTAAGAAACGCAGATGTATTTATCGTCTGTCTCTTTTATAAACATTTACTTGTGCATTTCTCCTAGACTGTATCTCTGACTATGTCACACCAGTCGCTTTCTTTCTCCACCTTTGTATTCATTAAAAGGCCACTCACTCTGCTTCAAACTGGTTGGGGGTAAGAATGTCGGCCAAAGGCACTACTTTGTCCCGGTAGACTGGCAGAAGTTCCTCTGGGACATACTGGAAAAGGCACCAATTTAAAGGTTTGTTATGACTTTTTTTTAGGATATCGTCTCACTTCTGCTGAGTCTAAACACATATTGAACGTATGGAAAAACAACAAAAAATCTTCACAAAATCTATGTTTTTGACAAGTGGAAAACTCATCAGGCTTAATTAGTTGCTCGCACCAAAAATGGGAGGGGGTGGGGGCCAGGTCACTTTGTCTGCATAGATCATCAGCAAGCTTGACGGAAGCCTGATATTGAACCTGTTCATTTGAATCAGGTGTGTTGCAACAGGGATTGCTGGAAAACATGCAGGATAGCAGGACTGGGATTGCCCACGCCTGGCATAGACATTGTCAAACCTTGCTCAATATGTGCAAGATACCATTTTTATCCTTTTTTGGATTATGGAATAGGCAAGAATAAAGCAAAACCATAACGGCGTATTAATACAATTAATACAGTACATTAAAAGGCTCACCATTGCACCATGGTCTCCCATTACAGGGTCACAAACTGTCACAAGAAAAACAAAAACAAAAAAAAAAGGTAGGTGTTAACCACTTGGAAAATTTGGCTGTTCAATTTTGAATTGAATCAACCAAATGAATCAATCAATCAATTGCACTCACCATATACTAAACTGGGATTGGCCTTTTTGAGCTCTTTAACAATCTCAACAACAGTCATCAGGAAGGACGTGTCCCTGCTGTACCCTAGGTAAGGTAAATGGAAACAAAACACGTGATTTAAGAGGTATGCAAATGCAAACGAGACTCGGTCTTGTAAAAGCTATATTTCAGAGCTTTATCCGCACAATAACTGTGCGAACAATATAAACATTCCTTTCGAACAGGGATGGGCAAACGCTTTCGATAAGGGGCCACATGAGAAACTGGAGCGCTTGCCGAGAGCGCTAACCTTAACTTTGTCTCTAATATTTTGACTACACAGTACAAATAAAAAGCATATTGTCACGTTTGAATAAAGTGCTGTGTGGAAATATTTACACACTTTCAAAATTATGTTAATTTTGTGCAGCAGCAACTCATCCGGGAAGAATATTATCATATTATTGACAGTGACATATGATATAGTGATGATTTTTACTACATGCAAACAGGACTGTCGTACTGGACTTGACACATTTTTTTTCTTTTTGGTTTCTCTGACTCCTTGGCATGTGACTTGGACTGAGCCATTGGACTTGCAAAAGCTTCTTCGCCACTCAACCGAGTCCAGCGATATTTTCATTCCTCACTATTAACGTCCTTGAAACGAAACTTGAAATATTTTTTTTCAGATTATCAAAATAGCCACGTGATTGGTTAACCTGAACGCGAGCGCCAAAGCACGTAGTCTTTTTCTTTCAGTCATGTCAGCCAACATCGAGGTTAGAAAATTTGTTACCTCCAACCATTGAGAACTGGCCACGTCTTAAAAAAATAAATGCATGAAGCAATTTCTGACACAACTGGAACCACATTGAACTTTGATTGACACTTGCAGAGGCACCACAAAAAGAGGTAATTGTTTTGGTTGTTTACCCATGTGCACAGGTTCATAAAGTAAAGGGTTCCATGCAATCTAAAAAGAGTGCTAAGCAGAATAAAATCTCTAATACTGTTTGGTCGTGAAATTTGTATTTTTCTGTCTTAAAAGTTTACTCTTGATCTTATGTGGACTTGGAACTTGTGGACTCTGACTTCACTTGGACTTGGACTCGATAAAGGTGGACTTGACTACAGCCCTGCACCCAATACATGAACTTGTAGATTTACGTACAGTATTCTTCGGACAAATCTTTTTGGCCTTTTTCCCCCACACTATGCAGGATAGTACAAAAAAACTATATGAATCAGAATTAAGAAGATAAATTTGATATTCTTATAAAATATAGTATTACAGCTGTTTGTTCTTGTTTTGGATTTTGATCAATTTATCATTTGTACTCAAGAAATGCAGTAATTATAATGAATATGAGAAAATTGATACAAAAAGGATAAAGAATAATTATAAATATAGAAACCTAAAGGTGTATAAATAGAAAAGTATAGTATACACAATGGTAAAAGTATTTGATGATACGTAGACTTTTTCTTCTTCTTCTTTGTTTTGAAAAATGATCCATTCATATTCTACACAATAAGGGGTAGGACTAGATAAGTTGTTTACTTCTTCCTACTCCTTTGAGCATATAACTGTGATGATGTGTGTTTTTCTTTTACATACTTTTTAAATTTTCCTTTCATAAATTTTGCTTGCCTTTTCAATCAATCTGTTACTGTGTGTACCATATACATATGCTCAATAAACAAACAAAAAAATATAAGAATGTTGCAAACATTAGGACCACTGTTGTCATTTTTTTGCTTGTTTATTTTTGGGGAAAATAGTTGCTAGAGCAGGGGTGGGCAAACTTTTTGGCTCGGGGGCCACATTGATTTCTAAATTTGACAGGTGGGCCGTGTCAGGACAAGATACGGTACATATAAAAAAATGTATATGTTGACAGGCCATACCAAACATCAACAGAACAAAAGCATAAACGTATTACCATACTTTTTTTTATGTGAACGGTGAAACAACTATGGTATATGTCCTGTATGAAGGTTCAAGTATGTGAGCAACATACATGTGTGACAACACAAGCAACAAAGTGCAACAATATGTTGGCCGAAAACTGCAGCAAGCAGTCCAGGTATATGACAAAATATAACAAAGTTAGGACTATTTGCTCCAAAATGAGACGTGTAAGAGACCTGGTTGCTTTTCTTTCGACTCACTCATTGTCTCTGACTTGACCTCCCCTCAATCACCACACGTGACAGCGTTGCTCAGCTGATGTCGCGTAGCGAACTTTTGAAGCCAGACACGGGATGCTTCGAAGTCTTCTATGCTCATAGTTAGCGCTCTGGGACTCGCGGTCCAGTTTGCGGAAAGTTTTTAGCACGATAGCAGTCAACCCATTCAAGGAAACGTTTATTTACTCGACTGTCCGTCGAGCCGCAAGCAATTTGTTTCTGTATGGTTTGTGCATAAGAAAGACACCGGACATCAGAGTGCTGTTTATGTGCCGCTGTATTCAATACTGCCCCGTACAAACAAGCGCACGCCCTTCCCCGCGCTGCTGGAGCAAACCATTCCAAAAGAGGGGTGTTCACTCCGCGTAACACAATTCACTCTGGGCATGGAAATAGCCAGAATCGGACTGAGCACAAATCACTTCCTCGTTTTTCAAAGTCTTGTAGATTTCAGTCTTTCAGACTCCAAGCATCTCCTGAATGTTTCGTATTTTGTAACCCGCTTCGTTTAATCAGATACACTTCACTTTCTCTACCGTGGCCATTACTCTTCCTCTTCGTTTAGATGCCATGATCGACAGGGCGTGAAAATTTTCGCAATTGCAGTAAAACTCACTGCAACAAAGAGACACTTGCATGTCGCTGTTTTGGATCCAATGATAGAAAATAGCGGTGCGGACACACTTATTCCGTCATATCGAGCAGGAGTTGCTTGAGTTGGCGCTACTGCTGGCTTCCGTATCGTCTCCCCCTCCCTCCCTGTGCGCTGCAACTTCAAGTAACTGCGCCATCTGGCGTTGAAATGCCTGTCATTACAAGTCCAAATGAAATGAATGCAATCATTTATATCGAACCTTAATTGTGTTGTGCACCAACCTTCGGCGGGCCAGATTAAAAAGCCCAACGGGCCGGATCCGGCCCGCGGGCCGTAGTTTGCCCATTGCCTGTGCTAGAGGGATTGAACCCCCCATTAATATTGCAAAGACTTCACAAAAGTGGCAACACAGCAGACATAAATCATAGCTAGCTACACCACTTTTACTCGCGTCCACACGTACAATAAAAGCACAACTGTTAAAATAAAAGCATAATGTATTTTATGTTTTTGTTTGACTTTATGGTCGCCGTGACTGCTGGTCAGAAATTGACCACATCTCCCTTAGACTCACCTGTGAGGATGTAGTCATAGTGGTTCACCTTATTGAGCTTGATGCCCTCATAGAGCACATTGAGCTCATCAGCTTTCAGTACTTGACCCTTCCAGTGGGCATAGCCTAGAACACGAGACAAAACTTTGATTATTGGTGTTTTTCAAGAACGGCATACAAAAATAAATAAATAAACTGTGGTAATTTAGGATTGGGAGATATTTGCAGAAACACGGTGTGTTTCTTCCCTTTTCTGTCTGATCATTGACTCACTGTGATGCAATCACCCTCTTAAACAGGGCCTCAGCACTGAGTGGAGACGATGTCTTTATAAGGCTGCCAGTTTCCCCCTTTTTTGTGCCCCTTCACCATGAACCCACAATAAACTCCCACAGCTGTTCGGACTGCAAATGAAAAGACTCACAAAAACATGGGCCCTTCGCTGACCCAGAGCTGGCTAGCACAGCAGCGAGCACCTCCTGCAGTGAGATCGCTTTTACAGGGGAAAACACTCTCAGACCTGCACTCGGAGGTTATAAACAAGGACATTTTCTTGTACAGGTCAAATTACAGGAGTGTGATTTCGCCCGCATGAACCAGTTTTGGCTGGAAAAAAGGAATATATAGATGTCAGATATATTAATCTAAGAGGCTGCTGTGCAAACATCACCAACCGTGTGTGAATTCAATTCTTTCTATGCTTTGGTGTATAAAAGCCAGCTCTAATTATAATTATCTCTTGAGCAACCTTGGGAGCCTGATTTATTCTCCTTAGAGTTGCAGGTGAATTCAAGGCTATCCAAGCTGAATGTTGATAAAGGGCAGACAACACCCTAATCGTAGGAGGACATGAAAACACGCTCACATTCACACCTAATGACAATTTAGTCTTCAGTGGACCTAACATGCGTGTTTTTGAGTTGCAGGAAGACGCCGGAATAACTGGAGAACTCTCAAGCAAGCGCTGCAAGAACAGACAGACTGCACTCAGGAAGACCAGTGCCAAGATTTGAACCCCAAATCTTAGAACTGTAAAGCAGCTGTGACTAACCACTCGCCCACCATGCTGCCCCCATCCCCACTGCATCTGAATGGTATTCATAGTATCACCTTTGTGAAAATTGAAATGAAACCATCCACGCAAAAGAAAACAAATCAATTACTTTTATTAAAATAAAAAAAGGAGCGCTTTTTATTCCCCCAGGCTGCTTCTACAGCTGTCAAATACAAATAGAATGTATCTGCTAGTGTTTCCTTCCTTCGAAAAGAAGTTTGGACCTTCTGTGCAAAAGAATCCAGGGACTCCATATAAATGACACTGTTGTCCTTGTTACAAGCCAGTGGACCATAAAAACTGAAAGAATTCCTTCTTAGCCGCGGATTATTAACGGCTCGTAGAGTAGTGCATCATGTGTTCAAGTATATTATACTCTGAAGTGGAAAACCTCACATAACCAAGTACTAAAAGCCTCGTTTACCATATTGGAGCACTGCATCTTATAATGGGTGCGAGACAATAATCATCAGTGTTGAACATCTACTCAAACTGACCAGTGGTCAACACTATCATTTATTTATTTTCTTTTTCAAGGGAGGCAAAGTACAAAAGCCAGTAACTATGTACATACTACATAAGACTTTTATCTATACACCAAAGTCACCAGGTTAAAATGTTACATTGGACATTGGTCAACCATTTTCTTGGACACTTGAGGGAAAAAAAGGTGCTGAAAGCAAACTTTACACAGTCATTCCGAATATGTTTTGAAACTTAAACCACAAACGAAAGGATTGCAAAATACTAAAAAGAAATTAATTCCACCCCGAATTCACTCAAGCGAGGCCTCTGTAAAAGCATGAGCCAACCTGTGTGATTGGAGAACTGCACAGAATTGATGGAGTCCACTTCAAAGCCCAGAACCTGAGAAAAGTTTAACAAAAAGAATGAGAGGGAAAAAGAGAGAGAACGAGTTAGTTGACCTTTCTTTGTCCTAATACTAAACTATATAAAGCAACAACAAAATGTATTGTGCAGACTAGCCCTCATATTGGATAGGATTTAATTACATGGGGCCATTATACCCTAGTACGAACCCACTAAACTGGCGTTGCATGGCTTCGTAGTAAAAGAGTGAGGATAGTTGTACTAGACTCGCCTGCCTACAGTCCTGACCTGTTGGCATTGAAAATGTGTGGTGCATGATGGAGCGTGAAATGTGACAATGGAGACCCTGGACTGTATAACAGTTGAAGCTATACATTAAGCAGAGCTTCAACAATTAGTGTCCTCAGTTCCCAAATGTTTATTGAATGTTGTTAATGTGATGTAACACAGTGGTAAGCGTGATCCTGTCACAGCTTTTTTGGAACATGTCGCCGCCATAAATTTGTAAAATTATTTGCTAAAAAGAATAGCGTTTATCAGTTTGAACATTAAAAAGCTTGTCTTTGCGGAATATGTAATTGCATATTGGTTGAAAGTCATTTGTCATTGTACTCTGTTTTTATTTATTTTTAACACAACGTCCCAACTTCAGTGGAAGTGGGTTTGAAGTACAGCATGCTGACTTGGTATTTCTACATGTATAAAACATTTTAAAGAGGATTGAGATCGAATAAAATCTTTACGAATACGTTCTAATCGACTAGTTTGAGTGATTTTTTTTTAACTGTCCACACGCAGAGCAAGTGTTACAACTACTCACGGCGTTTAGTCACATCAAACACATCTCGTTTCTGCAAGCGAACCATTTCTAGTTTTCATTCATTGGTAATGTTAATATCTTTTATCTTTTAGCAACGTAAAACAGGAACACGACATGGCATATATTACATAACGATAATGCAATATAGGTATACTATCTAGGAATTGTAGCAACACAGCAACAAACATTAAGTAAGAAGCGACATACTGTATACCTGCAGAGGGAATGTTGCGGACTTATTTCCAACATATCCTCGGACAACATGACTCTGAATGGACAACACGCGACATTCCATCGCCGCCATGAGCCAAATTAGGATTAAAAACTCGAAACGCAATCGGAAAATAAAACAAGACCAAGAGCAACATTAAAACTCCGCACAGCTCCGGACGCGCTGAAAGTTAGCATGGAGCCTGTCCTGTAGTCAGCTGGGAAGGGCAACGAACATAACCACCCCCACCGACCTTTGCTTATTCAACTCATAGGCTATCTCCCAACCTGCTTTCTCTTGGGTTCGTTAGACGTCATCTCGAGGCGGACCGAGGAGCGAATTACAGTACTGTATCGAGTTGCAATTCTACTTCCGCACACACCAAAGTACCCGGATATGGCAGCACAGACTCTTATTGCAGCCCATGTGGTACGGCAATTCCAACAAGACAAACTAAACAATGAGGTCATTACTACTGTCATTATAAATTAGTACATGACTGATTACTGTATACTAATTGAAAGGGCAACCGACGAAATGTGCATCATTCTTACATGTACAGTACCAATATATCGCAATGTCATTTTACATACAGGTCAAAACAACCTTTGGCTTCCCGTCTCTCACTTTAACTGGCCTTTAACCATACTGTATTTCCACAATCAGACAAAACCCGTGTCTTTTATGCGTGTGACCACCAGATGGCGGCTCAAGACTTTTTCACGTGATTGACTGGACTTGTTTCATTCAATGTTCAAAGTGACGCACGTGAATCTCCAATTAGAATACATACATACATATCCTTAATGGATTTAAAACTGGAAATTGACTTGACCAGTCTAAAACCTTTATCTCATACATACACGAACTACAAAATATATTACAGAAACTGTTATAAAAGTAAGAAGAACCATTCAGCATTTTGAAGTGCTTTCATGCGATCTTTAACCATTCCAGAAGAGGAATGAAGAATTTCAAACTTAAGTGAATTATACCCAAATTTGAGCCAGCATGCAAGGCTTCCAGGAGAAGTTATTGACGTTTTTGAGTCTGTTCTGTTTGGTCTTTGTAGTCTTCCACTGTACTCAATCTCATTCCCATGTTTGTTTCATGTCTATTTTTTCTACGTTAACCTTTTGTCGACATCGGCCTTAGTTATAGCCACATGAAAAATGATTCAAACAAAAACTGCCATCTTATAATGTATTGATAAAATCCTGATCAGAAAAAATGGGCCTCTTAAATGCCAGTGCATGTGTATCTAATAATAAGAAAACTAAATTTCATTTATTATTTTATGATTATTCTCTTATTTTGTGTACAAGTTAACTCTTTATTACTGCTGTGGTTTTTAAGTGTTCTAGAAATAAAGATGAATTTGTGCGAAATTGTTCATCTCTCGTCACTCGCTCTCTAATTGGCGGATCCTGCATCAGGGGCAAGAGATAAAGGTTTTAGACTGATCAAATCAATTTTCAGTTTTAAATCCATTAAGGATACAATTTACCATCTTAATATGAATAAGTGAGTAGAAAGAAAAGTTTAAATATTGATCTATTGTCTAATATTCATTTTTTGACGTTAAACCCAAATGATTTCTCTTAATAATTATCAACAATGACTTGGCAAAGCAGTAAACATTTCAATATAAATTGTCAAATGTTTACTTCTGCAACAATCCCCAAAATATATATATATATATATATATATATATATATATATATATATATATATATATATATATATATATATATATATATATATATATATATATATATATATATATATACTGTTTATATAACAAGAAATCGCCATTTCTATAGTACATTATTGTTTTGGGGAACTATTTGGATTAATGGGAGATCATCATCCATCCATTATCTTAATCCTCATGAGGTGTGTTGGAGCCTAACCCATCTGATTTCGGGCAGTAGGCGGGGTATACCTTGAACTAGTTGCCAGCCAATTGTAGGGCACACACAAAGGCAAACAAACATTCACACTCACCATCACATCTATATGGACAATTTAGAGCACGGATGTCAAATTCAAGGTGTGGGGGCCAGATCTGGCCCGCCAAATCATTTCATATGGTCTGTGAAAGCAAATTAAACAACTTGCTAAAATGTTGCAGAATTTCAAATTCTCATATGTAATAAATAACAGACATCGTAAGCATTTTTTGGTACCAAACACCACATTATGGTCACTTAAACAATAGATGAATAAACTATTATTCTTGACTTCGTTACATGGTTTGACAGTCATAACACTACTCCAAGGCAAACAGTGATGACACCGGATCCCTTGCATGTTTTTTTTTTAACGTGGGAGGAAACTGAATAAAACCCACGCAGGGATGGGGAGAACATGCAAATTCAACATTGGAAGGCTAGGGCCAGAATTGAACCTACAACCCCTGCGCTGTCAAACAGACGTGCTAACCAGTCGACCACTGTGCCACCGTCCAGCTAGTCCGATTTGGTTAATTTATTTATTGTTAATTCGGTAAAATATTTGTTTAATACAATATAATCATACAATTTAAAAAAGGTTTGCCTATTTCTCCTGCACATCCCCTTTGACCTACGAATGACCTGACCTCGTGTCCCTTTTAAAAATTAGGCTCTTGAACAAAAATTAAAGATTATAACGAACCATGCCAACCATGGTGACCTTTCATGACGGGATTGTATATGGTCATCACATGGCACAATGTGGGTGAAGTAAATAAATATTCCTCCGCGTAGTTTTGCGCGCACGTCCACTAACAGGAACTAGACCCGCCTTGCCTGGCTGCCTCCGGGTTTGTCACCTACGTCACAAGGGGCGGAGCTATGTAAGCAGCGGTCCTGACACGTAAGAGACTCACGCAATTTTTCAAACGGAAGAAGTTTCTTTCCAAGAAGTTGGATGAAGAAACGCCTCAGAATTGATGCAGTTGACCCGTAGCGTCTCTACAACGTACACCAACCTGGAGGTTCCTTAACAACTCACCGGGACGCTCCGGTTGAGCAGCCGACGCGCCGACATGAGATTTCCAGCCCTTGTTTCTGCCCTGCGGTCGATGGGCCCGGTGATAATCGGCATTTCTTTAGGATTCACCTTGAGTTTACTCAGTGTAAACTGGACAGAAGAAGCGTGTTATGCGGACCAGGGTGCTCCTGTGGGCCGTGATGAACAGCCCAAAGGAGCCCGAAAACCCAATTCCATTTCAGTCGTCCACGACGCAGAGTTTGAAGCGGATTTCGAGCCACGAATATTGCCCTATAAACAAGTTGAGCCGAGTACCGCTAAGAAAGTTTTCAGGTGCGTATCGGGATTGCAATATTTATGTTGTACAGCAGCACACAAGTCTGTTTTACTACACCATGAGCTAAGTTATAAACACCTACTACTACACTATTCACTCAGTTATAAATACACTCACGGCCACTTTAGGGAGATAACAGTACGTAAGATAAATATGGCTGGACAAACTTTTGTGCAAGTATTTTTAGTCTCTTTATGTTTATATCTGTATTTTGAACAAATCTTCTGTTTTCATTGTTTTCCTGCACTTTAAACTGTATACACTGATATTTACTGTATACTTTATCTTTACATTAGTAAGCTTTACACGATCAGGATTTTGGAGCCCATCACCGATCAGCTCGTTGAAGAAAATCGATAACCGATCACCAATCTGATTAGAAAATGGACAAATCTATTAAATCTTTTTAACCAACATTTTTCTTTCTTTTTTAACAGTACAGTTGGCTTTTTGCAGGCGATCGGAACCGTCCCGGACCACCAATAGCTAAAATTCGCTTATAATGAACGGCGAATGAAATGCATGGGGGGTTGGGGGGGGGCATAATAACAATTAAACCTTAAATATCCTCCCCAAAATGCTGATTAGCATTCATTAATTGGGAAAATAGAGGGGTGACAGATAACCTCTCACCCCCCCAATATTGTCAAAAGATGTCGAAAAAAAATTCTACTGTATCTGATGAGAAACCTTGGATTATTAACAATGGCAGCAGAGAGCGTCACCTGAGTCAACGAGTGTGTTTGCTGTAATGTCTTATATTGCAGATCCGATCACTGACGTTGATTCATCACCATCCTACGACAGTACAACCGATCACTGCATAAAATGCAAATATCTGCCGATCCGATTCAGCCGATAAAATTCATGGAAAGTCAAGTTCAGTGATTCACAACATTTATTGAGCTGAGGAACATACTTAAGTTTGAAAAATGTCATGGCACTCTGCCAAACAAAAATGTCACAAAAAGTGGATGCATGTCAATTATATAGAATACTTTCTGCCATCTTAGAGAAAACTTGTTCTGTCTGTCACTATAAATCACTGGCACAGATAGAAGAACATCCATCTATCCAACCTCTCCTGATTGCCAACCAATTGCTGGGCGTTTTAAAATTATATTATTTATAATTAACCAACCAAGTCTTTAATATAATTATTTTTACAACTCTGAAATGTATATGTTAAATTGTTCATTTTACTAGTAGCACTTATTTATGTCATATCAATTGATTCATAATTTAATGAGATACATGATTAATATGTTTTAATTAACACATTTTAGAGGAAAACCCCCCAAAATAAAATGCTCAATCAATGCAACAAATATTGCAGGCCTTTTGATCATGTAAATGCTGTGGGTCCGACTAAATCACGCGATGGGACATTATTGGCCACATACTTTACCCACCCCAAATCAAATCCAGTCGATTTTGGTTGTCAGAACAATTGTTGTTTGTCCAATAGTACAGTGAAATTGCGGTTTGCACTTCTGCCTCATTGTTGAGAAGTCCTGGGTTTGAATCTTGGCTTGGGTCCCTTTTTGTGGTGGTGACATGTTATCTGTGTGAATATTGAGTTGATTGGAGGCTGTAAATCAGTGGTTCTTAACCTTTTTTGGAGGGGCTGAACCACATAAGTTTAATATGAGAATTCACAGAAACTTTTGTAATTGGAAAAACAGAATGTCTTTTTTTTGTTCTTATTCAATATAGTTATATAATAATACACAAAATGAATCATGTATCTATTGCGCACAAAACAATGTGTTCAAAGAAAACCAAAACATGAAAAGCACGGGAAAAAAATGAAAGCATAACTCACAGAACTTAACCGCAAATCAATGTATTGTTTGGTTTGACAATGTGTGTGCCTGCTGTGAATGTGTTTTTTTTCGCTGCGTTCGTTCAAGCACGCAAAGACGTTTGCCAACAGTTTTAACGCTCGCAAAGAGTTTTTGTTACAGTGAAATTTTGAACATATTAAAAGTTTCCTGACGACAATAAAACATGTTTGCAACTGTTAAAGCTGTGGCGCATATGGCGAAGGTCTTCACGACCTTTGAATGAACCATGACGAAAAAAAATAAACATTCAACCGTGAGCAAACATTCGCTACGGGCTTTACTGAGATGCGTTCAGGTATGCTCCGCTTCACCTTTCACCTTCACCATAGCATTTTTGCCAAAGAAAACTCTGTTCCTTTTCTTCGTTCTTGCACCTACCATCCCTCGTAGAGAATTACAAAGGATACATTGTGTATGCCGCCCCTCGCCCAAAGACAGCTGCAGTAGGCTCGGCTCATTCGCAACCCGATTGAAGACAGTTCCAATCGACAACATGGTTGGATAATTTATTGCCAATTTAATTGAGTTTGTATTTTCTCATATCTCCCTTTCATTTTCCAAAAACAAAGTATCCAAATTACTTCATCATCCCATAAACACAGTGTCTTATAAATAAAATTTTAAAATCTGCACCGCCTACATTACTAACGTTTAGTTCCTGCACAACAGTCACCCGTTCCAGTGAGGAAACTCTTAAAGTTCATGCGGTACTCATGCTGCGCTGACATATTCAAATATGTCCACATTTTCCTGGACTCAGTCCCTGTTTAAATATTAGTCCTCACTCCCCAAGCGACTTAAATATTGAACCCGTAAGTTTTAATTTAAGAAAAAGAAAATGCCTTCTCTAACAGAGGTGAGTTTTGTTGAGTTGTGGTACAGTAAAGTTTCCTTTGCCAAAAGACATTTTACTTTCGTAGCATCAGACTGTTGTTGTGACTTTCCGCTTGTCCCATCAGGTCAAAATAGATTTGTCTTTGAATGTAATTTATGTTTCAAGGAATTTATGAATGAATAAGGCAATGATTCATCTGAAAATATTACTGTCTGTTACCACGTGGAGCTTAATCATCTTTAATCACAGGTTTCAAAATAAACATGCTACTTTTGCAGATGTTGCAATTGGTTGTTCTTTTGAAAAGTCATGTTACTTACTTGAGACAACCAAAAGCAGCTTGGATCATGGATTGGATGGTACCGTAAGACCTTAGACGTAATAGTTGAAAGCTGAAGCCCAGTTAAAAAAAAAAATCTTTTGCATTATGTTCTGAAGTAAGTGCCCTCCACTAGATTAAACACGCTATTATGATTAATATTTTGGTGCTGGAATAAGAATTAAGAAGATTAATTAATCAGGTTTCAGCAGCAAGGCGTATGCAGGAATAGTGGTTACGGTTGCATGATTGTCCATGTCTCATATTGTTTGATATGACCGTATTTTATTTGATGTAACTGTTCTGTAATGTGCTTTGGTTCAGCTGCAGTTGTTGTGAAAGATGCATTGTATGTACAGACGCTCCCCAGGTTACGAACGAGTTACGTTCCGGACGATTGTTCATAAGGTGAATTCGTTCGTAAGTTGCTTCAGTGCTATATTTTGTCTGGAATGTATGTTTAAGGCTTATATTGACATCCATATAACGGGGAGAGAGCTTTTCGTTACGTTCTTCAGGGCTTGAGGGTTAGCTGCCCGCTAAACTAGCAGCAGCTTCAGCGGGGGAGAGTAGACGACCGGTCGTCGACCGGCGCACCGGACGCCTCCCGCCCGTTCCACCGTCACACGCCCGCCCCACGCCTCTCCCGCGCCGCCTTGAACGTCGCCTCCGCCGTCCTCCTCCGCCCGCTCGGCACTCGGAAAAAGCGCGCAATACAAAATCTAACTCTTTTTTTTTTTTTTCGACAGACCCGTGAAAATGTTCGTATGTACCGTTTGTTTGTAACTCGGATGTTCGTAACTCGGGGAGTGTCTGTATTGTAACCTCAGGGAAGCAGCCATTTTGGCATTATACTGCCCTCTGCTGTTGACTCAAATTGACATCAAAGTGCCTTTGGGCGACACATTGCGAACATCCCGCGGCCCAATCCAGAAAACAGCTAAACTGCGATATTTGAACTTGTTGTTTTGGTGTCTTTTTCAGGGCCAAATATATCAGTACAGAATTGGGGATTCGCGAGCGTCTGTTTGTTGGAGTCCTGACGTCCAAAAACACCATTAACACATTGGGCGTGGCCGTCAATCGCACCATCAGCCATCATCTGGACTCTGTCGTCTTCTTCACTGGCACGCACAACCGCAAACCCCCCCACGGCATGTTTGTTGTCTCACACGGAGACGAGAGACTGATCTGGAACATGTTTCAGACGATGAAGTACATTTTCGAGCATTATATCAACGAGTATGACTGGTTTTACTTCGTCCAAGATGACGTCTACACAGAAGCCGACAGGATCAAAGATCTTGTGGATCACCTGAGTATGAATCAAGAAGTTTACATGGGCTGTCCAGAGGAGTTCATAGGCGGCGAGATGGAAGGGAGCTACTGTTACGGAGGGTTTGGGTACCTGCTGTCTCGAACCTTGCTGCTTCGGCTCCAGCCCTTCCTGGAAAATTGTAGGAACGACATCCTCAGCGCCAGGCCTGACGAGTGGCTCGGGAGGTGCATCATCGACTACACGGCTAATAACTGTGTCAGCGACTCTCAGGTATGTAACTGAGAATATTTGGTTTTAAGTGTTTGGTCTTTTAACATCAACACATTGGACAAGAAGGGTTAAAAGTGTCAACCTTTTAAATGCTGCTTATTTGCAGCTCTTGACACTTTGTTGTATTTGGGGGAAGTTAAGCAAAGAGTGACGTTCCCTACACCTCACATGATGTGATTGTGTAACACTGCCACCACCATGTTTGACACACAATGTGGTATCATGAACTCTTCCTATTCTTCTCCCTACCCATCTCTTAACACGGATCGTTGACTTTGGTTTCATCTGCCTGAAATAAATCTGACTCGTGAACACCGGTTATTTTTATGTTTTCTGGTTTTAGGTCTAATCCGTCTTTCCCGTGAATGTTATCACCGGTTTTCATCTTGTCGATCGTAGATTTTGACAATGATACATCTACCCACGCCATGTTTTTCTTGACTTCTGTTAATGCTTTGAAGCGGTTTTGTTTAGCAAAGAAAGGAGGCTTTTGTAGTCATTCGTTGTAGCTATTTTCAGACCTTTTTTTGTTTTCGGGCTTACCTTTTCACACAGTGAAATTCCCCAACGTTAAATTCCATATTTTGGTGAAGACTGAAACAATACATTTGAATCACTTCTTAATCGGCTTATTTAACACACCCTGTGGTGTTCCTTGAAGGCAAAATCACAAAATCATTCTGAGAGCTTCTCCAATATGCTTCACAATGTGAAATGTTAAGTATGGGAGAAAGAGACAGTTTAGAGTTTAAATGAGCACAAAGACCTGAAGGAAAAATTATGGGAGATGGTCAATGGAAACAGCTGTGTCAAGGTTTACGCGAGGGTTCCAAATAGTCATGACTTTGATCTGTGAGTATGTACTTAAAA
This sequence comes from Hippocampus mohnikei, assembly GCA_026261675.1. NCBI lineage: Eukaryota > Metazoa > Chordata > Actinopteri > Syngnathiformes > Syngnathidae > Hippocampus > Hippocampus mohnikei. The sequence goes on along the minus strand of JAKGUB010000106.1, from coordinate 7,618,837 downwards.
GTGACAGCCAGCCAAATTAAACTGTAATAACCATGCTTGCATTTACGGTATATTACAGAGTGGGTTGCTAATACTCTTTTGTTTGTTTTTTAACTATGTCTGCTGTATTGGAGAGAGAAACGGAGCACACCGTAAATCTCCTGCAGTTCACACTATGTCACTATAACATCATTGGTGTTAAAAGTTCAGACGTACTTGAAGTCGGATGAGTTAAATGGTGCCACTGATGTGGAAGCGACATGGCATCATACCTATTCCATTCTGACCTCAGCCAGTTTGGGGTTTTCTTTTTCATCAATCATCCTGGAAGATTTGGAAAACCTGAAGTACTGTCAGGCGTGGTTCCCCGTGGTCTAACCCATATTCTTTTCTTCCATAGCTGTGCGGGAACGATGACTAATGGACAGAATATAAATATTCCTATACTTTGTTTAAAAAAAAAAGTGTACACTGAGCCAAAACAAACCAAATTTGATGGAAATAAAAACAATTGGAACGCTCATAAGAGGCTTGCACAAAATCGGGATGTGGGAATAAAACATCCATTTTTATTTACAGGCAAGACAAGGAGAGACCTCCCTGCCCTGTTAGGCAGTCTTGATTCTTGGCCATTTTAATAGCCTGATAAATTGGATTCACTTTATTAATCACTCAGGCTCCTTAGGTGGTGACTTTGTTTACATCTTAAATTACATCATCTTCGGTTGTTGTTTTATTGGCGTAATCGTGACCCCCCTTAACTTCCAAATTCACCCTTCTTACTCTGTCCTGTTTCCTAATATATTTGAATCATTTGAAGTACAAAACAAAACCAAGATTTCATTCGTATTTAACAGCCGTTTCTGCCACTTTGAACTCTAGTCTTTCTTCCTTCTGCCTCAGGGTCTCCACTACCACCATTATAAGTTGGGCAAAAACTTTGATCCAAACAAAGAGCAGAGTGAGCAGTTTCGAAGAGCTCTGACTGTCCATCCGGTGTCTGACCCTGAAGAGATGTACCGGCTGCACAGACACTTCACTGAGATTGAACTGCAGAAGACTTACGATGAGATTGCTAAGCTCCAGGTAAGCTGATTTTCAAGTGTCACAAATCACCTGTTCTCTGCGAGCTCGATTCAGAAACTTGTGCTCAAGAAGCCGCCCTGGCGCTGTCACGTCGGTTGTACGATGATTCTACCTGTCGTTCCACAGGAAGAAATAAAAAACGTCAGCGCGGATGCCTTCGAGGGCAACCGAAGTGCTCAGTGGCCGATAGGAATCAACCCACCTTTCGAACCAAAGTCTCGCCACGAGGTTATAAAATGGGACTACTTTACAGAAGAGGAGATTTATTCGTGCATCGACGGATCCCCTAAATGCGATCTGCATGGCATCGACCTCCTTGATGTGGCCGATGTCATTGACGTAGCTGTCGGAGAGCTGAACAAGAAGTACAAACCCATTTTGCACCTGAAGAAGCAGCGCCTGATTAACGGCTACAGGCGCTTTGACCCGACTAGGGGCATGGAGTACACCTTGGATTTACAGCTCGAGGCGGTCAGCCAAAAAGGTCACAGTCATTCTATTGCCAAGCGTGTTCATCTGGTTCGACCTCTGAGCCAGGTGGAGATAATTCCCATGCCCTATGTCACAGAGGGTACGAGGGTTCATGCCATTATACCGATGACCGCGTTGGAGCGGGATTATGTTGAGCATTTCCTCAAAGTCTTTGCCTCCAATGCCTTTGAAACCAGTGAAAACATCATCCTCACCTTTCTGTTCATTTACGATCCAGTGGAAGCGCAGCAAGTTAACCAGAATGATATATTTGCCAATGTTAAGACTCAAATAAACCTCTACGAGCACAAATACCCGACAGTGAAAATCCCTTGGATAAGCGTCAAGACAGACACCCCATCGCAGATCAAATTCATGGACATCATCTCCAAGAAGCATCCGGTCGACACGCTGTTCCTCCTAGCTAGCGTCAACACCAACCTCAATTTGGAGTTTGTGAACCGCTGCCGCATGAATTCCATCAACAACTGGCAAGTGTTCTTCCCCATCCATTTCCAGGAATACAACCCCGACGTGGCCTATCATGGCCAGCCACGTCCGGCCACGGTTGACCTGCTCAAGGAATCGGGACATTTTGACCGCTGGTCGTTCGACGAAGCCTGTTTTTACAACGCGGACTACATGGCAACGCGCACCAAAATGGTCGCGGATGTCCAAGAGAACGAGGATATACTAGAGACCCTGGACATTTATGACATGTTCGTAAAGTACTCCGGGCTGCATGTATTCAGGGCAGTTGAGCCGGCATTACACCAAAACTACCGCTACCAAAACTGCAACCCGCGGCTCAGTGAGGATATTTACCACAGGTGTGTTCAGAGCAACTTGGAAGGTGTCGGTTCTCGCTCCCAACTGGCAATGCTGCTGTTTGAACAAGAGCAAGGAAATAGCACTTGAGCGCAAAGGGCCGACCCTCCACGCCTGCATGTGACACAAAAGAGCTGAGTTTCTTCAAATGGATGTTTGGACAAAACAATTTGAATAGAATGGCGACGCTCACATACATTGTTGTCCGTTTTCGGGCTGTGGAACCAGCTTGCTAAAATGAATGCAATACTATTGTAAACAAAATATATACAAAAATAATAATAATAATGTTTACAACACTTTAAGGCACACTGAGCAACGCAGCGGAACGCGGCTGAACCTGATAGCTGCCAACAAATCGTATCAGCCACTACTAGCCGCACACCCTGCTTATGCACACATACTAACTTGCTCCAATGGGAAAAACTGCGACCGCAGCCAGCATTTTGAGATATTCATATTGAATTGAAAGACACACAATTGCCAAGAAGGAAGCGGATTTCCCTGGCCACCGTCGCTATAATCTAATCAAATAAGGAGAGGAAACGGTGAGAAGAAAAGCAAAAGTGGATGTTTCAGAGGCTGTTAGCAATGATACCATTCACTGAATTTCGGTGACAGATACTCTCCACCCTTTGCTTTTTAGTCACAGGTAGATCTGTAACTACAATATATTTGACAGTTTTGTTTAAACCAATTGGATATACTTTAATGATGCGGCTTAGCAATGGCTGGCTAATTCTCATGTGGTACCCGTGAACTTGATTTTGGTTGTGAGATATCAAGTGATACAACACGGAGTTTGCAACGACCTTCACCTGGCATAAGAAACTTTGCGGCAAAATGAGTTGCCCACTGTCAGCCACTCATGGACACTAATTTCACGAACCCGACACATTGCGTGACAGTTCAGTGGCGTTTGGTCGCGTTGCTCAGTGTGAGGTAGGCAAGTAGCTGGAACCAAAGGAAGTTCCTACCATTGTCATTTGCAATTAGCAGTATTTTGACCACTATGTTACGGAAGCAGGGTGTTGTTGTGCGGATAGTCCAACCGTTTTTTTGTTGTGATCTGGTGTTGGCGCGTGTCCTGTCAGCTCCACACACGTCTTTCTCTGCACCTGTAGGTTTCAATATTGATCAGGATCTTGATCTTGGATCTTGGTTTTGTGCTGTTACGTGTGCTATTCCTCTCATTTTGCACTAGGGGCCAGTCTGCAATTGTTTGTGATGGACAGAGCGCGGTTGCTTTGGAGAGATTTCGAGAGGTTTAGAGAGTTAAACCAAATAAAATATTGAAACGTGGTTTGCACTGTGACCTAAGAGCACCTTCAGGAGTTCCGCTCTGGTTTTCTCTCAGTGTTCCCTCAACCCTCAGTGACAAAAAAAAATTGTACATTGAGTCAAATGTGGTCCTTTGCATGATCAATGATATTGACCATAATCCTTTATTGATATGGATTATCTGTAACTATGCATCAACATCTACAATGTCACGGATATGAGTGTATTCGAAAAAAATTGCTGTAATTGTGCCTTGAAACTGATTTTTCCATCAGAAGTTTTTTTTAAAACTCGCTTTGATGTTACGCAATAGTTTCGCAATTCAGGTGCTGAAGTTGCGCTGTGCTTTTTGTCATTGTTTTGGTTTGAAATGCCAATGTTTGACAAAGCGGAGTAGAGATGTTGCATCGCATACTGCTTTTCGAGGCCCGTTTGGCAGCAAGCGCCTTTCCACAAGTTGTGTTATGTGCCTCAAACCACGCACTGGAGTATTTCCTGTCGGTCTTTGGCAAATGGAGGCATGAGTATGTTGAATTCTTGACTATGTTACTAAAGATGGACTGACAGAAAGCCTGGAAAAACAATGAATTTTTGCAGGAAAACAGAACGATGATGATCCTTCCCTTGGAGTTTCTGCACAAAGTCTGGTTTACTTTGAAAGGAGGTGGTGGAAATTCTTCATGGGAACAATGTTTGTCACATGACGGTAGTTTGTGTGATTTGTGAGAGCTCACATTTGGCCTTGCCAAGGCTTTCATGATTCCAGTTTTAATCCCACTATTCATTGAAATGACGTATTATTGTCCTCTTGTTTTCCTCTTCTTTTTTTTTGTTCCATTTGCAAGTGCAAAGCTTTAATAGATCAGTTTTACTGCAACTCTATTAGAATGGTAGCAATAGTCGTAAGATGTGGTTTTAATCTTTTTTTTTTTAATATAGGATACTTAAGAAGTGCAATATTGCTGCTAACGCCACTGTTGAGCGACCACATGGAGTACATTGGCATTTACTTGACAATACCATATGGTACTTTTTTCAGGGGGGAGGGCTGGGGTGGGGTTTACGGTCAAGTGTGTGTTCATTTTATGGTACAAGGGGTTGAAAATAATCCATGTTTGGCAAGTTTTCAAGATTGCTCCAAACGCAATGATGGGATGTATTTGTGGAAGGATGTCTGAAGATGCTGCCCCTCCGCATGCTTTTGGAGATTCGCCAAGGAGAATTAAAGAGGGCTTTTTAGGTAGGAAATGCCTCCAAGAAGGCCAAGGGCTAGGAATATAAGCACATACTTTTTTTTTTCCTTTTCTTACTCTGATTCATGCAATGATTCAATAATAATAGCAGCACAGAGCGGGAAATTAGCATCATGAAAAGCTGAAATGATCAATTTTGGTTTCAGGAACAACATGGCATTCATTTTTCAACACACTAAATGTATGTACTTGATTCCCAATTGTAGTTTACACGGTTCGAATCTTTTCATGAAATTATGATGAACATCGCATTCTACGATCAATCCTACACATTGGTTGAACTGAGAGTGTATGTTGAAAACACCGTGTTTATTGCAAAACTGTTTTGCTGTATTTATGTTTTAACGATTACAAATCACAGACCAAGCGGTGACTGTCTTGCGGTTGCTTTACTGCCTGATTTTTTTTTTCCTTTTTCTTTTTACCAAGACAATGCTCTGCTGAATGTTTTCCTATGAAGAGCATGATGACATCATGAACCAATAATCGTTAATGTTCCAAAAACCACTGTGAATTTTGACTACAACAAAATGAGTTGTGATCTGTATGTGTTCGCCAAAGCCGATAAAGTAGAACAACGTTGAAACGATGCTGTAGACTGTTTTGTAATAACGCACTAATTTTCGAGGTACTTTCTAATGACTTTTTTTTTCTCTTTTTTAATTCCACACATCACTTCATGTTATCTGATGATGAACACAACCTTGCTGTTTTTTGTTATGTATTTGCTTATTTTGGCGTTTGGCCTTAATGACTTGATGACCGTTTCAGTAATGTTTTGTTATTGGTCACGTCATGTGTCAGACTCTATGTACAGTAAGTACCTTTTTTTTTTTTTTTGCATCTATGATTTTTGGAACCAACTGTGTTTGATTTATACTGGTACCAATCTAACCAAAGCAAGTGAAGCAGGACGTTAGTTGATGCTCAACATTTTTTTTCCATGTGTGCTGTAATTACCAATCAAATGTGAAATGCAAGTTGTTTTTTTCTTAAATTAAATAAAATGTTTTATTATGAGGTCAAAGTTCATATTTCTGGTCATTTTAAAAGATAAAAACACCTTTGTTTTAAATGGTAAAATCGAGTTTGTCCTTTAGGTGTCAGCAGAAGAGCGCATTACCATTTGCAACCGGTACTAGGTGCCAATTGTAAGCAATATGCATATTGGAACATTTGAAGCACATTTCCTTTTATTCGTTTTCTTGACATGTTCTTGACCGTTAGCGTTTCTGCCCATGTCAGACCTGACGCACATTTTGTCTGGTTTGGGGAAAAGCAAGGGGAAATACCGGTACTGCAAACGTAATTACAGTTTTAGTTATGTCAAGGGTCCATATGTACTCCCCCGAGGCATGTCGTAAAACCACATAATTACAGAGCAGCTGGGACTTAATTGTAAGCTATCATTTTGTACTTGGTTTTATGCACTTTCTCCTCCTACGCAGGAGGCATATTTTGTTCAAATCATTGAGGAACCGATTTAGTTTTACCCTGACAGTTTTGGGTTCATGATCAGGTTATATTAAAAATCACGTGGCTTGACATTCAGTCAAAAAAATCATCAGGAAATAAGCAAGTGATTTTGACATGTAGTCTAACCTTTCAAATGCATTTCGGCTGGCAGCCATTCATTATGTCCTTAATGCTATCTCATTACGCTTTCCAAGTGAAACTCAATAAACTGAAAGTCACGCATACACAAAGACAACCACCGGCAGAACGTCTGCCTCACAGTTCCCATGTGCCGGGTTCCAGTCTTGGCTCGGTTTGTATGTTCACACCGTGCGGGTTTTTTTCTATGGGAGACTTTCTCCCGCAGAAAAAAAACAAAGACTAAAAATCAAGGTTACTGATATAAAAATCTTAAAGGGCCACAGACTTTTTCTTAGAGAGTCCGTGGTCTTTCTACCTTGATAATATTCCAAACAACAACAATCCAAATGGAAATAAAATGTCATTTTCATTTTGACATTAAATAAATCATTTAAATGATGTCTAATCATATAATCAAATGACCTCTTGGAAATGTCACATATTCCGTTTTTTGTCTGATTTGAACTAAAGTGATTTTTTTTTTAGCTAATGTGTCATCATCACGCGCTAAATGCTATCCTCTGACGAACAATTGCCCAGAAAGTAGACTCCTTAAGGATATTGGGGAATCCCAAGAATGCAGGCCGCATGCTGTCCTGTCGGCTACGGTGCAAGCCTGAGGCCTGACATTGTGCCTGGCAGCACCCCACTCGGCAGCTTACATGCACACGTGACAGCAGCTCTTGTGTAAATATGTGTATGTGTATTTGGAAACACTTTTTTCAATCAAAACCGTGTGAGCCATGCTGGTTATATACCAAATGGGCCTCTGACGTGGATGGCGTGAAGAAGACAACAAATCAAAGCTCCTTGATTACCATTCAAGTGACCCCCACCCTCCCCCCAAAAAAGTCCTGTCTTCCTGTCGACTCGGCAGGCCCCTGTGCGACTTGTCTGAGAGCGGTCACTATTATTGATGACAGAGGAAAGGATTGTTATGCAGGGCCTGGTGTGGGATGCCATCAGAGAGTGCGATTGGAAACCTTTTGAAAATGTCAAAGTGACACATGATTATGAATATTAAACAGTCATATACAGCCCATGATCACTTGACAGGAATAGGGGAGTTGACAGATGGCGGGGTGTGGTAGCTCGTTGTGAATATCCAAGTTACAACGGCCTAATGCGTGGAGCAAATTATCGGAAAAAAACATGTTGTCATTATTGTTGCTCAATCCACAGCCCAGGCAGAAATGCCATGTTTGTTAACGCTTGTTATGCAGTTAGTTTGGAAACATGTCACCCAACTTGCCCTCCTGCATAGGATGGACTGACGACCAATCCAGAATGTAGCCCGTTCGCTGAAACAGGCTTCAAATGCTGTCCTGTGCACTCCAATTGCGTTTTGTATTCTTCAGTGTGGCCCCAATACTTTGTGTGTGATTGATATTTATTTATACACCCTTTTATATTTTAGCCCACATATACAAACCTTATAAATGGGCCACAATATGTTCTCTTCACTTTAAGTTGTATTACCTCACATAGTACTATAGATATGGAACACTTCTGAGTTTCATTGAATGTGACAAAAGAGATTAATATTAGCCCCCCCGCACCCCCAAAAAAAGATTGCAGTGCTTTTTATATAAAGTCCAGTCAAGTCCAACGATAAGAGCAAAGGAGTAAGAAACAACTTTAAAAAATCTTGATTAACCCCGATTAACATCCCAGTGATGCACAGATCTCCGAAGCAAACTGATTACACACTAGTTTGAATCGCTAAATTCCATTTTGAGGCTCAATCTACATCAGTGTTATCATTGTGAACTCTTAAAAAAAAAAAGAAACATTTGTATCAATCTACTGTACATTACATGAGTTTTATGACTCTTGGCAGGGTACCGTATTTTCCACACAAAAAGGCGCACTGGATTATGAGGCGCACCTTCAATGAATGGCCTATTTTGTATTTTTTTTCATACATTGGAAGCACTGCATCATAAGACGCAATCTACAATGCATCCACTAGATGAAGCTACGCTCAAGGAAACCCCAACAGAACGATCAGATGTCAGTAAAACTTATTTAATAAAGCAGCGACACAGTTCACTTAAACAACAGCAAGTTATAACATTGACTCGTTAACGTTGAACTCTCTTGCCGCTGCTCTATTTCCGTGTTCAACTGCGTAAGCGATCGCCTTAAATTTGAACTCTGCGTTGTCAGCATGTCACGAACAAGGAGCCATTTTGGGGGTTGAAATATTACCGTAATGACCATACACGAGGTGCATCGGATTTTAAGGCGCTGTGAGATTTTAAGAACATGGAAGGCTTTTAGGTGCGCCTTATAGTGCGGAAAATACGGTATTCATATCCTGACACTTGGGCCAGACTTGAGCATTTTTGTTCGATAAAAGTCGGCACAGGCCCGACCGATGCTTGGAAGTCTCAGAAAAATCAGCGATTGTCCTTGTGGGGTGTGTTAGGTGGTTTTTTTTTCCTGCTCGACTTCATCTGCTTGGAAAATGGTGAGAGCCAACAATAAAAAATGTTAAACCTGACCGCTATTACTGATCAGAAATCCGAGTTTGGCTGTGCCGTGGATGTTTGTGATTTTTTTTGTTTTTTGTAGGAAAGTGTAGATTACAGTTCGACGCTTGTAAAAACCAGCTACCCAAATTGTTCATACACGGTAAAATATAAGGTGACTTTACTCTGACTTCGAAAAATGAGATCTGAATAAGTTATTTATTGAGAGTGTGCTGTACTCAAATGACCTCCAATAAATGATATTACAGAATTGATCTCTTAAGTGTGCAGTACTCAAATGAACTGAAGTAGCAACATTTATAACAAGCTTCCAGTACTAAAAAAAAAAAAAAAAATCTGATATTGAGCAGTGCAGAGGTCTCTCTGAAGTCAGCTAACAATGATTGTCTCTGGTGCTCCACACCTAAATTGATCAGATTGAACAAAACTCAAAAATCTTACTCGTTGGTGCTGCTGCAAGAAAAGTTGCTGATCTTCAATCATCTTTTTCTCATGAATCATTGAAACGTAAAGTTGGAAACTACGCTCTGTGTATCTGTTCATTCCTTGAAATCCGCCTGACTTTTTGGAGACAGGTCCGATTAGAATGTACAGTGGAACCTCTAAAGATTGAACACACTTCAAATATCAGATCAAAATCTCAAGTCCGTTATGTAACATTTTACGATTTCAATGCCACACAAATAATGTAAAAAAATTGCGATAAATTATCCTTGATGACATATGATGGCTGCGAAATTTTATGTTCATCTGCCTTGCAAAAATAAAAAGGACATTTCTGCTTGTGCTTTAGAGGCAGGTGATGTAAATGGAACTGAGCGACTTTCACATGTACCGGTACTTTTTTTTTTTTCTTTTTAAGGATTATTGCTGACGTATTGTGAGCCAGCAATGACCCGTTGACTTTGGTAGTTTGCATTCCTAATTGGGGGGGGGTCTTCGAATTTTGAGGTTCCACTGCACATGTTCGTATACAAAACAGGACATCGCGTATAGGGAAATAATGTCCACAATACATAGTCATTGTTCTTACCTGTACAAATGTATTGATATTCTTCTTCATCTGCGGATTTTTCTGTGTACAGTAATTGCTACAATCGCGATCGCATATAAAATTATTTCTCTAAAATGTATAAATAACAAAATGATTACATAAGTTATTTTTATATATCTATGAATGCATTATAAACAAGAGCCTTTTAAACAGAATCTCGCCCACGTTCTCCTCATTGGTTTTTACAATGTTAATGTTACAATGTACAATGCTACTCTCTAACACCTTTACCACAAATCAGACTATGTGTATCATGTGGAAAGATGCCACTTCAATCTTCCAAAAAAAACCCAAACAAAAAAAAAAAAAAATTAAACAGTTCCACTTCGAGAACCCCTTTATAATTGAAATTACACACAAAAGAGCTTTGTTTACTTTAGAGTTCACCTTGTATACAATATAGAACATATGGATCTAAGTATCTCTTTAAATGATTAGATATATTCATAAAGTTGCAATGTCTTAATGCAGCAGTTCAGTGAGTGCTCCAATAGCTTACGGGAAACAAAAAGGATCAAGATGGCTCAAAGAGAAACGAATTAACAAACAAATTATATTGTCTTTTTTGGGGGAGTACAAATGACGTCAAGGGGTCATGCAGTCCTCCGCCTGTTTCTTTTTAGTGAAGGAGCCACGTACCGAAAATTGGTCCTACTTGAACATCAAGTGCCCGACTTCTCACTTGAAGTTAGACAACATTAAAGGGGTCCCATCTTGACAAAACTAAACAACCAAATATAATGGAGTGTCCATTTTGTGCCTACATACATACAAGTGCTTTGTTAGCATCACAAGTTTGGTGTTGGACTTTGGCTGGAGCTTTTCACTGACGGCAGCAAAGAACTGGCGCTGAATACAGAAGGTCTCTCTTGAATGGCAACCAACAGATGCTTTGCTCTCCCTTGGTTGTCACTGCAAAGAAAACGAGGGAAACGATGGTTGGATCTAGCATGTGAAGTCCTCAAACACCCCGTGGTGTCCCGTGTGATGATGGTGGTGATTGGGCAGCATCGTGTTGGCGTACGCCCCTTCTGGGTGACTCCGCGTCACGGCATTGGGCTCCTGTCGAAAGCACAGAAAACAACTTGAATGGTACTCGGATCATCCATTTGGGTGTTGAAAGAACATTGCAAAGATAACATTTTCCACTTTGGGGGGTTGTTTATTGATTATGGCAATAGACAGAATCTGAGTCAAAATGCATAAAAACATGAACACAGTGTTGTGCGTTTGACTGAGTGGAATACTGTACGTGACACAAGCAGGAGTTTGGCGGATACTTGAACAATTCTTCTAAAAAAAAGGAGCTTCACTCTTCATACTACTCTCAGTTGAAGTTTACTATCTAACTAAACAACATAGAGAATGAAGTGTGTTTTTAAACAAACCACATTATCTTTGTCTTACAAAAGTCCATTTAGCATAATGCTAACAAACGCAAGTAGCATCAACGCATGTCGACAGATAAAAGAACACTACTCACATTATGTATCCTCAATGAAAGACAGCTACTATTACTACAGCAAACTAAGTCACTTACAGTAGTTGTGAACGTCTTCTTTTTTTTTTTTTTTTGCGTTTCCATGACTGCGTTATAATGCCCCGTGGCGGCGAGGTTGCACACACCAAAAGGAGCCACATCGACTTAACTGCACGAACTGTTCAATTCTTTGCGCATTATTTATTTATGTTATAAAGATGTTTCTCCACCAAATAATCATGTTTTGCTTGGCGACCAAAAATGTATTTACTTAACACAATTTTTAACTGGACTTATGTCTATTGTCAGAACCAATAAACACTAAAATAATAGAGAGTGTGAATTTACCAATAAGAGGGAAAATCTACAAATTCAGTTGTAGATCAACAAAGCTTTACTCGAGTTTTTAATCGGGGTATAAAAAGCTTCCTCGATTAATATATTTTGCACTGACACCGAATCTCTCCTTGTTGTTTCTCTAGCACATCCGATTTTAATAATAATAATAATAGTAATAGTAATGTCCGAGCGATCAATGACAACACACGTTAAAAAAAAATTACTGCCCAAGCTTTTCAGGTCAAAGTTAAAAAACAAACATTAAAATATCTCAAAAATCTGATGTGCGAGAAAAAAAGTAATGGCATTAATAAAATCAATGTCAAAAGTACACTCATGGGGCACATCCAGTAAAACTGCCTCTGATAAAAATTTGCTGTTGACCAGTAAAATGAATGAAAACTTTGGACAATGTTTTGCATCCAGGAACACTTTGGCGAAGGCCTTTTTCTCTCGACCATGACTCTGCCCAATTGTACAAAGCAAAAAAATCACCAAAAATACTTTGCCATAATGGTGAATGCTGTTTTCCTTCCAATGTGTGTCATGTCCCATTATCCCAAAACTTTAGTCCGTATTTTGACACAAGATTCTGACATTTTCATATCCGCGAAAAACAAAACAATATGACTCATTCTTTCCATTCAAAGTGAATTATATTCCAGATGAGGCCTTGCACACATTTAGGAATCGATTCATTTAATGACGATAACTAAAAAAAAGCAATCACCCAGGAAAGGGTGACGTAAGCAATGAAAAACAACCAACGTTAACAAGGACAAAAGAAGAACCTAATCCCATGTCATGACAGCACCCTGGTCCGGGACAAACAGAAATACAGAATGAAACTTAAATATGTCTAAAGTTGTTGGCGAATGCACTGATTTTAATTACTGCCAGCACTGAAGTAGCGGTGAACAGCACTGAGAACTGACTCTTGGACTCATTTGCGAAACATCCAAATAAAGTTGTGCAATAAACAAATCGAGCCTTTGAGCAAATGGCTGTGATGTATTAAGAACACTGCATATCATTAGTGGAGAACTGGAAAAATATGATTTCCCCTGAATATTCCCATGTACAGTAGTTTCTCAGTCGAAGCCCAGCGCCACGGGAAGTAGCCGCGACATGAAAAGAAGCACAGTTTGTTGCGTTACAGAATGTGCCAGACCTCGATCTTCATTTCTTCCAGACCCACTGTCGCAACAGTGGCAGGCTGCGGTTGCGGCTTGCTCTTCTTTTCCTCTCTTTGTGGCCTCAGTACACGTTGTAGCCGTTGCTTGAAGACCTACATGAAAACAGCAACACAAAAGAACAAAGATGAGAAGCGGACGGGCCTATCCGAGACCCTGCCCGTGATTTGTGGCGTGAAAAGAAACGCTGCAAAAGCTCAGATGATGACACTAATAAGTAGCAAGTAAGTACCCATTGTAATATTTTAGGTCCGGAGAAACAAGTAGCAATGATTTTTATCCACCCATAGTGATTGTCACATGAGCTGGATCTGGCTTTCCAATCACATCCTGTATCTGTTCCGTCCTTTAACAATCCATCTGTCCATTCAAGTTAACACATCTTGTTAAACAGCTTTCTGACAATTTACGCATACATAAAATAAAGGTACAGTAAACTCATGTCAATATAGAGTGGAGACATGCATTCCTTCGACCTTGTTTGCCCCAAAAAACTCACATTTGCCTGTGGAACTACTGTTATTGCTTGCTTACGTGGTGGCAAACATTGGATTCTGATGCGCTGGATATGCAACCATGTCGTCTGGGGCCTGATATGCTCATTTAATCAGGCAGCATGACATTAGTCAGACTGCACGATAAATGACAATCAGTCTGCGGGGAATTCAGGGCGACATTTTGTCTTGGCCTGCTGAATCGAGGTCATAGAAGGTCTTGCTGTGTTTAAGCCGAGTGCCGGTGGGATTTTATTTATTTATTTATTTTAAATCTTGCTGATTCTTGGTCTGGAAAGCTGGGGTAAGGCTAGCATGGACTAACCAAGTTACATTCACAATAAGGGTAATATTTTATGTTTAAGTATCTAGTGTGACATAGTTAGACATGGGTCACAATTTACCAATAAGTTCACACATTTTTAAAAATTTCTATTTGACCTCAAATTAAAGAAGTGGAGACAGCATGATGACTACTGCTTAGCATATCTGCCTTACAGTTCTGAGAATCCGGGTTCCTGTATGGAGATTTCATGTCCTCCCTGTGCCACTGCAGGTTTTCAAGTGCTATAGAAAACACATTAATGGCTGATTGCATTGTTTTCCGGATTAAATTGATCAGTTAGTTGTCAGAGATGATGATTTGGGCTAATTATCATTCTAAAAGTGAAACCATTATCTTGATGGATATCTCCAGCACCCATTCATGGCATTTTTTTGCCAACCGTCACTCTTCCATTCTAGGGTCAGTCAATTTTGGGACAACACCCTGAACTGGTTGCCAGTCAATCAAAGGCCATGAAGAGGTGAACAACCATTTTCATCCATGAGTATGGCCGCTTTACATGCAGACATATACATGCAACCAACATGACGCTTACATGCAAACATAGATACGGACACCATACCTCATAGATATAATCTAGGATCTCTAAAATAGTCAGGATGCTGGCTCCGATGAAAAGACCCATCTGTCCTCCAATGTCACCTAAAAACAGCGTAATCAGACAAAAAGCTGAAGTCATCGGCTGTTTTTTTCTCCAGCATTTTGACAAATGATCACTTCATTAATCAACACAGTGGTACCTTGAGATACGAAAGAGGGTGTTTGCGCTTTTTTGCCAGCGAAAGTGGCTACAATTCATCACCTCCTGCCCCCCTCTGGTCTCCGACCCAAGCCACGCCCTTTCCTAACATGAGCGTGCACGGGACAGGCACAGTAAGAATGCGCACGCGGTAAACAAGCAGTTCTTCGCCACACTTTCCACATTGTCAGCATGACTTATTCATGTTTGAGTGTTGTGTTGTTACTCTTGTTTTATTTGGAGAGAGTCCAATTCATTCTCTTTTACTTTATCTGCTCATCGGAAGTAAGTAATCCGGCCATGAAGCATTTTAACAAGTACGACAAAGGTGTTTTTTGGGGGGAGGACTTCAAATTTGCCTTTTATAACAGGCAGCAGTTTGGTGGGTGGAGAACAATAGTTCAAAACAAAAGGCTTCTACCTGAGTTACAAGCATAGACATGAAATGAATTACACTCGCATCTCAAGACACCACTGTAATGCATTGAATTATGGCGGCAGAAGTCATACCTAATAAACCTGCAACGTCATACGCTTTCTTTTGCTCTATTGTTTCAAAGTTGAGAGCCTCAAAGAAGATGTCCAAAACCAGGAAATTGTCTCTAAGAAAAGTGGCAGAATATTAAAATATAGCAAAAAAAAAAAAAAATCACAAGACTCACATTAGATCAGAAATATGACAATATTCTATTAACACTAGACTTTTCACATTAGTGAATAACATTTAGTTTTAGTGAACCCTTTGTTATATACTACATAGAGCTGTGACGACTAACACATAACTAATCAGTTACTAAATCAATCTAAATATTTTCAGATTTCTGTAGTCCTCCCTGGAAGCAGATTCTTTGATTTTTTTTTCTGCTTTTACATTGAAAAACCATACTCAACATTTTTACGGTATGCATTTTCTGATATGTAATGGACCAAACTAGAAACTGAGTCATCATTAGTTCATGTCCAGTGATTGACCAAAGGGATGAAAATGTTTTTTTTTAAAATATAAAATCCGATTCATTGACAAAAATTAACCCCTCACACTGTACTCTATGCATATTGTGACCTGACAATAACAAACAATATATTGCTAACAATAAAGCATAAAAAAGGTGATGCGATAATAAACATTTCTTGTTGCGTTTTATGTTGTGTGCAAGTGATCGTAGGCTCGAGGTCAGAGTTAATGATCAGTTTTTTTTACGAGAAGCGCATCACTGCTCTTACTCCCTCTCACTTTCTGGTGAGTTAGGTTGTTGCTCTGGAGCGCTCCTACCTGATGTAGTCTTCTGACTTGTCGTATTTCCTGGAGAGATAGCGAGCCGAACCCTTGCTAGGGATTTTGACCATGGAGAGCTCTTTGCCGTAACGGGTGAGATTACAAGGCGTCTCGCATGGGCAGGTGTCCCCGCTTGTCTTCTGGAGCTGTGCTGCAATGCAACACAAAATAACTTCTCATCTTATACCTGCAGGGCTGACTAAAACACGAGACGGAATTAGGAGGAATATCCCAAATTGCGGTGTTTAAATTGGATTTTCGGAAATTTTGCAGAGATTGCGATGGGTAAATTAGTAATATCGGACTATTCACTTCTACTACATTTGTAGAAATGAACAGGATTGTCCATCTGGCTGAAAATGGAAATCTTCTATAGTTTGCTAATTCATGTTTAAGCAACGCTAGTTAGTTGATTTTGCTTTCAGTTTTGTGCCTTGCTTCTTATTCACATTACAGTTACAAAACAAAATGAAGATTATGTACATCAGTGATTCTGAACTGGTGGGTGAGGTCCCTTTGTAGAGCCATTTGGGTGGGTCACCAACAAGTGGTCATAAAATACAGGGGGAACATTTCGAGGTTACACAGATAGCGTAAATATCCTTTTTCATAGAGTACAGGTAAGCACAACCGATGCTTGGAAACCGCGTTAGTCAATACGCCAATGACATTATGGCAATCACCAGAAACGTTATTACATGGGGTGTAAACACGTCTCACGTAAAAAAGGCCATTGCTGTTTTAATATTCTAATAATACAGAATGTTAAATTTGTTATGGTTTCTTTGGTTTTCATCCTTCGTTCGAAGACACTTATTGATGTTGCACTTTTCCAAAGAGATCAGTGGGCAAGATATCCATTTTTGTAGAAGACCATCATCAATTTCTTTACAAAAGTGTTCTTCAAAGCACTTTAAACCTGTCATCATGTGTAATTCAATTAGCATGATCGGTACACATGCTTGAGCAATCCATTTACGTTAATGTTCTTAACAACTACTAAAATGGGTGGCGACTTGGTGGTAAAAGGCGGTCTCGGTGTGATAGATGAAAATGAATGATTTACAGTTTTTTTTTTCTTCATGAAGGAGAACAATGGCGTATATTTCTCATGAGGGAACTCTTCCTCTAAGAAAATATTTTTAGCTATTACCTTCCACCAAGAAGTCATAATTCACATCATTGTATTCACAATTATATATGGATATAACCTCCTCCTAATATATTCAATATGTTTTAAATTTAGTAATGAGAGGTGTAATTAAATTTGTGAATGAATTTGTGAAGAAAGGGTGTAATTATACCGCGCATATATCTGCCCGTTAGCATAAATTATTTTAGACTGCAACATTAAAGCCATTGAAAGCGAGGTGCTTTTGTTCCGTCCCAATATCTGCGGAAGGGAGAGCGAGATCAGATTGAAGACGGAGGAGACGCCGCAGAAATGACGAATATGTTTAATATTAACAGTTCAACAATGCGGGTCATTCCACTCAAAAGTGACAAAATCACAATGAGGAAGTCATTTCAAGATATTCAGATTACCTCCGGCTATGGTATTGCTTATATATCTATCTAGATAGATAGATAGATATATCCTTCTGGATAGATATATAAAATATTCAAAACATTGTACTGTATACATTAGGCATCGTATTCTCTTGTGTAATGAGAAAAGAAATGAAGGCGGATTGTTTCTTACCAAGTGCTTTGTCAACACAGTTGATTTTATTAGGAGGACAGATATCAGCGGTTCCTGGAGAGGAGAGCACATAATGAGCCTGATCAATCACAAACAAAATGATCAGTGACCCGTATCTACCGCAATGAGGAAGAACGGCTGTGAACAACACGCCGTCGCTTATCATTCATCTCCGAACGAAGGCAGCCGCGCGGAGGATGACTTGCATCCACGGGCATGGCCGTCCCTGAGAAATGAAGCATGCAGCCTGCATGTGTAGAGTAAACATCCTCAGAAAAACACATTGGCCACTCCATCAAACGCGGGAATTCATTAGCGGCACTAGTCATTAGCAGAGTTCTGCTGTTTTGCTTCTTTATGAGGTGCGGTGATTAATGTACAGTGAAATGACATCGGCTTGTCTGTGTGACTTTTTCCACGCGCACAGTTATGTCTTGTTCAATCTCGTTTGTACAATGTTGTGCAATTATCGCTGCGTATAAATTACAGTCTTGAATAATAAAAAGGGCAGCCCGACTTGATTCTTTTTTCTGAAGAGACAAAAGCTGTGTCCTTTTTCCAGGAGCTGTCCACATATCACAGGACAAGAACACTCTAATAGCTTTTTTGGGCGGTCGCCCAAATATAGAAAGAGACCAGACACTAAAATATTTACTTTGAGGCAACCAAAATCGCGGAAAACACATTTTTGCTTCTATGCCTTAATGGTGGTATACGATTTAAATGTGGGAGATGCTTTCCAAAGAGTCACATAAAGTCACAAAATGGGTTTGTAAAATAAGATTTTATCGACTGCTTATCCTCATGATGCGTTCAGTTCGTTAGCTAGCCACTCTAGCGTTTCATCAGATCCATGTAGACTTACTGTAATCAACTGTGCAAGAAGTAAGGCGACAGTGTTGATAAGTGTACAACATTGCTAGTTTACTGCCCCAACATGCCATTCATCCATTTTCGGTAGTGCTCAAATGTTCTCATGAATGTCACGGGTGAGCTAGAGCCTATCCGGGACTGATCACCATCCAAGTGAAGACAAACAGAAGGTACTGCTTTAAAGTGCTTTAAAATGTTCTAAATCAGACATTCCAGTATTCAGCAACCACCACACTCAGCAGCCCTTTGCATATTTTGACGAGGGAATGGAAAGCTCGCCACCAAGTAGACGACAAAGGGACAACACAGTGAACAAGTGGCTAGCATATCTCACAGTTCTGAGGTTGAGGGGTTTTGAATCCGGTCTCTGGCTTGCCTGTGAGGCTGCGTGTTTGCCGGGAGCTTGTGTTGATTTTTTTTAGGTAAACATATAGACTATTCATACCCACATTCACAACTCGGGACAATTTTGTCTATCGCACTGGCTAACATATCTGTCACGGTTGAGGGTTTTGCTAGCAAAAGCTCGAAGACCCAAGTGTAGGAAGGCAGAGTGCAGTTGTCTCATAAAGAATTTATTTAAAACAACAACAAAAAGTCAAGAAGGAATATAGAATCCCAAAATATTTCATGTTGAATCAAATCTAAATTCTACATGTCAACAACAGTGACAAGGAAACCAAAACAGTATGAGTGGGATCATGTAATGACAAAGGCTGCAGTGCGTGAGCACCGACAGCAACTTGCAGAAACAACAAGTCAACAGACAGAAACCGGAGGAGCTAAATACGAGCAAACTGACGAGATAACGAGGTACACCCGGACACACGAGTGGCCGAGGGAGCTGATAGGTTGGCGCAAGGAACAGGGCTGACGAGGACAGGTGGAAACAAAAACCTAATGAGACAGACAAAACATGGAAAGGGGACTCACACACACACACACACACACACACACACACACACACACACACACACACACACACACACACACACACACACACACACACACAAACAATATGAAACAAAACTTACAAAAATCAACATAACACTGATCATGACAATATCTGCTAATTGTAAACAGCATCATATTTAACGGACATGTTTGCAAAGCTCTCAACAACCTGCCAACTACAATTATAAAAATAACAACTTTGATTACATGGTGCCTTTAAAAAGACCGACGAACGAACTACGAGGGGCAATTAAATGTGCGTCCAGTTCCTAAATGTAGACTTTGGTGAACAGATGGTGCCTGAGGAGTTTTTGAACATATACAAACAAAACTATAGCTGGGGCTATAACCACTGCATGTGCAAGACAGGATTATCTTCCACATCCTGTTTACTGTGTGAAAACTCTATAAGTCAGCACTGTAACATTTCAACAGCTGTGTGTGTGTGTGTGTGTGTGTGTGTGTGTGTGTGTGTGTGTGTGTGTGTGTGTGTGTGTGGTCAAGACTGAAAAAGACTTTCTATTCACAAGTTGGCCTCCTGCCCCCTTGACAAGCTTTTGAGCCAATTGCTCTCAGGGGTCCTATAAAGGAATTTGAGTCTTCTTAATCAACAATAAATTGTTGCACCCCGATGTGTGGTGCCCAGCACAGGCCTGCTTTACCAAATCCAGCAAACCAAAGCTCCCACATGTATTAAACCTGATATCTACAAGAAATAGAATTCCTGATGCAATATATCACCGTGGGAAGCCAAAGTGGTGCTGCCGCTTTCTCACGACTCCCAAGTGATCGTTGCTCACAATCTGTTAATTCAAACGTGTCTCCCAATACGAACCTGTTTTTTTTTTGCTGTCTTGTTCATTTGCAGTGGGGCCGCATTTCTTGTTAAAATGAGTTATTTCTCAAAGTAAACTCGAGCTTGCAATTTCTTCCCTGGACTGACGCGCGAGGCAATGGCCATTTATAATTTCAGTCACAAATTGATTTCCCACTGTTAAAAACAGTGGACCAGCACTTATAATGGTACAGCTGTCATACCATAATGTAATAGTTGTGGCCCTGAGGAATATTCGAAAGCAGCACTATTATTCTTTGTCCATTCTCAATTTCTCATTCCTCTATTTTTTTCTCCAGACTTAACAATCCAAAACGTGAGTGATTTGCAGACAATCCAACGTTGTTTCCTATGGAAGTGATACGTGCACTTTGTGGCCTAATATGTTGACTGTACCCTGAGTTCTTTGTTTGGTTGTGTGGTGTAACAGCTTGCATTTTTTTTTCTTGAGCTTAAATGCAGCCACCAGCTCTTTCAAAATAAACACACATTTTACATTCAGTGGCATGACTGCAGCAGTGTTGATGACACACATGCTGTGCGAGTCTCGGCACCTCATTTGCCGTTTGAAAGACTGGCGTCTCAGTCATATCCTCCAGATGATTAGGGAAAATGAAAAATTGGTAATCAATAGAGATAAATGTCTGTTTGACACAGCAAACACCATTTTCTAATTTGACTGGGCTGTCTGTCTGTGCCTGTCGGATATTAGGTCTTTTACTTCATTTGCACCAATATTCCATCATAAATATACTATTACTGTGCAACATCCAAATCCAAAATGCATTAAAATGGCACTGTATAGAGTTCACCCCCCAAAAATTGGGAAAAATATGAATCAAAAGTCACACAAAAACATTCTACATTTTCTCTTTTTTTTGTTTCTTTCCATGTACATTCCAAGTGACACTTCACCTCGATTGTGTTTACACTCACGGAACACATGAAACATGTGTCTGGCATCACAATTATTGGGACTATTTTTTGGCCCTTGCCTTGATTTATGTTTTCTCCGTTTTTTTGGCTCTTGCCTTTGCTTATGTTCTTCGTTATTCAAGTAAGTAGTTCTTGGTGTATTTAAGTGTATCCGTGGTTTGTTCTCCATCTGGTTTGGTCTTTTTTGTACTTTTGTTCCAAGCTATTTTCATTTGTGTTTTTTTCCTTGCCATGTGCAAGCACTATTTGTTTTCTTTGCCTAATTCCTGGTTTGTGGTCCAGTGCCATTATTTGTACTTTGTTGGCCTTGGGCCTCTATTTTGTAAATAAATATTTTTGTTCGTTCAACTTTCCTGAGTCTATGTTTGAAGGATCTGATTCCGTCCGTAACCTTCGGATTCCCGACATACACCAAAAGGAGCAACATGATGTCCACTGAAGTGAAGCAAAAATTTTTTTAAACATTTTCTTTACATTTCATTTAAATATGTCATTAATTATGTTACATTACTACTACATGATGTTGGAACAGAAATGGCATTTCTTATCATTTGAATTGGGAATAAGCACTGTATGCATTTTTTTTCCTATGACGCATATCACAATTTGACTCTTGACACTTGAGAGAACAAGAGAAATCAGAAATGAACCATGCAGTGTAAATCAAGTTGAAAGTGTCTGTCTAAAGCGTTTCTTGGAATAAATGTGTTTGCCTTTGGAGGTTCCACAGTATTTACAGTACATCCACCAACTTAAGCGGTTAATAATTACACTAACTGTGAAGTGGAGCAAAGACCTTTGATAAAACAACAGATCCACCTGTTATATAGCAGTACTGGTTTGCCATGTCAATCATATACTGTATTTATGAGTCAAGTTGAGCTAAAAACATGCAACCATACACAACCGAGAACGTGACCACAAGCTTCATGCTTTGCTATTAGAAGCTGGAATAATCAATGATATAAATTGACGATGGCCTGGTCGAGCTAAAGGTTTGGAAATTCACTGAGATGTTAATCACGACTGACACCTGACTGAGAGCTGCCATCACAGCTGAAGAGCATTCCATTCCTGGTACAACAGCTCAAGGTCAGCCACACCAAATTACATCTGTCCCCCGCGGGTTCAAGTGGGCCAAAATGCAGATGGGTTATTTTGCATATGCCTCATGATATCATGTAAATGCAAGGCTGCTGCGGATCAGCTGATTATTAAAACAGTTGCCTGCAAATATTCCAATGATAAGCGGTGACTCCTAATTGGATTCTGAATTCAGTCTGGCTGCCATTCAATCTCATCCATCCTTCCGTGCTCTATAGCTGCTTATTCGGTTCAGGGTCACACTCGGGCTGGAGCCTATTCCAACTGAGTTAGGGTGAGAGGTGGGGTACACCGTGGACTGGTCCCCTGTCAATCACACAGCTGACACATTTTGACATCTAGAAAAATGGGAAATCGGAAATGTCCAGTGTTGCAAAATGAAATAATTACATGGAATATGAAAATTGCACAAAGACGTTGTCATTTGACACTGTATGGAAATTGATTTTCAAATATTCATCTAAGATTCTAATCAATTGGTGACCAAGCTTGGATTCAGTTTACCCCGCAATAAGTGTAGAAATAGACATACCCTATTTAAATCCTCCCTATGCATATTTTTATAGCATTTACAAGACATAATTTTTTATGGTCTTGAAACACACTTTTAAAATAATACAGACATACTGTATAAACACATAATATTTTGAGAGTGTGCAAGAGTAATTCATAACACAAAAATATTATCCAAGTAGTGGAACAGTGTACCATCTATCCATCCATTCATTTCTAATCCGTTTGTCCTCACGAGGGGTTGCGGGCATGCTGGAGCCTATCCCAGCCGTTTTAGGGCAGCAGGCGGGGTACACCCTGAACTGGTTGCCAGCCAATCGCAGGGTACACAGAGACGAACAACCATTTGTGCTCACAATCACACCTAGGGACAATTTAGAGTGTTCCATTAACTT
Source organism: Hippocampus mohnikei (assembly GCA_026261675.1). Lineage (NCBI taxonomy): Eukaryota > Metazoa > Chordata > Actinopteri > Syngnathiformes > Syngnathidae > Hippocampus > Hippocampus mohnikei. The sequence continues at coordinate 7,595,615 of JAKGUB010000106.1, read as the reverse complement.
CCCATGCCTGTTTTTGGAATGTGGGAGAGAACCGGAGTACCCAGAGAAAACCCATGCAGGCATGGGGAGAACATCCAAACACAGGAAGGCCAGAGCTGGAAGCGAACTCTGCACTGTGAGGTGCTAACCAGTTGTCCACTGTGCTTCCCGAAACAGTGTGCCATGCCTATATATGTTTACAGTAAGTAACCAAACTTATCATCCCATAATACATGTAAATTAAAAAAGAAGTACATTTTGAAATGTATCAATAACCATCATTTTCTGTAGGTGTAAAAAGTAGGATTCTATAGGATGAAATTCAATCCTTTTCAAGCTGAAACGACTTCCAAGTATTTGCATGTAGCATGTATGCCTAGGGTCAAGACATCAGGAGTTAGAATTGAGTTGGCCATATACTGTACTTCAGTGTGAGCATCTGGGCGTGAGTTGTATCCTACCGCAGCTTCTTGTTACCGCTCTCTTTTTATATTTGAGTGTTTGACAATTTGTACCATTTAAATAAACAACTGAAAGTACTTTTTTTGAAAATGCCAAACAGAGAGCTACTATTTATTGTTTCTGCCAAAATGACAGCAAAGTATATTTTCCACTCTGTGTAGGCGAGAAACGTAAAACCTCGACATAATCAGATCATACCTGGCATGTGCACCATCCGACAGTTGCACACTCGCACAACCTCATTGGTCTCGCAGAGTAGGCGACAGGCGCTGATGCTGTAAGTGTCGTATCCGGGGAACTTCTCCTTGCTGCTGGAGCGGCAGTTCCCCCAAGGCTGGGGCAGATATGTCAACTGAGCATAGAGATTTATTAGCCAGGCAGCCAGCAGAGGTGAACTGTTCAGGACTAAACCAGTATGGTGGTGATGGTGCTTGTGGGTGGGCTTGACGATGTCGACGATCAAGACCTACCCTTTGCTCCTGACATGAAACAAAGGTCTGGAACCCTGGCGAGACACCGAAGCCCAGCTGGTGAATGTACGGAGGCTCATCTTGACTATGGATTTGAACTCGGATTCCGGCCTCCAGAGATGTCTCATCTTCAAAACGGAGCACACGTAGGGCATGGAAAATTCAGAGGAAAACGGAAATGTGATGTCAAGTCAACATATCACACCCCAGATTTAAATGCTATTAATGAAACGTATGTTTGTTGTGAAAAGCACATGGAAACTATACTTTCAACCATTTTGACATATATGCCAGTTTTTTTCGCCAGCAAAGTGATTTGGTGCCAGTACAGTGGAACCTCATTTGACAAACTTAATTTGTTCCATTGTGTTTGCGTCCACTTACAGGATGTGCATGCATTGGTCACAAAGGGCAGTGTAATGCAGACATACAGGTACCAATGTAGAATTTGCCCATCTGTGGCATTTTGCATCCGTTTTTATCAGGCAACGTCATGTGGTTGTCACGTGGTACACAACGCGTAATTCTCGATACAATATATTTAGTTTGACAGGAAACTTCAACTTGAAGCCTCTTATTTCAAGACTGTCTTCAAAACTGTTGCTTGTTGGGAATAAAGGTGAGTTTTATGATACCATATAAAAACTCATGTGTTCAAACTTTTGCTTGCAAAAATAAAATCATCCGAAATACACGAGAACACGGTTTACCTTGCATGAGACAAAATGTTTTAGCGTCCAATGGTAAAATATGTACTTTTGTTCTTTTTCTTTGGCTTTTTTTGAGGGGTGGGGGGCACATTTCAATTGAGTGTTTCATTGTTTTAGGTTTTAAAAGAAACAGAGGTGAAATAATTTTTGATGATGGTACAATTTAGCACTGGACCTGATTATAATACCGCACTTCTAATTCCAACGTATTGGGCATTGACCTTGGCGTGTCCAATCTACGGTAACTGTATTTCGATTATTTTGTGTGGGATGGATTCAAACTTGCTACAAATCGAAGTGAAAACAGCCACGTGAAAGGAATTATGTATGAGCTCCAAGTGTTGACTCGAATACTAACAATTTTCAGTCAATGGGTTCAGAGTTAGTATGGCTAAGTTTTCTCATCAGTTTACATATTCTGGCCAGTAGAGTTGCAGTACATTCCCCCCAAAATGATGTCCATTATTATTCATCAATTATGTTAATTCAACATCAAGCAGGAGTGTAAGAGATTACATTGGACTCAAAATGTTTGCTGGCTTACTTGTCTCTCTCCATATTGGCAGATATTCATCCTGCTGGATATCCAGCATGATCTCCAGCCCATTTCCCATTCCCCCTTGCTTGGTTTTCCTGGATGTGGTCTTGTTCCCATTAAAGGTGTAGCATTTCCCATATCTGGTGTAAACCTGCCAGAAAACACAACCTAACATGAACTTGACAAATTCAAGGCGCTGACGGTGACTAGATGGGATGAGAACGAGATTGAAATGAGTGCAGAAAATAAATAAGTAAGCTGACATTCTGTCCGTGCAAGTGACTGAATGTCTCTCATTAACATCCGGATACGATTATTATCCACTGCTCACAATGGTTGTGATTAATTATGTTTTAATTGGACTTGTTGCTGTTATTGTACAAATGAGCCCTGTCATTTGGGAAAAGTTGGGTTATGTTATATTATGATAAGGAACAAACACGTCTTAGAGTTCCACAGAGAAATGGGCAAAAAAAAGCACGGCAGTAAATTGCAGGAAAAGCAATCAGGTAAACCCATGGTCCCTCAAACTTTGATGTCAGCAAATAACAGTAAAATAAAACTGATGTTGCTGTGCTTGCTCGCAGTGCGTTTCTTGATCTGTGGGTTCGCCAGCTTGCTGTAGCACTTTGTGGCCGTGTTCCCTGACAGAGGCAAGGACGCCACTGGAGATAATAAATAGCCAAGATGTCACTTCTTATAGGTGCATTTCATTTTATGAAGAAGGAGTCATTATCCAGTCCCTCAAGCAACTTCATTTGGGTTTAATCACAATGGCAGGATGATGAAATAGGGAACGGATAGACTGATTGAATTTCAAAAGTTGATTTGCTGGATTTCATGGCGTATATGCATAGGTAGATACATCACTCAACAACCAATCGCCAAGTCCAGCATCAGTTTGCATTGACCTGAAACGCATATGCAAAGCTAAGTAAACTCCATCCCGTTATTGTTTCAAAGTGTGTTTTTGTGTATTTACTTTCAAAACATAGATCCAAACTTTCCCCGCACCATTATGTTGAATCCAATCCACTTTGAAATATATTGAAGACACTGGAGTGGCAAACCCCTTGTTGCAAACTCCCTTAATAACACCCATCGGCAAAACAAAAAACAAAAAAACAGCGGGGAAACAAAAGTTTCATTGTTGGTAGTGGTGGCATCCACATCCCACTGAAATCTGTTTCCAATATTTTGTTGCGCATGTAATCGATCAAGACAACATGATGATCTGGTGGTTAGCACATCTGCCTGTGGTTGGTTAGTGACGAGTCTAGGGTGTAGCCAACCCCTCGCCCAAGGTCAGCTAGGGTCGGCTGTGGCTCACACTCACTAACAGTATAGAAAATGGATCGATGGATCTAAATTTGCTATCATTTACAGCACTGGATATTACGTTGTACCTAATATACTGGCCTGTGAGTGTAAACCTTGATGGACGGCTGAGTAAGGCATTCATTACCACAGTGACAAAAATCCACTGGATTCGTTTAGTCAAGAAAACGCTGGCCGGTAATGAAATTGTTGGAGAAAAGGAAATGTCCTGGCAAGGGAGTCAACCAAGAACCCCCCCGAGACACAAATAACAATCATGCTGACGTCTGTGTTCTGACTTTGACATCAAACAGATCCGTCAAATGAGTGCACCGAGCATACAGTAAATTAAGGCTGTTTGCAAACCAACAAAAGACCTTACAGTATTTATATACCACCATGTGTTTACTTCTGACAATAAATCTGAAGGTGCAGGGTACAGTCCTTGCCGAGGCAACTACAATTAGAGAAGGAAATATGAACCATGTAACGTGGGTAAGGGGGATTTTTTTTTTCAGTAATTGCTTTGTGCCCTTTAAACAAAGTGCACAGGTTGTATAAAGGATGAGGCCAAATGTTTGCCTTCATAGGAAATGAATCCTGACAGTATGACTAAAAAAAGACTTTTGCAATATAACACCTCCCGGAGGTGCTGCTGGGGAGGTTTCTGCATTGACCAACAAGGCCGGGACACACTTCTTTGACTTTGGAGCGCTTCATCTGATTGGATGTACTTTCAAATTATTTCAACCAACATTGTATAGCATCATATGAAGCATTAAATGTTTCCTACTCGGCATCCATTGCAGCCTGGTCGTCCTGGCAGGGGAATCTCCCTTCTCTAGGGTTCCTATTTTTCCCCAAGATGTTCTTTTTCCCTCGCACTACTGCGGGTTGCGAACAATTGATGTCATTAATATTTGTCAACTGTGGGCATGTGAAGCTCTTTGAGACTTTTTCTGTGATTAAGATTTATATAAATAAAGACTTGACATGTAAAAGCCAATATACATGCACTGTATATTCTGTATTTTTACATCTTGGCGGGAGGTGTCTGTTTCATGCTGGTTTGAACCTGTAAATTGATTTTACATCTGTGTAAAGGTTTCTGTGCATTGAATGGGCTATAATTTGCATGCGATGGCGATTCATATTTTGAAACAAGTAGCCCGGGACTTTCCACTCGTGAAATCCTCTAGTGATGTGTGCAATGGAGGCTTGAAAAGGTTCTGTTGATCCCGCCTTACCTCAATTGATTGGCGACTGTTGTAAAGGAAAAGTAACAGAAGCCATGCCAGGCCAAGCAAGATCCGTTCTGGAACCTGGAATGGAAAAGCCTGCTCAGGAGCTGCCAGATCCCCTGATCCAATTTTTTTTTTTTTGGGGGGGGGGGGGTAACCAAGAGGACCATCATCTCATCAAGAGCATGCCCAGACATTGGTGGGGGGCATACAGGTACAGTAAGTGTAGGTCAAACACGCAGAAGTTTAATTAGCCTACATTGTAATTTTTTTTTTTTTCAAGAGGATTTTGAATCCAGTCCTCAATGCTCATTTGAGAATTCTTACTCATTGCATTCCCATTTGCAGTCTTTTGATTTTGAACTGAAATGTCCGTCATTGACAGCTGTGATTTCTAATTGAATTGTTTCTTTTATGTGTTTTTTGTGTGCATGTCCAAGCGAGTATATTTAGAAGTGGGGGTGGGAACTCCAGAAATTCGAGTACGTGTCTGAGTGACATGTGCTGCTAGCTTGGAAAGGTTTAATCTCAATTTGGCTGTTGCAGAGTAGCCGAGGAGGTAAGCTTCACTTATCGCTGATCCTCTCAACCGTTCATTGACACACTTAAGTCCAACAGGCGGACTTCCCCTGATGGAACGGGCAACAGAGTTGAAGGAGGATTTTGCTTCGGAAATGCTGAAAAGTGCCACAACCAAGCACCTTGGGTCTGCTCTCAGCACTGGAGGACGTTGATATATTCATATGATTCCCCCTGAGACCATGGCAATTATTTTGCCTCTTCCAAGATTTTTTTGGGGGGGTGCCCAGTGTGTTTTTTTTTTCCTGGCTTTTAAATCCAGCTTCATCCCTCCCATCAGCAAAATAAATGGAGCATTTTCTCATGTTACACGGGTCTTTCCCCAAGGGGGGATTTAGCACAACTGTTTACTGGCTGGTGCAAATCCAATAAATAAAAATGTTTTGTATTTTACCAAGTAAGTTAATAAAATAAAAAAAAAGGCAAGGAAACTAAAATAGGTTGCATCATGGAGCTGAGATGTTCCTGCAAAACAACTAAAAATATAAATAAATCAGTTTACCATGACTAAGGATAAATATTTAACAACTCAGTCGAGACAGTGCCATCACGGCCCCCGCCCTCCTCTTTAAAATGCACCCGAGCAAAAGAGGACTTAACAGACAACAAAAGTGCACCACCTTGAAAGAAAATGGCAACATATACACGAAAAGATGACGAATGACGATAAAATAAAAACCAACCAGATTTTGAACTGAGCAGGGAATGTTATGAAAAAAACAAATGATTCATCATACTTGGAACAAAATAATGCTACTTTATACGCCAAAGGGAGGCTCCCGTTGTCCTTCTTGATGCGCTTAAAAAAACAAAACAGTGTATTCTACCAGAAATTCATAATTAATACATGATGATGTATTACGCACCCTGACTCGACAGCAGAACAGAAGATTTGGGGTTATACGCACGACATGCGGCCGCATCATACAGAAGGTGAAGCTCTGCATAATTCAAGTCATTGTGCGATAGTTTTGTGTCATGGGAAATTCATGACATATGAATAGACCCAAGTAATCGTCTTAGAAATGTCTGTGTCCCCCTCAATACAGATGTTGACGGAAGCCCGACCAAACATCTGAAATTATATTGTTCAATGAATATATCTGTCAAAATGTCAATCAAAACTGAGCATAGTTAACTCCATAATGGCAGAATTTTTCTGGATAAAGAAATTGAAACGTGTCACATTCCTGCCTTTCGGCCAGTCGTACTTACTAGGGTTAGGTGAGTACCGATACAGGTACTGGTTTATTTTAAGCTATCTTGAACTCATGGTGATGCCGATACCAGACACCGCTACTTAAGGCCCAAAAAGTCTTCCTCAGCAGTAGGAGGCGCTATATTGTGGCCGTTTGGCACATCAGCCGAATCATCGGCGTCACAAAGAAAGCTCGTTGTTTACAGTTTTTCTGTGTTAAATTGTATAGGTCAGAAAAAAGATGGTATCGAACATTCCTTCCTATTTAGGAGTGCTTTCTGTTATTATGTATTCCTTTTCTGGTGTTAGAGTTCGTCTTTGTTTTTTGTTTGTTCGATACCTGCAGAACTGGAGAAAACCCACATAAAAAATAAAGCACTGGGATAAGATGAAAACTCCTCACAGGAGGGCCTGGAATGAGATTCGAACCTAAATTTAAGGATTGTGAGGCAGATGTGCTGACCATAGACGACAACCTGAGCAAAAACAAGAATAGGTTCTCTATAGAAAAAAAAACAAAAACGAAAACATGGACATTGGGGTTGGTTGCTGGAGAGCTGTGTTTGCTTGACTTAAACATTTGGCTAAAGGTGACATTTATTTATTTTGGCTCAGTTCAAAACACATCAGTGTTGGCGCAAACCGAAAGATGGAATGGGTTAACCGTCCAACCCTATAAGGACACTACATTGGAATCATTATTATTAAAAAAAAACACAAAACAACCCACAAATATGCATTTAGCTCAGGTCTTCCACTATCTTGAAAAGCTGCAGTGCCCCTTGATTTTAGCTCTTTTAAATCCTTGCGTTTTCTGTGATTAAACCGGGTTGAAATAATCCTTCATCAAAAGTCAAGCAGATTACTTTTATCATGGCTTCGCGCACTGAGATCACATGCTGTGGCTGGTAAACACAAATCTATCGTGACCTTCATAAGCACACTGTCGTCACACTGGGAGATCAGCGGTTGGCCTAAAGACAGGTCTAACTTTGGCTAAGTGACAAATCCGAACAGAGCGGGCCGAACATAAACTACAATTTCGGCATAGCCGCTCACCATGTTACTGCGCACACATATTCCGTAGATCATTACACAGCTGAGTGTTTCAATTTCACTCGTAGCTTCTCATAGGGCCATCCATGCAAGCTCTATCATTTGCAATTAGTGGTTTGTCATCATTCTACCGCTGGGCGGAATAACACGCGTGATAAATGTGATCATTTCCTCAAATAGTCATGACAAATTCAAATGAATGGGGAAGCATTAGGAGTAGTCCGCCGAGGCTCCCTGATTAATAGGATGATCATCCAACGTGATGAATTTGGCACTGTTCGGTGTTCACTCCGAGGGAGGTTTTCATAAAAAGCTGTTGTACCCACTTGACCGTTTGAAGCCGCATACGTTTGGCTCCAGCGCCGCGTAGAGTGAAATTAAGTCTGTTGTCAAACCTGCGGGGCTTATTTCAGTCATCTTTGTGGGAGTTGTGACTCATCCCCTGCCCTCTTTCCGGTCCCCTCCAACAGAGCATCCAAAATAAGTTCAGCATCGCAGTCAGCGTGCAGCGCAGTGAGCAAGCCCTCCCTCGATGTTCCCATTTTTTTGTGCCACTGAGTTTTCCTGCCACTCACCCATGCACACTCATCTAATGGATCGGTGATAGATGCTCTTGAAATAACAGGTTGGAAATGGACAGGCTCTCCAGAACAATACAGCGACTCCGAAATAGAACTTCCATCTTTACAACTCTCACAGTTGCGTGGCGGCTTCCTGTGACCGCGGTCTGCACTAAATTCAGGGCCACAACCCCACCGGGGCGCTAAATGTGATTTGCAGCACATAACAGGATCACGGTTGGTTGAGTTGGACCCCCGCCAACATTCAGACGCCACTAATTTATCATGCCGAAGAATTGGTACGTTCAGAATTTCCAGTCGCAGATATGCCCCTTTGGATTGAGTGGGTTGAAAGCACTAATGTCCGTTTGGATGATTTGTCTGATTTTTTTATTTTCAATCCTGCTCAATCAGATAAGATAATACACAATAATCTATTCATCTATGCATATTATTTTCCATGCAGTGGGGCTTTGAGATAAGACTTTGACTCAAAACACCCGTATCTCAAATCTTCCCCCATTGAAATGAATGGAAACGCTTTTAATTTTCTATGACTATTATTATTATTATTATCCATTTGTCATACAATAAAAAGACCATTAAAGTTCATTAAAACATACAGTAATGACCTAATAGAATGTAAAGAATGAAATTTGCATTCTTTGCTTCAGAACCATTGTCATTGTGTGCTCCTTGGCCACCAGGGAGCAGTATACTGTAGACAGACACCCACAAAGCAGTTTCTCAACTACCTCTTTATTATTAATAATAATCATAATAGAACAACAGTAAATTCATATGTAATGTAGTAATATATTTCGCATTATTTATGAATTAAGGGTTAGGTCCAGCAACAGGGACGTTTTGGAATTTTTGTCTTCAACGTCATAGCTGCATGGTAAAATCCATTTTGTGCAAGCTTTTATAGGTTAAACTTAAATACAACAATGAAAATATCTCGAAAACTTGATGTGCTAAAAAAATAGGTAAAAAAGTCAACGGCATTTTTGAAATAAGCATAAAAAATGTGTTAAAGTACAGATCAAGTCATCTCTGATTTGCTGTTGACCAGTGTGACATGCCTCTGAGTACTGTTCTATTTACCTTTGTCTGCTAATGTGTACTGCTCCAACATTTGTGTTCAAATTTCTGTTGCGGAAAGGGTCATGACTGCGACACTAATTGTATTTATTAGCATTTTGTGAGCATTAGCTAGACATACTCTTCATTTGACATTATTTTCAAGCCTCATTTTATATAGTTTCATTCAATTTTGGACAAGTTATACACGACACTCAATACTCTGTTATGTGTCAAATCAAAAATACATTTATTTTCACTTCATATGGAGTTTAAAGTGAAAACTCCTTTGCATCAGATATCGGCAGAACCAACTTTACCTGCTCGGTTTTATTTATGTTCAACTTTTATATTATTCTTTCAGGTAGGCACCAAAATAGGATCATTATATATTAGGACAACACCGAAAAGAAAAACGTACAACTATTTGCATCCGACGTACTCAACATGTCAACTCCACAGAGGAAGGCCAGAGAAGAGATTTGAACGCAACCCTCAGCGCTATGAGACGGTTGTCCCGACCACAAGCTCACGATGCTGTTGCATGTCCCAATACTTTTGTCCATGCTGTTTTTATGTCGATGCTGAGTTCACCTATGACACTCAGCAGGGTAGTTGTCGGCACTCATTATTTATTCTCCTATTCTATTTCAGCTGGAGTGGTGACTGTTTATTCCTCCGAGCCGCTTTAGCCGATGGCATTGAAGAGGTGTGGGTGCAGTACATTGACGGGGAATGTTTCAACAAATGTCTGTAAAGATAGCAACGAACACATTAGCATAGCAGAGAAATGGGTGTTACGCTTTGCACTTCACCTCAAGTTGCCCTTCGCTGTTTGATGAGTGTGTCAGGAGACAGGCGGCGGGGAGAAAACCCGCAGCTGAATCATCCCGCTTTATGCGCTCGTCTACCTTTTGACTTTCTTTGTCTGCGGACATTCTCATATTCCTATTTAATCAAGGCACCTCCGTCATTTGCACAGGATTTCATTTCCTACCTAAAATATTGGAAAAAAAAAACCCTCCCCAGAAGAAACTACTATACAGTTCCTGCAGCATCCTTTTTTTATTTGTATTCATCAGAGCCAAGACGTATAATCGGTTGGTTTTTTCACAGCCAAACTTTGGGGGATATGTTGGAATGGGGCCACATGCTGTCGAAACATGGATGAAACGTCTGGAGAGAAGAGGCCGATATGCTATCTATGCTCAACATTTATCAGTACGAATTATGGGAGAGACTTAGGGGGTGGGGGGTATACAGGCGCGCATAACTATTACTGAATGCAAATCGGAGTTGTGTTTTGCATATCAAATCGATACATGAGTTTGAGTATCGACAGCTGGCGCACGGGGAACATTCAGAAAGCAAGCCCGTCGAAAGCTTCTGGGTCGGAATCTTGTCTCCGGGCCTCCTGTGTGGAGTTTCTTCGTAACTCCTCCACAACAAACACAGATGATTCAATAAAGACGACAAGAGTTTGTAGGTTATTCAGAATGATTATATATGTCCTGCTCTGCATTTGACTTGTGACTAGTCCAGGGTGTCCCTTTCCGAACACCCGAAATCAGCTCCAACAGGCAGACCGAACACTGTGGGGCAAAAAATATTGGAACATTTGGCCATTACAATTGAAAGGAACTGAAAGTGGGAAAGAAAAGTAGTCGTTTAATCCATTTCCACTTCTCCCGGAAGGTTTTTTTACACCACTGATCTTGTAAAGGTCAGAGGACTGTTTTGTCCAGAAGACAGTAGATCAGTGGTTCTTAACCTGGGTTCGATCGAACCAAAGGGGTTCGGTGAATAGGTCCCAGGGGTTCGACGGAGCCTTTCCCGTGGAGGTTAAGACACAACATGTCAATTAGTTATGACACGCCCGCTTGGCCATCATTGGCTGCAGACGATCACATGACATTGCTTGTCCAATCAGTGCTGTGGGAAATTTAGTCCGCTCAGTAGTCAACATGTGACTGTCGTGATAGTACGGTGCGTGATATTTGTAGAATGTTTTGATACCTGCTAACTATGTTGAGCACAAAAAAAACAAAGTGGTCAGACGCTTATGTAGTTCATTGATTCACATGCATCGCAGAACGCGATGGGACTAAGCGTCCGATCTGCATGATTTGTCATGCCATGTTGAGCAACTTCCTCAAAACTGAAGGAATACTTCTTGAATTGTAATTTTTCACTAATGAATGGTTCGATAAACGTAATAAGGTTAAGAACCACTGCAGTCGAGAAACCTTAACTTGTTAATGTTACCCCATCTGCCACACAGTTCTGAGGTTCGCGGTTCAAATCTCAGCTTTGACTTTCCTGTGTGGTAGTTTGCATGTTCACTCCGTGCTCGTGTGGGTTCTCTCACGGTACTTCTGACTTCCAAAAACATCCAAAGACTCAAAATTATATATGGCCTGTCCAGGGTGCACCTTTTTTTTTTTTTTTTTTTTTGCTGTAGAAAACGTAAAGCTGGATGTATTGTCCCGGGTGGTCTATTGCCATGCAACCCTTTATTCACAAGATGGTGCAATAAGTGCACACACTTATCCGGTCAAAGGCTGACTTATCTGGATGTTTCTCCCACAGAAACAATATTTGCCAGGATAGCATGGAACATATATGAGAACGCGGAGGGGGGGTGGGGGGGGGCTCATTCTACATGAATCATCGAAACAAACAAGCCTGATAATGGTTTTGCTGAGGGTTGTTAAAGAGCCAAAGCAGATCTCACAGATCATTAGACAGAGCTGGACGCCGAGCCAGATTCCAGGGAAGTTTGACCTGAGGGTAAATGCCACCTATCTGGTCTAATGACAGCCACTGCACATGAATTAAAGGGAAAATAATTCACCCTTTCGTCCACCCTGTAACCTGATAACATGAGGAGCTGTCCAATGCGGTAACCGCTGTCCCTGAAAGGGTTAAGGAAGATATTTAAGGACTAACTGAAAGATCTAACAGAAACCTTTCACTGGTTTTTCTTTTCTCTTCCTTCCTTCCTTTCTTTCTATTATTTGTTGACGTGCACCACTGAGAAGACATGAGATTCTTCAAATATATATCGAGATAGTTCGTGAGTAATCCAGGCACATTCTCAATAACATTGCTGGTGTACACATCTCAGCTTTTATAAAAGCTCATGTAAACACACACACACACACACACACACACACACACACACACACACACACACACACAGATATTCATTTGTAGTATTTACTCATCAAATGTGACATTAGGACAAGCCGCCCCCCTTTTTTAGAAGCTTTTTCTGTTTCGGCTGCTCTGTCGCAAAACAACAAAAACAATGGAAGTCAGGGAAGATGGTAGACAAACGGAAGCGGTAGCCTATTAAAAAGTGAAGGGAAGAAAGCAACAATGTCTGCACATCAGAGATGAACCCAATATTTGGCCCGGCTGCGTGGCGGCATGCCACCTGCCCAGATGTTTGGCATGTGAACTGTAGCTGTGCCAAATGGGTGTCAGGAGGGCACACAATGCAGGCAGAGGAGGATTCTGAAAGCTCAAAACGAAGCAGGAGAAAAACACACTTAAACGCGACAACATTAGTTATATGTACACATTGCAGTAAAAAGAAGACGAAAATTCTATCATCAAGCTATCTTGCAGCTATCACACGCAGACGCACGAACATGCGCAGAAGGTGGTTTCCTAGTACCCGCTTCATATTGGCCCTTTTAAATCATCTGAAAGCGAAGATCATCTTGCAGTTGCTTTCAAATGTACTTTGCTTGTAGACCAAATGCCTCTCCTGTGCTGAATTTAAAAGGGAATCATGAGTTGACAAAAAAAAAAAAAGCCATGTTCACTCACATAACAGTGCAAAACACCCATTTCTACCTGGACAAAATACCACAAGAACGAACACCTCACCCATGTGCACGGTTAGACTGACATGAAAATAGAGCCTGTTAAGGACAGTTCAGTTGTACAGTATTTAACTTTTAAGTGGTACACCACATTTGTGTTTAATCGCTCAGAATTAATCATGATCAAATAGTTATAATTGACCCGTATGCATCAATCAGACTCGGTTCATTGAAAATGTACCTTTGTTGTCAAACATTCGCTCAAAAGTCTGTGTTCATAATCAGGTTCGTATGTGTTTTAAATTAGAGTTTTGTCAAATTTGACTTCAAAAAGCATTCTCTCATTCATCGTATTAACAGCCATGCAGGAGAACCCTCATAAGTGAACATCACGAGCCCCATTGCTAAACTCAGTAATGGTCTGGCACTGGATCTAGGACGGCCAAGTCATTTCTGAACAGGACTACCACAATGCCAATTTATGAAGTTATTATTAATATCTGGCATATACACGGCTGTACTCTTTCATTTTATGCTGCTTAAAACTTTTTTCCCCCCCAAACATTTCCTATCAAAGCTTAGAAGGCAACTAGCATTTACTCCATGCGCCGTTCGAAGTCGATGACATGGTCTCCACCCTTTTACGTTTTTCATTATGTAGTAACCTAATATGCACTGTTGATATCCTGCAGACAAAGCTCAGCTTGGCTCACAAGGAGTTGTTGTTGGGCTCACCAAGCGTGCCGCCTGCGCTTTGACTGCCAGTTAAAGAAGTTGCTTGTGGTCGGCTCGCACAATAATCGAAGGCTTCCTGTGGCTACATGCCGCACTGTCATTTTGCTTTTGATCTCCTTGGAACGGACTAAATTGCTTGTTGGTGTGGGGCAATCTCTGCCTCGGAGTGAGGCTGCGACCATGTACGGTACGCTTTACCTGAGCTGCAACACAGGAAGTTACTCAACTGAACTTTTTGAGCGCTGAATGACAGCAGACACACGTACGCACAAGGTCATCTTGAGATTGTTGATTTGTTGGTGGTAATATTATTATTGTAATGTATTGTAATTGATCGATGCAAAATAAATAAATAAATAACTATTTTATATATATATATATATATATATATATATATATATATATATAAATATATATATATATTCGGCCTACTCACCTCGGATTATACGGCTGCATAATTGTAAATAGCACAGCCACCTTACCTATCTATATCTATATTGCAAACACTTTGTTTTTCTTCTTTCTACCTACAATCTTGCTGCTGTAGACTGTAAATTTCCCCAGTGTGGGACAAATAAAGGATATCTTATCTTATAAGACTCAGTCTAAATGCAACTAAGCCATATCTGCCATGTAGTGGTGGATGGTGATATTACAACTTAAAACAAAAGCCAATGCATATTTGCAGTTTGACACCGTGGAAAAAGTATAATGTCTTGTCATCATCATGTTTCATCAAAAACACAAATGTATATATATATATATATATATATATATATATATATATATATATATATATATATATATATATATACCAAGGGTGGGCGTGTAAATGGACGCTAAAGGCATGCCCCTTGCAGGTACCAGTCGGTGAGCGTGTAAGAGGTGATGAGAAAAACGTGAGTACATTGTAAAATGGCTAAATAAAGTACAACCGAACTCAGTTTTGCTTCCGTTGCCTTTTTAAAAACGTGTTTTTAGCGTGTGTGCATGCATACCGTATGTTTAAGCTGGCGTATGTTTTACCATGCCTGGCTGCGCCCAATAATACAGTGCGTTTTGTGTATGTGTCAAACATAGAAATAGCACCCGTTACTGAGACTGCGCCTAACAATACAGTGTGCCGAATGGTCGTGAAAATACGGTAAGTAAAAAAAAAAAAAAAAAAACTATTTTCCACAAGATTTCCCCTTAAAGGGCCTTCCAGGATCATGAATTTTACAGTTATTATAAGAAACATGATTTGGTTTGTTCTCCTGAAGGTGCAACGTAGCTTCTGTGTGTTGCTTTTACAGCATGCTTTTATATGAGCCAATTTTCACCTTGAAACTCATAACACATGACTTATTACAACAAAGCCATTACGCTGAAAACTAGCTGTGCTTTCCGCAACTTTTCCCCAAGATTTATAATTTGCTGCGACAGATGTCAGGAACAGAGCATGTTTATTTTATTTCAGCCGCGCTCTGACAACAAGCTGAAAAATACACCTCGGTACACACCAGACGACTGGTGTCTGTGAACACTGCGCCGTGCGTGCCTTATTAGCATGTGGTAACGATTACACAATTCCATGCATTGGGAAACCGGACGGAAAGAAAAATGGTTTTGTTTTCCTTGATTGAAAGGAGCTTTGGATTTCCAGCTAACCTAGCTGATCATCTCGGTGTGGGAGTGATTAATTTAAAATTAGTCGCACTGTTCCCAAACAGTGGCGTGGAAATTCAGAGCAGCTCGTTCTCAGACACATTTTTAGAAATAGGCAGATCAGATTTCCGTTGTCGTTTTAATTTCACTCGAAGACAGGTGGGCAGGAACTCCTGGCTATTTGCGTACAGTCAATTCAAAAGTCCGTTTTCCAAAAGAGTCTCCTCTCAGGCTAGATTGTTTACAGTCCGACAACATCAGGATCATCACACGACCCACCACCATGTTCTCTGTCCTGAAATTCATCTGACAACAGATCACAGACAAAAACAGTGTGAGGAGGGTTTTTTTTGTTTTGCTTTGTTTTTTCGTCTGAAGCAGACTTCAACAAAGAAATGATAAGGTTACGGCCGCTGACTTCTATTTGTTTAATTCCTCTCCGTTGTCTGTTTACTCCGCGGCGCTGTCTGATCAACACTGCAGTCAATACATCAGCAAGCACGGCGAAATGAAGAAATCAATGTCAGTGTATTCTCATGGCACTTCCATCTCTGCCAGCGAGCCCTCATACCGAGATGGAAAGTCATCAAGTGAACTTACCCAAAGGGGATAGACACCTTGTATTGATGTGTGAAGGGTTGCTCTGAAAAGTCTGAGTAAAAGTGAAGGATTACCCAAGCAAGCATGTCTTCCTCCAGCACGGTCCACAACACTGGCTTCCCCCCTTTTTGATGGGTCATTAAAAAAAAAACCCAAAAAACCAGACGAAACAAACAACAAGAGAAGTTCGGAGGGACCATCCATCAATCCTACTTGGTTTTTCACTGTTGCTCGCTGAGCTGCACAGAAAATGGAGTTTGACTGCTGAAACCCACTTTTATTTTGATATATTCAACATGGCCAAAGCGTTGTTGTTAATCCGTCACACGTTACTACACTGAAAAAAAATATGCTGTTGAATTTTTCAGTGTCACAATAGGCACTTTTGCAAACTCTATTTTTCAGTGAAGACAAAAGAAAATTCCCCAACCTGTATTATTTATTGTAATTTGACGATATTCATCTCCTTCGTCATGTCAGTTAATGAGGCTATATGTTGTGAAACACTTTTAACCAGGAATGATCAGATACTTCAGAAACCTCTTGAAATAAATTGATCTTGTCGAAGAGATCAAGGGAACAGCAGTTGAGACTTAACCTCAGGAGAGTCTAATTATTTCCACTTCTACGACCGGCAACATTCTATATGTTGTCACTTATGTCTGCCAACCAGTCGGCAGTTTAAAGCAGTGGAAGGGCAGCAGGCACCATCAGCGGCTGGCTTTCATATCCCGTGCAGAGAACGCACAGCGGTTTGCTATGCCGGGACGGAACACTGAACACTAATGGCGCATTTACACTCGCAAAACTACAAACTACATTCGCGTGGGGTTGTGACAGTAGAAATAATCTTGCACATCGGAGGGAATCATTAGAAAATGCAATCGCGGCCTCTTTAAAGTGTGAATTTCACAAATTAGGTGAGGATGTTAAGATTAAACAATTAAACAACAACTGTAAAAACAAAGCCTCATGGCGTAATGTGGAAGAAAAAAGTCACAGGAAAGCGTTTGCTTGCCTCCTGCAGGGTCCACTGCACCCTAAAACATTGAATCCCCTTCTGATTTTCATTTATTATTACATAAATCATCTCGGTATCATACTTGAGACTGTCCACACGTTTGTTTCACCCCTGAGCGGTGACCTCAATACACCAAGCAGTCTTTTACACACGACTGAGCCATGGGTGTAAACAGATAAATATGAGGAGTTGACCTCACAGAAATTCCCACTTTAATTAATGCCAGGTCCCCTCACTGTAATTTCCCATTTCCTTTATTAGAAATTTGAAAAAGTGTTCTCCCAAGAGACTTTGCGAGTCACAGGGAAATTGTGGCACAATATGTTTTTAATTTCCCAGGAGATTCTTGCACAGCAACTATTTAACGACAGGGCAGCGTTGCTGAATGGGGAAAGCAAACATAATGCTTTCTTTCCTTTTGTAATGGGGCTTTGGCGCCAACATGAAATATTCAGCCTATACAGTAGCGCCTTGACTGGAGACGACGCACATTTATTTATGGTCCCTCTGGCGCGACCTGCGCCGACTGCGATACTGAAGGAGATGTCTGTATAATTCACCTTCAACTAGTAAAAATAAACTTTGAGATCTTTTTTAGATACTTTCCTAACAATGATGAAATCGCTTTAAAAATGTATTGGTGCAATAAAGCCAAACGCAGTATGTGGTGCTTCCAATGTCCAAGCCAAGCAACAGCTCAACATGATCATCAGCCTTATAACATTTTTAATTCCCTGTAACTTATGCGGCCATTTTTAATAAACATGTCACATCTTTTTAATGAGACCTAAACACACCATTAGCAAATTCATAAAAATCTCAGTTGGCTGAATCTTTCATATGGGTAGGGTGAAAATACTCCCAAGAGTTCAGGGGCAGTTGCTTGATATAATCTTTGTGATCCGAACACAGACCCTCGTCTATCTTGATTATCAAATTACATGAAAAGTCCTTAATAGACTTCAAGTTCAAATTTGACAAGAAGAGCTCACTGAGTTGCAAAGAAGCCGTTTGAAGCCTTCATTGCCTGCACTTCACATTTTAATGTGCCGGGTTACTGTCTCCTAATGTGCTTGTAATATACTGCATGCTCCTCAAGATGACACAAATCAATAGATACACTAATCCGCCTGTATCCACTGGGGCAATCTCTTATCCTTCTGGATTTTCACACACTAACCTAAAAATCCGTGGAGTGTTCTTAGGGGCAAGTTTCTTATTCCTGTCAGAAGTAGAGGGGATTATGCACGATACTTAAAGCTTCATCCACTTCGAGTTCAACTTCTCCAGCAAGAAGAGAGAAACTAAAAGGCCAGTTTTGCTTTTGCTGACATTAGTGAGTGTGGTAAACAAACAGAGGTTGTGCAAAGGTCTCCATCAAAGTGTCAGATAAAATGCTCGGTTTTTCTTTGCTCGTGTCTTTGAAAGGCTGTTATGATGCCTTAAAACAGAACTTTTTATTTGTGTCAAAGTGAAAGACACGTGCCGGCTGAGCAGAGAGCCTCATATTGTGTTCCAAACAGAGATGTTATCATTTCTCTAAACTGGTTATAATCACGTGTCCTGTGCGGCTGCCCTTCTCGGATGATAAAAGCACAGTTCCGCCAGCTGTTTGTGACCAGTATTGGCAGTCCCGCAAGGCTAAGAAATACTGCAACCCACAGGTGTTAAGTTTATACAGTTTGAAAGGTGTGTCTGGGGCATCTTTGATTACGCCGCAGAGGATTGCTTCTTCCTTTTAGTCCATCTGAAGCAGATTTGGTTGCCAAGGCAACCAAGGTTACAGATATCTCGATCCGATGCTTGTGTTCAACAGGGTCTCAGGACAAAGAAATAAACATTCTCAACATTGGTGCCCTTCAGGGTCAGTGAAGTGACAGCAAGGGATCCATGATGTGGTTGTATTTCACATCTTTTCATCATTTTTAATGGATATCTCAAATACCCTCCTCCAAACAGCTTATCTTGTGCAAGGTCATAGAGGTCTGCAGCATACCGCACACAAACTTAGCGCCACCGACAATCAAACGTCTCCTCCCCCAAACCAGAGGTTTACTGCAGTGCGTTACAAATAATGACGTGCGAGAGGCACCATGGTGCCACCGGGCAGAAAATCTGGCAAAGAAGAGTAGAAAAAGAAAAAAAATAAACTAAAAACTACGCAAATTGTTAGCATATCTGGTACATTGCAGCTTGAAACCCTCGTTGTACTTTATTGGGTGTGTCAAAGGACGAGTAAGTATCAGGTGTGACCAACGTTTGCCTTTCACATCACACGGAGTTGATAAGATTGATGATTGTAGCCTGTGGATTGTTGTTCCACTCCGCTTGAATGGCTGCGTTAAGTTGATGGATATTGACAGGAACTGCTGGAGCAATATACTGTATGTATATGCCACTTCAGATCACCACAAATAGGCTCACATGACATGTCCGGCGAGTGTGCTGGGCATAGAAGAGCTGAATGTATTCAGCTTCCAAGAATTGTAATACAGATGATTGTAACATGGGCTTTGCATTATGATAATTGCAACTAAGTTTGATGTTGGTGGAAGTCTTGGATCTTTGACTTCAGCTCATGAAAAAATGGGTGCAGAACAACGGTGTTGCATCTATATTTTTTTTCTCAATATAGGCCTAGCTTATACAAAACTCAACATGACCGGTTGCTCCCGTATTTGCATCCGATAATCGTGAAAAGTTGAGCTAGCTAATAAATTCAAAATCCCAGAGTCGCTCAGCCAAACTTGGTGTTGACAACACACAAAGATTTACGATGTTACATACCATATTGGCCCGAATATAAGACGGCCCTGATTATAAGACGACCCCCTCTTTTTCAAGACTCAAGTTTGTAAAAAGACTCCAAATTAATTTTTATACAGAAAATAATTACAGTACATCTGAAACAAATTAATATATTTGAGAGAAAAAGCATGTTATTTTGCCTCATTCAAATCTTAATACCTGAACATTTAAATACCGGTATGTAAACTAAAGTGCAATCACATTCGTAAATGAATGGCTTCTGGTTTTCGAAATGTAAATTTCATCATAACTTCTCCTCAGCTGTCAGTTAACCTGGCCAATCTTCGACTCACTTTTCTCCAGATTGCCGCTACGTTTCTCCATTTTCTGTTATCGCTTCTATTATTTTCTTCTTTTTCTTTCTTACCGCTATTTTTTTATTTTTCTTCTTCGTGCTACCGCTATTTTTATTTTTATTCTTCGTGACAGGGGGTCACCTAGGCCTGGGAGTCAAGTTCAGCATTCCCTTCAATGATATCTGGCGCCATCTAGCGTCGTGAATGGATATAATGTCTAGACCCTGAATATAAGATGACCCACACTTTTTCAGTCTTATTTCAATGCAAAAAACACCGTCTTATATCCGGGCCAATACGGTATTGGACAGCTTTAACATTTGCAATTGTCGGGCCATCCATTTTCTCATTACATCCACATACTACTCTTAACACAATCCATACCACAATGATAGCTAGCTAGCTAGCTAGCTAGCAGATAGAGAGATCAAAAGTCGCACCTTTCCCCAGGCTCAAGAGTAACCTGATTATTGATGTGTGTGTCCCATTTTAGGGTGAGTGACTACAAAGATGGGCTCCACGATATTCCCAATCCTTTTAGACAGAGAAGCGATTATATCTCTGACTGAAGATATTTGACCTGAATCCTGTGTTTACTTCAGTGATGCTCTTAACAGAGCTTATTCTCCATTGGCGGCTTTCAGAATTGCCACTTCTGCTCTCTCTTCATCAAATGATGTTTTAGAAGCATCCAAAAGAGGATAAAACAAGGCGTCTGATTGACGGGAACTCTTTTCTCCCAAACCTTGAACTGTACATTAAAGCTCCGATTCTTGTCTCAAGTCACATCTAAAAGAGTTTGGGATATGATATTGTCACAGAGTCTGCCTGTAATCGAATGGAAAATCACAAGACCAGGGCAGATTGCAAAGGGAACTTCCCGAAGACAACAAGATTTGCACCCAAGTCACAATTGCGGTCGACATGAACGCCATACAAGTCAAATCCCCCTTCGTATGCGTCTTGTTGTGTCACAGCGAGTCCAAATTCCCCCATCAGTCGGAGCGGTGGGTGACACGATCCTCGACAACTTTTCACATCAGCGGAGGGATTAGAGGCATAAGGTTTACGCTGGCCTCGCCTGGATCCGGGATAACATTTCTGATTCAGCAATTTAAACTAATTTCAAGGCTGGCTCTGCAGCAATTTTCTGGATCAATGGAATGTCATAGCACTCTTGGTCACCAGCTCTTATCACAGCTAGAGAACACACAAGGATGCCATGCTAATTTAATGCTTTGAAGGCTTGGAGGGGCTGCACACCCTTACCTGTGATGTAATGCTTATAGTTTTGACCTGGAAATCATCGAATTTATGAGTCAAAGCGTGCACATGAAAAGAAGCATTGGAAGCCACGTGCAGTGAATAATTGTACTATTGTAAGTCATTGTTCATAAATCATCATTTTGGAGCAATCAATCATATTAATAACAACAAAAAAGGGACAGAAAAGACATTGTTAAATTGGACAAAACCAATGCTGAATTAGAATACAATTAAAAATAGTAATTCAGAGCGTGATGATATTTTCCTTGTGTTTGACGTCATGGGTCATCCGTGCATAACTGCTCAAACTATTTCTGTGACATTACTTTTTGTTGGGAATTATTGAAGGATGACCCCGGCTAACGGTGCGGATCAGAAACTCGCATCCACTTTGCTCTTGAGCCTGATTTCTCACCCTTCTGAACAAAGTCTACAAAGGTATGATCTCTGAAAGATTCTCCTGAGCCATCATCTGTTTTTTATATATATATTTTTATCTCTGTAATTTTGAAGGGATTTATGGATAACCCTTACGAACAAAATTTTGGCTGACGGAAAGTGGCTATGAGAGGATGTACAAATATTTGGCCTTTTGGAGTTGGTCTATGCCGCATTGGCTTTGGGCGAATATTTGAAATGTATTACCCTCCATTCAAATTATGTAAATGTGTTTCTTTCCATTTTGATACAAATGTTGAACATACATTCGTATTTTTCGATTTAGATTTCATTCCAATAACTGTGATGTCTTGCCATGTTTTTTTTTTAATGCCCTGAACATTAGAGCATGAAATAAAGAAACCATTTCCATACTGCTGCTCCAGGGCTGGTCTTTATCTCTTTGACTATTTTGTGATGCTTCTGGCTTTAATCTTCAAAAAAACAATATTTGTTGTCGCTGAAACATCAAGCTATTAAATGTCACAAGTATAAAGAAAAAAAAATGCAAAGATACTGTCTGACAAAATGGGAGAACATTTTAACGACGTAAAGACTTTTTTGCAAGAGATGAGCTCTTTCATGAGTGATTTGAGACAACACACGAAAATGCACCTTTTCTGGTGGGGGGGGGGCATTCTTCTGGCATACCCAGCTCCATTTTCTTTTATTTCAATTGAAAATGGCAGAGCAAAGCCACATAGGCCGAGGAAGCAATTTCCCCAAGTACATGACAGCTGTCTAAATGCATGGTGGCAAATGTTGGAGGAGAACCGGAGGAGGAGGTAGGGGGCAGATAAGGGGGTGAAAGACACCATGGTGGTACTGGCGGAGTAGCGAGGTTAATCCTGCCGTTTAATCTGTGGTCGGTGGGAAAAGGGGGGAGGGGGCTTATCTCTGCTGCCTGCTGCCGTTGTGCTCTTCTTCAGCATCCCTGACAGTGTGACATCATTCAGCACAAGGTGGCGAGAGGCTGGCTGGGGTGAACGGGAAGGCCTACGCCTCGCCTACTTGCATACCCTGTCATGTGATGTGGCTTGGTGACGGCCGTGGGAAGTTAGATGGCGCTGATTCTGTACATCCGCTGGGACCGGGCACTGACAACATCAATTTCCATGTTTCGGTGCAGCGGCGATGAGGTGGGGGGGCGTTGGGGTAGAGCGGTGAAAAATGTTGGAACTCGTTGGCCCGCAATCTGACAAGAAGTAGCACACCGAACAGCTGTCAACTACCCCAAGGCAGCAAAGAAACAACACAAATTCCGTGTGGACACACACAACATGTTTGCTAGCGTGGCTATTTGTGAAAAGACTGAAACACGAAGCACTATTTCTCCAGAAAGGGCGAGTCTTTACAGTTCAGCTTTTTGCTCTGCTTTGTTTTACGCTAGAATTATGTAGGGACTGTCTGCCTACAGCAAGATGAGCAAGATGTTTATTATTATAAACAATAAACAATTAACACAGCTTCACGAATGAGGAGGATATACATCTTGTGATGCTCATCAGCACTTGACCCGGAATTCAGGAATCAGCCTACAATCAAATGCCTAAAACAAAGCATGCAAAAGAACATTTCCCATACATTTCTCCTCATTTGATCCGCGAGGGAGCTGTAGCAATTTTTAGGAGCGGTTTCTGGCATGTGCATTATGTGAGGCCCAAAATTAAAACCAATTTCGACATGAAGTTATAATCCATGTTGTAATGGTTTGCGATGACCCCTTTAGTAGAGTCCTTCATTTTTTTTTCAAGCTGAAGTACCTGCAGAAAACTCACAAAGCAAAAGTTACGATTCGAACGAACCTCTTGACTCTGAGGCAGCCACGCCACTGTGTTCCCGTCCCCAAAAACATTTTTAAAATGACATTTACTCAAAAGGAAGCAGATTTCCCCTGTTTACCAAAGTGCAGCATGTGGAAAATGTCTTCCGGTGGTTTCGCCCATCAGTCACTGTTATACATGTAACATATACATTTTCCCTATTGGTTTATTTAAGCATGAAGTATTCGGCAGAAGGCTGACAGGAATCAATTTGTGATTGTTTTTGCATCAAGTTGCTTCGATGACCTTGAGTGAAATGGGCTCTCAACCACTAAAGCTGTCATGTGTTTTGCATCATGTCATTGCAGAGACAACTAGTATGACTCAAAGGTGCGTATCTCACGTCTACACTATAACCATGCAATGACTGCATCGCAGAGCGAAAGAGTCATTCTTCTGTAATTCCGCTTTCATTTCCCCTCATTTGAAAGGAAAATGTTCTTTGGCACAATATATGAAAAAGAAGGAAAGGAATGTTTCTGAACAATCGGGCAAATGGATGACGTTTTGATTGTGATCTTGCACTTTGCGTCAGAAGCTAAGGTTCTTTTCAAACCCAGACTCCATTTCAAGATGGCTTTGGTTTCCCTGAGATCCATATATTAAGCCCCCGGGTTGCAAAAACTATTATAAAAAAACATTTTCACATATGCAATATGGGTTTAATGTCACTGGAGATGGTAAAATTCAACTTTGCATTCATTTGATTGTTCTTGTTGTTTTGGTTCTGAGCAACATGAAGGAAATATTGTTTTGTCAGAAGCTGTTTTTATATAAAGTAGCCTACATAGATCAAATCTCTACAGTGAATACACTTGTGTGTAATCCTGGTGCAAAAGGACACAATCAATCATAAAATCATTCAGAAGCTGGATGAGACAACAGTTTTGTTTTTTTGCTAGCTATGCAGGCTTTTCCCATGTCATACTTCATTTCTTCCAGATGGGTGAAGGACTGCAGTTCTGATTCTCGCTCAGGAATTGTCTCGCATTTTCACAGAGACCCTTAAAAGTCAAGTTATCATCATCGTGGGTCTCTTGGTTACCTCTCGCACCAAACAGGATTTACATATTACAGTATATCTAAATTATACTACATATTGTCATGACCAATAAGTACTATGAAGACTTTGTCGGATAACATAGACTGCTTTTGCATTTTGAGATGCAGTTGAACACGTGAACTTGGCCAAGTGCTTGATATGCACACCAAAGTGGTGAATCATCAGATCTTTGACCTTGATTATCTCTGGCCAGAGAGTCTTTTAAAATCTCGAGATCTGTCGAGGATAGGACTGCTTAATCACTGACAAAAAGAAGAGGGATTACGAATGAGCAAATGTGGCAGGCGGGGTGTCTAATCTCATCAGTGGCCTTGCTTTTTCGTGAAAAAACCCTTTCCATTGTAACCATTTTATTTATTGACATTTAAAACTGCATTATTTGTTTTCCAGCCGCAGTGTTCATCTGATCTGATCTCCCGTCTCAACGGCGGCCACCCAATCACCACGACGCTGACAGCCAGCCATTTCCAGTGAGCTTCTTTTTTTTTTTTTTTTTGCTCAGCTGGTCTCTCGACGTTCCTCTTTCTTGATGGTACTTAAACAGCAGGCACATTTCGACATAAAGCAATCTTATAGTTTTCTAATTGGAGCAAGACCATCCTGGATGCTCATGCACATTTGATGGCGGGACTGAAAAATGGAATGCCCACTTATCCTTGGCTGTCAAAGTCAAAGTACTTTGCAACATTAAATAAAGTTGTATTCAATTCAATTCAAGTGCACACTTAAAATAAAATAGAAAAAAATATATATATAATATACACAGACACACCTTATATCAGCCTCACAGTGCAGAGGTGAAGGGTTCAATTCCTGTGTGGAGTTTGCATGTTCACCCCGTGCCTGCGTGGGTTTTATCCGGGTACTCCGGCTTCCTCCCACATTCCAAAAACACGCGTGGCAGGTTGATGGGAAACTCTAAATTGCCCCTAGTTGTGAGTGGGAGTGCGGATGGTTGTTTGTCTGTGTGTGCCCTGCGATTGGCTGGCAATCAGTTCAGGGTGTCCCACGCCAACTGCTCAAAGACAGCTAGGATAGCCTCCGGGACATCCCGCGACCCATGTGAGGATAAGTGGATCAGAAATTATATACAGACGCTCCCCAGGTTACGAACGAGTTACGTTCCAGACGATTGTTCATAAGGTGAATTCGTTCGTAAGTTGCTTCAGTGCTATATTTTGTCTTAAATGTATGTTTAAGGCTTATATTGACATCCATTTAACAGGGAGAGAGCTTTTCGTCACGTTCTTCAGGGCTCGAGGGTTAGCTGCCCGGTAAACTAGCAGCGGCTTCAGCCGGGGGAGAGTAGAGACGACCGGTCGTCGACCGGCGCGCGGACGCCTCCCCGCCCGTTCCACCGTCACACGCCCGCCCCCCACGCCTCTCCCCGCGGCCGCCTTCGAACGTTGCCGCCGCCGTCCCCTCCGCCGTCCTCCTCCGCCCCGTTCGGCACTCGGAAAAAGGCGCGCAATACAAAATCTAACTTTTTTTTTTTCGACAGACCCGTGAAAATGTTCGTATGTACCGTTTGTTCATAACTCGGATGTTCGTAACTCGGGGAGTGTCTGTATCTTCCCCGAGAAGAGCTGGAAGAAGCCCCCGCGACATTTTGCTGCCCCCGTGACCTGACCCCGGATAAGCGGTAGAAAATGGATGGATGGATGACATTTATATAGTAGGTCTAAAGACAAAGCAACAATTTGATAAAATGCCTTCTCACATTTTATAAAATAATGAGGACTAGAATGAGGGTGGTTCATCTTTGAACTGCAAATTTTGAAAAAAAAAGATTGACATTTTTTTTTTTTTTTTTGCTTCAACAAAGTACATTGTTCATGGTAATTCTCATGGGAAACCTGAAACACATTCAACACCCACACGCTTTGGTCATAATTTTCCATTCCTTGCCAGTGAGTTCTGATGTTGTCTTTTGTTCTGATGCTGCAGTTTACCTGAGCTTACCACCGCATATCGTCTTTTCTCTCAGTTTAAATCCTCTGTTGATAAATAGTTGGCCCCATAGGTCACATGCTTTCTGAAACAACACATTTGGCCGCAAGTCTTCGTGCTATTATTAACGAGCGCGGGTCACTCATGTTTGTTCATACCTCTCAAGCAAATGTTACCTTCATTTTCATTCAATGCCATAATGCTTCAGTATTCTCCTTCTTCTTCTATACAATATATACATGATTTATGTTTCACAATGGAGCCACTGATGTGGTTCACTTGCCTGGCTTTCATACTCGCAGCAAGGGTTTAATTGTCTTATGACTGACTGCGCGGTGACCAGGTCAGACTGTAATCTGCCTTTCGGTAGGTAACCAATTCACTGCAAGCCTTAACAGGATCAGCGGGAGAGAATATGCATGGATGAATGAATGGATGTTTCACAATTGTTTTAAACCTGTGCGGATTTATTATTTATTTTTCACAACTACAGAACAAACATTTCCAATTTGTTGTTTAGTTTAAAGAATTAAAATCATGCCTCGAAGTTCTACTTGTTGTCGGAGCATTTTTGTTGTTTTCCTGATCCCGAAACAATATGAATGACATAAACCATTCCCCGGGTGCCTCATTCTTAATAACAAAGCAATGGTTTTACTATTTTTTTATTTCCAAGACTCCAAAAACTAGCTGCAATTTCTCTGTGTCGGCAGCGAGACTCAAACACTGAGCCTCCAGTTCCAAAGCCAGAATCATCTATGCATGTCATCTGTGCAGTGATGCTCTATAGATATATAACGAGACATGCATTTCTTCCCCAAAAGTGACAGAGTCACACTTTTCAACATACCTGACTGACTGACTGAGGAGATCTGCTATTGCTGCTCCCGCAGAAGTCCAATTGGGGAAACGAAAATGACCGTTCTCAATAGGTTTGCTGAGGCTGCCAGGTCCTCTCTGGAAGGCACACAGCCCTAAGAAGCTATTCGGTGGTCCAGGGGACATACTTGAATGTCATGTTGGATCACATCACACACCCCGTGAACAAGGTCAGCACTGAAAATCAACAACGGCCTCTGTGGATCCTCGGAAGATCTGTACTGGACAAGCACAGCTGCCTCGACCGAAATGTGTCCATCCGAGGAAGCGCCATTTGCATTTGCCACCACAATCCGGTCAATATGAAGGCCATGAGAGCACGATCCTTCCAAATAATTGAATGAAGTCTTCATTCCTAATAAGTCTGTCAGAGTTGCAGCCAAATAGAGTTCTATGAACTATGCTTCAGGATTTAAAACAACAAAATTATAAAGCAGCGGGTACATTTAATTACCCATTGAGGCATTTCAATTAGTGCATTAAGAAAATACAATTAAAAAGGAAGTCACTGATTGTGTCGTGGTTCACTTATCCGCCTGCGGGTCAAGTTCCAGCTGAGTGTGAATGTGAGTGGTTGCTTGTCTCGACATGAGTGACTGGGCGCCAGTCCACGGTGTAATCCACCTTTCGCCCAAAGGCAGCAACATGGTGCCCGCAGGCCTGTTCTAAAAATAGCTCATCAGTGATAGGATTTTGTGATTTCCTAGGAATTATGTTGGTGATCATTAAAAAAAAATGTAAACACTTGCAGTGATTTACAGAAAAAGACTTGCATAGGGATATTTGTCTGTTTCATACCACGTCAAATTGATGTTGGTAATGATAGGGAGGAATGAGGAAAATTTCTTCACATGGATTAACATTATTAATAATCCAAACATCCATTTTTCAAACCGCATATCCTCACTATAATTAAAGACAATTTGAGCAAACAGATTACAGCACTGCGCATCAAAATGGAAGTCATTTAAATTAATATGTACCCAAGAATAAGATATTTTCAAAAAGGTTTCTGCAACCAGACTGTACACAAGTGCAATTATGCGCATTGCATATGTGCATACATTGTTTTAAACTGATATTGATACAGTGTTAAAATGACATTAACAGGCCAACATATAGCTTCTCTCTAACCGATGTGTCCGTCTGACCACTTGTTTGATGATGCCTCGAAGCTCCGGAGATGCAGCAAAGTGCTTTGTGCGCCCGCATCCAGCAAGAGCAAAAGACAGAACCCTTTTGTCAGCAACATGCGAGCGCTCCCAGTTAAATGTCAGGTAATAAGGCTAAAGGGAAAACTAGAGTGTGCGTGCAAAAGCTCTTTAAAATGCACTATGATCTCCTTGGCCTGCAGCTGTATCACTTGATAGTTGTAAAGCAAATTTAGCTCGGGAGAAAGTCAATGAAGTGATGATGAAAATGAGCCCCTCTTGTACATCTGATTGATTTTTTTTTTTTTCTGGTGAAAAATAGCAGGTGCCCAGGGAGTACTTTGCTGCACTACACACATCGCACAAAGTACAGGGGGGAATCATCTTCAGTGGGTTCTCTCTCAGTCAGGGGCCACTTAATACCTTGATATCGGCGAGGCTCTGAAGTGTTTGACCTTGAATGAAATATGCAAAGCAATCATAGAATCACACACTTTATTTGTTTGTCTCTAATCTTAGGTTAGCCCCCGCCCCCCTGAAACAGATCAGACGCATTTAAGGATGATGGAAAACTGCCAGCTCACACCGCCTCAGCCAAATGTTTAAACAGTAGGTCCATAGTTTTCCCCTAAAATCGAGGTTAACACTCAATAATCATGTTCAAATACAAAACCAAAGCTGCCTTCAAATAGGTTTGCCAGCCATGTATGTCACCAACCCGATTTAAAAGATATCAGGACCTAAATCTTGCCAGGTTACATTAATTCGGAGCTAAAAATATGTTTCTTAAACATGCTACATGTGTGTGCTAACTGCCCTTAGAGCGTGCGGTACATTCAAGATGATCGACAAAATACACAACACACAACAAAATCTCTGCAGACAGCTAGCTTGAAAGTCTTTGCCTCTAGATGTCAGTTGCCATGCCAAGGCAATCCACAGAGAGGTAGTAGAAGAAGAAATGAAAGAAGCTAGCCCAACCGTTAGCTTAGCCGGTATTGTGTTGAATGATTTGTGGGACACGTTATAGAAAAACGCAAAAGTTGTGTCCGGCAACGGCTCGAGCTTCAGGTCATTTCCTAAATGTTCCGTTTCAAGGCACCATCATCGAAACCATGACTCGGCCAAACACGGCGCTCAACACACGCGATCATAAATATTGAACAGGTTTAACATTTATGATTGCTGACCCTGACATTTCCCCGAGCAGATTGAGAAAGGCAGGGGGAAAAAAAATCCTATGTTTGCTGACATAGATCGCAAGGGAGTTAAAAATGCGTAAATTTTGTATGACCGTCAATATGTTCGTAACCCATTTTACATAAAAGACAACAAAAAATGCGGGGCTCGTGGATTTTCAGCCTGAAATCACGAAAACAATCTCGCGTGCTGTAGGGTTGCATCATTTGACATTCTTGGCACACGAGAAAACAGACGTGCAGAGGAAGTGGCAACCATAAAGTTGCAGATGCCAGAATGCACTGATCTGGGAGCAAATGTAATAGAATTGCTGCTTTACTGGAGCGATGACACCCTGGGACTCGGGGACAGAAACGGATCTTGATGTGACAATACATCTCTCCACATTGTTGACGTGTGGAGATGAGACAAATATCCAATTCCCCTTCAGAGACCCGAGTGAGAACAAAATTGGGAATTGTTAACTAATGACATGAATGATTATAATCACGCGGCAGTCCTGCGAGTGGGTGTAAACAAGATATTGTTTACTAAGGTTCCCCGCTCTAAGAATGACATGATTGAATGCAAACACAGAGAGTATTCGTGGGTTCTTTGAGCATTTTTTTTCCTTTGCTGGTGTTTGAAAAGAGACATGAGTAGGTGGTGGGAGATGGGAGGTGGTAGGAAGTCGGGGCGTCGAGCAGATGAACTGATGGCCTTTTGCTGTGTTTTACAGGACGACGGCACAGCCAGTATTGTTTCTATTCCCCAGAGGACAGCAGTCAGCTGCTAGAGGCTAATGTTAATTAGAGCCATTCTGCAGCGCAGCCTTTAAAAACGTGGCCATGAAAAGGTCATTGTGCTAAATTTAAACCATTTCATGCATTTAAACACGGGGGGTCCATTTTTCTTCTCATTTCTAGGAAATAGACGCCAGCAAAAGCTTTCATGGTTGCCGACATAATAAACGAGGGAACTTCATTCACAATCGAGGTCTGTCAAGTGTCTTATAAAATCTCACAGCGCCATGCAATTGTTCAAGTGATCTTTCTCAACATTAGAGGTGAATTTGCAATTTAAAGGGAGGTTTGCCAGCAAAGTTTTTTTTTGGTCTGTATTTTGGAAAACCTGATTCAATAAATAATCTGATGACGATAACAGGGAAAAAAAGAAAAGAAAATGTTTGTCTTCCAATACGTGCCCGACAAATGACTGGCGACATCTTGACCAAAGATTGCTAGGATAGGCTCCCGCTCACCTGTGACCCTAATGAGCACAAGCCCCCCAATTTTTTTTTTTTATAATGATGGATTGGTCATCAGCAGGCTATTTTCTGTGAATAAACTTGTGAACTTCAAAGATGGGACATCAATCTTTCACCCTTGAGGTACAGCAGATGCGCAAAGGAATAAATGGCAACATCAAATCATAATATAAGAATGCTGACATACAAGGAGGTCCAAGTTTGATAGATTTGTGGTCATGTAGGGCTGCTGTGATGACGACACTATCCTGAGTCTGTTAACCTCCAATACATCAGGTGACACTTGCCTGTCCGACAGCGACCTTCTTGGCTTGTCCTGAAGCTACACCGTGTCTCTTGCAGTGTCACACCGAATTCTCCCTCGGCCAAAATGCGCCTTGTCCACTCTTTGCTTGTACTCGTCACCCAGAAAAACCCCCAAACAAAACAAAAAACCTCCCTCTGGATTGAAGAGTACTACCCCCCCATACCCACCCCCCAAAAATAATCCACCCTCACTCCTCTCGGTTAAACTGACTGTAGACAGGTAGAGAACAAGTGGAAATGCGTGTGTCGCGGCTGGACCTTCCCAAACCACTTTCCTTTTCCCTACGGTATTGTAGCAGAGATAATACGCCATCGGAGACCTCACACTCATCCTAATACACTGTACCCCTTCTGATCCAGCACACAATTTCACATTACATCTTTAATCTGTGTAAACAAGTCAAAGGCCAACCGAGGTCTCTGCGGGCAACAGATGGAGGAACATTATACAAGGCAACTCATCGAGCATGCCGCCTGAACCTTATCAGAGATTAGAGAGGATGCGGTGGAGTTGAGTCAGTGGATGTGTGTGCGAGTGTGTTTGTGCGGGCGCGTACGCGCCAGCAGGTGCTTTCTTTGTCCCCGTTTTATATTCCCATATGCCTTTATGTGCATTTTCCACTCCACTCTGGTCTGTTCATCACAGCACAGTGTGTGATGTTTCAAATGGATGTTTTTAATCTGCACGAGTTCTCCACGTGATGTGATCTACTACACTGTGGACAAACTACAAAGGTGGAGAAAACATTCATCTGAGAACAGAGCTTGGCACGTTTTCCCAAAATGTATGTCATTATCATTTTAAAGACTTAACTACTCCTTTTTTTTTACTTTGAAGTTGCTTTCACCATTACAAATGCAGAATTACATTCCATATTAAAGGTTGAGTTTTCAGTGCCTCTCTTGTTTTAATCGATTGTACATTCTGAAAAATGGCAACACCTATTTCGTTTTTTTGGCAATACTCCATCAAGTCATGCTAGCAACATATCTGTTGGGCTACGCAGGCGCGATAGTCGGGTGGAGGTATTTTTTTTGGTCGGACGGGGGGGTGGCTTAAGTTAAGTGAGGCTATATTCAAATCTTGCTAGCAGCTTCAAGCCAATATAGAAATGGCACAGGGAGCAGGTAGTCATCATGCCAGTCACAAGCACCTTGGTTTGATTCTGATCTTGAGCCTTTTTGTGTCGAGTTTGCATGTTCTCCCACATTCCAAAATCATACTTGCTACTTCAATGAAGAAAATTAGGTGGGAGTATAAATGGTTGTTTGTACTTTATGTTCCAGACGACTAACATTATATACTCCAGGGCTGTTCACGAATTGGTGGTGATTTCGAGTGGAATTTGAGTGGATGTGGAAAAGCAATCAGCAAATCAGATGGAATCTTAAAAATATTGCTCCAGAAGGTCAGTATTATGTGACAATATGTGAGACGATTGTATGCTGGCAGCCAAGTAATAGGAGAGGTGTTGATACATTGCCAAGATTTATGGACTGTACTGTTTAACCCGTCACGTTTTGCATGGTGGTAGGTAGAGGACCCCAAAAAGCAGGGAGGCAAGGAGGAGTTGGGGCGGACTGAGCAAAATGTAATTAACAAAAATACAAACAGGAGTACACTGATAAAAAAACTAACTTAAGTACTCAAAAAACAAAGCCCTGAAAATCACAAGAAACCTAAGTAGCAAAACCCTATGACAGAAAACAAAAACATGACAGGGTCACACAGACGCATGCACCATTCCAAACAACGACTGGCAGACCTCAGGGAAACTAAATACAAGCAAAGTGACGAGACAACGGGAAACACCTGGGCAAGTGGGTTGAGAGAGCTGATTGGTTAAGGACAAGGGACCCGGATAACGAGAACAGGTGAGGAAAAAAAGGGCACATGAGGGAACAAAACCAAGCGCGATGTAAACAAAAACATAACATAACCGTTTCATTTAATACTGATTATCTTCAAGACAAAAAAAAAGGGGGTGGGGGCTGAATGACCACTGCATAGTCAACTCAAAAGCAGAAGTGAATAAAACGTAAATGAAGATATTTGAAAACATTTTTGGTCATAAAGCAGTGACGTTAAAGCGAATCCCGTACCTCTTGTGAAATCAACTAAAGAATGTAAATTACGCAAAGACGGCCTGACAAAACAGTGCACATTTGCATCGGGGAGAAACAATGAATAATGAATCAACAAAATCCTTTCTGTAATCTCTGTTGCCAGCAACGGTGAGTTTTATGAGGAATAATGACTAGGAAGTTGATAACAAGCATCACAATCATGCGTGAATCGTTCTCCATTATGCTGCACGTTATTACATTTCTTTTTTTTTCTGATCTTTTTTTTTTTTTTTTTTTTTTGGAATGCTGCAAATTATTTCCCAACACGGTTTAAAGCTGATGATGGCTCACACTGATTTTCTTCTTTTGTCATATGCTCGCCAATTTTTAAAGTGTGCTCAAGTTGTCCTTGATTATTCATCTCATTTGCAATGTTCGTTTGAGGAGCAGAGGTCCAGTCTTCATTTCTATCAACAAACAGGAAAACAACGGAAATGACACACGCAGGCTGAAAAGTGCTGCCAGTGTTCCAAAATATCAAAGGAAGAAAAGTATTGTGCCACTTTTTATTTGTCCTCTTATCACAGTGCATCACAAATTCTGTCCAATGCCTTGCCTGAGAATTCATAGCGACAACCAAGATTTGTTATTTTTTATTTTAGGGGGGGTTTGAAAATACTTGGGCATGTCAGAAAAAGGTTGCGGACCCCTGAAATCTTCAAAAACTAAAGAAGTGTGCTTTGCTTTTTTTTTGACAACATGGTACCATTGATGTCAAAAGGGAAAACAACAGTTATGATGAAATGGAACTCACTGCCTCTTAGAAAATCACGACGTGACTGTGTTTTGGCTGTTTAATTCCATAGGCAAATGAAAAGTATGCTTTTTTTAATCATTTTTCATATTAGCTGTTAGTGAGCTAATTTATGTAACGACCACGTCCACATAGGATTTCTCCACTTATGACATGATAAGCTTGGTTGGGCAAAGATCCAGTTCCACATTCTACCGACACATTCAAGCAGCCAGACGACACTGTGGAAAACACTATCACGCGGAAACGCTTACATCCTCCACAAGCGTCACGTCGATGCCAAAAGGTAAGCGAAGCTGCAGTGAGTTTTATTGGACAAAATACTGATAACCAATGAACACTTAAATGCGATGTCAATTTGTTGGCACAGTGCTGCCGGGGGTATTTGTGTTTGGTGATGTGTCCGTGCGCCACATACAGACAGTTTAGTGTCTGAACTGCTGCCTGTGTGGATAACACTCCCATGAGTGTGAGCCGCTCTTGTTGCAATACTCATCAAAGTCACAGTAGAGCTGGCCCCACAGTAGAGCTAAACGGGCTGAGGCACACGGTCACCAACTCGCACGCGACAGGCTCCTTTCCGCAAGACAAAACCTAGGCTATGTAATAATTATGTTATAATTCTTGATTCTTCAGATAACAAACATACTTGCATACAACTCGAGTAGGATTCATTCTCACTCAGTTCACAAGGGGCCCTCATCAGCTCGGTTGGATTCCAATGGCGTAGACAGGGTAAGGGGGACAAAAAAAATTGATGAGTGGGCGGATACATTAATTAAATTTCCCTTATTTCTGGGAGGGCTCCAAGTCCACCCAAAAATCGGCATCCCCCAAGGGATTTATTTGACCTTGCTGGTTCACGATCACCGCGGATGGGATGCAAATATGGCACCTCGTGGCGCACTACATTGATAACAGCAGTAATAATCATTTATTCTGCATTCCGTGACTCCATTAGAGCCTTATAAATCAGATTTGTAGCCTCTCTGATAATGTTCCAAGACACAGATTGGCCAATTTAAACATGTACTGTGAGCAAGCAAGTCATTTTTCTTGTATTTATGTAACACTTCTCACAGTGGCTTCAAAATGCGACACCTACAAGACTGTCAAAAATAAATAAAATACTGCAACATTTTACTGAAAAAATAAACACACTTCAAACAAAACATGTAAAAATAAATACAAATAAAAACAATCTAGACTTCCTCGAATGCCCGCCTAAGTAAATGGGTTTATAAATGATAACTAAACTAAGTCTGTATGATAATTAGTGATAAATATGCAAATGATTAGATTTGTTTTTATTTATTTATAATTTCCTCCCTTGGGTATGTACATTATTAATATGTTCAATGTTTAATTGTCCGATGTGTGCGCACGTTTTGTGCATGCATAACAACGCTGCATTTTGCATTCTGCCCGAAACGCTTTGCTGACGTACGTAAAGGAAAGTATAAGCAAATCGTGCGCGGTCCATTTTCTAATTACTAGCCTTTACCAATTTGGAAATTGGTGCGGAAAAGAAAATTGCAATCAAAGAGTGTGCCTTCAATTGCGGCAAATGAAAACATGCCGCGGTGGTGCAAAATGGAAAACATAGCAAAAAAAAAAAATCACCATCAATTATCGCTGGGAAAACAAACAGATAAGAAAAAAAAAATCAGCTCTTGATGGGAAGACTTGATGCAGAACTGCCTTGAGACATCTCGACAGTTTTATGCTTTGTTAGTAAAGGTCAGGCCGGCACATTGATGGCGTGCCTATTATCTGTCTAAGCGGCAATCTGTTTCAAATTACCTCATTATGTTGATGACCGAATCAAGTGCACCCCTGGGCCTTGTGCACTCCCCCTGAGACGCAATTTATGCCCAGTCACGGGCTACCAGCGACTTCACGTTAGAGAGGGCCGAGGCGGCGTGGCGTCAAGCTACATGCATGGCTGCTAGGCCATGACATGTTATTAATTAACAGTCCTTCACGTCAGTCGGCCTGATCTCCTGATTGGAACCACAAACACCGGGGGCATTTTGCGTGAGGAGATGAGTCGTGCCTTGTCAAGCATTTCTGCAAAAGTCACCACCGGGAAAAAAATATATATACAGTATAATAAAGGTTCGGTATTTGTTTGCATATTTGGCTTATTGACATAACAAGCATTTGTGCACAATTTTAACCATCTCCCTGTTGTCTTAATAAAAGTTCTCTGACATTCTTCTGTGAAAATACAACCAAAGACACATAAAATCCACTTGTCACACCGATTCAAATCACGGCGTTTTGAGGGGGCAGTTTTGTCTCACGCAAATGTCAAGAACGGCTTCGGTTACCAAGCCGATCGGGTCACAGTTAAGGCATACAACCAAGCCAGTGGCTCCTTGGTATTGCCAACTTCGCGACTTTGTCCAAATATTTGGCAACTTTTCCAACTCCTCTACAGCAAAAATCCCCCCCCCCCGAACAACTAACACCCAAAATCTAGTGACTTTTTATGACTCCCTCCAGTGCAAGAGCCATGTTTACCCCTCCTGTGTCTAGACTAAAAATGAATGCCACAGCCTGCTTTCAACTTTGGGATGCCACAATTCATCCAAAATCCTGAAGAGTTTTGGTCACAAACATGTTTTCATGAAATGGACAGATTTACATTCGTATTTTCACACTGGCGCTCAGGAGACTATTTGTATTCAAGCATTTTAAGTCCATTTCCCTTATGTCCCCTTTAAGGGATGTTTTTACAAATGAGAGTCCCCAATAAGCTCAATACGTGGTTAATGGTGGCAGAAAGTAAGCAGCAAAAGCTGTGATGATGATATCAAGACATCGAACAAACGAGGTCGGTATTCTTAGGCTTTTTTTTTTAAGCTATTCACTGCAGACTGTCTGACTATTTCAAAGCTCAGCTTTCAACTATTACAATGGTATTGCTCCATTGAGTGTGGTTTTGTGTTATTTTAAGGACAGACAGAGCCGGACTCATGGAAGTGGCTCCATGAAAGAAATGCAGCCTCATGTAGCAAGGAAAAGGCTCCGATGTCGACATAAAAGCCCAATTGAATGTGGTTTTGAGTCATATGAAAAAAAATACCCAACCCCTGAAAAAGTGCATAAAGCATTCAATTTATGCTTGGTGCAGACTTAAATTCTGCAGAAAAAGATGCCACAAACTCAGAATTGTTTGTTTTGACCAGCCGGATGATCGTGATTGAGTTTCATTCCAAATGTGAAAAGAAACGAGGCCAAAATCTATTTCAGCCAGCAAGAAACCACCTATGCAAGTGCGTTAGACCTCAAGCTCAAAATGACAAAAAAAAAAAATGTACAGCTTCAAGCGCTTTCCTGTCAGCCATTTACTTTCCAGCCATACTCAGTTTGTGATGTTTTTGATGGAGTGTGGCTTTGAGAAAAATGTCATCTGACACATCAAGAATTGAAATGGAAAAATCCGGAAGTACGCGACAGGAATTTATTGTCGTGTTGGCACATACACGAGCCTGTTTCCACACTATTCGTCGTATTTTCAATGCGAGGAAGTCTAGTGAATGCTCTCATGCAGAACATGTAAGTGGCCACCCGAGCTGTTATTGATCAAGCCCAAGCGCGGCGAAAGATCAGCCATTCACACTCCTTCGGCACATTTTAAAAGAAATCTCACCTTCCTGCTCAACCCACTGAGATGTGAATTATTAAACTGCTGTTTGGTGACGGGCCACATGTAGCGACGAGAACAATGGGCAAATGCCGATGAAAAGTCAAATCGAGCAAGGCCGATTTAATATTCAAGTGATATTTCACCAACCTAAAGAGTGAATTTGCCTCGGTGGACGGGAAGCAAACAGGTAATGCGTCACAAAGCTGCAATTAAACTGCAACCTAATTAAATGCAGGTTTTATTTTAACACTCTGGGATGCAACCGGCTAATTCTACTATCATTAACCTCGGACTGACCCTCATTCAGCTTTACAATTCCCCGGGCTCCGAGGATTACGTCTACATTTAAATAACTCGGGTCAGCAATGGACAAACAGCACATGTGCAAGAGCTGAACTGACATGATCGCTATTGAATTTGCTTGAACTATTCCGACAAGGGGGCTTGATTTTGCTCGACTGTGCATGCAAGTGTTGCTTATGTAACGTGATGTGAACCGAATACGCTATTTAGGCTCTAGGATGTGGCAAGGATCACTCGATTTCGTCACAGTCCAGTGCAATAAACCAGTTGAACGCAAGACAGTCACAGAAATTTTCTTGATTTAAAATCAATATGTTATTCTTATTATGGGCAGCACAGGGGAATAGTAGATAGCATCTCAAATAGGTTACAGATTGTATGTATTTTGCCAAAAAATATGCCATTCTTGGAACTAAGAAATGTCCGATTTGGTCATAACGGTAAATGGTAAACGGAGTGCACTTTTATAGCAATTTATCCACAACCGTATGTTGTCTGAAGCACTTTACCATGCCCCATGTTCACTTTTTGGACACCATACCAGAGTGTAAAAAGGATCCGTGTCAACCTATGGAAAAGTTTTCCTTTTTAGTTTAAAATGACTTAATACACAGCCAAAATGCTTCTATCACGATCGTTTCAGTTGTTCCCCACCCCACTCGCCATTCTAGGAATCTTTCATCCATGCAAACGCAGACTGGATTCAAAAACAAACTGGATGGCACATTCTGAAGAAAATGAAGCCGAATTCTGCCCGTTTGAGGCAAAAAGTAGAGAAGGTGAGAGGAAAATAGGTTTAATCAAAACTACCAAAGGTTTGGACATTGTTCACTGTGACACCAAATGCGCTGAGAACAGCAAGGACCAGATGCTCTTGCAAGTAGTAGCAGTGTCACGATGCGAGGTGGTGGTGGACCCCAAAAAACAGGCAAGAGGGAGGAGCAGGGTATATTTGAAGAAGTGTATTGACAAAACACAGAAAACTAAATCCTAAACAAAGTCCTAAAAACAAAAGGAATCCAAAGTATCAAACAAAAGAATCATGACTGAAGATAAAACATAACAATGACCTAAATACGACTGAAACAAACATGACAGCAGCCAACAAACAGCAACATTGACCCGACAATGAGTTTTCGGGCGGGAGTCCTTTTATAGAACTAATCACCTAATGATCAACAGGTGTTCAGTTGCAGAGGGAGCCCTACAGTGCCACCTGTTGGTCCCAAACCGAATCATGACAAGCAGGAGTAATCTTTTATCACTGTTGAGGTGGTCAAATGCTAATGCACTCTGGATTGGATGCCAGTCAATCGTAGTACTGCGTAGTACTTGAACAAATTGCTAAATGTGGCGACACTTAGCTTTAAGTTCCCAACCTCTATGACTGCAACAGATTAATGCCCGAAATGAGTAAGAGCTGATCTGCTGGCAGCGATTAACCCTTTGCATGCAGTGTGCTCATCAACCCACGAGCTTCCTCACACTGAATCTCATTGAACACCTGCTGTTGACATCTCTGATCACTGGCATGTTAGAAATCAAAACGCCTACCTCTTGCTCTAGATTTCACATTTTAAAATGTTTAAAACTTCCTAAAAATGAGATGAATAAAAACCATCAGACAGAGGCTTGGTGTGGGAAGAGAGCCAATCACAATGAATCATGTGCGATGGGAAACAGGAAGTAAGAGACACACAATCTGGTGTTTCTGATGCATATTAAATATACTTCCAACAAACAATCTGAACACTGGAAAAGTTCCTCATAAAACAGCAGCACCTTAAGGTCCTAGCTCACTGGTCGCAAAAGACGTTTGCCAACAATTTGAATTACCTCAAACATCCATCCATCCATCCATCCATTTTCCGATCCGCTCGATCAAGTCAAGTCAAGTTTATTGTCAAATGTGCTACATTTGCAACATACAGCACAGATGAAATTACATTCCTCAGGAGGGAGAGGAGCCGCTGCGGGTGCCTGCGCCGCCATCAAAAGAACAGTTAACATAAAATGACAAAATAACACAACACAACACATAAGACACAGACAGCAAGTTATCCTCACAAGGGTCACGGGGTGTGCTCGAGACTATCCCAGCTGTCTTCGGGCAGTAGGCGGGGGACACCCTGAACCGGTTGCCAGCCAATCGCAGGGCACAAAGAGACGAACAACCATCCATGCTCACACTCACACCTCGGGACAATCTGTTCAATGAGCCTGTCACGCATTTTTATGGGAATGTGGGAGGAAACCAGAGTACCCGGAGAAAACCCACTCGACCACGGGGCCGCTCTGTCTCAGTTTTTTTTTTAATTAGTTCAAAATTTGATGACGACAAGAAAAGTTGTTTGTGATCACTGAAACTGTTTGAGAATGTCTGGTGAACGTCTTTGCAACTGTTTGAGATGTTGTCGGAACCCTGAAAAAAAACATTCACGAGTGCGCACATACTTGCAAACCTTTGTAAGATAATGACAAATGACTAAAAGGCATCTTGCAGTACAATTTCCTTTGAGAAAAAAAGTGTGAGGAACTTACTCATTCATAACACATGAAACCATGCCTTGGAAAATACAATCCTAAAATCCAACGAATGCTAATTAGATATTGATCCCATTAAATCAAGCAGCCCATCTCTCCGTACAGTATTCCATCCCACTGCCCGACGCAAGGTCATTCCTCCCTGAAATATTTGATCATGTCTGACGTGTTTTATATGTAGGGGATAGCGTGTGTGAGTGGCACACATCTCCTCTCACTTCGCTCTCTTTTGCCATTCTGTCCTTTTCTCTGTAGTCACAGCGTGCAGGCTTTCTTACCATTTGAGGCTCAAATCAGCATTGCCCTTGGCGCTAATGGCCGAGTGAGTGACAGCTTGGTGACAGGAAACAAATGCGAGCCTTCATCGTGCCGGCTGTTCACAGAACCACTCAGCAATACTCACAGTTTGGATGTGATGAGGAGGGACAAAAAAAAAAAAAAAAAAAAAGAGAAGAGTGCAGTGGGGGAGGGGAGCGGGGGGCGACCTCGGGTGTCACACAGTCCACATTTCATTTACAAAGTTGTTTGGACTCCTCGCACCCGGCTGAGACAAAAGACAGCTTTCTTTTTCCAACAACAGTCGACCTCCCATCTGCAGAGACTGTGGATACTAGAGTGGAAATGACGATTTGCAACTGGGAGGCTTTGATTCACTTCCGCGGGAAAAAACACACCTCTGCCTTCGTTGAAGGCGTCTGTTACATCTTACATCTATCCACAACTCAGAAGCGTGTGTGTGTGTGTGTGTGTGTGTTGAATGACAGGAGTTACAAGTAGAGCAAGAAGAATCCAAGATGTTCAGCCAAATTATGCAGTGTGCCGGCATGGGAATTATATAGTGTGACGGGGACATATCTGCTTTTTGGGGATCTACAAAAGCATCTGGTCAGGATGAGAAATTGCGAATTTCATTACTACTGACTGCATTTTTTTCTTGGTTATATGGAACTTGGAAATAGTCAGAATAGCACATATTTATAGCAATTGACATTCATTCTTCTGCAAGCAAGGTGGCTTTCTTTATTTTTTAAAAATGTATTCTTATTATTATGTTTTTTTTAACCATGTGGTGCCTTGAGATCCAAGTTTAAATTGTTTTGGGGCCATACTTTTGAACTCAAAATACAGTATCTCACCTCATCTTTCTGCATTTAATTGAATTGAAATACAATTAATCTGCTCCAGACTCTCCAAAAAATGTTTGTAATGTGTTCTAAGCACCACATCATACATTATGATGAAAACTCACTGTAATGACATAGTAATTAAATGGGAATATAAAGAAATATCAACAATATAAAAAAACAAAAATAAAAACATAAAATTATCAACAGGTTTTGCCTTGCTGTGTTTTTGCGTCAGTCAGATGCAGTAATATTGTTATTTACAGAGGAAAAAATAATATATGGATGCATGTTGTGTGATCAAATCAGTTACTTCACTCATTCAATCCCACGGCCGTATTTTACGTATTTGAAGAACCCAGATATTCACTCGCAGGTACATCATTTCATGTCTTTTACTTTTTCTCACATGGGAGGGTAGAAGAAGGTCTCAAAATGACTGCCAATTCTGTTTACTTTGAAGATAAACTTCACATGTTAATAAATGGTATGGCAAAATATACATTCATTCATTCATCTTCCGAACCGCTTGATCCTCACTAGGGTCGCGGGGGGTGTTGGAGCCTGTCCCAGCTGTCTCCGGTCAGTAGGCGGGGGACACCCTGAATCAGTTGCCAGCCAATCGCAGGGCACACAGAGACGAACAACCATCCACGCTCACACTCACACCTAGGGACAATTTAGAGAGCTCAATCAGCCTACCATGCATGTCTTTGGAATGTGGGAGGAAACCGGAGCACCCGGAGAAAACCCACGCAGAGAACATGCAAACTCCACACAGGGAGGCCAGAGCTGGAATCGAACCCGGTACCTCTGCACTGTGAAGCCGACATGCTAACCACTGGACTACCGGGCCGCCATGGCAAAATATATTGTTGCATTTTCAAGTCATTGCACTTTGACTCGTGGCTAGATTACTGCACACGCAGCCTATACAATCAGTGATTTAGGCATTTTCTTTTTAGGGGAAAAAAAGGGCTGGCATACATTGCTCAACAGTTGTTTCCCTGTGAGGGCCGTTATAGTATTTTTTATTTTTTTTAAAGACATCTTTCTCCAGCTTCAATTCACTCTCGGCATCTGACACCACAATGCGGGAGATGTAACATGTTTTTTTTTTCCTTCTTGATTCAATGTGCCATTGTTGCTGTAAATCAGCCCATTTTCATTCTGCACCAGCACTCTCATTCGAGACTAATGGACAAACGATCCCTTGTGGTGCAGCATCCTTTTCTATCTCAACGTCAATCAT
Organism: Hippocampus mohnikei; assembly: GCA_026261675.1. Classification (NCBI taxonomy): domain Eukaryota; kingdom Metazoa; phylum Chordata; class Actinopteri; order Syngnathiformes; family Syngnathidae; genus Hippocampus; species Hippocampus mohnikei. Next base: position 7,552,401 of record JAKGUB010000106.1, on the reverse strand, counting down.
ACAGGACTCTTTCATAACCCTCTTTGCCATTGTCCCTTTTGGGTGAACATTGGAAGCCAGGAATGCAGTCACTATGTGGCTCTTCATCCATCTATCCATCCATTACCCGAACCGCTTTATCCTCACAAGGGTCGCGGGGCACGCTCAAGCCTATCCCAGCTGTCTTCAGGCAGTAAGCCGGGGACACCTTGAACTGGTTGCAAGACTCTTCGATGCAGTTTTTTGCATACTTTGTATTAGCGGTAAAAGAAAGAGTTTAGCATATGAGAATTTCATTTTGATTCATGATCACCCGCAAACATTTCAAAGACCAGAATGTAGGATTTCCACTATGGATATTTTTCCCTGATTAGGATGGTGGGGACTCCCCTGTGAGTCTCATCCAAAAATGTCAAACAATTTTACTTTTGTATTTTCTGTGTTATTGTGCATCTGATATATTCAGTGCCTGCGCTGCTGCCATGGTGCAATAATCCTCACGGAAAACTCAGACCGTCAAAAATTCACTTTGCCTCTCTGCTACACTGCCCCGATTGAAAAAAACTCAAACCATAACAGACTTTTTACACACAAGCTGCAAGTGAAAATTACACAAGCATTTCACATGTACGATATTGTCATTAATGTGAAAACGCGAAATCTGAACACCTCAGACGTGTCAGATTCAACAGGAGCGTCTCCTCGGCACGCTGCACCTCAAGTGATGTTCTGATTTAGTTAACATTCAAACCATGAACCTCTCGGCTAGTTAAAAAAAATGTCAGGTCATTACAGATTGCAATTTTTTTAAAGTTAAAACGAATACATGAAATCTTGATTACCCACAAGGCAGGCAAGACACCTTCAGAATAATTCCTTTCTTCTCGCGGCCTCCTGGTCAAATCAGACACGCGGTACCCTCCCCCCTATTCGTTTACATGTTCCCGGGCCAGTCATGTCAGGGTCACTGCCTAATCACATTAGGGCCTGATCAAAGTTGCAAGAGCAAGAGGGAGAGGAGGAGAAGCGCATTTCTCACAGTGTGGGGATTAAAGCTTCAGCAGCATCCCTGCATCATATGCATTGAGTCGTATCCCAGAGGTCCTGCCGAGCCTCAGATGGCTGGTGGGTGGTGGACAGGCTGCTGAACCTCTTGTAATCTAGAAGACAGACCACTGAGGGCAAAGCCAAGCTCCATGTGCCCGGCCAGATAGATGACTGACTTGAGAAAGAGGAAAAATAATACTTCGAGTAGTTGCAGACGGGTGTGAGGTGGCTGATCAAATGATGTCAAGTTTTAGAGCACAGAGAAACTTCAGGAAGAGTTCTGAGAGACTTTTTGTTGTTGTCACCATTTCACATTTTCCAGAGTCAGTGGAAGTGACATGTGCTCCGTGTCACACAGTCAAGGCGATGCCACTCTCTTAAATGAGAGTGGCATTGACATAAGGCTACCCTTTGTCACTGATTATGTTCATTACTTTTGTGGACAGAATTTCTAGGTACAGCCGAGATGTTGAAGGTGTCCACTCTGGTGGTCTCAGTATTACCGTATTTTCCGCACTATAAGGCGCTTCGGATTATAAGGCGCACCTTCCATGAATGGCCTATTTCAAAACTGTTTTTATCTGTAGGGCGCACTGCATTACAAGCCGCATAGAATAGAAGCTACAATAGTGGCTGCAGTTGTGTTATGCATCCACTAGATGGTGCTACTCTAAAGTGAATACAACACAATACAATGCAGCTTTATTTATGCAGCGCCTTCACAACCAACAAAGCCATGAGAACTGGTCACAAACGCAGACATGAAACATATAAATACAAATGGCACGACAAAACAATAAATGAAAGACAAAAGTTATGAAGACAATTGATTCAATAAAAAGGCATACAAAACTCGTGTTTTATATATCCTTCGAAGTCTTGCTTGTCTCCTTCCTTCATTTAGTTAGGAGTTAACTATGATTTGGGTATTATGTTCGTTTCATAATGGCTGCAGAGCTCACAAAGTAGTTGTCTGTTGGAGTGTGTGTTGGCGAACGCACATGTCAATTAGGGTCGGGCAGAACCGTTTTAGGTTACAATTGGTTCCTGCTAAGAAACACTATTAGATGGCATAGGACCAATAACAGGGAAAGAACTCAATGGAGAGATAAAGAGACCGTAACTCCATATATAAAGTACATCCAATTATAGGGCGCCCTGTCGACTTTTGAGAAAATTGAATGCTTTTAGGTGCACCTTATAGTGCCGAAAATACAGTACATCTCTGAATTTTGCAGATCACATGATACTGTTGCCTTCCTCAAGCTGTAATTTTCAACTCTCACTGGAGCAGTTTGAGGCCGACTGTGAAGCGGTTGGGATGAAAATCAGCACTTCCAAATCCGCGACCATGTTACTCCGTCGGAAAAAGGTGGAGTGCCCCCTGCAGATTGGGGATGAGATTCTGCCCCAATTGGAGGAGTCTTGCGGTCTTGTTCAGGAGTGAGGGGAGGATGGAGTGGGAGATCGACAGGAGAATTGGTGCAGCGATGCAGACTCTGTATCGTAGTCAGCAGGGATCTGAGCCAGAAGGCGAAGCTCTCAATTTACCAGTCGGTCTACCAGTCCGGGAGGAGCTGAAGGATGTGGCTGAGGAGAGGGAATTCTGGGCTTCCCCGCTTGAGCCGCTGCCCCCACGACCCGACCTCAAATAAGCGGAAGAGAATTGATGGATGGAAAAATTGTGGCCAGAATTGTCAAGAAATGACACCACCCTCCTATTTTGTACTCAAAATAGGCACTTGTATGTTTAACTGTGATTTATCTTAACCTTCGAAGTGCTACTGCTATTCATAAAATGTGTTTTCGTGGCGGTAACCAACTGCACCTGGTGTCTGTTGATGCAAATCTGCACATAAAGTGCAGCATCCATCTGGAGATGCCTTGCCTATTGATTGAGCTGAGGGACAGCGACACCGAGTATGAATCACGTTTTAGCTCACCCTCAGCAGTGCAAATCAAAATGAAAGCTTCAAGTACTGATGATTTGGTTCTCGCAACATCTTTCTTATGGCCAATCTCTGAAATGATAACTCAAGCCTTTCCACCATAATGTGCCCACATTGGATGGGGTAAGCAAAAAAGATACGAAATTGTTGCCCATGATTCTGATTGTCACCCCATCCGAACGGCTTTTCTAAATTTGGGCAAATTCCCAAAGAGAAGTTCAAAGTAGGAGCACAGGAATTCTTTTAAAATGGCCGCTTCAAGCTAAACGTGCCGACTTGTTGCTACGTTTCCGGCATGGGTCTTTGAGACCATTTTGTGCGTCCTGTTTTGATAGACATGACCCTCCCCACTTTCATGTCAATCAAGGAAAATGGTACGCGGCGCAGGTATTTTATTTGTATTTATTTTTTATTTTTAAGAGGGCCCGATGAAGTATGGTTGGACATTTGTTTTGGGGGGCCCTGGAAAAATAAACGGTGATTTCAAGAGTGCCTTTTCAGCAGCCAGTCCCCACATAATGTATCTTTGATATATCAAATCAAAACAATGGCCCGTGGCAAAAAAAAAAAAAAAACGTTCATTTAAACTTTATGGTGGTTTTGCACAACGGGAATGTTTTTATGCCAGCCTCCCATTTTGTTCCCATGACACTAAGATTAAAATGCATTTGACAACAAACAGACCCCAAAACAACTACCGATAATGACATCTGCAAGCAACCAGAAATCACAGTCGACTGTTCCCAAAAACAACTTCTTCGACAAGATCATACCGACTACATTACAAAACACACAAGAATGCAGCAAAGACTCATGTTGCATCCACTCCAGGTTAAGCAGTGAATTCATTTGGCATGACATTTTAGTGAATCCACACAAAGCTAACAGCCAAATGTTGAGAGCAAAAGTGCTCCAATATGGATGGGTAATCTTAATTAAATTAATTTCACCGCGTGCTTAACCCTATTTCGTTGTGGCCACGCTCCATATAGCACCGTTGAACATTAAAAGACGATGACAAACGAGCGTCTAAGTCAGTGAATTTGACGGTAGGCATGAAAAAGCCAAAGAAATGGTCCGCCTGATTGGACTCAGGAAAGGACTTGCACGGTGAGGCGACACATCTCTGAAAACGTTCTTATTAGACATGATAAGAGGTATTTTTGGGCAGATGAGTTGTAGTTTACAGCTTTTCGGCAGCGAGCTAGAAAGTTAATATAAGACAGGGGCCGCAGATCATGATGACAGGCCGGCGAGACAGCGTAGTCAAATTCACGGCCTGATTTCCTGCGCTGCTCATAGTGACACGAGAATCTTTATGATAGCGATCCACTCCGACGACAAACAGTAACAACCCCGGAGTTTGAAAGCGATTATCAGCCAGCAGCAGTAAACTCACCACTGACATTTTAATCAAAAATCCCCAATGTGGGATCCATTTAGATGCATTTCACATCTCCGGGAATACAAAATGTTCAACATGCCATGCAGAGGTCTGTGAGATCTGCATTGAAATACCAACATTAACCTTTTGCAAAAAACTTGGCTTTGACATTAAGCGGCCATCCAATGCTGCAATGTGCCGTTAAAACAGCTAAATTGAAGTAGTGATGTGGGGAGTCTGGCCTTTCCAGGCATTCCATACATATTTCATTCATATCTGCCTCCCGCAGACATCTAGGAAATGTGTCTGAAAGTTGTGTATTTGAATTTTAATCATTTCTTGTATGCAAGCAAAAATAGCAGTGTGGTGTCGATGTTTGATTCTTATTAAAAAGATAAATCAACAAACCATTGAAAATATTCATAGCGGGCAGACCATCTCAATATTTAAAATCGGAATAATTTCTCAGCGTTAGGGTTGCTATTTGTCTCCCCTGGCAGATGAATGCAACCGTTTTTTGTTTTTTTTGGAGGCTGCATATCACCCTGCTGAATGTGCTCCCTAATCCTTGGGAGGCACAATACGGGGGAAATTACATGCTCATGCCAAATATTGCACAAACTGGACACCAGCAGGAAACACTGTTGCTGCGGCCACTTCATCTCTGAAGCAATTGTGCAACTCGTATCCGCAAGGTCTTGAAGAAGGAACGTCGTTGGTATAACAAAGTATCTCATGGTGGCTTACAACAGAATATTGCATGGGGGTGAAGGTGTGTGTGTGGGGGTGCGGCTGGGTATATACGATGAGTTTTAACATTTTATCCCATTAAAAAAAATGCAAAAAAGAGTAACTCCTCATTGTGTTTATTGAACAGGTTTAATATTTACGGTTGTCAACCAAGACTGTTTCATTGGGGAAGGCAAAAAATTTAACCAAAATTAAAAAAAATCAAACTGGTCAATGAATTTTGTGTATGTTTTTTAATCAGAGATGCACGTAACCTTTTCTGAATGTTTTTTTTAATGCTGTTTCTGAATCTGCCCTCTTTTTTTTTCCCCTGTAGCAGATCAGGTTATACTACTCCTACTACAATAATATACATGTACATACACATCAAATATATGTGATGTAGTATGTTTTGCTGAAACGCTAGAGCATTAAATTATAATGCATGGTGAAATCTGCATCGTGCAAATGTTATAAGTCAAACTTGGAAACAAAACAAAACCCCGAAAATGTCTCCCAAAACCCCAAAAACGGATGCACTACAAAAAAATGAGACATATTTTTCAAATCAGTGTCCAAAATACATTTCGGTAAACAAAGCCATCCCTGACTAAAATGTGCTATTGACCAGTGTCATTATTAACACAGTGTGTTTAATGCACTCCACACCAAAGGATAATATTTTAAAGATAACTATTATTAAAGGAAAAAAAACCCTATACACTTATAAAATGGATTCAATGTAATTACAACCTGTTTGAGTGTGACATTAAGAAAACAGACATTTTTTCTCCCTCTCTCTTGATTTTATATTACCACTTAGCTAGAAAACATGCAAAATGTCTGAGCCTCAGCGTCATCATTTGCATGAGGCAGATGACAACCGCTTGCTCATTTGTGTATGTGACCTCGTATACGGGGGACACCTCTTTCGGCAGTCATCGGGGCGTTTTGGCATTGTCTCTTGCAGGTTTTCATTCAATTGTATGTCAGTATTTTCAAAGTACAGTACTTGTCCTGAGTCATCTTTCAAAGGCTTAACTTGTTTTCCTTTTTTTTTACCCTACACAATCATGCACTTTGCTAACTTCGATTGGACAATGAGGCCAAATTATCAGTCCGAATCACACTGAAAAGCTAAAAATGACAGTCGCATCCATTTGTATTTGGAATAATTCTAGTCTGAACTAGCGCTGTCATAAAACCTCTTACTAACTGTACAAGTTTGAAGAACATTTCACCAACGTGAATGGAAGCATCTTCATCTTGACGACACATTTAGTATTTGCAGGCAAAGCCTAATTACAGCAGATTCCCTGAACAATTACGGATCTCTTGCATGGTCCTTTGTCCACCGATTCCAAAATGATCACTCCATGATGACACACTGATCCCGGCATCTTACACTGGTGCTTGAATTTATTCAGCGGCATCTACTCTGTATACGGGTGATGTCTGGCGAGATCAGGGCACGGTGCTGCATAACCTGCATTTGAAAGAGGCTTGGTTAAAGGTGACCTCTTCCGTGCATCATCACAAACCTTTTTAAGGATAAGTCCTGGTTTATTTGTCAACATCCAAGCTGCATTCTTTGAGTAGGTGAGTGATGCAACATTTTTGTTGTCATCCAATTGCAAAGGGTAGATGCCAAATACCATTTTTTGTCTATTCTTTGCTCTTATTGTTATGCAGAATGTAGTAGCTGAATAAGAAAATTGCTAGTATCGATCAAGTCCTAGATAAGCCTATGTCATGCCATCGGGGAGAGCATTTGAGTGACTTGCAAGGTGAGGCCGACAGCATGGAAATTAAGCACATGATGGCTGTGTTTGGATGACTAGAGCAGCATACAGCAGGCGGACTCAAGAGAGGAAGCTCTAATTTGACGCTGAAGCCAGCTAGTATTGAAATTGCGGCGACAGCCGACCTCACTAGTCACTCTGTTCCCCACTGAGCTTTTATTCCATCTCCCTTGTGCAACTCAGTCAAGAGGTGTGGCACCACAAAAACTTATCTTGCTTTTAGTTTTACAAGGCTCCCCTTTGGTGTACAATTGTAAACTGATCAATAATCGGTACAGTACAATGACTTTATTGTCAGAAAAGGAGAAGGTGGCCGTATTTTCCGCACTATAAGGCGTACCTAAAAGGATTCACTTTGTCAAAAGCCGATAGTGCCCCTTATAATCCGATGCGCCTTATATATGGATCAATATTCTTGGACGTAGTATTTTAAATGTTTTGTAAAGCGCTTTGTTAGCGCTGCAGCGGTTGTGAAATCTCTATACAAATAAAGCTGTATAGTATTGTATGCCCTTTAGCATAAATCCATCTAGTGCAGGGGTGTGCCCAAACTTTTGGGACCAAAGATCGACTTTTCGATTCATTAACGTCCCGCGATCGACCCGTTACCGCGCACACACATACACACGCACGCCATGATGAGTAACAGCCTGACAATGCTGCCTGTTAACTATCGCAGCTCACACGTACCGCTTGAAAATACTTCCCTTGGACCTCCAGTTTCCTATTCTTTGCCTGTGCCCTTGGTGAATTGTACACGAAACAAACTATGAATGAGAATAATGATAATGATAAAATTTATAGCGCTCTGATACAGCTCTGATCACAAGCTGCAATTGCAGACTGCTAAGCGTTAACAACTTCCGGCGACGCAGGTCAAGTGCCACTGTAGGTTAAAGATTTACCTGCTTTATTTTATTTTATTTTATTTTTTTTTTACAACTTTTTGTGAAAACGAGACTGATAGGATGATTAGGGTGCAGTGGCACACCACTCGCGATCGACTTGGGACCAGTCCGCGATGTACCGGTCGATCGCGATCGACGTAATGGGCACCCCTGATCTAGTGGATGCGTAATGCAACCGCAGCCACTATTATAGCTTCTATTCTATGCACTTTATAACGTGCACCTTATAACCTACATATGAAAACAGTTTAAGAGTTGGCCATTCATTGAAAGTGAGCCTTACACTCTGAAGCTCCTTATAGTGCAGAAAATACGGTACATGTTTATTTGCCTCACAGAAAGCTTGTCAACGTATCCACTTGCCACAATGTCCCATAAGTCTCTCAAAGTCATGCTAATTAAATATTTAAGCTCACCTAAACACACTAATTAATAGACAGTCTAAGGGCATGCTCTTATGGCATGCATATACAATCTGTCTCTTGGGATCACTTTCATCATAGAACACTACACACACAGCATCTATTTCAAAATATCCCACTCATTCTCTTTAGAAAAGATAGAGGGAAGGTCACACAATGAAAAAAAAAAACACTGATTTGTGAGTGAAACCCACTGACATTTATCCCTTCACATGGACTTTCAAGTTCTGTTTGTAAAGATGCTGACAACCTCCACATCGCCACCACCCCTTGTTTCTTTATACTCAAAGCGAATGTCAAGGACGCATATAAACAGCAATGCCATACTTCGTTACTGGTCCTATTTATTCTAAGGTGATGCCCTTATCACAGAGTTTGAATTAAATGGATGAGACCATGATTCAGGAAAGATTTTTTTTTCTTGCCAACGACTTGCGTGGGTTGTTTAATGGACAATCCATTTGTCTTTCCCAGTCATGATGCCTGTTTCATGCTGTAAGTGTAAGATCTGACAATTGCATTCTTTGAGAGGGGCTAATTATAGCAGCCTCCCATGAGTTGGCATTATACCACAGAAGCACGCAAGCATCTGTAAGTTCAACAAATGACACACTGAGAAAGGCTCTGTGGCATTTTACATATGTTCAGCGGCACGCTTTGAAATTTATTAGGACGCCCACTGGCTTGTTCTGACATGACACTCAAAGTGTTAGTGGATATAACACATCGCTGTTCTGTTATGGGGCTCATATACCCGCACATCACTATCATATATTAGTCAAGACAAGCCTATATGTCCCATTAATATTCTTTTCAGGAGCAGTGTTGTACATGTACGTTTAATGTTTTAAGAGTTTAATCGGAGATACTGAAATGTATCCGAACGATGACATGTGGAAATGGCTTTCTACGATGAACTGACACAGATCTGTTCATATTTTACTCAGATTGTAATGATAGGCAAGATAGGACAGATAACGTTGACACAAAGGTAAATGATGTCAAATCATTGCAGTGGTCGTATAAAACATCAACCTAATAGTTTTTCACAACCGATTTTGACTGATAAAACATCCCTTTATAGTCACATTTCCGGTCCCAACACTATGTTCCCCATATAATGTCGCCACTTTGTTTACAAAGAGTATTTTGTCTCGTGAGTCTTTGCTCATCTCGAATGCAAAGTGAATTGGGGAGCCTTAGCCTGAAGCAAGTTTTTGCGTGCCAACCATCCATCCATTTTTCATACCGCTGATCTCATTGACGGTCGCGGTGAGAGGAACCTATCCCAGCTGACCTCGGGCGAAAGATGGATTACACCCTAGAATGGTTGCCAGTCAGTCCACATCCTTTTTTTAGACTGCAAACTTGGACAATCTGTCCGGTTTGAGATAAAAATATGTACCCTCTTTTACAAATAAAATGTATTTATAATAATACTAATAATATTTCTATCGCTAACATGAGGACCTGAGTGTGCCTATGACAAGTATTTTTGAAGATATTTGGTGAATTTGGTTTGATGCTAATTCGCTCCAGTTGGACAAAATGTCTTTTTCTGAGCCGCAAAAATAATGCCATATCCCGACATCTTTCAACACTCATATAGTTTGTATCTAGTTAGTATATTTAATTCTTACAAAAACAATACATTGAGTTATAAAAGTAATATCTGTTGTTTATAATTCTGTGGAACTAGAAATTTCCACAGCATCCATCAAGCGAAGGGGAGGACACATTGAATGGATACAAATGTCTAATTATAGCACGCAACAAACAGCAAATGAAGTTCCAGAAGTGGAAACGTTTAAAAAATACGGCCAGCAGCAGGAGCTCTGTAAAATAGCTTAAAAGTTTGGCACTGTACATGCTATACAATATATGGTGTTGTAAAATGCAGGACATGTGTACTATTAATGTCCAAGGGAGTCGTCTCCCGGGGCCAAAGTGTTGATCGGAGGCAATAGGTCTCCTTCCTACTGGATCAATGTCAGCACAAATTTCAGATTACTTTCCTGATGCTCGCCAGGTTATCTGAGATTCAGCTTTAATAGGTTATTGAACGGAGCCAGCATTAGGGGAGCGGGGCCGTATTTCATGTTATTGACAGTGAAATGTTCACTACTTTGTCATTAGCATGCATTAGGACGAACGGAACAAATCGTGACAATGCCATCGAGGAACAGTTGTACGCTTGTTTAAACAAAAAGCCGTTACTTTGTGTACACGTGAGCGGGGGTCAACAATAAAATCACGTAATAAAAGTAATGCTATTAAGCTGAAGAAGCAAAGAACAGAGAGAAGCTAACACTTTCTGCTAATGATATCATTATCATTACCATAGAATATACTGAGGATGAGCTGGTGAATACTATGAATGACAATCTGATGAACATAAAACAATGGAGAACATGAAAACTCTACTCAGGGAGGCCGGGGCTGGAATTGAACCCGGTACCTCGCCACACACCCGCATACACACACTCAATTTACAGGATTGTATAGGCCACTGAAGCTGGGCTAAACCCAAACTGCGAAGCGTTGGCGATCAAACGAGCGGAGGCAAGCTGGAACTGTCTGTGCTAAATCTGGTGACATTTCACAGCATGTGAAGGTCAAGCGTTTTGTCAACACGGACAGGACTTGACTGCCGAGCTGCCGACACCACGTGAAGGATTTACCCTCCGCAAGTAAGTCAAACAAGACGTGGACAAAACTCAGTGGAGGAGGGATAAGATGGGAAGTGACAGGTTGTTGTATTCAGCTACAAAAATAAGATAAAAATACACTACAGTGTTTGAACACGATTAAATAAAAACCTATTCACGTGTGCATGAAAGAAGACATTTTCCATTTCCTGTCAAATTAATTACATTTTCCATTTCAAGTAGAACATCTGCTATAACTGAAGCGGGTTACAAATGCAGTGTACCCATTTTCAAATTGGGAGGTACTCCACACATGAACTGTGAAGCTGAGTACTCTGATCTCAAGGTGTATTCAAGATGACCAACACATGCTCCACCCCCAAATAAGGGTCTCCACATCCAAACCAGCTGCCTGTTGTAGTACCAAAACTAATCTGTGAAAGGCAACATGGGTATCAGGAGTACTGAAAAATACAAAGAAGAACAAGCTGCTCCTTTGACTATAACAATAGCGTAAGCGTACATTTCTCGTCAAATTCATGGACCCGGTGGTTCCAACCAACTTGGTCTTCACCACACATGCATGCTGTAAAGATTTGCCAATGCAAAATACTCAACAGGTCCAATATTTAAGGATTATCCGAACCGATTGGGCAGGAAAAATATTTTTTAATACACTCTACCCCTGCTTTTTCCGAGTTTTTAATCCAAAGCGGTAAAAAATACTGATTATCACAACGATGTGTACCTGTATTTACACATGCCCACAAAAAAAAAAAAACTATAAAATATTAAAAGCAATCCCTTAAACAGACTCAATCTGTCCTCATGGTGATACTGCTATAAGAAAACATTCGGGTTCAATTTGTATGCCAGTAGCCGCAGTAGAGGGAAAAAAAGACCGAAAACAATTCAAAACGATTGAAGCTCAATAACTGCCTACTTTGCAGAATTTGACTCCTCAAAGAAGGACAATGAATGGTGTAAACACTGATCTTAAAGAGTGCTCCTTCCCAATAATGTCGTTAAAGCCGTGCCAGATTGAATGGCATGTGTGAATTGGACATTATTAATGTTGTTCACGTGAATTAACGTTGTACCTTGAATTTCTCTGCTTTAATTGTTTGCTGGGGAAAATCATTCTAGCGTTTTAATCAGATTAGATCGAGCCCGCTAGTGTGACCGGCAGCACTGCCGCGAGGCTGTCAAGTGAACATTTTGCTTTTGCTCAGGGGCAAATCTATCATGATTCTGCACCTGTGTGTCTTCGGCAGGTGGCAGAGGAGGGCCTTCCCTCCAGCATGCACACCTGCTGCCAATGTTAATCAGCCAACCATTTAAGGACTTCCAAGTTCTCATGTTTCATGCTCTTTGTTTTTTGACCTCACCATGTTTTTTGCACTTCCCTTTGTAAATATTTTTTCGTTGTCATTGGTCATCACATTTTTTTGTGTCATATCTGGAGTCCAATTCTGTTTGGAACCTTCTGGAAACCCTGACAGAATCTAGAATTGAACTGCTCAGATCATAAATCAAAGAGTCCCACACACTCGTAGACCCTCATAGAAAAGGCATTTAACGTAAAGCCTGGTGGCTAATGAGAAGTGCCAACAATTAAAAAGCAAAAAAGGTCTAAATACCGGCGCAGGTAATCTAACGTGATTTTGGTGACTTTGATTGGGGCGCAGGCACACGGATTCTGAGCCTTATCGCCATGTGTGTGGATCTCATCGTATTTCATTCACAAATATGACAACACACAACCCTCAACCCTTTTTTTTCAAATACACTGGCTTGCATAATGACCAAAACTCCGTCTAACAGGCCACCGTGAAGATTTATGCCGTGCTGGGTTTGCACCAGTCACGAGTAGAGCCCGTTCTTTCCATACATTTCTGCAAGTGTTCACATTTTCAAATAATCACTTCTACTGTTCCCAGGATATCCCAATGTCCCATCACTGGTGAATCTTGGGGGCTACCCGGTGCCTGCAGGCACCATGTTGGTAATCTGCAGCCCTTTTTCAACATCCCCAAACATCAGTTCAGTTTGTCATACATTGCTGTACCACATGAAAAATCAACCTAATTAACAGACTTAAAATTGGACCGTCCCAGTGACAGACGTCCCATTCCCTCAGGTTATTCAACCTCAGGCAATGCATATGGTTTTCAGGATTACAAATCATTGCTCATTATCGATTCTGCTGGTGATGGTAATGTGAGAGTTCACGCTGTAACTGCTAACTCATTTCAAATCCCCCCAAAAGCTGTTTATCCCGCAGAGACTAACGTACACAGACCCGCATGGATCTCAGGAACTGACGAGCTAATAATCTGCAGTGGGCAAGCGAGACAATTTGAAGAACAAACAAACATGGTCATTTCTGTTTTCTGAGCCACTGATTCCAGTGAGCTCCATTAGCTCCAACATATGACTGCACTACATAGGAGAGGAGGAGCCATCGCAGTGCATTCTGGGACATGTCATATCAGCTGTGATTTATAAAGTAGGTCGTCTGACCTTTTCCGAGGATGGGACTGAGCTGTGGTGTGAATAGTAACATCATTACCTTATTAACAGTTTATACTGTAACTATATCACAATCTATGATCTCCATATTTTCATGTCATTCCGAATTCATCTACATTCTGAAAAATATAATGCTCAGATTTGGAAAAAAAATAAAGAAATCACTTAATACATGGTAAATGTGTGTGTAGGCTCCATGCTGTGAAGCTTCTGAAATTCCACTTAGCTATCATCTGGCATCTTGGGGTATTGCGGAAAGAGCACAAAAAGAACAAATAAGTGAGTTTTCAAAACATAAAAAGATGAATTTATGAATGGTGAAACACATACAAACGGAAAATCACTGAACTAACTGGCCAGTTTCAACATATAAACATTGCAATCCAAATAAAAGTGCTCATCAGTTCCTGCTTTTCTTAATTGCATGAAAAAAACAGGAAATTCAAATTAAGACATTAGAAACAGTCATAAAAATTATGACCATGATCACATTCAATAGTGTGCATTATGGGTGGGAAGATGAAGTACAGAAAACAGAAAAAGATCAACGAAGCCGATGTTCATCCAGTTCAGGGAAGAATAGACATGCATCACTTCAAATGTAAATGAAAATAACACACACACACACGCTCACACAAAATCGCGTGATGCATAATTTGCGTTTAACTAGGGGTCCTTCAAAACAAATGACCTCAGAGGACCATCAGAGCTTAAGGCGGTCTTAAATTAAACGAATCCCAATTTCCTGTAACTGTGCATTCTTCCATTATATTGGCGTTCAGAACTCAATGATTTTAATTCCGTAACCTTAAATGCATTTTCTGACGACCTACATTTTGAAGCCCTGCGACGTGTGCCGACATCCTCACACGGGAGTGTTGCTTCAGGTGGTATACGCTTCAAAGTCATCCGGTGCAACATTTAGAATCTGACAAAATATCACACCTGTCACGACACTTTAATATTTGGCTCACGTGGAGCTCAAACCGTGTTGGCGTTGTCTCAAGCTGGCACTAAAACCGGCAAAAAGGCGGATCGAGACAGAGAAGGACGTTTGGATTAATTCGTGGAGAATATCTGATGATATGACATCAGACGTAAGTTAGAATAAAGGCCAAACGTCCAGTCAAGCAGACGGACACGAGCCTCCTGTTTGGACGACACTACGGTTATTCGCACTGACATTTTGGATGTACACTATGATTTTTTTTCCAGTGGTTAAATTGAAGCCGACTGACCTTTTTTATCCCAGTCAGACACCAACCAGGATGTGTATATGCCAAATTGTTTTGTTGTAAGAAACACAAAGCAATCAGTAGGAAAAAAAACAAATGACTGCTACCACAAATGCAAGGTACACATTTAGATTTGCAGCTCGTGTTTTACCGTATTTATTACATACCGGTAATTATTTTGTTACCATTTGTAAAAAAACAAATAATGCCATTGAAAGCGCACCGGCAGTTATCTATCCTCGACCACCTGTGGGGGGCGTCACAATACGTTCAAATAGCGGCGGTAAACTGTAAAAAAATAATTACTGTTTACATTAGCTTGTGTTGCCAATCATGGACGGACTGTTGTGAAAGCCAGTTCTGCTTTGCAGTAGATACGTTGCATTTTTCTACTGTCTCTTATAGGGTGAAACGATCCTAAACTTTGGACATTCTTGAGCATTTCCACACACTTTCCTCACTCTGAACACACCCTTCACCACAGGACAATCTTTCAGACACATTTGTTGTCTGTTGAATCCTCCAAAGAGTTTTGTTAGTGTCCTCGGGTATTGTTGCTCACTTTCTTCTTAATCTTTCTTTTCTCCATGATTTTTTTATTGTCTATGTTTGAACATTTTTTCCCCCCACAGACTTAAGTAAAAGAGAAATGATCTTACCTGTCTGTCAAAAAAAAAGAAAAATAGTGATTTAAAAAAAAAACATCTCACCGATTGACAATGGCATCTCAGAAATTGTATGCTGTGTTTACCAGCATTTTTTTTTGCATTTTTGCAACAAAACGCATGATTGATCAAATGTGTTCAGTTTATTTGTATTAAGGAAAATGATTTCATGAGCGACCACCGGCATACGCTGTCTCCTGCGAAAATAATTCAAGTATACAAGCAAGGGAAATGATGAGGCAGGGACTCATTATGTGGCTGTCGTGACCTAAAAGCAAGCTTGGTTAATTTTTCAGGGCCATTTGCACTACTGCTTTCAAAATTGAGAAACATGAACCCCCAAAAAACAACGCACACTTAAACTGCCAGCTCAGAGGGAAAAGTCTATTTAGCCAAAGGCTTACAGAGTGACAATTATCTCCACGATGACAGCTGCTTATCGTTGTTACTGAAAAGAAAACAATTGGACTTCTTCATTAAATGATTGTGAATGTCTCTCGACAAACAATATTTGCGGGACTTTTCTTGCTGCAATCCTCAAGTTCTCCGCCGTTCATTGTAATAGGCCCTCATGTGTCAGTGTGAGGGCTACGGTGCAAGATCCAGCAACTAACCCTCCAGAACTACAAGGCAGTCAGCCTACAATTCTGTAAAACATTTAGAAAAACACTAAAAGCACACGTGGGCAATAACGGGACTAATGCTGACACCAATGAAAATCTTATATTGCATTTTGGGAGCAAGACTGAAAGCGCTGAAATTGCGCTCAGACCTCCAAATGGTCACTGACGTCTTTTGAAAGAGATTTAGTAGGCAGAACGCACATTTCTCGTGAGTTGCACGGACATGCTGCAGTCAGTGAGTTGCTGAGTCTTTCAACCTGTGTGAAGGCGACCATCTTGTGATTGCGGGAACTCTTAATGAGCGTTACCTTGCAAAGCAAATGCGATTAAAAAAAAAAAAAGTCTTCTTCAGAAAAGGTGATGCTAGTTCATTTGACCTTTTCCAAAGGCAAGACTGAGACGTTTTCTTTTCAGTATGCGATACACTGTGCAATTTAAACCTGATTTTTGGTGAGAGACTCCCATTCTGAGTTGTGGAAGATTTAAAAATTAGTCAGGCTAGACTATGTAAAGCGGGTTACACACATCTGATAAGTGAGCTGTATTTGAGCATTACCCACCCTACCCTCTTCTGACCAAGTCAACAGAAGCCCAATTATAGACGGTGTCAAAAATTTGTTTTTGTTTTGAGGTTTGTTTTTTTTTCTCCTCCAAAAAAGTTTAGGACAGACAATCATAAAAGTTTTACGTCTTTACCATTAAAAATCCTGTAGGAGTATAATCAACACTGGATTGGTCTCTGTAATCGTGACGGGAAAGAGAATGACAAGCGTGGCTAAAAAAAGAAAAAACTCAAACTTAACCTAAAATTTGTGTTCTTATTTGGAGTGATAAAACATGTATTTCCGCCATTTACAACACTGGAGTGGAAGGATTTCTAAAATCGCTCAGTGTATTCCCGGTGCCATCACGCACAGTGAATCATTTCAGCTCCCTATGAGCAAAATAAAGTGTATATTGATTCTACGTATACGCTGAAATAAACAGACATTCTTCCATGGGAGCAAATTTGTCACCTTTGCTTGTATTAACCACTGTAGCCGAGACGGATCCCAAAACCCAAGCACGGGATAATTAGTCACTCTTGGCTCGGCGTTGGAAAGGCTGGGAAGCGATGTGACTGAAGGATGTATCGATCCCTCGGAAAGGGAGCGGCGCGCCGTCAGGAGTCGTGATCAATCTTGTAAGCCAACTCTCAATCTGTGAGGGAAACCTGGGTGTGTTAGAGTGAGAGAAACATTCTCTCTCCCATATACACGCCAGACACTTTTGTGTGCGTGTGCGTTGTGTGCAGGAGAAAGCACATTAACACTCGCAACGGCCTGGTGTATGACTTGTCAGAAAGAGACAAATGTCTGTGTGACTAAAAGACTCCCAGGGGTTATAAGGGAGAGGGGGGAGCTGTGGTGAGGTGAGGAGGGGTAGGGGGTCTCATAGCGGTAACCACAGCATCAAAATCCTTTATCATCCCCGAGCCTCACACCATACTCATCCAACCAAACGCTTCAATTCGAGGAACAGTGAGAGGTTTTAAAAATCACATCAAGGTGCCATTGAAAACCGCACGCCACCACAAAAGGCAAGGCGAGGCAAATATGAACCGTTTGCATATCGTGTGATTCTATCACAGGTGGTCTTCATCGGATAAGACTGGGGAGATGCATATCAGCTGGAGCGGTAATTCATCTTTGCCTGATATGCTGGGGCAGCAAGAGGGAAGTGCAGGAATAGGGTTTGGTGGAATCTGAAGAGGCGGCAGCCCTTTCATTGGAAGGTGGTTACTGTGTTGATTTTTGTCAGACGCAAATTTGACGTGTTTGGCCTCGGCGAAGGTCTGTGGTCTTTTTTGTGCCATCCCAGACCGTTCCTTTTATGTTTCAGTGAACAACATTCGAAAAAAAGATTCTACTGGTGACCCATGGACCAAGAAGGTGGAATCAATTACCGTATTTTCAGCACTATAAGGCGCTTCAGAGTAAAAGGCACACCTTCAATGCATGGCCTATTTTAAAACTGTTTTCAGATATAGGGCGCACTGCACTACAAGGCGCATAGAATGAAGCTAAAATAGTGGCTGAGGTTGTGTTATGCATCCACTAGATGGAGCTACACTAAAGGAAAAACAATATAATACAATACAGCTTAATTCATACACTGCTTTCACAACCGCTGCAGCTGTAACAAAGCACTTTACAGAACATTTAAAATACTCTGTCCAAGAAATCAGAATATTGATCCCTATATAAGGTGAATTGTATGATAAGGCGCACTGTTGGCTTTTGAGAAATGTGAATGCCTTTAGGTGCGCTTTATAGTGCAGAAAATACAGTACATCCTGTACAGAATAAATGGCATTTCCCCTTTTGACTTTTGCTACTTCTGGTTAGTTTACTCGAAGGACTTGACAAAAACTAAACTAAACTAAACTAAAGAGGCTTGCATGGAATTTTGGATTGATTTTGGTGTGGATCCATGAATGTATTTTCACCTTTCATTGTAACATTTTGTTGGCGTTGGGGCAGAGACCAACATCAGATCCAACAAACGAGGCTGAAGTTCAGAAAACTTTGTAATCCACTTCACCATCTCATTGAACGAATAAGGTCCGTATTTGACACTAGTAGCTAAGCTACCAGACAGGGAGTAGCCCGGTGATTTTTCTCTCTGCTTTGTATGCTAAAGCTCGGGCTTTGCTGATAACAAGCAGGAGGTGTGAGACAAGTGAAGCTAACTGTGTGGCTATGCTATCATTTATTTTAAGCTACATTATGATATTTTAACACTTGAAATGTCCATTTGAGTTGTCATGTTGTTTCATAGGTCGTACTACTCTGCCCAAATCTCTTCCTGTCGTCACTCTAAAATCACCCCACTCCCACCTCACCTATTGAATGCGTCATCTATCGTCACAGTAGACTGTCATCCCAACTGAGCATTTTTTTCAATTCAGGCATGTTTGCTGTCGTGGCGCTGTAGTGGCAAAACCCCACCTCGCGCGCCACCGCACGACACAGCGTGGTGCCCCGTCAGCGTGCCGCGGCAGCACTTGCACAACGAATGAGATGGTCGATGCTGCACTGTGTTCAGCTCAGTGCAAATCTGAAAAGGTCTCTTTTCAAGATTGGTCGCCGTTGGTTGAAATTTAGTCCATGTCTGTGTCATTCCAGTAACAGTAATACTCTTTATTTGAGACTGTCAGCACATTTTCATTCATTTCTATGACAGCACTGTTTGGGTCTTTCCGAAAACATTGAGGCGCATTAACGTGCTTGGAATTTCAGCACACAAATAATGACAATTTGCATGAAATAGAAAACGGATAAAAAATGTGAGGAAGAAACCAGTCGCCACAGTGCCTGTGTGTGTCTCGAATAGTATATTTATTGTTGCCTCCAGGGTCGTTGACATGAGGCTCACATGATGTTACTTGCAAGTGCGTGCATGCACCGGGACACACACACACACACACACACACACACACACACACACACACACACACACACACACACACACACACACACACACACACCCAGCAGTGCAACAGTAGATGTCTAATTGACAGGCTGATGGGGACTGAGCTGGTCGGGATAAGCCAGTCACTTTTACGCTCCCACCATCGTCATTACCCACCGAGCTGTATGTTTGTGTGTGTGTGTGTGTGGCGGTGTTGTGAGTGCATTGAACCCACAGAGGAAGTGGTTGTCACTCTTTTCTGCACATGTACACGGCTCATTTCTTCAGACACCCGCACATACATGCACAGACATGCTGAACTTACATGTACAGAATGTGTTTCTTGTGATGATAACAGTCATAATTTGCATGTCACTTTGACACTAAACAAGCCGTTCCGGCCCTGAGTGAAAATCCGACAATCTGCAAGCATTTTGGATCGTAGGACATATGTATTACAAAAAAAAAGGAAAGAAAGAAAGGAAGAATTTAACTAGGATGAGTGAGCATGATTTCACATCTCAGTGAACACCCGTTTAGTGATTTTTTTTTTCCTGCCCATATAATCAGTTCAACCTGTTGGTGTAAACAATTCTTTCAACCTCCTCTGCCAATAAAAGTTCAAAGTGTGATTGAAGCTAACGAGGAGTTGCAAACCTTGCCGCTCACTATGGTGGAATTGTAAACATTACTGACGATTTGCTTGTTGTAAAAGTAACATCAACTGACAAGTTAAAGTGTCAGTGTCTCAGCTTGCTCGAGGAATTTTCACAGTAGGTGCATGATTATCAATTATTATCAACCAAACAGATAGGAGGAGAATACTCCATTGTGGGTGAAAAAAGCAAGCTCTTGTGCCAGAGACATGACGATGGTTAAATCCACACCACATGCTTTATAAACGCCATATTGCTAATCTCTGTCTCCATTTCTGCTGGATCATATTTTAGCCTTTTGCAAGTGGCTTTTTGGTGAAGGAAGTGTGTGTGCGTTTTGAAGGGATGTCTGTTTATTGGCCAACATCTATTTGAGTTGAAAAAAGAGCTTCTATAACTATTCACTTAAAATCCAATTAATTAGAAAGCTTCTAATTAATTACCTCGCCCTAATGGGGTCCCACTAGTAGGCATTACTTTGTCAGTAAAAATGTGCTTAAAAACCCTTGAGTGCTTCCATCCTAAACTGGTATAAATTTGCACAATTAACAAAATGTGTGACTTTACGATGTGCTTTAGAGTTGTGAAAAAAAACAATAGAACACTTATTTTTTGGGGAACCTAAACATGGTGTGCGCAACGGTGTGTCTTATTTCTTCATGGTATTGATTTACTTGGAGAGAGGTTCTCATTCTCACCGCGATGAAAAAAAAAATACAATTTGGCAATATAAACAACAACAACCCTTGCTTCGTGGGTATGGGGTACCGAACCCCTTGATACGGGCTGTTCGGTCGCTATACCACCGATGTCAGAGTTTGGTTCGCATTGCCGGCAGTAAGTCGGAATCGTTTCCAGTGAGAGTGGGACTACGCCAAGGCTGCCCTTTGTCGCCGATTCTGTTCATAACTTTTATGGACAGAATTTCTAGGCGCAGCCGAAGCGTTGAGGGGTCCGTTTGGTGGCCTCAGTATTGCATCTCTGCTTTTTGCAAATGATGTGGTACTGCTGGCTCCTTCAAGCGGGTCTCTCCAGCTCTCACTAGAGCGTTTCGCAGCCGAGTGTGAAGCGGTTGGGATGAGGATCAGCACCTCCAAATCTGAAACCATGGTCCTCAGTCGGAAAAGGGTGGAGTGCCCTCTCCGGGTCGGGGAGGAGATCTTGCCCCAAGTGGAGGAGTTTAAGTATCTTGGGGTCTTGTTCACGAGTAAGGGCAGAAGGGAGCGAGAGATCGACAGGCGGATCGGTGCAGCATCTGCTGTGATGCGGACGTTGTATCGGTCTGTCGTGGTAAAGAAGGAGCTGAGCCAAAGGGCGAAGCTCTCAATTTACCGGTCGATCTATGTTCCAGCTCTCATCTATGGTCACGAGCTATGGGTCGTGACCGAAAGAACGAGATCCCGGATACAAGCGGCCGAAATGAGTTTTCTCCGCAGGGTGTCCGGCTCTCCTTAGAGATAAGGTGAGAAGCTCGGTCATCCGGGAGGGGCTCAAAGTAGAGCCGCTTCTCCTCCACATCGAGAGGAGCCAGATGAGGTGGCTGGGGCATCTGATTCGGATGCCCCTGAGCGCCCCTAGTGAGGTGTTCCGGCATGTCCCACTGGAAGAGACCCGAGGACGACCCAGGACACGCTGGAAAGACTATGTCACGCAGCTGGCCTGGGAACGCCTCGGGATCCCCCGGGAAGAGCTGGAAGAAGTAGCCGGGGAGAGGGAAGTCTGGGCTTCCCTGCTTAGGCTGCTGCCCCCGCGACCCGGCCCCGGATAAGCGGTAGAAGATGGATGGATGGATGGATGAAACAACAACAAAAGCACACCGATGCCATGCGCCTGACACTATATTCCTTCAGTTTGCTTCACAGGGCAGAGAGAGTAGCATCAACGTGAACCCAGATTCTAATAGATTACCTCGCAAACTACCTCTTCGCTGTTTAGTTCACTCCATGAATATATGCAGAGGGTATCTGTCCTTGCTCAGAGCAAAATCTAATAATGCATCAGCAAACACAACTAGGAGTCAGAGCAAACCAATCAAGTGCGCTGTCCAGGAAAAAAAAAAAATCAAGAAAAATAAAAGCCAAAGGGCTTGCAGCTCATCTTTCTGACAGCTCCACACAATAGATTTACAATTAAGCTGTGTTAGACTGGAAGAAAAGTATTGTATTTACTCAGGGCTCGTTGAATCAGCTTTATCTTGTGTGATGAAACCAAGTCAACAATGAATTCTGTAATTAAAAAGTTATTACGTGTATTGAATAACCGCAATGAAGTGAAAGGGTAAAATACATCCATTTTGCATGGTAATATATCCCCCCCACACCCCCCACATCAATTAGAGCAGTCAGACAAATGTTTGCAGACTGTGAGCTGTTTATTAGCATACGCCATTTGAATGGATAAAGACCAGTAGCTTTCTGAATTATCAACTTAAAAATGGAATGGAAACATTCTGACCTGATTATGAAAAAAATAATTTGTATACATGAACGCATGCAACAGAAGCAGTGACTTTTCATCCCAATGATGGACGCTGATGCTGATAGCAAACTAAAGAAATGCTGAGAGATGACAAGTGAAAAATGCCGGGAAATATCACACTTTTGGCATGACTCACATCTATGTGACTCTTGGCGAAATGGAACATCTGGCTCGCCATGATGATCAATAGGGAGAAAACGCATGACAAGAAGCCAATCCATGAGGTGGTTCCCCACGAGGGCACAAGTAATGGCTGGGGTGCGCCTGGTTTCTGCATCTTTGGATGAGATTAATAGCGCATCGCTACTAATAATAACTTCCTTCAACTTCCAGATTCAAAATAAATGGCATACAAGCTATTATTTGCTTTAGGTTTTTTTTCCCCCCGACAAAACACCCATGCAGGCAATCACGTTCCTGTCCTTTTATGCTGACACAATTCCCCGACCACGTCGCCGCAACACTTCAGCCATGTTCCCAAATCCGAACTCGGAGTAAGTGATTTGTCAGGCGTATAGGCAGCAGCAAGTAGCCTGTAACAAATCTAAGTGACAGCCTCCGAAAATGCAGATACACTCGATCACAAGGCTGACAGAGAGGAACAAGCAGCTTAGGGATCCGATGAAGTCACCCGGAGTCCAAGAAGTGCTAATAGACGCTTCACTGACTGACTGACATGTGCCTGACATTTACTACATGACACATTTGCACCGAAATTCAAGTGGGAAAGATACTGCTTATGACGCACGATCAAATTTTAAAGCAATATTGTCACTACAAAGCGCTTCTCCTCCCGCGCGAGGGCTCACGTGTACTTTTGGCTGTTTAAACCCGCCGAGGCACAATTTACCTGTATCTGTGACGTTAGGTAAGCCCTATTTTAAAATGCATGCCCGTGAGTAAGGGAAAAGCAAACAATGAATTATTTGTGTGTAATTGAAAAATAAATTAAAGGCAGCGCACTGTCTTTGCCGTATCGATATTGAACACACCCCGTAAAGACTTGCTTTATCAACATTAAAGCAATTGCATGAAAAGACGGGGGGGGGGGGATCCATCTCCTAGGGGGAGAGTGCCTTTAATAACTACTGTTGAAAACAACAAGAAACTCTCTCTCTCTCTCTCTCTCTCTCTCTCTCTCTCTCTCTCTCTCTCTCTCTGTCCCCTGTAATACAAACACTCACTCACGCCCATTCGCACGGAGATTGTTTCATCCCTTTTAGTCAATCTGGCTAATGCAAAAATCATGTATATCTGTCTTTAAATATTTAAACGCAACAGCAGCCCGATTGAAATACAACGTTGAAGAAGCATTACTCTCCTCTCAGATGGGAGCGAGTGAGAGAGAGAGAGCGGCAGAGGGGGAAAAAAAACACGAGACGAGGCTATTTTTGATGCCGATTTTATTTGCCGCGCACTCTCGGCGCAACGACTTTGAGGAAGCATGAGAGGGATTTGCTGGGGAAAAAAAGTATGCGCATCTCACAGACGGTAGCTTTTTGTTTTGGTCCTTTGATAGCAGCCTGGGATATTTGTCATAGTTGACAGCAGCATAGAAACGCAACGCTCAATCGGAGTGGAAACGCTGTTGCTGCGTTAAACTTGGTGAGGCGAGAGGTGGCTCGCTGATGGAGCTCGAGTCATGAATCTTGTATGAAGAAACGGATCGTAGAGACCACTTGTACCCCGGAGTTGACTACACACACGTACACACACAGGTGATGTCTCCCTTTCCTTCCATGCGAACTGGTTATTGGATGAACAGGATGAGACTTTCACAAACTGCGCCCGAAAGATGTGTGCAATCAAAGATATGCAAAACATATTTCCACATGAATTTACTTCAGAAAGTTCCGATGATTCGACCCGGTCCAGGAAAAGGGAAGAACTTTGAGAAACTTTCCCACTCACCACGGTGAAGTCCTCCGCCGAGCAGTTTTGCCCGCTGAAGTTGCAGCTCATGAGCATCTCATCCAGCTGATGTCCCGTCCTGTTGAATATGTCCTGCATGTCAGGCGCAGGATACATAAGATCGGCGGGCTTGTGACCGTCCCTGTTTTTGGGGGGCAGTCCCGTCAGGTTAGCCAGGTGGTAGATGTCGGCATCGGTGAGCGCGGAGAAGCGAAAGCGGTTGATGTTGCAGATGGTCACGGCGGGGAAAACCATCTCGGGGGTCGCCTCTTCGTTGAGTGCGGTGACATGGGGGTGCTCCAGGTAGGAGATGGCACATTTTGCTGCCTGGTAAACAAAGAGCGCCAGTGAAGTGAGGAAGGCAAGAGCCCACAGAGTCTGCCGGATACCAAGTCGTCCAGAGACAAAGATGTGATTAATCCCATGTAGGGAGCAGGAGTTTGCAAACCCAGCCAAGTCCTTGGCCGGAGGTGCGCAGCTCTCCTCAATCAGACTCTCCTTGTCCCCATCCTGTTTCTTTTTCTGCTTCTCATCCTCCTCTGCAAACTTGATTTTGCAAACAAATTCGATAGGCATGGGGGCAGCCAGGTCTGCGATTGTTTCTTTCTTTTTTTTTTAATAGCAGCTATCGAGCCCAGGATAACCCCCTCCTTTGATTTCCTTGGCGTTTGCGCTCCGAGCAAAGAAACAACTCCGGGAAGAAGAGAGAAAACGAGAAGAGTTTGCTGCTGCTGCTGCTGCCGTTGCTGCCTGCGCTGTGACTGATAGTGCTGCTGCTGCTGCCTCTACCACGGCTCCTTGTGACCACAGCGCTGCCGCTGCTGCTGCTTTGCTCTCAACGCTTGTCTCACTACTTGATCAGCTCACACGCTTATCGGCCATAATACAACTGTCCTAAATATTAAAAAAAAAAAGATACATAAATGAACACCTTGAACCGACGCAAGTAAATGCAGTACAATGAGTCGGGCTAAAATAAGAACAGAGTTCTTAATAATTCATAAGGAGGTAGCGTGGCGATTACTTCCCCCTCAGTGGTGCAAGTTGCAACTTGCTGTGGTCATCCATGTGATTCCGACAACCCCCTCCCCTCCGTGAACACACACACGCACACAGCCCACCTGGCTCAGATGACTCTTCCACTTTAAAACAAGAAAGTGCTGTCAAATATTGGCCCAAACATTCAATATTTAATCAAGTGTCCCAACATATCACTCCTCACATAAGTCTATAGAAAAGTTCTAATTACGTCTGCCAAGCATGAAATGGAAGGATTGTTTGGTTTGTTCGTGAGCAGGAGTATGCAAAGACAAGAAATACGATTTTAATCAAACTTTGTGCAGGGGCAGCTTGTGCGCTCGGGAACAACTTGTTGATTTCTGGGTGTGAATCAGGAACCGAAGCTGGTCGAGCAATTCATTGGCACTGATCTCTATCTGGTTTACAATATACAATAACTGGCCATCTGTAAAATGCCTCTTTTGCCTCTTCGTTACTTCCGTTATTCTTCATAAACTATTATCCAACTAACTAAAAGGTAGCACACACACAAATCGAGTGCACCACAATTTTTCAAAAGTGAACTCAAGAGATCTGTTTTTAAATAAATTACAGATGTTTGAAGACTGAGTACTACATAGTACTAAATTGTGGAGATAGAGCAGTTTTTTCCATTAATTGGTTTTCTCCGGGTTGTCAAGGCTGAAAAAGAACCCAGTGACGCATTTGTCTGGCATGCGGCTTCTCTGACTACGGATTGTGACGGACAAAGAAGTCACGCAAATGAAACCTCTGTGTAATACTAAATATGATTTGAGTTGTGATCGAAACAAGCAGAGGTTCGGGTGCATACAAGGCTACTGCTATCATCCAATTATGCCTCCATTATCTGATCCGCTTATCCTCACGAGGGTCACAGGGCATGCTGGAGCCTACCCCAGCTGTCTTCACGCAGTAGGCGGGGTACATCCTGAACTGATTGCCAGCCAATCGCAGGGCACACAGAGACGAACAACCAGCCGCGCTCACACCCACACCTCGGGACAATTTAGAGTGTTCAGAGAACCTACCAGGCGTGTTTTTAAAACGTGGAAGGAAACCAAAGTACCAGGAGAAAACCCACACAGACGCGTGGAGTACGTGCAAACTCCACACAGGTGGGCCAGAGCCGGAATCGAACCCTGCACCTCTGCACTGTGAGGCGGACGTGCTAACCAGTCGACGCTGCTATCTTTGAAAAATAATATTTTATTCTCTTTCTTTTTACGAACAATAATTTTGGGCTGCTGTTGAACAGTTTCGATAGTGATGCTCTGTCTCCCCAGTCAGAGTTTGCTCTGGCACTCCCAGAGAGTGGCGCTCTGAATGTCCAAACAGCACATTTCAATCATGCTCTGAGTTTCTATCTATCTCTCTACTGTATGTGTCCTATGAAACATGTGATGATAAACTTACAACAATTGAAATCACTGAAGAGATCCATCATGTTGTAGCAGCTGTTTTAAGTCTTTAAAGGGGATGCATTATGGAAAAATTGACTTTTTAATGGCCTGTATAGTCAACAAATATTTGGGTCTGTTGAGTGGCCGGATAGCCATCAAGTGTGAAATGAAAATAAAGCTTTTGTTGTTTGCTTACCATGTGTCAGAAAATGTGTATGTGAGTGCTTGGTCCATGTGCCACATGCACGTCTGCTGTCTCCAAGTGAGAACAAAAAAAGTATGGTATTGTCTTCACGGGTATTTATTATTAATTATAAATAACTTTAAAAAAGACAGAAATATATTATTAAGGTATATGGCAATTATTTGAAATCGTGAAAAACAGTACATATTCGGTCTGCTTTAAATATTTTTAATAATATAAGAGAAACAACATTTGAATAGCTGTCCACTCTAGTAAACGCTGTCCCTGAAAGGGTTAAAACAAGAAACAAGCATTTGCATTAGCATATGTGTGGCATTAGAATTCCTGTATTACATGTTTGCAGTTGGCCTTGATATCTTATGAGTTACAGTACCTGTTTGGTGCCAATTGACCAGCAAAAGATATATGACTCACTCTGGATTTTATATTGTCCAGAACAATTAAAAACTGAACTCAACAAATGCATTGGACTATATTAATAATGTTGAAGCGACTATAATAATGTGCACAGTTTGAACATTTAATTCAGTAATTCTTTCACATAGCGCTAGAAGGAGCCTGCATATTTTGAGGATGACTGCTCTAGCACCCCCCCAATCAGTTTCAATGGGGTTTTAAATCTTGTTATCTGTTACATAGTATCAGTACAGATTGTTATTTCATTTTTTGTCACTTTTTTTTTCTTTTAGCAAAAGCTATTCTTCCAACTTTATCTGATAAAACTGCAGTGTAATTCTACTGTGTTATGGATATTATATTATGTGAGGTGACCATGTTTCAGTTTCGCCTCTGGCAGCAGGCACGGGGAGGTCTTGCTACCACACAGTCTTTTTATGTGGCTATCGTCCAAAGATGCTGGGCTTATTTACAGTCGCACATAGGGAAGCAATGCTCATGTCTGAATAGCGTGTGAAAATAAAAGCATACGGGCACATCTGGCAAATAAAAACCTGAAGGACTCACGGAGTGGATGGCATTCTAACATGTGTCCAACCCAATTTTAATCAAACAAAGGGTCTTATCTCGTTGAGGCACTGGATGGGTGAAATGCTGCCGACCTTAGACTTATTTCCATCTGTCATTTTGCACCCTTTTTTTTAAAAAAATGGCTTCACCTATGTATCTTTAGGTTGAATGTCAAAGCCAATTAGTCATTCCATAGGTGAATACTATTTCTCATGCACAAATAGCAGCTCTGAATGAATGTGTGGACAGAAAGAAAATATGCGTTAAAACTGCTCACTTTGGTCCATTTATCAGGGAATGAAATAAAAGAGAACGCAGGACTGGAAGATATGGATGGATTATGTGCTCCCAAGAGAAGCAGCTGATTATCATCTTGTTCAAAAAGCTCCATCTATTGGACGTGTGCATTTAATTGCCGCAGTGCAGCTCTCTTTTGCTTAAGCTGGAGGGACTAAGTAGACACATGCTTTGCCTGACCAATAATTATCATCATCCGTCCATTGCTTCTATACCCCGCTCCCAAACAATTACGAAAGGATGTTATTTTAATTTATTTGGTAGAGATTTCAGTTTGAGAATATTTAAACATTCTTTTTCCCAATTATTTAGACATCCTTTTCAGGACTACGATGCAGCATTCTCTGTTGTGTTGCCATTATGTTTTTTCTTTGTTGATTTGGTATCTGTAAAAACACGAAATCTCTACTTTGGAAGCACTGTGGAAGAAAAGCTCTGATGTTACAAATTGATGTCCTATACCCGGCAGTACAAAGAGAAGAACGTTTCAATTACTGTAACTGTTTTGTATGACTGAGTCAAATGATAAACAAAACTAGATTCTCTGATTAGTGGTTGTGTATATGAGAGTGCTGGACACCAAATATCTTTGTGAACAAGTATCATCAAAAGTTGGTCACCAAGCGAATGCACATATACCGGTACTCACGAATTAAAAAACAAAAAACAAAAAAAAACCCCAGCTGTGCTCCTCAGATTACAAGTTTTCCATTTATTGACCAGATGCACAAAACAAAAACCAAAGTTGATTGCAATGCCAATACATCCATATTAACAGTGTGAAGAAATAAAAGCTCAACTATGTCTAAATTAATTGTCGCTTGTCAGCCAAACTTGCTGAGCTACGGCACAGGTGTGAGAACAAGTGCCCAAGGAACAAGATCACAAAATGTTATGTATTCATCTATCTGTCCATGCTGGAATGCAGTTGCAATGATTTGAAATGACTGCATAAAGATGAAGCTGAACTCGTGTTTTGTACATTCAGAGCGCGTGTACATGTGCCTCTATTTCTGATGGAGGTTTGCTGGAAGGAAAAAAAAATTGCTTTCCACTCATTACCCTTCAATCATAAAGGTGCAGCCGCAAGATAGGCCTTCACCCTGATGTCTTTGGCACACAAGTATGATATATTTGGTACACAATCAGCTCAACTTTTTGGACCTGCCGGCTTGTGGCTTCTATTTGACAGGTATTTACGTGGTGAAAACAAATAATGACGACGTAACGCAACAAAGGACACTGCTGCCCTAGCGCTAACACATGCAGGTATCAGTGGTCAACAGAAAGCCCAGCTCTGCGCAGCCAAGGGAAATGTCAAATTTGCATAAAAGCCACTAAATATTGTATTTCTTGTTGTTCACTGCGCCTGATGTTTGAAGGAATGCAATGGCGTCGCCCGCAGAGCACAGGTTGATATTTGCCCTTTTTTTTTTCCCTTCAAGAAAACACCGTAGGTCACAGCTCAGTAAAAGGGACATTTAAATGGAGCTGTTACCGTTTAATAGTGAAATGCGCTGAATGTGATAAGGCCTGCTGCATAGTGGGCCAAATGTGTCTGAACTGAACCGTGCAGTGGTCCTATATATCCAAAACTAGATGTATAATTTCACATGTGCCTGTAGTTAAAAAAAGTGAAACGTGGAGAGTCTGTCACGGAAATAAATGAGTGCAATCTTTGAATGGGGTGATAGTTGAACATAGCCTCTTAAATAGCCACATTCTAAGCTCTATTTCTCCTCTGTTTGCATTATTATTATATAACTACAGCAGCCAAAGAAATCCAATTCCCTCCTGAAACTTGCACCATGTTGTTTCTGGGTTCAATAAAAAAGAATACATTACCGTATATGTGGCAACCTCAAAACATTGTTTCCCAATAAGAACGCCAGGGGTTGCAGTTTTTCTGTCGCAATGTGTTGATATGTGTGCACGGGTCACTGGCCAAGTGTGCGAGCGTGAGTCGCCGAAATTTCTTTGCGATTGTCGAGTTCAGTGATGTTCGGCCATTGTGCGGCGGTCTTTCGTAAAGTTACAAATGTATTCTCTTCACAAATGATAATTTTTACAACTTTTGTTGAGTTGTGGCCTCCACTGAGAGGCCATCTGTTAAACAATTGAGCTTCAAATTCAATTGAGTTCATTTCTGTGCAACACTGCAGTATTTGGATGTGTTTTAATCATAGCAAAGCCGTGACTAATTACAACCAATTCCGGATGTGCAAACCCACATCTACTGTGGAATCATGATGACATGGAAGTCGACACAAATTACGGAATGGATTGGGTTCTAATTTGAGGCGCCCATGGTGGAAGTAGTAATTCATTTGGGTCTTTGATTTTCACAAGAATCATCCAATGTAAATTACCGTATGGCCCGAATATAAGACGGTGTTTTTTGCATTGAAATATATATATTGGGGGTCTAGACATTATACCCATTCATGACACTAGATGGCGCCAGATATCATTGAAGCGAATGCTGAACTGGACTCCTCAGGCCAAAGTGAACCCCTGTCATGAAGAATAAAAATAGCGGTAGCACAAAGAGGAAAAATAAAAAATATTGGTAAGTGAGAAAAGAGAGAAAAAAGAGAAGAGATAACAGAAAATTGAGAAACGTAGCGACAATCTAGAGAAAAGTGGGTCGAAGATCGGAGTATTGAAAAAGAGGGTGTCATCTTATAATCAGGGCTGTCTTATATTCAGGCCAATACGGTATAGAGAATCTAGACTTAAGTGTGCTGTCCTATAAAAGTAAAGCAGGGTTCACATTTAGCGGTTGTTACCATTTCAACCACATATAACGATATCTCCCATGACAATTGCGAGTTTCCGCCAGCCAAGCATGGCATCAGAGTGCTTCCAGACTCCAGTAGACCTCAAAGCAGACAGAAGAAGCTAAGGAGCTAACTGTTAGCATATCTGATAACTTGAGCGCATTTGTACATGCTTCTCCTTGTGATATTTGCTGCGGTGAATGAATTTTGAGACATATATTCTGGAGGTATATTCGTTGTTAGGCTGGGACGAAACTTGTATTCATCATATATGGTATGATTTCGTAGATTATGTAAATATGTCACTATCACATACTGTCAATATGTCTACATTTATTGCAACTCTTATTTTGCTTTGTTCTCCTCTGTTGTGAGGATTTGGCTGGTCATAATTGGCTATCATTCTGTTTCATGTTACAGTCACAGCACCTGCAGCCGGGCCGAATGCGGCGTTGATGGATATTGAACAGCTTTAAAAGACACCATTGTCAGTCCCGACTGTTTTTCAATTAGATCAGGGAGGGGGAAAAAAAAACACTCGACACACCCAACACGACAGAATAATCACTCAGGATGGTATTTCAGACATACCTAATAATCAGGCCTTTTCTGATTCGGATTGCAAGTGGGAGTGGGGGCGGAGGGGACACTCAAATCTTCCCAGATTATTGGTATGTGTGTACCCACTCTTCAGAAAGAGCGCGCATCTCCATTTAGTTTTCCGGCAGCCCTTTTTCTAACAAGTACATTTTGCAAAGGCTCCACACGAGTGGAATTGTGGTCTAGTATGTCAACTCATTAGAAATGCAAGGGCTTCAAATTTTGTTTACGCCAAATGATCAGGCCGCGAGGGTGCATCTTGACCGCAGGTGTTGAGACAGAAGGATCAAAGGAAGCCATTGAATGTGGACACACACCACCTTCAAATGCATGCGTAATGTTGAACTGGGTTGAATCTACTGAGCGCAAAAGGGAATTTGCAGACATGCAGTCACCCACTTCGTTTTAACTGTAGAGCATTTGAGTTTGACTGGCGCTTTCATCTCAATGTAAGTGCTGAAATGACTTGGGAGGTAACATATCAGCTCGCTGAGATTGGACACACTGTGGTTCAGTGGTTCAGTTCAGCATTTGAGACCTTGAAATTTGCTACCATGCTCTAATAGGAGATGAAAGTCAGAGGATCCACTTCCTAATGAGAGCTTTCATTACGGCTGTTCTAACTCCTGTCGGACCTTACGTGGATTCATTCTCTATATATGTAAGAACACACAGCCCAAAGGGAAGGGAAAGCTATCCAAGCTTGTGAAGTGGACTGAGGAATTGCCGTGGCTTTGCACATGAGTGCAAAGAGCAGGGTTCAATGATTTTCGATTGCCCCGAGCGTTGTGTCTCTTCAAGTCAGCAGCACGCTGCTGTATGCGGCAAAGTCACAGTTTTGCTACTCATACACCCCCTCAATGTTAATAATCAAATTAGTCAAGAAAACAAAATAAACACAATGAATGTGACCACCATGTCGTTTGCCATCAGTGAGCGGCAAATTAGAGAATACGCCAGTTGTTGTCTGCTTGGGCCCAAAGTCAGCTCGGATGGGCTCCAGCTCACCATGACTCAGGATACGGATAAGCAGGACCGGAAATGAATAGATGAATTTGTTTAAATGCACCAATGGGTTACTGATATAGTTTATGCTTTCCACTTTTTCCACACTGAAGTCTCAGTTCACATACAACCATATCAATCTTTGTACTTTTTTGCAACTATAGGTGACAAACATGTTCCTTTCAGCTTGGTTAGCTGTGGGGATTTGTAGGTTGCTACGCACTGTTTCCTAACTGGTTCAAACGGAGAGATAAAAAAAAGGGTAACTGTGGAGCTCTGCACTGCTTTGGACACAGGCGACCTGCCTGGTGTCTATGGAAGTCTTCAAGGAATTATTGGATGCTAATCAAAGGCAAATATGATGCATGATTTGATTAGCGCATTAAACACATTCTGGTGGCTTGCTTTGATTTAGCATTAAAAATAAAACACTTCACTGCCTGGGCAATTATTTTAAATACAATCATTGACTACATGTTAATGACGTGTCTATGTGTATTCTCATGTGACCTCATAAAGTGTGTTAACAAGTAAGTACGCCAATGTACTTGTGGATAATGTTTTTTATTTCACCTTTGCAGATTTACTTCATTGTGTGAGCATTCAAAATGTGATGTTTCGTAGATGCCCCCTTTTTTTTACATACATATTCCTTTCAGCCGTATGAGCAACAGCAGAAAGTCTGCACCAATATTCAATTGATGGAAGTGAGATTACCCATTTTCTGGATGTGTTACGCCATTTTTTTCTAGTCAGTCAGATGAAGGTGCATTTTAAAAGTACGGTTCCGATGTATTTAATGCTGTGGTTGGAATTTCTTTGGTGAACCACATGTCACTGTAGCACTCTACTGTACGTGGCTCTGATACCAATTCATTTGATTACCCTTTCATCTATATTACAAATAACTGTTTTTCGATTCTTATTCTAGTTTCTTTTGGTGCTTTTTGTAATGAAATGCCTTGTAAAACGTCACCTAGCGTGAGTTTAGTGGACACCCACCAAGAGGAATTCAATAAACAACAGAAACATCTCACATATCCTTTACACAGGACTGCAAGACCTGGAGCAACAAGGGACATACTTCATGTAAGGCTGTGGGTGGACTACAGTTCGACATTTAACAAAACCCCAAACAAACCTTTCACAGTCTGTCAGGTTGGCCCCTTACTTCTCCTTCACTCCTGATTCTCAGCATAGGAGCCCCACAAGGCTCCGTGTTGAGTCACTTCCATTACACTGTACACATATGACTGTGTACCATCTCATAATACCATCACCCTCATTAAATTTGAAGGCGATACGACTGAGGTGGGGCTGATCACAAAAGGTGATGAGTCGCCCTCAAGAGAGAGGGTATCAGGCCATCATTTTAGAGCATAGGACATCTGAGTTTGAACACGGAAAACAATAAAAACAAAAAGCTCATATTTGACTTCAGGACGAGGGTAGATGCCCGTTTGTCGCTGTACATAAATAGGAAGAGGACAGAGAGGGCGTCCAATTCCAACTTCTTGGGTACACTCGAAGAGGACCTAACATGGAATGATAACACTGCAGCAGATGTCAAAAAGACCCAACAGTGGCTGTGTTTTCAGAGAACGCATAGGAAAGATAAACTCAACGCAGCTGCTCGCTCCGGAGGTCGTCCTACTGCTGTTCCATTGAGTGTTTCTACTGATGTCATCCTTCTGTGGTTTGAAAGCAGCTCACCAGCAAGACAAACAGACCCTGAAGAGAATCATAAAAAAACTGCTCAACACATCATATGACAACAGCTACAGGCAATAGATTACATTTTCACCTCCCTTGCCTGAAGAAGACTCACCACGTCCTAAAACGACTCATTTCACTCAGTCCATTGAATGTTTGAACTACTGCCCCCCAAAGAAATGTAACAGGTCCAACAGAACACACACCACATTCTGCGTGGACAGTTTTTATCGGCCATCATCATACCGGAACACTAACACTGAATCACTAAATGTAAAATGGACTAAACACTACACTTTTCCTAACTGACATCATTGCACTACGAGTCTTGCTGACTCTCTAGGTTACGAAATTTACCTGCAAAACATTATCTTCTTTAAGAAATTTAAAAGATTCAGATAGTAATTGTTGGTTTTGTTAAAGGTCATTGATTATGTTTTTCGCAGATTTTGGAATTTCCCATTCTCTAATGAATTACATAAAGGTGTTTACAATTTTGGGCAGTACGGTGGCCGACTGATTAGCACAAAGGTGCGGGGTTCGATTCTGGCTCCGGCCTTCCTGTGTGGAGTTTGCATGTTCTCCTTGTGCCTGTGTGCGTTTTCTCCAGGTACTCTGGTTTCCTCCCACATTCCAAAATACATGGATGGGATGCTAATTGAACACTCTAAATTGTCCCTAACAAAGACATCTACTCATTACGGCCTTGTTGATTTTGTGTGATTTTCAGAAAGCTCCTTGTTTGGTTTTTGAATTGACTTATTGGTCAGTTTGTTTTTATCAGATTTCTATTGCTCCATCTCTAAGCTTGGTAAGATGGATTTGATAACAAATTCACCTAAATCCAGCTGCTGCCAAGATTTACAATCAAGACTTGACCAAAGCATGTCAAGGCATTCGACGCAGGTTTCTTTTGAGACCCATAACGATTTGTGGTACCCTATGCCTTTCGAATTCTGATGTGGAATCATCAGGACTGGTTGGAACTATTTCATTCTCATTTAAATTGGATTTATCTCTTGCGGTCACAGACCCTTGTGATGATAATATCGTCTCAAAGGAAATAGCGTGCATTAGGGGAGTAGTGTCTGTGCCTAGTATTTGCATAATATGGTTTACCGTCTTGGAAAAAGGGCCATTAACAGTATCAAGACATAAATTGTGCAAAAGTAATGAAAAAAAATGATGGAAAATGACAGATCGATAATTTAAGTGCATTTGAAAATAAATGCTCTCCAAATGTGCTCTGCTCTGCTCCAATCCGGACTCTTCAGAAACTCAGAGCGTTGTTGAAATGTGCTGTTTGGTTATTCAGAGCGCCACTCTCTGGGAGTGCCAGAGCAAAGTCTAAATGGGGAGACAGAGCATCATGACCAAAACTGTTCAACAGCAGCCCAAAAGTATGGTTGTTTGTAAATTTAAAGAAACAGAGCACGCTCTGCCTCTTGAAACACTCTCACCCTAGAAAAGATTGAATTTACGAATGCATCCTTGATTTCAACATCTTGAGCAGAACCTTTAGTTATTTGATCATTTTCTCATGTTGGGCAAACCCTGTTGATCTACCCTCCTGAAGCTCTGACATGATCCTATGATCAATATTATTGTTTTTTTTTTTTTTTAAAGCTCGATAGCAGTAGCGTGGCACAGTGGTCGAATGGTTTGCACACCCACCTCACAGTGGAGAGGTTGTGGATTTGAATCTGGCTCCAGCCTTCCTGTGTGGAGTTAGCATGTTCTTCCTGCGTCTTTGTGGGTTTTCTCCGGCTACTCTGGTTTCCTTCCACATTTTAAAAGCATGCCCCTGGGTGTGATTATTTCTTGAGGGAAGTGATTATCCACTTGTGACAAAAATACGTTTTATTACTATTTGTTGAAATGAGAGAGTTTTATTCGACTTCCTTGCGTAGTCTGCCAACCACGTCGGTGTCCTCTTGTTTTAAATTTTGCTGCCGTAACCTCCGCTAAAGGGGGCTTAAAGGTTGCATCCAGGCACCTTTCCGAAGCAGTTGTAATAATAATCTCATTCGGATCGGATAAGACAGGAAATTTCTTTGGCAAGAGAATTCAAAGAGGCCTAAGGGCAATCATTAAAAAGGGTCAAAGTTTACTATACAATACAATACAATACAATACATGCTGATTTATGAGTAATTGGCAAGAACAAGGATCACTGGAACTTGACAAGGTACAACAAACTTGCCATGAGGCATAAGGTAATTGGGGATGATGAGAAACAGGTACGTAAAGCACAATCAAGAGCAGGTGATCATAGTTCGGAGGAGGAGGCAATCTGGGATAATGAGACACAGGTGATGAACGCACAATCAAGCGCAAACACATGCACACAAGCACAGATGACATGGTGAATGTATGATGACTATATACATTATTATTATTATTTGGATAAAGTGGACGAGACTGATGAAAATTCCTTTGTCACAATGCCAATGCATCGTTCATGCTTTACTTTTGTGTCCAGTCCAGAGTCCAGTCTTGAGAGGCAATAAAAAAAAATAAAAAAATGTTGGGCAGAGTGTGGTACAATCTAATTTAATCTACTGAAAAAAACTACTGAGTGACATATTTACATAATCTACTTGACAAATCATAAGCAATAGAAAGCCACAGCAATTTTGAAAAATAAATACAATTTATATATACAATACAATACAATACATGCTGATTTATATAGCGCTTTCACAACAGCGGCAGCTGTAACAAAGCGCTTAACAAAACAGTTAACATAAACATGAACAAAAAGTAAAATAATGAACACAACACATAACATAAAACATGGACAGTCGTGCAGCCCTAACCACTTTTCCCTCATACGCTTATATATATATATATATATATATATATATATATATATATATATATATACACACACACACACACACACACACACACACACACACTGTATATTACTTTCCAAATGTGTACTCCCTAAACTTAAGTGATTTTGTCATGAGACTAAAACAATGGTACTACTATATTTTTTGTGTGTTACAACATAATTCAGAATGGTCTCAAGGTTTAATGAAATCCTGGCTGCAGACGTGTGGATCTAAACACAATGCAGCCTTAATGCTGTTAATTCAATCTGTGTTTTTTTCTGCTTTCCTAAGTCAAAACGTCAGGGGGCGCCTAATATTGATCTAATGCTGAATTTTAAAATGTTGGCTGCTGTCAAAAGGCATCCAATAATCAACTTAGCAAAATAGCATAAATTGGGTTTTAAAGTGAAGGTCACTGCAGACAAGCAAAAGTGAGACAAATATTAATACGCTTTTACAGGACTGGGTGTTTGCTACAAGGAACAATGGCTGGAATGAAAGATCTGCTTGGACTGCCTTTATGAGATTTCTTTATTCTTCAGTGTCTCTTTTTTTATACTTGCAGTACAACATGGATGGATGGATTTCTAGGTGGTGGCAAAGACTGTGACTTTGCCAAGTGCAAGAGAGAGAAGCTGAGAGGTGTTGTATTCACATCGGTTAGGTGGTTGCTTTGTCTCGCTTTTTAGAAATTCACAAACCCCCAACCAAAAATGGAAATGGTGCAATCTCATGACAATCCGCCGCTCTATTTGTAAGGAGCTGTACAAAGGTGAGAAAAATATATTTTTTTCCTCTGTCTTGGCATCGCTCTCTAGGCCGCTCTGTTGGCAATCTTTATTTTTATTTAATGGTCTGTGCACCTGTAGCATTTTTTAGAGCATTATCGTATGCTTTTGCTGAAGTTTGGATGTAGTTTAGTTTTTGGGGTCAGTTTGGGTTCATATTTTGATGACATCAGGCTCAAATTGAGTTGGAATAGCCATCCGTTGACAGTACTGCAGCATTGGCAGACAACCAATACATATCTGAGTTTTATCCAGACCTGATTCTGATATCCCATCTTTCTCTTTTTCTTATCTTTGCAAAGGAACAATAATGGCAATGACAGGCTTAGATGATCACAAACAAGTACGTCTTAAGATTTGGTGTGCCGATGCTTGCAAATGAACATTTCATACTGGACAGAAGAATGGAGTTTTCGTTCTACTCACCGACTGACAGTGTTGGACAGATGGGATAAGGCCCATGGGGTCGGAAGCCTTGAAGGTAATGCCGACCCCTTTCCCCTCCCCATCAGCTGCACCAACAACATGGCACTGGCATCATGGGCCCAACCCATCCTCGACTCTGGCAGAAGCTCACCTGCCCTGGAGCCCTCAGAACAACAGACTTTGCTCCTGTGCCAGCTGGAAAACAGCCTGCATCCTAAACCCCTTCTGGGTAATCGTTCTTAACAAACACAGTACAGTATTTCGTGTCTTACATGTAGCTGCCGTCGGGCGGAAGCCTTGCATTTCCAGAAACATCACGATTCACTTTTCAAGATACCTAAAAAATTAAAAAAACATAAATGGCACCTCTGTTGAGCCATTAACATTGCAACATCAAAAAGCGAAATACATTGTCAACGCTTTATATTGGTCGGTAATTGGGGAAAATAAAATGCTCAATTGGAGACTGACTAAAAGTATCCATTTGTGAAAAAAAAACTTCATGAAATTTGGGCAGAGGATGTTCCTGCCTGTTGCCAACGAATCAAAACTAAGGCGCACCTAAAAGGATCCGATTTTCTCAAAAGCCGACAGTGCACTTTATAATCCCATGCGCCTTATATATGGATCAATATTCTGATTTCTTGGATGGAGTATTTTAAATGTTCTATAAAGCGGTACATAAATAAATCTGTATTGTATTGCATTTGCTTTAGCATAGCTCCATCTAGTGGATGCACAACGCAACCTCAGCCAGTATTGCAGCTTCTATTCTATGCGCCTTGTAATGCGGTGTGTGCCCTACACATGAAAACTGTTTTAAAATAGGCCATTCATTGAAGTTGTGCCTTATACACCAAAGCGCCTTATAGTGCGTAAAATACGGTACATCTCCAGCAATAGACAGAGTTGACTCTTATTAAGATGAATAAGACAGATAAGGAATCATCTTAGCATCAAATAGAGATCCATGTGGAAACATTACCAAAATTTGGATTGGTTCAATTTAAAGGTTCAATATTTTTTCTCTATTAAAAAAAAATTGTAATCATTGAAGGTAACAGTTTCTATATTTTATTCACCTCATCACAGACTGTTATATGAAAAATAAAAGATGCTTTCTTGTTAAATTGGTGACATTCCTTCTTCTTTGAGCATGCTGTACGCCAGGGACTTTATTGTACTACTTTGGATTGGAATAGTACTTGATCTGCGTCTGATGAAGTTTAATAAGATCACAAGGGCGTAAGAACTGACAAGAACACAAATTGAGAAACAGCTACGTTAGTTTAATTGCGCGCGCTGCTGTTTTGTTGAAGTTGGGCGTGTTCTTTGTGACTATCACGCCTTCACACTTTCATCATAACATGCCATTATCAACGGACATGTTTTAGAATACCTTCAGTATTCTTAAGTGCCAAAATACTGTAGTAGAAAGCTCTCCTCTTAAGCAATGCAGCGTAGCTTAAGTTGACCACTATGTCCAACAGTGGGTTATCTGCAGGTCAAGTTCTAGCCAGAAATCAATAATAGAGCAGAGGTTAAACCGTAAAAGGCTGTCAGAGGATATGCACCTTGTTATTCTCACTTTAAATGGAGCCTTTGGTGTGAATAACGTAATATACAAGCATAAGGCATGTGCAATGTTCTCGTGGCATGATTTAGAAACAGGACAGGGAGACTTATCCTGGAACACTGATGAAGGTCACAGCCTATGACGGCTCCTCATTCAACTGAAGGAAGTGCCTTTGGCATGGTGTGGTTGTCTAAAACTCTTTCCCGTCAGAATGCTTCGCTGCTCTTCTGTCACCAGAACTAAATCTCTGCTTGCCATTGGTACCGCTGTAATTTTGTGTTTAGGTGAGATGAGATGAGTTTTGCAAATCACACAGATAATATGTGCATGCAGTCAAAATGTAGAATACGACATAAATTACATTTCAGATGAATGAATACAAAAACATTATTTTGTGGGGGAAAAATAGTCTGCTGCTGATTATTATTATTATTATTTTTTGAGGGTGGCGGGGTGTGTGTGGGGGGGTGTTGAAAACCGTTTGTGATTGCATTTCATTTTTCTTTCCACACAACGTAAACATAAACATATTCAATCAAATAAACAGAATATAATCATCATCATCTATCAAGGAAATTATTCATGTAAAAAGTTCTTTCAAACGATAACAACGGACAACATACACGTGTCATTTGGGCAAACGCTGTAACGGGAGGCGTTTGCATCGTGCCAATAAATTACTAAATTAATAGCTTGTTCAAACCTTTCTCATGGTGGTAATATTGGGAAAATAGATGTGGCTTGTCATTTTGTACGGCATAAACTGCATGCAAATGTTATTGCACATAGGAAAAATACACTAATGAAGCAGCAGTGAGGAGGTGATAACAGACTACATTATCGTCTGCTAAAATGGGACAGCTTGGAAAATGTTGATGTTCATTCTCTAATAGACTTGCATCTGGGCTGTTGGTCAATTCCCTGTATAACATATCTAAAACGCAAGCTCTGCCGTTAATTCAGGTCAAAGCAAGCAGACCGGAATAATGCAGTTTATTATTTTGGTGGGGCAGCATGGTCATCAAAAGCGAAACGCATGTCTGCCTCGCAGCAGAGAGGTCGCGGGTAAAATCTCAGCTCAGGTGCTTGCTTGTGTGGGTATTCTCCAGGTAGGTTACCCAGACTCCTTCATTCATGTTAGGTTTATTGAAGAATCTAAATTGTGACAGGTGTGAATGTAAATGATTGTCAAGATGTGCCCTGCGCGGATAAACTTCAGCTCATCCGTGCGATTAATGAAGATAGATGGTATAGAAAATGGATGGATGGACATTGATGGTGCCGTTGCCTCATCAGTGACAATGCCTGTTTCAGATTGGTTGTTTTTCCTCTGGCGCGGTGGTTTCTTGTAACTGAAATTAGAGACACAAGATGGGACCGGGGCGTGTGAAGTGTTTTTATCGAAAACTCCCCCTTTAAGGGTGTCGTGCTAAGGATTTGCTCTGTTTTTATTGATCTTGGGAGAAGTGAACTCCAACTCGGTGTCACTGTTCTTTGAAAACCGTCATGGGAAAACAGTCGCTTTTAACATAATATGTAATTAATCTATTCCAAGTAAAGACAGTGTTATTTCCTCTTCCCTTCATTGATGATGCAGCTTCTGGAAGTAAAAGGGGGGTGTCGGATGGATGATGAAAGTATACTCGGACAGCCGGTCCCAAAGGTCGACTCTGACATAAGATATTAACGCCTGAATAAATCATGTAATGTTGCTGTATCATCGCTGCCTTGATCAATCTCGCCTAATCAATACATCAGTCTTCAGGCATGATATCAAGGGGACAGTAGAGCTGGCACCTGGTCGTTAGCATCAGGTGAATGATTGGCTGACAAAAAGGCTCGCTGGGGGCAATTGTACTCGAGGCACCGGAGGGGTGAAGATCATAAATATTTCAAAATGAGCACTCAATAATGGAATTGTAGTCATTCCAAATAGCTGTTTGGGAAGTTAGCATCAGCCATCCACTGTGTAGAAACGGTGTACTGTCCTTGAATAATACAAAGTACAACATTGCAGATTGTCCTACTCAACCCAGTGTTACAACCTGTTTTGTTCGGCTGGTGTACGAAAGTGAGTCGATGCTTATTTTGTTCCCTGCAGCAAAGCCCAAAAAACTGTTTTATTTAGTTTATTACATTGTTGATGAATTCATTTGACACTTACTCTGTACCGTCAGAATGAGACTCGTGGCATCATTAAGAAACATTTTAACACCTGTGTCTTTTTAATTTGGGCATGTTTATCGACTTTTTGTAGTCGTTATAGTTTTCGTCAATGGCCGTTTTCAAATCAACATCGCCGTGTTTGCACAGCAGCCGTTGCATTCCTAAAAAAAGCAAACATTCAGTTCACACAAATGGAGTGCAATCATACAGAAAAGTGCATTTTACCACCAAAAAGACTATTTTGTTGGCCAAAGTGCTTTTACACTCACTAAACACTGAATATATGCAGCAAATACAAGTATTTGAACCAGAATGATTAGGTTTGTTGTTAACATGCTGTCAGAGTAACAAAACATTTGAATAGTAAACATAAGAAACTTCTTCAGGCATGACTTGTTTGTAAAATGCTTTTTTTTTTTTAATATACTTGAACAGCTTCACTGACGACATCCAAAGATATTCAGTTGAAATATTGGACCAAATTACCAATTGATACATATAAAGTTACTCCTGAATAGTGAAAGGCTGTCATGGTACGCATTGTTACATTCGAGGGTCATGTGGACACCACAAGTTATCGGCCGCTCGCTTCGCTAAATACGGCAATTGATCTGTGCGCCTTTCGTATCCTGATAAGTCAGGCCCAAAAGTACACAAAAGGAATATTGCATGCAACCAGCGTGAAAAAAAAGTCTGCCATCCATTTTATTGATTGGTTGTTACCAATTCAACTGGGCACCAGGCTCGCCGCGTTAATTAGTCGGATCATTGCTGAATGAACAAAAATATATTTTATAAAGTTAAAACCATTCAACTTCAGGTTCTACGTTCCGTAGTACTTCCTGCGGAAGTATAAGGTTAAGTATAAGTGAGTAAATTATCTGAGGTACCCCTTGGACTCAATGTGTAAGAATATATTGTGACATTATATAAGGGGCGGAACTCAATTGAACAGTATTGTGTTGTATTTACATTCCGACAGTTTATTGGGAACAACGGTTTTTGATAGCGATGCATTTTATGGGTAAAAAGAGGCTCTCGATCCCATGGGCTGGGTTGGTATCTCACGAACAGCAAGTGGTCGCGAATTATATTTTTCACCGCTCAAAATACATTCACGTGCAAACAAACAGCACAAATCCCAGTATGGTGGTCTATTTGATCTCTGCATGATATATGCAATATTGGAAGCAGTGATGGATTTATAATTCTTTTTTTTTTCAA
Organism: Hippocampus mohnikei; assembly: GCA_026261675.1. NCBI lineage: Eukaryota > Metazoa > Chordata > Actinopteri > Syngnathiformes > Syngnathidae > Hippocampus > Hippocampus mohnikei. Next base: position 7,508,953 of record JAKGUB010000106.1, on the reverse strand, counting down.
TTGGAAAAAAAATATTGACTTTCAAAGTCGGTCAGCGTTTCAACGTCTGGCCGGACCATGCTTTGTGAGAACCACCCATGTCCTCACTTGTGATACATCTCGCACGTCTTGTGTGTGTCCCCAACAGACCTCCAACAGACATCTATTGGCAAACAAGCTGTCTGGCTTGTCTTCTTACGCCTCCTATTCCACAACACATTCTAAATCCTCTTCCTTTGCCACGGCCTCCTTTCAGATGTTGTCTCCTAGCTACTTCTTCCGTGATTGCAGATACAAATGACGCAGAGGCCTTTCATAGCGGGTGAGACATGATTGGTGATTGAATCATTCCTAATCTGAGTCTGACTCAGGTTGTTTGACAAATTGCCGTCATGCAAATAGAATCCGATTGGCTGCGAGAGAACATTTTTCTTTAAATAACCACAGAGGGAATATATACAATTCCCATGTTAGAGAAATACTGTTCCGGCATGAAAAGGTATACAGGAGGTATACAGGTCATCAATCCTCCTGCATAACAAAGCAGTCAACATCACAGGTTGGAAAAAAAAAGGGATTTTGTGTGTGTGAAAAATGTGTCTTTGATTGACAGCAGTTTTAAAGTTTTCCCCACTCGCAAAAATGTATATTTGTATGATAAGTGTGTTGACGCCTACATCTTTGAATGATGTCTGTTTCTGAATTTCCAAATCGTGCAATTCTTTGAAAAGTACATCTTTGCATAGGAGCTGTGTGGTCTTTCATCTTCAAATGAGGGCTGTGTTAAATCATGTGAAAGGAGTTGTCTTTTGATGAGACTTGCGGGATGCCAGCTTTTTCAAACAAGGTGTCTCTTTGCCAGTTGCGTTAACCTCCTTGAAAAGGTCTGTGAGATGTGTGAAAACAATGGAAATGTGTTCACGCATTTGGAGAAGACTTCTGCTTGGCTATGAATGTGACGATAAGGATCAACTAAATTTCAATAATTGAGCCAAAGTGAGGGAGAATAACTCCCATTTAGTCAACTGTTGCCTACACCACATATTGTTTTTCCAGAAATGTTTCATCATTAATTATCTATATTTTTTACACTAATAATATAGAGATAGTGGCCTCTAAGTGCCCACTTCACTTCAAATGCTTAGACTACGTCGAGACTCTAGCGTGCCGTCCTCTTCCGATTTAAAATAAATCTTCGTCCCCTACCAAGTTCACGTTCCTGTAGAGGAGGGAAACGGGAGCATTTAACCCTTTGAAATGGAGAGCCAGTCAGGGGCTATTTTAGTCCCTGAGGTAAGAAAGATTTGACGCCATGATTGAAGTTGTCAGTGAGAATTCCCACAGAGGAGCAGCCCGCCCTTTTGCAGATCTGTGAAATTACCAACATCAGGTCTAACCTGCCCCTGCGCAGATTTACACCGTGCACTGCCCTCTGAATTATTATTATTTTAATGAGAGGAGGTTTCAAGAAATGTGTTTTCATAATTGTTGATTTTTTTTCCAAAATTAGTTGAGACCCGGAAGAATTGGTTCAGTGAAATGGGTTAGGTGTTTTGGAAATTGCGAAAGACTGCAGTCTTACTCTGCCTCTCTCTCACCGATTGTCTCAAGTCATCGTAAAACTTCAACAACCAGGACTCCCCGAATTGGCTGATGTTCGTGTCCTCACATCCTTAGCCACAAATGCGGTGACTTTTGAGTTGCTGTGTTTCTCTTGAGATACCTGTGCCTTAATACAGTTTCACTTTTGCTTTCCGTGTTTAGAATTATGCACCACGAGTGCATCGCAGTGCAAAATATGTTTTAGTGGGTGATAATCTGATGGCTAGTTGTGTCTAATTCGGTGAAAAGTAGTTAAGGTGATTGGCTGATTGAGTGAAGACCGGATGCATGGATGGATGGACAATTTGGTTAGTTGGCAACTTCTGCTTTCCAAGTCCAACTTTCCCAAAGTTATTGAGAGCAAAAAGATATCCGCAATCCAGTTCAGGATAATCCAACCTCTAAAATGGCTTGTGTTCAGAATTGTGTGCGTGAGATGGATTACTCTTAACTCTAAAAAGTACATAAAGTACATAACCATTGGGGAGGAAAAATGAATCAACATGGGGTAAACACTCGGAAAAAAAATCCAAGTTAAACTGAGGATAGCAATAATGCTACATTACGCACTGGGCCTACTTACACATCATCCATGTATAAATCAGTGCAGGAATAAAATTCTGATTAGAAAGCAGCATGTTTTACAGCATATCTTTTAAATATTGCATGCTGAAAAGAAGCCGGTCTCAAATGTCCTTTGGAAATCTCAGCACAATACAAAGTTGTTTACCCTGATCTAGATTTGCTTAAAAGAGTCAACATATTGCTGTGCTCTTACTTAAAGCTCCCTCGGGGCATTATTACAAACACGAACATGGCGGACCTTTGAAAGAGCATTAACTTTATTAAGCTAAGGCATCAAAGAGTTGGCCTCGGCCTCGGGTTGTTTCTACTTTAGATTTCTGCTTTTGATATGAAGGCATGTCTACGCAGAGAAGAAATGAATAAGCACGGCACTGATTGCATGGGGAGGGGTCATGACACGCTTTTGATATCAATGGGGCTGATAAGCGTAATTTAGACTGTTTACATCACAAAGTCATCTATCTTATTGAACCACGCTTGAGTAAGAATGTAGTGACTCGTGAATGGCAGACAGGCAGAGGGAGAGACAGGCAGGCAGGCAGACACGCAAACTGCATTTGAACAGAACGTCTTTGAGCTGCATGGCTTCAAAATGACGCTGTGTGCTCTGCCACTGTTGACATTTCCCCACAGCTTTAGCGTGAACGTTGCAGGCATAAATAATGCAACATCATATTTTTCCAATCGGTTAACTGTTAATCCAGATGAACGTGATCGCTGTACTGAGAAGCATAACTAATTCAATTTGATGCTGATAACTCGCTTTTTTCATTTATTATTATTATTTTTTTAATGACTTGCAAAGTAGCTGCAGCGACTTTGGTTCCGGGTTACATCGAAGAACATGATCATAACCTAGTGATTAATATTCGTGATTAGAAATAAATAATAATTCCCCAATTGAATATGTTTGAGTTTTCATTGAGCATGATATGGGCACTAATTGACATACTAGGCCACTGGAATGCCAGACCGACTTGACATGCTTATTAGTACCACCTCATCGTGATGGTTTTTTTTTTCTCAACATCCAGACCAGTTACCAAATATAGTTCCTTGCTTGTATCGAATTCCATGGCTTTGACATGAACACATCAGACGAGAGCAGGAAGAGAATAAAACTCTTCTGATTGGCTGGTGAACATGTTTGACATATGTATAAATCATCTTTTGTTCTCTAGATACATATGCTTGGGAGTAGTTTATCCTGTAAAGGTCTTCTTTTTTTTTTTTTTTTTTTGACGGACTGCAGGGCTAATAAGCTACACGCTATATAGAATTGTGTGCAACCTTTTATGGCGGTTTGTGGCTTCTCCCCCCATTTAGCCGTCTCTGTGCCCATTTATTACTCAGGTACCTCCTGCTGTGTTGGATAATTACAATCAATTAGCCAGAGAATTGAGAGTGGATTCTAATGACGATTTCCCCCGTTGCTCTGTGTCTTCCCGCTGTAACACTGTTCTCCAACTGTGTTCATGCTGTGAGTCCATCAAATGCACACAAGCTTGACCTTCGTGGAAAGGCGTGATGGGTCTGTCTCACCTGGACTGGCCTAGATCGTAGTATTGGAAAAGAGTCAGCCCAGAACAGCAGTGGACAGCAGAAGGGATGTCACGACAGCCCATCTGCCTCTCCAGACCGCTCTCATTGCAGTCCTCAGCGGGACAGAAATTTAGGGAGGACAGAAGTGCCACAAGCTCTGAAGATGGTGCTTTTCCATGTACCTGGAATCCAAGGGACTGTGAGGTCACATTCAAGAGTGTGACCCACTATGAAAAGAAACTGTGCAAAGAGAAGTGTGTGTGTGTGTGTGTGTGTGTGTGTGTGTGTGTGTGTGTGTGTGTGTGTGTGTCTCCACACTGATCTCAAGACCTATGTGAAATATTCTGGCTTTATGAAGATATTTATATTCAATATTGATTGACATTATCAGAGGTATTTACTTAACCATATGTTTCACATTGTGGCTTTAGTTTTTAGTTTGCAGCGAGTGATAGGCAGAATAGTGAAATAGTGTTTTGCACATCCACCTCCAAGTTCTGAGAAGCTCAGGTCTTCCTGTGTGGCGTTTGCATCTTCTCTGTGTGCTCATGCGTTTTCTCTATGTACTCTGGTAATGCGAGCTGGGTTCAGCTCCAGCTCACCCATGAGAATAATCAGTAGATCATTTGAAATGGTGTATAACTGCACTGCATCAAAAGAAAATTGCTTTATAGTATTATTTGGTTACCTCAATTAGTTATCTGAGAGAGTCAAACTTATTAGTTGTTGTTCAAACGTGCAGTTTGGTGATTCGGAGTCGCCCAAAAAAGGAGTGCCATAGTGCGCTCGAGGCGCTCCAACTGGGGAAACGGTGCGCACAGAGCATCAGGCAGGACAGGTAGAAACAGCTCAAACACGAGCCGCTGATTAGTTGATAACACAGGCTACACTTGGAAATTCACGGCAGGGGAACACGAACTTAGAGAGTGATGTTCGGACGAATTTCCAAATTCACCTAAAAAAAAGCTATTTTAGTGAACCTGCTACGATCGCAACTTAGCGCTGGCTGTCTGCTGGGAAAAAATTAATGGGAAGATTGTCGAACAGCTTGGAGAAATTCATCACATCATTTCTGTCGGACCAATAATAGGTCTGAGACACACGGCTTCCTCTTTGATGGGTTCACATTTAAATTCATCATTTTGTTCCAACGAGCTGATGTCTGTGGTCTTTGTCAATTATTGGTAAAACGGCAGACTTGAGGGCCCTTAGATGAGAACAAAGGCACAGACAGCCAGTAAATGACTTGAGTCTTTAAATCTGCATTTATGTGGAAAACTGTGTAGGAAGTACAATCACCAACTAATTCCATTTAATTTCTATTTCAGATGTAAAACAAGAGGTTAACATAATATCACTTAACCATCTTCACGGTTCAGTGGTGCTAAGTGACAAGGCTAATGAAAGCCAGTCTGCCTCTCTGATACTACCTGGCTGGTCATTTTTTTTTCTTAGACAAGGCACTCTTAAAAATCCAATTTCCTGTGCGCTTGGTTTCCTTTCTATGTCGAGTCACTTGTCATGTCTTTTGTCAAAGAGATTATTATTCCGTTTTCTTGCTTCTCTCTGAATCCATCTTCTACAACAGGTACAATCCTGCTCGAGCTGTCCTTATGTGTCAGTGGAAAGTGTTAAGCGGTAGAAAAGCATTTTGGAGTTTTGAAATGAGTTCCAGCTCTGGGGTTTAGACCATTTTCAATCCAATCCAAGATTTTGGGAATCAAGCAAATAGCAAAGGTCCACTTCCCAGAAAAATACATCTCACTCTTTCATTGTTTTCATGTTCTTCTTTGTCTTTCCCCTAGCATGAATGCACACTCTATTTCAGCCATGTGTGATGAAAAACAATGAGCAGGGTTCCTTTTCAAACTTATCTCACCTATCTCTTTTCATTTGTTTTTGTCTAAAAAAAACTAAAACAAAAAAAACTTGAGGCGACATTATTCTGCGAGGCTCCCGCAAAGTGAGGAAAAGGTGGAGTTTCAGTTGGTGTGTGCAAGAAGGTTCATAGATTTGCTCTTCAGCAATTTTCAACACACTTTAAATTGGTTAACACATTGAAAAAGAAAGAATAGTACGGAGTACTTCTCATTTTTATCAATTTCAGTGAAAATAGGAAAATGACCATATTTGGAGCATGTCCATCTTCTGAATATACACAACTGTGACTTCCCCATTCTAGAACCAAATGAGCACCAAAGCATGCGAATAACACAACAGACAGATGTTGCATTTCCTCATGCCAGCGTTAGCATGCAACCAAGTTGCAACATTTGTGTTAAGGAAACTAGTGTTGAATGTTAAGAAAACTAGTGTGATTCAGGACCAAATGGGGGATGGAAAATGGATTGATGATGATGTAAATTCATTTGTCGAGTCTTATTTTGAATAGAGTAATATTCGTGTATGACCACCTGTGAATGACCTATCATGTGCCTTTCTATGATCTATAACTGCAGTATATTGAAGGGAAATGAGAAGTAGTTGAATGCATCAATACAACAACACCGGTGAGTTATTCACACTGCTTTGACTGTGTTAACTTTGCTTGGCAAAAATTCTAAACCTCAAGTACTCCCCCATGATGTTTGGAGATTGACGCATGACTAAAAAGACCCAAAATCGTGTGTGTGTGCGTGTGTATCACTTTTAACATCGTCAATAGCTGCCATGTTGACTTTTTGGTACTCACTGTGCCACAAGCAACACAAGTTCACAATATGAAAAATATATTTCCACTCGTGTTCACGTCAGAACGTAGACAGATTCTCCAAGATGACCTTTTCCGACCTAGTTTTTGTGGGAAGCTACAGTTTTAAAGTCAAACTCTTCATGCAAGATAAGCACTCGTGCTTTTTAATCCCCTCTCTGCTGACTGGGACATCTTGTTAAATAACTGCTGTTCACCTCCTTTCTTTGTAAAGGGGATTTCCTTATATGAGTGCATATCCCCAAGACCTCAGATCCACCCGTATTGTATAGGTCCATTGTGTCAGAGCTTTAAGCTTAAACTCAAAATAGCCTTCAAAGTCCAAGGCAGCATATTCGCAATTGCAGCATGGACCAATCTGTATCCTTATTTGGAAGCCCCCCCGCCACCATGCCGTATGTCCTTTTTCCATGTCATGTTTACGACATTTTGGTTTATTCTCAAAGCTAATTAACCTGTACCTCTTGGACTTTAAATTGAAAATCAGTGTTTCCAAGACAACAAGTAATGAAAGTACCATGCTGCGGATTCGTCATTTCAAGCAATTTATTTTCGGACGGATTTAAAAAAAAAAAAAAAAATCTATTACAAAAATGTAGAAAGCACACTCTGACATAGGCAAGACAGGGTGGATGCTACGTGGGTGGATTCCTGTAATGAACCTCATTAGCCTTACCTTGCTCTTCTCACCTGTTTTCAAAGGAAGTGAGAATGAGCCCTGTTAAGATGCATGGGCCAAAGTTTCGACTGCAATACACATGAGGTGGTACGTCTAAACCAGTGGTTCTTAACCAGGGTTTGATCAAACCCTAGGGGTTCGGTGAATCGGTCTCAGGGGTTCGACGGAGCCTTTGCCATGGAGGTTAAGACACACCCGACTCAAGATGTCAATTAGTTATGACACGCCCGCTTGGACATCGCGGGTTGCAGATGATCACGTTACATTGCTTGTCCAATCAGTGCTAAATTTCACTCAGTAGTCACCGTGTGACTGTCGTGATCGTACGTCATAAAATTAACACACAAAAAAATAACCCTATACTTATGCCATGTAATTTTACATACTTTTTTCTGTTTTTAATAAATGTGTTTTTTTAATGTCTTGAATTTGTAAAAAAAAAAAAAAAAATCTTATTTTTATTTTTCACCAATGAAGGGTTCGGTGAACATGCATATGAACTGGTTGGGTTCGGTACCTCCAACAAGCTGTATTTTCCAATGTTTGGTCAAGATCACACGTGTTTTGGCGTATGACCGCTTAGGTGCTGCTGACTTTTAGGTGACACTTTGGTGTTATCCCTCGGGCAAGAAATCTCCAGTGATATTCAGTATCAATGTGTCGCACTCACGTTGAAGATGCTGACAGCTTGCACGCATTACTTCATACAATGTGTTTGAGAAGCCCTTTTCCGCTCCAAATACTCCCAGGAAATATCCCCTTTCCTGCACAGTCTAATGATAGTTTGTATCTCGTACCAGAGCTTTGAATGATGCCTTTTATTTAAATGATTTTTTTTTAATGGTGATACAGATGTGTCCGTTCTCCTGACTGCCATGCCAGTGGTGTGGTTCAGTTCACTCACTGATGGTGTGAATGTGAAAGGTTGGTTGTCTCCACGTACGATGTAATCTCCTGGCGGTGGGTGTAAGAATGTTATACTGAGAAACTTTTATTTGGGGGAACGTGCGAATTCTCTGAATTTTGATATTTGCCGATTAAGAATGATTAAGACATTTTGAATTTACTGTAGAGTTAAAATCCTGCATATTTTTACTTTTTTTAACATCTCATTCACTTGGGCAGGGGGAATGGACATTTTGTCATGTGGAAAATGAAACTGCACCTCGAGAGGATTTTTGGAATCTTTGTTATTCGGAATGATTTGAATTGGTAAAACTGAAAGCAGTTGGATGCTGAAAAACTATTGAGCATTCATACAATTCATGAAACCAACAAAAAAAACTGTTCAACATTGTAATTCTGTTTTTCAATGAAGAATTAAATAATCATCCCTTACAGCATTTATTTGTCATGACCTCCCATATGGATTACCGGCCAAAACATTGCACAGAATCTTCCTACTTTGTCCATGCGGACTATGAGAATGAATTCTAAGTGTGTGGATATTTAATACCATTCTGAAAATAAATGAGATGCTTTCAGTAGAGCCCACAGCACATCTTTTTTTTCTTCTTCTTCTTCTTCCTGGAAATGTAATGAGAATGTGTGATGAATGGTAATTAACATTTAAAAGAGGCGCGCACCTCAATGGTAATGGCTATGATGCCTCGCCTCTGTGTGACTTGGCACATTGCAAATATTTAACAAGGTCCTCAATGGATGAATGCAAAGTGGCTGATAGAATTTCATATTGGGAGGGGAGCGGGAGCTGCATCTGAATTTGCTCGTCGGTTATGTCTTAATAATGAAGGCAGCTATGCGGCCGCACTAACAAGCAAAGACAGAAATGTTTAAGCATCGTGTGTACAATACATAACAGAACATTTCTTCACCGCCCCCCCCCAAAAAAACACGTAGGTATTCAGAAGAAAAAAAAAAACGAGAACCAAAAGACACATGAGTACACCTGGTATTTTGTCTTGTGTGCATTTCCAAAAGACATTAGCGATGAAGGCCTAACGCTCGGTTACTTTTCTCTGAGATTTTTTTGGGGCTTTGTCAAAGCAGGAGGCCCTACTTTGTAAATCTGGACCACTCGCATCTGTCTACTTTGACAGAAGCATTTCCAGGCGAGCTCGTTCCCACGTCAGCCGCGGCTCTTTGATGTCAACAGGGAGGATTACTTCAGCAAAACGCAAAGTTCTTGGAAGAGGGCGAAAAAAAAGAGTTGCGGCCCGTTGTCCTTCAGTGCTTCTTTGTCAAGGACATTTGCTCTTCCCGACTACCCAATCAATCAGGAGCTCTACCGGATGAGGGGGCCTCCTTGTCCCTGTCACAACACGAGATTGGACTGGCTGCATTGCTAACACACTGTCAAGCTCCACCTGACAAAAAGGACTCAAAAAAAAAAAGGAGCTATGCCCGCGAAAAAAGTACTTTCTTGACAGCGGCTTACCCATCCAGACACATCCTGTAAATTCAGAATGAAGTCAGAGATGGGCTTCTAACTACATTATACATGTTGGAGGATAAATGTGGAAAACGTGCAAAGGCAGAGCACGATGTAGTACTGAATTGTTCAGGTCGCCTTAAACTGTTTTTAGTCTTCCAGTTTTCCTGATTTTGGGGGCGCGACTGAAACAGCGCCGAGTGATGAGAAGAACTTTTATGCCTTTGTTCGCATTAGCAGTTAAGCGACACAATTGGAAGATAATGTTAGCTCACTAGCTACACCTACACCCGGAAAATACTTCTTCCCATCAGATAGTCCACCGGTGTCTCCGCTTTTGAGCGCCTCATTGTTGGCTGTGAGTTCACTCATGTCACCGGGAGAAAGATGGTCAACCGATCGAGAAAACAAGCTTAATGTGACAGTCAGCATGTGCTTCACGCTGGCATGGCTACTTTAGAGCGCCTCATTGTCATGGTAATATATTCCAGGCACCAGAGGCTTTAAGCAAATATATTTTCACATCCTAAACATGGAAGTACGTATAGACCTAAAACAGACGCTGGATGAAGTAGCATTCATTTTTTTCCAGGTCGCAGTTGTGGCATTTGAATGGCAAAAGCGATAACGTTAGCTCACCTCGATAGACGGGCGCCGGCCACAAAAATAGAGCCCTGTGTCTTTCGCATTTGATTTGATTGGCACTATAACAATACGTGAACAACTCCACTCGACTTCATTTATAGAGCACTTGAAAAAAATACAACCACCGCTGAAATGAAAGAGCTAAACATACAGGAAATACAAATGTCACAAAGACAAGATGTTCCCTCAACTGAAAAATACAAATACATAATTTTTCAAATGTAAAACAAGTTGGTGACAGAGAGACAATCGCCCAGTGCCTCAAGTTGAGCGATTGAGTGAAATCTTTTTGTTTTGCTTTTTTTTTTTCATAACAAAGAAATAAGACTTTGTCCCTTGCTTTGCCCCAAATCCCCCCCTGACCCCTCAACTGAAAGATACATGTAAAAAAAACGCAGCAAACTGTTTTGGAGGAAGCAACTTGCTTGCTTGTATTGTTTGCTCACTACAATTGTTGCCCATGAATGTCAATAATTTCTATTTTAAAGAATAAAATGACTTTTTCAGACCCCAAAAAGATGTTTATTTGAGATTTTTTTTTCCCCACCGGGGGCCGGCAAACATGAATGACTTTGTCAGTGCTATAACATCACATCTTGAAATAAAAATGCTCTCTCTCTCCTTTTTTGTTGTTGCAGTTTTAAAATGCTAACATTAGGTAATACAGCATTGAAGGGGTCCGAGCTGCTCCATCAATACAACTCAAGAGGGTGATGCAGGTTTGCCTGAGCAATGGATGGCACTGACACTATTCCCCTAATTACAAGCCATCTCGGAGAATCTGAAGCTTTTCAAAGTTGTTCCAATGAAATGATTCCAAATGATGCCTTTCTATTGGGATTTGGTCAGCTATTATGCTCATTTTGCAAAGGTTGTCAAGGGGGTCGGGGGTGGGACCTTTTTCTGAAGCTCCTAAGGGTAATGGATGATTGCATGGCAGCTATTGACGATGTTACAAATGGCATTTTCAATTAGGCACATATTATTTTAAATCATCCCAAATGCACGGCATAACAAAGCGACGGTGGATGTGAATGTCTGCATCTTACAGATTTGAATGACCTCTGGCTGTAATGTGATGGAGGGCAGCCCTTTGGGAAACGATGTGTTTTCCCAAAAAGTGGACGCGCCGCGCGGAAGAAGAAGGAACAGTAACAAAGTGAGAGTGGGTGCTTTTAGTGCTATTTCTGTCCTTGGTGGATCCAGGTGAGTGATGTGAAGCTGGTGCTTGTCTGCTCGACTTAGCCTCAGGCCCCATTTTCTACTTTTCGGGCGTTTTTTTTTCTTTTTTGAATTGTGAAATGGGTCCTTCTGTCAGAAGCAAAAGATGATTATCCTTTAGAAATTATAAAGAATCATTTTCGTCCAAAATCACCAGCGTTTGGAAAATGTCGTTAAAAAAATACAAAATGCGCTCTGGTGTATGGTAAGTGCTTCGAGACAGAGATAATCTGAAGTTTCATGTCGTGGGTACTCATTTTTCCCCGAATGCTGATTGCATTTGCTCAATTGGCGTGTGAGTCATAAGCTCACGTTAAAGGAAAGATGTCACAAAAGAGCACCATGTTTTTAAAAGCAAAGCTGAAATGAGAGAAAAGTTTCTATTTTTGTCCGGCAGGTCATGTTATCCAAGAACATGACTGGTTTCCGGATAACCATTAGGCCTCTTGCATATCTGAAAATCCTCTTTCAGTCGGGGAGAGATGTAGGAAGGTGCATGTCCCCGTGGATGCCGACATCTCCGCTACGATGACCAAGACAGAAAAGATCAGGCATAAAAATGAGCCGGCTACAGGAACAATATCCCCCCACGGGTTGTAATAAAATGGCTTGGATCATCGGCGTGATATATTTAGCTTTGACAATGTGTAAAGACGCTTCCCGCGCAATCCCGTCTCCATCTGTCAGCGTGCGGGCGGACATTTGTTTTACGTTTGTTCACCGCTCCGTGTGGGTGATTGTTGAGTTTGCAGAGGTGTCATTGAATAAAACAGACAAACATTTCAGCGGGGGAGCCGCCCTGACTGTAAAGCAGCCTGTGAAACCACTTGTATCGATTTTCTTGTCGCTGGCATACAAACAGGATAGCGGGGTGAAGTACCATCTTTATCTGGACTTTTCATCACTTGTGTGACTGATAGGAGCTAATGGGTTTGTCCTCGGCATGCATGGCCCCCGCTGGGCAATACGCCGCCTTGTGCCCGCACCCTGACAACCGGGCTTTCTATCCAGTTACAGTATTTGACAAATGAATTGATGCTATCTTGCTCAACAATACGTCGGCTTGAATGAAGGCAATTCACGGGGACATTGTGGTATTTATAAATGTCAACTATAGCAGAAGCTATGGCCGACCACAGCGGGGACTTTGTAATTAAAGGTCAGCATTTGTGCTCAAATTGTGGTTTTCTTTCAAATTATTCCATTTTTCTTTGGAGGTCACCTAGGAGACCAACCAAAACAACTGAGTATACCCGGGCTAGAACTTCCTTATCACAGCAAGAGTGTGCGCATGGGTGTGCAAGAAAGGCTAATTTTAGGGTTTGCAATTCTGCTGAAGATCTCACCAAGAAAATAAATTCTAGGCTTGGGCTCTTGCTTAAAAGCACCAACAGAGTAGATGAAGAGAAAGCATCCTTCACGACAGACGAGACTCGTGTTCACACTCCGCTAACATGGCAACGAGAGAGAGAGGTTGCCTCAAGTAGTCAACAGAGACAACCGTGCTAACTTGGCAGCGATACGCTGTTCAGAAAATGATCAGTTGGGAGGAGCAGCGGTATCACATACATCCGCTCTCTTTGGGCGTGTGCCTTGTTGTACAGCCACGAAGCACGTGGGGCAGTACGGTGAGCCGAGAAATTTGCTAATTTGTCTCACAGGCGAGATGGTTCAAAGCTGGGCTTTGGGATTCCTGTGTGGAGTTTTTGCATGGGATTTTTCCAGATGTCCTAAAAATGACCAAATAGCATTTTTCTTTTGCCCCCGCTTCATAAAGTTAGACGTTACCATGAAACGTGACAGACGGTGATAGTCCTTATCTGAGTTGTATGTTGATTTTACGTAAAAAAGAAACAAAAAATATTGAGTCTGAATTTTTTACTCTCTGGGTTTTAACTCAGTCTTTGTTACCCCAATGTAAACATATCCAAGTCAAGTCTTGGGGGCTAGATTGTGGTTCGCCACATCATTTGAAGGTGGCCGCAAAAGCAAATCATCAGAAACGGGCATTCAGTCAGTCACTGTCCTAAAAGGTCATTTGTTTATTTTCCGATACAATTTCATGTTGAATCACTGCAATGTGCTGAGTGTAAACTGCTATTAGCACAAATGCTAATTGGCTATATATTTCGTTTATTTGCTGCTGAGAAGTGAATCCTCTTACTTTCATTCTTGAGGTGTTTCAGTATCATAAAACAACATGTAAAGTACATTTTGAGAATTTCACAATTTTTAAGATCAGATTTAGAGTTTAAAAATGACTCTCATGATCTTTTTTGTCAACTTTGTTTTGATTACATTTAGTTTGGTTTTCATGCCCTGTCACGTTTCCCCCGTCTCTTTTGTTTTTTTTCCTGCCATGTCGACGGTGTCTTGTCCAAATGTCCGTCATTGTCTGGTCAGATTTTCTTTAGTTGTCTGTTTTCTTCCGGTCTTTGCTGGGTCATTGTTGATGCTGATGTCATGTGTTGATTTTAGTCACGTTAAGCAAGTCATGTTGTCTTTCCTGTAATTTTGAGTTTATTCCCTGGTGTTTTTTATTTCTTTGAACCTTGCTTTTTTTTAATTTTTACTTAATTTATTATTTTGAGAGTTCCATGTTAATATTTCTTTTTTTTTGGTTTGTTTTTATTGTTTATCTTCTGCTTCTTCTCTGCATTTGGGTCCTACTTCTATCATCATCATGACCAGGAAAGTTAAAACAAGCAAATTCGGTGGAGGTCCCATAAACACCCATTTCTTTTCAAAACCACCTAACCTCACTTGGGTCGTGGGTGAGCTCCACACTATCCCAGCTGACTTGGGGAAGAGGCAGCGTACACCCTAAACTGAGCGTCAGCCAGTCGCGTTCTTTATAAATAATCCAACACAATGTAATGACATCATTTAACATTTGCATTCAATTTGAGTTTCCATCCCAACATACCAAATGTCTGAATGCTAACATCAATTGACTGATGCAACGTCATGATAGGGCGGTGAAGTGCAGGATTGTTATGCTCCCGGACTAAACGCAACCTGAGTGTACCATTTGTTTCATGATCTTAAATTATTAATTAAAAAAAAAAGCAAAGCATGTCTTGTCTCTTTACTTGCATTTATCGATTGCTACTAACTTCTGAGTTTCTATCTAGTGAGATCGTGCGCCACTGTTCAACGGACCACCGCAAAGTCATGCGAGTCCCACGTGGTTAATTTGCAGGTTTGTGATGCCCACAGAATAAACACAGCCTCGGTTTGGTGTTGGCTACATGATTTTAAATGTTAGCAAAACAAAGGAGAAAGGAGCTTTATCATCTATTACAAAGCAAGGCGATGTTCGAGACACCTTTCAAACATCACATCTGGTGTTCCGCTGCTTTCCGCGGTGTAGCTTGCCTTAGGGCAGGGCAACTGTCCTTGTTTGTATGTTTTGTTTTGAAAAAAGGCATCTAGGGAGGTGTCGGAGGAGGGCAGCAAAGTAAAACAGCCCCTGCAAAGCGAGCCTTGAAATTATGGAACTTGCATGACAATGATGGGTTTGTTATTATTTGGAGCCAAAAGACTGTGATTAATCATAATATTCATGAGGTTCGAGAGAGAGAGAGAGAGAGAGAGCGACGGAGTGACCTTGACTTCTCTCAGTGTGCATATGCAAGCCCTGGAGTCAAGGAATATCAAAGGGGACAGAGTCCTGGAGATGTGGGACCAAGACATCACCCACATCCGTGACAGACCTCTGGGCCAAAGCAACACTTGCAAAGCCTCTAACGGAATCGCGGGGAAATATATGAAGACTTTTAAGTTCAGTGAGTGCAGAGAATGAACAGCGAATCTGCAAATATTAAATGCCTGCAACAGCCCTATTTTTTTCTGTCCCTGGTCCGTAAACAGTCAATTTACTGATCTTCCAATTATATAGGTCGGATGTGTTCAAATCAAATCAAATCTGCTTTTTTTTTGGGGGGGGGGGGGTAGTTCAGTACAAATATACCAATATCTTAAGATTAGCATGCATAAAAGTACTGCAGGGAATGAGTCCAGTTTCCTTTTTGTGTGTGCAAGTCTTGCTTGAAATCAATGTGAGCAATCAATATTTCAGGGAACTGCTAATTTATGTAATCAGGAAGTGTGCCTACCTACCGTGCTTGGTTACAAAGAAGCAGATAAAATCCTGTCAAGTTTTGGGGGTTTTGTGTTCATTTTAGACAAGAGTTTGAAAGTGTTATCTGCAATGATTTATTGCATGTTACTATACATGATAAATTACCACGTTGTACATTTGCACAATCAATGACTGAAGGGCTACAATGGCAAATCTTAATACAAAGAGGTCTGTTTTGATCTCGATTCTGAATTGGTGAAATTATTGGAATGCAATTTCCCATACATGTTGCACACATCCATTTTATTACGTTACCATCGTGTCAATGTGACACAGAGCACTTTGCGGAAACCTGAAAATACTGTACGTTCAATGAATTCATATTTCTGTCTTAGTAGCGAAAGAACAATTCGACTTTTGTCACAATAACACATTTTGGGAAGGGTTATTTATTTCGGCTGTCTCATTTGTTCTGTACTGACTCTCATGTCTGTCAATTTATAGCACTCCAAGGGAGGCACCTGATGACCAGATAGACCAGCTCAGCCTTTCTGGACGTTCACGTTCTGCAGTGCCAGCATTCGCTGTCAGGGACATTTAAGAGGGAGTTTGCATTATTTATGAGGTTACCTTTTGAAATCCGTTCTGTAATTATGCTCCAAATCGAGAATTAATGGCGCGTAGCCGAAAACACGTTGCAACATGTGTTTCACGGCGTACAAAAGTGGCCTGTATTTCCCGAGTGATCATATTAACCTCCCCCGCGCTCCAACTCTCGTTAGAGATAAACAAGTTTTAAACAATTGTGAAGGTTTAAAGTGCCGCGGTTCCCTTGGTTACGTTGTCAACCAAGCACACGACACGCGGACCCTGCCTTAACCGCCACCCTTCCCACCATCTCTCAACCTAACCTAAAAATGGCTGATTACGTTAGGAGGCTTGGATAGATCAATTCCAGGCAGCCTTAGGTAAACTAAAAGAAAGGCAAGAGCGAAATTGCCATTGTTTGTTTGTGAACACAATATTACTCACAGTCAGACGATTTCTCCGGGGAAAATGCTGTACATGGCTTGACATTTGAGTTTTTGATCAAATGTAGTCATTATATTATGCCGTTTGTTTTTTTTTTCATGTATGCGGTGCAAGATGAGTTTCAATAGTATTTTGTGATGAACAACAAACTGCGATTATAAGCGTCCTTTAAATTAAGCTCTTTCTGGTCCTCAAATATAGAGCATTATCATTTTTTTTTGTCTGATCACGGAATCCCCCTTTCCCCTATCTTTTAACGTCTTCATTCTTTAGCTGCCAGTGGAGCCGTTTAAAGGCATCATTTAGCACTTAAGTGGCTGTGACAATGCTGCAGTGTATCACTGCCAAGTGAGCGACGCGAGCTTAGTCTGCCACATTCAGCTCAGTTGACACAAAAACAGCACGAGTGAATAGACAGCGTTTCAAAATGAGCCATATGCTTTCTTTGTCTTGAAACAAAATCACATCTCAAGGAACACGGGTAAGAGTGCTTTTGGGTTTTTTCTTTTCTACCGGTGACATCGAGTTTAATTACCAGAAACAATGGCGTCACCAATAAACTGGTCCTTCATCTAAGTGAAAAGGATGTTTTTTAACACAGAACCATGTATAATAAGACCATTCAATCCCCAAAGCTTATAAACACGTATAAAGCAAAACTGTCTACATGACCTCACTGAGAGGGACAAAAAACAAAAAAAACAAAAAAACCCAAAACAAAACAATAATATATTTATATATGTATATATATATATATATATATATATATATATATATATATATATATATATATATATATATATATATACACTGTATATTGAATTGACCACCTAAACTGCACAGACCCAAACGTTTGAATAAAATCACTTTTTTTGTGCTGTCCTGACAACAAACGGAAATAGAGGAAAATTCACTCCATCAGTAAGATACCTTTCCATATAACACAGGTTCGGTGAATCAGTCTCAGGGGTTCGACAGAGCCTCTGCCATGGAGGTTAAGACACACACCCAACTCAAGATTAATTATTTATGATATGCTTGGCCGTCACTAGCTGGTTCATTTTATGCACAATTAAAAAAAATTATACTTCATACTTTGTGTTTACTTTTTTTCCCGTTTTTAATAAGTGTTTTTTTAAATGTCTTGAATTTGTAAAAAAAAAAAAACATTTTTGGGGTGAAATTTTCACGAATGAAGGGTTCGTTGAAGGTGCATATGAACAGGTTGAGTTCGGTAACTCTAACAAGGTTAAGAAGCACTGGTCTAAAGGTGCAACCTGTTCATGTGATTTCCTCTGTTCATAAGATAACATGCTGTATTTGATATATTGTGATTGTGTTAATATTACCTAAGACATTAAAAATGAACTTTCAATGTATTTTAGTTCAAGTGAGAAATGGAAAAAGGATTTTCAACCAAGAGCCAAAAAGCCCAAATTGCCCCTTGAGTGCATCTAATATGTTCCATTGTGGTCCTTGAATTTATGATGGTCTTATTCTGCTCACACAATCCACATGCAATTCAAATGCAACTTATATGCAAATCCCGAATTAAATAAATTCATGGGAAAGACGGCACCGGGTATCATCCAGTTGTTATGATACCGTATACTGTATGTACCAGTGGTCAAAATGTGACCTCGTGCACGTACTGTTGAATACTTTGGGGAAAACAAATGCCCTTCCATTCTGTAATTAATTCTCATGGTGCTGCTTTTAAGCCACATAATTGCGCTGGAGTGCCATGCCATTAATATAGACCCCTCTCGGACAAAATAATGGGGGCTGAACAGCCGATCACACGGAGGTGAAGGCGAATCCCTTCTGAGGCTGGATGGCGTGACTGTCCTTTGAGGGGAAAGCGTAAGCAGCGAGAAATGTGAGGAAGACACAAAAATAAGAGCGAAACCTCCAGGAAAATGGAGGCGAGCGGCACAGAGAGATGGATTTAGGAGATCTAAAATAATAGTGACATTGTCTCTAGACAGCACTCATTATTTCTCCATTCAGCGCTGAGGGGACATGGGCTGAAATACAATACATTTGACAGCAGGAGCAGAGATGAGGCAGTGGCTTTCCACTGCCATACAGAATCAGCGTAATATTAAAGCTCCTGTCGCCACAAATCCCACCACGCCGGCTCCGACAACTTATTTGCAGACGACTGATATATATATTTGTTTGTTTGCTTGCTTAATGGTGAGGGGTGGGGGGCAGTGGGGTGGAGATCAATTTTATTTGATGCAACAGTCCAGATCATATAATGAGCTACAAACATTAATCCGACCAATCAATGACTAAGGATTTTCAGATTGAGCTTGCCTTTCTCTGCATCTCGCCTTGAGAACAGCTGACACATGGTGAAATGTAGAAAAATGGTATGAAAGAAGCAGCAGAAAAAGAAAAAAAAAACAGCATCGCAAACAATAAAACTTCAAACCAATAACGGTTTAATACTCCATTACCAATAAGGTGCCTTTCAGGGGTAGCAAGGTAAGCACAAGGCTGACACTCTCTCTAATTGGTTAGTTCCTTAGGTTTGGTGGTTTGCACAATAGGTCCAGAGACAGCCGATTATTCTTTTCACAGATCATATTTCTCATAAACTACTCTGTGAAGTCATGGTAACATTTTCATTCATTCATTATTGTTCAAATGAGTGTAAACAGGGTTGGGTTACAAAATTAATGCAAAATCTCAACATTATTTATTACACATCAAAATTTGGCATTTAGGTAGCGTTTTAGCGAGCATCATGGAAGTTGACACCCACGATTTGCTTTGGCGGGCCACATAAAATGACGTGATGGGCCAAATCTGACCCACGGGCCTTGAGTTTGACACCTGCGTTTAAAACTATGATATCCTTAAATCACAACGTCATGAAATCAACAGTCATCAACCAAAAGTATCAACTGCATGGCTACAAACACAGCCATCCAGTGGCAGCCCGCCCCTCTTAAAGCGCCAGGTCAATCCAACAGGAGTCGTTCAGCAAATTTGTTCTTCGTCGTGTCATCCATTTTCTTCGTTTTGAAATTATCCATAGCTGTCTGTCTGAGACAAGGGGGCGGAGTAGAACGTCAGCTGTGCGCTTGGCCATTAAGTGGTATTTCAGACTCGACGTGCTATGATGATAGCTCGGTTTACGACTGCAAAACATACAGGTAACTTTGGTCTTGTCAGTGGAACAGTCTGGCAACTTTTTAAAAGTAAACTTTCCATTCATGAGCTATTTAAGTATCCGTTTTCAGTGTCTCGCGCTGCCGTGGCTGGCAAAACAAACGTCGTGGACCGCGCAGCGCTTGATGTTTTGTTTCTGGTTTATTTATAGAGCAACGTAACATCCGCTGTGACGTCTCGCGTTAATCTCGCGAGAAAATTTTTGATCCCGATAAAATTAATTTAAATTAATCCCGATATAAACGCGCTAAACTGACAGCTCTAATATATATATATACTGTATATTGGAATTGACCACCTAAACTGCACAGACCCAAACGTTTGAATAAAATCACTTTTTTTGTGCTGTCCTGACAACAAACGGAAATAGAGGAAAATTCACTCCATCAGTAAGATACCTTTCCATATAACACAGGTTCGGTGAATCAGTCTCAGGGGTTCGACAGAGCCTCTGCCATGGAGGTTAAGACACACACCCAACTCAAGATTAATTATTTATGATATGCTTGGCCGTCACTAGCTGGTTCATTTTATGCACAATTAAAAAAAATTATACTTCATACTTTGTGTTTACTTTTTTTCCCGTTTTTAATAAGTGTTTTGTTAAATGTCTTGAATTTGTAAAAATAAAAAAAACATTTTTGGGGTGAAATTTTCACGAATGAAGGGTTCGTTGAAGGTGCATATGAACAGGTTGAGTTCGGTAACTCTAACAAGGTTAAGAAGCACTGGTCTAAAGGTGCAACCTGTTCATGTGATTTCCTCTGTTCATAAGATAACATGCTGTATTTGATATATTGTGATTGTGTTAATATTACCTAAGACATTAAAAATGAACTTTCAATGTATTTTAGTTCAAGTGAGAAATGGAAAAAGGATTTTCAACCAAGAGCCAAAAAGCCCAAATTGCCCCTTGAGTACATCTAATATGTTCCATTGTGGTCCTTGAATTTATGATGGTCTTATTCTGCTCACACAATCCACATGCAATTCAAATGCAACTTATATGCAAATCCCAAATTAAATAAATTCATGGAAAAGACGGCACCGGGTATCATCCAGTTGTTATGATACCGTATACTGTATGTACCAGTGGTCAAAATGTGACCTCGTGCACGTACTGTTGAATACTTTGGGGAAAACAAATACCCTTCCATTCTGTAATTAATTCTCATGGTGCTGCTTTTAAGCCACATAATTGCGCTGGAGTGCCATGCCATTAATATAGACCCCTCTCGGACAAAATCATGGGGGCTGAACAGCCGATCACACGGAGGTGAAGGCGAATCCCTTCTGAGGCTGGATGGCGTGACTGTCCTTTGAGGGGAAAGCGTAAGCAGCGAGAAATGTGAGGAAGACACAAAAATAAGAGCGAAACCTCCAGGAAAATGGAGGCGAGCGGCACAGAGAGATGGATTTAGGAGATCTAAAATAATAGTGACATTGTCTCTAGACAGCACTCATTATTTCTCCATTCAGCGCTGAGGGGACATGGGCTGAAATACAATACATTTGACAGCAGGAGCAGAGATGAGGCAGTGGCTTTCCACTGCCATACAGAATCAGCGTAATATTAAAGCTCCTGTCGCCACAAATCCCACCACGCCGGCTCCGACAACTTATTTGCAGACGACTGATATATATATTTGTTTGTTTGCTTGCTTAATGGTGAGGGGTGGGGGGCAGTGGGGTGGAGATCAATTTTATTTGATGCAACAGTCCAGATCATATAATGAGCTACAAACATTAATCCGACCAATCAATGACTAAGGATTTTCAGATTGAGCTTGCCTTTCTCTGCATCTCGCCTTGAGAACAGCTGACACATGGTGAAATGTAGAAAAATGGTATGAAAGAAGCAGCAGAAAAAGAAAAAAAAAAACAGCATCGCAAACAATAAAACTTCAAACCAATAACGGTTTAATACTCCATTACCAATAAGGTGCCTTTCAGGGGTAGCAAGGTAAGCACAAGGCTGACACTCTCTCTAATTGGTTAGTTCCTTAGGTTTGGTGGTTTGCACAATAGGTCCAGAGACAGCCGATTATTCTTTGCACAGATCATATTTCTCATAAACTACTCTGTGAAGTCATGGTAACATTTTCATTCATTCATTATTGTTCAAATGAGTGTAAACAGGGTTGGGTTACAAAATTAATGCAAAATCTCAACATTATTTATTACACATCAAAATTTGGCATTTAGGTAGCGTTTTAGCGAGCATCATGGAAGTTGACACCCACGATTTGCTTTGGCGGGCCACATAAAATGACGTGATGGGCCAAATCTGACCCACGGGCCTTGAGTTTGACACCTGCGTTTTAAACTATGATATCCTTAAATCACAACGTCATGAAATCAACAGTCATCAACCAAAAGTATCAACTGCATGGCTACAAACACAGCCATCCATGCACATCCATGACGTGCATATTTTGTAATCAAGAGTGCGTTTTCCTTATTTAACAAATGTTCTCAAAGCAGCTTTAATCAGACGCTGGTTCGAGATTTGGATTGATAAATAGCATCCAGAGTATTAAAATGTTCAAAGTAATTCATTGTCTGTTCAAAGACTTTTTCTAATCTATTAATCAGCGAGTGATTTTCCCTTAGGAGTCATGCTATCAAGGAAACATAAAAAGGATAAGGGAGGGTGGCATTCTGTGAGGACGTGAATGTATAAGTAAAACAAATCTGTCGGCTTGAAATGAGGGCTTGTATTTAATCAACTAAATGACTGTGAGAGTTGCCCTTTAAAATCCCAGCTGTCCCCGAGCAAGTGGTTGCCTGTTAATATTTGATACATACATGTGTAGTGCCACCAATCAGTCTGTCATCCAAATTAGTTTGAATTAATTCAATCGGCGGTCGAAAAGCCGCCCGATTAACGAGAAGTGCTGACATCGGAAAAAAAACGGGGTACAGTTTAAACCATGCATGATTTTCTCCTGAAATGCAAATGAAAGTGGAAATTCATTATGTGTGTTTTGTTTTTGTTTTTGTGTTGTTTTTTTCTAACTGTAATTTTGCACGGACATTATAGATGCTCATGAAACTTTTTCACCCTGCCTCTGCCATGGAAAGCATCTCGTCAGGCCGAATGTTAAGCGGCTATTTCAAGCTGGCGTCAAGGTGGCAGCGCATCATAAATATGTATGTACCTGAGGAAAGCAATAAGACATCATCATCACAGAGATCACCGTGCTGTCAGTCCCCTCGGCTAGGCCCATTAATAAACACTGACAATCGCACCCCTTGACCTACCCCTGCCACCCTAAAGGGGCGACAGAGCAAAGCATGTGCTATTCCCCCGTGCTCCTAAACACACCGTTTAGAGGGGGTTCAGCTTGCAAAGCGTTTACATTTTAATGAAAGGGCCGAAGACCTGAAATGTATTCTTATATAACGCTCTAAAATATTTACTGATGCATGCCATAGAGAGGAATCAAGCAGCCCGAAATAATGCTTTTGCCATGGTGCCAGAACTGAACATCAAAGGACACCTCTTATGGACCGTTTCATTTTCAAGTCAAGTACAATTTTATTGTCAAATGTGCATGCAGCACAAATGAAATTTCTTCCCTCTCAAGACAACATACAACAAGAGGAGCCGCTGCGGGTGCCCACGCCGCCATCAAAAGAAAAGTGAACATAAAATGACAAAATATAAAATTTTGATTGTTTGTGGACATATACTTGGAGAGTTTGAGTCTCTTGAGTGTCTGGCAACCCTTCAACAATGAAATTAAACAGCCTTTTAACAGCCAAACCTTTTGTCATCTGCCCATTTTATAAAATGGCGGAAGTGGAGGTTGAGCAACCTCTGATTTTTTTTTTTTTTTGCAGACCGCCACTCAGGTGATGAAAGTTGAGTTGAACGACCTATACCTGTACTTGTGATTTTTGCAAGAGTTTGATCGGAGCAGACTCTTTTTGAGTCAATGAAGGTGCCTAATTTCTGATTGGATGAGTGAGTCAGGGGGTGGGGCCAATGGAAGAAGGCAGAGGATTGCGAGCAGGTCTGCGGGTCTGACATTGAGAGAAATGTCGGTGGACGTTTTCTTTGTCGAACAACCGTTCATTTTTGCAATAAAGTAGATATTGATCGACCGCTGCAGTACATTTTGTGCGGAAACTGACCAAGGTTATTATATTTACATCACGAACATTGGAAAAACATTTTTACTTAAAAAATAAAAAACTAACTGAAACTACATCTTAGATTTACAAAATTAACTATAACTATTGCAAAAAAAATGCTTTCAATTTGTCAATAAAAATTGTCACTAAAATGTTGACATGGAGCATTTTTATTCACTGATGTCATACGCCACTCCGCCACAGTAATTGACAAGTGCAATTCAGGAGCGTGCTGATTAAATCAAGCTTCAAGGAGTGAAAATCTGCTCTCTTTAAGGTGAGGAGGGCAGACGGGGTGTTAATGGTGGAATTTGCGAACGGTTCACTCAAGCGCCATTCATTTACAATCCGGATCTGGTGGGATAAACAGCTGCTCCGGAGAAAGTCTCAGACTTCTCCAAAACTTTTTAATAACAGCACAAGAGTTTTATGTTGTTTGTCACTTAAAATAATTTTTTAAAAAAAAGTTGCAAGAGAAGTGTGAAAAGTAGCTTAATATAACTCTAACATTGTTAAATTAGCAACACTGAATAATTTTGCTCCATCACACACCTTAGCTCTAACTCCTGTCGTCATGTAATTCTTTTAAGCGTTGCCTAATTTGACCAAAGAAATGTCAGACCTTTTAAAAGATACTGGGGAACCCATTTTAAGTCGTGTGGTGAAGTGCATGTCACGTTTAAGTGTACACTATAATTGACTGCAAGCAACAGAGAAAAATGACACATTTTGGTTGACACAGAATGTAATAATACGCTGAGACAATTAAACGTCCCATTGGGGAAAGCCGTAGCTGCACAATGGCCCGCGCCAAAAATGACTTTGACTCCCCTGATCTGCAGTATTTCTAGTCAATATTCTGATTCAGAAGAGGAAGAGTATTGGTTTTGTTGTGTCTTCGTCAAGCCTCAAGAGATTTCAATACAAAGGCAAAATGTCAAGAATTTAATACAGAAGCCCCCAAAAAATTGCCTTCTTGGAGAGACGGAGAGGCTTTTTTGCCTTCGGGTGGCAGAAGCAATGATGAGTGAACGTGAGGCGTGTCACACCAGGGCTGTTCTCCTCTACCTGTCTGAGCGGATTAACCTTTGTTTATCTGAGTCTCCACCTAGAGCTTCTACAGCCAGCCAGCCAGCCGCGCGGCTCAGAGAGCGCCAGCAGCAGCATCAGTACGCCCTCCGCAGCCGACCTCCAAACCTTTGTCCTCTGCCTGCAAATCACCACTATTATCGCCATTGAGTGGTAATACATGTTCGTAGCCCCGCGATACAGGGTCAACGAAAGAAAATGTTGGACACCTATGTTGTGATAAAAGCCTTGGACTGTTGCTATGAGCAACTATGTCAAAACTGCATGAAAATGCAACAATCTGAATCTGAGGGAGTACATCTGATGAGCAACGGTTTACCGGCGATCATCGACATTACGATTGATTAAGTGCGGTACATACATGGATGCAGTGTAAACCCACCATATCAGATTGTTTGCACCCCCGCTATACGTTTGTTTTAAAGCCACTTTTTGTTTCTCCATAAAACAGTGATGAGATGGTTTAGGGTTAGTTAGGTTAAGTCTAAAAATAACCCAACAGATTTTTTTCTGTTTTTTAATTTATTTTTTAAAATAGCCCTCTACAATATTGTACTTTATAAATACACGTAGTAATAATAGAATAGCATATATTAAACAGGGAAAAATCAAATATATTAATTAACATTTTTTTAAATGTGATGCAAAATCTGTGATTTGGTGTAATGTCATCATTTGTCGATCAATCAATAACGTCATAAATCGGATCCCCAAAATAAGGTGTTGCAGCTAATACAATATAGGTCAGTGCAGGGACGTTCTGTGATTTCTCAGCATATATATTAAAAAATCCAATATTTAAAAATACCGTAAATTCCGGACTATAAGCCGCTACTTTTTTCCCAAACTTTCAACCCTGCGGCTTATACAGTGATGCGGCTTATTTGTGTAATTTTTCTAACGGCCGCCAGGGGCGCTCGAGTAGAAAAGGTAAGATTAAGACCGGTCTTTA
This sequence comes from Hippocampus mohnikei, assembly GCA_026261675.1. Lineage (NCBI taxonomy): Eukaryota > Metazoa > Chordata > Actinopteri > Syngnathiformes > Syngnathidae > Hippocampus > Hippocampus mohnikei. Next base: position 7,483,118 of record JAKGUB010000106.1, on the reverse strand, counting down.
TGACACTGTTTAATTCCGACACTGAGGACGGTGACTTCGATGGCTTCAGTTCACAGGAGGAAGATGAAGACGGCTCACCGTGATTTTTACAAGTACCGGTATGTTCTTTTACCAGACCTGTTATACTGTGTTGCTATTCTGTTGCTAGTGTGTTGTTACCATGTTGCTACAGTTTTACTGCCGCATCACAGGCACCGTTTGGGAAGAAAGTTATATTATTATTATTGTTAAGTTATATTATTGAAACTTTGAAAATTCTCTCTGTGTACCGTGTTTCTTTGTAAATATGTTTTAATGTGGGCACATGCGGCTTATAATCAGGTGCGGCTTATAGTGCGGAAATTACGGTAATTTTGGTCGGGTTTGAAGGTGGGAAATGGGAACTCCATTTTCCATGTATAGATTGCATTAATGGGAGAATTCAGAGGGCATCAATTATATACCAATTTTGTCTATTCATGAACCTGGTCGGTCCTAATCCCTCCTCGAATAGCTGGGGCCAACTGTACGGTAAACAAAAACATAGTTTCAATAGATTGAATAGATTGGGCCATCTTCTGATTCAATCTGTAATCGGGTCTAAAATGTTCATCGTGTAACGCTTAATTTATGCCATATTTTGAGACTAACAACAAGAACTAACACAAACTAGTAACTTTGACATTGAATATGCGGGCTAAAAGATTAGCATGGAACAGAAATGACATTTCACTGGGCATGAGCATGTCTTCATTCAGCCCTCTCTGCTATTTAGCTGTGATTTATGGTTTCATAAGTGTAATTGCTGGGGGGGGAGTGGCTCCATTGCATGATTCAACCGAGTTTCCAAGGCATCGACTGCATCACCTGCTGTGCTGCTTGGATCTCGACGTCGGAGCTTACAGGCTTTGCCGCTTATCGCTACCGCGGTGAAGGAAAAACAGAGTAAGAATTAACTTGAACTGAGGGCAGGGCACACAAGAGTTATTCTTTTCTTTATGCAATTAATCAAATTTGAACCCCCGAGACGCTTGCAATTCTTTATGACAAATGGAAGTCATTAAGAAGATTACTGGATGAGCTTTAATGGAGGCGTAGGGATAAAGGAGCCAGCTACCTGTCGGGTGTTGACATTTGGGTAGAGATTTTGATTATTTAATTGAACATTTTGAAGGAAGTTTTTATCAACTGCCAGGAACTCACTTGCTCCCCTTCTTGAACAGGGGTTTTTAGTTTCCATTTGAAATGCATCAGCAAAAGTGTGAGAATACCTGGAATAGAAGGACATTCGCAATTAGACATTCAGTATTTGTTTTATGACATTAATGAAGCGAAGCCGTTGTTCAGTACCACGTGTCAGTTTTATTTTTCATTTCTTCGAAAAATCCTTTCAACTTCATTCTCTCTCTTTCTCTCTCTCTCTCTCTCACATCATAGCCACACGATGATTTATGATTTACAGCCATTAACGTTGCACTTGCCAACTGTCTGGCAGGTCACCAACATCATTTCTACTTAGCTTTTGAGAATGTGAACAATTGTAAACTCTTGTACAGCGCAATGTTTCAACAAGAAAGGAAGAACACCTATTTGGCGTGAGTTGTAGGGCTGACCTTTAAAAACCTTTAGTTGTCATTTGGTGTTCCATTAATTGAGGTTTTAATCTCTCACCCCACATGTGAGAAATAAAATCTAAAATCCAACTGTCTTGCGAATGACAAAGAGCTACTTGTGAATGAGACGCCCTTCGGTGCGGTTGAGTTCTACAATTGTAAAACGATTGCAAGAACAGGCATCTGCTGCATGGCTCAAATCCCGACAATTAAAACCTGTTTTTCAGCACCATCAAATTATACTGAGAAAGTAAACAAAATAGCCAGCAGGACTTTAATAGCTATAAAAAACAAGAACAAAAACATTCATTTGTACCCACTCCATTTCACAGAATAAATGCTTTGTTTGGGGTAAAGAAAAGGCTATGATTAGATCTACTGTAGCAATCAAATTGTATCGTCAAATTCATCCACAGACTGGCTGGGATCTAGTCTAAAACAGAGATTTTTAACATTATAATCATTTTGTTTTGTTTTTTAAATATGAGCAACCTGACATATGACATTGGACAAATAAATACGAGGTGCATTTTTATGCTTATATAGTGTGTGGTGTACTTGAGATTGAAACGGTTCAGGAATGATCCAGAACAGAATTGGACTCTCATAGCATGGGCTTAGAAGGGTTCAAACTAAAAAAAGCTTATTTATACAAAAATACACACGTCCAACAAAGTACAACAAATGACACCGGTTACCAAAAAACAAACAAACAAACAAACAAAAAACAGGAAAATGAGTCAAACCAAAACTGCTTGCAAAAGGCAAGGATAATAAAAACACAAATAGCTTATTGTGAAAAGTCAAACCGTGAAAGACACAAAACTGAGAATAAGCTTCAACGACAACAATACTGACTATAAAAAGGCACAAACTAAGAGAGAAACTGTGTGAACAAGAGAGAAGGTCTAGAAAATTCAACGCTTGAGACAGTCATAAGCAAGATGAGGACTAATGCGACAACTGGTTGCTGGCATGGCAGGCCTTTTATACACGGCTAATTGAGATGCGCAACAGGTGCGTGGCTGGAGGGAACCGCCCACCACTCCAGCTGAAACAGAGGTCAAGACAGAGAAAACCAAAAGAGAACACCAGGCACATAACAATCGTTCCACCAACCATCACGGGTCTCCTTCCCCAAATTAGAAGAGTATTAACATTAGTATTACAAGAAAAAAATAATAGAAGAAGCTAAGCTAACTGTGAGCTGAATGGGGGGAGAGTGGCCTTTCTCTTCGACCGCGTGTTCGTTAATTTCGGGCGATGAGGATGTCGGTTATCTAAATACAGGCCGAAGACGATGAACAGTACCTTCGAAGGTTTTATTTTGATTTTCTGCAGTTTACGAATTGATTCAGGCTCCTGAGAGTTTCGAATTTCGTCAGGAAGCCCAGAAAAAACCACAGTCGTGAGATTATATAGAGACAATATGATAATAAGAGGCGGGGAGTTACGCCTCCATGCAAAACAAAGAAAGGTCGATCCAATTCGATCTTGGCATGTTGGGAAAGTCCAGACCTCTCCCGCTGTGCGTAAATCTTGAGATAAGAGCCCCTCCCCGGGGGAATTTGACGGCTTTCAGGGACTCTCCCGAGGTGGGGGTCAAGGGGCACTAAAGGTGATTGTAATCACGGTAAACTGGAAATACCTTCAACAGCATTCTACATTCTTTGTTTCAAGTGTTTGAACAGAACCAACAACAGAGAGGCGCTAAAAAAAAAAATCACAGTAAGGAATAGATTCCTTACAAACTCAACACAACCTGCGGCTCCTCTATTAGTGTCCAGCAAGAGCAGGCTTCAAATCGCTTCCTACGAATTGGCGAGAGCCACATTGTGCGTTAGAATCACAGAATATGAAGCTTGGCCGAATTCAGTGTTGACCTCACTCATCAGGATTTGTCATGATAAATCAAACAGGTTTCACATTAAAAAAAAAAAGCCAGCCAAGACAGTCTTTCAATCATATCAGGGAGGTCATATAATTCTGAGTGCACCCTAAATCTCAGGATAATCTTTTAGAGAGATCCGATAATCAGGCCTTTGCTGACTTTATTGCTCCGCGTGCGCTCATAATACAGGCGTGCCCGCCGACTGCTAATCCTGTCGATATTATGCGCAATCATGGTTTTGATACGTTACATGGCGTACATCAGGGCTGAGAAGTTCACTTAGAGGAGTAAAGTTTCCTGTCTTTTCAAAGGGAACGTGCACGTTGCTGGCATCAGCCTAACGCACGATAACAGCCAACTCTAGCCTTTCCCAAATATTTGAAGACATTCACCCAGGCTTCAACATCCAGACAGAGCTGTCCTAATCACAGGCACACCACTTTGGAAATCTCTGGGGTCGCATGTCAGTCATCACACGAACAACCAGTGATTATCCTCATACCAATTTCTGTGTCCAGGAGAACAAAGGAGATGAAATCGGCTCGCTATTCGAGGTCAAGAAGTTGAAAAGCTCAATAAAAAGAAAGCCCATTAAGATTGTTTCCAAACACATTTTGACTTTCAACTCACAATTACCCCTGTGAGTTTATGTAGAGGATGTTTTCTTTTTAACTTTGTTTTGGCCATTGGCTCTCTTTAGTACAGTCAGATTATAACCAGCTCTGTCATACTGGCCTCTCAGGGTCACAACTATACGGGTACGAGGGGACAGGTAATACATAAAGAGTCCGAATACGTTTATTGGGTTGATCTAAGACAGATTTAGACAGCTGTGGGGAGGCTGCTAAAGTTGTGTAGTAAATATACCACGGTGACGGTTTCATCACAACCCGCTGCATAAAACCCCAGAGCCAAACGGATATAATGTCTTTGCATGATGCTGATCAAATCGGATAGCCCCTTGGCTGTACTTGCTGGAAACACATACTCTTATTGTGTTCTGGGGAGAAAAGAGTTTGCCCTGATGTTGCTATGCAGTCCTTCGAAACCGGGATGATGTGCATCATATATGTATATATACACATATGTATATGTACATACATACATACATACATACATACATACATACATTCACACACACACACACACACACACACACACACACACACACACACACACACACAGCAGAAGCAAGTCAAAGCCAAGTTTGACCTTTTTTTTCACAAATAAACTAATTCGGCCTTTTATATACCAGCAGTTTGCATTGTTACCTCTTAATAGCTTTGTAATTTAAAAGTTGGTCCGGTGAAGATAAAGGCTTTTCTATCCCAAATTGGTTCTAAGATTGTACACAACAGTCCTGATGAAAGCAAATTAAATGCAAGTATTAAAGCGCTGATAAATACAGTGCAATTTTTTATTTGTACCTACAAATAGGCTTTCAGAAAATGTCACTTCTAAAACTGGGGAAAGAACCACAAATAGGCAACTCTTTGTATGACTCGTGCAGTATACCTGCAGATATCGAGTTGTCTCCAATATTCTGTCTTTGCAAAGATAATAATGTTGAGTTTTAATGGGCATCATCAGATAGGTTTCAGCAATATTTTTGGTGATTGAAGCTGTGGCCAATATTTTGGTTACCCCAATTTGTTACATGATAAGCAAGTCAAATATATGCAGAACAGCCTTGATTGTGCTGGAGTGAAGTGCTTGATCATGAACATATTCAATTATAACCTCTCGAACATTGTTGATCAAAACGGAATAATATTATCGCTGTAAAGTGTCAATAATATACCATATTTTCTGCACTATGAGGCGCACCTAAAGGCATTTCATTTTCTCTAAAGCCGACAGTGGGCCTTAAAATCCGATGCGCCTGTTATATGGATCAATATTCAAATTTTTGGGATGTACTATTTTAAATGTGCTGTAAAGCGTTTTGTTACAGTGACAGCGGTTGTGAAAGCGTTATAGAAATAAAGCTGCATTATATTGTATTGTATTGTATTCCCTTTAGCGTTGTCACATTGCAAGATGGTGGAGGACCCCAAAAAGCAGGCAAGAGAGAGGAGCAGGGTGTACTTGACAAAGTGTATTAAAACACACAAAACTAAGTAAATCCTAAACAAAGTTCCAAGAACACAAGGAATCCAAAGTACCAAAACAAAACCATGACTGTGGCAAAAAACTAACAGAAACAGAACCATGACAGAAACAAACATGACAGTTGCATACAAACAGCCACAAACAATGACCCGGCAATGAGTAGTCGGCCGGGAGTCCTTTTATAGCCACTAATTAGCTAATGACCAACAAGTGTGCAGCTGCAGGGAAAAGCCCCACAGTGCCACCTGTAGGTCACAAACTGAAACATGACAGGTTGGACCCCAAAAAGCAGGCAGGAGGGAGGAGCAGGTTGAACTTGACGAATTGTATTTAATAAAACACAGAGAAAACTAAATCCAAAACAAAGTGCTAACAACCAAAACGAAATCAAAGTATCAAACAAAACCATGACTGAAGCTCAAAAAACTAGAACAGAAACATGACCGGAACAAACATGACAGTAGCAAAGAGCAACAGCAACAATGACCCGACCATGAGTGATCGGGCTGGGAGTCCTTTTAAAGCACTAATTGCAAAACGACCAACAGGTGTGCAGCTGCAGGGAGAGCCCTACAGTGCCACGTGTTGGTCCCAAACCCAATTATGACAAGCGTAGCTCCATATAGTGGATGCATAACGCAACCACAGCCACTATTATAGCTTCTATTCTATGCGCCTTATAATGCGGTGCACCCTATATATGAAAAGAGTTTTGAAATAGGCCATTCATTGAAGGCACCTTATAGTGGCGTGACTTATAATACGGAAAATACGGTACATTATACAGTACCGCTTTTGTATATGAAGTAAATTAAGCAAGTGGTCGTAGGGTGGCTTGTCAGTGTCTCATTTGCCCAAACTCTAAGCTGTTGCGCTACTTTCATCAATTTTCCACAAAGTAGGTGACCAAGAGTAATGACTTGAGAGTGGGATGGCTGTTTGTGCAGAATAATTTAAAATATCTTCAGGCTTTAGAATTGGTTATTTCAACAGTAATTCATGATCTGGCCTATCTGCAAAGATATCGGGATGAGACGATTAATGGAAAACATGGAAGAAAACAAGATGGCCTTATATGTTGTTCTTTTATTTTTATTGTTGGGTTTTATTTTAAATTATTGTCTTCACTAGTGGAGCAGCGCTCATAATTTGGTTGTATGCATGGCATAGAATGACAATATCGGCTTTTGATTTGATTTGATTGGATTTGAACGACAACACAATTATTGCAACTGCTCATGACTATGTCAGAACATGCATCGTCGATCACGACGTGATCAGTGAAATTAAAGTTAGTCGACTGACATAAGCAAATTGTTCCCCAATCTGACACGCTCATCCATCACCCAGTGGCAGATTCCTCGCTGTCAGGAAGTGTTCAATCTGCTCTGCTGAGCTGTGCTGAATGGAATACAAACATCTTATTTAGTGTGGGTATTCTCACTTCTCGGGGAGCCCAGCAAAGAAACGATTCCACACCGCTCACAAAAAGGTCAGGATACTGTATTTTTTTTTTTTTTTTTTTGGGGGCAATTTTAGGAGGGACTTAAACTTTTGAATGCATGTCCAACTGTTCACTGACATTTCTTAGGTCGCCACACAGTAAGCAACACAGTTGAACTCGCCTGAACTGTCCCACAGTGTGCAAGGTTTGGCATCTAATTGTCACGAGTGGCTGATCATCAACCATCAGTTTGGCTCCAGTTTAAAATCTGAAATGCTGATGCACGGCGCCACAACATCAAATTTACAAGAGCTTTCACACAGACACACAAAAAAGTACATTATTATATATACACCATGTAGTGCAGAGTGGTCAAAGGTGACAAAGTCATGTTTGTTGCATGAATAACGTTTATTTTAAAAGCAGAATTGGCAAAAAAAAATGCAACATCTCTAGGTTTTTTGAAGTGAAGACAATATGCAATTTTGGTACCGTGGCAAGAAACATTTAATCGATACAGATCATTTGCTTTTACGTAATACATTAAATGATGTGACGGGCCGGATCTGGACCTTGGGCCTTGAGTTTGACACCTGCATTTTAGTGTAACAGAAACAGGGAAATGAGCGATCGATCATTGCCATCATCGTTTCCTCTCTTTGTGGAAATGTGTTCATTTCTTGACAACCATGCCATGTTTTTGTGTTGTTCTATAAACACTCATATTGTAAAGCCTATCGGATTATGAGGCACAATATAAATGAACTGGTCAATTTTCGTACATAAGGCGCACCGGGTTATAAGGCCCATTATGTTTTAGAATATTAGATGTTAAATAATTTATTTGATAGGGTAGCAGCAACTTACTTTATCTTTGTCATATATCAGCAGGGCGTGAATTTTCTGACTCGGGCAAAGCGCCGACGAGTCTCGCATAATCCATTTCCCATGATTCTTCAACACAAAGGTAGGAAGTAGTTTGAAAACATGCAACCTGCTTGCAATTGGATGTGGATGAGAATGAGAAGTCAAATGTGAGTGTGTAAACAGGAAGGAATTGGAATTAAAGCTGACAGACAAGTATTGATTTACTCCATATGAAAGAAGTTATTACGACGTATGACGTTCATCTTGTCCGATGGACAGCTCCGATGATGGCTGAAGCGACAGCCGAAACTGTCAGCCAGGTAAAAGTTTTTCTCTTCACCCCCCCCAAAAAAACCCCATAAATCTAATTTAACGATACTAATAAGTATTTTGAGAGATTTTTAAGCGAGGTTCGATGTCAGGAAGCACAACCAGGCGCACTGTCAAGTTTTGAGTAATTTCAAAGATTTGAAGTGTCGTGCCTTATAGTCAGAAAAATACGATATTCTACTGTATGTGGAGCCGCAAATCCCAATACAGGGTCGCAGTTTGTCGTTGCTACATTTGTTGAGCGACAAAGAAACCATCACTAACTACAGATGAGTCAAACAGATGAACCCCTACGCTGGGTGATAACAAGGGTGATTGATTGATGTCATGGCAACCACGAGACAATATTCTCCTTTACAAGGCACTTTACCATCAATAGGTTGAAGCTTCCGTTATCTATATGGTTTACAAATTAGAGTATCACAGAAACATCTATCTCTGCATCGAAACCTTTCATACAGTTTCTATAAAGCTTTTCAGGGTCATAACGGAGGAGGGGGGGGGCTACCCCAACGGACTCTAGCCTAGACTAGTCTGAATATAAAGCTTGAATGTAACAACAAGGTGTGAAATGACATGCAAATAAGAAAGTGCTTTGAGATAAATGTGTGTGTGTGTGTGTGTGTGTGTGTGTGTGTGGGAGGGTTCTGCAGATAGGGTGTGTTTGTGATACGGAGACTCATTTATCACCCAGACGAGGAAGTGCACAGCTCCAAATAAACAATAGTAATCAAATAATTCACTCGCAACTCTTATATCCTAATTAGCCGCGTTTGCGTTGGCAATGATCATTTTCAATTTCACGCCATTTTAACTTGAAGTTAATTAAAACAAGGTTGGTCATTAGCACGGTTCCACACCCTTCCCTACCCGCTGCACCTGCATGATAATGGGATGCAAATACAGCAGGAGGAAAAGGGAGACTGAAGTGCTTTCACATTTCCTTGAGTAGAGTCTCCAAAAGCCAAGACAATAAAAGACAAAAAAATTAAAATAAATGATCAGCACCACTACTCAGAAAACAAAGTTTGTGTTATTATAATTCAACATTTTCCGGAAACATGTTACCCGGAATGTTGCAGGTAATGCAAGTTTCTTCTTCTTCTTCTAATCTGAAGAAATATGTTCATCTGCACTGGACGATAAAAATGCCGAGCAGCATTCCTCATATAATAACGTTGCGGGCATGACAGGCGCAGGCACGACCAGTTGCTTATCAACATTTGAAATGAAAGGCGCGTCGCCGGGCAACGTTTGTCCCATGAAAAATAACCCAATTAAAAAAGCTTTGACAAATGACCGCTCAGGGGGGCATCGGAATAAATAAGCAGAATAGTGCACGATAATCAGGTGCATTGAGAACGAAAAAGGCAAAAGACCACATGGAGGAAACGTGTACTGTACGGCAGATGAAGAGTAAAAAGAAGAATTTGAACGTGAACGCTGAGAAATACTGATTGAGCACAAAGGCACGGATTGAGGATTATAATCAGCAGTTAACTTTGATCAATACTCTTGATGAACTGAGGTGATTACCATTACTACCTATTTAACTGAGGAGAAAAGTAATTCCTCTGGTTGAGGGCGGCATTTAATTGTCTGAGGGTGATGATGTCATTGGTGAGGTGTCGAATTGGTGATTAAACGCAGCATTCAACAAATAAGATGTATTTAGATTCACCTAAAACGTTATTGCGGGCATACCACAGAGGAAGCAGCTAAAGTTGGATGGTTTTTTGCGATGATAAGTTGACTTTGAGAAAGCCTTGCATGATTGGAAGCAGAGTAAAGAGAGGAAAATTTGTGAACTCAAAGACTGAACCATGGGATGAAATAAGAACCTATTTCTCAGCAAATCTTGTATGCCTGAATTATTAAAATGTTTGCAGCATTTGTTTAGAAGAAATAAACCTCTTATCAATGTATATTGTTGTTGTTTGTGTTATTACCATATGCAATTGAATAAGTAGACCATTTCAGAATTCGAAATTTGGGACTCTCTAAATGCATAATGGGACTAATACTTTTCGGATCAGCGAGTCCCTGGGACTCGCAGGGCTCAGACTGTTAAATTATCACTGCACTTCACTAAACCACGCCTCTCACTAACGTGCACTGTATACAACATGCACTATAAACAAGCTAATTATTTTCCCCGGATGGGTGTAGAGTGCCCTACGAATGAATGACACCTTGACACCTGTCACTGATTTATTTGACTCTCCACGATAAGCTTTAGTCTGGCATTGTTAAATTAAATTTGCAAATTGAATGTGCAATCAAAATGAGACTCGTTTATTTTCAATGGGGTGGAGTCACTATATGTCCATCCATCCATTTTTCGAACCGCTTTATCCTCACAAGGGTCGTGGGGGGGTGCTAGAGCCTATCCCAGCCATCTTCGGGCAGTAGGTGGGGGACACCCTGAACCGGTTGCCAGCCAATCGCAGGGCACACAGAGACGAACAACCATCCACGCTCACACTCACACCTAAGGACAATTTACAGTGTTCAATCAGCCTGCCATGCATGTTTTTGTAATGTGGGAGGAAACCGGAGTACCCGGAGAAAACCCACGCAGGCACGGGGAGAACATGCAAACTCCATACAGGAAGACCGGAGTCAGGATCAAACCCACGACCTCTGCAATGTGAGGTCTACACGCTAACCACTGGTCCACCGGCCCACCCATCACTATATATGGCGGGTTTATCGATCCTAATGCAATTCCATATGAACGAGCCGCAATGAGCTGCCATCTCTTCCAATAAAACATCTTGCATTTGCACCACGAGAAAAAGAACAAGAACTTACGGCACAAAGTTCCATTTAGCACAGATGCGCAATGATACTACAGGTTAAAAATGTCCTCACACAAATGTTTTCTTGTTTGCGGCTCTGCTAAGCATTCAAGGTTGTGTTCATGTTTTTCCCAGCGCAGTCATATATTTCGTCCAGAGGTGGCAACCATGCATAGTGTCCTCAATTAAGCGAGAGGAGAAACCCTACTTCCCTCTGAGGCAAATCTTGTGCTCAATGCACAGGGTGGGAGGCACGGGGGTGGGGGGCTCTGGTGTTTCACAGAGCACGCTCCCTGATTGATGTTTTTATAAGTAAGACCTTGCCCTGTGTTCCCCCTGGGCCGTGCCTACGCTTCCTGGTATCAATCACGTATCATTTCCATTCTTGCACCGTTGCCTGACAGAAATACTGTAAAGGTGATCTATGCGTGTGTGTGTTAAGTAATTATTAAGTGTCGGGCTACACTAATAAATCACTCACATCATACCAACACCCCTCCTGATTACCTTTTTTGCTTGCCTCCATTTTCGACTTCCATCTTGACACTTTCTCTCCTGTGCCCAGTAAACAACATCAGGTCTGCAATGCTGATACAAGGGTAAGGTCCTATTCGCTTTGGCTCGAGTGCAGTTGGCTTTCTCCGGACTTTTAATTGCCACGCAAACGGCCGAAGTGAGGGAGGGCATGGCGGTCGAATATGTTAGAAGGCTTTGGACGGCTGTGGTGTTAATGAGATGGCTGTTATCAATCAATGGCGCTGAGAGATGACTGTAAACAAGGCTCATGTGTGGTGACAGGCGGGATCTCGGTTGTATTCCACTCCCGCCTATTTGACTTGTGTAAACATGAGTCAAATAGCTCGATGGAGGGTTTGGAGCGTTGTCGGGACCCGTGTCATTTAACCTGATAGGCGCGATGCCTCTCCGGCATCAGTTCCAGGATAGACACGTAAAAGCAGGTCGTTGTACTGTTTACATGTTTCATGTTTAGTCTTAGTGGAGGCTTCGGAGCGCCAACCAGTGAGCATCAGCAGAGACTGATCTCCCTCCTGTCGCATAGAGTGAATGTGTCAATGTACCAGGCTTTACGTAACACGTTTCTTACCTTCTAATCAATACTAACACATGATTATCATTAGAAGGCTGCTTTTTGTTTGCTTCGTTTACTGTTTGATCAAGTTTTATGGGTAGGAGTTAGCTCAAGTTTTTTTTCTTTTCAACCTATGAACTAGGTACGTGATAACATTTTTTTTTTTCATGCAAGACCAATGTCTCCGGAAAGAGCTGGGGGGAAAAAAAGGTGTTTAGATTTGGTCAATGTGAAGAATTAAGAATTAATTCAACGGCTTCAAAAAGCGGGTAAAAATGTTGTCTTGTTTCTAATTCAAAACAACTTTGGTCCGTTTTCAAGGAAAAAGAAGGAAGCTTAGATCTTGAGGCATCACAGTTTCCTCAACTTGTGCAGTGAATTATAAAGACGGTACACCTCAAGAAAGTGTCTGATTTCACGAGCAGAGTAAACAGAATTATAGTTCATCAATTAATGCTATTCATAAATTTGTCATTAATTAAATGCAATTAAGTTGACACACGCCATCGCTGACTTATCCCGGTGGACTGCTCTCCTATGTCACCCCCCCTTCAAGGTTAAGCACACAAATGTTGGCGATGTATGTTTTCAGCCATATACAAATTGAATGGAACCTCATCTGCATAGCCCCTAAAATCCTCCACATTTTTGTGATAGCACTATTTAAATATGCCAGCTTCCCTTCAACACTTTTTGGTCGGTCAAAAGAGTTATCCCGCTGGGCGCGCACGACATATCATAATAGGACATGAAAATCATCAAATTCAAAACCAGGCGACAGAAACGATTTCACCGTTCTGCCAAAAATGGCCTCACAAAAAAATGTCGGAAACAAGTCAGTTATCACATACCTATAGGAACCATTACAGGTGGAAAAACAAGATTATGTGATTTGTAGGTGTTAACATTAAAGGCAATAGTGCTGCTATTGTCTAGCTAACTAACGTGTGTCAGTATGTTTGTGTGTGTATGTTTCTGTGTGCGTGCATGTGTGTACGGAGAGAGAGCCTCTTGGATATCTGATTGGTTGGGTTTTTTTGACAAACAAATGCCAGGTTGAGGTAAGAGTAGACCTACATGCCAATGATTAAAATCTATATCCTTTAATGACGTACAGTAAATAGTTAGAGCAATGAATCAGTTTATATCTTGGAAATAAAACAAACATCGTTTGGTTAACTGCCTTTTGGTTGATGGTACAGAGAGAGGACTTTATATACTGGACTCCATGACCACAAGTCCCACATACAGCCCCCTGTCATCCCCGGGGTTTGTAACACCCATAGATAGACCTGCCTGTAGCACCTTTAAACCTCTGATCATGGAATCGTCCCTGAGTTAAGGTAAAGGCTAACCGAAGACTCCAAAGGTCTCCATTGGGGGAAATGTCAATGAAGGGCTTTGTCTATATGTGTCCTGCAATTGGTAACAAGTCCAAGATAATAGTACCATATTTTCCGGACTATAAGTCGCTGGTATATGTTTTTGGTGTTGGATTTTATCAAATAAATTTCCCCCAAAAATGCGACTTACACTCCAGTGCCACTTATATATGTTTTTTCCTTCTTAATTATGCATTTTTTGGCTGGTGCGATTTATAATCCGGAGCGATGTATAATCCGAAAAATACGGTATTCATCATAATAGTAATCAGAATGCCGTGCTTAGACTCATGGGGATGCATCGAACATATTCTTGTAAAGAACATTTGGGGATTGACGTCCCCTTTAAGTTCAACTGTCCTTCCAGTTTCAGCTTCCTTCCTGTCCACTTGGCAATTTTCTGAAGCTTCTCATTTTGGGAAAATTTTAACACCACCTTTGAAATGCAATAATATGAAAAGGCACATCAGCAACGAGCTAAAAAAATGGCAAGTGACACATGGATAACCCCAAAGAGGTTAAGTGCCACGAAACACAGGTCCTCTGAAGTTTCAGGTTGAATAAATGTTGAAGCACTCTCCTTGGCTAAAGGTGCCGGATTCATCACTCCGGCTGTAACACGTGAGGATCTTTAGCCACGGTTGGCTGGGACTTGCCTCAGATGTCTTCTTCCTTGCACTCCGTCAAGGTTGTGGTCAAGATAGAGAAAGGGCTCCTGTGACAGCGACTGTGTTCTCTTTGTATCAGTGTTGGCACATCTACTGACAACACACAGGTCGAAGACTCCTCAGAGGAAATCCCACTCCGCTCACTTCTGCTTTCATCACGTTAATCAGTGGCAAATTACTCTCCCTGCTTCCCTGTGCTCACACAGGAAGGACTAGGACATGCAGCTATTAGAGGTCTCCTGTTCGTCAGTCAATAGAAGTCCTATAGTTGCATCAAGGTTGCTCCCAACTTCCTTGAACAAGTAGGGAGTGGAGAAAAACAAGAAAAAAATGAGAACAAAGAAAATCCCAAAGAATCCCCAGCTGTAGCGGGAGCTTTGGCACGGGTTTTATTGTGCATTTTCTGCCAGGATTGAGCAGATTTTGTGGCTTTGTCCATATTTTGGGGCGGAGAGTCATAAATGTTAAACCTGTGCAATATTTATGATTGATCGCCAATCCTTAGGTGAGCTCGGCCGTGTCACAGACTCTGTTTGAGACACGAAATGGTCACAGTAAAAGTGGTTGAGTAACTTTTACAGAGTCACACTTGTTTTCCTCCAATTGAGTTGTATTTAAACTTTTTGGAGTACGATTGCTTTCCCTGGCCACTGGAGCGGGAGTAAATCTTCAGAATGGATCAACATCTCTTCACTCAGAGGACATGAGGCCCCGCCCCCTATTCTCATCAGTGTAAAATGAGGGTGGGAGTAATTTATGAGCTGGACGAGAGCTGGGTCGACTATTTGGAGGCGCTACTATGAAAATTTCTTCAAGGGACCCACCGAAGGTTTCACTGAAGTCAGTGCAGCGTTTTCACTTCTTAAATAGACTTTTATGTCATTGTAACTAAAATTGTACAGTGCAATATTGTATCTGAAGTTGCCCAATGCAAGGCTGGTCTTTCTGGGAGGGGGATTGTCCCATCTGCGGGCCCTTCTCAAGGTCTCTCGTTTTTCCCCAGATGTTTTTTGTTTGTTTGTCTTTCCTTGCCCTCCTGGGGGTTAAGGCCAGGGGATGTCATTAACATTTGTCAACTGTGTGCATGTGAGGCTGTGATGAAGGGCTGTATAAATAAATGTGACTTGACTTGACTCATGTTCCCATCAAATAAAAGTTGATTTTAATTGTCCGGGGGACAGTTATTCCACCACCTTGAGTGATAGTTAGTCTGAATATTTTACCCTCTTCCAAGAGTAAACTTTACTCTATTTAGAGTGGGACCAAATATAGTCTTTTTCATAACATAATTTTCCTCGATTAGAGTAAAATGTACTTGAGGCAATTTACTGTTGAGTCAATTACAAACAAACAAAGGGAAGAGAAACGGACTCTTCCTTCTTCGTATTGACTCCGCAGTCTGGATTCCCTGTTGGCAACATATTGCCTCTGACAGGCCAATCCCATCTGATTTGGGGGAGACTCACATTTGTCGATAGAGATACTGCACACACTAAGAACACACATGCCGAGGTGTAGGGTCTCTCGGAAAGTAAAAAAAACAAATAAATAAAATCGATCAAACTCGAGTGAGGATAAGCAATATAGAATACGGATGCATGGTGCTTGCTGGTTAAGATGGTAAAGACTGGGAGACGTCCCACTTCAGATCTTCAGACGATCTTGCACAACACAGCCGCATGCAAAAGCTGTCACTTTGCAAGTTGTCACTCACAACGCACAATACTTTGAAACATGACATCACACTGAGCATTGAGTTGAAAATCCCAGAAAAGGAAATTGTGACTTCCCGACGTGCGACAGTGTTCATATGTGAGCTTTAGATCTCAGCGTGCGTCCACCTCTGAGCCCCGCTGCCACGCTGACAACTAACTGCCACACGGTACAAGAGTCGCACGCTTTGAACAACCCACTCTCCGAAGTTTCTTTCTTTGCTTACAAACAAACAGCGCTGCCGCCAGTCTTACCGTTTTCCTCCTTTGTCAGCTGATTTGAAAATATTGCTCAAATCTCTTCAATTACCATTTCAGTCACAGATTTTCTTTTTTCTTTTTTTTCCCATTCGGGCTTACCAGAGATCTCGGAACTGTTTTTGATCATTTTTATCTCTATGCATTCATTTTCATTTTCTACTGCTTATGGTTATCCGGGAAGCTCGCCTAGCTACGTTTTACCCCGTTGTAAAAGGTACCAAACCTATGCTGAGCGGACTCACACTTTCTCTTGATTTGTCGACAGTAGATTGTCATTTTCCACCTGATTAGGGTGTACCATTTGAAAGGGTTCATGGCAAGCCAAACAAAACAAAAAGCATACACCAGAAAGCAACAGCATGAACGTCTGCATGGCTGATCGAGCAAAAGTTTAAATGACGGTGCCAGTGCTGATTAGCAGAGAAGTACATTAGGTGCGCGGGCTGACAAGCAACAGGAAAGAAGCGGAAAATATGTTTAGGCAAACGGGCACGAGCAGAGTCGGGATAAAGTGAAACACACGGGAAACTGAAGGGAGGCGAGAACAGCGGGAAATGATGTGGGCTGATGGAACGAGTGTAACCTTTCATGATGAGTGCAGGCTATGATGCCAGTAAGAAAGTGACTCATTTTAATGGCTTTTCCTTTTTTTTTTTTTTTTTTGTACTCTGTGGAATGGAAAAATACTGCTGCATTTTATTTTTGGGTGATATCTTGTTAATATATATGGGTTTGCTTCCAGATTACCACAAAATACATCAAATTACCGTCAAGTTAAAGAAAAACAAAATGGCTCTGAAAAGATTAGTCATTCGTATCCTAAATCACCTCGGGAAAGTCACCACAATGACTCTATCAGAAAAGTATGGTAATTTTTTTCCCAACAAATACTATTAAGATACAGTCGAACCTCGTTACAACGTACCTTGAGGGACATAGCGAATCTGTACGTTATAACGGTAGTTCGTTGTAACCATTTCCGATAAAATGGCCGCCAACTACGATGTATACAGTAGTACTGTACAGGACAAATATTTATAGATATAAAAACATGAACATGTAATACAGTATAAACACACCAATTCCATATACAGTATGAAGAAAAAAAATACTTTATTAGACATGAAACAATCAACTGTAGCATTCCTACTTCATCTTTGAAAACCTTCAGTCAGCAAATGAAAAGTGCCTTCCCCAGTTCAGGATATGCCGCGTCCTGAAACCGTTTACGTTCGTCTTCCAATCTAGTAGCCTAAAACTTTGCCATGATTTTGTTGACATTACGGATGATTGCCAAAATTGCTGACTTTGCCAATTCGTAGTCTCGACTGAGCTTGGTCGAAAGTAAGGGATAATTTCAGCCTTCACAGACGGCGAGATTTGCACCGTGCCTCCGGAAGTACAACAATATACAAGTTGGTCTGAAGTGTTGCTAAGCAACAGAGGGGAATCCCGCGCTGTAAATTTTGTTCGGGTTGTGGCAGCAATTAGCTTCCTGCGGTTCGTTGTAATGTAGGCCTCTCACTGTGGTGAAAAATGCGGTCCTTATAATAAAGTTAAAGTTATAATGGTGTTCGTTGTAAGCGAGACCGGCAAATGGAAAATGAATGACATAAAATTGGGACGTTGAAATGTGAACGTTATAGGGGGGCAAACATTGGAAACGAGGTATGTTGAAAAGAGGTTTGAGCTGTACTTGACATTTTTAACATAAATAAACAGATAAATAGACAACCACATTTCTGAGTGACTCAAACTTAACTCAAAATTTTGAATATTTATGTATATGGAAAAATTATTATTGTGTGTGTGTGGGCTCTGCAATTAAAAAAAACAGCAGTACAGTATCTACACTTTTACTCACACGGCCCTTTGGTTATCATTTTTATTGCACCTCATAATATTTCCGTAATAGCAGTTTGATTAAACACTTTCATATTTAATTAATGCATTTTCACAGTCATTACCGTATGAACATTTATGATTAATGTTACCTATTTACGATACTATCGGCAGTGAAGAGTGGGCTCACGTAAAGATGTTACGATGTTAACAAGTATCACCATTTACACAAAAAGCTTACTGGTCGATACAGTGCAGAAATCACACCGATATGAGACTCAAATAGCTCGACGTAACAACAATGGATAAATGATTAAACTGAAAATCAAATTGAATATCACTCCTTTGAAATCTATTCAAATTAAAAATGTACTCGTGCTAATAAATACAGTCGACCCCAATATGCCACATTCTTGACTATGCTCCTCTCCCGTTTCATCTAAGTTCTTTGTAATCACTAAAACGACGTTTGGTGAATATTTCTTGTGAAGTGGCTTCAAAACGCTTTCCTTGTTGCAGTTGATTTATGACTCATTTGATTTGTTTTGGTCTCATTTGTTGTGTTTAACTTTGCATGTCGGAATGAAGAATTCTTGCCTGGTTCAAGACTAAATGGCCACTTGTACTACTCTGACTAATGCAACATCGCAAGTTACAATGATGTATTAGGGCAATTGCGGCAAACAAAATGGAGGATTCGATACTATTGCAACACATGAAGAGCTTGTGATTAATGGGGGGTGAGGGGGGGTAAAGTAATGCCTATGTCAGTCATAAATAAGATGCCCTGTTTAGATTGATCATGGACCAATAATAACCTTTTGTCCTCTAAGCTGAGTTCAACCTTTGAGGTTCCACTGTATGTAGTGTACTGTACCTATGAAAGTGTATGGTAAACAGAAAGGATGATGGGTTTTTTGTTATTGTATTCTTTGGTCAAGCTTTTCTGGTCATCACATGAATGCCAAATGTCCATTTTTCTCAACGATATTTGTGATTTGGGACCTGTAATAGAGGCCTCCATTTCATCTGTCAAATATGTTGGCAGATGTATATGCGTGGCTATCTTGAGGCACAAAAGAGGGTGAATTACTTGTTTTTTCTGGGGGTAGCAAAATCACCGTTTAAACTGGGCTCCGAGTGACCCCACTCATGAAGCTGCAACTGCACCGACTGCGCTTTTTTAAAGATTGTGGTTCTTTCCACGTCAGACCCTGTGTGATCATTGTGTGTACTATTACTATACATTACAGTGTGCCGCCGAAGCAGCGGCCGCCGCTAGTTGACTCATGCTTACCGCTCCCGACACTTCCATCATGTCGTCGTCTTAATTTACAAACTATAATGTCCATATTCTACCCATTCCATTCATTTGCTGTTGTGCTTGCCCTCAATAGGCTCTGTTACATAGGGAGGTAATCACTTTGCTCCACATGTAAACATTTTACATTGATATTGTCTATTTCATGTCATTTTTTAAATCAGAAGCTTCTCACCAATTACTCAGCACCTGATTAGTTTTTCACTGAATACAAGAGTACCACCTCAAAAAAATACCGTGATATCACCGAGTCCTCGCATTTCCACAGCCATCAGTTTTCTCTGTTGAGCCATTAGCATTGTATCAGCAAAGACATTTTCAGCACTTCAGACTGGTCAGTAATGTGCGAAAATAAATATCCATTCTTCCATCCATCCATTTACTGATCCGCTTTATCCTCACTAGGGTCGCGGGGCGTGCTGGAGCCTATCCCAGCTGTCTTCGGGTATTAGGCGGGGGACACCCCGAACCGGTTGCCAGCCGATCGCAGGGCACACGCAGACGAACAACGATCCGCGCTCACACTCACACCTCGGGACAATTTTGAATGTTCAATCACCCTGCCAGGCATGTTTTTGGAATGTGGGTGGAAACCGGAGTACCCGGAGAAAACCCACAGCATGAGCGGGTAGATCATGCAAACTCCACACGCGGAGGCCGGAGCTGGAATAAATAAAATGCCCATAAGTGGATTGACGAAGAATAAAGATTTGTAGAGCGAAGATGAACTTCATTAAAATTGGACATAGGAGATTTCCACCTACAGTAACAATATTTGATATTGTCAGCCGCTGCGACATTCGGCTCAGTTTGAACATTAACACTGCGCTTTAAATATAAGAACTTTTTTTAACTGTAATATTCATATTAAAAATAAATATTTTAAAAAGAGATTGAAGAAAATATATTGTACCCATATGAATCTAAGAAAACAGATTATGCAAATATTGCACTTAAAAGTTTTATAACTCAACTTACCTTAACAAATGTGCTATGTGGGACGGACGACAGCACTGGTCGTCGGCTAATTCTAGGGCTGAGATTCAAAGCCAAACCTCAAATCCACTAGACCTGACCCTCTCCCCATCTCTGAGGGGTGGGTGGGGCATCATTAATTAGTTTTGATAAAGAATTATTTTGTAACCCAGTCACCATCCCCAGTTGAGCTCGGTACGGCAGCCTGTCCAGGAGCTGAGTGAATAACTCAAAGTTGCTGATGTATCTGGATGAGAGTCTGTCTGCCCTTCCTGTCGCCATAGCAGCAGTAATGATGGCAGCAGCGCCGAATATGCTGCTCACCCGCCATTCAGACGGCCATCCATAAAATCCCAGCTCGTGTCTTTCGGCGTGAATCAGTGTCCATCCTCTTGAATTACACAGGCGACCTGTGTCTTATCTGCAATTATCAAAACGCTACGAGCACAGCCTCTTATAAACAACACAATGTAATGGGCCTGTCATGGGATAGGAGTGGAATCCAATGGCGGATTATCAGCCACTCTGTGCCACTGCTGCAACGGTCATGTTGACAAGATCAGAAAAAGTCCACGTATCCGCTCTCTTGACATATTTACACCGGTAATCATAGCATGTTTCAACTCGCACTCAACTCGATCTCACACCTCATATATTTAGTCCTGTATACACTTCCTTATTTAAAACTGTCACGGTGAAAACTGTTAAAATTTATATTTGTACAGCACAAAACACTTTTTTTTTTTAATGTACCTTACTGCACCCACATACAGCGGTTGACAAAAAACACCAAACCTCGGTTAAGTCCGCTTGTCGCACTAGACTTGCACGAGGCATGAGAATTGATTCCTTCATCTTGACATTTATCTGCAAGCGCATCACAATAAATTACATTCTTATCGAAAAGCTCTTTTGATTCAAAAATAGAAAAGTGACACTCGCATACGATGTAGATTCATTGAACAACCGGCAAAATTATTTTCGGAAGGCCAAATCCTACATACAAATAAATCTTTGTTTTTTTATCTATAATAAGTATAACATAATAACGGTAATGTATGAGAGTTTAAATGAGAACATCCTAAAGTCTAATTTCTTCAATGATTATTTTTTTTAATTAAAAAAAAATCAACGTTATTTTAAATTGTGTATTCAGAATTTCTGTGCATTTATTCATTTATTGATAAACTAAGAATGAAATATTTCACTCAATGTACATAAGAGAGTCACCAAAACTACAGAACTGGCTTTGAATGTTTAATTGGTCCTGAAGTTGCTTCCCACACACTTAAACATGAATCAATAGTGAATGCATTGTGTGTTTTTCTAGTTCAAACACAAAGAAAGAGGAAGGTCGAATGTTTTAATAATAGCCTGTATTCTTTATCAGTTTAACATTCAGAGCAGGCTTCTGCACAGCGATGAGAAGGGCTCTGAAAGTTTTATTTGCCTTAAAGAATGAGGCGGATTCACCATTCGTATGATAGATATTTAATAATATAACTGTTGAGATTGCTCTATAATAATTAGAGACAGGATGGTTCGGTAGCTTTAATAATATTTTCGAAATCAATGTATCACGGTTATAAATGAAGCTTGCAGCCGGGCAGACAATAAGTCATGCAAACCTCATTAGTCTTTCCCTTTGCGAGTGTGCGTCCGCAGTCGTTATTGCGATTAACTACAATACAGATTGTGCGATTACAACTAATTAAATTCAAGTTCACTGTGGTCATTGAAATTGATTTGGAAGTACGGAGCATACCTTTCTCGAACATCTTGGTATGCCAGACATGAACCTTAATTCCGTGACAAAAGTAAATTTGAGATCAACCGATGTGGAGCCACAGAGCTGTGTTTGGTAATTTTGAGGCCCTGCTCAGGTTGTTTGCTCAGTCAGCTCGGAGAGACTCAATGAATGAACAGGATAATTGATAGAGAACATGAATTGATGGATGGATGGATAGATTGAGAGACTTCAGTCAAAACGGACGCAAAAAAGACATGTGTGTCTATCCTGCACGTAAGAAATATATTTGAATTCACAGAGCGAACTTTAACATCACAATTTATTTTCTTTTCCCGGATAGAGACTTGGCAACAAAATGATACCTGAGTGGTGGAATAATTTTCAAACAATCGATAGAAAAACTTGTAAAGAATTCCACTCACCACTTTGTATTTGGAGGTACTATGAAGGGCATTTATTAGACTCAAAGCTTCACGGAGATAACACTTTGAGTGGCTCACAGCATGTGATCCGCTGCATACTACATCATGTGTCAACATGCTAAGGCATATATACAATAGAATGGGCTCACTGGTGCTTACATACAGGAGAGTACATGATGTAATGACTGACATCTTTTCAATTTCTGCTCCTGTTCTTTCTGACACAAGCAGATCTTGTCCTTGGGCCTTTTGTTTTAGGATTCCCACTGTTGTATGCCTTGTCTGAGTATGTGAGATGTGGAACTATCACACTGACCTACATCTGGTGCACATTCTATTTGTCAGCGTATGCTCTGTCACAGCAGACATTATGTGTCTGTTTCCCTGAGAGGGTTTAAGGTCCTAAAATAACGTGTTTTCCGCACTATAAGGCGCACCTAAAAGCATTCAATTTTCTCACATGCCGAGAGTACACCATATAATCCGATGCGCCTTATATGTGGATCAATATTCTGAATTATTGGACAGAGTATTTAAAATGTTGTGTAAATCGTTTTCTTACAGCTGCAGTGGTTCTGAAAGCGCTATAGAAATAAAGCTGTACTGTAGGGTATTGTAGCTCCATCTAGTGGATGCATAATGCAACCACAGCCACTATTGTTGCTTTTATTCGATGTGCCTTATAATGCAGTGTGCCCTATATATACACAGTATATGAAAGCAATTTTTAAATAGGTCATTCATTGTAGGTGCACCTTAAACTCTGAAGCGCCTTATAGTGCAGAAAATACGGTAAATAACATTGAAAATAACTCTTCCATTTCATCTATTTCCTATGTTGAGTAATTGATGAAATATTTGTTCATTTTGGGGGTTGTTTACCATCCTTAAAATGTTGTTTGACATGCAAACAAAAAACTAATTATTAAAACTGGATTAATGGAAATTAAGATGAGAACAACAATTAACATCATCATCTCTCTCTCTCTCTCTCTCTCTCTCTGTTTCAGTTCAGTATGTGTCTTTGCTCTTTCTTTGACGGCACAGTAGATCCTGCCCTCAATAGTGAATCAGCCATTTTGCGGTGCTGTTCAAACATACAGGGAGCATACGTTATCCCTGATATAGTGTCATCAATGTACGTATCCCACAGCACATCTTGAAAGATGGTCTACCTTTATTTTTACTTTTAAGTACCACATCACAATACGGATGGGCATGAAGGAACTGGTCTGCAATGATTCTGTAAAGTACACTTATCAACATGTTTATTGTTTTATTTGTTCAATATTTAGTAGCCACTGATGGTGTAGTGGTATATTTGTCTGACTTTTGGTATGGGCAACATAGGTTCATCTCAACTCAGTGATGGTCTGACCATGAAAGTGAATATTCGTCTGTCTCTATATATAAATATATTTCTGTGTCTTGGACCGGGTGAGATGTCACACAACAAGTCCATCAACCAACCAGACCCTGCCCAGTTGTTGCATGCTTCCGTCAAGATTCATTCCATCGGTGCAGGTCCGTTGGGACAAGCAGCTGTCAAAGTCATGTCGATGGAAGCATTTCTGTGCATTGTTTCAAAGAAAAGAGAGAACGGACCCGTTCCTGGATGGTGGCTAGTGGGCGGTATGGACTCTCTATTCTCCAAAAAGAACTTGAGGTGAAGAACTTGTTTATTGACACCACATTTCTTAATCACCTAGTAGCTTGACAGTTCGCTATGTAGACAATATTTCCCCTCAAGTCACTTTATAAATACTGTACATCACATTGTAATTGTGTGAACCACGTGAAGTCTCTCATCACAGTAGGAGGGCATTGTACATACTGGAACCTGGGAATTTTTCAAAACCCCAAGCACGAAAGGGGGTAGTTATGTATTTATGAGTTCAGACAATAGACCCATTAAATGAATACAATTTTATAAAGGGTTAAAGCTATTTAAAACTATTAGCATGGTTATTATATGATATAGGTGGATAAAGGTATTAGCAATTTTACATGGATTCTTTGAGAAAGCTTTCCAGATTCTCAGTAGAACATTGAAGAACCATAAAGTCAGCCACAACAGCCTGCCACCTCCTTCTCATGCTGGTCACCACCGCCGGACTCGGATGGCTTGGATGGATTTCAATGTTATGACAACACATAACCCGGTAAGGTGTGAGCACTAAAACAAACCGTTAAACATTTATACCGTATGTCGAGATATTGGCGACCTGATGTTTTTCCCACGTTTGACTGGCATTGTTGTTAAATGGTAAATATCCGTGTACTCTGAGACTCTCATATTGACAGGTGTAAAGGAATTCCTCATATGACTGAGGAGCAGACAAAGGCTGCTATTGAACAAGGTAGGATGAAAACAGGCTGGAAAGCATCACTGTCTGACTACTAAACACTGCCTTCCATTTTTTATGTCTGTCTGTTTCTCTGATCAGAGCCTTACATACGCACACACACAAACACAAAAGCGGAGCTAAACACACGGTGCGCGCAGGCGGGGGTTGCAGATGGGCCATGTCACACAGCCTTGCCCTACAAACAAGCTCAGGAGGGCAACACGATGCCAAAACAGCTCATTAAACACTATTAGCCTGTCATTTCCTCTAAGTGAGCACTTTCTCGATGCCTCTGGTTTGCAACAAAAAAGCAGCAGGGTCAGGCCCAAAGACAGGGAAATGAAAAAGGGCCACTCACCAATACGATGACGCTCATGGGAATGGCACAGAGGACAAAGTGTTGCCCAAAAAAAACACTATAATTACAGCCGGGAAAGAGCAAAGCAAATTGCAGAAGGTTTTTTTTACAGCTTTTGGCATCATAACCGTAAGATTGTATTTGCAGGCCAGCTGCAGTTCATGATGGATGGTAAATTATTTGTCAAAAGCCAGGGGATGCAAAGATGAGATCTTTACATTAAGAACGTTATCAGCCTATTGATTTTTAGAACTTGGAAAGTTTCTCAAGAATAAATTGAAGACCACCATCAAGAAAGAAAAAGATGTTTTCTTTTTAGTACAATCTGGGCTGTTCCCTGAGTTATTTGTAATAATAATAATCATCATCATCATAATGCAGAACTGCAATTAATCTTCTTTTTTGTAATTTACACATATTCTATTACACACACACACACACACACATTTTGTATTTTTTTTTGAGAAAGTGAATCGAATAAAACAATTGAAGAAACAATACGAAGAAATTGCCACTCTTTTGAAGTCTTTGGTTTAATGTTGATGCCACCATGACCTAAAGTATAAAATGGCAGCAATCAGTATTTCTTGTCCCGGCCGACTGCTTGATAAATCGCTTAGATTCCACAGAGCTGGACCACAAACCAAATAGACTCAATAGATGATTAATAAGGCTCAAGGTTTGAATAAAGGGCAGCTTGGTCAAGGTATGCACAAGTATGAAACAATTAATACGGGATAACTGAGCTCACCTCTGTAATTTCAGTTCCCATGGTTACTTGCTTAGCGGGAGATATTGAAGCATGACAAATGCATCGAATGATGAGGCGCGGCTATACGGAAACTAACCTCTAAAGGCACAATTCATCCGTTTAACCCTTGTCACAGTTATCTAAAGGCCAATTTGGGGGTCAGGCAAACCCAGTCTTTGGGCCCTCCCGCAGATTGAATTTGATTTTGATTAAAGGTGAATATGTAATTTTGTCCACTTGTGCTGCTTTTAAAATTATCTGACAGCATATGGCATTTTTTTACCATTTTTTTCTCACAGTCACACTGAAGGACAATTTAGAGTCTGCAATAAGCTCAACATGTATGCACTGGGAGAACATAGAAACTCCAGACGAAACCCGGACCTACATGTGAGGCATACGTGACAAACACTCGATCACCGTGCTTCCCTAGGATTAAACAACATATTTATAATAAGGTCAGAAAGACATACATTTTTTGTAAAAGTTTCACAACAGTTAGAAGCACTTAAAAAAAGAAAAATAAAAAATGGCTGTCTGACATTAACCCTTTCATGCACCCTGTTGTCCTGATAACACGATAAGTCCCTCCGGTGTCCCTCAAAGGGTTAAAATGATCTGCAAACACAAGTCACCAGACACTTACTCAAGATTGACATGAGCACTGATGATCCCCTGCCTTTTGAAGATGAAGACTCTGTGATACACAGCCATCTGAGCGAGAGAGCTTTTAATTAAAGACCCGAACGCCGGTTTTATCGATAAAGTCTTTCCAGTTAATGCGCTGGCACGTGATACCACGGATGTGGATCGGGGGAGTTATTTACACCACAGAAGCAGTAAATCTGCTTTGATGCTTCATGAGCTTGAACCAAATGAAAGGTTGTCGTGAATATTACACACCCATCAGCCCATCTTTTGTCGAGGAAGATGTCTTTTGTAATCCGTCCAAGTTAACGCAGTCTAAAAACGTGTCTCGCCAAAAATGACTTTTGAATGTAGTAAATTTTCGCGCGTCTAGCTACAAAATCGGTGACGTGAAATGTTACCAAAAATAATAGGAATATAAAAATAATGGTATAATGACGTTTGCTTATTTAAGATACAGCGCGTCATTAAAATGTCTTGTATAAATATATTTTGCTATTCATCCAACAAGCCCACTACAGTATAAAAATTACACGATGGCATGTATGGAAGGATTCATATTTTCACATATACTGTATTTCCAACTTGCACCTAATACTGTTAACAGTATTGCAAAAACCTTGAACGGCAATACAGTGGACAGCGATTCAAAAGCAGTTTTCATCTGAGAAAGTTGCACATCAGTCACCGCGAATGCCACTGAGTCACCCTATACATTTTTATCTTGATACGGTCAAAGCAGAATCTGTGATGCAGCTTTTGAAATGGATCTCATTAGATGGTCTGAGTGGTCATTATCTTGGTTCATCATATGGGCCCACCAGCCCAAGTTAATATGAGTAGAAATTCGACATTGGACTGTCATCAAAAAGGGATTTTCTTGCTTTCATGTCTTGTTCCAATCGCGGCCACGAAAATACGTCCAAGTGATGTTCTTCTCAAATTGTGTCTCTTTTATACTGGGAGAAAAAGGGCATCTTTATATAAGTCTATTGTCCGTCTCGTCCGAATTCCAATCACTCTCCAGAGCCAGGTGAACCCAAATTGGGGAGGCAGTCTTTGATTCTTCAGTACGCTGTTTTTATGCATATTTCTTGGTTTATTCATATATCCAATATGACTGTCGGACCCTGAAGGCTGAAGCCGCTGCTGAAAGGATTAGGTTCAAAGGCAAGTGGGAAAATTACTCACAGACTCAAGTCTTTAGCCATGCAGCGGTCCTTCTCAAAGCAGCGAAACTTCACCATGCCTCACGGGTGGTGAGCTGAACGCTTGACCAGCCTGTTCCACCTCCAACTGGCCAAAGCATTAAAGTTCTCCTTCGATGAAAGTGTCTCAAAGTTTGGTCTTATTCATACTATTCATTTCATAGAGTTATTCACCCTCATTTGGTACCTGTCATACCGCCATCTACACCACAGGTAATGTCAAGTCAATCATTTTCTTTACAATAATATGCTCTATGCGCCCTCACTGGACAAAATACCGTATTCTGATTAATATTGTGTTTGTGAAATATTAAGTAAGCAGAAAACACCACCTGCTGTGGACAGAAAATGACATCACTGTGCCTTAAGGTTCAGCTAATGAGCCTTGGGTTTGGCCATGTGACGTTCGCAATGATTGAACGGAGCAAATAAGAGAGAATGATGTCAAAGATAATATTCAAAAATTTGACGCCATTTGTTAGTTCACAGGAAGAGCAAAAAAAAAAAAAGATTTATTTGACTGTTTTGTGATCAGTTGTATCATTTCGTCAATACTAATTGCAGCAAGCAGGGTGGAGTTAGCCGCTAGCATGGTAAGCTAACTAGCCAAAGCTTCAGCATAAATATCAAATCAATTTAATCAAATTAAAATTTTAACTGTTTGACTTTCACAGTGGGACGATTAGCCCGCAACCCGTCAAGTCTCTTCACGCTACAACGTCATTTAGTGGGCACTTTAAGACAAGCAAAAGTTCAAAAAGTCATTCAGAAATTCAAAATAAAGCCAAAGGAAGAGATGCATTAGCCCAGTGTCCGTTCCTGTTTGTATACCGAGTGTGTCATTTATGTGTGATGAATGTGTCATTTAATCACTCGAGCACACCTGGAGGCTTGTAGAGACATGCCTCAATTTCAGCAAGCCACACTATTATTAGATAACCACTGACTCTTAATGTAGGCTGAATTAATGGTTTCAATTGTGAGGCACAGTGATATGAAAACTTTAAAAGTCCTATTGCTGTTGTATTATATATCATCTGTCTAGTCCAATCAAATTGCTTGATTTGAACTAACTGTTGTATAATTAAATTCAAAGAAGACGGGAATTGCCTTTATACTACACTAGTGTTGATGTACTGCGATGTAGGATGTATCCTGCCTTCTTATGATGGACATGCTTTTTTTTTTATTGTCCTTTCTAATGATGTGATTGTTTTTACTGTTGTCCTATACAGTAAAGTCAATATCCCCCAAAATAAAAATGAGTGACACTGAATGAGTGTAACGCTGTTGATGACCTGTAATTGTCGGAGTGATGCAAAATCAGGTGGTTTAAGTAGACAAATTATCAGTAATATATAAGCATTGAGTTGTTTGGCTCGACTTTCCAAGGCTGGTGATAGTGTGATGAGTTTTTTGTTGTTGTTTTTTTTTTTTTACTTTGAATATATATATATATATATATATATATTTACTGTATTAACTTCTATTATTTTACAACGCATACTGGTGTTTTTTTCCCCTTTTTCTTCTTTAAACTAACTGACCTTTCATACCAATTGTAAGTGGCTTTGTGAAATAAAGTAGCTATATGCGCCTCTTCATGGGGAATGCACTTGAAAATATGAGTGGGAATAGGGCAGAGTTAGCCACCGGCTCTTTGTCAGGCCTTGGGGACGTTTTTGATTAGCAAACAAATGAATAAATAAAAGAATATTCAATAGTTATGGACTGTTAACAAGAAGGTTGTAAAAAGCAGCACAAAAGGATGCTTTGTTTTGTTGAATGATAATCAAAAAGCTCTTTCTTCATTCCATCACAGAAACAAGGCGTCACTTTAAAACAGTGCAAGGTTTATGCAAAGACAGTTGAAAAAGAACCCATTAAAAGCACTCATGTGTCTGTCAGAGGAATTCCTAATGAAACCTTGCACAAGTCTTGATAAAGAGACGTGATGTAGTTTCACTAATTGACAATTAAGTTTCATTTCTGTGTCAGAGAAGGCACAATAAGTCTGAGAGGATCTTTAAATGCAGTTGACTTGAAAGCACCGAAGCAAAGCAACATTTGTGGAGTAATTGTTTCCTTCAGAAACAGTTAACGGTAGCGTGCCAAATACCCGCACTTACAATATTTGTGTGTGTGTGTGTGTGTGTGTGTGTGTGTGCGTGCGCGCGCGCCTGTTGCTCCAAATATGACAGCCAAGGGAATAAAATGAGCAATATAAATTGCTCTACAGAATCTTGAGGGACATTACACTTTGACGCATTCAGCTTCTCTTAAAATCAAATGAATATGGAAATAGATGCACTGTTGTATTACAGCAACTACAATGCGGGTACTCAGTTCCAAGACAGGTTCCACTCCCACAATGGCAACGAAACCCGGATTTGGATGGTGCATCTGGAAAGTCTCTTTTGGTGATATGAGAAAGTAAAATGGGGCTAAATAATTTCCGGCCTTTTTCGAGGATTAATGTGATCTATAACCTGTTTGAACCCAATTAGATTTTTTCGAAAGGGGAGGTACAAAAAAAAAGACTAAAATAACATGGTTGCAAAATTGTGCACAACCCCTTCCTGATATACAGTGTTAACATTTTTTTTAACCACATTTAAATTCGGACTATCCTCTAATTTGAGATGTTCTAGGAGCCTTTTTCTGACTTTTTTTCCCCACTCATTCGTAGTTATCTCGATATTAACACCTTGCACTGCAACCAAGACCATCACCTTCATAATTAGATACTCAGTCGGATTCCCAAATTTTCATTTTCGTATTGCCATCTTCTCAATTTTGATGCATATTGTCAAAGTATCATCAATGTCACCACATCATCATTCGCATGAATAAGGCCTCAGGTACAAACATTGTCTCTCCCATCCCAACCTGCCAATGATGTTTCACACCATGCCTCACAATCGAGATCTGACTGCCATATCTAATTGTCACCGGTGGTAATTCAATCACATGAGTGAATGAACACGGGTGGGCTGAGAGAATGTCAGAGAGGTATAATGAGGTGATGGTGTCCACTTTGTCTGCCACTGCCATTAGGTGCGCCATCACTCCGGCTGTCCATGCCATCTGGCTGCCATGCCAACAGGAAGATCTTTGGTGTGTCCGTAAACAGATTTCCCAATAGACAAGTCCCTAGGTTGAGGGTACGACAAGTACACTTCTCCTGTCATCTGTATCGACTCTTTCCAGTGATGAACACAGGCAAGGGTGGTGGCTTGGCCAGCTTGAGGACATTGTGGAACTTGGCCGCTCCATTGTTTGTGGTTTGTCACGCAAGCATGAATCAGATGTTAATATATTCCACTTCTTTACGGACATCTTGCAGCATTCTTTCCTGACACAACAGGGTTTTTTTCACTATAGCTAATTTGATCTCAGATGTAAACACACACACACAAACGTATGTGTACACGCACACACAAATGTTTGTGTACTCTTTATTTTTATTCCAATAGTGCATAAGTATGAGCATACACTTATTTGACACTTCATATAGCCAGCGTAGAAAGAAAAAAAAACGAGAAAAAAATTGTGAAATTTACGATCAGTATACACTTTCAGTTACATCAATTTCTTGGATAATGTCTTTGATTTTGCTTGCTCCGTCTTTCATTTTGATCACTTTTACCCTATCTTCCAGCGTCATAGCTCTTCTTGTCTTAGCTGCTTGACATCCAAAAGCCCGTTTTGTAGCCATTTTAGCAATGCAACGTTCTTGCTGCATCTGAAACTAACAAGAACAAATACTTCCGGGACTACTGCGCATGTCTAAGTGTGGTGGTTGCTGTTGCCGCTTCCGAACGAAGTAGTAGAGATCGCTGTTGGATTAGACTTGTTGTAGTGAATCTCGTTGCGAGGCAAGAGCAGAGAAAAACATTTCGTACAATGCAACAGGGTTTTTTTTCGTTGTATGGGGGCAGGAAAGTGGGAATAGTGTTAATGCATAAAGATTTTTTTCACACTAGGGGGTATTTTCACCCATGCAGGTTTAGTTGTAGAGGAGTTTCACTGTACTGCCTGTCAGTGATCCTGACATCGTTTGAGGCTGCCTCCATTGCTCAGGAAAATTCTCAAGAGATGAGCCACTTCTGGACAGTAGAGTGCTCATTTGCCAGAGAGGTCATGGAGGTTGTCTCAATGCACTCAGTCATTATCCTACATGTTTGAACTGGATATATACGGTACTGTAAGCTATGGGCATGGTGTGAGCTAGTCCTAATTGAGCAGCCATAATCAATGGCGAAAAATCCAGAAAAGTCCATAGCTGATGTACACGTTAAGCTTTCCACTTTTAAATTCAAAACAGCCGTATCTTGATTTTCGTACCAGGGCAAGCCTACTTTATCGTGTTTGGGAATTATACAGACCGCGCTGCGCCTGGCTGGGTGTTCCGGCAGACTGAGGGTATTTTCTATTACACGCAACCTGACAATTTTGTGACAGAACGTAGACTAGACTTTAGACTAGGTGAAAGCAGCGATTTGGTAGATTTGATCCAGGCGCAGGCAGACAGATTCTGCACTCCGCTAATATGTGTGTTAATTCATTAAATGCAGGATTGTGATTATGATGATTATTATTACTTTAGTTATCATCTTTGATACTGTATATATTTTTCAAAGCGCACCAACCTAACTGCGGTATAACCGGTGTCTATTTGTGTGCTAGGGGGACGAGCTTGTCACACACAAATGCACGATTGGGGGTGCAAGGTGGTCTCAAAGTGCCCACTTCACAGCGGCAAACTTTACATCATTCGTAAGTAGATATCTATTTGCTGTTCCTGATAAAAGTAATCCCCGTGCCGATCTCCTGCATCGATTCCAGCGAGCGAGTCTGTTACTTTTCTGCCATGTAGCCCGCAACTGCGCAAAAATGAGAGGAGCTGCTTCGATTGGCCGGGAATCAAGTCAGCTGTGTTCACAACAGCACAAAAGCTCATTTCCGACTATAATCCTCCATGAAAGTAACAAAAGAATTGAAATTCCACTCATGCACTTACTTAGACTGCACTTTGTGCAAAACTTGCGCTCGGTACAAAAACCCCGTGAGCTTGAGATCTTAATTCTTGCTTGTGGGGTGTGTGCCTTGCCATGGAGAGAATGGTCGGAAGTTATTTCACTCTACTCCATATTTGGTAATTAGGCTGCTTTCCTGTCACTCCCACAGTGCTTTCCTCTTAATGTTTCTTACACACAAACTTTTGCATCATTGACATGCAAATACTAACAATGATGAGCAAGTTTTTCAGAAGAGAGTATCTGCGGAAAACAAGATAACAGTTTCATTTTTGTATTCCAATGTATGACTTGTGTAATCATATCAAGCCATCAGTCGCTATGACCCGCAGCTATAACATGGCCGGTGGTACAATGCCGTGACGGATGATAATCATTTATTATGCTTATTATAGCTGCATTGTGTGAATATTAAAAGTCACATGGCAACAATAGTTGTTCATTTAACAGCGATGATGATTTTTTTTTAATCTCACTCATTCTGAGTTCCCGCATAATGCTCCAAAATTAGTTTGAGCTCGTAGAGCAGAAGCAGCTGTGGTTTTACCGCTTATCATTCTAAATGAATAGAAGGAGAAACATTGTATTTCGTTTTTATATTGACTTTCTGAAAATTGGAAGACCTATAGCTAATTAATATGCCCATGACTGTAAACAGTCATAAAACGATGGATTTGATGAAATCTTTTGCTCTCCAGCTTCTATACAGTTCCTAGAAAAGAACTTTTATACACAGCACGGACCAGGAAAGGCTAATTGTATCTGTCGTATCGGGTCTAGAGGGCTGTGCGCTTATTTTATAGTCCGGGCAGTGGTACAGGCTATTACTTTTCAACTTCCATGTTTTGTCTGCTTCTGAGTCCTAATTTCTCTCCTCACGTGACAGTTTTCACGTTTTTACATGATAATTATGTTTTTATATGATGAGTTTCATGTTTTTTTTCTTCTTTTCTTTTGTGTGGCACCAATACGCTTCTGTCACTTTATTTTTTAAATAATTTTGCAATGGATGCTAAAAAGTGTTCAAAGCGAACTGTTGTTTCAGTACCTAAAAGAGTTACACCGAGTTGTCAATTCAGAAAACCAATTCTCCAATGACCATACACAACGGATGCACTGTATATGATTCATCAACTTGTCCCCATCCAATGCTTGGCTCACTGTCTGAGAATATACAAAGAAAACCAAAGTTTGCATTTGAAAAGAATTTTACGCCTTGGGCTGTACCTTGGGGTATATTGTCTGCCATATGTCTTTCCGTCTATTGTTGATTTCTTGTTAATAGCATCTTGCCAATATTCATCGTGAACTAACGAGAAGATGTGACTGCCTCACAGGACGTTGACAAACTCTCATGGGTTATTAGTATGCTCACCACGGAAGTCTCGCTATTCAATACTGAACAATAGCTTACAGTCATCCCAATAGTATCGTTAGCTTCTGTTAGAAAACACAATTTTCCTCAAGCTTTTCTTTTCGCCTAAACATGGAGCTAAAGAGAACCTAAGCGATGCACTATTGGTGGCTATGGTGTTGAAAGGACTCACTGATGAGTACAACCCATTTTCTGTGCATGTGACTCAAACGAGGGAAGTGTTAACCTTGCTGAATTCAAGACTAGGCTGAGAAGTTTTGAATGCACCCTCCGCTACCGAAGCAGGCCCAGACCAGATGAAGTAATGACCGCCAAGTCATTCAAGCCGAAGCCCAAAGAAAAAGACAAGAAATACGTCTTCAATGGAGAATGCTTTATTTGTGAGAAAGTGGGGCATAAAGCAAGAGACTGCACAAGTAAGGATAAGAAACCACACAAGCGAACGACAAAAGCTGATAAGAACAATAAAGTGGCTACAGTTATGGACGATTCGGAAAAAGTTTTCCGTGGCAGAGACCAAGCCAAATCTTCGAGGGAAGAAGAAGAAACATTATTGCTCCGGGTGAGTGAATGGCGACCCAAGGGAGCGCAGCAATATGGACTACTCGTGGACAGCGGTGCTTCTGCCCACATAATCACCGACAAGACCGCATTCATCCGATTTGATGAAAGTTTCCGCCTAAAGATCACATCATGCAGCTGGCTGATGGAAGACGGATCACCGGAAGTGTCGAGAAGAAGGGGACGCGCAAATCAAGCTGGCCGACAGCAGTGGACGAGTAGTGAGTGTCAAGCTCACAAATGCTCTCCTCATCCCAGAATACCCGCAGAATATCCTTTCTGTGGATGCAGCAACCGAAAGGAGCAAAGTTCAACTTTGCGAAGAATGACAACAAAATGATTCTTTCAGATGGGACAATATGCAAGATGATTGTAAAGGACCGTATGTACTATCTTGACATTGTCACAGAAAATTCTGAATGCAGTGAGGACTCCTGCAATGCATCTTTAGACATGAAAACATGGCATGAGATAATGGGCCATTGTAACTATGGTGATATTGCTAAACTTGAAGCTGTGGTAGAAGGTATGAAAATTAGTAACAAAACTAGACCTAACCAGTGTGAAACCTGTATTCATGGGAAATTCACCCAGAATAGAAACAGGAAAAGTGATGTGAGAGCTAAAGAGCCATTAGGGCTGGTACATACAGATCTAGGTGGGCCTATTGACCCAGAGTCATTCGACGGGTACAAATATGCCATCACTTTTACTGATGACTTTTCTGGAGCTGTTTTTGTATACTTTCTCAGGAACAAAAACATGGCAGTCGAGGCTACAAAGCAGTTCTTGGCAGACACAGCACCATATGGTAAAGTGAAGCGAATGAGATCGGATAATGGGACAGAGTTTGTTTCAAAAGAGTATCAATCTCTACTTGAGATAATATGATAAAACATGAGAGATCAGCGCCCTACTCCCCACATCAAAATGGGACAGCAGAGAGGAACTGGCGCACATTGTTTGAGATGGTCAGGTGTATGCTGATAGAATCAGGCTTACCCAAAGAGCTATGGCCATATGCAGCCAGAACAGCAGCAGTTATACGGAACAGATGTTACTGCGAAAGAACAGGGGAGACTCCTTATTTCCTTTTCACAGGAAAAAGACCAGATTTGTCAAAATGAAAAAGTTTGGTTCAGAATGCATGGTGTATGAGCAAAACAGGAGAAAGCTAGATCCAAAGGGCAAAAAGGGGATCTTTGTTGGTTTTGACCGTCATTCACCTGCTTATTTGATTTATTTTCCAGAGACAAACAAGGTTCAGAAACACAGACTGGTCCACTTCATCACAAAGACCGTGACTGAGAGTGAGACGCAGACCGAGAAGGCCCAACTGGAGGACCACTATGTAGAGTGGGTAACTATGCCTAAAGCAAGTCAGTTACAGACGGAATATGTAGGAAAAGATTCTGACACTGAACCAGAGCTTAAACCTGACTGCGACACGGACTCAACCAATGGTAATGAGACTCCTCGTACTTCTGGTAGAGAAAGAAAGAGCACCACAGGCTATTGCTTTAGTCTGTCACAAGGGGGTGCTATTGTCTCATGGAAGACAAAGAAACAACAGACAGTTGCACTTTCAACTTGTGAGGCTGAATATGTTGCACTGGCGGCTACCATTCAGGAGGCGCTATATCTTACACAAGTTCTGAAAGACTTCCATCCAGGATTTGAACAGTCCACGAAGATATTCGAGGACAATCAGGGAACGATACACCTTGCGAAGAATCCAGTGTATCGCCAAAGGAGCAAGCATGTGGACATTAAATACCATTTCATCAGGTCCAATGTTTTGCTGAAAAGAATTGTTTTGATGTATTGTCCAACAGATAGTATGGTAGCAGACGTGTTTACTAAATCTGCTACAAGGGCAAAATTGAAAAGTTTAGACCCTATATGTTTGGTAACTAATGCAATGTTAGTGTACGTGGCGCCATCGAGTGGGGGTGTTGGGTGACGATGTATGCCACTAGCACTACTATATAGTTTAGTGTTGGTACTATTTTGTGTGGAGGGATACCATGTTCTGGGGTGTATGTAAATAAAGGGGGTGGAGCTTCCCTGCAGTTCGCTTCTGGCAATGAAGGTGCACTGTGGCACGCCAGGTGTTTAGCGACTCAGTGATAGCGACCACACAAAGAAAAATAAGAATCGTCTCCTGTCTTGTGCTTCGAACCGAGTGTAGTCACCAGCAATGATGCCTACACATGAACAGCGAGGGACTTCCGCAGCAGAAGGATCAACAACATGCATCTGTTTATTCTACAGAAACGGAATTGACTCAAGTCAGTGACGGGCGCAGAGTCTTTCTTTGTTCTGTTCAAACAAATCAAGATTGGCATCAAGTAATTATACTGTGTTCACAACCTGGGTCGTGAAAATCGATTTGGGGGGGTTGTAGTAATGAGGAAGTATCCCTAAAATTTTCTTAAATGTCCAAACAATTGGAAATGGATGCTCAGCTCAATTGGCTAAATGAGAACACATTAGTGTCATGGATTTTAAAGTTCCAAATCCACCGGAGCATTCACTGCAACTGTCTGACTGATAGCCCCCTTTAAGAGGCCTCATGGGAGAAAAAGAGGTGCTTCAAGTGAGCAAAATTATCCGTGAAGCCTCCACTTAATCAAATGAGCATTGCCTACAGTAGGTAAATGCAATATTTAAGTGGTGTTTCACAATTGCATTGACCCAAATGGATTGGGTTGTGTTTGATACTTTCCAGGATGATAACTTGATTTTACGCACACATTTCATCGCTTTCCAAACAATCCTCACGGCTGATCAAACACTATTTTCCTGCTTTGGATCTCACCATTAGGGGAGCTAAAATGTAGTGAACCAGCCAAGCACCCCATAAATTACAAGGTTTTATTTGTGAATAGTTAAAAAGCAGGTTAGGGGGGGATAGAATCCAACGTGTAACATCCACAAGGTTTGTCCAGCAGGCTAAGCTCATGCTTTGCCAAACTGGCAGCATGAAATCCTGCAGCAGGACAACAGATGGAAGTCTGGGCAGGAGGAAAAAGGAGAGCAGATAAATAGTTTAAAAACTGGAGCCGAATGAAAGAAAGTGCGGCCCAGACGATGCATTTTGGAAGGGTGTAGGGTTCTGACGGTCGGCAGGCGAATGGATGGCATGAACATGTGTGAAGACTTGGGAAAAAAAGGGCGTACACTCAGAAACATATTACTGTTGGACCCTTTTGACACTTGGCTTTAACACTTGGGGAACATATATTGTATTTTCCGCACTATAAACTACACCTAAAAGCATTCAATTTTCTCAAAAGCCGACTGTACGCCTTAAAATCCGATACGCCTTATATAGGGTGTTACAGTCTCTTTATATTCCCCATTGAGTTGTTGTTTTGTAATGCCATTTGGATTTATACGCTTCATGTCTGTGTTTGTGACCAGTTCGAACGGGTTGCCAAGGAATCAACCCGGTATTTTTATGGACTTAATTTCACGCTTCATGCTACATCCTGAGGGAGCTACATCTGGATCAGTATTCAAATTTCTTGGATGTGGTATTTTAAATGTTCTGAATAACACTTTTTTACAGCTGCAGCGGTTGTGAAGGCTCTATAATATGGATAAAGCTGTATTGTATTGTATTGTATTGCATTCCCTTTAACATAGCTCCATCTAGTGGATGCAGAGTGCAACCACAGCCACTATTGTGGCTTCACTTTGATGCGCCTTATGATGCAGTAGCCCGGAATATATGAAAACAGTTTTAAAATAGGTCATTCATGGAAGGTGCACCTTATAATCCGATGCTCCTTATAGTGCGGAAAATACGGTATTCTTGTTGGAGATTTATTGCCTTTTTCTTATAAATGTGGCATTTTATTGCATGTAAGAATACATTTTGGTGCTTTGTTACACATTAAAAATAGATTTGATAATATTACCTTTTGATCCCCACCAAATTCACTAATACACCTCTTGTACCAACATATGCAAGAGTTATTCACATACACACTGCAGTGCAATCTCTCTCTCTCTCTCTCTCTCTCTCTCTCTCTCTCTCTCTCTCTCGTTAAACAGGTACAAAGCACAAGCACTCTAGGCTATATTAAACACGTGGTTTAACTTTAGATGAGTTTTAGGTGCAGTGTGTGGGCACTTATCAGTAGAAGTCAGACTGAAGCAGAACATAATCGCACCAAACCCGTAAACGGTCATACGAATGACACGACTGAACACGATAAAACTGCTACCATACAACCGAGCTATTGTGGGAATCCTGTCAAAACAAAAGACGCAACAGATGGAGCAGAATGTGATACAAGGCAAGATTAACTGAGTGTTCACATGTGCTTCCAGTTCCACTACCGACGACTTCCATGTTCTGAGGTCTATTACACGCTTTCGGGTTTAGTTGCCAAAACACTGTCTCTACCATGTGTGACACGTGTTATTCACAAGCTGTACCTTTCTTTTTTCCTCTGTAAATTTTAGCCTTTGTCATTTCATGTGTGTTTTCAGCCAACGATGGCCTCCTTCACTTGTATTGAGATCTTCTTCATAGTCCGATGTTGTTGACACGGTTCTTGAAAACCAAATTCATCACTCGTGACCAATACGAAGTGATCGGAGGAGTTGTGGTCAAAAGCAGATAGAGATGTTTCAGAGGCCATTCCTGGCAGTGAGTAGGTACTTGGAAATGTGGCGTTGGTTGTTGAGTGTCTCAGTTTGAAGCGTATACGCAGGAGAACACAAAACAAAAAACACGGTTCTAGACAGAATCTTTCCAACTCTTCCTAAGCTGCACGTTGCTCAGCAACCGCTTCATCTTCATGTACTTTTTGTCAATTAAAAACCACCTCCAACTATTCAGTGGTAGAATATCCTAAAAACTACAAACAGTTTCATACGGGCGTCCCTACCTGCAGCTCAAACTCAGTAGACATTATCCTTGAAGTTCATGTAACATTCTTTTAAATAACACTCCTTAGGCTACTCGGCGTTCAGCAACCACTTTGTTTTCAGTGAAATTGAAGCTCATCTAATGAACTATTCAGTGGTATAATGTTCTACATTGAATCTATTTCTTGCATCACTGAAGCCGGTAATGGCTCCCAGAGCATTGTGGTGCGCCGCACTTTCGCCTCAACCGCTTAGACATCGCTACCCTCATAATAGTGCTGCGCACACAGATCAATGTTTCAAGGGCTTGCAGCATTCAGCAAAGTATTCTACTCACCACATTTCTCATGCGTATTTGTTTTGAAAAGAACTGTTTCAAACACTGATGACAAAAATTCTAAAGCAAGAGATTACGAATGATAAAAAGGTGTCCTTGTGTCCCTTGAAAGGTGCTATGATTATACATTGTATACCAATGATGGCACTGTAAGACCTTGCAAATAACAGTCTGAGTTAACAAAAACACAATTCAGACGAAAGGAAAATCATGTCACCCTACTAGAATCCATTAATTGAGATCACATTTCAGCTCTTAAATTGTTCTAACTGCATTCGAAGTTGTGCTTCTAAATGTTAAGACAAGGATGAGATACAATTGCGATCCATTCAGATCAGGCGAGATGTGCAATGGGAGTTGGTTGCTGATATTTTATATCTAGGGCTTTTCCTGCTGTGCATAACTGGTGGGGAGTCCCAGTGCCATTAGTGCCTCCAGATGGAACAACACTTGTTAGGTACTGGAGTCACCTGTAGTGAAGTGTAAAAAAAAAAAAAAACAACAGTTTGCACAGTCATATTGGGCCAAATGAGTTAAATGTGCCGGAAAGTGGTGGAAGCACAGCACCGAAGATGAGAATTGCGAAATTGGCATGTTTCTGACATGACAATTGTTTGAGTGAATCCTCTTAAAGTTTCCTACTATATATATGAGAGAGATTGAGATTGTCTCTTGTATTCATCATTAAGGAAACACTTGATACAATAACATTGTAACACTGAAGTGTATGGAAGTTGGCTCAACCAAATGAACAAACCGCAAGAACGAGGAGTGTTAAGCAGCAGTTGGGACAGATGACATGAGTGCAGCATGTACGACGGCTGGAGAGTGCTTGTGAAAGAGACCCCAGGCAGGTAGGCCCGTCGGCTGCCGAGCGCTACAGCAGAGCACCTCATGCGAATAGCCTGGGTACTTAGGAGTCATGAAGTGGGGGGGACCTGAGGCAGATAGCCTGGGGGCGCAGCTTAGAGGGGGGCCACACCGGCACAAAAGGAAGAACATGTCTGGAGGATGACAATAGTTGTGAGCAATGAGGAAGAAGATGGCCGCTGGGCTGAAGCAACAGACTCAACCTACAATGACCGACACTGGTTGTTTACTAAATCTGCTACAAGGGCAAAATTGAAAAGTTTAGACCCTATATGTTTGGTAACTAATGCAATGTTAGTGTGCGTGGCGCCATCGAGTGGGGTGTTGGGTGACGATGTATGCCACTAGCACTACTATATAGTTTAGTGTTGGTACTATTTTGTGTGGAGGGATACCATGTTCTGGGGTGTATGTAAATAAAGGGGTGGAGCTTCCTGCAGTTCGCTTCTGGCAATGAAGGTGCACTGTGGCACGCCAGGTGTTTAGCGACTCATCTGTTTATTCTACAGAAACGGAATTGACTCAAGTCAGTGACGGGCGCAGAGTCTTTCTTTGTTCTGTTCAAACAAATCAAGATTGGCATCAAGTAATTATACTGTGTTCACAACCTGGGTCGTGAAAATCGATTTGGGGGGGTTGTAGTAATGAGGAAGTATCCCTAAAATTTTCTTAAATGTCCAAACAATTGGAAATGGATGCTCAGCTCAATTGGCTAAATGAGAACACATTAGTGTCATGGATTTTAAAGTTCCAAATCCACCGGAGCATTCACTGCAACTGTCTGACTGATAGCCCCCTTTAAGAGGCCTCATGGGAGAAAAAGAGGTGCTTCAAGTGAGCAAAATTATCCGTGAAGCCTCCACTTAATCAAATGAGCATTGCCTACAGTAGGTAAATGCAATATTTAAGTGGTGTTTCACAATTGCATTGACCCAAATGGATTGGGTTGTGTTTGATACTTTCCAGGATGATAACTTGATTTTACGCACACATTTCATCGCTTTCCAAA
Source organism: Hippocampus mohnikei (assembly GCA_026261675.1). NCBI lineage: Eukaryota > Metazoa > Chordata > Actinopteri > Syngnathiformes > Syngnathidae > Hippocampus > Hippocampus mohnikei. The sequence goes on along the minus strand of JAKGUB010000106.1, from coordinate 7,441,270 downwards.
CAATCCTCACGGCTGATCAAACACTATTTTCCTGCTTTGGATCTCACCATTAGGGGAGCTAAAATGTAGTGAACCAGCCAAGCACCCCATAAATTACAAGGTTTTATTTGTGAATAGTTAAAAAGCAGGTTAGGGGGGGATAGAATCCAACGTGTAACATCCACAAGGTTTGTCCAGCAGGCTAAGCTCATGCTTTGCCAAACTGGCAGCATGAAATCCTGCAGCAGGACAACAGATGGAAGTCTGGGCAGGAGGAAAAAGGAGAGCAGATAAATAGTTTAAAAACTGGAGCCGAATGAAAGAAAGTGCGGCCCAGACGATGCATTTTGGAAGGGTGTAGGGTTCTGACGGTCGGCAGGCGAATGGATGGCATGAACATGTGTGAAGACTTGGAAAAAAAAAAGGGGCGTACACTCAGAAACATATTACTGTTGGACCCTTTTGACACTTGGCTTTAACACTTGGGGAACATATATTGTATTTTCCGCACTATAAACTACACCTAAAAGCATTCAATTTTCTCAAAAGCCGACTGTACGCCTTAAAATCCGATACGCCTTATATAGGGTGTTACAGTCTCTTTATATTCCCAATTGAGTTGTTGTTTTGTAATGCCATTTGGATTTATACGCTTCATGTCTGTGTTTGTGACCAGTTCGAACGGGTTGCCAAGGAATCAACCCGGTATTTTTATGGACTTAATGTCACGCTTCATTCTACATCCTGAGGGAGCTACATCTGGATCAGTATTCAAATTTCTTGGATGTGGTATTTTAAATGTTCTGAATAACACTTTTTTACAGCTGCAGCGGTTGTGAAGGCTCTATAATATGGATAAAGCTGTATTGTATTGTATTGTATTGCATTCCCTTTAACATAGCTCCATCTAGTGGATGCAGAGTGCAACCACAGCCACTATTGTGGCTTCACTTCGATGCGCCTTATGATGCAGTAGCCCGGAATATATGAAAACAGTTTTAAAATAGGTCATTCATGGAAGGTGCACCTTATAATCCGATGCTCCTTATAGTGCGGAAAATACGGTATTCTTGTTGGAGATTTATTGTCTTTTTCTTATAAATGTGGCATTTTATTGCATGTAAGAATACATTTTGGTGCTTTGTTACACATTAAAAATAGATTTGATAATATTACCTTTTGATCCCCACCAAATTCACTAATACACCTCTTGTACCAACATATGCAAAAGAGTTATTCACATACACACTGCAGTGCAATCTCTCTCTCTCTCTCTCTCTCTCTCTCTCTCTCTCTCTCTCTCTCGTTAAACAGGTACAAAGCACAAGCACCCTAGGCTATATTAAACACGTGGTTTAACTTTAGATGAGTTTTAGGTGCAGTGTGTGGGCACTTATCAGTAGAAGTCAGACTGAAGCAGAACATAATCGCACCAAACCCGTAAACGGTCATACGAATGACACGACTGAACACGATAAAACTGCTACCATACAACCGAGCTATTGTGGGAATCCTGTCAAAACAAAAGACGCAACAGATGGAGCAGAATGTGATACAAGGCAAGATTAACTGAGTGTTCACATGTGCTTCCAGTTCCACTACCGACGACTTCCATGTTCTGAGGTCTATTACACGCTTTCGGGTTTAGTTGCCAAAACACTGTCTCTACCATGTGTGACACGTGTTATTCACAAGCTGTACCTTTCTTTTTTCCTCTGTAAATTTTAGCCTTTGTCATTTCATGTGTGTTTTCAGCCAACGATGGCCTCCTTCACTTGTATTGAGATCTTCTTCATAATCCGATGTTGTTGACACGGTTCTTGAAAACCAAATTCATCACTCGTGTCCAATACGAAGTGATCGGAGGAGTTGTGGTCAAAAGCAGATAGAGATGTTTCAGAGGCCATTCCTGGCAGTGAGTAGGTACTTGGAAATGTGGCGTTGGTTGTTGAGTGTCTCAGTTTGAAGCGTAAACGCAGGAGAACACAAAACAAAAAACACGGTTCTAGACAGAATCTTTCCAACTCTTCCTAAGCTGCACGTTGCTCAGCAACCGCTTCATCTTCATGTACTTTTTGTCAATTAAAAACCACCTCCAACTATTCAGTGGTAGAATATCCTAAAAACTACAAACAGTTTCATACGGGCGTCCCTACCTGCAGCTCAAACTCAGTAGACATTATCCTTGAAGTTCATGTAACATTCTTTTAAATAACACTCCTTAGGCTACTCGGCGTTCAGCAACCACTTTGTTTTCAGTGAAATTGAAGCTCATCTAATGAACTATTCAGTGGTATAATGTTCTACATTGAATCTATTTCTTGCATCACTGAAGCCGGTAATGGCTCCCAGAGCATTGTGGTGCGCCGCACTTTCGCCTCAACCGCTTAGACATCGCTACCCTCATAATAGTGCTGCGCACACAGATCAATGTTTCAAGGGCTTGCAGCATTCAGCAAAGTATTCTACTCACCACATTTCTCATGCGTATTTGTTTTGAAAAGAACTGTTTCAAACACTGATGACAAAAATTCTAAAGCAAGAGATTACGAATGATAAAAAGGTGTCCTTGTGTCCCTTGAAAGGTGCTATGATTATACATTGTATACCAATGATGGCACTGTAAGACCTTGCAAATAACAGTCTGAGTTAACAAAAACACAATTCAGACGAAAGGAAAATCATGTCACCCTACTAGAATCCATTAATTGAGATCACATTTCAGCTCTTAAATTGTTCTAACTGCATTCGAAGTTGTGCTTCTAAATGTTAAGACAAGGATGAGATACAATTGCGATCCATTCAGATCAGGCAAGATGTGCAATGGGAGTTGGTTGCTGATATTTTATATCTAGGGCTTTTCCTGCTGTGCATAACTGGTGGGGAGTCCCAGTGCCATTAGTGCCTCCAGATGGAACAACACTTGTTAGGTACTGGAGTCACCTGTAGTGAAGTGTAAAAAAAAAAAAAACAACAGTTTGCACAGTCATATTGGGCCAAATGAGTTAAATGTGCCGGAAAGTGGTGGAAGCACAGCACCGAAGATGAGAATTGCGAAATTGGCATGTTTCTGACATGACAATTGTTTGAGTGAATCCTCTTAAAGTTTCCTACTATATATATGAGAGAGATTGAGATTGTCTCTTGTATTCATCATTAAGGAAACACTTGATACAATAACATTGTAACACTAAAGTGTATGGAAGTTGGCTCAACCAAATAAACAAACCGCAAGAACGAGGAGTGTTAAGCAGCAGTTGGGACAGATGACATGAGTGCAGGATGTACGACGGCTGGAGAGTGCTTGTGAAAGAGACCCCAGGCAGGTAGGCCCGTCGGCTGCCGAGCGCTACAGCAGAGCACCTCATGCGAATAGCCTGGGTACTTAGGAGTCATGAAGTGGGGGGGACCTGAGGCAGATAGCCTGGGGGCGCAGCTTAGAGGGGGGCCACACCGGCACAAAAGGAAGAACATGTCTGGAGGATGACAATAGTTGTGAGCAATGAGGAAGAAGATGGCCGCTGGGCTGAAGCAACAGACTCAACCTACAATGACCGACACTGGTAAACAAAAAAGAAAAGACATCCATTTGAATCTCTGGAGATCCGTGCAAACAAATGACCACTAAGGAAAGCAATAAACAACTGCAACAACTTGGAAGGCAAAGAAAACATAAATAATGGGAGGGTGGGATGGTAGCTTGAGTATGTTTAGTAGAATTGGTGGATTCTTTGCAGAATAGACTTTCAGTCAGGGATACAGTAAATGGGGGGTAGACTGTACACCATATTTCACACAACCTTGCTCCTCTATTTGTGTCTGGCAACGTGGGGAGCGTCAAGCCGCCTCCTGATCGACTGTCATTTCCATTCCATTTCACAAGTTCCTGGAGTTCATGGCTCAGCCCAACATTGGCATTGACCAAACCTAAGGGGTTGCGATCGTAAATATCAAACAGGCTGGAACATTTACGATCGTCAGCCTGACCGTTTCCTGAGCAGCTCGAGGAGGAAAAATCTCTCTATAAACCCCAGAAAGCAGGATGTTATATCGCTCAGGATCATCTTTTCGAGACATGTGAGAATAAAACCTTTACTGACCTTGATCAGAAAATGCTCACATTGAGCATGATTATTCTTACGAGTGTATTTCACAAGACAGAAGCGAGCAGCCCAAAGTTCTGAAGAATGCTCTGCATCATTATTTCATCACCTTTTTGGTTCTTCCTCAAAATATTCAATACGCAGAAGTAATTATAAGCAAACAGCCTAAGATGAGCAAAGCATAAACATGTTTTTAATCGCGGTTTACACATTTTTAAAAAGAGAACGCAGAGAATATACTGTAGGTGGAAAAAAAAATCAACTCAATCTGTTGTGGGAAGGTTAAAATCAGGTGGTTATCATTTTGCCATGTATTCTCAAAATGTTTAATATTAATTGAAGATTTTAATGACATCGTGAGCTTTGTGGAAATGTTTTCTTTTTCTTGCTACAATATAAGCTTCGTGGAACATGAACATGTACGGCTCATATAATAAAAAAATTCTGGTCGAAATCCCGTTTAGTCGATAACAGAGACGTTCGTAAACCAAGATTTGACTGTATTTACATTTTATTTCAGTACACAGATTTATGAAACATACAGTATATCTTGGGTTGGATGTCGGTCGGGGTACTATCGTAAACACAAATATATGAGCGTCAGAAATGTAGGATTATTTTATTACCAGAATGGCAGCTGACTCGCTCCATGCTAACGCTATCTCGCCATGAGGCTAACGTTTGGCAATATCAGCGTTACCAACTATTCCGGACCATTCAGTGAAACAGTTTTATTTCCGCTTGTCTTCGCACAATGTCAACATTGGATTGTAGTTAGTTATAATCTTGGCCAGTTTGTCTTGTCTCTGCCACTTGCATCTAAAGATTCATTATACTTTATCTTTTTAGTCCTCATTTTAGTACATGTAAGGACATTGGAACGTTCAGAACATAGCCATTAACTCATGAGCCAAGGCAAGATAAATTAGTCCACTCTTTGTTTCAAGCTCAACATATCCTCCCGATCTCAACTAACACCAAAGACCATTTGTATAATCGAAAACAATCTATTGTTTATTTATGTTGATGCTATTTGGGTCTTCCCTTCCGTGTTGTTGTTGTTTATGTGCATTTCGGCCTGGTTAGCATGTCCCCGAAAAAAACAAAACAAAAAAACAAACAAAAGCTGTGAAAAAAATAGATTGCCGGTCCTGAAGCGGTTTCATGATAGTGTGTGAAGTGTGTCTTTTCCTTATAAAATACTTCACTGTCAAAAATGTGTTCCCTGAAAACAGCTGCAGTGACATTATACACTCCATCAAATGCAAATGACAACTGAAAACAGTTGAAAGGGTTGAAACTGGTGTTTTTATAGAAAAACAAGTGGTACTATTTCCCGCAAAGATCTCGAATCAGAAACTTGGGTGCAGTATAAATCTACAATTTTGCAGTCCTTCTCGTGGGGATGCAAATGGAAGGATACACATGCTGTGCTGCAGATGCTTTACGGAGTGCCATGAAGTCATGCAGATGTAACTCTGCTTTGCTTGAACATTGGATATTATGTACTGTCCAAAGAAGGTCACACACAGAGCAACAGGACATGACTGGAGTCAAAGAACAGCCACAGTGCCCTCTATTGGATAAAAAAATAAATAAAAAGGGGAAAAAAACGAGTAGATTAGGTAGATTACATCAATAAAAATAAAATTACATTTTACCTGTACTTGCACTTACTCTTCAAATTTGAATTGAATTTTCAGTGATTACCACCCTCTACTTCCTAATAAGCCTCATTCTCTTGGGGGTGAAATATTAGCCTTATCACGGTTTTTTTAAAGCATCATCAAAAACTCAAAAGTGTGCAGTCAAGTAAAAAAGAATTTAGCTACGCTGCGTTAATCAGTAACCTAAGCTAATCAAGCACCATGAAATTCTATCATAGTTTTGGCTTGTATGCACACTTCAGAGCCGTCACGCTTGATCATTGCAAAAATGTCCAAAATAACACCAGGCAAATTCATCCAGCCATCTTTGACATTGCGTATCCTCATGAGCAGGAGGAGTAGGGTGGCCTAAGCAAAATGTCTTTAACAAAAAATACAAACAGGAGTACACTGGAAAAAAACTGAAGTACTGTATAAAAAGTCCAGAAAACCACAGGAAACCAAAGTAACAAAAACCTATCCCAGAAACAAAACATGACAGGGGCACACAGACACACACAATGATCCGAACAAGACTGGCAGACCTCAGGGAACTAAATCCAAGCAAAGTGACGAGACAACAAGAAACACCTGGACAAGACACAAAGGGTTGAGGGAGCTGATTGGTTAAACACAAGGCACCCGGATAACGAGAACAGGTGAGGGCAAAAAGGGCACATGAGGGAACAAAACCAAATGTAACCTAAACAAAACATAATCCATTGTGTATGAAATGCACTGTAAATCAGTGATTCTAGTAGTGCCTAGGTACTGGTAAATGTCTTAAAAAATGTAAAACATTTTTATTTCTTATTAAGCCTCCTGTACAATACTCCCCCCTGATGTGGTTTTAAAAAAAACCTTGTGATCTTCTTTAAAAAAAAGAAAAAAAAAAGAAAAAAAGACATTTCTAACTGACCCCAAACTTTTGAACAGTAGTGCATACTTCTCGAAAGTTACACTGGTGGGCGATAATATGCAAAGCGCACAAGTCATTCCGAGGCCGGGATGCTTCACAGGTTGATGGGGTGGAACACGCCATACATAAATGTGCTTTGACAAGACATCTACTTGTATATACAGTGGAAAGTTCGATTACATTCCAGGGGATGTCTGCCAAACATCTGCCAACACAGCAGTAGCAAGAGCACCAGACACACTGCTCCATATGCTCCACCTTCAACAAACTAAATAGGCACAGCTCGGATCGTTCTTTAAATAGAAACCATGTACACAAGCACATATTGCCATTCTGTATTACTGCGCGACAGGTAAGCATTGTCAACTGCCATGCATGTTGGTTCTGTTGACTAACCACTTTTGATTTTGATGATAAGAGTGATCTAGTTGTGCACGTCAAAATTAATATTGCACGAGGTTCCTCCTGGATCATGGACTACCCTCCGGTGGGAAGCAAGAAGCTTTCCAGCTGGCTTCACTGGCCTTTCTGCTTGAAACATGAATAAGGGGTTATGAAACACTCTTTAAATCCCGAGTGACTGAAGACATCTTAAGTATGTTCGTATTTATTTATTTCACTGTGTATAACTGTTGTATGAGCCATTGGGAAAAAGCATGGTCCAACTCCAGCTTTGTCATTTTTAAATGAGGAATTTGCCATTTTCAATCATCTATTTGCAACGTTTGGGCATCCTCAGTTATTTATACACTCTTTGCTCCTGACTTGCACCACTCTGCAGTTACAGACAGTGTGGAAACATGCTTAATAACTCATTTATTTACCAGTTCCCCATTTTCAGCTACCTAGCTTTCCAATATGTTGATTGTTGAGATTTGTGAGACCGTGTCACAATTATTGGCAAAATAGCAAACACTTATTTTGGCACCAGTAACCTGTAGGCTACAGTATTCATAATTTCACACGTTTTCTTTTTATGTCTACCGTGTGATCAAGCCTTTCCCGAAAGAGGCTTTTGCAAACGTGCTCATGCCCTTGCACCGGTCCACTTGAAATGGGTTCTGTTGTTTTCATCCGATGCTTGTGCTAAATCCCTTGTTCGAAGCACCGACCAAAGAGGGGCACGGGATAAAGCGGCCCAAAACTGTAATGAAAAGTCACTCTGCTGAGAAGTGGAACTAAGGCCGTTTTCACAGCGATGATTCGGATTGGGTTTAGCTCCTCGGTCTTCAACAGTGTGAAAAACACAAGTTCAAAAAAACGCATAAGTCCTATCAAAGTTGTCAGCTTGCAATCACAACAGCGGATATCTGCCACTTAGGAGTAAGAGGTGTTTTGTCTTCTATAAGTTGCATTAAATTTAACATTCATTTAACCTTGCACAGTGAAATCATAGATGGGTTTCTACTCAACGTGTTTTAAGATAATTGCTGAAAATATGTGCAAAGACAGAACCATATAATACTTAATTTTAGAGATATAGCATTCAAGTTTTTTTTGGCTATTTTGTTTTGTTTTGACCATTTCAATTTTCCTGATTTTGTGGGGATGGCTAAAACGGCTCCCAGCAAACCATTTGGGCATCTGACACGAGTCGCTCCTTCTCCACTGCTGTATATACTAACATGCATTTGCCACTACAACGTGCTGTTAGCTAGCTAGCTAGCTATGCTAGCAACCCAAAAATGCATCTTCGCCGGATGCCACAATTCACAGAACAGCTCGGTTTCATTATTTAAATTCCCAAGCAAGGAAGTGAGCGGCTCTCGCTGGTGTTAAAAGCCCTACAACGACTCAGTGGAATATATTCCAATCACTAGAGGCTTTAGGCAGTTGTTTTCACTGCTCAAACATGTAGGACAGTGTAGGTTCAAGAACGTTGCTTGGGGAAGTAGCATCCGTTTTAAAACAGGGCGTATTTTCATTCACTTGACAGATAGGGCCAATACGTTTGATGAGATGGCAGCTTTATTTTTCACCTTTTTGAAGCCTCGTCTTATACATTTACCTTAAAAAAAAACAAAAAAACCCTAATTTGTCAGGGTTTTTCACAACATTCTTTAGAAGACACACATAGTATTTCAAGTTACAGTGGAGAACTGCAACGCATCATATCAAAGAGCATATAAGTGTTACTGCGTCACGTTTACTTCTGCAACACTAAATGTACCAGATGCCTGACGCAGTCAATCAAAAACGATCTTGAGGCAAATGTTTTGGTTCAGCTCTTACATTGCATCTCATTAAAACGTGCTGACTGATTCCTGCTAATAACACAACCGTCCTGATAACATGCCACCGTGTTTGGCGTATTAATGCAACTTACCGGTAACTGAACAGAGTTTTGAGACAAATTCATCTTTGGTACGCTAATCACTTCGGGGGAATTTCCACATTGAATTTGTCAGAAACGCAACGTTTGAAAGCCACAAAACCACCTGCTTCACACCTGTTAGGGGAGTGAGGGAACTGGCACTCTTTAATGTTTCACAGTGCAGTTTAGCAAAACATTAGCATTCACTGGCGATGCCCGACAGCCAAATGCTATTTTTCCTCACCATGTGAGCCGGAGATGTCAGTTCCTATTTGACAGCTCATTTGTCAGCCCTTTAGGCTTTCTGTTAGGCATCTTCCTCTCACTTGACGCTCATGCAGACCCTCCACCTGCCTTCTCAGGTGGAAACATCCCTGGACCGTCGCCGATAGTCCAACAGGCCTCTCGTGACAGACCTACGCACGCTCATGTATACGTGCAAACAAACTGGGAAAGAAACAACTTCCCCTATGACTGAAGCTGTTTTCTTTCTTTTGATTCCTTTCATTCTGATTTGCCTCTGGGATTGCAGCCAATTATTCTTATCACTTAACAGATGTGCTTGTTGCAAAGTGCATTTGCTATAAGCAGACGATAAGAAAAAACAATAATTACTAATCCATTATTAATTTGCCGCCTTTGTTAATCTTGATGTTAGATGTTCCCCACTGGTAAACGGTTTTGTACATTCTCCGCTTATTTGAAGGGAGTACAGTAGAAAATAAACATTATGCTGATCTCCTTTCCGTGGGTCTTGTTCTGACAACTTTCCGTCTCCTTCCCTGAGTGCCTGAGGCGAAGTGCTTGTATGAGAGAAGTTGTTTACGGATTGCAAAAGTGGACTTTTGAAGTGAATTCAGCAGGTATTTTATTCCTATCAGCCATGTGCCGCATTTGATATGCAAACATAATCGCATAAGCCACAGATTTGAGAAATACTCCAACTACTTTCAAGTCTAACAACCGTTGCTTTTTGTAGTCAACGTGGTCTTTTCCGAAAGGTTGACTTGTTTTTGGTGGGGATGGGCAGAATTGATTATGAATTCTAATTCAGTTTTGTCCCCCCCGGCCCGCGTTGTTATTAAAATGCATACTTAATTATTGGTTTGCACACTACAATTGCTGCCATGTGATTCACTGGAGATAACTCCAGGGTGTGCCCCGCCTCTTTCCCCAAGGTCAGCCGGGATAAGACTGAAGCTCACCCGCAACCCGAAGGAGGACATGGGCGACACAAAAAAATGGATGGATGTAACAGTTGCACATAAGGAAGCTGAGCCCTCACCGATTCCCCTTTGAGACACTTTTACCTGCGAGGTTCTTAAGTGCAGTGCTTCCGAACTATTTTACTGACATAATTGTGTTTGACAGGTTGTCCTTTCCTGATATTATTGTGAGCACTTCCATTGTCAAGATGGAAAACAACATTGTCTGTCGGAAAAACAATCCAGGCACAATATACATCAAAACAGTCTTGTTTTTTTTTTAGTAAAAGGGAAAAACATGAAAAGGAATCACAATGAATTTGTCTAGGGGAGGTGACTGATTTCCATACATCCATCGTCAATACCGCTTAAGACTCACTAGGGTCCAAGGCCACATATGTGTTGTTTCATGAGGATGGTGTCACGCCGCGAGGTGGTGGTGCACCCCAAAAAGCAGGCAGGAGGGAGGAGCAGGGTGAACTTGACGAATTGCATTTAATAAAACACAGAGAAAACTAAATCCAAAACAAAGTCCAAAGCCAAAGTATCAAACAAAAATCCTGTCAGAAAAAAACTATCAATAACAGAAACATGACCAAAGACATGACCTAAACATGACAAACAAACATGACAGCAGTAAACAGCACCAAACAAACAGATAGTAGCCAACAGCAACAATGACCCGACAATGAGTGGTCGGGCGGGAGTCCTTTTATGCCACTAATTACCTAACGACCAACAGGTGTGCAGCTGCAGGGAAAGGCCCCACAGTGCCACCTGTTGGTCACAAACCGAAACATGACAGATGGTAATGCAATTAACAATGCATGTGCAGGATGCAGCAGCAGCCATCCATTCATCCATCCACTTTCTATAGAGTCCAAGGGGGAACTGGAGCAAGGGCAGTGGAACTAGTGAGTATAGTATGTGTTTAGACATCTCTTACTGATAGCACTGGCAAGTGCCTAATTGAGTCTATGTTGCTTAACAGTAACATTTTTACAGGTTAACAACCCATCAAAGCAATGTGTGTTTAATTTTTGCCGCCTTTGCTGCGAGTGCGCCCAATTCTAAAAGTTGTTCTGCCACATCTGAGCTGGAACCAAGCCTAGAGCAGACTTTGGGCAAGTGGCTGGTCGCCATGCCCACATTAACAAATGGCCACACATACTCTCACATTCACACTTATAGACAATCTAGGGTCTGCAATAAACCTAGAATGCATATTTTTGGCATGTGGCAGAAGCCAAAGTGAAAACTCGGGCAAGTACGGGAAGAGCATGCTAACGCCGCACAATCTCAGATCCCAGATAGACATTACAGAGATTCTAGTGTATAGTTTTGCTCTGCTGGTTGGCTATTAAAAAGCTCAAGATGACAAACAGAAGATGTCCCATTATTGGTTGACAATTGCTGTTTTGAAAGGCAAATAATGCTATTGCATTATTAAATCATTAATGTGACTTTGAAATGATGGTGGTTTGGATCATAGTGAGTGGTATATGTAGTTTTAAAGTAGTCCATTACACACATTTTGGAGGAGCTTCAATGACTGGCGTTGCTTTGCTATTCTTGGTAGGGCTCGTGTGAGTGCGCTTACGATACATAAATTAATAATGGCTTGCGAGCGACAATCAGGAGAGGCAGGGTGGACTCATACGGTCAGCTGGTATAGGCTCCAGCTTGCCCGCGGCCTTCATAAGGAAGGGCTATAGAAAAAGGATGGATGCTGCAAATGCACAGAGGGTAGCGCAGCCCCCAGTGACTCCCGCCTTTAAGACACTTCCACCTGCAAGGTTTTGAAGTGTGGCGCTTCGGAATTATTTTACTGACTAGATTGTGCTTGACAGGTTGTCCTTCCTTGAAATTACTGTGACTATTTTCATTTTCAAGAAGAAAAACAAATTTAGTGTCCAAGGGAGGGGTGCGGGGGGCACACTCAGAACAAAAAGAGGACATAAAAAGTCTGTCAACTTCATTTGGCCCAAGTGAAAAACATAAAATAGCAGTCACCTTGTGCACTCATTTGTTTTTAACCTTGGCCGTCCAGAGTAGCACATTTAAGGCATGATGACGATTTTAGTAACACCGTCAGTGCAAGTCACACAACTCAAAGAAACACTATTTGTTGGAAAACCTGATTCACTTTAATGTGCTGCTGTTTCGACAGAATCGACTTGGACGGACTAAGGCAAATGAATTGGCAAGTAAAATCGATGACAGCTCCAAAATCTCGATTTCCATTTCTCAATCACCTCGCAATTATTGACACCAAAGTGCAGTAGTGATCACGGTGGCTGAAGAGCTAATTAAATCATGGTAAATGCTATTATGGCATATGCGTCAATGGGTACAGTTCCTCCAGTGATTGCAAATGCTCAATTTAACCATGTGCTGTTGATTTTTGACAGTCTTTGCCTCCTGCTATGCACACACAGAAAACACCACACAAAAACAATGCTACTTGATTGCAATTTCAATATCTTAGTCACTGATTTATTTTGTCAGTTCTCACTGACACTTAATGCGCTAAAATCTTTTAATCAAAACGCGGCACAAATAATCACCTCCAATTTTTACCCACAGTCACTAGTCAGTAATTTTTATTTACTTACAATTACTGTTCTTGCGACGCACTGTATATTTTGTCCTTGGGGAAACATAATGTGCTCATCTATAAAACTCTTTTTACATCATATTAACATCCGCCAAATATATTACTCTTGCGCTGACGGTAATTGAAGAGTTTGCTAAAGTTAATAACTTTGGCCCCTGACAGCACTTTTCAAGGTGAATCAACATGTGCGATTGCTCTTTCTTTAATACCGCTGACACCCAGTGATGCATAAAGCCTTGAGGACAAACGCATAAAAATCTATCTTTCAAAACAGCTTAATGAATGTCCCGTATCTTCATTCCTGACATGTTATATACAGTTACTCAGAGGTGCGTGTCGTGTGTGTGTGTGTCCCTCACCACTGACACAGAGAGGAAACACAGCGCGAGGAAGATTAGCTAGAGAATGATTTGGTTCTTGAAGCTGCGGTTGAGGTCTTTGTGTGGCAGGACAATAGAGTTGAGGATTATCACCTCTCTGGGAATGGACACATTACAACCTGCGGGTGAATATGAAAAGATGGGTGGTATTATAACGACAAGCTAGTGACAAGAGGAAAAAAAATGAAGTGGAACAACAAACAAACAACGCTAACATGAAGGAAATCTTACCAAGAATAGTGATGGATGGTGTGAGTTTGCCTTCTCTGAAGAGCGTCTCACTGTCGATCTTTGCGTACGGGTCATTGGGGTTTGGGTCGCTGGGAGTTCCTTCGACTCGCGCCCATTTACCGATCGTGCTATCCCATCCTACAATGCTGTGGAGGACACAGCATTGGTCCTGGAGGGAAAATATCGATTCAAACAGAAATAATTCAATGGCAAAAAACATTTTGTAGGCAAAACAAATATAATCCATGAATTATAACTGGGGGACATTTGAGCAGCCTGAACATTTGAAGTGGCATAATCATTGGTCAAACTATTAACAATATTCTATCCATTAATTTTTGGGGGAATCGTAACCGGAGGGCAGATGTGCTGCCCTTTATTGTAATATATATTGGAAGAGAAATATGCTTCAACTGTAGTACGTTTACCCATCAGGACTGCAGAGTTTCTGTTGGACTTGTGTTTGTTTGTTTTGCTTGTGGTGAGCTGTCTATTTGTGCATGGTCTCCTTTCCTGTGCTCGTGTAATGACTTCTACCTGGTCTCGTCCGCAGAGCTCTGTCGTGTCTTCTGCCAACTGTGTCTCATCTTTGTCATTAGTCTCTATAGCTCCCTTGCTTCCTTGTATTCTCGTTTACGCTAAAGTGTTGCACTCGACTGTACTTGTTCTTTCTGATGTGTTGTTTTTGTCTTTGCTCTCAGGCCATTCAGCAATTTTGTTCTTGGCTTGCCTGCCGTGAGCTGCTTGCTTGCGTTTGTGTTCTCCACATTTATGACCGATGTTTTGCTTCATGTGTCAAGTCAGTTATATAACGATGACAAAACACTGCAAAAGTTGTTCAAACCGATTGTGAAATTACGACAGTCAAACAGGGTTTGAGATCCAAGAGCTCTGGAGAATCTTTTTGAGGGTGTGTGTCCAAGTCACATTTGCAAATCAGGGACTGCGTAAATCATCGAGGAGCTTTGCTGTTTTGAAAGGTTTCACATGTAGTCAACATTTTAAAACAAAACCCAAGCTACAGAGAGCTACAAAAGCGGCTGAAGATATTTGTCATTTGCATCGGGTTAGTAATACATGCAACAATAGTCTCTTGTCAATGTAACTCAACTGTAAGGTGATCACATGAAGCGCTCTCTTAAACCTGCAATCGAGCAGCCATGCTCTTTAACGGCATCCAACTGACTTGGAAGGACTTACCTGTAGAGTTGCGCCATGGAGGATAATGGATTCCCGAACTCTAACCCCGGCACCAATCGTAACACCAGTACCAATGGTGACATTAGGACCCAACTGCATGGCGAGAATTGATGACGTTGCAATTATCGCTTTCGTTTGAATCCGTCCTCAACATGAGGTGCTTGTGCATTCATGAAATAATCATGTTGAATGATGCTCACCACAGCCGTGGGGTCAATGTTGGCAGTAGGGTGGATATAGACATTACCTAGAGAACAAGAGAGGCGATTTGAAAGACTTTCGGTCGGTGCAATGTTTGAAGTCAATAATGCAACAGAGCAATGAGCCGTACCACTTATTTTAGGACCCCCTTCTTTATTTGAGGCCAGTCTCTCCGGATGGGATTTGTTATACTGATTGAGGTATAACCGACTTGCATAAATTGCAGACCTTTGGAAGAAAACAAAAATCAGAATCATATCAAACACGTTTTACCAGTTCGACTCTAAAGTGGTATAGTATGACAAACTGACAAGCGTTTGGGTAGACGAAGATTAAGTTCATGTTTGACTCACCCCGCCGACTTTATCTGGCTCCAGAATCGGAGTGTTTTGTAAACGTAGAGTTTGCCCTGTCCAGCGAGGGCGGTGAAAATGTCCTGCTCCAACCTGATGGCTTCTGCTCTGTGCCAGCCGTTGTTTGTTTCCTCTCTGCCAGAGACAAAAACTTGACTGTAGTCCTTCGATTACAGGACGCAAGTGCTTGTGCACTTATACCTCATGATGGAGTCCCTGGGATGAAACAATACTCACACAAACTAAGTAATAATCGATTTCGATGAGTTGATGCAGAGCGTTTGTCAGCCATTCAACTAAACTCTGCAATTTTTTTTATTTTTTTAAATCTGGTTCGGATCTGTTTTTTGAATCAACAATAAATTACACTTGGCTGAAAAGACGATGCATTTTGGGGACAAACGCACATAATGTCCATCCATCTTTTTTTCTGTAGTGCTTGTCCTCATTATGAGAGGGCCGCAGCCTATCACCGCTAGCTGCAGCCAATCACTGTACTTGCTTCCCGCTACATATGCAGGACAGTCTATGACTTTGTTGAGGGTACAATGAAAATCCTAAAATATTTTGATTGACAGAATATATGAAGAGTTCTTCAGTCTAAATTTGATGTTTTATCGATGCGGCCACTTGGATGATCACCCGAAAAGCCCCCCGAAAATTCATCAAACACTCTCCAAACCAGCGCTGAGAATTGAATGCAAGCGCGATTAGAGTTAAAACGCATCACTTGTCAGCTCGGGGTTCAAACCAAAGCCGATCCTACATTTGATCAAAACCTTAAGTGGATGGCTCTCCATACCAATCAGTATCTCTCTAAAAGTGTATTGTGAGAGCCGAGAGATGAAACAGAGTGTTAAATATTGATGAAAAGAACATGTTTAAGGATTCAACCCATAATGGGAGATTTACCAAAGGAGGCGGTATGGTTGGAGGCAAAGTCATCCCTGTGAGATGTTGCCTTGCATCTACTTTCATTCCTTCCGAGTTCTATGATCAGAAATTGTGCTGATTCAGTGGTAATTTGTATGTAAGTGGATTGTAGCCTGGTTAAGTATGCAGTACGGCTTTGCTTTTGTCTGGCAAGACTCAAGACTTTAGGGCACAACATCGAGCTCACAAAACACAAACAAAATACAAAGTAGAACTTCCAAACTCACCCGAAAAATATCCCATGTATTTTCCCCATCTATGAGGTACCAGAGTAGTTTTGTTTTTTTTTGCACTTCATTCAAAACAAATATTTACTTTATCAAGTTCAGGAACCAAGTAATAGTTTGACCATGTGCAGGATGTCACCACAAAAATATTTGCTAACTTCACAGTGCAGCAGTACAAAGTGCGGAAAGGGAAAAAAAAATAACGAATGACAAACACCGCATGCTTACATGTGAGCTGCTGAATTTTTCCATGGATCACATCCACAGGACAATCTGCAAGACTTGTTTCCAATCTTAAGCTGGGTGCACACTTTGGTTTTAGGATCAAATTTGAGCATTCACCCCTTCTCAGCAAAGTGACCCAGGTTCCGTTTTTGGATGTTTCTGAAACATTATCCTGAGCGATTATCCTGCATTTGTGTTGAGGGTTGCAGTAAAGGTCTGGTGGCTGTCAAGACCAAGCCAAAGAAACCGTTTTGAGAGGCTTAAAAACGGTTTGTGGAACACCCAAAACAATCTATTTTTGTGATGACTTGACCATAATGTTTCACTGGAACTCTAACTCAAAAAAAAAAAAACATTTTAAAGAAAGACAGCGAAAGAAGAGCATGAACAGCAATCACAAAGCATCCTATGCAAACTCAGACACTGTTGCCAGGTAATTCACACCAACCTATTAGTACGGTACTCTACAACCACACAGTGCAGTAGACAGGTACCCACTTACCCATCATATGGAAAACTGATGATTGTGTGGGCAAACACAAAATCATAGTGGGGGAAGGAAGGGAAAAGAGACAAATGAAGACAACCAAAATCATAAAGCAAACAAATAGATACACACGCACGCGCACACACAAACCCACGCATCCCAGACAGGCGGTTCCACAACTCACAGCAGCATGTCTTGTTGATTTTTCTGGAAGACTGTTCCAATATGCTGGAAGATCTCGGGATTAAAGAGGTAGATGCCACAGTTGATGATGTCACTCACAAATGTGCTCGGCTTTTCCACATAATGCAACACCTAATGAGTAAACAAACCTGTTAAGGTTGGCAGCGGAAACAGTGATGGGTGGATGAGTATGTATGGAAATGAGTCCGGGAGGTCATCTACCTCATTTGTTTCCTCATTTTCAACTATACAGCCGTAATTCAGGGATTGTTTCCTGTTTGCCTGAGGAAGAAAATAGCAGAATATATAAATGTGAAATCTTTCTGAATAACCAAATAATAACACAAGGTCTCCAACATTACCAGTACATAAAAGTGGAGACAAAAAAAAAGTTTGATAAATGACAAAACAACTGCCAACCATGAAAACTCACTGTTGTTCCGAGTATCACAAAGCTGTTTGGTTCTCCGTGTTCTTTCTGGAAGCTGAGCATTTCTGTCAGTGGAAAGGCCGTGCACACATCAGCATTAAGAACAAAGAAAGCCTGGGGGCCACCAGCGATGATTTGATCTCTGAAGTGATAGATGCCCCCTCCAGTACCCAGGGCTGCATATTCTTGCAAATACCTGCAGCGCACAAGAAAAGCCGAGCTGTGATTAGTATGCCAGTTTGGAAAGGCTGAATGAGGAGGTGGCCTGGCCGAGTGCTTCAGGCGAGGAATGGCTAATCCATTGTGCTGTGCACGCATGTGTTCCAATCCCATCCTTGTTTGATGTTTAATTTGCATATACACACCAGTGCTGGTGTGCATTTTTCCAGGTCACTGTTCTTCATAAACATCACAAACAATGTAATGAGGTACCGTAACAGGTACGAGCCATTGCATGCTCTCGGCAAAAACGTTTGGCTTGAAGACCAGAAGGTAGGAGAATCGAAACACATCCACATAGACAAGGTGCTCTTGACCAGGCCTCAATGTAAAATGCATGCTGTTAATGAGAACATTTATGAGTTTTTTGTTTTGTTTCATTAATTAATAAGGTTCATGGGCAAATTCCGTTGAATTGTCGGGCGGCCTGAGGGGTTCTGCTGTTTGCTTTTCTGTTATTTAAAATGTGAATCGCAGGTGAATGGCAATGCAGTGTTGCACATGTAGCAGCCAATCAAAAATGTTATGCTCTATCACATAGACTTTCACAACAAAAACACATTTCCAGGTGTGTATCGGGATTAAGCCAGCCACCGAACCGACCCAATTCAGTATATTACTTGTATACTGAATATAGTGTTTTACAATAATACTTGACGATATTCATTATTTCATATGCACCTGTAGCTAAAAGGAGAAGTGTGGAGAGTCTCCAAACTACACGAGTGCAGCCACTGATTGGTTATGCGTGTGAAGGTCCATTGCCTGATATGCATTTGAGAGTCGTGGAGTCAATTTGTTTTGGCAATTGTACAGTTCAGTCGTGTTAAGCCAAGTCGCTTGGTGCGCAGTGGACCTTAGTGGTTTACAGTTTAGGTGCCACCAGCCAAGTATACCTCATGTCAGTGCTGCTTATTTTCTTTTCATAAAGTATTCTTTTTAGTGTGTATCATCTCCAAGCCGTGCCACAAATTGTTCAATATTATAGGTTGCGTTTTGGGTTAAACTAATTTAACAAGGGCTAAACCAGTGTTGTGGTTTACATTTCTGTTTACCTGATGGAAATTTTGAATTCCTGTTGAGCATTTGAAAGAAATCTTGTCAGCTCTTCATTAGGCTGGTAAAACCCAATGAGCAGGATCTCCTTCATATTTGGTAGCTTTTGGGAAAAACACAAAAATAAGTTGACAAACAGAAGACTTCCACCAATCGGAATGCTGCCATAAGCTTGGCAATGCCGTCACCTTGGCACATGCTTCGATGTGATGCTGCAGCATGGGCACACCAGCTATTGGAAACAATGGTTTGGGAACTTCAAATGACAGTGGCCTAAACCTTGTGCCTGCAAAGGAACATATCACACAGAATTAAACACATATTGATACATTTGTGTCTGTTAATGGCTTGCATGTGAATAGTTGGATCGCTGGAGTGGCTCTTTTTATATTATCTTATTATATTCTGTGCGGCTGTTTTCATTTGTGGGGTTTTTTGTTTGTTTGTTTGTTTGTGTTTTGTTTTTGTTTTTTGCAGTTGAACATCGTAGTAACCCGTATACAGTATTTTGCTGACTGTACAGCACTGTGAGCATTTTAATATAATGCCGCTTTAAATGATAGAAAAGTAAGCAAACTAACAGGTGTCTTGTATTTCTGATAACAAGTAAGGTATTGTTTACACTCACTCATTACCAAACTAAGACCAGCGATGTTATGTTCCCGTAGTCGACTAGTCGTCAGATTATTATTTCGTTACATTTTAAATGTTATAGTTGCTCGTGTTCCGCCACGTCAGCTAAATATAACCTAACTAATACAGCATTGAGTTTTAGCATTAGCATTCTAACAGCCCGTAAGTGACAACCAGCTGACAGACTCTAGCGACAAGACAAGACGTTATTCTCACCTTTCTGAGGACCTCCTATTAAAATTACCGCCTTCAGCATTTTGAACAACAAGCTGTGATTTGGTTCTGGACAAGTGTCGAACATACACACTGCTGCTACTCCAGTGGTCTACTTCCGCATACAAATGTGACGTACATCTATGTGAAAACCGGGAGAGGAGTTTGGATTGGAGTGCATTTCTGTGCAAATACTGTAACTCTATTTGAAATCATTATTACCGGTTGGGTATCAAGATGGTTTAAACGAGTCTTAATACTGTAGGCCAAATTGTACTTTTAAAAATGTGACTCGGTCACATTTTCTTAATTTGCAGTTTTATATGATTGATTAAGAGGACATTTATTTTCAACATGGTTTCAAAGGCCACCAAGAGAATAACCACTACCCCACCATCAAGTAATATTAGAATTTATGTATTCACTTGCATTCAAAAATATCACATTTAAATGGATGCGTGGAAAATACTGGATTGCCGCAATGCTCATTCTAGTGAGGTTGCACAGCAGTACCACATCCCAATTGGGGTCCTATACCATTGCCATTTAACAGTGTGGTGCTGTGATATGTGAATGTTTATCTTTCCACAATATCTCCTGTTTGTTATTTGTGTTGAGTGTCGCGGAAGAAGAGGAAAATAAGTCAACTGTCAGGCTAGAAAGCCCACAAATGCTTGCCTTTGACACAGTTCCAGTGGAAAAGTTTACTTGAATATTTCCTCATTAAAACATAACCTAAAGTCAAACTGTTTCCCGTGCTGTTGTGTTCTGAACTCAAACATATGCAAATCAGATGTGCAACAGCATCAAACAACCAGAATAACATTTTAGTCAACAGTCACCAGGGGACATTCTGCTTTGGTTTTTCACTTCTGCGCCAGAAACTCGAATCTTTCATATCTCCCAGGTTTGTTCTTTCTCATCCCCACAGATACAGGCTGCATTACATTATCTTTATCAAAGAATCAACTGAAATGCTTAATGTGCAAGAGAATTACAACGGGCGTATTACACAGAGCCATTTGTGTCACAGTAAAATGAACCATCAAATACACAATGTGTCTCAATATGTACAAAGGTTCTTCCAAAAATAACGTAATGCGTAACGTTTTATGAAAGCATTCTTTTTTACGCTGCAAGTCGAATGCAAACGTCAATCACATAGCATCACATTTAAGATGGCATCTCATTATCCTCTCATAGTGCAACATTAGTCCAATCCCGTTTCAAAACAGTATGTATCGTACCATATAAACTTAAGTCACGAATATCTAGTGAAGTGAGCTACGGTTACTACATTTCAGGTAGCTCTCACTACACAGAACAATGCGTGTGAAGCGCTCAGGCCCACTGATCGTTTATCTTTTTTTTTGCTTCATGAGAGAAATATTGGCAATAAAAGGAAGCTTTTGAATATGTTCTCATTAAATGAATGCAGTCATCTACATTTCTCTTGAAAACAAGCTCAGTTAGCACATAAAAGACAAGAGTAAAGACAAAAGAAATGGGTAAAAACATGCACTTGAGCAAAACACTTTTGCATTTGAACATTCCTGTGGAAAATATTTTGAAAAACTAATATGCGGTCACTAATACTAAAGCCACACTAAACCGAAATGTACCTAATACGGTCTAACAACGATACAGTATTTATTATTTGTTGTATAACTAACAAAAGTTGTGCAGGAAACAATACAGTGCTTTTCGAGAAGGTAATCCGGTTGTACCTGCGATGTATATACACTCCGTGTGCAAATTAACCCTAAATGTCATCAACAATATGATCACAATATGCCGATGGCAATGTCACAATTCCTAGTGATATTAAATAATGACATTGTGACGAGATGGTGATGCAAGTTCATGGGAAAGTACAGTAATGTTTGGCTTGACTGCGTTCTAACGCAAACCTCAGCAACCACGATAGCATGGCTTTTATCCACTGCTCCATTGTCTGACATCAGCTCTTATTTATCATCTTCGACTGAACTGGTCTTTGCGTTTGCGCAGCTCCTCCAGCACGCGAGCCCGAAACTGAGTCCAGTCCTCGTCGTCCAGCTGCTGGAGTCCCAGCGCCAGATGGAGCTCTGTACAGTGGCTGCGTAGGAAAGGATTGTACGCCTTCTCATCTCCGATAGTGGAGGGACACTGAAAAGCAAGGAGAGAATTTCAGGGGTTGGGTTTTTCTCAGCTGGCTCCTCAGTGCCTTGCCATGTCTCTGCACCATCACTTAATATGTGCTGTGTGTGGCTATTTACATGTGGGGATGGTAGGCGTGTGTTTTTGTACATTTGTTGTTGTATGCATCATCTGTTTTTATCTCTGCAAATCACTGTGTTGATTTTTTTAATGTATTAAAAGTGCTACATAAATGTGTGATTTGATTCAAAAGCATTTCAATTGATGGAATTTTAAAATGAGCACTGCCTGAACTGCTTCAGTGCTATTTAAAATGTCAAGTGTTTTGTGAGCAACATATCAGTTTGGCATGGCTCATATTCAAGTGAGCCCTTAATGTTCAATGAGCCTTAAGATGCTTGGTGCACCGATGTTTTTAGGCTTTGTCTTTTTTTATGGTGTAGTCAAAGGTCTCATGAGCCTTTATAATGATCATAATTAAAAAAAGAACATACATACATAATGACGGTAGCTGGAGTATTTTTGAGGTGGTGCTGTGTATAGAACATTCTGTGCAAATTTCTATCTTGCAATGAGAATGTGTGACGACAACCAGCCCTGACACACTGCTAGGTGAGAAGGCCTTCCTTCCGGGATCTACAAAATCTTTGGGCAGTATGACAAGGACAGCGATGTATCATTCTCACCGTGCACCGCTTCTGGCCTCGCTGCTGCAGCACCCACTGATATTTATTTTCCATGGCTGCATTGCGTGGCTCCACCTCAGCAGCGAACAGCAGATTGTCCATGGCATACTCGTGACCTGAGGGTCACCCAGCATACAGGCATTCACGTGTCCCGAAGAAAAACAGCATTAGCTACCAGCATAATAACACTTAAGTGCACACTCCGCAACGAAACTGACATTAATTGCGGAATAATTGCAGCTATGCCATGACAACTAATTGCGTTCGTGCGCATCCGTAGCACATTAAAAATGACATTGACGTGTTTGCGTGTGTGTGTGTGTGTGTGTGTGTGTGTGTGTGTGTGTGTGTGTGTGTGTGTGTGTGTGTGTGTGTGTGTGTGTGTGCGTGTGCATGTCAGCAAGCTTCCTACCAGGCCAAAGAAGAGTATCATCATTTAAGGAGCCAACAGTGTCGAGCGATGACAGCATTGTTGTGGCACTGCCCTCAAATATCCTCCCTTCAAACAACAAAAAATGGACTTGACACAAGTAGCTTGTTTTTGTTTTGATTAAATTGATCTGCAGAGGGTCGGTCTTGTAGGCTGTGGCAAAGAGAAAGACCTCACTGGGGAGGACAGGGACAGTCAACGGGGCAAAAAAGTTAGCAGTCCTTTATATTTGCCACTTTCTCACATTTATTTGGTTGAAGTTTTTTTTTAAATACCATATTTAGGGTTGAAACAGTTTATCAGATAAGTGAAATCACTGGATTGAAGGTTTGAAGTGATAATTTTTAAATTTTTATTCATTTTATTTAGAACATGTGAATATCCCCTGATCATTTTTTTGGAGGGGGGGGTTACAATATCTTCTAACTAGCAGTGGTAGTCGATATTTACTTAACGAACATCGATACTTTGTGTAGACGATCCTTGACTTGCTGTTGTGGTATGTTGGCAGTAGACATATTGCACTATATCTTCTTTTTCAAGTATGAAATGATCCCTTGCTGTCTTTTTGCACTCTTTCCACCTGGCTCACTGCCATCATGCCAACTTATTTCTACATGGAGTGATGCGTGAGTCTGAGTAACTGCTGTATTAGTCCATATAGAAAAACAACCCCTTTGACTTCTTTTTGCAACCAAATTATTTTATCAATCAGATCAACCCTACTTACCGCATCCTGAGAGGAACACCAGGTCACCAGAAAAAGACTTGATGGAGCGCCTAGTGGCCGGCCATCCAGCAGGTAAATCGTGTGGCCCACTGTGTGTCCTGGCGTAAAGAGGGCTTTGAAGTGCAAACACCCTAGTGTTACCGAGTCCTTGTGTGACAGAGGACTAAAAAGACAAAACCACCATTACACAAGCAATCAGTGACAACATTAGATCCTCCTTGGCCCTTTGGATAAGGGAACGTAAATAAATGTTATTATTCAGCACATTAACTGGGAAGCAGATACCGCTAGCATAGAAAAGCCAAAAATGATAGATTTACTCAGAGGGAGGAAAATAGATTACATTAATTGTCTACCTTGTCAACAAACACAGTTATGACATGCACTCAAGTGCAGTTTATCAGAGCATAATAACTCACAGTGAAGTCAGTTGTTATGTGGTGTGTGCCTACACAGAGGTCTCCGTGCGTGCACTATGCTCATGTGTGCTATATTGAGCAAGCTGGAACTTACTGTGTCAGGCCAGGAATGTTATCAGCCGCATTTCCATAAACTCGACAGGATCTATGAAGCCTTTTCAGCAATTTGTTTCCTCCACTGTGATCCCTGCAGATAACACAGACAGTGGCAACCGGATGTGGTGATTTGACTCGACAGTTCCCTTTAACTCATCCAGTTGATTTTGCGAAAAGCAAGTCAATTTGTTCAAACTTGATATATTTGAAGCTTACTGAGGATGGGAAACTTATCAAACCTGAATGTTTACAGTGTACACTTCATGGGCACGCACATTAAACAACAGTGTGAATTAGTAATTCAGTGGTGGGAGATATAATTATTTTGGTCAACGCCTTTTGAATTTGTTGTAGTGCATACTTTTTGTCCATGTTTGTTGTTGAGAGAATAAAATGCTAAAAATAACAATAACACTCACCAATGCTTGTGTGTACAGAGGATGGCTTCCAGCATCACTCCCTCCTCCTCCAGCACTGCCTAAAAGGTTGAGAAAGCTGTTATAACCTCCAGGGGCTAGCAAATTATTTGGTAATTGATCTATATAAATATAAATCATATTTCATTTTCTATAGTGCTCGTCATTCAGGTCACAGATGAGCTTGAGCTTGAGCAGTGGGCTTGGGTGAGATGCTGATAACCATTAAAAACTTTGGTTGCCAGCCAATCACGGGTCATATTTAATAAATTCAATTCATGCATGAATGTTTTCAAAATGTGGAAATAAGCCAAGAACTCATAGCTAACCCGTGCAAGTACAGGGAGAAGATGCAAACTCGAGAGAGCAAGGCCGCAGCCAAGATTCAAACCCTATGAACTGTGAGGCAGATATGCAACAAATATTTCAAAAACAAAGACCATGACAGAGAACTTTAGCTTGTTTTTAAATTGAATAATTCATAATTCCATGCACTAGGAATTATGTGTGGCAAGCATTATATTTGAAATGTTAAGTAAGGTGATGCTTCTTTTTGCATTTTAGTGTGTACACGTCATACAAAACTTGGGAACCAGTCACCTGAACAGTTTGAGGGTCCGCCGGGTCTACAACCGCCGCAACGCCAGAGGTGGTGTCAATTATGATATAGCTGTAGTTGTCTGACAGCACAGAGACGGGAATGATTTTCATACCTGTAGGAGTGCAAAGGACAAAACATACACTTGTAACCGACTTAACCGTGTATAATGGACAGATCTAGCCAATCATTTCCTTGAACACATATCCGGATTTGGGTCATGCTGAGCTGGAGCCTATCACAGCTGACTTTGAGCGACAGGTGGGATGTGTTCATACATAAAACCATTCACACACGCAGTCACACACCAATTTAGAGTCTTCAAATCACACAAACAGGGAGAGCACCCAAATTTCATGCCAGAGCCAAAGAGCAACCCTTGAACCAGATGCCCTTGACAGATTTGACCTAAATGAAACATGTAGACATCCAGGCCATACCACTAAATTGCACAGGCAGAACTGTAGAGTGTCCAGTCGGGTAGCGTTCTCGGGCTTTCCTCATCTGCCTCTTGTAAAACATGTAGCCAAGACTGGTCTTGGTGTACAGTGTGTACCTAATAAAAAGAAAAAAATATATTTTAAAACGTATTAGAGGTGGATGAAAAGGCAAATAATGAAACACGGACAAATCAAAACATTGGTCAATATCTGAAACCATGATGATCTGTATTCCTCCCTGTGTCTGTTATCAGTATTATAATAAGTTCCTAGTAATATTAGTAACGTTATTATATTCCTTTTACGGACGGTGCATACAGAACTGACAAGCAAACCGTATGACGGGTGGCTAAACTTTAATATGAAATATGAATACAACATTAACATAGAGTGGCTTAGTTACTATACCTAGCTGCTGCGACCAATTTTAAATTATACACTTATATGAGTCATATATTTAAATGGCCTTGGAGCTAACGCTAGAAGATGCTGCTTCGCTAAAGCGAATCAACCACCAACAACACACGATACGACAGTACATTTTTGTCGTTAGAACAAACTTACGCGATTCTGAATAATGGCTTCTCTGTGCGAGCCATTATTTCGCTAAATATTTTCATCCAAAGTAGCAGTCCGGTGCGTCTGAAGCGAACAAATAAACATAGCGAGACGAAAGATGCGACGACAGTGACCGGGATAACCCAGTCAGGAAGCGCCATCACGTCTGTGACAGGAAGAACGTGATGACGTCAGAGCAACGTGGTGAACGTAAACATATACTGTACTGTACAGTACTCAATTTAAAACATATATTTTTAACATGTCTTAGTGCTTGAAACCTTAATTAAAGAAAAATATTTACAGAAACACTATTACTTATCATATTTTCCCTGTTGATTGTCTTCGTTAGATTTGGAGCAGAGTCATTGAGCCAAGTGTTTATTTCCTTGCGTTATGTTCCTCACTCCTATCAGTCTTAGATTAAAGTTAGAATCCTGTGGTTGACAGTAATACATCACATTTTTAAATGAATTCACCAATACATGCTAGGGTCAAATCTTGCAAGAACTGCCTTAGGTCCTCCTCAGCATTCACACAGGTCTGTTTCTGAGACAACCTATATTCTGCTTTTATTGATACCGTAAAAGGTGCCATGAGAGAAATGGATGCTGTGGTTAGAAATTTACCTCGACACCAGTGTTTTTTTCTTTAAAAAGATTAAGAATGTAACTGGAGCATTCGGCATACGACACAGTGTTGACTAGACTCGTGTAAGTTACAAAACGCATATCCTATGACACTGAGGAGTGGGGTGCGCATTTAGGAGAGGGACAGAGCAGAAGGTGCAGGTATGGAACCTCATATTTGTTGTTATGCTTTATTTTAGTTTAGGAGTCTTTTGCTCTGCGTGTACCAATCCATCATGTATCTGTGTTTCTTATATGCATTTGCATACTTGTGCAGGTAACACAAATGTGAAATTTGAAGGAGATGGTCATCCTTTGCACTGTGGCTGCTTTTAAACTGTAGTTTTACAAAAAGAGCCCGACTAATAAATGTGACTGATGACAATAACAGTTTGTTACCATCCGTTTGAAGTCCTTGTATAGTGAAAATCTGTCTTGCAAATCTGACGTACCACAGAGAAAAATGTTGCTCACATCACTGCCAAATTTAAAATCAGCAAGTACTGGATACAAAATAAGGCTTCAAATTTGTGAAAAATCACACTGTTCTCTCCACTCTCAAATGCTTTCGGTGTCCACTAAATGCACTGAAACCTCATCCGTGAATCAAATACCATTTCTAGACTCTGGAAAAATGACTGCGATCATGAATTTGTTTGAGCTGCAAAAATATATCTGCTTAAAGCATCCAGTGTCTCTAATGCAGCCATGCCAGCATGAGGCCGCGGCCCACACGCTGGCTGTTTAGTCAACTTCTTTTCCTCTCCTTTTGCATACTACCTGTGGCTGGAATATATTCCACAGGGTTGTTCGGGGCTTCCCCACGCATCCCTCCACACATGGCGGACAACGAGGTGCTGTAAAGCAGCCTTGCCAAACGAACACCCAAGTCCACATGATGACATTCAAATTTGACCGGCAACATACAATTCCGCCTTCTGTCTGGCCTGTGTGCACTCAGAACGGACGAGGAGGCGCTGTACAGCAGCCACGCCAGCCGACTATCTGAGGGGAAAATGCATTTTCAAGGTGTAGGCATAGCTAGCTGAATAACTGCTCATCATAAATGCACTGAATAAACAGTGATGCGAACAAAAGTGTTCAAGTTCTTCTATAGTGGGAGATGAGATGGGTGAAACCATGAAATCACTACTACATAGTTCATTCTTTTTTACATGTTCAGCAATTATGCTTAAACATGTATAAACATCCATCCATCCATTTTCTGAACCGCTTGATCCTCACAACACATTTCTGAATTTACTTTACAGGCTTAGGTCCAAGCATGACATCTAAAATAGATAATCCTCCACCCTATGAAGATGCACTGCACCATCCCAAGTACGATCCCACCCAACTGCAGCAAGGTTCAGCTGACCCGCTGCCTCCATCCTACAGTCCTGGCCCGGACATGTACGCTGGCCCCCCTAGCTACTGGGGCCAGGCCGGCATGTGGGCAGCGCCTGGCATCTCTCCATCTGCGATGGCCACCACAATACCCACTTTGTCCGCCGGGATGCTTGCAACCAACCAAAGTTAGGAGGAAATGTCACCGTGTAGTGCACCACACTTATTTTCGCATGCTAATACATGTTCTCTTCGCCTAATTTTGCAGGAGAAATGGAGGGCTTTCTGAGCACACAGTGGGAGAGTACATCTGTTCGACACGCTTTTATCAGAAAGGTAAATGTGCTCATATGTGCACTATAGCTTATTATATCTCAAATCTGACCATTTTGTGTGCTTGTTTGGCAGGTGTACTTAATTTTAGCAGCTCAACTCACTGTCACCTTTTCAGTTGTGGCAGTCTTTACGTTTGTGTAAGTGTCGACGTGATGCATGCCAAATAGCCCGGGTGGGGGCATGCACTGCGTACGTTCTGAGTGGTCTCTATATCTGCTCTTCTATAGTGAACCAGTCAAGATGTTTGTTATCAAGTATCCCGGAATCTATTGGGCATCCTTGTGAGTTACAAAATAGTTACATTATCAAAGATTCTAACAATAGACAGTCATGTTTATTAACTCATTCAGTCCCAGCCAACTCTAGACCAAGTCTGAAAAGACGTCTAAAAACGTCTTTGGGAGTGAATGAGTTAATGAGAATTGATGCAAATGAGTCCGAGTGGAGCTCACTATTTGGCAGAAATGCTGTTGATTCATCCTCAACTAGCATTTAATTGTTCTGCCGGTGACGGCAGTATGGATATTTGTTGTAATAAAATGAGTTAACATTCTAATGTACTGCGACACTTTGTTTGGGAATCACTGTTCGATGGAAAACAACATTAAGTTGTTCACTACAACGTAGCATTGAAACGGAAGCTCAGAACATTCAGGGGATTTCCCATGCTGCTATATTATTTTTAAAAATGCAATGAATTCATATCATGCATAGTTAATATAAATGAATGTTGTGAAATCGCCTTCCTTTAATGTCCCAGGGTGTTCTGCAAAGTAACAATTTCAGTGTTTTTTCTCTTCTTAGAGTGGTTTACTTTATGGTTTACTGCATTCTCATCTGCTGCAAAGAGCCAAGGTACCCTGCCCCTGAAAATCAAGAACTGGTAAATGAGTTTGGATGTACGCATGCATTCATGACAATGTCTGTGTCTAGGAGGCGCTTTCCATGGAATCTGGTGCTGCTGGCAGTATTTGTAAGTTCTGGCGATTATACATGAGAAAACAAGCCATGTTTTTGCCAAGCAGAGCCTTATGGCAAAACAGATTTTTTTTTCAAACTTATAACATAATATTTATGAATTTTCTTCTACAGACCGTTGCACTGTCTTACATGTCTGGAACAATTTCAAGGTTTGCCTATGACTATATATATATATATTTTTTTTAAACCTACACCGTCGTCATGATGTATGTTCTGCTTTTAACCAAAATATGTCAAATATCTTTTTCCAGCTATTACGAAACAAAAGCGGTCTTTCTTGCAATGGGAATAACAGCGTTCGTTTGTGTCACTGTCACAGTCTTCTGCTTTCAAACCAAGGTAGATGCAAGTGAAAAGAATGTCTGTGTGTGGCTCAGCAGCCTGTGGTTTGTCACACATTGTCTTTGTTGGCAGTGTAAAACAACTCCTTTGTCTCACATTACAACTGTGAAGCGTGTTCCATTTAAATATTGATGAGATTTGGGGGGAACGGTGTGAATCCATCTTTCTGAGAGATGAAAAACAAAAGTCACATTCTTTGTTATGCAGAGCTCCATATGCACTCCTTCGAAAGGTTTCTGCCTCATTACAATACAAATTTAAATGCACCTTCAAGCCGTGCCGTTCACTTGTATGCTGCCATTCTAAATGATTCTCTTCACAGGTTGACTTCACTTCCTGTGGGGGATTTCTCTGTATCGCCGCCATTCTGCTCGTCATCATCGGGACTGTGACAGCCATCGTGCTCTCCTTCCACTACGTAAGGGAATTCTTTTATGACGGATTCTGTCTACTCATGTTTCTCGCGGAAGAAAGCAGTCGCTCAGCGGGGTGCATCCGTGTGACCAATTAAGCATTCAGAGGCCTTTTTCTTGTGTCGCTGAACAGGTACCGTGGCTTCATATGCTCTATGCTGCCATTGGCGCAATCATTTACACCTTGGTAAGCTCGAGATTGACTCTGTTCAGTTGGCAAACTGCTGAAGTCCCTGTAAAGTGAAAACAAATGTCTTCTAAATTTGATAACACCACAGAGATGAGTATTGACAGTCATGAATTACTTAAAAAATATATTTTTTAAATTGTATTTAAAATGAGGTTTCAAAATCCTGACAGTTCAATCCATACTCACCGCTCTCTGACATTGTTCAACTATTAACTACCACTGATTACTAGTCCTGGAAAAATGGATGCTATTTCATTAGCATCATACTTGTACAGTATGTTTTACATGTGACGCCACAAATAAGTATCTACTTAAAGCCTTCAGTGGCTGGAATGCAATTTATCCCATTTATCTTGAGGTTTTTCCATGCCGTGACAACAAGGCGCTCTCACGAAACCTCCCATCCATCCACTGGCTGTCAAGTTGCAAAACAGAAAAACATATTTCTGATTTCACTTTACAGGGTGTTCAGTCTGTGTTGTAGGCTGAGACCAAGTGAAAACAAATATTGCAGCAAAGTGAAAAATGTTCAGACATCCTCTCCTAAGGCAACATAACTTCTTTTTGGGTGACTAAACTTGTATTCTTTTTTCCTGTTAGTTTTTAGTATACAACACGCAGCTTCTCATCGGAAACCGGGAGTTGGCGTTAAGCCCAGAAGAGTACGTTTACGGAGCACTGTCACTCTACATTGATATTGTTCACATTTTCCTCTTCATGCTCCAAATCAGTGGTTCAGCGACTGAATAAGCTCTTGGAGAGAGCAGCACAACATGTCCCCCTCAGAGCTTGGAGTAACATTATCCTGCGGTACCTAACTATTGTAAAGTATGCGCTGTAAGTATTTCAATGTTGCACTTGCTGTTTTGCCGCCAACACTTGAGCACTTTGCATTATTCCTGTCATGTATGAAGGGCAGCTGACGTTTGTTGAAGAAACCGAAACGTTCATTCGGTATGTTGCTGATAATGTATCTTCCCCAAGTTAGTGCGGGGAAATGATAAGAGAAACAAAAGAATCCAGTGATTTATGCTTTGAAAAATATTTTTATTAGCCATGATTTGTTCTTTTGCTTTGGATTAAAAAAAAGACTTGTCTAGTTACAGGCATATTGTAGGAGACCACAAGGTTAGTTGGAGGTAGTTAGGATTTCAGTATGGTAACTCCTGGTAGTTATCTCTCTTGCGAAGAGATCCTGACCAGTTGACTAGTGCATCTTTCCAATCTAACTCGAGTGCACGTCTCCACTCTCTCAACTGTTGTTTGTTGTTAAGACATCTGTTCAAAACAATCAATAAATCTCCCTCTTGTTGCACTGACTCCAATCTCTCAGAGTAAAACTTAATCCCAGTATCACGTTAGTGTCTTTAAGAGGGGCACTAACCCATTAAATCAACATCGTGAATTAGTAATTTCCCATCACCGTTATGTGAGTTTTTAATAGTCTGGTGTTAAAAAGTTGGCCTGACAGTTTCAAGGTGTCAGCCGTTTGGGGTCACGGGGGAACATGGAGGTCTGGCGCACGTTGTGGAGCCCCAGGTACAGCATGCAGACTCTCTCCAGGCCTGCAAGGAACAATAATAAAGTTACAACAACATAATTTGATCACAATGCATTAAGATATATTTTTGTTCTCCCGAAAAGAAATTCAGGTGTTCCAGCGGCACACAGCAGATTATTGATACAACACCAAAGACAGCAAATTATCAAAATAAAAAATATACACAATGAAAGACATAAACAGTAATTTTGAGGTATGAAAATGGATGTAATGTATCGCAAATTCATGTGTACAGTATTCCGTACCAATGCCTCCACCACCATGTGGGGGGGCGCCAAAGCGGAAGGAATCGATGTATGCCTTGATCTTCTCCAGATCTGTGAAAAAAAAAAATCGAAGGTCACACATGACTATTTTCCATCTTTCATCCACATTCACAAAGCGTGGCTCCAATGATTCACAATAATTTTCTTGTGCATTTATTTGTTCCCCACTGTCGCCTGCAGAGGGAGACAAACCTCATGAGCACCTCACATCACGAAACATTGCATGCTGTGGCTCAGGCGTGGGAAACATTGGTGCTCTAAGATTTTCTAAACAGACAGATGGGCCACGTGATTTGCAGATGAGGTGACCAATTATTCGATAAAAACCAAGCTTTTTTTAAAAATTCAATTTTTAATTTCATTATGCTCAATTACATGAGATGAATTCAGACAAAATAAAGACATTCGTTTTAGTTAGCGCATTTTAGGAAAAAAAATGTGACTACTGTACTACAGAGGTCTGGATCATGCAATTGCTCGGTGAAGGTGGGCCATACTGTGATGCCCTAATTCTTACCAATCTGGTGATACATGGCCCGTTCGGTCAGCAGCTGAGCGTCGTGGATTCTCTGAGCTCCGGACAAGATTTCCTCTCCACGCATGAACATATCATAGGAGTTGGAATTTTTCTGGGATTAAAAACAAAAGAAAAAAAACGTTATACAGTCACATTACTCACAGTGAAGCAGGGAACAGTAGTTCTGTGTTTTGAGTTCATGAGACACTTACGGGGTTGTTGGGATCAGGCATGGTGTAGAAAGGTCTCACAGCCAGCGGATATTTGTCCAGAACATAGAAATCGGTGTCATACTAGTGGGTGTGGAAAATATATTAACATATTGAGGAGATGGGATGTCGTGTAGACTGTCTGAAGTTACTCTGGGTGACAGGTAGGATACCCAGTGAACACATTTGGACCTACCTTTTCCTTGACAAGGCGGCCGAGTAGTTTTTCATTCGGCGTGCTACAAAAATGTTAATTTATTAGTGACTCATTCATTCCAACCTATGGAAATATTTTTTGTACAGCTTCCCGGTTCAAACATTTTAGCTTTCATCTAAATGTGATTATTTCTGACCTTAGGTCTTCCTCATCGCCCATTTCCACCCCGGCCTCACGCAGCATCGCCAAACCCTCTTTGTACTCCAGTCTCAGAGTGGGCTCCAGAAACTTGAAAGGCTCACTGGGGAACTGCTTGTTTACAGTCTGGATCTCAGTCTGGAAGCTGATGCAAATAGACTTAACATTACTGCAACCCAGTAATTGCTCACCCCTCCATCACTTCATGCTGACGAAGCAGATCTTGTTGAGTGGGTAATTTTGTTTATTTACTGCCGAATGCCACCACTGGGGGCACTGAAACCACATGGAACATCAGCGCATTGACCGTTTAGCAGCTTTCCACACAGCTGACAAAAGCCTGACAGCCCATAACATCTGAACTGGCAAAATAGTTCTGTCAGAAAATAAAATATCAAGTTTTTCCATACAAGGAGCTTGTCAAGATCGATCTTGTGTCATAGAAGCAAAATACTGTGGCATGCAGCTCCTCACCATTCATTGTGATAAGACAACACAAGAGGTTTGATTGAGCCCTCAATTCATTTGAAAATTCAAATGACCATATCAGTAAGGTAGTAACACTTACTTGTCTCTCAGCCCTTTAAAGATCTGGACCATGGTGTCGGTGATGGAGTCAATGACCTCATGGTAATGGTAATTGAAAGCCATCTCAATATCCAGACCCACAAACTCAGTGAGATGACGATGAGTGTTGGAGTCCTCCGCTCTGAAAACTAACAAGGACAACAACTTTAATCAAATGGTTTAAACATTCCTTCAAAACATCCAGCTGCTGTGTGTTAAAATACTCTATTAAAAGGAAGGAAAAAACCCCCACCATAAAAAGTCTGCTACTGTTAATTAACTTGGCGTAAAAATATATTTTCAGAAGCAGGCTACTGTTTTCTATTAGGGATTCAATTCATCTGCGATTGTGAAGAACAACATAAAGTTCTTCATTTTGTTTACTACTGTTGACTGGCAGGTACCTTTATGATGACTGACACAACTGCGACCATAACGTACTAATAATTAGCTGCCAACCATAATTAGCCACTAATTGCTGCTGGCCATCAGGAGAATGGCTACTAATGTATGCAATTCACATAGGTGTGAGGCTATTAAAAAGCTGCATCAATGAACACCTCGCAGCAACATCAACAATATTTTTCCAAAAGGACTGTGTGTCTCTCAAAGTCAGATGCAAACACTGTTAAATGGACTTCCAACTGGGGCTGCAAATCAGCCAAGGCAGATGGGCCTGAATAGTACAACTTTGACACATTAAAGCCAGCTTCAGTAGACTACTTTGGTCCAGAATCTACAAAGCTGAAACCATCTGACCCCTGAATAATAACTCAAACAGGCATTACATCTGCTCCTCTGCGACCTAGACCTATGCTATGTTTACATAAAAATCCATCCTCAGTGGACGACGCTACAGAAGTCGGCTGCCAGAGTGCTGATCCCAAATGGTCCCGCTGTAACTACGGCAACCGCGGTACAGTGTACTCAAGCCTTAGATACAGTGATGACCTTAAGTCCTTTGATTTCTCTTGTGAACTGAGAAGAAAAAAAAGAAGAAAAAACCCAAGGCTGGCTCATCCTGGTGGTGTTACATTAATATCGAATGGTTCATAACATATCAAGTCGAGAATAACCAAAGGACATGCCTACTTGTATAAACTGACTTTACAGAGCCAGACTGCATTGTTGTGTCAGTTAATATTGTATGCTTTTTTTTTTTTTTTACCTGGACCCACACAGAAGACCTTGTCAAAGTCAGCACAGATGCACATCTGTTTATACAGCTGGGGAGACTGGGCCAGGTAGGCGCTGGTCTTAAAGTAAGACACAGTGAAGACGTTGGCACCGCCCTCACTGGCAGCTGGAGTTGGAATAAAGAAGGTTTGGATGAAATTTGAGCAAACACCTTAAAATCTGGCTTAATTTGTTTCTGAAAAGTACCCCACAAAGCAGTAAGTCAGACATAACGTCTGCACAGTTTCATTTGACGCAGATGTTTTTATCTAATATTTGCACGCCTACAAAAGTAGCGCGAGGGGCCCATGTAATGTCGTAAACAACTGTTACGTGTCTAGGGTGTTGGCAAACAGGAAGGTGTGGTTTTTGCAACAAGTACATTGTGCGGATTTACAGTTGCCGCTCTAATAAAGAGCGCCACGTTTGAATGGCGAGGCAGAGAGCAAAGACGTTTTCATTGGCTCTTGAAGCAAGCAAGAAGTGAAAGTGTTGCATAATAGCACACTGTGTTGCATAACACAACTCGGCATGTTCAATTCGTTATTGTGAGTTTGGGACTTTAGATCTCGAAACAATATCCACTTTGGTCCTGAACAAATGCAGTGTAATTTAAACCACAGCTAAAGTCACAACTATGATATCCTTATAAGTAACAGTGACTATAATAAGACGTTGAAACAGTTGCAAATGTGTGCTGAAAACAGAATACTAAGCAATCCATAATTCTTGATGTTAACAGTTTAGACATCCACTTGGCAGGGTCATTCTCGAAATAAGTAGGAGGACTCCGAGAAGAATGTTGAAGCCCCTGTCCAATTAATGCCATGATGTCAAAATGTTGATTCATGAGGGCATACTGTCTCATTCAGTAAAACAGGTTGGTCCGCTTCTTAAGGCTCCGCCATCAAGTCGAGGCAAAGAAATTGTACCGCTCATACTTGAAAACTAACTTTGCAGTTTTCAATAAGGCAATGACTTACATTTCACATGCGGATAGTAATATAGAAAGTGTAGTGCTCGTAAAACCGCTCTCTGATTTCCCAGGAGATCAAAGAACCACTATGTATGAGTGTGCGTGTGTGTGTGTGCGCATGTGTGTGTACCTGATATGATTTTAGGTGTCTGAATCTCCACAAAGCCCTTTTTAGTGAGGGTATCTCTGAAAAGTTGGCACACTCCTGACTGCAGACGAAAGATTGCCTGGCTGGTGGTTGTCTTTGAGAGAGACACAAGCAAACATGACTACAATGCAATCGCTTAGCAATGCCAAAACTGAAACCAAAGCATGGGGTAAAAGGAGCGGGTAAAATAAATACATAAATGACTACATTGGGACACAAATACCGGTAATGTGGGAAAACCCCGCCCCCCCCAAACCGCGACAGTTTGATATAGCAAGTCAAAACGTTAACTGAACACTGCCCCACAACTCCAGGTTTACATCCACGAACCAACAACTTGACCTGCTTTCAACTCCAGATATTAAACAGGCTCATGAATGACAGACCTCGCCCTTTCAGTAGTCTGCCGTTCTTTTATTTGAAACGTTTTTTTCCCCTTTCTTACCCTTGGTAACGCACCTCATCCTCTGTAGGTATTTCTGACTGATGGGTGATAGAATGAAAAGGTGATCATTTTTTTATGATTTATTACGCTAGTTACTTGTGCAGTTTCTCTTTAATCACATTTCTTGGGACAAATGTATTTTGGATGAAGGGACAGGTACAGTATATCCATGAATACAAGCGATCAATATCACATCCTGACAAACACTGCTAACACTTGACAGGAGCATAAAAGACCTTGTAGTCCATCCACACTTCATCATGTTGGATTTGAGTTGTTGTATTTGGGCTACCTAGCAACAGTCAGAAAAAGTACAAACGAATCATTTTGACACACTTTTTAAGGGGGACAAACATAAAGCTAATACATCAAAATGTGCTCCGTATGTGTATGGTGTAACCTGCTTAACCTATATGAACTGAACTTGAACTTACAGAAACATTCAGCTACCGTGAACTAGTTCTTAAACAGAAGCAAACAACCCAGAAGCTGTCCCGAGCGGGACTGTCGGAAAAAGTCACTTCCTGTCAGAAGTGCACCTTAAATGAGGGGGTGTTCGGCTTGTGACCAAAGAGCGTCAGTTCTGAGTTTCGCTACAGTTCAGAGCTGCACAAAATAAACTTGAAGCAGACAGGACTGTCTGTGCTGTGGTGGCAATGTACCGCAGACAAGTTTCATATTGTGGAAAAGAACCTTTGTCTGGACGTTCACGCCCTTTCATTCTTTTTAGTCACTCATCTAGCCGTTATTTCAAAGAGAAGAAATGGATTCTGGGATGTTACATGAGCTGGTCTCTGTCGCATTGGTGTAATGAATTATATATGATGATAAGGCTGTGCGATTTCAGCTAAATGCAAAAAGAATAAACAAGATTCAATATTATGAGAGCAAAACACTATTTATGCAGAGAGGTTGGGAGATTTCTTACACAATGTCAATGTGAACGGACGTAAGAATGACTATAGACTCCGTCGACTCAACAACAGAACAGCAGCTTCGCGCAACTAATTTGCACAATCTAAATGAAATCAAGTAAACCTTTTCCACTGTGGTCAAAAAGAAAGCACATTGTGTCTAAGGATAGTCTTTAGCAAATGTTTTATGGTCTCCTTTTGCAGAGTGTGGCTGCAAGTGTGAGAACCACTTTATAGCTTCACTGGACCCTGACGTGTCCATGGACTTAAAGTGCAGAGCGTTACAGGAACAGGTGTTCTTGTGAGACGCGGTACTTGAGGCTGTGGTGTGAGTGCCTTCCTGCACCGTGTGCGTGTAGGAGGTAGAAATCAAAAGCATTTCAGGCCTTTGTATCTGCAGTTGTTCAAGATTCCACCCACACAGATATTAAATAAATTATTAATTGCAGTGCTGGGTGATTTAATACACGCGTCTTCAATTTAGAGCAGCGATACCCCCGAACCTCTGCTTTGTTGTGAACTCCATTTGATTCAACTTTGCACTGTCTTTTAGTCAGGGAGGCAAAGTGAAAAGACCTTCATGGAAGGAAACACAATCGAAATAGGTTTACAATGATGGCAATGAAAGCGATGTGTGAACGGCGTTGCCATGGTTACCTTGGAAAGTCACTTCGTTACTTCATGCAGTGCTTTTTAAAGTAACTTAGATGTTTTACAACCGACAATTTGATTTAAAAAGTCACTGAGGCGGATGACATCTTACTGTAGGTTGCATTCAGCAGGTATCGACAACCCTGCTTAATATGAAAATGGCACCCGATTTTGCTGCTTGACTCAATTCGAGGTTTTTTTTGGTTTTGTTTTATGTTTTTTAATGAGAATAAGAGAAAAGTTTGCTTTTATTCAATATTAAGTAAAGACACTATTTTTTTGACTGAGCATAATTGTTTAAGAAAAAGTATTTTCTGCATTTTACTGAACGAATACATTTGTTAAAAATGTAAATACTGTAATGACAGTGTTTCTAGACCTAATATATATTTTTTAAATAAAAACAGTCTATTTTTTTCCTGACATATTGATGGAATAATATTTAATGGCAAAACATAATATTTGTAATGGACATTTATTATAAATATAACAATTAACTTTGGGAAACTCCCGCACTCACATTCTGGTGGGACTTTCTCGTGAAGCTTGACTGCATATGTGGTGCTAATGATGATTTTGTTTGGGGGGACAGTGTTTTTGAAGCTAAATAACATGTTGTCAACCGCATAGGGTGCAACAAATCCTAATATTCCATTTTTTTTTAGCTGACAGAAACTCAAAGTCCAAAAGCAAATATTACTGGAAAACACACACACATTTTGGAGTAACGCTTTATCGGCATTTACTGATTTTGGAAACTACCACAAACCAAATGGATCGTGTATACCATCCATATTAAAGAAGGTCAACTACATTAACTCATTCACTCCCAAAGACGTTTTTATGTCATTTCAGACTTGGTTTAGAATTGGCTAGTACTGAATGAGTTAAGCAAGTTGACAAGACGTTGATGTCACAGATAATGCAATCATTTGCAGAGCTGAACATGTTGCTGTTTTTCCTTAAAAAAAATTGGGAAATAAATAATAAAATGTCAAAAGAGATGAGACGTGACTTTGACAGAAAACCTCAGACTGATTGATTATCTCTCTTCATTGGAGTTGAAAAGAGGCAACAACTTACCCTGAGATCAATCACTCTGTTGTCCAGTCTGGTGTCCTGGTTGACAGTAGCTCTGCCCTCCTGTGGGAAGACAAAAAAAGCCATTTTATTTGATTAAATAATCAAACACGGAGTTCGGCTTCTCCATTGTTATTTTACCAGCTGGCGGAAATGCATCAATATTTTTAGAAAAATACTGGTCACTAAAATCATATCCTTTTAAATATCAGCCGGAGACAAAAGCGATCAACCTTAGATTTTTTTTTTTCATTCTTTGCATTAGTTTGCAAAGAATGGTAATAGCATTGTTCCACATGGCAGACAAATGGGAACAAAAGACACCTGGAAATCTGGTAGCAAAAGAACATAAATGAAAGAGTAAATTTTTCATCACAGGAGGAACCACAGCTTCCAGGGTCATGCATGTCGAGCTTCCTCAGACGACCCGCTGGGCTTTGCGCTAATAGCCTGTGTAGCCACATCCTGCTCCCAACAGCCCAGCACAGGGGGACAAAGGGTTAGACAGGCGGTCAGACAGACTGTTCAGACCTCGGTCTCCCAGGACAGCATTTGTGCCATTCAAGCATGCAACGGGCATCAGATGTCCCAGCAGAAAACACCTGCGATGCTGCTACAGCTGCAGACACTCGGCCTGGTGGCCAAACCGATATGAGCCATCGGCTGCCAAAAGGTGTTTCATTTTGATGGTGTCAAAGTATGAGAAAAGTGAATATAGCAAAGCACAGGATTGTAGCAACTACAATGTGTTATTCAGATTAAATAGCCTTCATAGTCAATTAAAAACAAAGGTTCAGAACCATTCAACTGCAGATTCATTTCTAAATAGATCGATTTCTTTTTATGAAGGCAACCAACAGAGCTTTGACTTTTTCAACTTCAGATTATAAATTGTCAGCAATACTGCATTTCAAGAAAGAAAAAAAAAAAAGAAGAGCAGAGATAATTTATTCTTTGCAAATATCATCCCAGAATGTTGGCTTGATCTGATGTTTAACTTGACACAATTCGCAAAAGTATCCGGGAAATGTAAACCTTGCAAAGCTGCAGTTAAGATCATGGCTGAAACTCCAAATGCTGTTGCGCTGGCATCATTTCCGCCAGCATCACAGAGACTTCAACACATCAAGTAAGTGCGGATACTTTGTTTTGGCCAATTAAGAACTATCGATGGACAGCCACATCAATAAAACGCATTCTATGATAAACTATTTGCATTTTGAATGCTACCATCAACCACAGAAATGCGTACTGAACACACCTCTGGCTATTGTGCAAGTGTAAAAGCATCTCACGATTCAACATTAGCACACAAAACACCCTAATTAGGATTCTCTGTGCCCTGCAAGGCTGCACTTCCTTTTGAAATCACATATTCTGGATGGAAGAGGGCGCATAAAACCTTCGTGAACAGATTAAGACAAATTCAGGTTTCAACCTCAAATCAACTCACTTC
The DNA here is from genome assembly GCA_026261675.1 of Hippocampus mohnikei. Classification (NCBI taxonomy): domain Eukaryota; kingdom Metazoa; phylum Chordata; class Actinopteri; order Syngnathiformes; family Syngnathidae; genus Hippocampus; species Hippocampus mohnikei. Next base: position 7,400,445 of record JAKGUB010000106.1, on the reverse strand, counting down.
TAATAATGAATGCCAAAAAAAAAATCATATCCGAAATGTGTGAAATTCCCCATCTTTGTTATTCATACTGTACTGGATGTAGCTCGGAAAGCACACTCAAACAATGATTTGACATTCCCTACTCATCCTCACCTCATCGCCCTCTCCTTCAGGCCTAACAGCATCTTCCAACTGGAGGGGGAGACGGGCCTCAGCCTGGCTGATTACAAAAATCTGGAAGGAGGAAAAAGTATAAAAATATAAAATCTTTCTCTTGCAAGTTCATTTAAGAGCAAAAAAAATTAATGCACAGTCCAGGCACTCGGTGCAACTTTTTATTTAGTTGGCACCATGAATAGTCAGTTTTTGTTGTGGTCTTGTCGCCTTGCAATTTTTTGGGTAGATTTGGAATGACACGTAGGACAACATAGTACCTCAATAATATTAAAACTTGTGAGTTTATTTTTGTGAAAAAAATGCACAAAATGGGCTAAATGTTGATTTGCGATTCAGCAGTTTTGCGCCATTGCACAGGAATTTTTTTATGCATGTAAGCACTCTGCACGGGTTGGAAGAGAAATCATCGTATGGGGTTATTTTGTTGTTTCCTTCAAAATAGGACTGTAACTAACAATTATTTTAATAATAATAATAATAATAATAATAATAATACATTTTATTTATAAGCGCCTTTCAAAATACCCAAGGACACTTTACAATCAAATTTAATAATCAATTAATCTGTTGATTATTTGGGAGATTCATCGGGTTTAAAACAGACATGTTTTATGTTCCGTCCCTTCATATTAAAAACAGAAAAACAAAAACAGGACAGTATTTCAAACTGACAGTGCAGAAAATGCACAAACAAATGAACTATCCTTCGGTTGCTGGTTTGGCCCGTAACATGTCAGACATTACTCAAAAATGTTGAGCATTGTTTTCCAAATGAAATGCAGATGCTTGCAAATGTTTTACTCTGTCACAACAGAATGATAGTCAGTCTGCGTTCATGGGGACCACAAAAACTGGAGAATATTTAAAGTTGAGAGGCTAAAATTCAAATTCCAAAGATTTGGACCAACAAACGGGGTCTCTAAAACAATAAATGCTCTTCCATTAAATGGCAGAAGGCACAATAATCTCTTACCATTTACACAACAGAAAAGGTGCAGCCTTCCTGCATGTCCTTCAGCTTTGTGTTCAATTAAACTGACCCAGATTTTACACTGAATTATCAATTTGTGTGTAAAATGAGATAATATCATCACTATTTCAAGGTTTTAGAATTTGGTGAATTTGGTTCGCTTGTGTGCTGGGTGATTTTAGGTTGCCTCAATAAGGTTGGGGAACACGACCTTAGCACATTTTTTTTTAAGCATCACACTATTAAACCCCTGCAATATGTACCACCGGTAGACAATAATAGCATGACAGAGTCTACCCTCTCAATGTGAAGCTCCACATCCTGCTGGGAACAGCTCTCGATCTTCTGGTCCACTTTCCTCACTGATGCCTCCACGTCGACAATACTCTCCTTACTGATGCTGGTGTGGGAAAGTGGGATAATAAAGGATAAATAATAGGGCACAAAGAAAGAAATCGAGTATAATCTGTGTGGGAGGATCTCTGCATGATAGCATTTTTTTTTCCACTAAAGTGGAACTTTGGTTTGACATGTAATGTGCCACGGAGTGTGATGGCTTTTTCAAGTGATTGCGGGGGCTGACACCAGTGTTGGAAAAAAAATAATGCGGTTGCTTACATTAGACACAAATTAAAGGGTTGCAGCGGAGCAAAAGAGTGTTTCACTGTTTCCTTTTTCCAACATCATAATCATGCAAGGGGCGGCCCGGTAGTCCAGTGGTTAGCACGTCGACTTCACAGTGCAGAGGTACCGGGTTCAATTCCAGCTCCGGCCTCCCTGTGTGGAGTTTGCATGTTCTCCCCGGGCCTGCGTGGGTTTTCTCCGGGCACTCTGGTTTCCTCCCACATTCCAAAAAAAACATGCATGGCATGTGATTGAATGCTCTAAATTGTCCCTAGGTGTGAATGTGAGCGTGGTTGGTTGTTCGTCTCTGTGTGCTCTGCAATTGGCTGGCAACCGATTCAGGGTGTCCCCCGCCTACTACCCGAAGACGGCTGGGATAGGCTACAGGTTCAGAAAATGGATGGATGGATGATCATGCAAGGGAGGAAAAAAAAACATACAAAGATTCACCATCCAAAATTGATTTCTATCTTTACGCTCATTATTTCTTCAAGCTTTTAGAAAATATCTGTGCACGGCATCTTATGGAATACTGCTGAACCGTGACCGCCCGGTTCTGAAGACTAAAATCTTCCAGATGAGCTGCTGCCGTTCCACTGCTAATATTGCTGCAGTGATGTCTGTTCATGGACGTTTCTTAAACAAATGTACTTTACTGACCAAACCAAAATTATTTTCAGGAGACCGGTTAGAATATTAGTCAAAAAAGAGTAAGTCAGGAGAACTATGATGAAAGACCGATCCGGCTACATTGGAATCCAAACTAAATGGGGTCAAAAATGAGATCACAATTTGTGTTCCTGATTGGAATCCAATTGAAAAAGGTTAAAAGGTACCACGGTTGACTCATGCAATGCGTAATCATCATAATCCGGCTAGAGCAGTGGGCGGTTTCAATGACATTTCCAAAACAAAGTGGCGTCTATCCAGAAACCTCAAGCTTTGTCATGATGAGCAGCACAGCGGGTTAAGCAGTTCAAAACCAGGCGTGATGCATTTTAATCCCTCACTTCTCTTTGTTCCATAACGTTAATAAGGGACGGAACGCTGAGGCGCTCGCACCCCTACTGGTCCCAGAACAGCTGCTACCCATCGCCCCTTGACGCCGAGTGAATGAGTTAGTTAAATAAATACCACATTAATGACTTCCGTTTCAGGGCCCAGAGGCTGGCAATAATTCAGGACACATGAGCTAAACGGTGATTTAAAAACAAGCCAGGAAATCGGAAAGATCGCAGATAACGTGCATATTTTTCCAAAAGACCTTTCAATAGCATTTCACCACGACCGACGTGCTGAAATGGAAATGCCGTTGCGGAGCCTGATGACCATCTAATTAAACCGTGGAAGTGAGAGGAGGATGACATTCAATCTACAGAATGAAGATTAGCCAGTAATATTACCACTGCCCTGAACAGTGACAGGATTTACTTCTAATCCAGAGACTTATGTTGTCAGTCATCAAAATCAAATTTTGTGACGCAACGGGATTGATCGTAGCACCTGTTTTTTGAGATTTGGCTATGTGAAACGCTTAACATTTTGACCCAAGTGATCAAGGTAGGCGTGTAACCAAAACCGATGTTTTTGTTGTAAAAGGTATGAGTGCATTGAATCGAACAAATCGTTCCACTTTGAAATATATCGAGATATGGATTGACCCATCTGTTATCGCAGAGAGGAAATGGCACATTTAAAGTGAAGCTGAATCACAAAATGATTGCATGGACATTTTATGTCAGTGAGCGGAACTAAAGCAAGGTGAAGGAATCCTGAAATGTCGAGCATTGATGTGTTCAGCCAAAAAAGAAAAGGTCAAAACTGATATACTTGGACTTTAGTGTCCGGTTAACCGAAACATGCTCAATGAGCCTCATAAGATGCCTTTAGGTTATGTTTTAGTCATTTCAAACTCAAGCAATACTCATCACTTAGAGGGGAAGTCAAGCGAATAAAAAATATTTGGAATGATATGTTGTAGACGCCACCCACTAGCCCAAACACGGCATTCTGATTAATATTGTGTTAGTGGAATACGAATGAAGCATTAACATCCAATCGTTTTTATTCATCTGAGGGGCGGGTGGCCATTTTGCCACTTGCATGTCGACTGAAAAGAGTTGCTCAGGTAACTATCAATCACGGCTCACCTGTTTGCTGGGTTTCAATTATTTTCAATTCAACAATGTGTGGTCGCTGGAATTTTTCAGCGCAATATATTAAACGAGTGCGTGGGTGGTGTTGGGTGTTTTAAAGTAGTTCATGAATTCCTCCTGTAAACATAAGACAAATGATCGGGCGACCCTCGGTGACCGCTCACAAGATGAATGATGCTTGGCTCTCATAGGATTTCGTCTCCTAAGTACCACTTTGCTGTATCTTCCATCTCAACAGGAACCACTCTATTAAAAAGCTGCCCGATCCTACACTGTTAACAGCTTTTGTGGTCAAGTGAAAAATGATTGATTTCCTTGGCCCACGCCTCTCTCAGAATGTGTGAAAATGAATCGGCGGACAATTAGTACCCAGGATTTTCCCACCATTGTTTCTGGTTTCTCCAACAGGAAACACAGTCTCCGTACTCACTTTGCTGCAAACTTGACCATCTGCTTGCTGGCACGCTCTCCCACTGCGACCAGTGCCTGCACGTTGAACTGCTGTTGGCGCAGCACCAAAAAACACTGCTTCCCTGCAGACAAAAAAGTGATCATGCCAGAACGCAAAGATTAACGGCCGTTGTAAAGGTGCTGCGTTCATCCAAACAATGCAGGCTCGGTCAGTCAAAAGGTGATGTATGACTTTAGGAGTGACACAGTGCCCAATTGAATCTTTTTTTGTCATCTCCAGGTGAAGTTGTGAATGGTACATTCTCTTTGAAGGCGCGCGAGAGAAGAATGGGTGATTGCTACCTTCCGAACAAATGCACGCCTATTAGGAGAGCAAACATTTTGGGCAAGTAACCTCCTGGGGAAGAAGACAGCCAGACCACCCAGGCACTTTGATGTTCGCTGCCTGTGACCAGGAGGTGGGCGTTTGTGATAACAGCAATGTCATAATCCCGCCAACACCAGATGCACCTCCTCCTAGACTGAATCAGGATGTTATTGTGTTCGCACGGACATCCTAACAATGACGAGAACGATTGAGGACATGAGCGTTGGGAAGAGACCCTTGACTCTGGAAGCTATCTTGAAAGGAAATGACTAAAAGGTCATCATTTCAATCTCATTTTTGGCACCGTGCACTGTAATAGCCTGTCAAATCCAAGTGCTGATTGGATGCCACCCTAGTTCTATTCTGAAACGGCGAAAACATAAGTCAAAAGTGCCTCACAACGTGCCAACAAAAGCAGCGCGTAGAACAAATAGGGAAGATTGTGCAGCGGTTCAAACGCGGCCATTCAGGAAGCACGGAGCTCTGCGAAGGCTTCTTTCAGCATTTTATCAACTATACTTTCACAATCAGATGTTGCCATCTTGATCAGATAGCTGTCAAACATACGGGCAACTGAAATGTTTGCATTGTGTTCCCGTGGGTTGGGAAGAAATTCAGGATTTGGACACAACTTTACCTTCTTGTTTCACCAATTAAGACCTTACGCAAGGACAACAAACTGACTTCATGTGATTTAAGCCTGCGGTAAATCCATTTGAACACTTAGTGTATACTGCATTTTGCCCGACGTGAGTACTTGTTCGCTCATGTGTTATAATAAGCTACGTGAGCTGCAAAAGAAACCTTGTGAATACAAAAATCCGATCAGGTTGAAACGTGGTTTGAGTACGGTATGATTAAAAAAGAAAATCCATGTTATTATTATTTGGGTTTTTTCCCACTGTATAGTTTGTTTTACATTTCTCTGTTTTTATGGTGACACCGAATGCCCTGATATTCTTTTGTGAATGTTTCATTAACTGTCAAAAGACTTTCTGTATAATTGCACACCTAAAGTTGGACTACAATTACTGCTACTGGTCACTTAAAAATCGGTGCCAGCGATTATCTGCATAACCGTCATAGTTTTAACTGCACCACTGATCACTTTATCTCTGCTCGATGACTCTGCACATTGTCGCACAGCTGTCAGTGGGTGGTACTACGGCACAATGGTATGCCCCCTTACATTACGGAAAGTCTTCCGATACTTTTATGTCATGTCCTTGGTTATCGTAGTTGCTTGTTATTGATGATACTAGTGTAGCCTGTACTACCGGAGACAAATTGTGTGTTCTACATGCTTGACCAACAAAGATGATTCTGATTTCAAAAGAAGTATTTTATGCAAATAATTATTTGATGGTTACCTCAATTTATTGAATCCTGGATTTAATTGGATGGTTGTGTCTAAGACTACTAGAATACCATTTACATCTCCCAAAATAATAAACTCACAAGCTCATTGACACGTGTTGCAATAACTGTTTGCTTAAGACTATGAGTGTTTCTCCAGTTGAAGTGATTGATGGACATAGGGGAGCAAAGAAGCACTTTATCTATTCATCCTGAAGGACTGGCCTAAGGGGTACACGTGTAAATGCTAATGGCTGTTTGGGATTAGCAGATGTCATCTAACTTTGACATTCTTTTTTCTTCCCACCAAGAAAAATTTGGGTTGGGGGGTGTAGGGAGGTGAAAGATGATCTCACCTTTGGCCCTGCTGGTGTGAACACGGGCACGCAACCAGATCAACTCATCAGCCCTCGCAGGAGAAAGGTCTTTGACCAGCACCAAAGATCTGTCTGTAAACACACACAAGTTGACCTGCTTCACAAAGGGCTTTTAGGAATCCATTTTCCCTCCTTAGGGTGCAGAATCCCACACCCAACCTCAGTCTGACCTTGGATATTTTCAAAAGACAGAAACAAATGTGACTAAGCATGCTTGAGCTTGCGCAGACAAATAGTAACTATTTGAAATTACACTGGTGCCAAGTGAGACGCCGCTTGACTGTTCTTCTGAGGGATTTTGTTTTGTGACAAATTGGCCTCACGTGTGTCACTTCGAGGCATGTTTCGTCCTTATTATCAGCACAGAGCAGACACAGAGGAAGCATCAGAAAAAGCGGGGCTGCCACTTTGGCTGAGAACTCTGCGTCAACCCACATGAAAGCTTTCCGCCCTCAGCCCCCTCCACATCCCCATTTCCATGGATACCCCGGGCTCAGCATGCAGGTGAGCAAGGACCCACTTTGTTTCCAGCCACTGGAGCTGAAAAGGTATCCATACAGTTAGACCTGGACAGGTCCGACTGCTTGCATCAGTTTATTATCAGCGCAAGCACTAGAGTCGCATGGCAAGCTCAGAATTAAACATCTGCCTTGATAGTAATCAATTTCACAAGCATTATTCATCACTAACACAACAAGAAGCCTGTGACATGAGACATTCTTTATATCTCATAACATCATGGATCATTTTGAGGGGCCCACAGCTCCATGGCCAAACCCGAGAAAGAAAAATGGCCTCTTATAAGGCTAAAAGATTACCTAGAGTTACAGTTTTGGCATTCATTTTCACAGAAATAAATAGAATGAAATCCACTGACAAGCATCGACATGAAGTTGCTTTCGTTGTCATGATTGTGCAAACAGGAAATTCTGTTCCTACATGTAAGTTTCTGGGGGTGCCTTGGGTGCCTTGCTCTCGGCAACTGGGCGGTGAGGGCCATAATACCGGTCAGGGTTATTAAACACAGGCCATATTTATAATCACACGTACACGGCTTAGTCACTCTCTATTTATGCATGTTTAAAGTGTATCAATGATTACTACCCTTGTTCAATTTTGTAAATGTGCATGACCAAGGATTTGAAATATATGCATGGTCTAAAATGTAAATATGTAGTGAAAAGGAGGAATTTTATACCAAACAGATCAGAGAGTAATTTGGAACCAAAATAAATAAAAACCAAGAATGACAACAAAAACAAAATCTGTCAAACCCAATTCCCAAATTCTTCATTCAGATGAAGAAAAAGATACGGTAATCACTATCACCCTACGTATTTAAATGAGGGGTAGAAACAGCTTATAAACTAACCCATTTTTTCTCGGGACTGGACCATTGCCGCCACACCATAACGGTCCTTGGCAAAGTCCTGAAAATTCAAAGAACAAAATATGCACGTCAATCTTTCACTTTCATTTTACAAGCGCCGGCTTGGCTGACAAGATAACAGACGACAACGTTTAATCTGCAGATTCCGAGAACTGACAGCTAGCGTGTCAATGCAGGCGTTTATACAAGAGACGTTGCTAAAGTGTGAATCAACAGGTGAGTCGGCCAATCTAAAGAGACTTACATCTTCCTCTTCAGTTTTCTGATCACCGGCCTGAAAAACAATAAGGGTGCGTTTGATTATACAGTATTAAGCCCGGCACACACAAGGCACCATCAGCAATCAGTATTTCGCCATCCGCACCTCTTGACTCTGCACACTTTGTGTATAGAGATTTTTTTTTTTTTATAGCCGATCATTCTCGAGAATTTTCAGCAGGATATTCAAATACCAAAATATTCGATAGCTGCAGCCCTGTAGAACATATCACCAGCGTGGGGTGATGTGCGCACAAAACATGTCACAAACTGAAATTTAAAATTGAAACCTTTGATCCAGGAAATCGGAATACAACTGATTCTTCGTAGCTCCGGCTGGAAGCCATTCCTGAGATATCTGGAATGCGCAGCTCTTTTTTATATTACGCCTACAAATCACAGACAACAACGAATGGCAGTGGGAGATACGGTCTTGCTTTGTAATGGAAACAGCAAAAGTGGACAGATATTCTCCACATCTGCACCGACTCGAGGTCAAATGAGCCTCAGCGTTCGCGTTGAAACTGAGTCATGGTTGGGCTACATTTCCATTTCTGATGCAAATGGTTCCTTGTATATGGAGCTGCCTGGTGTAGTTGACAGAATGACAATCAACCAAACCTTTATTTGATAATGCAATCATATGACTAATGGTAAGGAATGACTATAGCGACGTTAAAGCAGCAATTGCTGCTTGGGTGACAGGTTTCAGCAGAAAAGTGGGTGACAGAAAGCAAGAAAGCTTTCAGCCCTCGCCACCAAAGCCATTAATGGCTGGAATTCTATGTCTGGATTCAATGTGTAAATCCAAATCGAATATAGAGCTATTTTAACTTCCCCATTGATTTAAGCGAGGGGAACCTGAGTGTTACCAGACTGGTAGCCGTCTGCAAATATTTCCTTGCAAAAGGAAAATTAAAATGTCATGTAAATTTGACACACCACAAAGAAGTGTTGTTAACCCTGCCAAATTTTAATGGAAAAAAATATGAAAATGAGGCTTCTAAACCATAGGGGAAAAAAACAAGCTCTTGTCGACACTGATGTGTCAACCGTCAAACAAATATCAGCACTTTGACCTTAAAAGGGATGCTACTTCGCATATCATCTTGCTCATGCCAACACATCCCTTGCAGGGGTGTCAAACACATGTTTGTTGCGGGCCACATTACAATTACCGTTTCCCTTAGAGGGCCGTTATGACTGAAACTATATAAAGAAGTCAAGAATAACGTTTTATTCAACTATTGTAATGATTGGTTTGGTCACAAGAAAATGCCTACAATATGTCACAGATTGATTGCATGTGAAAATTTGAAATGTTGGTACAGATTCTAGCAAGCATCATGGAAGTTGCTTTCGCGGGCCACTTCAAATGATGTGGCGGGCCACATCTGGCCCCCGGGCCTGAGTTTGACAACAGCACCTTACAGGTTTGAGCCAGTCGAGCCAGAATCTAGTTGGGAGCCAGAAGACATTACCTGACTTCAGAATTAACCCTGCCCAAAGTGTTTATAAATCCCTATTTTGCTGACATCACACTTGGACTGACTGAATTACATTAAATAATATTTTTATCCACGTTTGGAAGAACTGATTCATTCTAGTAATTGTTTAAGTGTGTTGACATTTTGTTGGCAATTGCAGTACAATTAGATGGGATTGGGATAAAAGTTTATTGTCCAGTTTTCTAAGTGTTGCGTGTTGGGGAGCCAACGTGTCGTGCTCTCAGGGTAAAGGAAAATAACACTTTGTTTGGTCAGACGTAAACAAAGCTAAAATGGCAGGAATACATGAACAATGGAGAGTGTTGCCCTCGAGCCCCTTGCTGAATAACAACCTTGCTGGAACCACAATGCCCATCAAGAACGCACAACACGGTTTTACCAGCTGTGAGAGGAGGCAACGGATGTGAGACACCCCAGCAAAAAAAAAAAAAAAAAAAAAGAACACCACTGACCAGCTTGGCTTGTTTCTCAGCCTTTTTTGCAGCTTTCTCTGCTTCCTTCTGCTGTTTCTTCTGGGCTTTCTTTGACTGGGCCTGAGGGTCCTCCTCTGCCATCGCCGCCGCCCTGGGACAGGAAGACATACACAACATAAACACTGAAGTCGACTTCCACCTTCTATTTCTCCTGGAGGCCAGGGGAAGTTGTTCACCGCCATCGTCACGTCCCGCTTGTAAACTTTAAATCCCCTTGTTATTGACTCCCCCGCCCCCCCAAAAGAAAGCAGGTCAAGTCAGTGATGAAAGATGTTCATTCAAAGATTTTTGTTGAATGATGGAGAATAGATACAGACCGGTTAGTCTCAAGCACTGTGCCACAGTTCATTTTTGTGTGAGTTTGAAAAATGACTGGGCTTAAAGAGTCTATGAGTTTGGACTACGGAACACACATGGGATCTCATTGGTCAATTTTGGGGGGCAAAGTCAACCAAAGAAACATTTGGTCAGCCTTTGAGGTAACTTCAATGATACAGTAAAGCCTTTGCCAAAAGTGACAAACGGTATCAAATGCCAGTTCAAGATTAGGGAACAGTTGGCAGTTGCTTGCACAGAAAGTGAAAATGTGTTTTACGGCATTGATGTGAAGATGCAATAAACTACATAATCACACATCTGATCTCATAAAGACACTGAACTTTGCACTTCTCTAAATGAGTTTGCATTAACTTTGACCAAAAGTGTTACGAGAGCAGGTGCACGAATAACTGCTGTTTGGCTTTCCCAGTCCAGGTGTCCTGACCTAAAGGAAGGGAGCTGTTTAGTCGCAGGAAATAACAAGGACCAAAGTAAGACTATGTACAGCAATAAAGCTTTAAAAATAATCTGTATTCAGAATAACATTGCCTTTTATAGCTGGTCCAAAAAAGGTTGGGGACTATTGATCGAGCGCATGGTAGGCACATGCCTTTTTTTTCTTCTTTTTTTACAGATGGACCTCCAAACATACATTTAGTTATAAGCAGTGTTCTGATTAAATTGGTATAATTTCAAACTGAATTTAAAAAAAAAAGAAAAAAAAAAGCATGCACTCATTCAAAGGCTTAGTCGGAGCAAGGGGCCAGTCGCCCACTGCCCGACTATACACTGCATCTGCTGGCGTGAGGCATTTTCAACTTTAAAGTGTCCTTTATCTTTTCAACTGATTTCAATGATATTCACAAGTTGAAGGAAATATCCATGTCTCCTGATTTGAAGCCAGTTTAAGCGCGGTGGGTGTGGCACAAGTCTTGATGGGAGAACACTCGATGGAATGCAAGTCCAAGTGCGTAAAAAGGAACTTGTGTGCGAACGGGAGAAGATGGACCCTGCTGAGTTGGTCAACAGGTTTGGGGAATCACTCAGAAATCAAAATGATGCACATTATGAAACTAGATGGAAAAACAAAGGGTGGTCACAATTATTGATTGTAAATGACGAGAAAACTTGGTGGCTTGGTTAAACAGGATGAATCACCTCATTTTTATGGTAGCAATTACCGTGTTGCATGGCTATTCACCAACCTCGTATCAACTGAAGGCTCAAAACTGATGAAAGGTTGTTCCACAAACAGAACATTACATTGAGTCAACTTGACAACAGGAAACAGTTGTGCACAAGTGTCAAGATAACGTTTATCATACACCTCTTCTGATGTTGCAGAAAATCTGATCCCATAAATGGGATAATAAATGGATGAAACATTAAACGATCACATATTAACCAAGCGGTGCGTGTTAGGTGAGTCTCAGTCCGATATTGATTGACTGATATTGATTGATATGAGCCCCCCCCAAAAAAAAGAGTACCAAATGTTATGAGTCGACATCCAAAATCTCATATGGAATTACAATACAATTATTCGTAGGGTTATTTCTCAGGGTCCTTTAGTTTTTATTTCTTTTATTCAAGTTCAATGTATTCTCATGTTTGAGGCTAAATTTTTGCAACTATTTTCTTGTACCTACTGTTTCTGATTATTGTTCTTTGTTGGAATAGTATCACATGATCAAGTTTCTCCTAACATTTCATCCCCCCCAAAAATTAATAAAAGCAAATATATCATTCTTGCTGATATTGTGTTGGATTGCATTGGATTTATTCATGTGATTTTTAATGTGAAAATGTATGACAGAATTTATCACAGTTAACTGGCAAAGCTTCACTGCTAAACTATATACAGAGGCCAATAATGAATGGATTAAAATTGATTACATGAAAACTCTTAAATCACGTCGATGGGTTTCAAGTGTAGACCACCCAAAAAAAACAAAAAACTATGCACTTTAAGATAAATGAAGACTCTAAATTACCCTCTGGTGTGAATGTGAGTGTGAATAATTGTTTGCCAATTCGGTATAAGTGTTGAGAGTGTACTCAGGCTCTTGCCCAAAGTCATCTGGAATGGGCTCCGGCTGACCCTGAGCAGGATAAGCAGTACAGTACTCGATGAGTAAACAAATACTTGGTAATGCATTTTTAAACCTCTTCAAAGCAAAACGGCCCACTTAACTAACATGCATGACGAATGAGCAAAGAGTAAACTAATTGCTTGAAAATATCTGAGGATTGTTGATGATCAAGTACATACAGGTACGGCTTCGCAAACCAGCTATGAAAACAGAACACAGCAAACTACGGTACATGCCCTTCCTTTTAAATAATCTAAACAGATATTTGCCAAAATGTGCAACAACAAAGACTGCGTTTTTCCTGGGAACGATTTTGTGAGCAATGCATCAAACAATGCCAACATAAATTAAGTGTTAGAGTTGGTTTGTTGGCTTTATTTCATTGGTTTTAAATTTGGGTTTATAACGTTTACTCAATCAACAAAATAAGTGGGCGATGCATGTGACTTACACACATATTCTTGATATTAGCTCAAAGGAAAAACAAGAATATGTTGTCAAAAACAACGAAATTCTTGGGCCCAGATGACTAAACATGACAATAATCCCTTGCTTCTGCCAATAAAGAGGTGAAATGTTGTACAGTAAACCATACAACAGTGTTTGGCTGATAGTCCTCAAACAATCAGCAATCAGACAATATCTAAGTTTGAAATACAGTACTGTTCACGCTAGTGACTTCTCAACCAAGTATGAGAATACGTTTAAAAAGTAGAACAGTTAGTTAAACATCTCATGTTAATTCATTATAACAGTATTACACGCAATGTCACCAAGAGACATCGTAGGAACACTTTTCCTGTCTTCCACTGACAGATGATGCAATCCAATGCATGTACAGGCAATGCCACCTCGCTAACGCTCCATTAGTACCTTCCTATAGCAACGTTTCAAGTCAGTATTTGTGCAGAACTTAAAATATGAAAACTTAAGATAATTTTCTTACCCCTGAACGCCCTCTTTAATCATGATCAGTTATTTTCGTGGAGAACGTAATGAATTGCAGAAGATAGAGAAAGGCGTGCACCAAACAGCTGTTACAGCATGCTCGGAAACCGGAAAAGGGGACTTATTTTGAGGGGACACCAAATACCTGGCGCTTTTTTACCCCGAGTAGAAACAAATACATGAGAGAGTTCCGTCCTTGTGTTCGGAAATCGGTTATGAAAATACAGTACAGTACAGTATAAACATCACACATGAAAAAGAATAAGAATAAGAATATAAATCAAGCTTTAATTGCATCAGGGTGCAAACTAAATTTTGTTTTATTTTAAAAACATGTTACTGTGTATTTAAAATAAGCAAATGTGATTTTAAAATTTAAATACTCCAGAATAGTTGAATTAATCAAGTGTAGTGTTGCAGCAAGACAAAGTAAAACGCATAGGGGGCGGGGGTGGGGGTCGTTGGTCTTTCAGTTGCTTTTCACCACTTCCACTGAAGAACATGAATTAATTATGACATGTATTGTTGTTGCTAAGAGTAATTTTTCCAATGTCAGGTCATGTTCACTTTGTTGCAGAAACTACAGATTTATTGCATGTACAGTATTGAAAGAAAGAAAACAGACAAAAAACATCTTTCCAAGTTCTTGCAAAAGCACTGGCATTATTTTGAATAGGGAGCACACAGTGACTCAGAATGTCTTCTGGTGGGGGGTGCACCGTGGCTTTGAAAACCAGACTAAAATGGCTTTCACAAAGAACAATTATTCTACTTGTTTATTAAAACACCGAGTTGAAATTTACTGTCAAAATAAACAGAAAACAAAGAAAATTACATGTGTATAAATCAACCACATAGTTTTGCATTACGTAAACCTGATTAGCTTGATGCTAACAGACAAAATGATCACTGACAGGCAAACAAATTGCATCAGTGTTATAGCCCACTCAGCAATAGATATCTGAACACAAATGGTGGAACAAAACATGTAGACAGAAAAATATTAAAATACTCACAGGAATATATTCTTTTTCCTCCTGCAAATAATGACTAATATTACTGCAGTTTAATGAGGACTTCAGGTTAATTCGAACAAAGGTTGTTCGGCTGTGTGTGTCCTGCGATTGGCTGGCAACCAGTTTAGGGTGTCCCCCGCCTACTGCCCTTCACCCCTAATTACAACGTGTTTTGTTGGTTTTTATTGAGGCAGGTTGGAGGAGATCAATGGCATTTCAAATCATTTAAGTGTGGAAAAATGCTTTGAGACAGAAATATTTTGTGTTATGAATGTGATCAAGGTGCAAGCTAAGCTTATATCTAATGGTCGTGCTAGAATTGCAGTCTAGTAACTGTATTGTATATGAATGTACAGTACCAATAAGATGCAGTTCTGTCAGATTAGAGCTCTTTCGCTCACATGATTAGGTGATTTGAGCTATTATATCGCTGAGAACTTTTTAGCTCAAGAATAATATAAAATGGAAGAAATATATATTAAATGACATGAGGTATGAACAACAGGTAGTAATCATAAAAAGAGCAACTTGTATATGCTACCAAGTGAGCATGAAAGTGTTCTATTGACTATCCCCTTTCGCCTTCATCGAGTGCACTGAGGGCGTTCAGGTATCAAGAGAGCCTTGCAAGCTTGGCTTTCAGTGTAAGTGATGGTGGTTTGAATACAGTGGGAGGGGGGCATCAAAGCATTTCTCAGACTGTTGGCCACATGAGATATCGATGCAGGAAGCAGTCCTCCTGCTGCTCGCTCTTCCAGCCAAACAATGTGACTATTAGTGAAGCAGGTCACTGCCTCAAGGGAACTGTTAGTATTTCTGTTCCATTCATCTCATGTTTGCAATGTTCCTTTGAAAAACCTACCCTCAGCCAGAATCACAACGTACATATTTTATTTGCGTGCATGACTGAAGAAGATTTTAGCTCAGACCATATATTCACACAGGTGGTGGAAAGTACTTTCCATCCATTTCAACAACTTTGCCCTTTAACCCATAGACTGAAGACCTTTCACCGCAACCACACGCAGACAAATTTATGTGGCTCCAACTGTTCAATTATGTATGAGAGAGGACCCATGTGACCCACGGGTTTATTCTTGAGTGGCCTGTGAAGACTTAAATTGTGTGCCCTTGAACAGGCAATTAGGGTCATTTGCATACATGCATTTTGCCTTGATGTGCGAGCAAAAATTCAACATCCAAGCATTGTAACAACAGTAACTCACACTTTGCTTTTTAATCTGGTATCATAATCCCAACACATAATGACAAATGCCATAAACAGGCTAACAAATTGATTGAAAGTTGTGATGGCATGACCCTTCATGCAATGGATGTAGACAGCCAATGTAACAATACACACAGACACATTTTCTTCATCCTCTCAGAAAAAAACAAAGCATGATATTGCAGTTTACCCAACTAGAGCAGTGGTGAAAGTCTTCGTTTGTGTTGTCATGACTGTAGTATATTGCCCTGCGGTTGGTAAGTTTCACACTCCAAAAGGTGTCACAATTAATTCATCATGATGCAAAAACTGTTTCCATTTTTAACTTCCATTTAATTATGTTATCAAAATGTTTTATAAAGTTAATATTATCGTGTGATTGTTTCCCTATTAAAAACACATAACCACATTTTTTGTTGAGATTTTTGGGGCTACCGCAGTGAATAAGATGCATTTCCATTTATTTCAATAGGGAAGATGATTTAAAGGGAAGTTTGTATCTCAAGGCACCACTGTAGTTGAAGACCAGAATCGAAAATCAAGCAAATCCATAACACAAATAACATATTAAGACGAGATGGACTTTTAGCTTCCAAAGCACAACTTTTTTTTTTCAGTTTGTCCTTCCTGAGGTCAGTCTACACCCTGCATCGAGCTGCCTGTGTGCACCAGTATATTTCTCTGTATAATAATGTGATTCTCCAGTCAAATGTTGATGCATTTTGACAGGGAAAGAGGCAGATGAAAAGGCTTTGGATGAACACAGTGACGTGTTAACCTCAGATCTCTTCCTACACCGGCTGCAAGGCAGTCAAGGTCTTATGCTAATCCTGAGTCATTTGGGAACATTTCCAACTGAAGAACCACCTCTGGGTTTTATCCTGTGTCTAAAGCATTTGACTTGATGCAGGCACTTCACACCTTTTTACATGTAAAGAAATGGAAATGTACCTCCGTTGGTCGATTGAAAGGAAGACAGACGTTGCATTGCACAGCAGCCATTTGTCGGCTCTATTCTTCTAAATATCTATTGTTGTCAGCTTCCTTTAGTCTGTAACTTGTACATCACTCACCAGTCACCGGTTCCAGTAAAAAAAAAAAAAAAGGGGGTGTCAAGTCGTATGCAACAAAACTGATTAGTTCTAATATATAGGGTGAATGCTGAATATAGAATGTGCCTGCCCGTTTGCATTCTCTGACTTTATAACCCATTTTGTGACCACAATAGTTGAGGGGTGAACAAAACTGTTGAACACTGTTAAATGGTTCAACACTTGTATACAAGCCCGGTGTCAAGGGGGCCAAAATGAATGGGGTCAAAGAAGAAATGTGAAGACACTTTTTTTTCTCCTTTTCTTAAAGCGCCATGTGGGGTTTAATTATAAAGGAAGACTCTTAACGTTGGTAGGAGGACTGCTGAAGATAAAAGTGCACAGATGTTCTTGCAATTATAGGGTTCGCACGGCCCTCCTTCTGCTTTCCAGTTAGATCAGGTGGGGACATTTGTGTTGGGAGACCCCCTTGACTCCGCCCACCAACACACACAAACACACTCACACACACACACACACACACACATTCACATGAACGCGCGCACACACACACAAACACATCCCCAACCCCTGAAGGCAACGAGAGCTGCTTGAGTGAAAACACACACCACACAATCATTATAAGAAGCATTAAATTTGTTTATTTTTAGGTAAAAAAACCCAACAACATGCATTTACATTAAAAAAAAAGGTTTAAAAAGCAGCATGCAATTTGTCTCCGTTACAAAACTTCCAGTGTGAATGACAATAATAAATTAAAAAAACTTTAAGATAATCACACAACTTAAGTGCGAACACACAAAACTCTTCGAACTATTTACAGTTTCCAGAAGGAGCTACATCCCTCACAATAAAGGAATTTGCTCAACCTAATATGACAACCTCACAGTTTTTACAAAAAATCCTGACTGGAAGGCACAAGGAAACAATTTGCTTTTGGGAAACAAACCTTACAAGGCAAACCTTTTTTTTTTTTTTTTTTTTTTTTTTTACAGCTGTACAAATTGTAGTATAACGTTGAATTAAAGCTTAGATTCAAGTGTCACGTTTTAGAGGTTCGGTCGAGTTAACTTGACAAAACACTTGAAGACTCTGACTCAGTCGACACTGATGAAATCTGCCCGCGCTTTTTTGTCATGAGAGTTGCTTTCTGACTTGATCTGCTGTTCAGAGTCAACGCGCTCCTGGCGGACTTTTTGAATTTAACTCCCAGGAAAGCATACAGGATGGGGTTAAGGCAGCAGTGGAAATATGCTAAGGCTTCGGTGATGCAGATCCACTTCTCTACTGCTTGTTCCAGGACACAGGAAGCCGTGAACACGTCAAGCATTATGAGGGTGTCCAGAAAGAGGCCCAGGCAATATGGAAGCCAGCAGGAGAAGAAGCACAGGATGAGGATGACTGTGGTCTTCAGGGCTTTCTTCTTCAACGCTTGACCCTTGGCGCCTTGGGACAGCTTGGCAATAATGATGCAATAGCAGATGAGAATGACCAGGCCGGGCAGCACGAAGCCCACGAGGATGTGCTGGAAGCGGAAAACCGCCCTCCACGTCAGGCTGTTCGCCTCGGGGTAAATGCGCTGGCAGACGATCCTGGAGTCGGCCATCTCCATGCTTGCGTTGATCATTAAGAAGACGTTCGACGAGGCCGTGTCGTGCGTTCTAGCAAACACCAGGTCGGGTACAGTGAGGATAGTGGCGGGTAGCCACACGCCCACATAGATGATTTTGCTTGCCAAAAGCTTCCTTGTGGCTTGGCTGTTAGTGGCCCTCACTACAGCCAGGTATCTGTCCAGGCTTATAAAGGCCAGGATGAGCACACTGCTGTACAGGTTGACAGTGTAGATCATGTGCACAAACACACAAAGGAAACTTCCAAAGTACCAGTTTTTGGCTGCGTCCACAGCCCAGAAGGGCAGCGTGAAGACAAGCAGCAGGTCAGCCACAGAGAGATGCAGCCTGTACTTATCTGTCATTGTTTTGACCTTTTTCTGGTAGCCCATAACAATGACTACTAATCCGTTGCCAATGACGCCAAGAACAATTATAATCCCAAAAATGGCCGGCAGGAAAGCCTTTTTAAAGTCATCGCTGAGAGCTCGGTTGCACGGCTCCTGAAAGTCCAGGTCGAAGTCTCCAGACTCCTCTGAGAAGTTGTCAGAAATGTTGATGGAAAAGTAGACATCCATACCAACCTAAATGAGTAAAAGCATGGTGAGGACAGTCAGATATGTGGCAATTTCCTGCGCCACGTGAAAGATACAAAAACAGCCATATTCTTAAATGTTGTCTTGATAAACTTGACACTTTTCTCTTGGTTTAATAACGTACTCAAACGGACAATGGCAATGTCATTAGAAACAGCAAATAGCCAACCAGAATCTTATTAAAAACGTAGCGAATACAATTTGGCGCAAATAATTATTTCTTGCAGAAAAACAATGACATCCTTCGCGAGATTAAAACAACAACAACAAAAAACTCACCTCCGAGTTAAGAAACCGAGTTAATGAAACGTGAGGACAGCTACGTGTGTGCGCATCTGAACAGCGTGTTGTGAGTGGCTGCACCACGCGCCTCAATAAATGCTGTGCATGGGTGTCCCCCCACCCCGCCCACCCCTCCCCCAAAAGAGGCGGCACCCACTGTTCCAAAAACGACTGGACTTTATAAAGATTCCGCGCTCTAAAACTTCGGTCTCTTAAGCCCGCCTCATTCATCAAACACAAATATGCGTAAACTACTTTGCCCGTTTTGAATGCAGCATTTTTTTCCCTCCACATTTCTTAACGTATCAGCACATACAGTACATCGTTCATACAGTCGCACCAGAGGTTGCAAAATTACGCACACTCTGTACTTCAGTAGACGTTTAGAGTGTTAGAAAATAAGTTTGGTAAAAGTAGAAGTACTAGTTTCAGCAGAAAATTACTGCCTTGAAAATGTACTTAAGTACAAAATGTTGAAAGGGTAACAAGCCTATTTTGACATTGTAAATAAACTACAAAGTGCAGCTTTCAAAACGCAGGAAGTAAGAGTAAAAAGTCAGAAATGTAAATATTCATGAAAAGTATGGATAGGTCATTTAGTTGATATGGACTGATGCAACACTTTTGTCATTCCAGTGGATTTTATCTTTATTACAGATCCTGTAAAGTGAATTCTGATATTTGTAATGTAATGATATGTTTGTAAACACATCTATGTTTGAATGCAATTTGTGAAAATGTGCAAAGACTGAGAGTTACAGTATATGCAATACTGATTTATGGATTTGTGGTATAGTGTGAACCCTTTCTTCACCATTTCAGTTCTTCTGATGTTTTGGGCATGGCTAAAACATTGCTGAGCAACTCACTTCAGCACAGGCATGAACCCCTTCCTCACTAATTAAAAACTTTGTGCGCCTTTCTTCACATATCCTGTGTAATTGCAACGTGCAGTTAGTTAGCTGGCTACGCCCACACTCGAAAAATGCATATTCCCTTTGGACAGTCCACTGGAGCGACATCTTTAGGGTGTGCCATGAGTGTGTGCATATCACAAAGAAAATGTGGAAGAAACACCTCATTTAATATACTCTACTTAGCTATATACTTTAATCATTCAAATTTGACAGAATAGTTCACAACACCCTTTCCTATAGTGTGTCAAATTTTGAATAACTTTATTTCCACTTTGGAGGAACTGTAATCTAACGGTCAGTCAGAATTCTGGTGATGAAATTACATACAAAGTTTGTGTAGATAGGTGTGAATCTGTGCCACAATTGAAATATCGACGGCTAAAATGCTGATGGTTCAACTCAGGTAAACGAACACTTGTGGCTAAAGACAAGCTGTGGCAGGGTTTACTTTCTGGACCTAATTCGGCACCTCTGTCAGAAAGGTTGGTTTGCATTTTGGCGTCGATATTTGAGTTGACACGAGTGGGAAGGGCCGGAGTGGGACTCCTTTTGAGCCCTGGAGTTTAAGGGCTCAGACCGGCCCACTTTAGTTTACGTTTTAATGAAGATACACACATTTACACACTAATGACAATCGTAGGAGGCTCTCCAATCATGCTTTGTTGCTGTGACAAGTAACACTTATGGCTGTGTAATTGCTTCTTTAACATACAGTATTGGTTTTGAGTCATGGCTTTTTTTTAAAATTTTGGTACAAAATGATTGGTGACACAAAAACAAAGGTCAGTGTGATATATAATTTAATGAACAATACCAAATATATTAGAAGTACAAATGAACAATAACAAGGTATTCCGATTCAAGTGTTGTGACGGGACTAGACTTACTATTTTCAAAACTGAACTGTGGGTGGGAAGGAACAAATGAGCGAGCTAGAGTATCAGTCCAAATAGATGGGCAACTGGCGGCTCACGGGCTTTATCCTGAGTGGTCTTTTGATTAATTTTGGTGGAAATATAGAAGAAACCCCCCCCTGGAAAAATGGAAAAATACTCCAAAATTAAGGCAATATATATGTACATTGCAGTCTGGCCCAACATGAATTCACCAGAAAAGGCAGATGACCCAATCCGGGGCCTGCAAGTGGTTTTCAGCACATTCCTTTAAATTGGTCAATTTGAACTGGATGACACACATCACATCCGGAGAGCCAGTCGGCATCGAGAATGTAATTACTATGTCTCACACGCAAGGCATCCTCTGCAGGTACTGAGGAGAAACACTGTAGCACAAAATAACAATTGCGACATGTGGGCAACGGGAGGTGTGCGTACAATGCAACCAGCTTCCAAAGCCGGGACAGAGCCAAAAAGGAGCAGGACGAGAGAATGGTGAGTGAGTACGTTGGCGTATCTGCTAAGTGTAAGTACTTGTTTACAGCAGTTGAAATGTAAACCAAGATAGCGATAGCATTTACCATGAACGAACGTTATTTAGCACAAACACCATCCAAGTGAGTGGCTCGTGATGTTCATGTTATTTCTTTTTTCTGACAGAGGAGAATGAGGAGCGGCTTCTCCTCTCTGTTTTGTCGTACTGCAAATGAAGCAAGCAGTAATAGCGCCGAACTCCTGCGAAACATCCAGCAAATCGTTGTTTCACCTTTGTTGTGAACGTAGCATAAGCATTCTTGGATCGCGTGGAAGGTGCCTCATAAATCTTTGTTATTGTTATTGTTATTAATTATTATTATTATTATTATTATTGTCATCATCATCACACCATCCTCACACATTCTGCCAGCCACCTCATTCCACACAAGCCTTTCCATTCAGATTCAGACATTCTCACAGAAAAATCCTTCTATAATAGACTAAAGTTCTGCTACTGGTCTATAAAACACTGAATAGTTTAGGTCTGGAATACATTAAAAAATGTTCATGGAATGTAAACCCAGTACGGCTCTGAGGTCTGCAGACTCGGGTCACTTAGTGGAGCCCAGAGTTTGTAGCAAACATGGTGAGGCGGCATTTAGCTGTTGTGCTGCACACAGATGGAATAAGTTGCCAACAGAGGTAAAGTGTGAAAACTTTTAAATTCAGGTTAGGTTAAAAACTGTGCCCCCCCCCCCCCACCTATGATAGAAATCGTCAAATTTTATTACGTGATTTTTTATTTTGTATTATTTTGTGTAGCACAGTGAGTTACCTTGTGTACGTGTGGTCTTTTACATATGAATCACATGTATGAAATATGCTGCCTTGCCAAATATTTTGGATGTCACCTAAAGTGGGAATCTCCTCCTGCCTTCTTAGAGTGTTTAAGTGTTATGTCTCCACTCCAAAGTGCTGAATAACCCCAGTGGATGTGCAAAGTACCTTACATGCTATAATGAGGGATTCAATCAAACAGCCTTAGGGCATAGACTCAACTCTCTCTCTCTCTCTCTCTCTTAGCTTTGCCAATCCTCTCTGATTTCAGTTAAGTTAGTGATGACAGGTCCCGGCCACACCGAACCTGCCTCCCTCCTCTGAGAGCAGGCTGGCGGGTGTCTGAAACTTAATCTGCAGCAGGAGACATGCAAATGCTAAGCCGTGTCTTTGAAATATGAGACCGGTGATAGATTTTATACATTGATGTGTGTCATTGATTTCATTGCTTTCAAGCTGGTTTTAAAAGCATCTCTGCATGTTTTGAACGCCTTCAAATAGAATAATATGCAGCTAGGGGAAATTAAAATGACCAATATCGTATGTATACAGTCACACTTCATGTCTTAATAACCGCTTTAGGTTCGTGAAAGATTATAATTCATGCTCCAACTACTATTAAAAAAAAAAAAAGATCAGTTTACAGCTGTGAGTTTCCAAACAACCGCAGCTAGGTGTTATGTAACTTCGAGAGCGGGCTGATATTTTCAAATAGGGAAGTTCACCCATTGCACACTATAATAGATGTTCCAGCCATCTGTCATGGGTTGTTACAGAGGCTTGAACTGACGTGTTGTTTACTGTATTTGTATTTTTGTCGTCACCTTGAAGACAGAAATGACATTATTTAACGTGAACATGAAGTTGTGCTTTCTCACTCAACTGGCAGACAAAAATTAATTAGGAGCTCAGTCTTCACAACTCTGATTCATTAAGTTAATTATTATCATCTAATCATCAACAATATCAGTCACACACATGCTGATTGACCCCAAGAAGAGCAGAAAGCACTTCAGAGGTTTATCAAAGGAGTTTTAGAGTCATCCTTTGTATTTGGCGGCCTCAGAGGGACTCCCGGAGAGAGAAACGGGGAGAATCTGCAGCTCGGAGGAAGGCCACTGTATTGCTATGTCGCTCTTATCAACACTATCCAGACGCAGGCATTTGCTGTTATCAGTCTGTAAGCACAACCCCTGGTTTTCATCTGTGAGCACTATTTCGTCTTTACTTTCACTCGACCACTCGATGAAACTGTTCTCTTTTTGTGAATTTTAGTTATTTAGAGTTATTGTTGTTTTGAAGATTGCAGTCTTCAAATTCTCCCGTTTGTCTGCATGGAACTGCAAAAAATCGCAAAAAGTGTACAATAAATGTGTTACCTTGATACACGAATTACCAGATTGACATATTTTTCAAGGTATGAGCAGTCACTTGAACATATATTTTTTAAAATCTTGGATTGCGCGCAAGAATGGTGGCAACAAACTTCACAACCAGCGGAAGCCCTTGCCTGGTATTGATATGTCAGTAATTATAATCCAATAACATAACATACCTGTAATACCTGTACTTTACCGAGCTGTAGTTCTACGTGTTGTTTTTTTGCAACATAAATTACCCCCAAAATACTATATATATATATATATATATATATATATATATATATATATATATATATATATATATATATATATATATATATATATATATGGACTGTACACCCAAAACTATGCAGTCTTTTCTTTAACGTTCACTGCTTCAGTGCTGATGCAGTACGTTACTTTAAATCACAAGTGTCAAATTCAAGGCTCGGGGGCCAGATGTGACCCGCCTCATCATTTTATGTGGCCCGCGAAACCAAATGAAACGTGTCAACTTCCACGATGCTTGCCAAAATTTGTACCAGAATTTCAAATTCTCATCTAAAATGAATAAGAGAGATATTGTCAGCATTTTCTTGTTACCAAACGCCTCATTTCAGTAACTTAAACAATAGTGGAATAAAACGTTTTTCTTGACTACTCTTACGGTCATAACGGCCCTTCAAGGGAAACTGTGACTAAAAAGTGGCCTGTGACTAAAAAATGGGTTTGACACCCATGCTTTAAATCATCAACATTCTACAATCTACAATTATATGTAGCTCTTTGGTACAAACAAAAAGCTTACTACTTTCACCAGCTGAGGTGAATCATTTTCAGAAGACTTAAAATGTAAAAAGTCACACTTGAGGCTTCTAAATCAGAGTGAGCTTTGATCATAGATTGTGTACAGTATGAATTTAACAGACAAGTTAATATTAGATTCAGTGAAAATCCTGCTTCTATATTTTAAGTTTAGGTATTTACCAGCAGCATTATTGGTTTAACTCCCTTCCCTCCAAATAAAAGTGATCTTTGAGTCATAACAAGAAGTATAATCACTCCAATCGATGCACCGCCATGGCTTCTGGATGTACTTGGAGCTTATTACCGTGTACCATTTTGATTTAAGAGATTTCCCTCCTTAAAACAAACAAGATCCCTCCCTTTCAGCTCTGGCAGGAAAGCTGCTGTCTCCACTGTCGGCACGAGGATTGAGATTGCTATCGGCCTCGGCATACAAAAGATCTGTGAGCTACTTAGAATACAAATCACAAGAAGTGTGAACGATGGCGAAGGGGGCTCTTTGCCGTAGAATGGCTATTGAAATGAGATAGAAGAATGCTATTGAGATAAAGGAAAGAGAGCAGTGGTGTGCAGTCAACGGCAAGCCTCCAGCTGCAACTCATCCCTCCGCAGGATAATTTCCGCATAATGACACCTCTGCTTAAATGTCACCTTCACTTTTCATGGGTCTTGTAGAAAAATAACTGAACGCCTTAGCTGTTAAAGTTGACTTCAGGTGTTAACGATGCATGATCAGAACGAAAAAAAAAAGACACGCTCCTGTCTTGACTCCATAAACGCATAACACTATTTATTATTGTCAACGCTTTGAGATTCGTTGACACTTCTGCTCTCTGCAAGACTAAAAAACACTCTACAAAGTGAATTCAGAGATTTGTTTCTGTGTGCCTCACAGATATTTTTGAAGAAAATTGCTGAAAACATGCAAGGACTGAGAACTATGTAGGACTCAATTGTGGCGATCTAGCATTCAACTGATTTCCACCATTTCCGTTTTCCTGATTCTTTGGGCGTGGCTAAAACTGGGTCTGGGTACGTACTCAGCCCTAGCATTAGTTGCCCCTCCCCCGCATATTGTGAGATGCTTAACTGATTTTCATTGTTCCTGTCATAGTGACCGCAAAGTTCCATTCTATTCTATTGTATTCTATTAACATCAATAGCTACCCAGCACAATTGCGATGTGCAGTTAGCTACCTATCAAATGCTTACACCTCCGAAAACAAATCTTTCCTTCGAATAGTCCGTAGTCTCTTAGAGTGCCTTGTTGCTGGCAATGAGTGTATGCACGTCACAGACAGAAAGCAGAAAAGTGAGATTAATAAATAAAATAGTACAAAGATGTCGAAGCCAGCGTTTGGACAGGGGATTTGCAGTAGCATGGCGGCATTAGAGCGCCTCATCGTCGTGTTGTGGAACAGCCCCATGACCTGGTGGGATAAATTGCAGCCACCAAAGGCTTAAAACAGATGCATTTTCATGCCTCAAACATTTCACGCAAGTCAATTTGTTTCAATTTAATTTTGTGGTGTACTGTGAGATGTTTCCATAAAATGGTGGCCTTGGGTCAATAAAGAAACACTGTTTTAGTTTGAGGTGTTTTTGTTCTTCCAATAGGAGAATTTGGCCTCTGATGAAGAATGCGGTGTTTTTGTGTGACTTATTTTGATATGAATGTCCTGCATGCCTAGGCGCATGCAAAATGCACACTATTTCACTCTGGAATGCACAACTTCTCTATCTCGCTATTCATCTCCCAGTCAAGGTTCCATCAGGGTATTTTTGTGTGTTCCAACTTCACTCATTGGAAAGAAAGAACGTCCTTAATGTGCTTTTTGTCTTTGTTTATATTTATTGTGCCGCTCCTAAACACATCAAATTGTCTCTGTGAGACACGTCAATATAATGGCACAAAAAAAATCTCTCAAACAAGGTGAAATTGAGTAAAAAATACTTTCAGCCAACATGAATGAGTATCGTTTCGCAGAAAACATCCTCTTTGCATGCATGTAAGTTTGTGTTTGAAGAGAGCACTGTCTTCAACAAGAGAATCTCTCCAAAAGCACACTTCTTATCTTCAGAAGGCACCCTTTTTAAACGTTCTACTTTTCACGACGGTTGCATGTGTTGTCGGCTCATTAAAGCACTTTCCTTGACCTCAATCAAGGTCACAATACTTCACTAATATCAAAATGTAGCGCAAGTGCCATGCAGAAGGAGCTGCACATCCGTACTGAATAAAAAATCTTTCTGTGGTTCCATATTCCAGTATGAAATTTATTCATGCTTTCCTACATTTTGTGCCCACCATGTGTGGTGAATTTATTTCAGGGTCACTGCAGGACATCAATAGAAACACATAAACCAATATCGCGCCGCTTCAGTAGTAGTGGACTCACAGGATTTATTTATTTTTTCTTCTTTGTGGAATACTAACAAGTCAACTTTTTTGCACTCTTGACAAAGTTGGTGGGCACAGATGTTGCCAATTTTGATTACATTCCTCCATCCTTCTACTGCCGGTTCCGACATGGAGTCTGTACAAAAGGCTGAAATATTTTGGCACTGCCCTTCAGCATTTAAGACAGAAAAGACAATTTACAGGAGACAAGATGCAAAACAAGCCAAGACTAGTTGGGAAATACAACATGTTGCATAGGCAGCGTGGTTTTTATATGACTTCATGATAAATGCAACCAGGGTTCCCTTTCCTTTTTCACCAACGTCTCCATTGTGGTTTTGCTTCGCACGCATTTTGCAAGACATTTATTTTCATTTTACAGCGGCTTTAATGAGTGACCTGCTCCTATTATTTATTTTAGTTTTCTCAACCAAACAAGGTTACATATGCCCAAAGAAGAATGCCGCTGTTAATCTCTTAACTCTAAATTCCAATATGGCCCTTCTGCCGCTTTTGTATGTGACTGAAGATCCCAACAAGTGTCCTTTCAGGCTCCCTGCAGGTGAGGTTTCTCCATCTGGCCCAAAAGGACATTGCATGAGATGCAAACTGAGGCTCAGCTCGGTCCTGATCACCTCAGATAACACCAACAATGGACCAGATGACAGCAGATAAGCTTTCGAGAGTCAGGTGACCAAGGAGAAAGAGCCAATCAACCAGCTGCCAACTGGACTATATCATTACCTCCCGTAGGACAACCCTTCAAGTGCTTTATGGACTTGCCAACCTTAAAGAGGAAAATCATTCTGCTTTACAACCTCCAATTTAATGTTTTTAGCTGTTTTTGTATTCATGAAGGTTGCTTTGTTTAAAAACATAAACAGTTGTCAACCAATTTCTAATGCACATTACGGCTGAGACAAAAAAGTGGAAAGGAACATTACACAACGCTCTTCACGACAGACTTACAACTGGAGTGTTTTTCTGCATTTCCTGTTCTGTCCCCATGCTAATACGGGGCAATCTATCAATCTATTCATTTAGTCAGTGGATAAACCAAATCCCACATCAAAAAAATGTTTTTTTTCTGCATCAAATAACGTATGACAAAATTATTAGCACCCCTGATGTTAGTAGTGTACAACTCTCTTTTGCCAACAACAAAAACGAATACTGAATTTTCTCCTACAATGTTTCACAAGATGGGAGAGTCGGAGCCATCATTAGCCCTTTGTGTGTGAGTGTGTTGTGCCCTCTCTACAGGCCTACAGGTATACAGTAAATACCTGCCCGGAGCCAGAGCAGGTGTGGCTGCTGTCTCCTGTAATCATAAACTTGACATTTCTCATGATGCAAATCCAATCAATCATTAATCTCTAAAAACCATCATCTTCATTGTGGACAATCACCCTTTGGGCCATGAAGGCAAGGACAGTCAATGAAGAATACTCTCAGTCAGTTACCTGGAAGTTTTAGTGAAAGACCAATACATGGAGAAAACAGAAAGCTGGATATTCCAAAAGAGTGGCAAAAGACTTTGCCACCGCAATGTGGCTAAGCCAACAGTTGGCCTAGCACAGGCATGTCCAGCTCTCCCGCCTGCAACACACCTGATTCAGATGATCAGCTCATCAGCCAGCTGTGAGCAGCGTTAGAACGTTCTTGATGATTTGAATCAGGTGTGTCGCTCTTGGGAGAGCTGGAAAACAGGCAGGACAGCGGCCGTTGAGGACCGACTTTGGACACCTCTGACCTAGCATGTTCTGTTTCTCCTTCTTTCCATTTTACGGCAATGTCCTGTGACACCATGCTGCCTCTCACAGGTCAGTCTTGGTAGTATGACCTACATCTGGTTTGCGAGAAACACGCGATTGTCTGTGGCGTTATCGTTAAGTATACGATGTGCCGGTTTGAGTACCGTACATTGCGCATCATAAGTGCAATAAATACACACCATATTTTTCCTTGTCAAGTATTTAGTCACTCAAATTTTTAAAAATCAGTTTAAATGTCAAATTAGTGAGCACCCTTCTCTAGTTGTGTATCCGGAGGATGTTTCTCTCGCTGTCTTACACACACACACACACACACACACACACACACACACACACACACACACACACACACACACACAAACAAGGGGTGATGGATGGGTCAGGTGTGATATGTACACTTTTTTTTCCCCATTGGAAGCAATGAGATTCCATTTTCAGGGAGAGGTGAGAGGCCAGCCAGCAAGGTGCGTGTAATCTTACAAAGAGGGGGTAATCTTGTAAAACTGTCACAGTCAGGCTCATCACACACCCACCGTTAGAGTTGAGAATGCGTTCACTTCCACCGTTGTGTTTTTAAACCTGTCAGATTGAAGTCGTTTTTATAACATGAAGGAGGATCAATAAAGGCAGTGAACCCACTCGTTCAAGCTGATATGTTTAAAATATCATCATATGAATTGAGATACTTTGGACAGGTCTGAGGGAGTGAGGTAAGTAACACGAGTGTTTTCTATTTACCACCTGTTTTGTGTTGCTTTGGAGGTGGGATGTCAGCTGTATGTAAGGGTATTTATGCGACTTTCCACAGATCACCACTTGATGATTGACAGCTACAGTGTCTCCCACACACGTTTACCTGTGGCCAGTCACCACAAATAAATGATAGCTGTTACGATCAGATACGGTATGTAACTGTAGTAGCGACTTTAATTGCTGGACGGAAAGCCCCTCTGCTGCTTGTGCGTCCCTTGTGTAAGACCGAGACTCAATACGAGTATTGATTTCCCTTGTGGTACAATATTGCAGATACAGTGCCTCAAATGACTGGAGTATGTATCAACTGTATCAATGTTTAAAGTTTTGGAATTGATCTTGGTGGTATCAGCTCAAACAGTATCAATCCCGGTTGCTACGAAGCAGGTGTGACGGATATCTTGACACTTTCGCAGCACACTGCGCTGCTTTTGTTGTCTTAGTGTGAATTTTGGCTTGGACAACTCATCAGTTTTGGATTATGCTGAGAAAAGACGTTTACGGGAAGCGAACCAACCGCAAGCACGTTTTTTTGTTTTTGGTTTAAAATGTTACAACCTGCCAAAAAATCCTGATCATGTAACGCCTAGTATTTCTAGCCTCGTTGTTTCTATTAAAAAGTATTTGGTGAAAAGATGGACGGACAGACAGATTATTTTATAACAGATGACTTTGGGTGGAGTTCTGATTTTTTTTTCTGCAAATGTCAGTGCATCTCATGGTTGACACATTTTGTTGTAACATACAAATAAATGCCCCATCATTCAAATAATTTATTTATTTAATTAGTTTTACTAATATGAAGTGAATGAGTTCAAAATGACAATCCAAGTGCTTCACTGGATGCTTCCGCTGAGCTGTCAAGCATCAAGCAGGAAGACGCAGAAGCACCACTTTTAAGTTCTAAATGTAAAATCAATGAAAACCTCTGCTTTCCCGTCACTCTTTACTGACCGTGCTGATTTACAGCACCACTCAGCACAAGGGGGCCTCATTCATCGTCATACATTATTGAAACACAGTGATGGAAAAGAAACGATGCAGATGTTTCCATGCGAGAATTTGTGTCCACGAAGGGTGTCCTAAAGCAATGACTTGGTTTGGGGACAAATGCTCAGCACCAAACCAGAACAAAGCACCAAAGGGAGGACCATCTATCAGGCTGTGCCAAAGGGACATTTCACTGCTTCTGCAGTGCCTTCTTGTCTGAAAGATGACACCGTCTACAGCCAGTGGACTCAGAACTAGTTTTTTTTTTTTTTTGCGATTGCCTACTGTCTGCAGGGTGGAGCTGTCGACAGTAAAACCTGCCATTGCCATGTAAAAGTTTTTCCCAAGTTAGCTTTCAGACTCACTTTAACCAAATGACTCAAATAACGCTTTATTCTTAAAGCAATCAAAGTGATGCCATTGGAAATGCGTGCACACAATTGTTTTTCACACTCTTTTATCCTATGCACCAAGGATTCTCACTGAAATATGTACATATTACTTGAAACAGCACGGCAAAATTCAAGGATGTAACGGCTGATGTTTGTGCGTAGCAGCAGCAGGAGCAGCAGCAGCAGCAGCAGCAGGGAGTTCCCCTTGTGAATCACCTTTTTTGTTTTTAAGATAAACATACCAACGGGCTGTGTTTCACCGTCTAAATGATACAACTTCCTCCCCAACCCAAACTCTCTGGCCTGAAACGGGCTCCTTTGTAGTCATGCCTCTGGGTTTATTTTCCCCAGCACAATTGAATTCTTTGCCAAAGATTGCAGATTGGGATTGCTGATACCGAGTGTTGCCTTTACAGGAACCCATCACCTCAAATCTGTGAGGATTATTGTGTTTTTGTGTACACAAAGATGTGGACTCAATAATACATGTGGATTTGCAGGGCTACAACCAACATCCGGTCTTCTAGTTTTTGAAATATTTCGGAGAGCTCTGTGTCTTAGAGTTGTTTATAGCATATGTAGCGGCCACATTGTTGGCACAGGAGTTATACTACATTCCATGGGAAAAAGAAAAATTGATGAGGATACGGTAGATGCTTCTTGTTCTCCGCTGTTTTCTATTTAAGTGTGGTAAAAACACATTTCCAGTCAAAAAAATAAAAGAACCAGGAACAGAAAGAGCGGAAATATGACTCATGAACCACATAGTATGTGTCAATGGTTGGCGCTGGGAGACGATGGACTGACTTTCTGGGGGACACATGAAGAATTTTTAGGCCTCAGGTGGGAGCGTGCTACCATAAAGTTGCATTTTTTTCCCGACTGATTACTATCTGTCAGGTATTGAGACACTTGGTTATTTGCTTTGAGTCGCAGTGGCTGAAGAGGGAAGCTCCAAGGCAGCTGACAGAATATGTCATTATCAGAAGTGTCAACAAAGCTTTCGGGTTATAATCCATAACATCAGTATGGCAGTGGGAGTGTTGTTTGTGTTTCAGTTGACTTCATGCTGATACTCTCTGTTTACCTCGGTCTTGTACCGAGATAAAAACACAGGTATTGTACATCAACTGCCCTTTACCTTATGTAAGAGACACCAAGACATCTTGCTTAGACAGATAGATAGCTAGATAGAAAGACAGCTAGCTAGATAAGTAGCTAGCAAGCTAGCTAGATAGATAGGCAGGCAGGCAGGGATTTTGTGTCTCTTTGATGACTCAGTTTCTGCATGAAACCTCATTGCTTTGGGGCTTAAGAAATAAATTGAAAAATAAAGCACCACTGGAGCATTCTTGCTTAATGTGAAATAACTCTAAGCAGAGGTCCCCAGCCTTTTTGTCTTCCACCACAGATCGTTCATACACACGTCAATGTTTTGCACGGACTGGCAACCATTCGGGGGTGAAGGAATGGGGGATTATGGTTTAATTTGGTCCATTATTACCACAATCTCTCTCTCTCTCTCTCTCTCTCTCTCTCTCTCTCTATTGGTAGTTTTAAAATAATTTCAACATTTTACGAACATATAAGTCTACATTTTTAAAAAATTAAGAGAAAATTAATAAAACTGTTTTTATTACTCAACAGAACAACAAATCTAAAAACAAAAACCAAAAAAACCCAATTAAATACTTTCCAGTCTTGAGGGTTTTAGGAGGTATGCAAGACCCAAAATAAACACATTGGCCCCCTTAGGAATAATGAATACGCCCTAAAATGTAAACATTATAATTTTGAAGTCATGACGCCGCATACGGTGCCATTGCTCTTTGCAAAAGATGACATGTTTGATTAAAGGTGGCTCAGAAGGACACTTTTTAAATACATTATTTTAGGGGTTCCACAACAAGTTCGCAAAACCTCTATATTTTTACATATTACGATTATGAGGTGAAGATTGTGTTATCTGTTGATATACATTGAGAGTTTAAATAGGTTCATTTTGAGCCCAGTTCAGCGTACCGGTACTTGTTTTTCAGCTGAAGGAAGATGTCAAGCTGTCAGGTCATCGTGCTGAACATTAAAATGCCCGGGAAACCTTGCAGAAGTGAGAAGCCTGCCAAACCATGTGACGTCAGCGTCTCACCACCTCCACCTTCCACTTCCCTGAATACAGGGAGGAAGAAAGACAGTCATCTCAGGCTACCAATGATCACCCAAACTTCCTCTTAAACATCTGGAGCTCAGTTCAGAAGAGGAAAGGAATCTAACAGCAGCCAAGCCAAAAACTGAGATTGAAAAACAATACAGATGCCAGCAAAGATGACATGATTGGAGGACCACTCAGTGTAGGCCCATCTTCAAAGTTGCCTACCAGAAGACTCATACACCATAAGGTAAGAAAGATAATAGCACATCGAATTGTAAAGAACATGCAGGACATTTGCACAATTTCACATATTCCAACAAGGAGAAATGAGAGGATACAGGTTAAAATTCACTCCATAATAGACGAGTGCTGACTCTTTGCAAGTATGGTTTCCGGCTTCAGAAGGAAAGAAATCCACTGAGTACTTTTCTTCTGAACATAGATCAGCTTTTTGATGCGGCAACTAAGCCATCGAAGACTGGCCCAACAAGTTGTATGATCGGTGAAGTTTTACAGGGAACGGTTGCTCAAAGTACAGAAAGAGCAAGGAAGCAGGACAGGAAGCTCAACAATCCCCATCACACTTTAACCCTGCAGCTGATTTCATCTCAGAAACATCATGGATGAAATTTCTACTTGTTGATGCCACAACTGACTGGATGTGCATTCCTCCCTCACAGTGGATTCAAAATGGGAATTCTCACTACTTGTGCTCCTTTTCAGGGACCTGCAGGTAGACAGTGATGTAACAGAGAACAGTGTGAAAGATGTTGAAGGATATTCAGAAATGAACCGAGACCCTAATCACAGGGATGCTGTTATCCTGGTAGCTAATGACCACTGTGGCGGAGGGCTGATCATCTCAATAATTTCTACTGTAATTCTCATCTGCCATCACCAACCTGTATTGGGATCTGAGTAAATGTGCATTGTGTCATAGCGTTTATTGATTGTACTTATAAATGTGTTCTCTTCATCTGAAAGGAGCCTTAAACTGGGGGCATCATAGCAATTAAAAGCTCATTTCTGGTGACGTTGATCACAAGTTAAGTTGTGTATGTAAACGTAAATGCTGTCTATATTTATTTATTAATTCGTCATAAACATAATTAACAGAAGGCTACATTCCAAAATGAACCCAATTCCACTCATATCGCAACAGATTTCACATTCATTACCTACAGACTATCGCTAAAATGGCCAACTACGAGTGGGGTTGTGGGACTGATTACATTTAAAATCTGACAAAAGCAACCAAACCATAATCCACCACGGTAGCATAGATTTGAAAAAAAAAAGTTAATTTGAACCACCCTAATGATTGATTGCTGGTTTGTTCTTTCGGCTCAGTAGTAATTAGTAGCGGCAAAATGCTAATGCGACATGCTGGTGCAATACAGACTCTAATCGCATTTTCGTGCTTTTCACATAATCACTTGGGTGGTAGTACTTCAAATTGTTTGTTTGTCGTGTTGCCAGTTTTGAGGGCTGACATACAGTACCTTGCGCAATAACTTCATTATCTCCTTATCACTTTGTGCGGTACCGTCACACAGTCTCAATCAAAGTAATTTTTCTAGTCAAAGTACTACATCTTAATTTAGGAAGGACAACAACAAGTCAGGTTTGATCTCAGATACACATTTGGTCATTAATAACTTCTTACTGCTACTTTCTGTTTACTTTTCCGAATGGAAAATGTTGAGCATAAATGTATTTGTCCGATATTAAACTAACATTTAATTTGCAATGATTTAGCACAAAAAGGTTACTGTGAGCAGTAGGTCCCTCTTATCCATTAGCAGTTTCCTGAGCAAAGCCTCCAGACAGCCATTGCTCAATCATGGTTCAACCTCTCTGGCAGAGGCCACTGACGGAAGCTTTCACACTTGCTTCAAATCAAATCAATTCTGATCCATCATGGGCCCCTTGCCTGTGGGCATGTTTGGACCAGTAAGGACTTCTTTCTGTTGTACCCACTGGCTACTTACGTCTTTCACTGACATATGTGTATGTGTGTGTGTGTGTGTACACAGTAATTGAATTATAGATTGCCCCTTGAGCCCCTTGGGAGCTTTCCATCTGGTTTTATATGTTGTCTGACAAATGTAAGACCCATATACATTAGCAGATGTTGAGACAGGAAGCTGTGGTCACAGCTGGTTGGCTGTTTTGAGTATCCTAAGTGTTTTAGGTGTAATAAGATTCAATGGCAGCAAATGAAGTATGAGTGGTGGAAAACAATCTGGAGCAGAGGTGTCCACATTTTAATTTCAGGACATCCAAACTTTACAGAAAAATGACAGGGCCACTTTGATATTCTTCACCTTAAATTTAATACGTGGGTAGCGTGTCGACCTCACTGTGCAGAGGTACAGTGCAGAGGTTCAATTTCGGCTCCAGCCTCCCTGTGTGGAGTTTGCATGTTCTCCCCAGGCCTGCGTGGGTTTTCTCTGGGTACTGCGGTTTCCTACCACATTCTAAAAACATGCATGGCAGGCTGATTGAACACTCTAAATTGTCCCTAGGTGTGAGTGTGATCGCAGATGGTTGATCGTCTCTATGTGCCCTGCGATTGGCTGGCAACCAGTTCAGGGTGTCCCCCGCCTTCTGCCCGAAGACAGCTAGGATAGGCTCCAGCATGCCCCGTGACCCTTGTGAGGATAAAGCAGATCAGAAAATGGATGGATGAATGGAGCAATCTGCTTATCATAGTGTGTTTTAGTTGTTGTTGCCTGTCATTGCAGGTCAGGCTCACCCATCTCGAAAGCAGTTGGTGTCACTCAACAAGCAGATTTGTTCCCATTTTCTCCCCTGGTGACATTTCTATGGCCCTGAATGGAGAATGTCACGAGATGAGGTGACATGTGACAGATTGCTGTCAACAATATCACATGGCATTGCAATCGGCGTTTCTGGGGCAATGTTTCTTGTTTCTAAAGTGCCAGATGAATTGCTTCTTTTCAAACATGACACTGAAGTACTCAATGTGAATGTGACTTAAGTTGGCGCTGACTTTTCTGTTCAAGTTTGCAGCACGCCATTTGGGTGAAAATGCCAAAGGGTATCTTTTTTATGGGGTCGACGATTGCTTAAGCAAAGCAATTTGCGAAAGCAATACCTCTTCTATCATAAAAAAAGGGTCTTTATGTCTTCCTGGCTGACAGAGATAGTGAAGAAGGGCCCGATTCTTCACTCGTCAACGTTTCTGTTTTTGTCTTCTTTTTATGACAACTCACTACGTGAAGAAACACAAAGATCACAAAGACATAGCAAGTTTCATCTGCATTTGCAAATCTGAGGTGGGCTATTTCCTTTGAATCACACCAAAATAAGCAAATCTCTCAAATAATTTGCTTTTTACGATTTGGGTGACAGATGAAATTCATTGTGTATTTAAAAAAGAAGTTTCTGAAAAGATGACTAGAATCCATCACCCTCACTTCCATGCACCCTTCTAACTATTGCACATACATACTTGGTTGCCCTTTCAACCAAGGTTAATAAAAAAGTATGCAGCACAAAATTTAACCTGTTCTGGCATAGTGGTAGCAGGTCCTACTTCTCAAAAGGTTAACATACAGTAGGTGATTTGGCGAGCAAGGAATTTCTCATTCGAATGTGCAAAAAGTGGTCATGTCAGAAGATGTTGTCATCCAAGACATTTACATGGCCGTTATGGTGTCGATTTCCAATGAAAGTTCACTTAACGTGCTTTACAATGAAGGATTTTCTAATATTTTGCCATGCTCCTGTACGGTGACGAAATAAAATCAAAAATAATCGAGGCAGTTCTCATTATGATGCATTGCGGCGCAGATCAAACTCCAACCACAACAACGGGGCGAAAAAAAACCTTGTTAAATCCCAACGTCAGCAATATGATCTTTGTAAAGAAAACATTCTTTTGATTCCCCCATTGCACACCGGATCACATTCGGTTGTACAAAATGAAGTGTTCAGGGAGTGTATATAGAAATGGATTTTTTTCCTTTACCTGCAACCTGATCTTAATCACCTTTCTGTTGTGTGGACTTTTATCAGTCTTTCTCACCTTACAGCGTCTGGCGCCTGTGACAAAGTTCCGGTAATGATGACACACGCGCACACACACACACACACACACACACACACACACACACACACACACACACACACACACACACAACACTCGCTGCTTCGTTTCCTTGTCCCGCATCATGCACAGATACCTTTTCTTATGTTATCCGTGTCTCATTCCCCATGATTCATTAGATTTTTCTGGCTTTGGAAGCCTGGGGGGCTGGCTGCCATCATAATAGGCAGAGAAAGATCGTTTCTCCCATCATCAAGTTTCTGAATCATCTGGAGGGCTTTTATATTTCTTCTTCACACATAATGACAGCACCTAGCTTTGTTTCACAGAGGTACCAGATGTCATAAATCTTTTTTTTTTTTAAATAATAATTCCTTTTGCATTATGTTATAGGATTCATTTATTCAACAAGCACTTCAATATATCTGCAAGCTGCCTCGGTTCTTTTCTTTAATAATGGGCTTTGGTGTCATAGCTGCTTTATATTCTCATTCTTAAAACATCGCAGATGCATAGTTGTGCACAGTAAAGGTGATTTATAGGTATTGGATCTCTGGGAAACGTGGCCATTATGTCATCTGGGAAAACATTTTGAAAGATTCTTCTGCAGTGGTTTGCTCATTCAGCCAGAAGAACATTTGTGATGTCACTGATGTTGGAAGTGTGCGTGTGTGTGTGTGTGTGTGTGCGTGTGTGTGTGTCGTTGAACTGCTGGATCTCAATCTCTGCTGGAGTTCATCTCAAAGGTGTTTCATGGGGTTGAGGTCGGAGCTCTCAAGGTCTCTCACAACAAACTCATCCGAGCATTCCTTTATGGTCTTGTGCACCAACATAGTCACAAAGGAAAAAATGATTCCCCCCCCCAAACTATGCTGATAGGCATAACCTTTTCCCTGATTGATTGATTGATTGATTGATTGACTGATTAATTTGTTTACTATAGTGGATCAGGTTACTGATGATAAAAGGTTCATGGATGTTGATGTACTGTACAAATCTCTCTCTCTCGCTCTCTCGCTCTCTCTCTTTCTCTCTCTCTCTCTCTCTCTCTCTCTCTCTCTCTCTCTCTCTCTCTCTCTCTCTCTCTCTCTCTCTCTCTCTCTCTCTCTCTCTCTATATATATATATATATATATATATATATATATATATACTGTATATATATGGCCCAGTGCCGGGTCCCTTCATTGTCTTTAAGGGGTATAGTATATTGGGTATAATTGCAGTAGAGTGAGAGGTGATGAGAAGTATCCAGAAAAAAAGAAAAACAAACAAGGCAAAATAAGAACAAGAGCAACCAAAAACAAAGTTGATGTTGCCGGAAGAACACGTTGAACTCGCAATGAACCTGTTTTTCATTTTTGTTGTTGTCTGACTACCTCATCACACGCACGCACATCAAACCGCACTCACTTCCCCTTCTCTAAAGGCCCACCAGTCCGACTGACAGATGCCACAGATGTCCACAGTGAGATCAATAATCTCTCACACCTCTTCCCCAACACCGATGACAAGCTGTTATAAAGCAGCATTCATGCCCGCAAGTTACACTTCCCTCATTTTTAGATAACGTGAGGTAAGAAAAGACGAACTGTGGAGTGCGGCAACAAGGCTCGTCTTCCCATGCAGCTACGCTGGCGTCAGACTGTGACACAACATTTCACACTTGTCGACACAGCAGCTCCGTTTTGTCACGCTATTCTTACGCAACTTATGGCTAAATGGCTTTAGCAAGACCACCGTTGACTTTTATGGTATCGTGCATCAAATAAATAAATAATAATCACAACAATAATAATAATCAAGCCACATGTAAATAGATTATCAGTAATACAATTGTTGAGTTTTTTTTTTTTTTAATCAAGAGCAGCCTCTTCAAATGAACCCTGGTTTGGATGACAAGCAAATTTTGACATTTAGGGCTCCATTTGTAGCGACAGCGGATCTGATGCGTGGCGCAAACCCTGCTGTATCCTGATTTTAGTCCAAGTTGAAGGTTCGCTGCACGTTTGCCAAAGGCGGACAAGTCTGTGCCAAACGGGGGTGTTCAGGCACACTGAGGGTGCTTCCCTGGAGGTGTGCCCAGTGGAGTAACAATTTGGCGACAGAAAGTCGATCTCAAATCAGACTACATTTAAATATTGGCACGGCTGATCTAACACATTTTTGGTCAATTTGATAGGGCCATATTCACAGGCAGATGTATTCCATTCACAAATATGCAGGTCAGGTGAAGCTAACCCTCTGAATCATTGTGGAATTATTTATTCTTCTTCTTCTTGTTTTTTGATATATAAATATATAAAATTCTGAGACTTGGAGTCCTGGAATAATGCCATTTGATCTTGATTGTGGGAACAAATTAGTGCTCGTAGGTGGGCTGGCAGCACCACCAGTAAAAACATTCACGTGTTGGCCTATTTCATTTGTCAATGCCCTACAAGCACTAAGAGTGCACGGTCTGTAGGCTTTGTTACAAGCTACAATATATAGCTGACAGCCCATCTGGCATCATCGTAGGGCCCCACCCCACCCCTCTCCTTTCCCTCTATGCTGTGTGCACCATTAGCTGCTCACTAGGCAGGAAAAGACCAACATGCTGTCCCCCCCGCCAATCATTCATGACACTTTTGCTCAACTCAACCCAGCCCACTACAACACAACAGTTCTGTCATCCACAACGGGGGTAATACATTTATGGGGACTATTCTGTCATCATTAAAAATAACGGTGCTCGATGAATTTATTCGGAGGAAGTGTAGCAATCGCTGCCTAAAAATAGTCCAAGATGAATAAGAGAAGAAACCATTCTCCATTTCCATCATATTGACCCTCCCAAGTCAAGTTAGAAGACGTTATATGTCACAATTCTCAGCTGAATCTGAATGAATCTTTCACTAAAACTGGAGTACTGCCGGAAACTCCACGCAAGCACAGGGAGAACATGCAAACTCCGCAGGCTGAAGCCAAGCTTCAAAACCCGAGCCTTAAGAATTCATCAGCAACATTCTGACTGCTAGATCTCATTCTTGGAAAAAACCCAAATTGTTCTCCTATTGTAATAGGAGTAGGCCAGTTAGTGCTGCCCTGTGATTGTTTCTCAACAACTGCATTACTGGGCCGTGATTAACATCACTACTGAAGAGACAAAGTGTCTCTTGCATAGTGAGTGGCGCTCCAAAAAGGCACAACGACCCATTTTGTTCTTCCTGAAGCACGAGTGAAAGACTTGTGTCCAAAGGGCTTAAACAAATCTAATCTCCATCTGGTTACCTCCAATTCAGTCTAATGATCCCATACAATACAGCTGATTAAATTGTGTTGTCCTACTCGCACCCATTGTTCTGCATTTCCCTTTAAATACAATATAATTAGACCATTTCAAAGAGTTAGGGGTTAATGGCAATGCATTTGGGCACATTTGTGTTAACAGGGGCTCCTAATCCAGATTTAGGACACTGTGTTTTTGTGTCAATTTAGTAAGGCGCCTTCAAATAAACAAACAAAAGCGAGCGCTCAGAGCTGACGAGTGAAAGGAGAGCCGCGTGACCTCTTCTTCCCAGACGCTGTGTTTGCTGAGGGAATTTCAAGTCATTAAAGTCCGAACAAGCCCGCAGTCGTGAAAGGCTTGATAGTAAGTAGTTAAAGTGTCCCACAACTAATGGCTGAATGGGAGCGACATTTGTACAATGACTTTGTTTGGCCCTCTGTCTTCGACACAATCAGTGCAACAAAGCTATTCCCAAGGCTTCGAGACGGAGCTATTGGATGATTAGGATTCGCAGCACGGGCCCATTGAGTGCAGTGATTTCTTGGTCATTTCAAAGTGATCCGCAATTCCTCACGGCAGTCACACGGCAAAAAATACAAAGCAATTTGGAAAAGTAATATGAGCAACATTCTGTAACTGCATCGCCATTTAAATTATTAAGGTATCCCGTGGTTGCTATCACATACTATTAGAGAAATGATGCATTCAAAAAAGGCAACGGATTCAGGTGTAAAACCACATGAAGTATATTGGTGGGGCTTTCTTCCAGTTTTTCCTTTCCCGGCACACACAAGCCAACACCACACTGTCAATATAACCGTTAAAACGGTTGAATTTACTGCTCAGTAAATTTAGTAATAAGCTCCCCCCCACCCCACACCCCCCGCAAGTTTCCTGGTTTCACAATGGGGCAACAGGAATAAGCCGGCCTGATCCTCGTCAGACTAGCGCTTATTGGTTAACTAAAATGGATCAGGTTTAGTTTGGCGGGGTTTTTTTGGGTTTTTTTTTTTGCTCTGGGACTTTGTATTCATGTTCACGCACACGCAGCATCATACTGCAGCCTGAGAATGGAGTCAGTTAAGATTTGCTTGCTTTCGCTCGAGTGTTTTTGCTGCCTCTATAAATAGAGCACAAACAAGCGCGAAGACCTGAAGCTGAATTCTCTGGGTGGTATTTTATTGCCCAACATCATGTTGTAAAAATGAGTCCTGTCTGAGCAGTTAATGACCGGCCTGCACCAACAGAGCCTCTCTCAAATACCCTTGGAGCATTTAGGTTTTTTTTTTTTCCCTCCCTCAGTAAAAAGGAACGGCTGAAACAAAATACAGACGCTTATCACTTCCATTTCAAACATTTTCAGTTTTTATTGAATATTTTATTTATTTCAACATCGGCAACCGTCTCATCTTGAGAGCTTGCTCTT
The DNA here is from genome assembly GCA_026261675.1 of Hippocampus mohnikei. NCBI lineage: Eukaryota > Metazoa > Chordata > Actinopteri > Syngnathiformes > Syngnathidae > Hippocampus > Hippocampus mohnikei. Next base: position 7,358,730 of record JAKGUB010000106.1, on the reverse strand, counting down.
TCAGTACAGACATCCATCTATGATTGTCAGGGTTACTTCTGATTTATTTTTTGATCTACATGTCTGCTTTAATGACTTATTGATGCTGTCGGCTGCCTTTCATCTGAAAGGGGGCTTTTTTTTTTCTTTTTTCCCCCCCTGCTCATTGGATTGTCCAGCCATTCCCATGTCTAGGGTTTCGCTCTGGACTTTCTCCTTTTTGATCATCCCTCAGTTTTTCCCAGTCTCCTTTAACTCGAGTTGAGCCGCATACCGCCTCCCTACCACGGGTCCTCTTTGAATTCTCGATGAGGATAAATGTATTGAAAAGAAAGAAGTTCGAGGAGGGCTGACAAGCTTGTGTTACCAAAGAGAGATTTACATGCGGTCATAAAAGCTCGGGTGAAAGGAGAGGAGGTATAGCCCATATTAAAAGGTCAGCGTGCTGGGATGGAGAGGTAAATTGACCCAGGTCGGGATGAAGGCAGGAGAGCCCACACACACACCACCTGCACACCCACTCATTCACGCCCTGCCCTCCGGTCGGTGACTTTTTGACTTTTTGGACAAAACAGCCCAACCTCAATACCTCCTCTTGCTCATTCAACTTTCTTTAGTTTCTTTTGAGGTACTTGTTTGTGTTATCATTATCCCCGGTCTATAAATCACCAAGAAAAATGGCTGCAACTCCACCAGTGGAGCTCAGCTTGTGCCTGGGAGCGACATTAAGGCTGTGCAGCCCTCTGACATCGTGTCCCGTCGCCATGCGGGCCAGTGTGGATAGATCTCAGGGTGTATACACGCTGCCAAGAGAAACAAAAGAAACCTTGTCACGTTGCGAGTGAGAGCCCACGGGCTGGCTTGTGTGAGGGGGAGAAAACAAAAAGCGGTTCTACTCTGGAGATGTTTATGAGAAGCCTTGGGACGGAAATCCATCATTGCGGAGGGAGCAATTTATGTCCAACAAGAGATTGTGGCTGACATCTCACATCCTGCAAAGACACTTTCTTTGCTTTTAGACTCAAGATTTTGTCAGTCGTCGCACAGCCCATTGTTCATTTCACCAGCTGGCCGGCTGCTTGCTATTTTGGCTATCAGGTTGCTGTGTGACCTGACTTTGATATTAGATATTAATGCAATTTCCATGTGACACAGTCTGGTGAGCAAACACTCAAATGAGTGGAACAAATTGCACTCAGCATAACATTTGTTGATTTTAATGGAATTGTCTAGTTCAGATTCAAAAGTGGTCTGGGGGGCCTTTCTGGAAGATGCTCATTGTATGTGACATAACACTGCACAGAAGACATACATAATGTTGTGCTCTTTTAATATTTTTTTAAAAATGCTTTTTGAATGCTTTGCTGGAATAGCAAAGCAGTAAATTGTCCAACTGACACATTTAGGTGGCGACATTGCCAATCGAGTATTTTTCCTCTTTTGGGATCAGTCAGCAGAATCTCCTTTATCACAGATCTCTACAACATTATCCTGAGCAATTATCTTATGGTGTGGGGTGAGTCATTTTACCTCCTTAATTTGTTTGGAAAATGTTCATAAACGTTCAAGTTTTACAAATGAATTTTTTGTCATGGAGCTGCTCAACACCGGATTTAGTCCAGCCAGGGAATTGGTAATCGTGATGTCCAATAAAAATAAAAATGTCAAGGCAAGAGTTTGCGACCAGAATGTGGTGACACGATAAACATGCAGTTGGCTTAACAGTTCTTCTTATGCTTTTACTTTTTTCTTCTTTCTATTTTCCAGCAGTCATGATGCTGCCTTTGACAGATCATGTGAGTTGAAATGACAATGACAATTGAAAAATTGCAACCCCTGGTGCTCTCACTGGGAAACAACGTTTTGAGGCACTAAAGATTTTTATTGATTTTCAAATGAGACGCAACTGTCATATACTAATATATATATATATATATATATATATATATATATATATATATATATATATATATATATATATATATATATATATATATATATATATGAGGGTGGCCCGGTATTCCAGTGGTTAGCACGTCTGCTTCACAGTGCAGAGGTACCGGGTTCGATTCCAGCTCCGGCCTCCCTGTGTGGAGTTTGCATGTTCTCCCCGGGCTTGCGTGGGTTTGCTCCGGGTGCTCCGGTTTCCTCCCACATTCCAAAGACATGCATGGCAGGCTGATTGAGCACCCTAAATTGTCCCTAGGTGTGAGTGTGAGCGTGGATGGTTGTTCGTCTCTGTGTGCCCTGCGATTGGCTGGCAACCGATTCAGGGTGTCCCCCGCCTACTGGCCGGAGACAGCTGGGATAGGCTCCAGCACCGCCCGCGACCCTAGTGAGGATCAAGCGGTTCCGAAGATGAATGAATGAATGAATGAATGAATATATATATAATCCTCTTCTCACCCCTCGGGTGGTGTCCGTCCCCCATTCAGCTCGGGTCCTCTACCAGAGGCCAGGAAGCTTGAGGGTTCTGCGCAGTATCCTTGCTGTTCCCAGCACTGCACATTTCTGGACTGAGATGTCCGATGTTGTTCCCGGGATCTGTTGCAACCACTCATCTAGTTTGGAGGTCACTGCCCCGAGTGCTCCGACATCCACAGGCACGACTGTCACCTTTACCTTCCAGGCTCTCTCCAGCTCCTCTCTGAGCCCTTGTTATTTCTCGAGTTTCTCGTGTTCCTTCTTTCTGATATATATACACATATATATATATATATATATATATATATATATATATATATATATATATATATATATATATATATATATATATATATATATATATATATATATATATATATATATATATATATATATATATATATATATATATATATATATATATATATATATATATATATATATATATATATATATATATATATATATATATATATATATAGAGAGAGAGAGAGAGAGAGAGAGAGAGAGAGAGAGAGAGAGAACTTGCAGTGTTTCAAAATCTGACAGTTGGACAATCGCAAAAAATAGTTGCAGAAAACTACTGGAACATGGTTAGAACACGCAGTAGTTCAGTCGCGTTCCATCATGTCATCGGGACCTACATATAACGGTGAAGATCAGGATGAACCAGAGGATACTATTTCAGAATCATCATGACACTGGCCGTCTGGCCATCATCTTTCCTGATCCAGGAAGTGGTCCGTGAAAATATGGCATTATGCAGCTTTTCTTTTTTGTTGTTGTTTTTTCAATTTCGCCTTGGTGGAGATCTCCAGTCTACTCACTGATTTTACATAATGGACATCATTAAATTGCTGAAACAACAGATGGTGGCTCAAACTTTTGGCGGGTACTGTTGGGTTGAGGATTCACATCCGGTACAACTGATTACAAAGAATACTAATGAGGCTCGACAGGGGAGTTGATACATCTGGATGGACCGCCATCTAGTGGGAGCAGACGTGCCATTACACAAGTCTCACCACAGAGCATTCTTTTCTTGCTGGCATTGGGTCCTCAACCAACATACCCATTTCAAAGTCAACGTTTGAAGGTTGAATTACGATCTTTATCACACAATATCGTCTTCATAAAGTCAGTTACAAGGGAGTCACTGTTTTATTAGATGACAATAGGCCTTCCTAATTCAGGGATTTGACTCTTTATACTGTTGCTGCCTGCAAGTCCATGTACATTTAAAGGTGTGATGATGTGTGCCTTGGAATTATCGGCTTGGCGGCCATTGGTCTTGTTATCACCACTTATTTATTAGAAATAGACCGACAGGCTGGGCGGCTGGGCGACAGAACTGATACGCCTGCCAAGTGCTTGTTGGCGTCAGGGAGTGCAGTGGGGATGTGCCTAGGATCATTTGCTTTTGTATACACACACACACACGCACACACACACACACACACACACCGCGCGTGCCTGCACGCTTGACTGGCAAGCAGGAGAATGAAGCAGAAAGCCAACTGGGGGGAAAAAATGGTATCCGTCACATCGTACTCTCATATCATCTCATCTCCCATTGCAGTCATAAAAATGCTAAGAATTCATATACTGTAATCAGTGATATAATTAGACATGAAATTGCTTCTCACCTCTTCAGCTTCATTCAGCAGCAGCATCACAATCATTATTTTTGATAATGTTTATGCTTGATGGCTTCTTGTTCACTAGATCATTGAAGTGTGAAAAAAAAATCTCTAATTGGTTCGCTTGGACTTTTGTTTGATTTTTACTTAAAAAAATGATAAACAGTCTAGTCCAATGATTTGCCAACGTGTCGGCACAGTAATGAAGCATGCATTGAAAACCCTTATGAAAAAATATGAATCCTGATAAAAACATGAATCCTGATAAAACTGTCCTGATATATATATATATATATATATATATATGATGATATATATATATATATATATATATATATATATATATATATATATATATATATTTTTTTTTTTTTTTTATCAGGATTCATAGTTTTTGATACGATTTGCATGCAAGTTTTTGAGCGATTTGGAGAACTTTCCTGTGGGGATTGCCATAGAAAATAAGAAGTACCGGTCGGCTGAGATGTGTGTGTGTGTGTGTGTGTGTTTGTGTGTGTGTGCATGTGTGTGTGCTTTTTCTTGTAGTATGCAATTATTCATTCTTATGTGGCCTCTTTGATTAATGACAACATAACAAACTGAGGCAGCACCAGTGGTGAGCAGGTCTGCCTCTACGTTCTGAGGATCTGGGTTGAATCTCCGCTCAGATTTGTGTGGGTCATCTCTGGGTACTAAATCATATTCCCCACATTCTCAAACAAGGATGTTTGTTTAAATGAAAAATCTAAATTGTCTGTAGGCGTGAATGAGTGACAAACAACCATTCACCCCATCACCGAGTGGGAACTGATGCCAAGCTGCTCGCACAAAAGTGAGTTGAGTGGACCACAACAGTGACACTTGAATTTGATCCAGCCATTCATTTTATACAGCACTTCGTGATCGTTTGCATTGGGGTCAGAGGTGAGCTGGAACTGATTCCATCTGATTTTGAGCAAGAGCGGGATTGCACCATGGACTGGTCATCAACTAATCATTAAAGAGCAATCATAGGCAAAGCTCGCCTGATCTGAGATTCAATCCCAGATCCTCTTGTGAGGCAGACATGTTCACCATACTGAAATGTGTATTATAAATTAGAAATTCGGGACATAATAGAATAGTAATAAGCACTTACTACTGTACATGATTTTTCAAATTCTTTTTAATCTTGACATGTAACTATTATTTACTGTATATCAACATGAAAAGGTAAGCCGCTACAAAAAACAGAAAATTTGCTCAACCAAATGCTGAATCACTGTGTGGTATTTGACTGGATTATTGTGTTTTAATGAAAATTAAAAGGTTGAACTTTCATATTGCAGGCTCCGAATCATCAAGTGTAAAAAAAATAGGACACAATGTCTGGGCAAGGACGATAATGCGGGATTTTTGAGCAGCTCATTAGAATTATTTTCCTATGTTGTTTTTCCGTGGTGGCGTCTTCTGGCTCGAATATGTGCATTTAGCAAAATAGAATGCTCAGGCAAATGCAGCAGAAGCCTTCACAGTGCATTAACACAAAACATTCGGAGTTCTTTTTTTAAACGGACCTTTAATACATTATCCCTGCTGGTTCGTTTAGGCACTTTTCTTTGCTTATGGGAACTGTTTATCAGTTGCAATTGAGATTAAGCCGTCACATTTCTTACACATACACTCATAGGAGAAATGAAGAGTGTGGTTTGGATTAACTCATTAATCTCATTCTCGTGGTTAACCTGCCCATGGAAATTAGCTTAGACCAATCAAAGCAAACTTAGATTGCTTTTCCACGTATCCGCAAAGCCATTTAGCTGGCAGCTTGTCTTACCAAATTGTTTTGTTAAGGTTAACGCAAGCTTTTAAATTGCACTGCCAGTATAGCTGTCTGTCTTTTTGTTATTGTCGGTGAAACAACGCTCATTTCTCCTGCTCTAAACCATGTGTATGTGGTGCTGCCAATCGCTAAACTGCTATAAAGTTTCAGAATGGTGAGAAAATGGATGAAAACAAGGTGTGTGGGAGCATTTATCTGAAAAAAAAAGGGAGGTCTCCCAACAGAGCAAAGCCTGTGTGAGGTAAAGCATTTTGCGGCGAGCCTCGCTGGCTTGAAATAAATTACGTTCATTTTGTTTGCTTTCGAAAATGTGGGGTTTTAATTTTCATGTGCTAATATCCAAAGTGTGCAACATCCTGTTGCAAGAATTGAAATGTTCCCACCGGGGAGGCTTGAAGTGGACAGGTGTGGAGTCTAGGCGGAAATTGGGAACAAATTGACGAGGCTGCCTGCTCTGGCTCATTCTTCATTTACACCCTGAATTATCCAGATCAGCTGGCTGGCAGACAATTTATCCTTGAGAAGATGAGAATCTGAGGAAAGGGCTGGCTGAAACCATTCCAGAGGACATCTTGAACTATGGTGAGGCACACGGAGGAAGAATTACTTTCCACCCCCTCAAGTCATGGGATGTTTCATAGAATCTTTCCTTAACAGGTAGTAACTGCTGGGATAAATCGCATTTGTCGATTACGTTTTGTATCTCCACAGTTTACACTCCAGATTAACAAAATTCCATTGATTAGCTGTAGAAAGAAGAGCTGATGATGATTGGACTCATCCATAGCGGTATTGTAACTTTTTTGTGCAGTCACAATTGAGACAGTGCAGTGAGAATTGTGCTCAATCCACAAAAATCTATTTTAGAAACAGGAATTAAAAGGATTAGTGGTTAACCTTGCAACCATGGGCATACTGTTGTAAATTATATTTCGATGTATGCATTTTTTCCCCCAAAGTTTTTAAAGCTTGTAAATCTTCCATTTCAGTGTTTTATTTCCATACATACACACCTGTTTCATATGTTTTAAGAAAACAGGGATCCTATAGTTGTAAAACGTGACATGCCAGAGAAAAACTGATTATCTGTTTTGGATTCCGCAGCAAAAAATGAGTTAAAAACAGCTGTCAGACCTAAGGCAACAAAAGTTGTGTTGCCCATTGTTATTGCCTGTTGTACTGTATATATTTGTCTTGATTCGTTGGCGAGACCTCTGTCTCTGACACTGCTTGCCACATGAATGTGTTCCACCACTCCTACGCAACCATTAGCAACGTTTGACACATTAAATAGAAACAGTCACTTGATTGCACACAAAATCTTTATGGGCCACATAAACAAAGCAATGTTTTAAAGCATTTAAAGCATAATTTTCTTGAAGCGTGGAAGAAACCACAGCGGAAACAACGGTGCGCGAAGAAGAGGCACAACATATTTTGCCACACTTTCAATTCATGTTTATCTTACACATTACAAAAAATAACAGCGTTGTTCCTGTTTTTCCATGTAATCATAAATAAACTAATGAACCTCTTGTGCCGTGTCCAGAAAGACAATTAATTAAAGAAAATTTCATTTAGCTGAATTTGCCTTAATATATGTTGCTTTTTTATTGGTTTAATTCATTGTTTTCATTAAAGAGATACTTTTGAACAATACATCTAACATTATACACAAGTTATATATTTGTGTTAGCACATAAATCCATCCATTTTCAGTAGCGCTTATCACTAGGGTTGTGGTAGATGAAGCCTAATACGTCTGATTTTGGGCAAGAAGTGACGTATAGCCGTGATTGGGCACCAGCCAATCGCAGAGCACATATACTGAAGCAACCTTCGAACCCCAAATCTCAGAACTCATGACTGCAATGCAGAAATGCTAACCGCTCGGCCCTATTTTCGCACAAATGCTGTACGTAAAATGAAGAAAAGCCCCTTGACTGTTATTCCCATATTAGCAATTAAAACAGGACAGAAATAACTTTAAAATGATGAGTTTACAATGTAGTAAAGAAATATTCGGTCCATTGTGAATGGTTTTCCCCACATCTGACATTGCAATTACTGCCAGTATTTCTAGCAGCAAGGAGAGCTAAGCGTGCTCCTGCAGGTAGGAGGAAGACCACAAAGTGTAAAAAGCATCCTGCCGGGCAGCGAGTGGGTGTTGGAAGAACAATGTGGCATTGCAGGCTTGCCGATACCTGACGGATTGTTTGTGTTGTTGTTGGGGCTTTTTCTGTTGCTACTAAATCTAAATTTATTTTGGATGCTGTCACCGCAAGGTGTTCAGCACATTAATGAGTTAACTGAAAGACATCTGGCATCAACATTGTGCACTGCATCTCAAAATGCAACATATGTCGTATGCTTAAATATATCCACACAACCTTAATTAAGTGGAGATCGCATTCACCGGCTGTAAAACGGATGCATATCTCGTCTAATTTACAATACAGTTGGAAGGGGAATAAAAATAGGTTTCATTTTGCAGGTGGGTGCAGAGGAAATACTGTATCATGAGCTTGCTATAGTAGTTTGAAAATCCAAAACAAAAAGGAAATGTTCGACCCACAATTGAATAACTTTGGATGCATATGGAAATCAGCTTTGGCAAAACAGAGAAACCATAAATTAAGATAAACCGAACACTTTGTGTAGAAGCTCTATGACAAAAGCTAGTAAGGAGTTTGCCTATGATGCTCATTTGTTTCCTACCAGACAAGGCTATAAAATTATAGTCAAGAAAAAAGTTGGCCTGATTGCGTTGCAATAACGTAACTGTCTTATGATGTCTGATGAATGAGAGAAATATTTTCAGAGCAATAAAAACATGCCCTGTATTGAGGAATGAATGAGACATGCGAGTGATGCCCTCAGTATTGTTAGGCTTCGTGGGAAAAAAAGAGCACAGGACCCACACGCAGACACAATGAACTCAGAAGGATTTATTAGCTAGGAGTGGGATAGGTCAAGGTGGCAGGAATCGAATAGTCGAACCAAAAAATGACCAATCCAAGGAGAGCAGGGTGCAGGGGCGTAACGGCTGGGCAGAAGCGAGTGCGGCAGGAAGGAATCGCTGACGAACTGGCAACGGGTGGCTGTTCAGGCTGGCTTTTATGCTGCAAGTGGCTGATGAGCAGAAGACTCACAGGTGTGTAAAGGAGTCAGGTGCACCAATTAGCGAGTCGCCCAGTCCACACTGAAAAAGGGAACAACCAAAAGGGAGGGGCGACACCGTGGACAAACAATGCATCCTAACAAGTATAACGCTAAAAATATTCCTACCCATTCATTTTTGGGGATACTGCTGATCCTGTGGATGATGGCACAATGATGCAAATCCTGACTGACATTGGGTGATGGTGGGCAGGAAAGACAGACCACTATTTATTGTCTGATCCTTTATATCACTGTCAACTGCCTGACAGTGTAAACTTTTGCTGGACCTGCCACTGAATCTACATTCCAGAGGGTCGTGAAAATCCGTCAAGTTAACAAACTTCACTTCCAGCTCCACTACTTACCACTCAAGACATCGAAAGGTGTGTCTCATATTTTTTAAATATATTTTTGTGAATTAACTACACTGGATTTTAAGCTTTATTTATTAATGCAGATGAACGATTTTATCCACATTTCAATCTCAACAATATCATTCTGCCAAATATCCAAACCATCAATGCAAAAGCACAATATAACAGCACATAACTGTGCCACGTCCATCATCTGGAGCAGTTCTGCATCAATATTTATTAAATAAGGTGACAGACAGATGCACAATCAGTGCTTGAAGGCGGTCTCTAAGTGCACACACTGGAGTGGAACAATTTGCATCATTTGCAAGTGGCAATCTTGCAGTTTCTCATATACTGACTTTGCGAGTGCCAATCTCCTGCACGGATTGCAGCCAGTTCGTGATGGTTCCGCCATGTAAACCACCTGTAATGTAAGTGCACTTCTCCTGCACCGAATTTAAAGGGGATAACCGGAGCTACTTCCACTGGCCGGGAATCAAGGCATATGTGTTCAGACTCACAATGGTGTAATAAGTGATTCTGATAGTGTTTAGGCTAGTAGAGAACTTCTTGGTGACCCCGCCAGCCAATATATAAAATGGGTAAAATATTACAAAGACCAGAGTGCTCTCCACTCTCTGATGCAGCGCCTTTGCAGGTTTTTACTGAATCCCCTTGCGTCTAATGGTGCGGCAAATCTGGCATGATGATCAATGTATGCGGCAAACAAAATGTAAATGTTGATGATGGCAGCGATGATGATCTGTGATGATTCACAACATTTGAATGCTAATATCGCCACTCTGACTTCAATCTGAAGGCTGCGTTCCAGGCGTTTAGCTACTCTCCCTTGATTTTTCCCTGGTGATTTCGGGGCTCATTGTGCCCTCGGCCCTGTTGAGCAATGAGGCTCTTTTGTGCGGGCGTTGTTTGCTTTTGAATGTTGTCATTGACCCGTCAGCTACCATGGCTGATCACAGCTCCGAATGAATGTTGCTTTCCTCATTGTCCCCTTGAGCCTGATTTCCAGCTCCCCAGGCAATTTCTGTTCATTTGGCTGCGTGCAAGAGGAACCGCGTTGCCCTACTTCTCAAGTGCTTCAGTTCAGTGGAAGTCAGAAAAATGTTCTACAACATTCAGTTTTACTTGATGTTATCCCGCATGTACGTGGCCTATTCTGGTGTTTCAATGTGCTATCAAAGTCTGAGGAACAAAACGTCTTTCTTCAGCAATGATCTTGCACAGGCAGACAATAGACAGCAAATAGATCAGCATTTGTATCTTTGCACACGCTGTTGTGAGTTAGCTATACGGCGTGATGCAGTATTAAAATGCCACGCTGAAAGATGAAGGAGTTGATATGCAGAGAGGAGAATGCAGCAAAGGCTCAGTGAGCTCTGTTGTCACTGAGCTTGTACGGAGACACACGAAGAATGGTTCAGGTCTGTTTTAAGCACAATGCAATGAGTGTTGTCTTTGTTGTACGGGCTGTGTTTTAATCCATTGTCATCTACTATTTTCCATAAAAATTCTCTCCATTGCGGTTTCTTATTTAATGTTGTTGGTCGTCATGTTGCAAAGGGAAATCAATGATGCAGTTTATCCCCAGGCCATTATCTATATTAGCGACAGTTCTGGCCCTGCGACTTTATTGTAATGACCTGTCATTTTTCAAAACTACAACCATTTGTAAAAGCTGTGTCATATTGATCAATGTTGTTTACAAATTCAGGTAGGCTATAAAATTATATCAGCCGTCTCCCCGTGGCCCCCAAAGATCCCTAGATAGATATTCACTTGTCAACACTCTGTATTCTCAGATTTCCACTAATTAAACTGGACCGCATCCAACGATCCAGTCTGGTTCATTTCTCAACTCAGAAGTGTGAGAATAGTAGATTGACAGCCTAAGATAGCCCGAGCTCAGCCTGGCTTGTTTTTTTTCGTGTGTGCTAATTTCTTAACATGGCACTCGGCATGGCAGTAACGTAATAAAAGGTTAGGTTAAATCAGATATGGTAGAAACTGTAAAGTGGAATGACCCAGTGGTTGAACAAAGTCCGTATACAACCAGCATTTGTGAGGAAAAAGAATACGGCTTTCCAGTATAAACTGTCATCATAACGTCACGAAGGCTATACACTAGAGAGGAGCACTGAAGTCCATGCAACAAGAAAATGCAGTAAATTTGACACATCGCAGAGAAGATCCAAATATCAACGATTACGAACATCATATAAGAATATCAAACAAGGCTTCGTCATCATGTTAATCAAATATCACACGTCTTTCTAATGCCGACACACCCCTAAATGTTTTAAGCAAGGAAGATATATTTGCTTAAAGCCTGCGGTGGCTGGAATAAATCGCATCGGGTCATTGCGAGGATTTCAGCAGTAAATCGAAAATGCACATGAGCTTCCTCTCTCAAATAAATTTCAGGTTGTATGCGTCAACCATAAATGTTAATGTAGAGTGTGTGTCTGTGTGAGTTTACAATACAACAATACAATTTTTACAATACAATGCAATACATCAATATTTGTAAGCGCTTTCACGACAGCTGCAGCTGTAACAAAGCACTTTACAGATTTTTAATAAAATACCAAAGATAATGCAACAGAACACATTACATAAAACACAGAGACCAATACAGTTGTAGCAACTGTTCCTTGATATGCCTTGAAGCAGTTATAGATGAACCAGGGGAGAATCAAAGTCTCTTCACCGGTGGATCACGTCATGATCACAGCACGCGTGACGTCACACTTGTCTGCTCTAAGCTAAATTTGAAAATAAACTGTAGCATCCATTGACGAATAGTACGAAAAAAAATATCATCAAGACAATAAGCGTATCGCAATGACGTACAATAAGTTTCATATGGAGTTGTATGCTTTTGTCAGTGTCCTGTATAGACTATGTTTGACCTCGGAGGTTTATTTTGCATTCATTTGAATTCATCTTATAAAAAAGAAATCCCATGTTTGGATGAAAAAAACTTCAAGCTAATTTTGCAGACTTTCCTTCGTTTTTATGCATCTCCAATTAGACCGGGAGAAAACACACTATACTCATGAGAATTACGGGAAATCCCTGCTAGTTACTGTTCCTCCATAATCAGCAGGAGAATCTTAATTTGGGAAGCGTTCTTTGTTATGTTCTAAGCAAAAGGTATGCCAGTGTGCGTCTTATATAAATTGTCAAAAACCTGAGGGGGACACGCCATAACTTGAGGGCTATAAAGTATTTTGTTGCTTGGCAACAAAGAGTCTGAAGGAATATTTGAATACAGCTTTGAAATAGCTAAATTACTTTTTTTTTTTGCTTAGCTATGACTTCTCTTTTCTGTGATGTTCTGTAATTATATGCAGCGAGGTTGATGAATATGCAATCTACTGTATATTGAAGGCATGAACCATGTTGTCTTATCCTAAGACCAATGTATTGTGATACATTGTACTGCATGAAGATGGTGATATTTCAGGTTGACCCCGTGGAGCGATTGAGCGGCTTCACACACATTCAAAGGGAGGATGTCTTGATTGACAAGTAAAGGAAGTGTGATATGGATATTTGAAGCAATGTACACAGAGCAGGTAAGCTTTCATTGAAGACCGATCCATTTTCGATGCCGCTTATCCCATCGAGGATCACAGGGAGCTGAAGTCTGATGCCAGAGGCAGACTCCACCGGAGCTGCCAAACTATAGAAATCCACTACTTCATGAACAATTTATCTGAATTGTCATGTTTTTAAAATTCTGTCAGGAACATGACAGCGGGACTGTGCTCAGGACATTGTGTGTATCTCTCTCTCTCTCTCTCTCTCTCACGATAATAAGATAAGAAGACCTTTATTAGTCTCGCAATGGAGAAATTCCCAATTCACAGCATATCACAAATCTTTAGCTAACTTGGCTTTTTTTTCTCAATAAGTTAGCAAAGCTGTTTGTTGACCTAAAAGTTGACCCAGCGTTCACTAACTCCTGCTCTCTGTATAACAAGTTAAAGAGAAGATGGAAACCTTTTTTTTACACACACATATAGGTACTTTTATTCAAATACAAAGTGTGTGTACTTTTGGCACCTTTGACAGAGATGTACAACCATTCACACTAACATATTCCAATCGTCTGTGAGTGGAAATTGAACCTACGCTACAGGGAAATCAAGAGGCGAGTAAACTCCAATACCAGTGAGTTTTTGAATGTGGACCCAGGAAACAGAAAAATGTGATTATATGATACAGGAGGATTTTTGATTCGCGATGATTTATGACACCAGAATTTGTGAAGAATGCACACAAACACACACTTAGGGCACACAAATATGAACTGAAAAGTTTTCAAGCGCTCACTCGCTCACTCACTCACTCACTCACTCACTCACTCACTCACTCACTCACTCACTCACTCACTCACTCACTCACTCACTCACTCACTCACTCACTCACTCACTCACTCACTCACTCTGTGAAAAAAGTGACTAGTTTTCAGTTTGCAGGTGTCCTTGAGCAAGGCACTAACCCTGGAATGCAAACTGAACAGGGGTGCAACATTGTTGAGCTGTCCATCAGTCTGCTTTGGTTCTTTGTGAATTGCTGGCAGCATAAATAAATACAGCAGCATGAAAAGAGAGTCTGCCCTTGAGGATTCAAAGTATAGAGAGTACAACATAGAAATGCTTTGAAAATAAGGGGGTGGAGAGAAGGCACAGAAAGAAAATATGACTAACCGTGATGACTGAGCATCCTTTCTTCTTACAGAGGCTATCCATCCGCCATTTTCTACACCGATTGTCCTCCTTAGGATCGCTGAGCTGGTGTGCTATGCATCGCTCAATCGCTCGTTGAATGCTCAATAAACCCCGGTTTGGAACAGATGAATTTGAAATACGTGATTGGCAAGATGAAGTGTCATGATTGTGTCTTGAGCGTGTTCAGCTCCAGGTTGCATTGGCCTCACGACACATGGCACTCCACTTCCTATCAATATGCAGACTTGTCGCCGTCACCGATGAAGCAGAGGCCTGTGATGTCGTCTGCAATTTTCAGGAATTGGACAGCTGGGTGCCTTCAGGTGCTGTCTTTGGTGCAGCGGAGCAACGACACCTTGGAGTGCCTCGGTGTTGAAGGTGCATGCATCTAGATGATATGTAGTTCCACGCAGCCTCACGTGATGTGTCCTACACATCAGGAAGCGCTAAGTCCACCGGCAGAAGACGGGAGAGAGGCCAAGCCGGAGGTGCTTCGAGGAGTGTGGTGCAGTGACGATAGTGGTGAGCGGATAGCTGAAGTCCACAAATAAGAGTCTTTGCGTAGGTCCCTGTGCCATCGAGTTGGAAACTACAGAGGGTCAAGTTGGGGTCCTGTGATGCTCTTTAATTGGTCCATCATCTAGTGATTAAAGGACTTCATGACCGCAGATGTCAGAGCGAGTCGTTCAGTCCCAATATTGCAGGTTGCTTTTGGATCGTTTGAAGCAGGGTGAGACTTCAGACAGTTACGAGGATCGGTTGATGATCTCGGTGACGACCGCAGAGCTAGCTGGTCAGTGTAGACTTTCAGGCAGAAGAAGAAATGCAATTGGGTCCGGCAATCTCACATCCTGCTTGGAATTGTCAAGGCACAAGAGGGAGTCAGAGGTGTGATGGAGGTCACTGGGGGTGGGGAAGGGTGGATGTATGGTGTGAACGTGTCCTTTTCAAATCTGCAGGAGAATATATACATATTGTTAGCCAGTCCCTTCGTTTGTTCTCCGCTTGTGGGGACGATCTATTTTAGGAATGCTGGATGGAGGCTTCTCGAGACAAATATTAAGGTCATTTGTTTGTTTGTTTGGTTTTGTTTTTAAGTAACCAGCATTTGACACTAAACAGTCATTCAGATTAGAGCACAAGAAAAAAGTATGAATTGTTCAATTAGGATAGCACACAAAGTGAAACTGTTTTCACATAAATGTCACCGTTACATGCACTCCTTTATTAATATTACCACATTCTGTCATGACAAATCACCCCTGGCTGCATGCCGCGTCACGCCCACCGCCCCTGTGGAGCAGTAAAGACTTTCTTTTTCCACACAAGGGACGTTGCTCTCTGTGATCTGCGATGCCGAGCGTGGAGATACACATTCTCCACAACATGCCACCTGCAGCTCTCCATTCACTGTTTATTGATGCAGTTAAAGTGACATTAACATGAAAAATGCATGCCTTTGCTGCGAAAAGAAACGGGAAGTTTACTCTGCGCTTTAGTGGCAAAGTGGTTTTAAATTCAGATATTTTAATGGGAAAGCGCTGACTCCCACAGACTATGCCCTCTTTGATCTTCCTTCTGTGAAGGGGAAAAAAAATCTGAAAAGATTCACTACCGACAGGGTTTTATTTGACTGAGCCAAATTGGAAACGACATAAAGCACATTGTGCTCTGATGAGCCCTATATACTAAGTCTCGCAGAAGGCGGGAGTGTAATTTATTATATGCATTTGATATGAAGAAACATAATTATGTGTGTGTCTTTTTGCTCTGTGGGTGAAGACCGCCTTTAACGCTTGGTCAGCAGAAGTGATGCGAGTCAGCATGTCTGTGAGATTGCATCTTAAGACTCCTGGTCTCCATCAGTCAGTGCTCTATTATATTGTACCTCCAATTTGGATCTTATCTACATTTCCATTTGCCCCAGGCAGAGGTTTTGCTTGACTTGCTAATTGGATGCACTGGCCAGAATGGAATCATATTTTTGGAGGCCAGCTCTGTCTGCTGTTTCCTATTAGTGTGTCATGGGAGAGAATCCATGGAGGATATTTCTCAAGAGGAAAGATCTGAGGAAATGTAAATAATTTTTGCTCTTGTGATTGTCTTCAGACGTTTCCTAGTGTTTTTCATGTTACTCTCACTTGTCTGATATCATCTGGAATTAAGCGCCTATTTCAACTCAGCGGCAAACCTAAACTATTCCTCTATGTTGTCCACAGAGCAGTGGGTACACTTCTAGTAAGGTCATTTACATTTGTAACATGGGGATACAGTTCACAGAAGCATCTGTCAAAGCCTTAATGCACTCGGTGGACCATGCAATACGAGCTGGTCATTTGTCAACAAGCATCATTGTAGTTAATGTCATGCTCCAGCCATCCACTGGGCGGCGCAATTTTTCTCATTATATTGCAACTATGGCGGAGGGGCTGCAAAACAAGAGAGGCTAACAGTCTGAAAAAAGAAAATGATGATTACACACATGAATTAATGATTAAAAAAAAATATCAGTCTGAAACTGCTTAGCTTTTCTGGGACTTCTTTGTTACTACACTTTTTGAAGAGAAATTCCATTTCCACACTTGTATTCTAATTGATCTTTTTCCAGTGGCAGAAACTAAGACTAGTGGGGACCATGCTATACAACAGTAACCACAAAATGATAGATAGAAACTAATGTAAACTAACCTTTGGAAAGAAACAGAAGTACTAATTCCACTCTGTTCATTAAGTACAGGTATTAAAATAGACTGTAAAATGTATTTGAGTTCAAAATTAAAAACACATTTTTGGTCTCGATATATTGAATACTCTTTTTGATAACTTGGCACAATGGATATACGAATAGTACATGTGTCACCTCCCACAACTCATTCATTGAAGACACTAAATTGCCAATATTTGTGAATGTAAGTGTAAAAGGGCGTTTTTCTAAAAGGGCCCTCCAACTGGCTGGTAAACCATCCCTGGGTGTACCCCAAACCTTGCTAAAGTAGTTTTTTTTTTTTGTGGTTAGTTTTAGTTTACAAGTTTCTTTACCGTTATTGATCAAATTATTTGGAAATGACCCATCTCTATCAGTGAGGAGACACGGTGCATATGACGCAATACAATAGCATACTATTTGACGCAACTATATTACAATATGTTCCACTTCATTTAAGGTACACTACTTTTGAGATTATTCTATCCACCAAATGATGTTTCAATGCAAAGATCGCTGTTACAGAGCTGTGCTTTTATATTATAAACCTTATACTGTAGTTAACAATAACAACAATAACACAAAAAAAGGCACTTTCATTGGAACGAATAAACGGCCTGGGCTGAGCCTGAGCAAGTTGATAAAGTTGTAATCAGCTCAACAATTTTCAAGTAAGAGGCATGGCTGGAGCTTGTTGATGTGAGTCAGAGAGGTGGGTGGCAGACTGCTGTGTGGTCACGCTCTGAGTACTTAAAGCATGGCACACACATACGGCAAATTGCAGTATGTGCAATTTAAGTAAGCGATGGTCCGATTGGCTCAAATAAAAAACTGAGTGACTTTTGTGGTGTGGGCTGTGTTGAAAGTGCTTTTTTTTGGTTCCCCGATTTGCTCAGAAAAAAGTTTGGGGATGACAGTTCATCCATCAATTTATTATGTTTTTTACCTGAGTCAACTCTGGAAGAAAGGCAGACTAAAACCCCAGACTGGTTGCCAGTCAGTCACCCAGTGGGCCAACAATTGTAAATGTTCAAACTGCTCATGATTTCCGACGGTCCCTGGTGCCCTGGCAACTTGTCCAAGTCAACTCGGATTGACTTGAGCTCACCCCATACCTATGAAAAGAACAAGTGATAAATACTAGAAAATGGATGGATGAAATATTCTCAATGGCAAGCCACAAATACTTTGATTGTGACATGAAGCCACTTACACATCCCATAAAATATAATACAAAGTGCAATAAACATTACAAGGAGAAGAGTTTGTCAGCAAAGTGTAGTTACCAGGCAAGCTAACAGTTAGCTTCTTCAGACAATCCTTTTTGTGTGTGTGTGTGTGTGTGTGTGTGTAACTTTTAGGTAGGCTGGATTTGCTGTATCACAATGCTGCCTCTCACATCTTAGTCTTGGAGTTATGACAGAAATCTAGTTTGCAGTAGAAGACTCACGATTGTCAGTGGAAATATTGCTGTGTGTCTGGTGTGCTGTGTAATATAGGAACATACAAATTAATGTTTTTCCAGGTCATATGCGGGGTTGCTCACATTTAAAAATCAGTTAAGATGTTACAATTCACTATCTGTATAAGATGCCTTAGTCAGCGCCGCTGGTGTACTTTACAGCAGCACATCTGAATGAGTCTTGTCCACATTGCAGTCCCAAACGTCTCCATGCTTCCCGATTTTCCGAGGGTTTTGGTTCAGTAGCGCTGTAGTGTTCACACAACAGTGTAAGATTTGGGAGACTTTTAAGGGCTTCGATAAAATTTTTCCGCCGACAACACAGGGATGACTTGAGACTCACAGGTGGTGAGGTTAAATTACATTTTTAACTAAAGAGATAGAGGAGAGGGTTTAATGCCAGTTAAAATTACTTCTCTGAATTAACAGTCTGGTATCAAGATTCATTTGCTCTGCTTTTCTAAGTGCATTTAGTGTTGCAAATACATTTTTACCGAGATTCAAGTTAAAGCAGGGCAAACCTTTGGACCAATTAGCGTCATTTAAGTAGCAGCTATGGGCATGGCTTACATGTAAAACAATGTTGACCAGTTGGAAGATAGTAAGGGAAACATTGAGAGGTTATCAGTAGTGGGCTAAAAAGACCAACCAAAGGTACATGCCAATGGGCTTCGGCTTTAAACAGACTGTCGTTACAAAAAAATCAATTGCGGTGTCTTGATGTGACTGGCTGCTTGTAAGAGGAGCATCACATGCATACAAGATGATCTCATTGTCTCATACAGCAGTCAATGGAAAAATGTAGATCTATTGTAATCCAAGAAGCTGCCCTTGCAAGCAAGGGCGGCCAGACAATCGCTGTCTTCAGGTTCTGGAAAAGTGCTACAGTCCTTTCAGCACCATTTTGCAGACTTGGCACTTAAATCCATCACTGCTCTGACATTTTGTCATTCTCCACCTTAGGAAATCAGAACAAATACGTGTTTCGTTCACACATGTAGATCAGAGGACCTCCAAACCTGCTGAATCATCACAAAGTGCTTCTGTCACATCTGCACAGGCGACTCTGTTAGGTCTCTCCTTTGCTTTGCTCAACTCTGACATCAAACCTGTCACGATGCCATCTCTTCGGGTTTTTGATCAAATGACAGATTTATTTGGCTTCATCGTGCAAATTTGAAGCCTTACAAACATGTTTGAAAAGTTGCCAATCCAATGTATTTTTACAGGTAACAATTTCAGTCACTCGTCGACTGACTACACTATTACAGACTGAGTTAAACTAGTTTTGTCATGCAAGTCATTCATATTTGATTTTTCAATATGGCTGTCATGTAATTTAACGCCTGCCAAATAGGACAGGTTGTGTCACGCTCTATTACGCCTGGAGGAGTTTTCGAGTGTTTGAGGTAGTTAGCCGAGTGATGGGTGCTGTCATCAGAATTGTCAAAAAAAATGCAACACAAAAGATGTCATAGGAACTGTTTGGCGGTGGTGGCTGTTGAAAATACCCGCCCCACCCCCCCAAAAAAAGCATACAACGTCTTCACTGTGTTGATTCCAAGCAAATCAACATTATCAGTTCAGCAGTAATGAGGCAATTGAGTTCAGTAATGCTGAGTGAAATGCAGAGCGAGACTCATTTTTCAGTCTTCTCAAAAACAAACACGCGCTCGTCAAGGACAGTCGGAGCGGTTGTGCTTTCTTTTGAATCTGCAAGTAAGCTCGTTATAAAAATGAGAATATTTACCTCTTTGTCTCTCAAGGAGACTATTTCCAGAATCTTGAAAATATATGTTGTTTTCAAATGAATCCTGACAAACACAGTTGGAAAATGCCGTTGGATTGATATCACAGGCAATGAAACTTCCCTTTTTGCAGACTTTCGGCGTGGCTTCCAAGAGGATTCACGTTTCCTATCGCTTACAAACCGATGATTATTCTCGCTTCCGGTGTGAATCAACAGAACATAACTGACCTAGACTCAGTTATGTTCTGTTGATTCACACCATACAAACACATTAAAAGCCTCTGAATAGTGCCGACGACGCGAATAATAAGTCATTACATATTAACATTTCAACAAATGAGAGCAGATGTGATGAATCATATTCAGACTTTCTAAGAGATGTGACATGGTTGCATCCAGTGTCTTTCAATTCCTACTAAGTTATGCTCCGATGCTAATTCTTTCAAATATGCTACTCAGGAAATATAGCCTTTCTTTCGCAGACCGTTTTGGCATAATTATTCATCTTGCAGTGTTATTTCTCTTCAGTCTCTGCTTACTTGCAATTTGGGCCACTTCAAACACTACAAGATGAGTGACATTTAATGTTTGATGGTGTGTAAAGGGTTGCTGTCTTTCAGATCTGGAAATAAGGGACCCTCCTCACGGTGCTGTGGCAAAACCACACGTGCGAAAGAAATTTAGGAGTTTGGCAAAAAGAAAAGGCCCTGGGGTCACTTGGTGGCCCGTCAGGAAGGAGAAGTCATGAAAACATTTAAATGTACTTAAAGTTGAAAGTGCTTTATTAGCAATGAACATTGTTATGCAAACCTGCACAAATGGGTTTTCACACAAAGAAATAATAATTATAAGTGCATGTTAACTCATTATTAAAACAGCACGCTATATATTTATTCATAAATCCAAATAAAACGTGAAGCAGACAATATGTCTTCGAGTCAAAGCAACTCTGTCAAACCAAGATGCAGCAGCCTAGCTTTGTTTTGGTTTGTTAGCAGAGGCGGAATGTTACTTTTCAGACTTTGGGAAACCAAGAAAACACTTTGATTTTTGACATTTGTTTCGATTGTTTAGGACTGAAGTGTTGCCACACTAAGCACAGTGATGATTCATTTAAATCAGGGTCTCAAACTCCGGTCCTGGAGGACCGCTGTCCTGCATGTTTTCCAAGTCTCCCTGTTGCAACACACCTGATTCAAATGAACATGTTCAATGTCAGGCTTCCGCAGAGCTTGCTCATGATCTGATCATTTGAATCAGGTGTGTTGCAACAGGGAGACTTGGAAAACATGCAGGACAGCGGCCCTCCAGGACCGGAGTTTGAGACCCCTGAATAAATTGTGTTTTTCTTTTCTTGTTATAGTATATTTACATAATCTCACAAATATTTTGCATAAACATTCTTGAATGGGGGACATACACTGGTTACACTGTTTACAACCCGTTGACTAGCGAGGGGCCCAGGGTACAATCTGCCTCGAGCCATAAGCCCTCGACCCCTAAAGCAGTTTAGAAATCAGACAAAAAGATCCCGCGCCTGCATAACGCGTCTGATTTTCTATGATAGCAACTGACACAGTATCTAAAATGTCAACAGACGGCTCATTAGGAAATAAATACTAACATCATAATAAAATTCATCCAAGTTGTACGGATGGACAGATGGTCGTCCCTATCTGATTAATATGTTATCATATGACTATTTTTTGAAAGCATTTTTAGAAGGCATTCAAGAGAGTGTTAAATTCAAAGGTCATGCTAAAGATCAGAAGCCTGGGGTGGCCCGGCCCCACCAGCTGATATTGGCAGCGTCTCTAAGTGATGTCCCTATATCCTTCATACATTATTCATGCATTGACTGGGGGTCGACCCTCGCCAACCACTTCCAGAAGATCCCTCTCTGGTGTCTGGGTTAGATTTGTGTGGGCTTCACAAAATACATTATATATTTTTTCATCACTTACAATTCTTTAGTAGTTTGCACTCAGAGCAAAGTAGGCGTTTATATTGTGTTCATATTGTGCAGATAATTTCCAACCTACAAAAAAAAACCAACAACAAAAAAAACCCCACCCGATTAAAAGCTGCAACAGCGAAATGAAGCCATAAATGGACATTTCCACAGATATTGGCCGTTTTGTATTAATAAATGCAGGTTTCCATGTTATAGCATGGGATATTTGCAAAGAAAAAGGCCACACTCACAAAACCTTTATTTACCTGAAATTCTGGTAATTGTTTATTCCCCCCAATAATAATGCCGAACGCAGCTAGTTACATAGTGGCATCCCAAAACCTTTCTTAGTAACTCTTGTCACATGAGGTCAAATCACTGACAAGCTTCATCAGTTGGCAGGAGTCTGTGGCAGTGTAGCCTTCGTAAAGCCATTTGTTATGTGTTGGGGAGACACAGGGCATGTGGCTCCATGGCCAGAAATGTCATCTTCCATGGCTAGCAGTTGCCAGTGATGGTGTAAGACGATCACCAAACCCACAACAGAAAGATGGGGGAGGGCTGTATTTATGGCACTTGTTCCCTATGATCATCAAACTCAAGTCAGGATGCTTATTTTCACTCTACTATATCCCTTAAGGCCCTGTCACACCTTGACGATTCAGCCAGCGTATGCCGACGTATCAGAATTTCCCTAAAACGCTGGCATACGCTGAATTATCGAAATTTTTTTCAATTTTGGGCGTATACATAGCGTATTCATAACGGGTTGGACGTATACATAACGTATCAGTAAATTATATAGAACGTTTCGATAACTTATAGATAACTTATTCCAACGAATGCCTAGTGTGTTGCCGGCGTACACAACTTATGCCCAACGATAGTCTAATTTATGCATAGCGTGCAGCAGCGTATTGCCGACGATCACGTGACATAGTCTATAAAAAGGCTGGCGCTCGACGTTTCAAATCATAACTGCACTAGACATTGCAGTACCAACATCTGTTTGGAGACAATCTCCCCCCCCGGTCTAGTTAAAATGGTATAACCCAAGAGGCAAGGTGCGGCTTGCCATCGTTACTGTGAGTTGCTATTCATGCTATTAAAGCAGCAATCAAACGCCATTATGACTTGTGTCATTAATAAACCAAACAACATCAGCGTCATGCCAAAGAAAAGTCTGGGGAGCTCATCAAAGGTCTCGCACAGCCTCCGCCCATCACAGCCACTGCAGCCTTCGCCAACTACATGCGTGACAGCCTGGTCAGCATGTCCAAGCGCAAGTTCCGAAAGGCACGGATGTTGGAGAACAGCTAGTAGGTATTCTCGACGTATTTGGACTTATGAGTAACCTACACTTAACGTGTTTGAACGTGTGCAACGATCGCATAACTTACCTATTACTTATGGCCTGCGTATACGGGACGTATAGCCATACGCTGACATACGTCGAGAAATTTTTAGCATGCACAAAATTTTTCGACGACCTCAACGTACTTCGACGTATACCAACGTGCTTCAGCGTGCTGTTACGTATACAAAACTTACCCATAACTTATTCGACTAACGCCAGCGTATTTGCCAAATTTTTCCTACGTCGGCATACGCTGGCTAAATCGTCAAGGTGTGACAGGGGCTTAATATACGTTCCTACACAGTCCCGTACTACTACGCGCAAATCCGGGTTTCAGACAGAACCACGTGCACACTCCAACCGCAAATGGCTGATGATTAATTCAGTATGAGGGTGGGCTTGGACAGTTTCATTCGTTCATTGTGACACGTTAGGTAATTTAATTGGTTTGATGTGACAAGATTGCGGGTAATCTAGTGACGGCTTGAAGCTTGTCAGTAAATATTCATAAATAAACATTAAATGTCACAGGGTTCAAAAAGTAGGAAAACCGTTTTTCTAGTCCAGAAAATACGTTAAATTAGAAAAAAAGTCTCTTCTGTCACATAAACACACCATATCTGTCATTTATAATAATTGTATTCATTTGTGCTTCATATTTAAGGGTGTTCCTCAGGGTGTGATTTTGTTTGTTGTTGCTAACCTTTGTAACAGACAGACACAGGATAAAATTGATTTTTGCTAAGAAAGAGAAACTTAATTTTCCACTGTCAACCTACACATAAAATTGCTGTTGCCTTTAGTTGGGCTTGTTTATTTATGTTGGTTTACTGTTTTTTTGAAGGAAAACAGTCATACATACAAACGTGACAATTGAAAAACAAAACAACATCAAGTGCCCAAAGTAGTGCAAGTTCAAGGTGCTAAAAGCTTCAGTCACTTTTGGAATAGGTGCAAAGATCACTTTGAGGAAACTCCCCCACGAATAAATTCCCACTTTTGACATGTTGAAAATGTATGTGGAAATTGTATTCCCTTAATTGGAAACTGCTGGGTTTTTTTTGTACCCCACTCTATCCATTCTTTTAATGGTGCATTCTCTTGATTTATTTTGTTGCTCGTTTCAAAATTACATTAGTTGCATTGTCAGGGATTTGTCTCTCGAATGTAAAGTATATGTATATGTATATATATATATAAGTTTTGACGTGAATAAGTTTCACGGGTTAATCATACTATCGTCCTTAATGAACTGCCAGACATCATTTTTTTTTTGTACGGATGGCTGCAGGTTGTTGCAGACTGTTGGTAAATAAATTGTGTTAGAACTAACTTGGGCCGTGATGCCATATGTTCTTCTTCTGATCCTTCTGCAGATACAGTAAAAAATACAAGGTGCACCAGGCGAGTGCCACAAAGTGTAGTTTAAAAATAATATATGGTAATGAATTTTTCACATTCAGTGATGTGTTCATTATTCTCCAGTAAAATAAAATAGCTACCCTACCATCCTTTGTACTCGAATATCCACCAGGGTCTATGAAGTATGCACCTAAACTAACCGAACCTAATTTAACATAATCTAACCGAACCTGATGCATTGTTAAGATTTGATGACTGTGGTGCATCAAAAAGACACTTTCAAAAATCAAATGTCAGTATTTGACTTGCTGTGTTATTGTGTCACTGTCATTACAAAACAAAAAGCTGATGCACGCCTATTCCGATGCGCAAAGAAATTGGAGATGAGCCAAATTTTAGTCTGCCATTTAAGAATGATAGAGGCTATATTGTGCTCTTGGGAACATTAAGTGCCACAGAATTTGTTCAGTAGCCTTGCCCAGATTTGTGCCTCGCCACAAAGCTGTCTGTGAACTCTACAGGCATTTTGCTGTGACTCATGGCTTAGTTTTTGCTCCGATATGCTTCTTCAACCATGAGGCCTTGCACAGTCAAGTGTGTGAATTAAATCAGTAATTCAAATGTCTTCAGTTTACAGGAAAAAATAAAGCCCAGACTGTTCCAATATTTTGGAGATGATGTATGTTTTCCGTAGATTATTTCTGCATCATTCCAATTGCACATGCTTAATATGACATTTAAAGTCAAAATATGAATAAAAATGTGGTTAGTGTCTGCGACTGTGCTTTCTAAACCAATCCCATGGCTGAAACCACATGTTCAAGCCACAAACATTGACATTGACCTCTTTCAGCGGTTTCATATTTATTTCGCAACTATGCTAAAATCAGTCAAATTCCTCCATCGATCCAAACTCAAAAGCTGAAGTTCACTTTTATAAACCCTTGAACATTTGTAAATGAAATAAACCTTGGAGGCAAGTCCTTACACACCTGTTCATCATCTTTCCGATATTTTGACTTCTAAGAGGAGATGAGCATTAACAGTTTTATTTTCAGGTAATTGCATGAGATATAACTCAGAAGGTGGGACCTTTTTTAAATTTAATTTTTCATCCATGCAGTCATCCGTCTATCTATCCATTTTCTGATCCGCTTTCCCTCACAAGGGTCACGGGGGGTGCTGGACCCGATCCCAGCTGTCCTTGGGCAGTAGGCGGGGGACACCCTGAACTGGTTGCCAGCCAATCACAGGGCACACATAGATGAACAACCATCTGTGCTCACACTCACACCTAGGGACCATTCTGCATGTTCAATCAGCCTACCATGCATGTTTTTGGAATGTGGGAGGAAACCGGAGTACCCGGAGAAAACCCACGCAGGCTCGGGGAGAACATGCAAACTCTACACAGGAAAGCCGGAGCCGGAATCAAACCAGTCGACCATTGGCCCACCCTTAGTTTTTCATGTGGGCGAAAATAAGTGACTTGTGTGTTTTGCGGATGAGCCGTTTCCTATTACTGTCAAGTTCTGTCTCTTTCGCTTGTGTTTCAGCTCCAGCTGGAGTGAACTGTGTATCCCTCCAGCAAGCACACCTGTTCTG
Source organism: Hippocampus mohnikei (assembly GCA_026261675.1). Classification (NCBI taxonomy): domain Eukaryota; kingdom Metazoa; phylum Chordata; class Actinopteri; order Syngnathiformes; family Syngnathidae; genus Hippocampus; species Hippocampus mohnikei. The sequence goes on along the minus strand of JAKGUB010000106.1, from coordinate 7,332,396 downwards.
TGTTTCCCAATCAAGCCGAGCCATGTATTTAAGGACCGTCGAGTCGCTCTCGCATTGTTGAACTTGCTCATTTTGCGCTTTAAGGGTTGTCTGCTAGACCTCTCAATATATTTATATCCGCTCTAGTTTTTCCGTAGTTCCTTGTTTGTAAATGTTTTGATTATTTTATTGTTGCTCTTGATCTTTGGTTTCTTGTTATTGGACTTTTGACCTTTTGTTTGTGTAGTCTTTCTGTTTTTGTGTACCTTGCCTTTTGCAAGCGCCTTTGGTTTATGCATCTTTAAAACCCGTCTCAACTCACTTGTATTCTTTGGCATTTGGCTCCGCATGACTCAGACTGTTTTACTGTTTTGTGCATTCTACGGTCTTAGTTATTATTATTATTATTATTTTATTGTTGTATATATGATATTTGCTCCATGTACAGCACTTTGTATACAGCGATGATTGATTTAAAGTGCCCTATAAATACAGATGAGTTGAGTTTTTCCTGGCTCCAAGTGACAAGCAATTTCTGTCTGTACTTTGTCAGTGCGTTTTTCTGTAAATATTCTTTTGTGATTGCATTTTGTCCAAGACTGCATTTTTGAGCTCCCAACACAATGCTTAGACAAAAAAATGAATAGCACTAAATGACCACGCTCCGACTCGGATTTGTCTTTTATTTGAGATAAGATATCTATTCAATAAGAATCGCCAACATAAGAATTAGAAGGTTGTCGATTGGGTGGGGGAAAAAAAGCAATGTTTTCGAACCCTAACAGAGCCATTCCGCAAACATATTTACATTACCGTAGGCTTGCACGCATGTTGTAGTCTATCTTGTGCAGGATAGGACATTGTAAAATACTATGTTCATACATAGCAGCTGCTTGCTCTCTCGTCTCATCTGAAACTGTGTTTTGAATAAATATATTACCGTTGTCACCATACAGCTTTTATGGGTTTTTGTTTTTCACGCAGGGAAGTAATTGGACTCCACTGAACACAATTCTAATGCATAAAATGTCGACTTTGTTTCAGAAGCTTTATAAACGCAAAAATCACAACACCTCTGTGGTCTGTCATCATTATTTTTCGGTTGTGTTTTACTTGCGCTTCTCCATGTTGTCGATGAAGTGACAAGATGACTTGGTGACAAATGGGATAAAAAGAAAAAAAATGCTGTGTAAACAGCTCCGTAAAAAAGCTGCGGATCTGGGTTGACATTTGCGTGTACGGTAACATCATCTTCGGAGAACCTGAGTGTGAACACACTGTCGGAGGCATGAAATGAGACTCAGAGAAATGAGACTCAAGTCAGGAAGGCAAGGAGTGCGGGCATCTCAAAATGTAGTCATTTGCAAAAACAAACAAAAAAAGGTAACGTATGTAATGTAATGAAAAGTGTTTCGCAGAAACAACAATGAACAGAGACAGCCAGAAAGCAGGAAACTATACAAGAAGATTATAATAGTGGACATTGTTCCCATGTGAAAGTGGCAATCTCACTTTACCGAGGCAGCTGCCGAAAGGTTTCTGTGCATCCCATTGCTTTCTAATCGGTTTCTTCCTTCATCTTTCCGTGGGAGCAGCACTTATCTGTGCCGTTGATGGATTGAAAAGGCTGTAGACTGGGAGAGAATGGAGCCGCCCTTGCTGCACTGAAGGTTGGGAACAAAAGGTCTGCCTTTTGTCTTTGTCCCCCTTCTCTCTTTGCCCAACTCTTAAATGTCTTGCCGTAGCTTTAAGCTGTAACCTCCCGTTCCGTTAATTTATTCCCTTTAGCAGCTGCACAGACCATTATTAGATCCAGATTCAGCTGTTTTCTTTCCCCATGATTGTACAAAACCATGAGCAAAGTAAGTGCTTAAGCTCTTTATTGTCCCAATCACTAGCTGCAGCTAATGCTCGCAGGTGCTCTGAGGAAATCAGATAAGCTCATTTGCTCTCACATCACCGGAAGAACAAATAAAGGAAAGAAGGGGAGGGCAAGTGTCGTCGAGGGGTGTAGCTTGACTGATGATTGAGAGCTGCTCTCACAAACGTATAACGCTACACTCTCTCGGTCAGCAACTTATTCTCTCCGTTTTCCACGTACGTTGGCCCTACTGTGAAAGTCCAAAACTTAGAAACGATTATCTGGCCAAACGGTCCTCCAGTGTGATGGTTAGACAGGCATAATGTGATCATCACTCACAGTATCTGAGGCCTTGCGATGTTTAATCATAAATATCTTTTGGCACTGATGGAATGTTGTGCAGAAAACTATGCCGGTGCAAATGGATGCTGCATAAGGGCTGTCACTTTTCATTACACTATGTTAAATCAACAGTGCAGTCAGGTCATTTCTAGCTTCTGATACTCTGCTTTAATCAGCCACAGCATTAGGTGCGCCCTAACAATCTAACGGCATTGGGATATAATACTCATCTTCAGCCTTCCGCTGTGGAGTTTGCATTATCTCACCATGCTTGCATGGGTTTGCTCCAGCTTGCCTCCACATTCCGAAAGATGACAGGTTAATTGTGGATGGTTGTTTGTCTATAAATGCCCTCCAGAGAACTGGCAATCACTTTTGGGCAGGGATCGGCAACCTTGAACACTCAAAGGTCCATTACAACCTGGTTCCAACACAGGAGCCACACAACTGTTTGCTTATCATTCTTTTCTAGGATAATTTTTAAGATTATTCTTATTTTTAAAAAGACTCCCCTCATAAAATCCTCTGTGTATTTATGAAATAAAAATCCAAAGTTCAATTGTCCACCTGTGAGAAACTAAAAATGCAGTCTGCTTCTGTCGATCGTATTGGATGTGACCATAGTTGAGCCACCAAATCCGTGATTTATATTCATAGAATAGTGTAAAAATGGCCAAATACAAAGAAATGTAATGGCTCGGTCACGTGTGGTCCGCCTTCAAGTTACATCTCCAGACACAAATCACTGCACTTTGCCACTTTCAATGTGGCTTTGATGTCCACATACAATTCAACACTCAAGGTTGTGTCTACTGTTTGTTTATGTCGTGTAAATATTGCCTATGGTTGTTGCAGATGAGTGCTCATGACGTATAAGTCGATCAATTTAACCATGTTTTAAAAATGATTTATGATTCATTTTCCGAAGCCACTGGGAGCCACCGCTGAAGGTTGAAAGAGCGACATGTGCCCCTGGAGCTGTTGGTTGTTGACCCCTGGTCGGGTGTACCCCACATCTTACCCAAAGTCAACTGTGATAAACTCAAGCTCGCCAAATTGCTCCAGGGAATGGATGGATGGAAGTTACATGATCTAGCACTCTTTGGTTCGTGACAGTGCTTGAAATTCCAGACATTTTTTAATGAGACTAAAAGCCTTGTCTAGTCATTTGCAATGTTTATCGAATATCAGAAACATATTTGACATCAAGGTTTTCGGGGACATTTTGACAGATGGATTTTTGTCACTGACTTGTTTGCTTTTTGTACGGCATGTCCTTGTGTTGTCATGTCCCTGAAATATGTAAATTGCATGGCTTTCCTTCAGTTACACAATTATTTATTTTCTTTATAAATCAAATTGGAGTGAAATGCCCAAAGTTCAGCAGCTCCTCTGAATCCACATTAGTACCCTGTCATAGCTTGTAATGTCATCAGGGTGATGAGCCATTAACACATTGTCTTAAAATTCAATGCTTTTTTTAAGCTTCCGTTGTTAATAATGAATGCCAATTTTATGCTTGCCAGTTTCCTTAGTTACGAATAGGTGGGCAGGTTGCATACTACCACAGTAGGAGAAGACTCATTATTGTGTAGCTTTGGTGACCTCTGCCAAACGCCATCTGTCGCCTGTCAAGGAGATGCAAAGCACACTTTTAACGTCAGCTGGCCCAACCAGGCGCAGAGGAGGAGAAAACGGTGTCGCAGGTCGCTTTGTTCTACATTCGCCATGTTGAGGCCAGTCTTATTACTCTACAGCACGCATGCATTGAGATGCAAGCTTACTGAAAGAAATGATGGTGGTAGCATCTCTTAAATATGAAACAAAAATCATTCTTAAATGCAAGACCAAAAGGCCTACAAAGACACGCTGGTTTCTGCAAAGTTTAGTCAAAAATGCATCAAAAATTGCCATATTGCACAGGGGCAATGCAACGGAAGCAGCGGGTTCAGACGGGGCGACTGGAAGAGAACTTAATGTAAGGCACACGAAAACAGTTGTTTTCACCAACATCTTTAAACTCGGGCTACTTCAGTCTGTAGTCAGCACTACCCGTAAATCACTTACCATTTACCCAGTACCCAAGAAGAACACAGTGAGATACCTGAATCGCCCATTCGCTCCTAACACCCATAATCAGGAAATATCTGGAGAGACTCATTCTCTCTCACATCTAGGACGCTTTTACATATGACTGTAATGCCCACCAGTCAAGACAAAGTGATGAACAAAAGATGCAATCAACACAGTGCTCCACAGAGCTCTCACACGGTGAGATATACCGGTAATGCTAACACCTATATGAGGATGCTGTGAATGGTTTCCAGCTCTGCATTTAATACAGTTCTACCCGATAAACTGGTTCCAAAGTTGAGCAAAATGGGCATGAGTAACTCACGGTGCACAGACCCCAGAATCTCAGGATGGAAAACAAACACCTTTTTCACCCTCATTACTGAACACAGGCACACTTAATAGATGTGACGTTTTCCCATTCACTTCATTAACGTCATTGTCAAATTTGCTAATGACAACACACTTGGATGACTCATCACGGGCAGCAAGGAGTCAGCCTAAAGCTTGGTTTGAAATCAACAACCTGAACCTGAACACAGCCAAGATGAAAGAGATGATCATGGACTTCAGAAAATCTAAGACCACTGAGCACGCCACTCTCAGCAGATCTCAAACTTTCATCAAAAAACTGTACTTCCTCAGGAAACTATGCAAATTCCAGCTGCTTCACAGACTTCTACGGATCTACCCGACTCCTGTTGCATGAGTTAATTCAGCAGTTGGCGGCGAAAGCGGCAGTGTGGGCGCTCAGAGATACCTACACCTCCAGACTATTGAGGAGAGCCAGCGGAATCATTAAGTGCTCTTCCTACCCCAGGCACTCACTTTCATCTGTGTTCTTTCTCTGGTGCTCCAAGAGTTCTACTCTGAGCATCATTTAAAACCGACCAAACCTGACATACTTTGTTCAATTATTGCCACAAATTGCAAAAATCGAGGAGTTCAGGTCATTCAAACTACAATATTGCTTCATTTTGTTCATAATTGCTTTTCTCATGTTGAATACTTGATGGATCATTTGTGAGTCGAGTCCAAGACTAGTTTATAGCTCGGGAAGTCTCACCTCAATTGTGTGAAGAATCACCCCGGTATCTCATGTTGCCTTTTAACAGCATGTGGCTGTATTAATGCTGCCTCAGCACATTAACTATATTTACTACCATCCGTTTCCTCAGGAAATTGCCTCTGCAGACTGAAGAAGCAGTAGGAGGCCATTTCATGAATTTAAGGTCCCCCCACCAATACCGAATGCCACATTTGTTTTTCAGCTATGCGTTGCCGTGACTTAACTGCTGCTTTTCCTCTGTTTTACCTCCTAATGCTAATGATGATTTGCACGAGGTGGCAAGTGTCACACCTAAGGTGTAATCTGTCACCACAGTTTGAGAAAGAGAGTGAGTGCCGTGTCGCGGGAAATCTACACTAGTTTATGTAGCATATTGCACATGCATGTGTACTATATACTCTCGGAAGGGCCACTGAAATGACAAGATATAAAAATATTGCATTTTGTGTGTCCTTCACATAATTACAAAGGTTGTTGGAAATGTAGACATCCATCACATTCATTTCATTCTATTCTCTGTATGAGTTGCATGTCATTCTTGACATTAATCCCGTGTGCGTTTTTACAAATCGCATGTTCTGTCATGTTTTTACACCTTGTGACATCAGCTCATTTTCTCCTCCACGTCGCTCTTTGTCTCCATAGAGATGGTGGATTGGTGGACCAGCCCCTGCATGGTCAGTGCCAGCAAAGGTGAGATTGACAGCCCAGTGAATGTAAAGCTCAAGAGCGCAAACCGTAGGACAAACAAATAGCCCACAGGCTTGTAGGCTGTGAAAGCTTGAAAATGATCTGCTTTTAAAATAAATTCGATACTACGTTGGTTTGACAGTGACTATAAATTACGAGTGACATATTGCATGTCGAGTTTGTGACACGATAGCATCAAGCCGTAAAGATTTTACATTGGCACCAAACATACAGCAAATTGGCCTAACCACAAAGACAAGAAACAGAAAGCCCAAGAATTAAGTGTAAAAAAACCCAAACTAATTAGAATATTCTATTAAGCTATTTGTCATCATATGTTGTTATAAATGCCACAACATTCACCTGTCGTGAGCAGTCACATAGTTGCTCTCAGCAGGTTATTTTAGGGATTTGGAAGGCAATTCATTTACTGCAGAGTAGTAAGTTCTCATTTATTGATTGAATCATAATTCTTACTCTTTCAGTTGTGACTCCCAAAATATGTACATGTTGTGTCATGTTATTGCACCTTGTTAAACTACATATAGGTAAGAATTTATACTTCATTCTTGTGATGATCCTGTCCTGTTTGTATTTCAGTCTCTTGTGGGAATGGAGGTCGTTCCCTCCAGAGCCACACCTGTCACAAATCTCCTTGTGATCTAGCTGCCTTTAAAAGCTCTGCCACACCAACAACTTGCTGTCTGACAATTCAGCCTTAGTCACGACTCTTGTTCCAAGTGCCTGTATTTTCTAGACGTTCATGTTTTTTTGCATAATACTTATTTCTTCACATTTTACTACTATTTTGAATGTAAGTAGTTCTTGTTGATTGATGGATTGATTATTTTAGTTATCATACATTCGCTTATTATTAGTGTTATTATTAATGTTACATTATTATTGATTGATTGATTATGCTCGCAATGAAGAACGCTTATGCCTGCAATCATTAATTGAAGAACGCTTATGCTTTTAATAAAGATATAATGCTTGATTATAAATGTGAATGATTAACATTCACATTTATAATCCTTTTATTCATTATATGCTCACCTTTATACTCACGAATGCTCAGTGCACTGTGTGAAAGGTTATGGAGAAGTTTAGGAACGCAACCACCTTTTCGAGGATGTGGTTGGGATGAGATAAGTTTTAAAGACTAAACAGGAGCAAGGTTCAACAGTGGATGGAGCCATCAACACCAGCTGCAACGTGATGTTTTTGTAACAATGGCACACATGTACGTAATTTACACTCACATACACACACATAGTCAAACAAGTTCAGTGTGTCTCCAACAGCCCCCACCCTTTAGGTTGGACACACCTATGTAGTAGATTTCCCAATAAATAAGGTGGTGAAGGAGGAGATCGTTAGGGGTGACGTGCGGAGAACTGAAACCTAACGCTTCTACTCGTTCCCTCCTGGTACCAGAATTGAGTCTCCTGTCTCCTCCTTGTGTTTTATTCCTGAGTGTCACATTGGATAAACCTGACATTGATAATAATTCTCGGATTGCACCACACGTGTCTTGGATTTCTTCGTCCTTCTGTGATTTGCCTTTTGTTCATTCCTTTTGCAAGTATTTTTGGTCTTGGGTTTTGTAATAAACATTTTTGTCAACTCTTATCTGTGTCTAGGCTTGTGGAATCCGATTCTATCACGACATAGAGGTGAAGCGGCTTGACTCTGAGCCCCTCCTGGATGATTGAGCTTCTCACCTTATCTCTAAGGTAGACCCCAGACACCTTCAGAATGAGATCCCTGCTTTTTGCATTTCATGTGGCTCTGCTGGCTTCATTAAATCGCAATCTTCAGCTCTCACTGGTGCGGTTCGTTAAAGCCGTTAGAATGAGTCAGCATCTCCAAATCTGAGGCCATGGTCCTCCGTCAGAAAAAGATAGAATGCTGTCTCCGAGTCTGGGATAAGATCCTCCTCCAAGTAGAGGAGTTCAAGTATCCTGGGGACCATGGCATTTGGCATTTGGAAATGCTGATTTTCATCCCAACTGCTTCACACTTCTGTGAGGGCGTAAGATTGCAATAAGGTGAAGCCAACAGAAGCACATCATGTGCAAAATTCAGTGACGTAATACAGGGGTCAACAACCCCTAGCCGCCAGTTTCGACTGTATGTAATATTATGCTATCATCTGTTTTCATATTTTCGTAAGATTGATGTCTTTTTCATGTGATTGCAACTACAATGAATATGAAAGGCCTTGACGAATTATGCTGGGAAAAAGTAAAACAGGTTACTTTCAATGATGGATTTAATTCATTACCTCGGGAGTATGATTGCGAGCTGATTTCAGTGTACGGGAAAATGATGTGTGAGATGGAATGAGACCTCCTGTTAGAGAGTTTTGAGTGTTTTATAGTACTTGTCTAAACACAACTGGCATGTGTTCTGAAACCCATCACTCATGACTGTGGCGACCAACAACTGATTAAAAGACTCTTAACCCAGTCGTGAGGTGAAGGGGTTTTGACATTAAAGAAGTACTTATTTAAATGTAAAACGGAACAGCATTTCTGGGTGAGGGTGCCCTGCTGCTCGAGCTCTCAGCTGTAATGGATAACACTTCCAAGCCTGCAATGACTCACTGTCTATCTGCAGCCACGTTTTCATCACACCCCTTGGAACGAGTCCTATGGAACATAGGGGAGAGTTTAGTAATGCAGGGCATTGATGTTGATGGTATGATGACCCTCTTCAATAGCCAACATCTTTAACTACATTGTCCTTGACTATTATTGCTGTCATGGTGGAGATGCAGGTATGCAAGTTATGTCTGCCTTGCTTTGCATTCCATTAGTTTATATCTGGTTCTATACAAAAACAAGAAAACGGAAAGCGACTGATTAATTGGAAGGTGTTGAAGTCACGAAGGCAATGTGGTGTGGCACCTGTATGGCTTTGTCATTTGTTCATATTTTAACCTGAAAGTAGACAACTTAAGCAAAGGCTGGATATGTAAAAACGGCACAGCTAATGTCCAAGGCCACACATTTTGAGAAAGTCAGTGTCCAATTTGAATTTGATTGGTCAGGTCAGTGTTAGATGTCAGTTGAAAATGTCTATTTTGAAAGTAGATGATACACTACTTGCAGCTAAGTTGAAAATGGTGGCTTCTAATTGTAGGTGGTTTAATATGTTGTAAGAATTTAACTGCTGCCATTTAAAGTGATGCCGGCGAAGGCTTATGTCGGCTGACACTGATGGACGAGGTTAATTACTTCAATAGCAAATAGAAAGGCAACCTGATGAAAAGCCCTGATTAGGGTTCAGAAAGGACAGTTTCAAATAAAACACATAATCAGATAGACGCCGGCTGGAGTACGAGTGAATCCTTGAATGTTAAAGACTATCCAGAGGCAGAGCTGCTCTGAGCCACTATACCCCCACCATCACCCCCCTATGCCAGGTGAATTTATTTGATTGTTGCCATCGGTACATTTGGATTTGGGCTGTAGCGTTTCAGCTTGTCCCTCATCATTGAGATATAGTGTAAGTTGTCTCCTTGTTAGTTATCGCTCAATAGAAAAGGCCTCAAGAATGGATGCCTGGCATTGTTATTGCAGTGTGACTTTCCAAGTACACAGAAGGGGACAAAAGAGAAGGTGTGATTTACTTAATGGATGGGAAAACTTGCTGCCTAAGGAAACTCTTTTTGATTGACTGATTCCCATTTTCCAATTAAATCAATTTGGTAATTGCAAGATAGTATTACTCAGAGGCATTTACGGGCCATGTAGTGTTACCTCGTCAATGGAAGATTTCTTTGAAAGCTAGGAAGCAGCAACTGGGCATCGTGAAAAAGATCCAATTGTGCTTGGTTGTATTTCTCTTAAAAATAAAAGAAGTATGTGTTGGCAGGGGGATGTCAGAAAAGAAAGACAAGAACTCTAGAGGGATATCACAAGCTCAGCCAATTACGCCAAAATCGGAAAGTTGGAAATGGATCAAACAAAAGTAGTATATAAAAAAAATGCAATTATCGGGGACATGAAAGAGCCAAAAGCTTTTTTCATTCAAGGTTTTTGTAAAATACAATTTGAACATGTAGGTCACAATGGTCACAACCATACAATTTTATTTTGTAAATATATTATTTAAGTAGATTATACACCTACTGGATCCAGATACATTTTTTTATAATCTATCTTGACAAAATAAAATTTAGTAAATTCAATTACACATAATAATACACCATTATTGTCAGTGTAGATATGTTGAAATGGTATTTTTTCACTGCATACAGTTGTTGTGTTTATTGCATTTTTACTAATATTTTATACATGTCATTCTTTTCTCTCTAAAATAGGTGTTGTATGAATAAATGGAGAAAAGATCCAAGAAAATTGCCAGAAATTTCAAGTCATTTTTCAGGGAAAATACAATATCAGAATATCAAACGTTATTAGTCTATAAAATGACCTATAGTGAGATACAGTAGAGGATTTTGTTCAGGTCACACAGCTCTAAAGAGAAACATGTTTTCAAAAAATAAATATACCCAAACGATGATAATGACAGCAATGATATCATCCATCATTTGTATTTCATTCACTCCCCCAATGGGACTCGATACAAAGTCAATCTATTTCCAGGCACATAAAAAAACAGAAATCAAATGGCCATGGCAACATCAGAAATGACTTCACACACTAGGAAGATTAATCAATTGGTGTCATAGTTGATAAATTGGTGTCATGGTTTTTTGTTCATTTCCTCTGTCAAAATCAATCCTAGGAAATGTCTACAATCTGCCCATTCTAAAGGAGCAAATCAAATTTGCCATCCACCAATCTCTTTAAATGAGCACAAGACATCAGAGCTAGTAACCCTCACACGGCAATACAGTTGAGAGACAAGATTTCAAAGAGAAAACTAAATTGAAACATGAGAAAATATTCACTGACAGCAAACTGTCATATTTTGTGGTCCTGAATTTGACAGCTCAGTCGGATTTCCAATGTTGGGTTTTACAGGAAGTGACCAAATTCAGCAATGCCTGTATCCTCTAGAACAGTGGTGTCAGACTCATTTTAGTCGCGGCCCAATTTGGAGTTGTGTCTTCCCTCGGAGGGCTGTTATGACAGTGAAACCACAAAATTATTACTTGTACGCAATAAACTTATAGGTTACTAGTTTTGAAATCAGTGAAATCAAATAAAATAGTTTGTTCAATTATTGTTCAAGTGAGTGTAAACTGGGTCACAAAATTATTGCAAGATCAAAACGTTATTTATTACACATGACAATTTCACATTTCAGTATAGATTTTAGCAAGTTGACACACATGATTTGCTTTCGAGGGCCACATTAAATGACCTGGCGGGTCAGATCTGGCCCCTTGGCCTTGAGTTTGAGACCTGTGCTCGAGAGTTAATTCTTCATGTCCTCACAGCATGCCTTGTTAAAAATATTCAAACAACCGATCAATGAAATTGTGTTTTATACTGCCGTGCTTAAAAGAAGAGGATTGTTGTAGTTTATCAGTGAAGATATCTCTTTCACGAAACCATTCCAATTCACAAAATGTGCGGCAGTCAAATTAGGGTGTCAATATCAATCATTAGGTTACAAATTGCGCTTCAAGCAATGTAAAATATAAATCTGTTGTCCTGATCGATGACATCTCAAGATTGGTGAAAACATTGTTTTATACCTGGCAAATACTTGAAACAAGATGAGAGCAACTCATAAATATTACTTTATCATTCAGAACCTTTATTACATTTACTTTCTCACCACTGAGACAGTGGATGTAAAAATTATGAATACGAGTAGTATTCCACATAAAACAATTGTTTGTAGTGTGTTTTAATAAAATGTGTTTTGCCAGTGGAAGAAAAACAAGTGGGTTATTCATTGGAATGTTAGATTGTGCTTCTTTGTCTGAAAATATTTTAGTGCCTCTGAAACATATAAAAAAGATAAAATAAATACAAATAAAAACACCTTCATCCGCCATGATTCAGAAGGGATGCTCATTAATATCGCGTGAAAGCTGCTGCTCATTTTGTTTTTAATTTATCGCAAGATAAATTTGGACAGTTAAGATTCCTTTTCACTCTTGAGAAGTCACATTTTGCAAAATTAGCATTACCGGTATATATTTTTTTAATACTGTTTGACTTTGTTTATTGTCGTGCAAATCATCATCATCATGATAAACACCATTGTGAATAAAGTAACGTTTGAAGGGAATATTGTTTCCCGTCAGACAGCTGTCTAACACACAATATAATTGCTGTTCAAAACTGCCTTCGTTTGAAGGAGCCTGACCTGGAATCTCAGTGGGAATCCGGCAAAACAAACAAACAAGCAAGCAAAAAAAAAAAAAAAACGAAATTGACCTACAATAAAACAAAATTTAACCACACTAAATAAATATTATTCTAAAATTTCCAGTAATTGACAAGGCAAGACAGGAAATGTCTTATGGTGGCTCTATCTGTGTCAAGCTGTTTGTTGGCTTAGGTATGTAGTGTGGGCAAATTTCTAATCCGCTGCATAGTTGGCACTAAGTCTTTGTTTTGAAAAGCATATTGAACAGCAATATGTGCAGTGCTTTGCTGCTCATGTGTTCAACTAATCGCCGGGGATTTCTTGCTGATGTAGTGAAGACAATTAGCTTTTTATTTCACAAAAATAGCAGATGAGACTTATTACCTAATTTAGATGAAGAAAATATGACCACCCAAGTGTTTTTTTTGTTCATTTTTCAAATTTTTATTTTTTGACATGGCACAATCACTTTTTCCTGTCACACTGGTGCTTCTATTCTGGCCTTTTTTTTCCTTTGTTTCATTTTTTGACACTGCTTGTGGGATGTCATTGACAGCATCATATTGTTGGCTGTTTGTTGTTTTGATTGCTTTTGCAACCATGACAAATAATCAACTTGGGTGTTGATGCTCACTGCTCGCTGAGTTGGCATGGCGCTCCTCGCTGTTATGAGTCCAAGCCGCAGCATTTGCGCTTCCTTTGCCGTATGCACGAGTATTTCCAACAGGACATTGGTGGATTTAAGGCGGCAACTCTGCTGGCGCCGTGCGCTAACAATGCTGTTTAGAGCCATGTGAGGAGGGCTCGTGCAAACTGTACAAAATGCATCATTTGTCATTTGGTATTTTCTGCACTGGCTTGACATCTATTTGCAGCTGCAAGGAAGAGCTTGTTAAATATTCCCGACATGTAAGCCTTATTTCCAAATATCAGGAATGTTAGGCGTGCATGATGTAATGAGCAAACACCACGATAGACACACTTGTATACTCATGTGAAACATTGTCATCAGCAGCAATTACAGAAGGCTGTTGAACACTATACATGTACGCCCATCTTTCCTCAATATATTACATTAAATAGCTGTAAAATTGGCCACTTTAAAACAGGTTTCACTTACAAAACGGATTTTTATTTTTTCCAAAAGGGAACGGCTGACTTTCGGAACGACTCTCGTGCTAAGGCGTTTCGGCATGCATTCGTAGCTGTATGAAGTATTTATGTCCTTGCTAGTCTGGATCACCACGGGGTAGAAATCAGATGTGAATCTTATATCTGATAATGTGATTAAGTGTACAGAGACACATCGGTATGCTGTCATGATGAGCTGCGCTGGTACGTTCCAGCCTAGGGATGATAGATTTGTTCCTGGTGTTTTGCATGTGATGTATTTAGAGATTATGTGGCTGTGTTTCAGCTGTTGCCTGGTACAGTACTTTCTTCCTGTTTCTGCCCTACTTCTTGCATCACCCTGTAGTATAGACCTTTTCACCATGACGCTACACATATGTCTGGTTGAAGAAAGAGTGAGCTTTCCATCAGTAAACATCAGTCAACAAATCTTCATTTCGTCATGTGACAATGGCTGAGTGATTTAGAAAACAGGGTAAGAGGCATCAGTGATGATCTTGGCCTTCTCCACTTTTGCAATAAGTTTGAATTTGTCAAGTGTCCGTTGCAAAGAAGGTGTTGTGTGACGTAAACTGTTTGAAAGAGGGACCTAAAGCCATCACGGGCTCACTGAGGGACTGTCTTCTGCTTACCCACATCACTTTGGTTTCTCCATTTATGTCACACATAATCTTGCATCTCAGCGAACAGAGTAATCTCAAGGTTACCTACCTTCCGGCCAAATTAAACGGTATTTAATGTTTAATGTGTTTACTGCTGTTGTTGTCTCTGCTCAGTGATGTCATGTTACAGTTGTGTTGTTCACCTGTGGGCGGCCCAGTGGTCCAGTGGTTAGCGCGTCAACCTCACAGTGCAGCGGTACCGGGTTCAATTCCAGCTCCGGTGGAGTTCGCATGTTCTCCCCGGGCCTGCGTGGGTTTTCTCCGGGTACTCCGGTTTCCTCCCATATCCCAAAAACATGCATGGCAGGCTGATTGGACACTCGAAATTGTCTCTAGGTATGAGTGTGAGCGTGGTTGGTTGTTCGTCTGTGTGTGCCCTGTGATTGGCTGGCAACCAGTTCAGGGTGTCCCCCGCCTACTGCCCGAAAACAGCTGGGACAGGGTCCAGCACCCCCCGCGACCCTTGTGAGGATAAAGCGGATTGGAAAATGGATGGATGGATGTTTACCTGTGTTTTTGATGTGTGTGCTTGCTGGTGTTTAGTAAATACTTGTATATGACAGTAGTATTTGATACTAGTATTTGATACTGGCATAAAATGGCAATTGGAGCTGCAGTGAAAAAGAGGTCACTTTGAGACTATCTACCAGTCAAGTAGTTATTGGTGAGCATTTATACTGTGTTCCAACCATCCATTTTCTATCACTTTTCTTAGATTCCATCACAGATGACTTTGGATGAGAGACAGGGTGCACCTTGGACTGGTCGCCAATCAGTCACTGGGCCCTGGAAGCAACCACTCACGTTCACATGTACTTAGTCTTCAATTAACCAAATATCCATATTTTTTCAAATGTGGGAGGAAACAGGACTACCTCCAAAAAACCCATAACAAAAAAAAAAAAACCCTACTCGAACACATGGAGAATTTTCTAACTCCACACAGGAAGGAGCTATGATTGAACCCAGAATCACGGACCGCTGGCCCCACTCTACCGCCCAGCTATTTCCCACATGACAATATGGCTGGCGACACAAATTTAAGAATGCTCGTTTTGTGTGTGTGTGTGTGTGGCTAATACATGTATAAACTCTGGTTGGGGAATGATTCGGTAGTTAGAGTAGAAGAATTCGAATTGTGTCTCCTCCTCAGACTACATTCAAGTGTCCTCCAGCTTGGCAGTGACCCCGTAATTGCTCCTTATGAGGATTGTGACACCTGAGTAGCAGTGTCCACCATCAGAATGTTACTTAGAGTGTGCCATCAGCATGCCACTACATTATTATTTTGCGTAACATATTACATTGATTTGATTTAAAAAAAAAAAAAAAAGCTTTACTATGAGGTCACCCTTTCACTATGCAAACCATAGAAGAGTCGTGTGCTGACTGCCAAGCACCATTAGATCTGGTTATTAATTTCACAAGCATTGAATGAATGATGTATCTTTTCAAAGAGGTTTTCGCTTTTTCAAAAACCTTTTCACTGGAGCAATGTCCAACCACCCACACCCACATAGTGAGGTTGAACAACTTTGTCCATAGCCTCTGACTGATCAGTAATATGTGATTTTGTTAGGTCAACCTTTTTGTGGTTACACCAAGGAATAATGGCAGCGAAAAACACAAAAGAGCCGGAAATGAAGTCTAACATAAAGTATCAAACTTCACTTTGTGTCACGTTTTGCGAGGTGGTAGTTGTAGTAGGACCCCAAAAAGCAGGGAGTAACAGGGTGGAGTGACCAAGATGTGTTTACAAAAAATACACACAGGATTACAATGGAGAAACACTAAGTCGAAGTATGCAAAAAATGCCTGGAAATCACAAAGAACAAACAAAACTAAGACAGGCGCACACGTATGCTCACATACTCACAGCTCACAATGACCCAACCAAGACTGACAGAACTCAGGGAACTAAATACAAGCAAAGTGACGAGACAACAAAAACACCTGGACAAGACACAAATGGTTGAGGGAGCTGATTGGTTCAACACAAGGGACACTGATGACGAGAACAGGTGGGGACACAAAGGGCACATGAGAAAACAAAACCAACGGTAACCAGACAGAAACAAAAACACTTTGAGTTATTTCTACTTTGCTGCGACTTTGTACAGTATTGAGGACAATATGAAATGTTTGGATAAGACATGCAAATGTGAGGCGAGGAACATCCTGCACTGGTCGGTAAAACTATTTTATTATAATTAGCAATTACGGAATTCCCCAAATAACTTTTTTTTTTTTTGAACAGCAGCATTGAAGAAGAAAATTTGCAATCCTGCAACAATTTCGAAAAATGGCAATACATTGCACTAGGGACAACTTGAGAGACTGACGAGCTAAAGAGAATCGCGGTGAGTGGGGGGAAAAAAGGAGGAGCGGGAAAGATCTTTGAAGGCTGCGTCGAGTACTCGCATGTCATGCGTTTATGCATACATGACGTTAAAAGGGGGTGACGGGGGGGGGGGGTGTTCACTTGGACAACGGCAAGAATGGCTGATTAGGAAATGATTCCTCTTATCCAATGGTTTTGAGAGAGAGGCAGATGCCATTTGGCTGATAGTAGCACCTCCCAGAGCCAGTACATCCTATTCAGTGTAACGCAGCGCTGTTTGAGAGCATTGCTGCCACTGCTCTCGCCTCTCTCTCTCTTTTTCTTCTGTCTTGTTGCCTACCGACACTTTCTTTCTCTTTTTTTTCATCAGCTCCTCCTGCTCCCTGCCCCCCCCACACACACTCCCTCTCTCTCTTTCTCTCCTCTCCATCCTCCTCTCCTCGGATGCTGTCCCACTTGCAGTGATATGATCTGTTACAAACAGCAGCGGAGGCAGCAGCAGCATCACCGAGATCCCAGGTAAGACCTCTTGTGATTTATTCACTTTGCATTGAGGTGCCGCAACACTAGAAAGCTCATTGCTCACCGGCCGGCGTGCACAAATTGATTTCTCTGTGTTGCCCTGCGCTGTTTTTGCTGTGATGAATTTGATGTTAAGCTCGGAGGGACAGCGCGAGGTAAGTTGTTTCGCACCTTTAGTGACGCGTCCAAGTGTGGCTTATGAAGTGTGGCAATGACAACCGCAGAGATCTTGTTTGAACTGTGTGAGAGGGAAGATGAGAAGTGCCTTCGGCTCGTAGGAAGGAAGGGGATGGAAACGTGCTGTAAATCAGCACCATCAAAGCTGCTGCACTGAAGGGAGTTCAGACTTGCGAGAGCATGAGCTCAGGTCGTCGGTGCGCAAGATCAGCAGGTGTTGAGTGGACTCTCGCAAGCTCAAAGCGGATCTTACGATTCACTTTGGCAGGGAAAAAAAAGAAAAGATATGAAGTTATGGATGAAGCCTACTTTAATTAGACGTGACTTCATATTCACTTATCCGGCGATCAAACCGTGCACAATCTGCCTGCCGCAACGAGATTCGATTCCCCTCTTTGGGCATTTCTCTCCTCTGGATTGTAAATTGCGCCAGGGAGAACTGGAGGAAATAAAGAGGCAAAAAAGAATCAGAGAGGAGACATGCGTGCAGTCAAAATGACAGCGAGTGTAAATCGGCGTGCAAGGAACATTAACTCTTCCGCTTTGAGAAACGGGATGATGAGATGATTAGAAGTCCACTGTTGTGTGACACAGGTAAAGGTTAGGCCGTGACAAAGGTGACATTGCTATTCAGTGATATTTATCGCATTTACCAAAACAGCCACATAATAAGCTTTGGAATCTTTTCAATTTGCATTCAATTGGTGTTAATGTGTTTTTCTTCTCTTCAGCTTTTTATTCAAACCAATTTAAACTGAGTCAGGTTTAAATTAAAGACGTCGCAACTGAAATCGTCCGCTAAATTCATGGTGTCACTTGACTAATGTGCTCTTGGTGGTCTCGTCGGCCGGCTGGAATGCCTCCAATTTATCTGCAGGGGCTCAGGAAGATGGATTTTGCAATAATGATTCATGTGAACATTGTTGGTTTGATTAAAGTTGGTCTTTTCTGATAAGTAATCGGTGATCTAAGCTCTTCTAATGTCCCGCCGTCTGCCGTAAAATAATCTACACCGATGCATGAAAATGAAAGCTGGAAATGGCTGAGAGCAAAGTTACATTAAGTCTCATAAGTAATACAGCGGCGCTCTTATATTTCATTCATGGCGGAGTTTATAGTGCTCTCTTGGACTGCGGGGAGAAATGAGAGAAATAGCTTTGTGATGTGAAAAGACATCGCTTGGTGAGGTGAGACAACGCGCAGACAATGGAATCATCTGGGACTGGAGCGTCTTCTTTACGTAACTTCCACTGGACACATTTTTACCACACTTAACACAGTGTTGCGGCTTGGATAAATGATGATCCAACACCCACTGCACAAAAAGTGCTGGTGTTTGTTTTTTTGTTTTTTGTTTTTTTGATGAGATGTATTGTACCAAGATACATTGGCCTCTTATTTGTTAGTCGATATAGTACTTTGTCTTGTGTGCAGAAAACAAGTCTTGGTACTTGAAATCTCTTGTGCGGCAAGTGGTATTCCCTTCAGTTTGGGGGGCGGGGGGTAAAACATTACTGATATTGTACCATCTTCGCCTCGAGATATACTCACTTATTAAGTAGGATACATTGTGGCGGTCTCCGAGCCAGCATTTCTTGTCGCATCCCACACGTTGCGTTCTTCAACAGCACTCAGTTTCTTCAGATGAAAATGCGACATACTCGAAAGCGTCTCATTGCAATAAATAAAACAATTGTCTCTTTGAGGAAAAGGGAGCCCCGTCTCTCAGCCACTCGCCCGATGGAGTCTTTGTCATTAACCCAGCACTCAGCAAGGGACCCAGAAAAGTATCCGAGTTTTGCGGAAATTAGAGCTGGAGAGATGGGAAAAGCTGGTGCCTTTTCAGTCCACTGAGGGTTCTCTTGCTGACAGCTCCACTCTGTCTTTTTTTTTTTCTGGCTGGTTGTGAGTTGCCCCAGGTGTGACAGGCAGCCAGGGTAATGGGGGACGTTTGACAGATGCATATTTCCAACCTCGAATGCTTCATATAAAGAAGATAGACGGCATGAATTCAGGCTCAGCGTGGGACAAACTGTGGGGTTGTGAATCACCCGAATGAGTAGCCCGCCTCGCTGTTCAATTGATCTGACGGGAATCTCACAACCCTTCCACGTAACTAATTGCATCCCAGCCTGATTATTGATTAAAATACCGTGGCTGTGGTTTTGTATCAAATTACCGCAGGCTATGTGTTACTTTTACAGTCGGCGACTGATGGGGACGACGGATCTTTTCACTGTCCCGAATCACCACAATCAGTTCATTAAAAAGAGTCATTCAAAAGATTCGTTACCCGACTCGTTCGGTTCTCTTCTATCATTCCGTTCATGAATGAGCCCCGGGGTTCACCTTCACTCTGTAACATATTCATTTGATGGTGCGTTCGCAGGCAGTAGTACACGGGCAGCTTGACTCAGCGTGGACAAATCTGTTCATGAGGTGCTCACGTTCGCTCAGAGGATTCGTTCATTTCAACGGATTGCTCGCAAATGACAGGAAAAAAAAATCAGGAGCATGCGCCTGTGCCTCTGTACACGTGGCAAAGCATTCGTTAAGTTTGGCAAAAGGCTCGCAAATGAGTCAATGAAACCTTAAAACTGCTCTCCCCTCCCCCCACAAAAAAAATCCCCTCACAGAATTTTGTTTGCTTCCGTTTCTTGCATTCTGTCTTTCTGAAGTGGGATTTTCATTGTCTCCCATTACCCCCAAGATGGTGCTCGTTGAAGAGAAGAAAGCACAGTACTTCCACTAATCACAACAATTACATTCGGTGTAATGGTGCATTGTAATTTTGACGATTTGTTTCTTCGGCGGCCTATCTAAATGTTGCTTTTAATGATGGTTCAAAAAATGTGGAGGAGTGCTACGTGACAGCAAAAGGTAAGAGAACATTGGTGAATTAGTGACTTATCAATACATTCTACACTTGTTGGCCTGAGCCTTTCACACAGTACCCCAATTCCAGAGTGGACTAATACCAAGACAGACTCAGAATGGACCAATTGCTTTCAACATGGTAGGGTGAGCAAAGTGAGTGTCGGGTCTTTTTCGTAGCCCACCCCCATTAGGCCTCAGACATGTTTTCTGACACTAGCCAGAAAATTGCTGAGTCGACATCATCCCCCCCAATTCGGCCTGGAACCTTTCAGACAGAACAATGGCACCGGAAAAATTTGAGACAAAGCCAGCTTTGGTCGGAAATGAAAAAGGGACTTTTGACAGTAATTACTTTTGTTATTCTATGGTTGTGATTTGTTTCTGTTACTCTTCGATTCAATGTCAATCAAAAGACTCATTGATCTGAGCATATTATGATTGCACCAATTTAGGAGATTTTGTATTTACAAGTTATTTTTGCTCTGTGTCTGAGCTTCAGATATGCTGCATGCTCGAGTGAAGTCAATACACAATGGAGCAATTGAATGGGACAAACAGTCAAACACACACAAATGGAAAATGACCTGTCCTCCACCGGCCGGTCTCAGCTTGCGAGCACCGACCGACTCGACAGTCAGTCATCTGTCGTTCTGGCAGCACAAAGCATGCTGCTGCCATCCAACCCTGGTTGGCTCGACATTTCGTCCGTCCGCCTGAACGGCCCAGTACAACACTTTGTGCTCGGTATTCAGGCCATCCCCTTAAAAGGCCATCCAGAGTGCCTCGTGGGTCATTGTCTTTTGCCTGGGTCCTCCACACTCCACGAGGACCAGACCTGGGCACCCCTGGTCTAGGATGTACCTCGCCTTCAACCAATACCAACAATATGATCGGATGAATTCCCCAGAAATTAAATGTTTGTCTAATGTGAGTTCATTCTCACTGAATTTGTACCAGTGTGTGAGACTTTATGTGCGGATTAATCTTTTATAAAGCTATCCGGCCACATTAATGGGAGCCAAGGCAATGAGATTATATTGCATTTCATTCAGTTGAGCACAGTGAGTCTTTGAAAACACAGTGCATATG
The DNA here is from genome assembly GCA_026261675.1 of Hippocampus mohnikei. Classification (NCBI taxonomy): domain Eukaryota; kingdom Metazoa; phylum Chordata; class Actinopteri; order Syngnathiformes; family Syngnathidae; genus Hippocampus; species Hippocampus mohnikei. Next base: position 7,311,283 of record JAKGUB010000106.1, on the reverse strand, counting down.
GCAGAGAATCTGTTCAAAGAACTCCCTCATGGAACAGATGTGTCCATTGCCGTCTCCTATTAAGATTGGAAGCCACTGCCCCGTTTCGCCTCACATTTCGTTTTATTTTTTTTTCCCCTCACGGAAGATGTCATCAACATTTAATGGTTGCAGTCTATACTCTTCTGCAGGGCTTCAGCCTAACTTTTTTTTAAGGAGTGCAGTTTACACAAAGCTTAAATGTTAACGGTGCAAGTAGAAAATATAGAGGTGACCACTGTGAATTCACTTGCAAAGTAAATATTCACATTTGCTCTCTTTTTTGCTATTACTGATACATGCTTCCACAATACATGCAGGAACTGTGTGTGAGCTGTGAAACAAGTAGTAATACTGTCTTGATATCTAATTCCGTGTTTCCCCACTTGTGGGTATCAATGGCAGAATGAATCCGTCTCTCCGAGAAAACCTCAGCCAGGTGAATTTGCATGGCTTCAAATCCAGAAATCAACATTTCCTGCTTTTTGTTCCATCATGACTGTGTCAGGTACACTGCTTTTAATGGGGAGAAAGCAAGCGCTCATCACTCTCTTGGCCGGTGTTATGTGAAACCTGTAGATTTGCATGATAACCCCCAGATCCGGCGCTTTTCACAGATTAGCCAATCACAGTGGCATTTGTCCCCCCCCTTGCAAATTCATTGCCCCCCCCGAACCCCCCCTTCTTCTTCTTTGGTGCTCGTCGACTTTGTCATTTTGCATGCCTCTTCAATTGTGCATTATCACGAACCACTTAAGTTTGGAGCAGAAGTTTGCCAACAACAAAAAGTACAAAAAATAAAATAAAAAGATGGAATTCTCTGGTCGCATATGCGCAGGTAGATGTTTTCATCTCGCGGTCTCAAATTTTAGAATCAAAATGCACCCATTGAGGGGCAGTCTGGACCCCTGATATAAATATTTTATCGTAGAGTGTGTTATACTAAGATTATAGAAAAAAAGAATCATTTGAAATTAGTCTTGATTTGTTTTTTTGTTTTTGTTTTTTTAAGTGATGAAGAAGTTACTGCGCAGCGCTGACGATAAGTCATGCTTGCTGTCCTTTTTGTGTGAAAAGTCAGGACTACAACCAAATATATGTGAGAAGATGCCCGAGCAATGGAGGGAAGGTGTGCTGGATCGTGCCTGGTTACGAGAACAAGGGCAATGTACAGAGTCACAGGATTTATCGAGTAATCCACTCGATGAGCCACATAAAGTGTAGTGGAAACTAGACTCAGGACACAATCGAGTATTTTTGAACAACAGTGTGGCTCCATGCCTTGGAAGTGTACTACAGATGCATTATTTCGTCTTAAGGATGTTGATGGAGAAGTGCGGGTCAGAAGGAGCTGCATTGTTTCTTTGTCGATCTGGAGAAAACCTATGACAGGGAACCCAGACAAGAGATGTGATACTACATGAGGAAGAGGAGTGGCGGAGATGTATGTTTGAATGGTACCAGTGATGAGGGTAGCAGAACAGTGTTGAGGTGCGTTGTAGGTGCGACAGAGGAATTGAAGGTGGAGGTGGGAACACATCTAAGCCGCCGCCTCTTTGCAATATTGATGGATAGGCTGACATACGAAGTTAGACTGGAATCACCAAGGAACATGTTTGCAGATGGCGTTGTCATCTGCGGTGGAAAGCAGGGAGCAAGTGGCGGATCATTTCGAAAGGTGGAGGCGTGCGCTGCAAAGGAGAGGAATGTAGATTCGCAGAGGAAAGAACATATGCGCAGGAATTAGAGATGTCGAGAAGGAAGAGTGAGGCGACAAGGATAGGACATAGTGAGGGCGGAGGACTTCAAATACAGTCCAGAGCATCAGTGAGTTCGGTAAGCAGGTGAAGAAAGAGATACACGCAGGTTGGAAAAAGTGAAGGTCAGGGCCGTTAAGTGATAGAAGAATCCCTGATGAAAGGGAATGTTGAAATGAAAGTGGTGAGGCTGGCCATAATGTACGAACTGGAGACAGTAGCTCTGAAGAAACGACAGGAAGCAGAGCTAGAGGTGGCGGAAATTAAAATGTTCTTTAGAAGTCGCCAGCATGGATAGGATGAGAAATGAGATCATCAGAGGGACAGCCAAGGTTTGACGTTTTGGGGAAAATGTTAAGAGATAGAAGGGTCACGAGCATGGTGCTGCCCGAATAGACAGCAAAAGGAAAACCGAAGAGAAGGTTGATGGATGTAATGAGGGAAACCACGAGGGCAGTTGGTGTCAGGTAGGAAGATGCAAACGAAAGAAATTGACATTTTAATGAAAAGGGATTACAATGTGTGGCTAACGGGACCAGAAAACGAAGCTAATACTTTGACCTAGACCTCTACCTTTAATTAAATGAATATCAAACCATTGAACATTTCCAAATCCCAATGTATGTCATTGTTTTCATCTTTCCGTCAGCAGTAGGCCCCCCCACGAGCAAATGTCATTATACAAAAGAGTATTATGCCCTTGAATAGTTTCATATCACCCGTGCAATCATTCAAGAAAGATAGAGAATTATGCTAATCATTTTCACCCAATTTCACTTTAATAATGCTTCCTAATAGCGTAAACATTCCTTGAAAAGCTGTATTAATCAAATTACGTATGCATATTCTTTTGACTACTGCTTGGCTGATGACCTTGTTTATTTGCTGCACCGACACTGCAAAGATTTGCAGTGTCCGCTTAAATTAAGATAAGTTTATAGACTACAAACAACCCCTCAAAAGTAAACTGAAAAATGATTACCTTGGGGCTAAGAAAAAATAAATCATCTCTCTGCAAAAAAAGGTATTTAATATTATATTCCCCTCTGGGCTCTCTGCGCTGATATCAACTTGCTTGCAGCGTGCAGAGAGCAAGAGGAGGCAATGTGAACGTGTGTATGTGTGAGAGTGTGTGTGTGGTGCAGGTTACATTTTTCTCATAAGGTGCTGCTTATATGAGCTTTTAATTCATATTCATATTTGGGAGACCCAACCCGACATAAGCAGAGCGCCACTGAAGCATAGCGTTATTTCACCTGTGATAACTTTCCGAGTTATTCCAATAAAAGACTTTATGATGTTTTAATTGGGAGTTTTGAATGTACATGATCTTATTATTTAAGTGGGGCATGTCACTTGGATCTAAATTCAACCACTCTTAGTTATTTTGTGTGGTAAGACAAGGAATGGGGAGCATTTTGTTATGTATTTATGTATGTCAGAATGTTCAAAAAATCTTTTGGGCAAAGTGAGTAATTTTGTGACATGTTGACAAATAAAATGCTCTGGATAAAAGAAAAAGTACTTCTCTCCTGTGATGGCTTCCTAATTTTTTTTTTTTTTTTGTAGGGGCAATGTCAGCATGGATTTGTTGTGGCATCCTCTTCATCGCAAGCATGACCAGAATACTAAACCCCAATGTGGTTTAAAACTAACGTTTTGGAGTGTGATTGACTCTGACCAGCTGCCATTAAACACCAAATAGTTACAAATACTGCTTACTACATTTGACCATTTGACATTTAGAGAGTTGTCACAGACCATTTGAACAAATTTTTCAAATATGTACTATTATATAGGTATAAAGCACCGATTAACGCTCAATTTATGTTTTCCATGGAAAACTGTGTGAAATGGGGGAGAAAGACCTCAGCAAAACTCCCAAATATTTGAAAAAAAAAATCTGCCAATATTTGCCGGTGCCGAAGTGGGAATACCGTATGCAGGGGTCAACTGTAGTTTTAAGTTGTAATTTCACCAATCATAAATAGATGGCAGGCATGTGCCAGTGTACTGGGTCTTATAGTACCATATACTACAATGTGTGGAGGCCTAATATACTCTTGTGGATTCGGAATTACATGCAGGATAAACAGAGTACCGTATTTTCACGACCATAAGGCACCATTAAAAGTCTAGTGTATGAGCCGAGTTCCAAAGCCTGACTGAGCGCGCTTCTGGCCGACACGCTGTTTATATATAGAAAAGGCGGGCGTAAGTGACGTCAGGCATGCGGAAGTCTGCCAATGAGTGAAGGGTGGGCGTGCCCAACAACACGCCAAAAATGCACAAAAATGAGTTCTTGCAGTTAATGTTCGTTTCTTATTCAGCAGTTTTGTGCTGTCCTAGGATAGTAATTTTTCTTGTAACTATGACTAGATTTGCACTTGAAAATGACAGTGTGTGAATATTTAGTTGTTTGCTTTCAGCCCTTTGTTTTTGGGCTATAATAGCGGATCTTTTATACCTGCATTGAAAAATGGTTCATGAAGTTTGAAATATTTCGGGCGCATATTTTTTGTTTGGTCATCTGTGGCCCCCGAGTAGCACTAATGTTTTTTTTTTTGGATGAGGTGTGAAAGAATGTCAGCGATTGTGAGCTGTTACATAACGGGTGTCTCAATACTTCTATACAGTAATCATAAAAAATCTACACACCCCTGTTTCAATGCCAGGTTTTCGTTATGTGAAAAAGTTGAGACCAAGATAAATAATTTCTAAATCTTTTTCATTATGAATGAACCTATAACCTGTAAATAAAAATTACACAACAGAAAGGATGTGATGGCCCAAGATAGTATATCTTGCTGAATGTACAAAATGTTTTTCTCTTCCCAATGTTTAATATTCAGACAATCCTCCATCCATTCATCCATTTTCTAATCCGCCTGTCCTCACGATGGTCGGTGGCGGGCTGGAGCCTCCCCAGCTGTCTTCACGTAGTAGGCTGGGAACATCCTGAACTGGCTGCCAGCCAATCACAGGGCACACATAGACAAACAACCATCCGCACTCATACTCACACCTAGGGACAATTTAGAGTATTCCATCAACCTGTCGTGCATGCCGGAGAAAACCCACGCAGGCCCCTGGGAGAACATGTAAACTCCACGCAGGAAGGCCAGAGCCGGAATCGAACCCTGCACCACTGCACTGTGAGGCCGACGTGCTAACCAGTCGTCACCGTGCCGACCTCAGACAAACCTGAACCATGAATGAATTGCTTTTTATCATTTTTATTTCTGTACCTCTATTGTTCAACATTTTTTAAAAAAGGCAGTCATTATTCGGACAAAAGAATCGTACTGCTCAGCTTTTGGAACACAAGCACGTTTATCAGTCTTTTGAATTTGTTGACCTCCAGCACCCGAAGCAGTTTTCAATTACAATAACCGCCCTGCCCCTCTCAGAATACCAAAGTATGGCTGCAGCTTGCCTTATCTCAGGGGGTCCTTGTCAAGTAGCTGCCTTATTTGTCTGCCGCTGCTTCCAGCTGGCCACATGGTTATTCTTTGGGTGTTAGATGCAAGGCACTTGAAGAGGCAGTCGCAAATCCCTGGCACAGGGCTGTCAGCCCGCTGGCCTTTTGCTTAGATCTCCTTCTTCCATCACCCCTATTAACTCTGGATCACTGGCTGTATTCACTAAATCTTTCCTCCAGTAATAGAATTAGTGTTATGCTTTTTTTTCCGCACCCCCTTGATAGTGGCTCTTTTTTAAAGTTGTCCATCCAGATCTCCGTTTTCTGTTGACATTTTCTTTTTTGTTTTTCTCCAGCTGCCTTTTAGATGTCACTGGTAATTACACCTAATGAGAAAAGAAAGCAGTAGTTCACTTGAAGGGAACGCATGACCTCTGGTGAAAATATACAGCTCCGGCTTTTGATGTCATGGAAATGTGCAGCTGCAGTGAGTCGCTCAGGTTTAATGTGCCACTTTGATAGCCAGCAACCGCCTTTTTGTGTTCCATAGTTTTCGAAACTGAGGCTATTTGACATGATTGCATGCCAGAAAAAAACAACTCGCGAGTACTATTTAAAAGTGCAGTCTGATTCGGTAAAGTCATGAGCGTGTCATCCCAGCGGAGTGGCTTTTCAGAGAAAAAGTTATTTTAAGTGAATCACTTTTCAATGCCACTATTGCTCCTTGACGGACCTGCCGTGGTAAGACGCTACAAATGGGATTTTACATTTTAAAGCTCTTTTTCATGACTGACCATTTGGCACTTAGTTCCAATCTTGCTCCTGCAAATTCACGTAGGTATTTTAATGAATATTTAAAGCCCATGCATTAATGCAGCATTCATAAATGGATCAAGGCTGTAAAAAAAAAAAAGATATTCACACTCTGATCATTTATCACAGTAGCTCGGCATTCATATGCCAGACGCTGCAAGTAACATGATGTTCTCTTTAATTTGTTGCTCTTTTGACACATTCACAAGTTAGAACACAAGAAATGTCAAAGTACCGCAAGGTTGTTTCTCTTCTTTCTTCCCTTGTGAAACTTTTTTTTCTTGTTGTCAGGCAAATGTCAGTTCCTCCTCCAATTACAGCACTCAACAAACTGATTTGGTAGAAGACCTTGATTTTCTTGTTTTCCCTACAACACTATATTTAAAAAAATACCACCTCCCATATGTAAGTGCGTGACAACATTTCTCTGCTTTGTTCACACCATGCTTTGCTAATTATTCAGTTAAACCTAATTGGCATCCACATTTCGGGAGCGACCGTGTATGTAAACAGACAAACACCCACGCACACAGCTAAATGCTTTTCAACAACCCTCTCATTTAATGACATCGGGAAGAATGTTTTATATAGCTTAAGTACTTTTGTGTAGCGATACTCACTGTGGCGACAGTAATAACCAACTGCCAACTTTATGATTAGTGGTGTTACTGTTTCTGGGTGTTCTCCGTGGGTATCGACACAGCTGCTGCATGTCCATGAAAGCTGGGGAAAATCAAAGGGACTTATTTGAGTAACCATCAGGGATATTGTCCTGGTTAATGTTCAAGGCTCAAATATATATATTTTTTTCTTTGTGCAGTTTTGTGGATAAACAACAAGCAACTTCATAATTTTGTGGAGCTTTTTTTTTAAATTTATTTTAGCAGGTGAACAATCCCAAGGGTATTATGAAATGATAGAGAACAGACAATATAACACCCATTTAGAGAGATATATATATATATATATATATATATATATATATAGAGAGAGAGAGAGAGAGAGAGAGAGAGAGAGAGAGAGAGAGAGAGAGAGAATCACTATTTTTTGTTTCTTATTTTCACATTGCCTCTCGCAGCAAACTGTATTTCATTTCTCCGAACTGGTTAAAAAAAAAAAAGATCAATTCTACTTGGAACATTTTTTCTGCAAACCTGAAAATAAAAATTCAGGACTCCATTGCAAAAACAAATAATTATAATTTGCGATATTATAAATAGGTGGATGGTCCAGTGGTTAGCGCGTCGACCTCACAGTGCAGAGGTACCGGGTTCGATCCCAGCTCCGGCCTTCCTGTGAGAGTTTGCATGTTCTTCCCGGGCCTGCATGGGTTTTCTCCGGGTACTCTGATTTCCTCCCACATTCCAAAAACATGCATGGCAGGCTGATTGGACACTCTAAATTGTCCCTAGGTGTGAAAGTGACCGTCTCTGTGTGCCCTGCAATTGGCTGGCAACCGATTCAGGGTGGCTGCTGCCTGAAGACGGCTGGTATAGGCTCCAGCACCCTGCGCGAGCCTTGTGAGAATGGATGGATGGATGGATATTATAAATATTTTATACTATATTACTGTACTTGTATCCTGATAGCCCACTGCTCTTGGCTGACGAACATCATCAATTACTTTCTGCTTCCGAGTATGATTTGCTCCCCAGATTCCAAACCCATATTAATTTGCCTACTGTTTTGCTGCGGACAGTTAGATGTTCGCTGTTTTAACGCAGTTCCAGCCAGACTTCTGTGAAAAGTGGTACTCGATCACCCAAGCGCAATGAGCCTGGTTTTGCCATCTTTCCTCATCATTCCAGAAGTGTATCTAATTCGCCACCATGGAGGCAATAATTACTCACTTGGGATCAGGTCCAGCAATGTGTTTAGTTGAACTAGTAGCTAGTTCTCATTGGGTGAGGAAATGATATAATATACAGTAAAATATATATATGATGCCTGATATAATTATTAATGTATGCAAAATTCTATAAAATGATAATGCAAAAGATGTTTCTGCTGCATATTGGAAGCATTCTCTCTTTTCGGCGAAATTGAACCTTCGCAAGTATTGCAGGTAGGCCCATTCTGATGAAAAATAACTCAACTTTAGAGTGCTTCTGCTTCCATGTTGGAAAAGTTTTAAGAATTAAGAAGCAAAATTGTCAGGCTAGTAAACAAATGATTCTTGACTCGCATTACTGTGAACCAGCTCTCGAAAGAAAATACCTCATTATGACTAAATATATCATGACACTGATTGTAATGGAACACACTGCAGTAGTGGGCAACTCGCCTGTGTCTGGGGAGCAACACTAAGTACTTTCCGGAACCGTGAGGTGGAGTCTTTTGACAGTGAAAGCCACTAAGCTGTCGGCAAACCGAGATTGTATTGCACAGTTATACCGCAAGCTCCCTTTATGTCTTTATCGGAACAACAGTGTTTACATTTAATGAGATAAACACATTCCTGGCTGAGCTCTCTGACTCCTTTATTATCTCGGAATGAGCAGGTGTAAGGATCATGCAGGCTGATTTGTTGTTGCACTTGTGCCAAATGGTTGCAGGAGTGTGCGTTCCAGCAGACTTTGATCTGTGAATGTAAATGGGTAGCTTCCAGTGAGAAAAAAGTACTTGGTTTTCGGTTGCACATGATTAAAATGTATAAAAACTAAAACGTGCTTTAAAATACATTGGTTGACCACATTTTAATCATGTGCAAACGATGTACATGTTAAGGACACGCACTACCATGAGATCCCCACATTTAAATGTGTACCACAATATTTTGGTTTAGTAGGTTGAGCTTATCAATTTTAATATGTTTAATGTGGAAATTTGGTTTATTTAGGACCCATCCAGTCGCACAAGGTTGTTTTTGTGAGTTAAATTCAGCAGCACAAACGTGTTGATGAAACACAGAATATTTCAGCAAAGTCTTGGCAGCCTGCCTCCTCAGAAAGCAGAACTGACAGACACAAGTACTTAGAATATCCAAACGGAGGAGAGTTGGATGTTTTATTTGCAGTGAAACCTTCTGCCGCTTTTGGATACGGATGCCAGATCAACCATCGTCCTGTCGTGATGAGCAGTCAAGTGGCGCAAGGCTTTTGACATTTCAATAAAGACGGCCTTTCCCTGTATGTCCTATTAGCAGGTGTGCAGGAATCAGCATGCCAGGCCTTCCTTGCGCTTACACCTTATTCTGTACAAATGTTGCCAATTTGAAAATACTCCCGACTTCTGCGCCTTTGCGCGCCACAGGAGAGGATCCCATGGCGGTTAATTATTTCATTATGTTCTAACCTGGAGCCGGGGGTGACTACTTTCTCCATCCTCATTTCCAGTGCTATTATATCCGGTTTCTCAGCTTGTTTCCATCCAATTAGGAGAGAATGTGTGCTTTCAGACAATTGGATAATGGCGAGAACTGGCTGGCTGCTTGTGTTGTTGCGGAATATGTCCTGGCTCAAAGCCAGGCCCTTGTGACACATTGCCAAGTGTCAAGCCATCGGGTTTGTTGATCTGGCATACTAAAGACTGCCAAAATTCTGCGGTTGAAAAACATTTGAAAAGTAACACACAATAGAACGGCAAATTACAGAATCTGTATCTGTTTGAGGAATAGGTGAAATAATGTTTTAGGATTCCAAATATGCATGCTCGGACAAAGTGCGATAAGAAAATATATTTCCGAAAGAAAATCGCACCAACAAAGTATGAACTGAAATCGCTGGTCACAAAGTGCTGCCAGGAAAAACAATGCATGAAAATAAAAGCGCTTGCAAAGGCACAGAGAATACTTAAACGAAATATGCAAAAGTCCAATTAAACAAAAACAAAGCGCAATAGTAGAATAACAAAAAAATATTTATGAACAAAACGAGAGCGACGATGAATAGTATCGAGAGGTCTAGAAAATCATACAACAGCAAATAAGATCAATAATCCGATATGGCAAATCAGAAGTCAGAGTCACTAAATCCTTGATTGGGAAAAGAGGCACAGGTGCACTTGCCGGAGGGAAACGCCCTCCAGTCCAGCTGGAGCTGGAACACAATCAACACAGAACATGACAGTCGCTGCCATGGGTTCAATGTACACGATCTCCTTCATCGCCGAAATATGGCAAAGCCTTTTTAAATAGTTGCATTCTTCATGTTTAGTTCACAGGACTTGCCCAAATGAGCCAGTACAGACGCACATCTACAGTATGCCTCTTTTTACATCCACAGATATGAAAAGTAAGTCAATTTTGTTCCTCTTTTATTCTCATCAAGCGGGGTTATGTCATTGTCCGGAGAAAAGAAAACAAATGAACAGATGAACTCATTAACCGCACGTATCATGTAGGATTATAACGCAGCATCAGTGTTATCGAACATAATAAAAGATGACCTGTTAGTCTTGCTGAAAATTGTTCATGGAGGCCTTTGGTTACATTGATGTAGTGGCTCATGCATCGGACTAACTTTACAAAAGACGTTGACACATTGCATCGGACTGTACTTTGTACACTGCAAATGTAGCTTTCACACTAATCTGTGCATTATAAGAGTGTGTAGTTCTGACTACACGGTAAAGTGATTTTGGGGTATTTTACTCTGTCACTGTCAAATTTGCCTGAACACAGCATTGTAAAATTGTGGACAAATCAGATTATTTCGCACCCGGCTATTCTCACTTAATGGATTCCATTTTCACAGTGATCACATTACAGTCAGGTTAACAAACACCTCGATTTTGGCAAAAGGCTCTCTGTCCACGGTGGTGTTAGATTCGAAAAAACAATTCCCAGTGGGGCCAGTTAGTCAGGAGATCTGGGGTTGAATCTCCCTTGCAATGATGTTCTCCCCCCTGCCTGCAGAGGTTTTCTGAGCACTGCAATTCCCTCCTCATCCACAGAACATGCTTCTTTAGTGAAAAGAATACTCTGAATTGCTCATAGGTGTGAATGTGAGTGTGAATATTTTCTTGTCTGTATATGAACTATGATTAACTGGGCACTAGTCAAGGGAGGACCCACTTCTTGTTCTAAGTCAGCTGGGATAGGTTCCAGCTCACCCTCGACCTAACGAGAGCAAGTGCTTTCGAAAACAGATTGATGGAATTCCCCGGAGCTCTCCTAAGGGATTGTACCAGTGGTATTTTTTGGCAAATGTTTGTTCTTGAATCTACACCGCATGCGCTGCTCCATACTGCTTTATGTCAAGCCCCTATGAATTACACTACTTTGACTATATGGATGTGAATCTTTTCATTATTACCCTTGGTCAAAAGGAGCTACTAGTATGGACTTGATTGACATGATTGTGGCCGTTTGGTGTTGCTAGGTTACAATGTCTGACATCAAATGTTCCAATCATAATGTTCAATTAATGTTTTGTTGTGGTAAAATATGGTTTTCAGAAAGCAATGAATGTATCCTCCGATTTGATGCAGTATGTCTTGGTGGATCCTTTCTACATTTATTACAGATCAAACCTTCACATTGTTTATTCAGTTTGTCATTTTTTTTTTTTAATATCAAGAAAAGTGTATTATTTTGGTTACAGCTCTCTCAAGCGCTTATCTTTGAATTGCAGTGAGAGGTGGACAAAGTGGTGCAGGAAATCATTATTTTTTTTGTTTGTGTTGCTGTCTTCGAGTATTGGCTGATTTTAATCACTGCCTTACCAGAGCCAGGGAACATTCAGACAGGCGTGCAGAAGCTACAGATGGTATGTGAATTTAGATTAGCGAGCCTATCGATTGTGGTTCAGGTTCACTGTAATTGGCAAGCGAGACCACTGGCATTTAATGTGATAAACAAACTATACACTTGACTCATTTATTTGGTTCTAATTTATAGGAACATATTTACTGAACGTATTGGACTGGGTTATGGATCTTCATAATAACTGAAATGAATATCAATTACTATCCGCAAGCGGATGACAATATTGGGCTCATTCATCTGTCTCCTGGTAGGACATGATCTTTCTCTAAATTTATATTAACAATACATTACGGTGTTCATTTGTAATTGATTACAATGAGACATCAATTTTTAGAAAACAGCGGTGTTTATATTGTCAGATTAAATTGTACGGTTGCTTTTTTTTTCGGGTGGCCTACGTGTAATATTGTGAACAATTCTCAGCATTGCAGCAACAAGTACTGAGTTTGCATGATGCTATGGTGATCGCCACAAAGGTCGCAAGTATATTATTTGACTGATTATTTACACTTTGTAATTGTGCAGCAACCTCGTAGTAATGCCCGACGACTTGCTTTTGTGATGAAATGCAGGCGGCGATTGTAGCTGGTTTCTTCATTAGTGAAGTACAGCATGATGATGTTTATTGCCACTCCTATATGAAGTTCACTGTCAAACTAAACATCAAACAAAGAGAATTCCACATTGTGTATTTCAAACGACTACATTGGTTTGTCCATTTGACTTAATGCTAACATCACACATCAGATGAAATGCCAAAGACAGGCTAACAAATACCATCTACGTGCCAATGTTAGAATGCTCGAAACAATGGATATTTGAACACAAGCAGTGGATTAACACCTATACAGAAAATAAAACAATAATTCCAAGCAAATATCCTGTATCCTGTATGAAAAAAGACTATTGTTTTGATTGAGCTTCTACGTCTTTGTGTCTGTATGACTGTATTATTCTGCCTCCCAGTCCAAGTCACGCACACCCGAAGGAGCGGCAATGGTTAAATCGTGATGCAGAAGCTGCTTAATTTTATTGTCTTCATAAGGAAAAATATATCGCATTTTCCTTATTAAAAAACACATGACATTTTTTCCGGGTATTTGGGGGAGGCTAGAACGAATGAGTGGCCTTTCAATTAATTTCAATCTGGACAGATGATTTGAGGTATGCATGTTTTGAGTTAAGAGCGTGTTCACGCCACAAAAATGGTTGGGTAGCGGGCTGTGAATCTCTGTAGTGACCTCCTTGATTGACACTTTTTAATAGCATCAGCTTAGTGCAGAGTGAAGCCCGGGTTGATCCTGGTAATTCCCTTGGCAAATGCTCCATGGCAACAGCAACATTGTTTGAATGGGTAAATGAGGTGACATTATAGAAGGCTGTATAAAGTAGGTTCAAAAGCCTGGACAATGCAGAACATTTAACTGATGTTTCACATTAAACCATGGCGGCCCGGTGATCCAGTGGTTAGCGCGTCAACCTCACGGTGCAGAGGTATTGGGTTCAATTCCAGCTCCTGCCTGGGTGGGTTTTCTCCGGGTTCTGACACACGGACCCACACCTCGTGGATGGAAGGGGCTCTCCAATTGTCCACGTCATGTGCGCAGCCGACTATGTCATATGGGGAAGGAGTTCTTGCAGTTTACGTGCCAATCTCAGGCACAGACCAGCGAAACTATTTCTGTTTACGCAATGTCAAGCCAGCCTGCGCTGCGACTAACCCTGATTTTAATGGAAATGAGGGATGACGGCAAAATTGCCCAGGGAGATGCTACGTTTCATCCCGTAATGGGCCCAAACGATGCAAATACCCCATTACGCCCGAATCTACCTGTGCAAAGTTTATCAAAATACCAAAAGAAAAAAACTCACCTATACGCAGTTAGACTGAGTTCCGTGCTAGTTTTGCACTGGGAACGAAAACAGAGCCCTAACTGTTATTGTTTCGAAGTTTCATTTTTTTTGGGAGACTGTCCAGTTAATTAAAATAAAAATAGGTCATAAACGTAACAATAGAGCATAACTACTCATTTAAACTGTCACATCATGCCGAGTGTTTTTTTTTTTTTTTTGGTTGCAAATTCACCTTTTTAGTGACATTAATCATATATGGATTTAAGTCCCGTATCTAACTAATACATTTTGGAATAAATAACTATCGTCGAGTGTCATAAATGACCCTCAACATCCAAAGTGGATATTGGAAGGATATTGCCATATATATGTGGAGAAAAATTTGAGAACTGCACAGTAAAGTGAACCAGTTAACTTGACGAAGGCCATTGGGGTTGCTGATGTCAAAAGTAACCCACACAGTGCTCCAGGTGGTGAGTAACACAGGGGCCAAACAAAGCTCATGGGGATCCAATAATTGGTTCCTAGAATTACAGCCTCGGGGCACAAAAAACGATAAAGATTCCCACAACATGTCAGTATGAAGGATTTCAAGGAGGGGGTGGGGGGCATCAATGATGATTGGTTTCAAACAGACATGAACTCAATATGTCATCGGAGCACAATGGCAGCGTGCACATGTTTTGAGGACTGCATCATTCAGAACACGGACCTTGTACTCCGAGCCTCTGTGTGCCCATTCAAATGCGCTGAGTTCAATGTTACAACTGCACAAGCGTTGCATAAATAGTCAATATCCAATTATTTTGATTGTTGACATTTGGATGAGCCAAATGCTCGCAAATCCTCTGCAGCTCAGTCACCTGTATATTTTCATGTCAATTCGACAAACAAGCACACGCGTTTTTATGTTCTCAGAACGTAGGCTCAAATGACTCACAATGGCAGGGTTTGCTTTTCATTAGTTACTAATGAACTCCTTTATAATGTGGGTTGCACCGAAAATAAAATGGGGCAGGTTTCCTAATAATTGAGAGTTACTAAAAGGTTTCTATATGAGATAAAGATTACTGCACATCTGTACTGTAACACCTTTTTCCAGATCATCATGAAAAAAAGGTGGTGTATTTATTGATTTGCCCTTGTGCCATTACAAACAGGTTTGGTAATAATAGCATGTTCAAAAACAAAGACTTTTATCCTGTCTATGTCTATATTCATAATACGAAAAATTGGTTGTGATTTAGGGAAAAAAACTATTCAAAATATCTCTTTTATGTCGATAGAAACCGGACCATTGTGCTCAGTCCTCTGAACAAGTTCTGCAAAGGTTTTTTTTTTTCTCCAGAAAAAAAAAGATCTTATAAAGCAAGATCATTTGCTACACGTACAATAAAAATTTGTTATTTCTACATGTAATAGGATCAGGATATTGTTATCTGAAGTCTTTATCAGCTGATAAACAAATGCATTGTTTCTTGTCTTGATGTACGGAGTTGTTTCAGTCGCCCGGGGTCAAATAGGTCAAGTCAAGGTGAGATCCAATCAGGCTAACAGTGCTGTTGAAGGCTGGCCGGTGCCCATGTAATTACACTGCTGGTCAAGTTTTCAGATAAGGTCTGGGCATTGTTAGGGGCTTTAATCTTGTCGGCCCAAATGTATCGTTGCACATTTTTCATGTTAATGATGTTGTCAGGATTGGGTTTTGCATCACACGCTCAAAGTTTCAAGGTGACTTTTTTTCACAACATGGATGTTATGAAAAAAAAAAACACGTTGACAGATGGGTGTCTTTTGTGTGGAAAAACAACCTTGCTTTTAATTATCAGCTTTCAGCTTTTATTTTTCACACAACGTAATAATGTACAAATATTTCACGCATCTTAATGTTGACCAATTTAGAGAATAGAGTTCTACACTTGCCAAGAAGTACATTTTTCACTGCTGGGAGGATTTTTTTCCTTTGTTGTCTTTTTAAATACACACAAATTACTTATTTTTCTATCCTTAGTATGGCACACTCAAAATATAATTACATTCAATGACAAAATGATAAGAATTAAGGCTTGGTCAATTGATTCATTTTGTGTTTAATGAACAGCATATAGTCGCTGAAGGTGTAGTGTGACTGTGTCGATGTGGCCAGTTCAGGGTGTAGTCTGCCTTCTGCTTGAAGTCAGCTGGGATCAGCTCCAGCAACTCCCCATGACCCTGTTCAGGATAAGCGCTGTTGAAAATGGATGGATGGATGCACAGTTTATATTTGTGTGGAACAGTTTTGGGGGGTAAAATGTAAATACTTTACAATTTTAACTTACTGCGACAAGCACATATTTTCTTATTCAATCTGCAAATCCAGCAATTTACCACAAAGCATACAGTATATGGCTCCTCTGATGGGAGTTTAAGGATTTTATCACATTGACACCCTACGGAACCTGTCAGACAGTATCCTGGACAGGTTGTCATCTGATTGACTGACAGATGAGGCATTTCTTTAAGCGATGCAGCAAGGAACCCCACGACACATGCCTATTTCCTGGTTTTAAGCAAGCAAGAGACATAAAAATTAATTACCGGTATATATACTAGTAACCATACAGTATATCATATTTTACAACAATAGGCTACTTAACCATATTTACAATTTCATACGTACCTGTGGATGACATAAGCAAAGCTTTTGGTCAAAATTTTCACCAGCCATGTACACGCCGATGGGTCCATTCAAGTGAATGAGATCGAGTCCCATCTATCAATACATCCGCTTTACTCTTTAGGGCGGCCACACACTGCACGGTCAGTCAAAGAACGCACATGTTGCTGCAGAAAGATGCAATGAAGAGGTGACGGCCAATACTTCACTTATTTCATCGACAGGTGTATTACCAAATTCTAAATTTAGTTATCCATCCATCCATTTTCGACACAGGGGCGCCTCAAAATATTAAGTTCTGTGCATGTGATGATTCACGTTTTCAATCACAGCAAAACCAGTAGCCGAGACTCTGTCACTCCCAAAGTCTGTGGGGCAGAACCCCAGGCGCTGGCAAGTGTGCGGTAGAGGCTTACAATTCAATTGATCACACTCCAATTGTGCCCCAATTGTTGTATGGGAGAAGCAACGGAGGCCAAGTGGGGCTGGGGCAAAGATTTTCCACACCATTCTGAAACCTGTAATAGAAAAGAGTCTACAGAGACCACCATTCGCACTCACATTCACACCATCATTGAGAGGGACCTGAACTGATGGTGCCTACAAAGAAGTCAGGCAAATAAACCACAATAACATCAGGGATCCTAGAGGCATAAATTTAACATTATGTTAATGTAATAGTTTTTCTGATTGTACACTTGGTCACACAGAGAGGTGGTCTTAATATTTTGTCTCTCTCGTGAAACTTAATCGTGCATCCCAAGTCTGTAAAATGTTTAGATGGCACGTTTGAAATTTTAAAAGAGGAAAATAAAACTGAAATGAGTCTCTATAATAATTGAAAATAACCATATCGATGAAGTGAGAAAGGAGTCTGTGATTAGATTTTGTTGCACGTGGAATTGTTCTACCAATTTGTCGAAAATCAAGTGTATTTGGAAGTACTTTTTGCATGCTGTGAAAGCGCCACGCTGTTAGGGTCATGGCTCTCACTCCTTGGTTTTAGCTAGTATGCCGTGTCCCCGAGTGCATACATGTGTTTGATTGTGGCTAAAGTTTTTCCTCACTTTGCCCCTGTCTGAGACTTTCATTGAATTACCACCATACGGACCCAGCAGCTGCTCCTTCTGCTCTCAGCAGGCCATTGTCGTTAATTGAAGTGTAATGCGCTCAACAGCAGGGAAGGTCAGACGCAGCTCTCTGCTGATGCAACGTCCCTGTCAAAATCTAAATGCAACCCACCTAGAAGTAATAATTGCAGCAGACGATTTTACATTTTACCCAATCATATATTTCCCTCAAATGGTATTTCTTCTGGTTTCATTCCATTTTTGTGAATCCAATTACCTAAAGACATTAGAAGCATGCATGACTTAAAAGAGGCTCACCTTTTCTTCCCAGTCATGATTGTGCCATTGCGGTGCACACTTTTGAGAAGCACAGTGATTGTTTAATTATCTAAAATATCAATACCATTGCTGCAAGTTTCTGGCTTCTGTAGTCTTTGTCAGGGGACCAATTCTGTCTTCATGAAAATAAGAATAATACTCCTCAAGCCACGACACAAGTTGAAGGGAAATTTCTTTGATTATTGTATTTATTTAGTTTTTAATTGGAGGCAAATGAAAATTCATGGTTGGATTTTGGGTGTGAGTCCCAAATTGTGGGAGCGGCAATGAAGAATGCTCAGTTCTCTGAAAGATTTGTACTTGGTCCTGATGGGAGGAGACAAGAACGGTTGTATGTGCGGGTGTGATGATGGAGCAGCGCAGTCAGCTTGGGTAGGGCCCTGTTATTGAAAGCTTTTTTTAGGATGGGAGAAGGATTTTGAAATTGATACTCTGAGGGAATGAGAAGCTCGAGGTTCATGGATCACTGGATGGGTGAGTAAGTTCACAGCAGAGTTCTCGGTGAATTGGAGGTTTTTGTGATGTTTTTTGAAGTTAAACCATTGAGATGATGCATTAGTCCAGATGGAAGGTGAAGGCATGAATGAGGGTCTTTGCAACTGAGGAGGAGACGGATGGATGGCGACAGATGAAGCTGTCTTTGTGATGTGATTGACATTCTGGTCGAAAGGGAGGTTCTGTTGGAAAATTAGAACTACATTTTGCTTGTGAGGAAAGGTGGGTCCGGTGGAGCAATCGGTGTTGAGATTGAAGCTGTCGTTGCTTTTGTTCCAATGATGCTGATTTCTCATCGGTCCCAATTGAGTTTGAGGAAATTGTTTTGAAGCTTTGATTTTTTTCCAGAGATAAACTTTGACAGTTTTGAGTGAGCAGTAGTAGAGATTGCTGTCGTGCAGGATATCTCTGGTGCAGCAAATGTTAAGACCATGACGGCAGATTATCTGACCAAAGAGAGCAGATGCTGGATAAAGACAACAAACTAAATCTTGTGCAAGGGGGACATTACAGTGCGCGTGTAGATATTGATTGTAGAAGTGATGTCTGTCAAGATATGATTTGAACTTGGACTCTGCCAGTAATTTTATGGAGTTGGTAGTGCAAAGCAGAGGTGCCAAATCTAGTCCAGAAAGCCAAAACACTGCCACAGTTTGACTCAACCGGCTGCTGCTTCTACTCGTGTTGTTGTGCTTCTACAGCCACACTGCGGTGAGGTTTTTACTTTCTGGAATTGGTGGTGGTTTGCAATTATGAAGCTACAGTGCATTCAGATGTTTAGACAGCAATAATAATTTGGAGATTCAATTTTAGTACAGTGGTCATGTCGGAAGCAAGTTTGAGTTGTCCACCCATAGAGAATTGAGTTGAGAGGTAGGGAAAGAGGGTCCAGGGTGCAAGTAATGGTTTTCATTCCGGTCAGTTGTATCAAAAGCTCTGCAGACTGGGGGGAACTGACACAGTGGTTGGTCATATAAGGTTGTGCAGATGGTTAGCGGCTGAGCAAAAGCAGTGGTGATGAAGTTGTCATAGATGCTGTCAATTTTGGTTTGGAAAACTGAGAAAGAAGCAAGCACAGTTGTCACTGCGTGTTTGCCCTCTGCATATATGGATTTACAATTTTGAAGGGAAAAAGGAAAACTGAAATCAGTGTCTCAAGTAATTCAAAACAAGTGTGTCAATTACGCGTGTAAAGAGCCACAAATTAGATTTTGTTGAACATGAAATTGAATTACCCATTTGGCAACAGTGATATTTACAACTAGCTCTTGGATCCTGTAAAAAGCCCCAAGAGGTCCAGGTCATGGCTCTCACACAGAGTCCACATATTGAGTCCCCTTGTGCATAAATGTGTTTGATTGTGGATTCAGTTTCTCCTCACTCTTCTACCTTGCCGAGAGTTTTATTGGATTACCACCTTGTGGACCCAGCAGCTGTTGCTTCTACTCTCAGCAGGCCAGCAAATACTTCAGGGAAGCATTGAACATTTTAGCCAGACATGAATTAATTGTAAATATTTTAGTTCCCCTTCTGGTTTAATTTTCTATTTGTGAATCCAGAAAAAAACCTTGATGAAATTGATAAACAAATATTCAACATCACTTTTTCTTTAATAATCCTGATGGTGTATGGAAGAAAGGAGGAGGGGAGAGAGGGAGCCATCCTTGTATCTTGCTAGAAGTTTTTTTCTTGAATTCTGTTGCTTTCCTAATTGAATATCTGGTGCACAAAACGTTCGGTCGTACCGTGTTACAAAGGCACAACCGACAGCAAAGCATATTCCACAATGCATGTTTTGATTAACAACTCGAGGCAATAGGACACCTTCCGATCTGCTGGGCAACATCAAATTGAGGCAACATCGATGAAACACGCTGTCAAAAGACACACCTTCAAAATAAAAGCATGGTAGTATAATAACAGTTTCACTACATTTTCTTTACCCCACGTGAGCTTATTTAGCAGTCACACTCAAACTATTTTGATCTCATTTATTTGCGTGCATGCATGGCGCTACACCGTGGTTAGGGGTGGCTATAGCCCTGTCAGAAATCTATCTAGCCCCCCTTCAGTCCTCCCACCAATTTAGGTTTACAAACGTCTTTTAAGTTCACAAGTAAGTAACCATTCTGTTCCAATACGATTCATGTTTCTGTGTTTGTAGTGCAGCTGTACTCTTTGAGAGCAGGAAGGCGCAGAGTGAGTCTTTCTGTAACTTGCGCATTAGGGGCACGTTCTGACATAATCTCAAAGCATGCACTGGTTCACTGTACCATTTGGAAACTTAGTGTTGCTCAAATTTGTTGTCACAGAGTGCAAAAATGGCGCTAGGCACTAGGCCCTCCAGATGGGGACACAGTCCGGCAGTGCTGGCTGCATTCGGAAATTAATGAAAGCGGAGCACACTCTACCTCTAAAAACACACCCAGTCTGAGGAGTGCACGGCCATCAGAGTGAATTCCCGAACAAGCCTTAGGTTAGAGTTAATTAGGTTGCAGTCCATCTCAGCAATGGATCGGATTGTCATAAAAAGACCAACAGTTTCCCCCAAAAAATCTCCCAACCCAGAAGAAGAGGGCAATTGGAAAAATGACCCCAGTCCAACTCCTGCAGTAGCACCATCCTGCGAGAGTCTCATAAGTGCAGAGGATTCAAAATAGTGCCCAAAAAACATTCCCTCATAAGAACGGGGGGCATCAACATTTCTAACACGATGACAGAGCACACGGTAGGGGATGTAAGGACATAATCAGTTACTGCCATTGGGCGCTAGGGTCCACATTTCTACATTTGAGCAAATTCATACTTTATCTTGAATACACGTCCTGACAGCATGCCGGTAGTGTGTCTTGTATTTCCTTTAAATGACGAGCGAACCTCTCAAATAAGCAAAGTCATGAAAATCTTTTTTTTTTCTCAGCCTTCCACAGATCGGGCAAGCCCTATGCATGTTTGAGTGCGACTGATAAGTTGCAATGTGGTTGAAGAAAGTGTGGGGAAAGTGTAATTTTCCTGCAAAAGTTTATTTTGAAGGTCTGAAAATGAATGAAAACTGAGATCAAATTTAAATGAAAAAATTATGGAATACCGAATCACACAAAAACCAAGGATACACTTTGTTTAGTTCAGTGTCAAAGTGTGCTGCTTCGTCTTTGGGTGAGATGCAGGATACACACCGGGTTTGGTGCCAGTCAAACACAAGCCACACATAGACACACAATTCACATAAATCTGGGATCTAAGCTCACTCCCTTGACTTGAGAAAAAAAAAATAAGGGTTCGCTTGTCCAATTTATGTAGATTCAGCACATGAGGTGCACCGAAGCAATTATGTCTACAAAGAAACATGCTCAGTTTTGATTGACACTGCTAAAAAGATATCAGTCAGCACTCTTATCTTTGATGTCTCACATTTAAATTTCTGAAAACACCTGCTCCCACTGTAAAGGTTTGGGGAATGAAAACTTTGTATACTTTGGATTTCTATGCATACTTACGGTATTTGCTTATTTTTTCAGCATGATTTTACACTTTTTTTGTTTTGTTTTTTTTTTTATTCAAATGTGCACTTTGCATTTTTAATTCAAATGTGCACTTTGCATTAGCAATATTGCAAAGTCATCATAATACAGACCAACTGACTTGACTCCTCATAAACAGTATGTACGGGTCATTGCGGTCCGTTTTGGGAGTTGAATAATCACATCGATATTCAGGTGGGAACCTTTTTTTTTTTTTGCAGACATTTTATTTCACTCCCGGATTCATTTTGTCTCACTGCCAAAGCATACCATGAGGAGTTGCTCTCATGAAATCTTCCCGGGGCTGCACTGTAAAGCACACCTTGTGAAATATTTATGTTGTGACGGGTGCGCTGGTGGAAGTTAAACGAGATTGCGTCGATGTAAATGGTGAGATGTATGCGTTGTACTTTCAATCTCCATCTCATGCTGTTCTGTTGAATCTCCAGCTTGTTGTATGATGCAGTGGATCATTCAGTTTCTTAGGGTGCCGCTTTGACATGCTCACTAAAAATGGCTTCTTCGATTTAGTCTTGAAGCGAGACTTTTTTATGCAGCGGTGATTAAATAACAATTCCCCATTCCCCCTTAACAACAGAAACCACAATCGTTTGGTGTGCCTCCTTTGTTTTGAAAAGCACCCACAGTATCTTGGCTATTGGATATAAATCGATTAGACAAGATACATTTCAGTTTAATCATCTGTCTGAAATGTCTTTTCTGTTTGTCCTTGGGATAAAAAGACAGTATTCATGTCTGCACCGGATTGATGGCTGAAATCTCATACAAATGAGGAACAAATCCTCTTGCCTGCGCTTGCAATGAAATGGTACAGAGAAAATGTGTCTTTTTCTAGAAGACGCAGTTGAAAGTTTTATGAAAACTCGAAAAAGAGTGTGGCTTTGTCGCAGGCCTTGCGCAGTATATTTTAGTTCAGCCGTTGAACTCTGTCGAAGCCCAAATCAATCGGTTTACAATCTGGGTTGTCCGAAATTATCATTCCAATTCTGGCACGCTCTTGATTTTTATTTTCTCTCAGGCTGCCTTTCAGTTGATAAGTGTACGGTAATTTATTTTCTTGACGCCAATTGCAATGCAAATGATGAGGGGTAAACTAAACAAGCATTTGCAATGACATGGTCAGAAACGAGGGACGTCCCAGTGACATTTTTGCGCACCTTACTTTGAGGGTCTGCCGATACCATGTCCCGATCCGATACATCGGCATGTAATAATGGGGAAGTCAACTAAATAGATTCTTGTTCTGTGCGGGCCCACTAGTGTAAACATGATCTCCTGTTTAATAATGTGTAAATCCACCAGTTTTTATCCATTTCAGGAGGCGGACATTTTGGCACTTGCTCTCGACTGAAAATGACATCACAGTTGTTGTTGAATCCATCTTATTTGCAGCAGTATCTGATTCATCAGGGCGATGTCAAATCAATATTGAACCTCCTGATGAACCTTCTTTATATGCTGTTCCCTCTCAAAATATTGGCTTTTAGGAGCTATTCTGTGGCGTGGTTTGGTGGATGACTCATGAGAATGAGAAGACAAAGATGGAGTTCAGAAATATTGCCAAAAGCATACCTTTAAGTAATGTCATTTTTTGAACTTTATTTTAGAAATGAAGTTCAAGTCGTGACTATACATTTAGATATGGATTCGATGTGGAATAACTACGGATTCATCATTATTTGGCTAGACCTTTTAGTAATAGCCTGCCAGACGCTCTATCCAACTGTGTCTCATCCGTGCAATTATTCTCACTCTATTTAGTTCCACAGTTTTAGGTCAGACTTTGTGGGATCACCGCACTGTATATATACACCCTTGACTCCTGGCATGCGCTACTTTCTTTCACTTTTCTCTTCCTTCTATGCTTATATTATTGATATTCTGACATTTCTCCAAGACAATAATCATACTTTGTAGAATAGACCAATTAGTTGTCAACGAAATATTCCGATCTTTGTCAGACTATTGTAGGCATGCACTTTTATATCTATCCTTAAGACCCACATAAGATAACTACAAAGAAAAAAAAACACCTCTAGGCAGTGACGTACTAATATACAGACGCTCCCCAGGTTACGAACGAGTTACGTTCCGGACGATTGTTCATAAGGTGAATTCGTTCGTAAGTTGCTTCAGTGCTATATTTTGTCTGGAATGTATGTTTAAGGCTTATATTGACATCCATATAACGGGGAGAGAGCTTTTCGTCACGTTCTTCAGGGCTCGAGGGTTAGCTGCCCGCTAAACTAGCAGCGGCTTCAGCGGGGGAGAGTAGAGGACCGGTCGACCGGCGCGCCGGACGCCTCCCCACCCGTTCCACCGTCACACGCCCGCCCCACGCCTCTCCCGCGGCGCCTTGACGTCACCTCCGCCGTCCTCCTCCGCCCAGTTCGGCACTCGGAAAAAGGCGCGCAATACAAAATCTAACTTTTTTTTTTTTCGACAGACCCGTGAAAATGTTCGTATGTACCGTTTGTTCATAACTCGGATGTTCGTAACTCGGGGAGTGTCTGTACCGTAATGAGGGAGTGGCTGTATGCATGTACTCGTGTTGCATTCCAGACTGCTAGGAAAGAGGGAAAATGCCACATTGACCTCCTGATGAATGACGTTAAAATTGACCAGTCTGAACTGAATTAAGATAAAAAAAAAACATGGGTGACATCCTCGAACAAAATGTTCTTGTTTTTAAATTTTACATGTGCATCAAAGTTTACTATACAGAAAGCTAATAAAATGCCCACCTTTTAAATTAAATCAGAAAGCTCAGACGATGACAGTTGATATATTTGTGAACGTTAATATTTCCCATCAACATAGTATAGTTTGCTCCATTTTTGAGCCTTCCTCTTTTTAGTTTGCATGTTCTACATGTCCTTTTGTGGGCTTTCTCAAGAGTGTCTGGCTTCCTCCTACAATAAAAAAAAATATTCATACTGTTAATTGGAGACTTTAAATTTGCCACGGGTGTGATTTTTATTATTTTTTTTCTTTCTAGATGAGCCCTGTGATTTGTTGGCAAGACACAAATCAGTCCAAAATCAGCTGGGATAGCCTCCAGCTCGCTCGCTCACTAAATGAGGACCAGCGCTAAAGAAAATGAATGAGTGGATTGTCAGTAAGACACTTATATAATCACCATTATTGAAGTAGTCTTACTTATGTCAACGGCGTACCCACAAATCAGTATTAACACAAAAGGGGACCAGCGAATAGTGATTTGTCAGCAGGCTGGAGTATTCTGCTCCTTATCGCCTTCTTTCTTAGAACTGAAACGCTTTTAATGACTTTAAAATGAACTTCATCCGTTTAATTTCTTCTTAAACCGAGGCTTTAGAGGAAAGGGGGGGAGATTGTTGTGTGCACCGAGGGATGACCGGCAGAAATGAACCAGTGGTGAGGAACTTTATTAAAAGCTCTTACACACCCGAAAGTAGCACACGTCAGTGGGCAATTCCAAAATAGGATTCTACTATCAACGAAACAATTTATGAGAAAACAAAAGTAACACAATACCATGTTCGAGAAACTATGAAGCTATGACATGATTTTGTTGTTGTTGTCAAATATTTAGAATTTAGGGATCCACCTGGAGTCTTCAATTCAACTCGCTTGAATCGATATTTCTTTTGATGGCAGGAGAGAAAAAAAAACTGTTGGGATCTCTTGGGGCATCTTTATAGTTGAATGCTGCAAGAGTTCAATGGTTTTTTTAACTGCTGTAAGTCCATTTAACTCTTTGTTTCTAAAACATAATTTCATACAAGCAGATTTGACAGATATGACACTGGGCATGCTGTCTCAGTCAAATGCATTAGACGTAACGATGTGAATTTGACGGTGACATTGTCATGTCATTATCATCATCCAATAATCCGTACTCTATTCTTTTCGAGCTCGAAATTTGCAGCGACACGTCTCATCAAATTCCGACATTTTGCACATGGCTCCGAATTGTAGCTGCCAAAATGGCACCTTTTATAACGAGCTGAAGCGGGCACTTTTTCCTCTGTGCCCGTGTCTGTCTCGCAGCACTACAGATAAAAGACCTCGGAGTGAGTGACGAATTGCATTCCATCATCTTCTTTTCGAGCTCATCAGCAGAGACAATTGTGCGGGACATCAGTGAACTGACTGCTGAGCTGCTTTGTTTGCAAAACACCTCTCTGCCTCTCAGGAGCATGTCAGACATTATTTGTAAATACAACAATGATTTACTTGACGAATAATTGACACGGCAATTAATTTACCTTGATGGATTTCATTTAGACCAAGTTTGTTTCTAAGAAATTAATGCACACAAAGTGAAGCAAGACTATTTTTCAAGAACAGTATATTCATAATTAAATCCAACAATAAAAAATTGGGTTTAAATCTGAATCAGATTTAGTGTCCCGGTTTCTTGAGGACATCACTATTCCCTTTTCTTGCTTGCAAACGGAACTGGATCTATATAAGGTTAGGGTTTAATCCCTGGAACAATCTGCAATCAATAAAGGAAGTCACCCGTTTGAATGCCTCTTCTCAAAATGGAAGCACCATTTCCAGTAGCAAATGCTGAACAAGCCTCCTCTTGTCCTCTCTCTTCTGCTTTCCATTCACTCTGATAATCCAAGTGTGCACAAATCGAGCATGACGCCCTGTCTGGCAGCCTCTCTCTATTGTACTCAGCCCTTAATTTAGCCACAGTTTTACAGCACCTTTCAAAATGTGAGGAGAGTTCAAGCACTTTTTGTGTGTCTGTGTGCGCAGGCATTTGTGTGTATTCAAAGGGTTGAACCAACAACTTGACTTTAGCATTCTCTAGCACTCTCCAATGATATGTTATAGCTTGAGGTCAATCACTCGCCAATTATGTGTTTTGACAACAACATGGACATCTCGCTGAAATCAACAGATGGCTGAGTTTGCGCACCGGCTCCACATCAGTGTGGAAATGCTAAAAATGAGAGCAGGAGCATGGTCACAAAATATGCTAATCCATCCTAAAATGCGAAAAGCAGCAAGTGCTACACATGGCTATCTGAAATGGCACCCGGTAACGCAAGCTGATGAGCAGTCTGAAATCCTCACGTCAGCAGTGAGCAAATTTTTCAAGTTCCGACTGTGATTGGATGAATTAGACAGGGAGCTGGCAGTGCAACTAAGGACAGTGAGGAACGTGAGCAAATCATCTATGAAAGACCGCACAGCAAACTGAAGACACAAGAAAAAAAAATCTGTGACGTCATCAAATCTGACTACAAAACACGTGTAGTCCTTTAACCTCTAGGGCAGTTGTTCTTAACCTTGTTGGAGGTACCAAACCCAACCGGTTCATATGCACATTCACATATGAATCAAGAAGTGTTCCTTCAGTTTTGAGTTGCTCAACGTGGCATGACAAATCATGCAGATAGGGCGCTGAATGCCATCATGTTCCGTGGTGCATGTGATTCCATGCTGTACATATTTGTCCGACCGCTTTCTTTTTGTTTGTTTGTTTGTTTTTGCTCAACATAGCATGTTTAAAAAAAAAAATTCTAAAAATTAAATAAAATCACACAACATACTATCACGACACTCGCACATTGACGACTGAGCGAACTAAATTTCCCGCAGCACTGAGTCGACAAGCCATGTCATGTGATCATCTGCAGCGGGCTAATTAACATGTTGAGTCGGGTGTGTCTTAACCTCCATGGCTGAGGCTCCGTCGAACCCCTGAAACCGATTCACCGAACCCTTGGGGTTCGATCGAACCCAGGTTGAGAACCACTCCTCTAGTGTGTTTGTGTTGTGTTGTACCCATTTGATAGAAGACTTATTTTGGCCCAGAAAGGCTGAAAAGCAAATAATTTTACATGTATGGAATGGCATTGCTTGAGACCTCCAATAAGGTAGTTGCTCAGCCAGCCCGGAGAGGTGACTACATCCTTGACATGAATGCTCTCCTCTTTCTCCATCACTCTCATCTCATCCAATCCCCATTCCTAGACTGATAATGTCACAAACACATATTTTAGCACGCAATTAAGCACAACATTGTATTGTAACTCACTCATCGTTTGGAATCTGCATATCGCACAGTGTGAGAGAGAAATTCGGTGATTAGCGCTGCTGGCACTGTTGATGGTTCTGTAAAGGTCAATGAACAGTGAACACAATGTTCTGACATTTGCAAGTGAGAGAATGGCAAAGACAATCATTAGGTTGTCTGATTAATGAAAATTCTAGAATCATGACTTGATGGAAAACAAATGGCCAAATTTGAGACTTCCCTCTTTTTTGTTTGTTCTCTCTCGTTTTTCAGCATACCATAATGTACATTCAGTACAGTACAATGTCGTCTCAAAACTGGATCATCACCACCGTTATTCTGGTCATGATTTGTTACATCTGGATTGGAAAATATCAGCATTTATTGAGAATTGAATTTGCTTTGGTGCTTTTGTAGCCCTTACGAACTCCCAGAAATTACTTTCTCGCGCCATCTCTCCAGATTAATCACTGTTTAGGGGCCAACATACTATTGGTTGTTTTCTGCTTTTAGGAAGAGTTCTATGTTGTTTACATTATTTTGGAACGGTTCATATTTTAACATCCACGTTCACTAAAATTGAAAGTTCAGGGTGTACCCCGCCTACTCCCTGAAGACAGCAGGGACTCCAGCAGCCCCCGTGACCCGCCTGAGTTAAAAGTCAATTCTAAAATGGATGGATGGATGGATATTTTTCCAAGAGTATAAAAAAACAAGTGCATTTCCATCATTATAAGTCCATCATCTATTCAACTTGTTTTGTGAAGAATTGTTTCAAGGTGGAGCCTACCCGAGACTGGGTCACTCTGACCGGACCCACCAAGACTTGCATCTGCATTAAAATTAGGATATGCTAACTTTTACGCTTGAGTGCAGACTACGAATACAGAGTCCCTACAGGGACTTAACCATTCACACTTGCACTCATGCATACAGACAATGAAGAGTCCAGGAGCACAGGATTATTTTTCCGGAACAGATGTTCATTGCTTATCGTAAGAGCCAGGCCCACATTTCCACTCCTCTTTTTCATTGATCTTCTGTTCACCTGCCTTGTTTTGTCTTTCATCAATTAACTGATCTTCCTCTGACACATGCCGCCGGAATTCTTGGGACCACACACTATAAATACACATCGCTCTCAGTACATCAAAGCTGTTTTCTAGAGGAGCATACGGAGTCCAGGTGTCTGTGCAGCTACTGACCCATGTTATCAGCCTGCCTCAGCTTCCCGACTCTCTCAAAATTAATCCTGACGCCGTCACACCACCCCCTTGTTCACAGTGATGGCTCCCTCGCAGTGCAACAATTCCCTCTGGTCCTCCGTAGTCAGGACTCTGATACGCTCACCTGCATATCCCAGTCCCACAAGACGTTGCTTTCAATTGAAAAAGGGGACGGCGTGACCAGGATTATAGCCAGTTCCGCATTAATTATAGGCCTTTTTTTAAATTAAGGGAGGTGGGTGGAGGCGGGGGGGATGTTGTTGAGGCCAGGCAGGCGGAACCACCGCACACAACAAATCCGATTATCCAGGAATGGTTTGTTTCTTTTTCAGGTACTCTATCCCTCTCATTTGTCCTTTTGTGGAATCGTTTCAGAGACATTTGCTTTTGTCTGTCTGTGCTTCAAATCAATTTTGCGGTATTTCTCACATCCTGCCATAACTTTTCATCGGGGCTCCATGTTCGTCACCCTCCTCCCTCCATTTCCTCTGATGATTAATTTCCTGAAACACAAGCGATTAGCATTCCGGAAAAGACGGATAAGAGGTGTCCTTTCACCTCCAGCAACCCCAGCATCGTTTATATTTTTTCCCCTGCGGCTTATCTTCTTCTTATCTGACGTGTTTACACCAATGGAGCCGATCATTTCGCAGCGTTTGTGTTTGTTTTTGCTCTATGTCAATTTTACATTTTCAGGCGATGCCCATTTCCATGTCTCCATGAAGAGATATTTATTGTGGGAGACAAGTGTCCACTTAGATTGATCATCTTAATACATTGAGTCCTCGTTATAATTATTATTTTTTATTATTGTTTTTAACAAGAGCTACTGGTTTTCCTTGAAGCAGCATAGTGAGAAGAAATTGCACAAATATATGAAGAATAAAGATGAGTTGAGTATGATAATTGTTGATGCATCTCTCTATTGTTTGTCTTTTTGGGAAAATGAAGAGGCTTTTATCTTTTTTTTGTAAAACTGCTGACCTTTGAACATTTTAGTTTAGACTTTTCTGAACTAAAATAAAATCCCACTCGTATCTAATTGTATTTCTGTAATTTAATTAAGACTTTCTTGCCAAGAAACACATTTGCCTTTTTTCAAATGAAGTCAGTCTCAGCACACTTCATCATTAATCAATGCAATTCAGCAATTCTCTGAAGATGTCCTTCCCTGCCTTCTCATCAAATGAGATTCCAATTCAAGTCAATCTAAAAATAAAGAGAGACAACAAGAAACTTAATAGCTGCAGTCTGGCACATCAGTCGCCACTTGGGACCGTATTTTACAAAATAAATGTCTTGCAGTGCTGTACTGAGGAACGCTTGAAAGTAGTGACTGCGACAAACTTTGGGGATTTTTTTTAAATGTACCGGTAATTACGTTTAATCAAGCAAAGTCAGTTTATCAGACTTCCGAGTAATCATGCATCTTTTTTTATTTTTTTTTTTAGCGCAATCATTGTAATCGTTCTCTGTTGATTTTTTCCGGAAGACGGTGAGTTGTGCATAGTTGTGTTATTCTCTGAGATTTTCTGTCAATGAGGTGCTCTCAATGTAACTTGAAGAAAACAAAATTGTGAGCAGTGCATCCACAAAGCTTGGGAAGTGATATTATTCGGTCATATAGTGGTACCAGGCTGGAGGTCGCGAGGTCAGAGCTAAGTAAAAAATTCGCTCCTGCTGTTATCAATGCTTTGACCCCTCCGGCTGCCTCTCGAGCCACCCGACTGCAAAGAGAGGCAATCTGAACGGACCAAAGTACTTCCATGCCACAAGGATAAACAAGTGGCTGATTGAGTTCACAACCCTTTGCTTCAAGAGCAGTTGCCTAGTATGTCCGCCTGTTTGCTGGCAGTGCAGAGATATGCCTCGACTTCAGATGCCACCCAAAATTATGAAAGTTCTCCAAAATCATAGTTTCTGCGCCGCAAGTGGTGAATGTCCGTGCTCAACAATTGAGGGGTAAAATAATCTCCTCGGGGTCGAGGAGTCGAATGACCTGTTATTACAACACCATATCAATTGAGCACTTGAATATTATCTTTAAAAGGCCCAAACGACCACTAACTTTTCAAACTGCCCGTGGTTTAAAAACGAGAGACGTTTTCTTGCAGTTAACCGATGTGATGGTTAAAACGCAGTCTGAAATAAAAGTGCAAGTAAAAACAACTTGCTACGGATAGATACATGTCATGGGAAACATTATCAAACCAATTGTTCGGAATAGTAGATTTGAATAAACTTGGTTGCAAATGTTTTTTTTCAACCTTAACTCTTCCTGTATATGCTTTGCCACTGACAACATTATATTATACTGCATGTATGGAATATAGCATATATTGTCATATAAGTTCCCAGTGGGATGTCCTGATCCCGTGTGAGCGATGTACAGTATATTCACTCGGCCAGAAATAATAGTTGGCGTTCTGCAGCACTGAGTCTCTTGCAAAGTGATACGAGGTTGAGGTTGTTTTGTATTGATTAGAACTCACTTGGAATGGGGTGTGCGTTCACCTTTGAAATCACAAGTCTACTTTTAGAACATTTGGGGCTTGGTTTATTAAAGCCAGTTTTCTATTCTATTGGTTCAACCCCGAAACAGCATGGCTCGCCCTGCGTGGACCTTTTTTTAAAAAATATATATTTCATCGGTACCAATGGGTGAAATCGTGAAGCTTGTGATAAAAATTTTAGCGAGCTGCGCCTACCACTCACTGGGACCATTCACTTGAATGAGAGGTCTGCAGGTCTTCAAAGGGTGATGAGGATGAGCTGACCAGTGGCAGGAACTCAGAGTGGCTGCCTAAAAGTTTTTACCACAAACGTCACTATTTCATCTATTTCATCCATTGGTGTGTATGAAATTGTAAATATGGTTACGTATTGTTGTAAAACACAATATATGTGTTCTGTATATATTGCATTTTTATGTCTTTGCAGCAGCTGTCTCTTGTGGGCTTAAACCAGCTTTGGAACCTGTCATGAAAAAGCGGTATAAGGTCCCAAATAGCAGGCTATTGGTAACAGGTGCCAAAAAGGCAGCAAAGCTAAACAGTTGATATGGACAAGAATTAAGTTGTGAAAGTTTCCCCGCAAACTTCATCAGGACAAGATTACCGTTTTCCCCACCCTTTCCTTGTGTGGTTAAAATAGATCGCTTCAGACAAGCGCCGAGTTCGCCTGGGATGACCAAGCTGTTTGAATCCGTAAGGCCACTTTATTAGGGAATTGTAGGCGAAGATTAAAATATTGTATTTGCACGTGCTCCTCCCACAATGTGCAAAATGCACTGCACTGTAACCTTTAAAAATCCAAACCAATGAGGATTCCTATGCAGATTGCAACCCGAATTTTGTTGACGCGAGACAGCAGTGCTAAGAAATACCAATAATCCGGTCTAGACTAGACTTTTGGAGCGTTAATAAAAGCTGTTTACTGTTTAGAGTTTACATGTCTAATTAATGTGGCTCAGAAGCCCCTTTGTGGCCTTTGGGGTTTATTTACTGTGTTGTCAGACGAGAGGTGTGCCTACAAAGGCAAGCTTATTGAATGCCGGGTTGAACAGCAAACTAAAGCATCTAAAAACCAAGGGAAATAAAATGGAGGTGACTGGGATCTTGAGGCTTTCAGGAGCATGGCCAGGAAGGTCAATGAAAGAGTGAAACTTGTGAGCGGAGCCTTAAGGGAAGCTAATGAGACCGGATGGGAAACAAAGGCAGTAGATGTTGATAGATTCAGTTTCCTGCGGATGAGCTGGAAGACTGCATACATGTCTTTGATGTCACTGTCAAACGTTGACATAGATTGGGCATACACTGTGTTGATTTGGCCTGGTTGGAGCCTGATTCTTAGTGGAGCTCCACAAGCGTATAGAGCTGGATTCAGTCACAGGGTGAATCTAGACAAACCAACATCTGCGCTCACATTCACACCTCTGGATGATTGAGTCATAACATAAATCATTTTGGGATGTGAGACACACATGAGGAGAGATTCCAATAAGGAACCTCTCAGTTGTGAGGCAGACTTGCAAACCACTATGTCACTGTGCTGTTCCTAAAAATAATCAGTTGATTTTATTTATTATTATTAAGTTCATTTCCTTACATGATTTTAATGGTTATAACACCCATACATATTTAGCACTATGGTGTCTTGGCTTCTTTAACTTCTCTTGTTTTAACATAAGCAAGACACTGCAGTCATTTTAGATTGACCAAATTGCCGGTCAAATGTACATATATTGAAACTATAGGCACAGGTGCGTAGAGTTTTTGAAAATATATACTCAAATAGGAGCACTTTTACTTTAGAATACGACTCAAGTGAAAGTAAAAAGTACTCCATTAAATAATTACTTAAATGATAAAAACTACTTGCAACCCCCCCCAAAATAAAACCCAAAACAAAACATCAATTTAATACTGAGTAGCTCATGACTAACTACTGATTTTTTTATTCAAATGAAAGCCTGAGTGTAAAATAGGCCAGCATCTAAATTATTTATAAAACAACAACAAAAAATAAGGCAAATGCAAGAATTGGTCTGAAATGTAATTACCGGTATGTTTATTTATCCTTGTGAAACAATACATGAGCTTCAGCAGGCAACGCACACCATCGCTTTTTTTTTCTTCTTCCATAGGGTGTGAGGTAAACAGATTAAATGTGAGTCAAGGGGTGCTGTGCCTTTTCTGACAGCACGTCGCACATCGTATTTTCCTCCTTTATTTCTGCCATGATTCAGATCAATTAATCCCTTTAAAAAACACTGCACACACATGACAGGGACTTCCTCACTCCATTTGACAAGTCTAATAGGCTTGAACGTTGATCATGACTACTTTGCATTGATGATGCAGTCATTTGAGACACAAATCTTTCTGGTGAACCAAAATAGATTGCGTAAGTTACCTGTGTGCATAAAAAAACAAAAAAAGTAGCAAGTGCAATGTGGCGCAATGTAACAGACTAGTCTGACAAGTACAATTTATTCCCAAATGTACTTCATTATAATGGCGTAAATCGAATTTGTAAGTACCCACCTTTGATCATACTTGGGGACAGGGTGGGGGAAAAAAAAGTCTTCTTTACTTCTGCTTCAAATAAGTGTGTCGTGAATAGAACTGTTAAAATTTCTGTTGCAAGATAAATAGCAAGACATGAACATGAATGATTTTCAATCACTGTGCGCTTTATTCAGTGTTCGCACATTTGCCTAAAAGCTCTCATCAGTGCATCACGTCAAAAAATCGTGTTGTGGTGTGAACTGAATTTTCGCTGCGCCGTTATTTCCGATGCTTATCTATCTGCGCGCTTTGTGTCTTCCCAACCATCAGACCCCGCCGTCTCTTTGCTGACGGCAGTGCTCATCTCGGCAGGAACATCAGCATCTGGGTACTCGACAGATCCTACGCCAGGGGCTTAATAGTACGAAGTGCAGCTGGAGGTGTGACACCGTCCCAGCCCTCGACACATTGACTCACACAGGATTAATCCACTGCATGGTGCTTGAGGTGGAGGACCTGATACATCTCATTTCCCCCGCCTGTCAGACTGAACATCTTTGGAGGCCTCCTCTCCCTTGCCAGTAAAGCCACAGAAGGGCTGGACTCTGCCTGAACCAACAACATTGCGCAAAGGGATGACTGGTAAACATTTTGATCAGGTGCGATGATTATTTGCAAATCTTTAAATTACAATGTTGAAATTGTCCATTTAAAAAAGTGTTTCTAAGGCTGCAGTTATCTTGTAAGTCGTCTTCTGATCAATTTAAATTCTTGCCTGCGTCAGTTAATTATTTATTGACTATTTAGAGGTCACATCGTGACCCAGAGCCGATATTACTGTGTTTACATTTACTGAAATGCTGAACGCACTTGCACAATTAATAGTGACGTCGGGCAGGGACAACAGGGAGGTGAACAAACAGTATACTAAACATTACACACCGATTACTTTGGTCTCCAGGCAGGTATTCACTGGCCGTTTTTCTCATTTAATGGACTGTGCTCGCTCCTCTGAGCGATTTTGCTGTTTGGTTGGAAGTGTGTGCGTGTACAGGAAACTAAGAGAAAATCATTTTAGATTACATTTTCCTCCACATAACCTTATTCAAATTTGAAAACATCAAATTATTATCAGGTTTTTTTTCCATGCCAAATTGGTCCACTTGAACTTCAATCAATTGAAGTTTTTGGGGTTTTTTTTTCATCCGGGCATTGTGCCACATTTTGAAGCTTCAACATAATCAAGTATTTACTGAAATCGAAAGAGTGTTATAGGAAAAAAAGAGACGACAATGCACGCTTGTGCTTGTTTGGCTGTTTTCAGTCTTTTTTTCATTATAACACTTTGCCAGACTTTAAAGTGTTGTTGATTCGTCCTTGCTCAATAACAACTATCTTTGTATTCTTTTGTTGTCTCTTGACTCGAGACAACAAAACGCAGTAATATGAGAAAAGCAAGCAGATCAGGATAATTCGAGGGGAAAGATCATAGCTTCCAAAAGCACAGTCCCAGTAGCTCAGTCAGCCATCTGAAACGGCCTTTGAAACAAAATCATCAAAATAGTTTCCAAACAAGTGATGTTTGCGAAGGAATTTTCTTATAGCAGCTTTAATCCAAGCAAAGTAACTTTTTGGACAAAATTGGTTTGACGTGAATCACCCTAACGCATCCGAATGATTATTAGTGTCTGCATTCTAAAAGGAACCCCCCCCACGCCCCTCCATCAATTCTAATGTTTTTTGCTTTACTTTGGCTCCTTTTTTCGTCTGAGGAGTATTCCATTTTCAGCTGCTGTGGAAGAATGAATGACTTCCAGCATGGTGTAGAACAGCATTTTCTATTGTACAGGCAAACTAAAAAAGTGTTTCAACCTGTTCAGCCCACAACAGGTGGGCTTTGCTCAGGTGGTTGAGTTTTTGTCTCCCATACAAGTAAAAATAAATAAATAAATAAATAAATACATACATTTACCGCACGGCATGCAAGGCAGCAGCAGCATGGCAGCCTCCTTTGTGAAAGCCATTTCCGAATGAAATAATATACAATTTTAAAACATGATTGAAATAAAAAGCTGCATACTCTATGTTCTTTTTTTAAAGACAAACTTGTGCATATAGGATTAAACTTGAAATTGTGTTAGCATGTTTTTTTTTTCTTCTTAAATAGGTCTATAGCTTGGAGCAATACTTTTCGAAGCGGAAATGTCACCCCAAGTAGTGTTTTTAATGATGAAGGAATAGCTCTTTCAGCCATCGCTCTGCCGTGCCTCCTATTGTGTTGCTATTTGTTGTTTTATATGGGGGTACCATTGAGTCGGTAGTACAATGGAAATATAAAGTTTATACGTTCGGTGAGTCAATTTAACTAGTGCAACACTGAATCAATGAGAGTATCCATCGGTATCGATCCCTCTTTCTCTTTGTTTCTCAATGCTCAGCTCATTTGGATCGGATCGTTCCTTCAAGTTATGAAGGACCCTGAATGAAATAAATCGTGTCTTAATTGTGACTGAATTGGAGAAGACAATATCTCCAAACAACCCCCAGAAGATTTATTGTCACATCACACAGAATGATCCCTTTGGATAACTTACAGGTTGGTGATTGCTCAGAATCCTTCCTGATCAAATTAGCCTTTCCCATTCATTTTAATAGATGGAATCAAACATCCATTACCGAGACCACCTGTGACGGAGGATTCGGTTGAGCAAAGCTCATCTGTCCTCTTATGATAGATCCAAGATGTGTACGCCAAATCCAGCTTGTGAGCCACAAACAAGCACCGCAGGAGACAGGCGGGCAGATTGCATTCCATCACATCACGGAGTATCTAACAGGAGGCACTGCAGCATCTGAGCCATGCTGCCCTACGCCAGGTTTTCTGGAGCTACTGAGTGCTTGGCACGGTTCCATTGACCCAGATATCTAGCCGTTAAGAGCTCTTCTTTTCACAGATTTTCATGATAGCCTCTATTCCGCCTTGATACTGACAGGCAGGCAGACGGCTTGCAGCCCAAACTTGAACTGTATAAATGCTCTAAATCTCAGACTTAAAGAAAATTGTTGTGGAGGCGCCATACAATTGACAAACAAAACATATTCCATAGCCGCCAGCGCATCAACTACTAAAAAAGACAAATATTCTGAAAATACTCTCCCAAAATTACTTCATTTGGAACTCTTGGAATGCAAAATAGGATAAATGCAAACGTCCAAATGCTTTAGTTACATCCATTTGGAAGGCATATAAGGCCAATGATACCTCTGACTGCATAACGTCATATCACATTCAAAGGAATATTGAACAGTCTGTCAAGTTGGCATCTGGAAACTCACATCTGGCCAACAAGCCATCTGTAACCTCACTGTCTGCTCATTAAACACAACTTAAACAACCATCCAATTACGTTCGCCTGAGTCAAATTAAACGCATATTCATTTAGTTTTTTCTTTGTTTTGTTTTCTTCAGACACACCATACGTAGCTCTTCAAATCGGGACGGGCTCAACTCAACTTATAGAGCTCTTTAAAACTACCATCGCTGAATACAAAGCTATCTGACACAATCAGCCATTTAATGAAGTAGTGCCGGTATCCGCCAGAATCTAGGAACCATCACTTTTCAGGAAACCAAAACAACTTTATGCTTGCTGAGAAATTGCATTGTATCGTCAGAGAGCAAGCCATTTTCAACACT
Source organism: Hippocampus mohnikei (assembly GCA_026261675.1). NCBI lineage: Eukaryota > Metazoa > Chordata > Actinopteri > Syngnathiformes > Syngnathidae > Hippocampus > Hippocampus mohnikei. The sequence continues at coordinate 7,273,660 of JAKGUB010000106.1, read as the reverse complement.
TTAATCAGGGGTCGGCAACCTGCAGCTCCGGAGCCCCAGGAGGCTCTTTCGTGCTTATGTTGCAGCTCTGCGTGGCTGGGGAAAATGAATTATAAATATCCGATGGAAGTGTATGTTATTTGTCTCCCAAATGAGTACCACTTTTGTTATGTCCTTTGACTGTACACTAGATGGCAGTGTTAAAAATACTACTGAGATGATAAAGGAAGATTCAGATTCTGAAAACTTTATTTATCCCCGTGGGGCAATTAGAGGTGAGGTAATGGTGACTATAGTGAGTTGTACGAACTAATGTTGTGATGTTAATACCCTGAAAAGAAAACCGTTTGGCTACACTCTGGCCTTATTTTGCTCCCCCCCTCTCCCACGATATGTGCTAACATTGTTGCTTCAGATGTCAAAAAGTGTTGTCTTAAAAAAATATTAAATTAAAAAAAATTGGACAGAGCAGGTTTGCACCAACAGTGACATACTTAATGTAGTGAGTATTCATCTCTATGGACAAGAATGGCACATGGGGGAGCATCGACCTCCATCGAGGCCAATCAATCCTAAACAGATCGTAAAATTATGTTGTCCATCTTTCTACCTATCCCTCTGTTCGTCCATCAGCGTAAGCTTTTAATTACTGAAGCTACATCTGGGTCTGGTGGGGCACCTTTACCGATAGAAACATACTACAATGGGGATGTTTTGTACCATTCCCTGCACTCATCAATGCAACAGTCCTCTACAGTTCCACAATTTTGCAGAAGTCATGTGGCTCCATGTGGAAACCTGCTAATTAACCAACCAACCAAAAATAAGTCCTAATCCCCAGCTGTATACTTAAAACACACACACACACACACACACACATTAATAAAATCACTTTTCAAGTGAGGGACTTTTTTTTCAGTCTTTTGAGGTCATGCGGATTAAATTCTGTTGTCATATCTGTCGATAGAACACAACTAAAGGTCTGAGAATCCAGGACTAATCCCTCTTAACACTATTAGGACTGGAATCCATGTAGTTGCTGAGAGCAATAAATAAGCCGCAATAAAAAGGCACGCATCCCTTGTATTGCACCATGATTTAAGTCTCTTCAACACCTTTCCACTCGTGTCGTACATTGGGAGGCCTTGACTAATTATTTATGGCAGTTTTTAACAAAGGAAGGGCAGGCAATATGTCAAACCTGTATGTAAGGATTCATGAATCAACGATGTAAAAACGTGAGCGGATGAGGGACGCTGAGCCTCTTGAAGGTGCCTCACAATGTGCATATCCTTCTGTTGAACCTTACGTACTTGAAAGTGAGTTTCTGACAACTTTTTCTGTCTTTCCCCACAGGAGTAAGAGAGGAAACAATGGGCTGGACTATGACTTTAAAGGATGACTTTGGGGTCATTGCCTGGGCAGGGGGAACTGGGAACTACCTCTCTTTCTTCGTCCTCTGGTCGCTCTTACTCATCCATGTCCGAACAGATATTGTGTTTCATATGGATCATCAGTTCACATGGAAAACAGGTAAAGAATTTGCTTTTTTTGTTGTTTTTCATGGCCATTTGAAACGAATCCTCATCTAAATGAAACCATTTGATCTCATTCCCGATAAAAAGCAGCACTAGTCAAGGAGGACTTAATTGGTTAATTCCTATTATGTTCAATGGGATGCGAGAGTCTCTGAAATGTTTTGCACTGCTGTTTTGATTGAATTGTTGTACTGACACGGCTTTTTCTATCGAGAGTTTTACTACCGTAGTGGAGGCCTCATAACTGCTCATCGCCACACTCTAGGCACAGAAATAACATCTGTTTTAGTGGTTACATGCTGGGCTTGGACTCTTACACTTATGCACATTGAAGAGTGCCGATTTGGAAAGTCAACGCCACCGCTAAGGAAACTCGACATTATACCCGAATGCCGGCACATTGGTGGGTTTTCCTGTATGTGATGTTATCGCGTATCCAATTTTAAGATGTATTTTAATGCCACAAAATTGATTCGAAATTTTTGGGGAGGAGGAGATGGGGGGTGGGTGAGCGTATTTCACAAGTTCTCCTTTGCTCACTTCACAAATCCAATTGAAAATGCAATTGCAAAGCATCTTGAGGAAGAAAATGCAGCTTACCCAGACAAAAGGGACCCCTCTTGCTGGGCGATTAGTGCGCTCACTTTGCACTTTGTGTCTGGGTAATGACACTGCCTAAGTGATAAAGAGGCTGATTAATTTCACTTGAAAGAACGCATGTTGAAAAGGGACGGAATCAAGAAAAATCCCGGGTGAGGTTCTGCAGTGTTTGTGAGTCACTGCCGTCTTATGCCTTGTTGTTTGAGACACTATCAAGAAAATCTCAAACTTGAGATGCTTCGCGTCACACTTAAGTGTTCGACCCCGAGGGAAAGAGATCAATTGTTGGAGCATAATGCATTCATCAGTCGAAGGTTGTTAATCAGTTGGCTGACGATCACAGCGGCCTGGGTTTTATGTGCTGCATTTTCAGGATTTTCATTCGAGAAAATGAATTATTTTACGTGTGCAAAACTAAAAAAGTTGTGTTCAAATTGTACTGCCGGTATGTTGAAAGCGCCGATGACCACGAGCTTGTGTTGTTTCATAAACAGTCTGGGACATTCGCAACAAGATGAGTACAAAAAAAAAAAAGTAAAAAAAATTGCATATGTTTAATCCAAAGAGCTTTCCAACTAGCTATTTTATGAGATGGTTGTCTCATGATTTGGGCAACTAGGATGGTTACAGTTTCATAGCCGTGGGGAAAAACTGTGAGCCGATTGCACTTCAGTGTAAAATAAACGGTGGTGCTTTTGGCACTGTCTTGCGTAGCTCACCACACTATCTGGTTTGAAACATTAATCCTAGCATACGGCTCTTTCTGGTATTATGAATTGCAATAATGTTAATTGGGTATTGCTTTCCATTTCAAGCTGCGTTTGCTCTTCCATGTCACTGTAGCAGTTAATTAGTTTTAATATTCAAAGTATACATAGTGAAGGAGATATATATATATTTTTGTCTGAACAAGATTACCAAGAGAAGACCGTGCTAAACTGGACTGCTTGGTGAAAAAGGGCTCGATTAATTTTATTTTTTGTAATGTACATTCCATCCATCAGGGTTACTATCAGAGGTGAGCTAGAGCCTCTCCCAGATAACTGAGAGTGTACAACCTCGAATGATCGCTTGTCAATCACAGCCAGGACACAAATAGACAGATTCACATTCACCGTTATCCCTCCCTGGGGAGGAAAAAGTAACAGTCACAATGAGCGCAGGGGGGTCTGTGGGGGCGGGACATTAAAACGCCATTGAGTAATGTTCAGTAGCCGTGAGCCCAAAACGTGGACTTAAACATAATTGATTGGGATGGGAATTTTCATTTTAACCTTTAATTTTCAGAAAGCTCTGCTCTTAGGTATGCAAAACCACACTATTGAGTGTGTCTATGTAGGCCAGAAGCAATGTGGGGTGAATCTTTTGTGAGTCGCTGGGAGTCAAACAAAGCTGGATCCATTTAAACTTGACCTTCATCAGCACCACGGAGAGCAGAATATAGCTCTGCAACACTGTGGCTAATGGCATAATTATTCAATTGTGCACAGAAAGTCTCTTGACAGTCAAAAGCCCACACATTTTCAGTCATTTCCAAGCGGTTATTTCCAAAAACACTTACAATAATGTACAAGTGTAGTAAAATGACAAATCAAGAGATATCAATTTATCATTGATGAGAAAGCTCTTGATTCCTACACAGTAAAAAAAATGCAGGGCCGTTTTCCTAACCCAGCCACTGAGCGTGGATTTTGAGCAGGTTTGGTTACTCGGCCAAATCATTCCTCATCATGGTCTCCACTTCCACTACTACGCTGATGACGTACGATTGTACATCTCCACCAAATCATTTACTCCAACAAAACACTCCACCCTGTCTAACTGTCTTTCAGACATCAAATCCTGGATGCAAACAAACTTTCTCACTTTTAACTGCACTAAATCTCAACTGCTAATAATCGGTCCTCGGTCCCTCACCCAAACAGCCTCCAACTTTAACCTCACTTTCGACAACCCTGTTCCCCTCCTCTCACTGCCGCAACCTCGGTGTCCTTTTTGATAATAACCTCTCTTTCGAACAACACATCACCCAAATCACCAAAACTGCTTTCTTCCACCTCAAAATCATTTCTCGTCTCAGCCCTTCACTTTCTTTCAACGCCGCTCAAACCCTCATCCACCCCTTCATAACCTCCTGCCTTGACTACTGCAATAGCATCCTCTATGGTACAACCTCCAAACTCCTCAATAAACTACAGCACATCCAGAATGCCGCCGCCCGTCCATTCACCCGCACTCGTGATCACATCACCCCCGTCCTTAAAAACCTCCACTGGCGCACCGTTCCCCAGCATATTCAGTTGAAACTCCTCCTACTCACCTATAAAGCCCTTCACAATCAGGCCCCCTCCTACCTCTCCGACCTTCTTCACCCATAAACTCCTTCCCGCAACCTCCACTCCTCAAACACAAACCTCCTCGCCATCCCCGTGACCAAGCTCAAAACCTGGGGGGACCGAGCCTTCTGTGTTGCCGCCCCCACCCTGTGGAACGCTCTACCACAACACATCCGCAACTGTACTGACCTCCAATCTTTCAAATCATCTCTTAAAACCCGCCTGTTCCGCAATGCTTTTAACACCTTTTAATCTCTTTTACCAATTTTTGCTTTGTTTTGTTCATCTAAATGTGTTTTTTGTAAATCATGTATGCTTGGCTTTAAGTGGAAATGTTTTATCCTGTGTTTTAAACTCTTGTAAAGTCTCTTTGAGTATGATGAAAAGCTTTCAAATAAATCTATTATTATTTTATCTTAATATTATATAAATATCTTAATCTCAATATTTTGAACCAGCAGATTGGATGTGAGTTGAGTGGAGAGCTGAAGCTGGTCTTAGAAAACGTCGGTGGCAGTGGGCTTCGGATACAGTGAAAATTGAACATGGCTTACTATCAGTTGAATGGATAAACGGTGAAGCGTGGAGTTGCAGTGAGATTTTTGAGTGTTGCACTGCTTGAGCACGGTCACTTTCAGACAAAGATGCTTGAAGACGTCAATCCAAACTACCAGCCACCTTTATCACAAGCAGTCTTTCCCAAGGACACTGTGACCTATTGATATGAATGACCCACCCACCTCCCGATCACGTGTTACATTGACCCTGACTTCTTCTATTAATTGTGCAGGTACTGGAAGATGCTGGATAGACTTTTGGCATTTATTGACCTCCAGTGCAAGGCTATGTACCCCCCCTCCAGTAAAGAGATTTTTCAATCGAATTAAATGTGAGAACAATTTTGTGGTAGCTACCACAAAAAAAACCAGCCTAGATTATAAACCTTTTTCGTCACTGATGTTATTGTAGTTGCACAAGGTGTGTATTTGATTTCATTTTAGTAGCACTGTGTAACTGGCTTAAACTATAAGGTACTTTATTTTTGAGGACTGTTATGAAGTCGAAATATTGGCATTTGCCTTCAAAAAGATTGAACAAATGCCAGATGGTCTTAAAGTGGAGACATCGTCCAACAATTGAATTTATTTCTCCTTCACTTTTATAAAGACAACAGAAGAACTAAATTGGATAACTTTAGCACGACACAATTCAGTGAACGGTATTGTTGGAATGAGGCAGTGTTTTTTTTGTCAACCGGGGATCAAATCAAACACCTTTTCTGTCGCTGTAAATAATGTGCTGACTTTCACTCCGAACAATTAGTTAATTCTAATAATATTGAGAATTTCATCATGTGAAGAGGATCTCCACTCAGATTATTTCAGAAGCTTACAGGGCCAGAACCTAAGGATCCAGTCTTGTCCCAGGCTCATGTTTGGAGGAAAAAAAAACGAACTAATTTGAGCAGCGATACAGACGAGCAATAATATAATGCTTTCATTTCAAAGTCTGGCTGTATAGTGGTGTGCCTTCAAAGCTGAAATCAAAGATGAGCACTCCAGTACAATGAGCTGTGAGGAGCTTCGAGCCTTCCATGACAATGTGCTGGCTGCTTTAGAAACGGGATTTTTTTTTTCCTGATATGTGGTGGAGGAAGAAACACAATGGAATGGTTGGATTTAAATGGGTCATGTCTCTGTATTTGCTGAACAATATCTCATGAATGCCCTGTCAGCTGTTATTTTTGTCGTGAATCATGTTTTTGATTAGAGCATTGGAGCAGCTTTTCTGGCAGTCATGATGGAACAACAATTAAGGGATTAAACACAATATAACGTTAAAGTGAAAACATAAATATGATGTAAACTCCAGGCGCATAAAATGGTTTCATAATAGAGCTTTGTTGTGCTCTTAACGGGGTTGTGGTGTCATGTAGCAACCAAAGCCACAAATGCTAATATCTTCTGGTATAACCACCATTATCAATGATCAAACCGTTATTCATTTATCATATAATGTTAATGTAACATCTCAACAGTCATTCTTGTCACACAAAAACTCAGGAAGTCATAGTACCTTGGACCGCGCATGTCATCCAGCACAATCCCGTCCAAGGCTCGAAGCAGTGTTTCCATTGTCCACCGGGTTGAGAGTTGAGTCGAATTATATTGTATGTGAATCTCATTTTCGGATCATTTTTCTGGAAAAATGTCGATCAATCAGACATTTTCAAACACCTCTTAGAACCTCTCTAATTGGGTCATCTTATTTCTTGCGTGCAGGCTACACCTTGGAGGTGGTTTTTTTTGTTAATAGTGAGGTTTTTCTTTTTCTTTTTTATTACCCATGAACACGCACGTGTAAAATAAAATGATAATAGGATGGTAATGTGTTGAAACCATTTTTAATGCTACATTAAAGATTCACTGTTCAAAATGGCCTTGATAAAACGTGGAATAATCCCATACCAGGAAAAGCGTGCCTGATAAGTGGCTTTGGTGTGATATTTATTCTTTGTTTTGGCCCTTTTATGTCTGTGTTTTGACATTTTAAGATGTGCGCAATGAAAATCTCCAAATGGAAATTTTTATGATGACGACTGTCTATCGCAAACATTTAAACTCCAAACTGCCATGCGTGCTCAAACGTGGATGTCGGCTATAAAACAACTTATCAATGACAGATTTAACCACTTTGTCCTTCGGATCACCTGAATATTTAATCTCAAAGCACAGTGTCGTTGAGATGGCGGCTCTGCTGGCTTTTACTGTCACCTCTTGGAAATTGAAACTCCAGTGCCACATACATATACTGTAACTACAAATCCATTATTTTTAGGTTCACTTGTACCAAATTTGTTTGAAATTACGGTATTTTTCAGGAAGTAGTTATTTCATGATAAGAATCACTTCTATTCACCAAGTTGTCATCATTGGGAAGAATGCCCACAAAATGCAACATAATACTTACAGAAGAATATTTAGTGGCCAACAGACAAACCCTTCCCAATGTAAACTCCTTGGTTGAGGTAATCGATACATCTCTGACTCTCTTAATCAAAACTGAGCATCGTGACCTATGCCAAGAAGCTCAATGAGGAAAGTTCAGCTAATTCGTTTTTGGCGTGGTGACGGTCCACTTGCACTGGGGCCACATACTGCAGTGCATCGATCAGTCATAGCAACCATATGGAACTGCTTTCTTCCACCTCAAAATCATTTCTCGTCTCAGCCCTTCACTTTCTTTCAACGCCGCTCAAACCCTCATCCACCCCTTCATAACCTCCTGCCTTGACTACTGCAATAGCATCCTCTATGGTACAACCTCCAAACTCCTCAATAAACTACAGCACATCCAGAATGCCGCCCGTCCATTCACCCGCACTCGTGATCACATCACCCCCGTCCTTAAAAACCTCCACTGGCGCACCGTTCCCCAGCGTATTCAGTTGAAACTCCTCCTACTCACCTATAAAGCCCTTCACAATCAGGCCCCCTCCTACCTCTCCGACCTTCTTCACCCATAAACTCCTTCCCGCAACCTCCACTCCTCAAACACAAACCTCCTCGCCATCCCCGTGACCAAGCTCAAAACCTGGGGGGACCGAGCCTTCTGTGTTGCCGCCCCCACCCTGTGGAACGCTCTACCACAACACATCCGCAACTGTACTGACCTCCAATCTTTCAAATCATCTCTTAAAACCCGCCTGTTCATAATGCTTTTAACACCTTTTAATCTCTTTTACCAATTTTTGCTTTGTTTTGTTCATCTAAATGTGTTTTTTGTAAATCATGTATGCTTGGCTTTAAGTGTAAATGTTTTATCCTGTGTTTTAAACTCTTGTAAAGTCTCTTTGAGTATGATGAAAAGCTTTCAAATAAATCTATTATTATTTTATCTTAATATTATATAAATATCTTAATCTCAATATTTTGAACCAGCAGATTGGATGTGAGTTGAGTGGAGAGCTGAAGCTGGTCTTAGAAAACGTCGGTGGCAGTGGGCTTCGGATACAGTGAAAATTGAACATGGCTTACTATCAGTTGAATGGATAAACGGTGAAGCGTGGAGTTGCAGTGAGATTTTTGAGTGTTGCACTGCTTGAGCACGGTCACTTTCAGACAAAGATGCTTGAAGATGTCAATCCAAACTACCAGCCACCTTTATCACAAGCAGTCTTTCCCAAGGACACTGTGACCTATTGATATGAATGACCCACCCACCTCCCGATCACGTGTTACATTGACCCTGACTTCTTCTATTAATTGTGCAGGTACTGGAAGATGCTGGATAGACTTTTGGCATTTATTGACCTCCAGTGCAAGGCTATGTACCCCCCCTCCAGTAAAGAGATTTTTCAATTGAATTAAATGTGAGAACAATTTTGTGGTAGCTACCACAAAAAAAACCAGCCTAGATTATAAACCTTTTTCGTCACTGATGTTATTGTAGTTGCACAAGGTGTGTATTTGATTTCATTTTAGTAGCACTGTGTAACTGGCTTAAACTATAAGGTACTTTATTTTTGAGGACTGTTATGAAGTCGAAATATTGGCATTTGCCTTCAAAAAGATTGAACAAATGCCAGATGGTCTTAAAGTGGAGACATCGTCCAACAATTGAATTTATTTCTCCTTCACTTTTATAAAGACAACAGAAGAACTAAATTGGATAACTTTAGCACGACACAATTCAGTGAACGGTATTGTTGGAATGAGGCAGTGTTTTTTTTGTCAACCGGGGATCAAATCAAACACCTTTTCTGTCGCTGTAAATAATGTGCTGACTTTCACTCCGAACAATTAGTTAATTCTAATAATATTGAGAATTTCATCATGTGAAGAGGATCTCCACTCAGATTATTTCAGAAGCTTACAGGGCCAGAACCTAAGGATCCAGTCTTGTCCCAGGCTCATGTTTGGAGGAAAAAAAAACGAACTAATTTGAGCAGCGATACAGACGAGCAATAATATAATGCTTTCATTTCAAAGTCTGGCTGTATAGTGGTGTGCCTTCAAAGCTGAAATCAAAGATGAGCACTCCAGTACAATGAGCTGTGAGGAGCTTCGAGCCTTCCATGACAATGTGCTGGCTGCTTTAGAAACGGGATTTTTTTCCTGATATGTGGTGGAGGAAGAAACACAATGGAATGGTTGGATTTAAATGGGTCATGTCTCTGTATTTGCTGAACAATATCTCATGAATGCCCTGTCAGCTGTTATTTTTGTCGTGAATCATGTTTTTGATTAGAGCATTGGAGCAGCTTTTCTGGCAGTCATGATGGAACAACAATTAAGGGATTAAACACAATATAACGTTAAAGTGAAAACATAAATATGATGTAAACTCCAGGCGCATAAAATGGTTTCATAATAGAGCTTTGTTGTGCTCTTAACGGGGTTGTGGTGTCATGTAGCAACCAAAGCCACAAATGCTAATATCTTCTGGTATAACCACCATTATCAATGATCAAACCGTTATTCATTTATCATATAATGTTAATGTAACATCTCAACAGTCATTCTTGTCACACAAAAACTCAGGAAGTCATAGTACCTTGGACCGCGCATGTCATCCAGCACAATCCCGTCCAAGGCTCGAAGCAGTGTTTCCATTGTCCACCGGGTTGAGAGTTGAGTCGAATTATATTGTATGTGAATCTCATTTTCGGATCATTTTTCTGGAAAAATGTCGATCAATCAGACATTTTCAAACACCTCTTAGAACCTCTCTAATTGGGTCATCTTATTTCTTGCGTGCAGGCTACACCTTGGAGGTGGTTTTTTTTGTTAATAGTGAGGTTTTTCTTTTTCTTTTTTATTACCCATGAACACGCACGTGTAAAATAAAATGATAATAGGATGGTAATGTGTTGAAACCATTTTTAATGCTACATTAAAGATTCACTGTTCAAAATGGCCTTGATAAAACGTGGAATAATCCCATACCAGGAAAAGCGTGCCTGATAAGTGGCTTTGGTGTGATATTTATTCTTTGTTTTGGCCCTTTTATGTCTGTGTTTTGACATTTTAAGATGTGCGCAATGAAAATCTCCAAATGGAAATTTTTATGATGACGACTGTCTATCGCAAACATTTAAACTCCAAACTGCCATGCGTGCTCAAACGTGGATGTCGGCTATAAAACAACTTATCAATGACAGATTTAACCACTTTGTCCTTCGGATCACCTGAATATTTAATCTCAAAGCACAGTGTCGTTGAGATGGCGGCTCTGCTGGCTTTTACTGTCACCTCTTGGAAATTGAAACTCCAGTGCCACATACATATACTGTAACTACAAATCCATTATTTTTAGGTTCACTTGTACCAAATTTGTTTGAAATTACGGTATTTTTCAGGAAGTAGTTATTTCATGATAAGAATCACTTCTATTCACCAAGTTGTCATCATTGGGAAGAATGCCTACAAAATGCAACATAATACTTACAGAAGAATATTTAGTGGCCAACAGACAAACCCTTCCCAATGTAAACTCCTTGGTTGAGGTAATCGATACATCTCTGACTCTCTTAATCAAAACTGAGCATCGTGACCTATGCCAAGAAGCTCAATGAGGAAAGTTCAGCTAATTCGTTTTTGGCGTGGTGACGGTCCACTTGCACTGGGGCCACATACTGCAGTGCATCGATCAGTCATAGCAACCATATGGACCTCCTGCGTGCCAAATCCCAGTTTTGAATGCACCACATACAGGACTAAGTGATCCGCCAGCTGCAGCATGATTATACAGTATTTCAGATATACATTGAATATAAAATGTTTACACACCGCTGTTGATTTTTTTTTTGGGGGGGGGTTGATATAAAGAAAATTAGACCAACGTAAATCATTTCAAATTCAGTGTTTCTCCCATTTGTGTGACCTATAATCTGTCAAATTCAGGACAATTTTGGGAGAGGACGTTGCAAAAGGTTTCCAAGTTTGCACACCATCTTCTATCTGTGATGTGGCTGTGTTCGGAATTAGCCAATTACATGCAAATTCATGTAAGATGTCAGCATCGGCGCACAACTGCCAACATTTTTCGTGCCTCTGAATATCCCCCAATAAATAAATACATATGTTTCAAATGTACTAGTTTTTTTGTTAGTCTTTCTCACAGAGGATTGAAAGTATTAACAAAGTGACAGCAATTACTGTTCTTCCTTCCTTCCACCTTGTCTTGACAATTGAACAAGAGTTTAGAGACTTTTTTTTAAAATATTCACTGTGTGTATTACCGATGATTCTATCCTAATGCCCAAACAGTCATGTCTGATAGAAAGCTGTTCAGTCACAACATTTTCCACAAGTTTTGTTGGTTCTCTCTGCATGTGTACGGCTTTGCTTTTGGATCTTTGATGGTGTAAGTGACCTAATTGTTTTTCAAATGTCAGAACACACAAGTTGCATGCTCTGTAATCCATCCAAAAGCAGCATGTGCTTCATGAAGAAGAACAGAAACTCTCGAGGGAATTTTCATTTCCTTGCCAATGCGAAAGGGCATCACAGAAATTTATAACATTGGAAAGATTTGATAGCAAATAAGCTGATCTGGAAAGCAGGAAAGAAGGCCTCGAAAACTCAAGCTACGCTTTATCACAATAGATTTGAACTCTTTGCCGGCACACTACAAATTGCCCACAATATTGAAGTTGTCAGGTTTTGAAAAGCTTAAATCGTGAGACAATAATGCTGCAATTCAATATCAAACAACAAAGAAAGAGTTTACGTAATTACTGGTACTTCTCATGCCAGCGTGGTTTCTATTGTTTAGCCTTCCTTACAATACACTTTTTATTCAATGGCCAATGATTGATATGCTTGTTCTTTCAGAGCATACACAATTTGACTACTTCATTTGATTCAAAATTGCAATAAGTCGTTTGAAGCGCACATGTTAGAAGGGGTTTTATTCATCACTCTAATAACTAAATGTTGAGAGACAGAGTTTTCTTTTTGGCATTTGTGAAGCTTTTTTAGGTTTTTAAACATTTTTGAGGTGACCATAACAATCCAGCAGGTTCCTTTGAATGCGAACAGTGGTTGTTTTAGAGGCCATTACCACAAGTGTCAAAGTTGACATTTTTGGAAACGATTAAACGGTGAAAATGGTCATTTGTAACAACACGATGACATCATATGTCACAGTCCAATTATTAATCTTGAGAACAGTTTAGTAGGATCAGACTCATAATGTATTACAGTATATTGCATTACTTACCAAAGCCTTCATTCACATACACACAAACAGAGATTATTCAAAGACCCACAAAAAATTGCTACAGACGTTCATCGTCTTTTTTTGGTTCACAGCCATCACACACTTCTGGCCTGGAATGCATATTACAGAGTTGTAGTCATTTTTTGCAGGGCAATGAGAACAAAGATCATTGGCATTATCATCCAAAGGTTTTTGCTCGGTTGTCAGGTAAATGCTTTCATATTTTCATAAAAAATTAAATGTTCAATCAGGTAAGCAACATATGACAGATTAGGGTCATCCATCCATCCATTTGCTAATCCATTTAGCTTCACGAGGGGGACGGGCTACAACTTGAACTGGTTGCCAGGCAATCGCAGGGTACACATAAACGAACAACCATCTGCGCTCACAATCACACCTTGGGACAATTTAGAGTGTTCCATTAACCTGCCATGCATGTTTTTGGAATGTGGGAGGAAACCGGAATACCCGGGAGAAAACCTACACAGGCATGGGGAGAACATGCAAACTCCACACAGGGAGCCAGAATCGAACCCTGCACCTCGGCATTGTGAGGGGACATGCAAACCAGTCGACTAACGTGCTGCCCAATTAGAGTCACAGTTTATACATTTTGGCCATTGAATGAGACATTCAGCATTAACCCGGTTCTAATGATGAACCGTTTAAAAATTATGTGTCGATGTTTTTTGAATAGAGTGGAACCTGTGGTTTGCTTCTTCCTTGTAAGATGATGGTTTGACAAGTTGAGTTGGTTCCGTGACCAAGCCGGCAACTCAAACTCTCATATTGCAAATAACTTTCCCCCATTTAAATGAATGGAAATGCCATAAATCTGTTGCGGCCTCCCCTAAACATCCCAAAATATTTTTATAAGGTCCTTTTTAAGAAGGAACATAGTCAACTATAATATTGTACTCAATACAAACATATGGTAAAAACATTATGAATTAGAATGTAAAGAATTAAACCGTATGTGCATCATGGTATAATGCTTCCATTCAATTCATTGTGCAGTATAATGCAGTCATACCGACTAATAAAGACAAGTCACCATTTTTCAAAGTGACTCAATAAACTGCAATAATATTAATCAAATCTATTTTTCACAGATAATAAAGACTATATGCCTGTGAGTACTGGAATATGTTGTATACATATGTTGCTTCACCATTTGTGTTCAAATATCCATTGCTTGAAGGATTATAACGCCGCTTTCCATTGTCTGTTGGAATTATGCTAGTGGCGGTATTTCTAAGGCTAAGTCCTTTAGTTGTTTGAAATGCAAAACTTGCAATTCTCTTTGGGCAACTAACTTCAACTGTGAGTTGCATTAAATAGATGAAAGCCTCTTTGGAAAAACATATTACCATCTGCCAAACTGCTGCTTTTTTGTTAAGTGAGTTGAGCGGATTTTGCTCTCACCATAAAGCGCTCATATCTCAAGTTTGTGCTCAGAAGTCAAAGCAAAAAATGAAAAACTCCTAAGTTAGGTCATACAGTTTTCAAGGCACCATTGTACTATTACAATATAATAATATGCAGTGTAGAATTGGAAACTGCTATTTGAAAGGTATTTCCTTTATTTCTGTCAAAGATCCGAATTTTATATATTTGCTAATACAAATAGACGATCCGGTTTATAGCAGGTGCTTTTTTCTTCTCTGGGCTCGTAGAATGACAAATATTTTAGTCTTGCGATCTTTCCTAAACAAGGCACTGTTCACAAAACTCCACTTACATTTAAGGCTGTCCTGACAAACAGACATTAGCTGTTAAAGATGGCCTTCCCAGAAGCTTTTCAGCACTCAGGTTGAACTTGCGTGTGCCGTCTTTCAGGAAATTGGATGGAGGTGTAAAAACAGACTGTCAACATAACACATCTCCCAAACCATTGAATTACCTGCTCTTAAAGCTTCAATTTCCAAAAGGAATTCTCACAGACAAGCTTTTGTAAACACTCTTTTTTACACAGCAACACATGCTTTTGTGTCACCTTTTCAAAGGCATCACCCTAAGTCATATCTTGAAGGTTTTGATTTTCGGAGTGGACACGTAAAGGATACAACGCCATGGGCCGGCTGAAACAAACAAGGAGTGCATAACAACTAAACATTAAATTGCAAATGAAAACATCCACGCAGTAGTTTCTTTACGGATGTTGTTAATGAGGTCGTGCTGGTGAATGACTCCCACTTGATCAAGACGCATCGGTGAAGAAAGCTGTAAGAACATCAATTTATGTTGCAAGGAAAACGTATATTTTCCTGACCCTTAAATCATTTTAAATGTCACTTTGAATGTTTAAAATTTGTTTGGGCTTCATAATAATATTTGCTGCACTTTCGTAGAAAAGCACGGAGAAAAATAAATAAATAAATAAATAAATGTCTCGAAATGCTGCAAGGAATGTGGACGAGGAACCAAACTAAAAACAATGCAAAATGTCAGAAAAAAAAAGAAAAAAATCACCTTAGCTTGTTTTAGCTGAGCTCTTTGCTCTCCAATTTGACATGGTTGAAAAAAAGTCAGAATATTCTTCTTTGTCTTTGCATTTAAATCATTTCAAGTTGCTCCAGCAATGGGCATGTTGTTCAACTTTAAAAATAAGATATAGTCTTATACTGTAATAACTAAAAGGGCCTAAGAAGGGATTTTTCCAACCTGTATTAAGCCATGCTCGTGGCACTTGGTGTTCTGTTTTCAAATGATTCCCTAGCAGAAGACCGCACAGCACCCGAAAGCCTATTTCTTTCTGGGCATGCACAACAACATGTCAAAATAGTCCACTGTCAACGCTTACTTAGTGACATTTATGCAAATGTATTGCCATGCTTTGACGCAAGTGGTTAGGCCTGTTGACAGTAATTTGTAAAAGGCATAGCGGAGAAGTATAGGCCAATTTGTGGGAGGGCCGAGTGCTCACATTATAGAAAATACGGTGATTGCCTTCTTTCGTCAATTATATCCTGTGTTTCTGTGCTTGACCAAAGATCTTTACAATAAACTGGCATTCATAAACAATACTTTGCATAGTATCGTTGTGGCAACCCTGCGTGTCAATTTGAGATTTTTTTTCTGAAATTTATACTGTGTCATGATCCTGTTCTTGTGTGTCTCTAGCAGGTGGCGGAGGAGGGCTTTCCCTCCACCGTGCACAACTGCTACCAATATGTCCATAGAGTTAGCCATGTATTTAAGGACTTCCTTAGCGCCAATTTTCTCTCGGGTTATTGACATTTCTTGCTGCTCATGCTCCACTGTCATTTTCTACACCTCAACATTTTTTTTTTGCTCTTTAGTCTCTCACTTGTAAGTATTATAGTCTTTTGATCTTCCTCTTGTTTTGTTTTCGTGTAGTTGGACTCTTGTCAATTTACCTTGTCTTTTGTAAGCACTTTTTGCCTTGTTTTGCCTTGTTTTTCCTGGCTTAACCAATTTAAAGTGTTGAAAATAACTTGAGAACAAATCTTTTAACTCTCTTGGGCAACTCTCTGAGAATTGTCGTAAAAGTAATTTCCCAACTCTGCGGGAGCTGTCCCGCACCTCAAGACTGAAAGCCTGGATTTGTGTTCTTTTCTTTTAAAAGAACACTCCATGAAAATAGTTTGGTTAGATACATTTGAATTAGGTTGTTTTGTTGCAAATGGAAAGCTGTAATGCTTTGGTGCAGAAGAAAGCGCATCAGCCGTGAATAAGTGAACTTAGTGAATCTTTTTTTATGGATTGCTTTTTGTCTAGTTGACTTGAGTGCAGAGTTTGATGTGGAGTGCTGGCGCTTGTGATGTGTCCCAATCATCGTTAGGATAATAAATGATCAATCTCTTAGTTCATTGAATTCGCAATTGAGCAGTTGAGGTGGAGTTGTGCTGATGGTATTTGAAAGTAATAGAAGGTATAATGCCAATTTGTACAATATGCAGTGTCACTGAAACTAAATAATCCAGTGTAGCAATGAGTAGATTACCACCTTTTTTTTTAGTTTCTTGACACAAAGAACCATTTAGCTGAATAAAATGTGAAAATGAGGATAACATTACATGACTTTTTTTTTCCCAATATCAGCTTAATGCTAGCTGCTGCTTCTACCTGCTATTCATTTTACAGATAACCTTCTGATTTCAAGGCTAATTTAAAACTTGTTTTATTGAGCTATTTACTTCACGGTGAGCAAGAAGAAACCGCATCTTCACTATTGACCTTGTCCTTTGCCGGGTGCTGCACTTCATTGCGAGTCAGGGCATTCGGCGATTTGATGTTGGTGTTAGAAATTGAATCGTACGCCGAGTGATTTTTAACTTCTGCAGACAGTCCTAAATGGTAAATGCCGGTACCAGCAACATTTAGAAATGAAGAAGGTGAAGAAAAAAAGGTGTGTTGTGCTTTATCAACGATCTCTTGTTGGTGGGTGTGAGTTGAACTGTGTGATGAACTGCACGTTTCTGTTTTAATTAAATCCGGCTTTGGATGTGAGTTTGTTGGTCTTTTTAGTGCATCGAACACTTTAATATATCTCCACAAAAACACATTCACAGGCAGGCAAAAAGGCAGTGCAGGGGTGCGGCGGCCGGCTGTGTGGGTGGAAACGATCATTTTGTGTTTGACCTCACAAATTGTGCATCAAAAGGGAGCATCTGAGGGGCCGTAGCCTTGCATGGCTGTTCTCCACTCTTCTGTTCCTGTGCCAAATTTCAAGCAAGTGGTCCCAAATTGTAGCGGTAACTCCAACTTGGATGACATCCGACCTAGCTGCTTCACATGAAAATTGATAACACATTTGTTTATTTAAAGTCCTTGTAAAATGAAAATAAACAGGCCTTATAAATGTGAGTGTTGTTAACCAACCTACCAAATTTGAATGATTATATTATTTATAGATAAAAAAAATCAAGTATATGCAATAAGGCTTCTCAGTCATTAGTTTTCAAGCCATTCTCTCCACTCTCAAATTCTGTGGGCGTGTCTGTGGTGTGCATCCATGCCATAACATGCTTTTAGTTTCTGCTATATATGACATGCTGAGACTCATGGGCTCATTTTATTATTACTCATACATATTTTTTTGTTTTTGGTACATCTGTGATTTTTTTATTTTTTACACCGTATTTATCACGGCAACTTTGTTTAAGTACTGATAACAGTCATCCTTTTGGTCAGTACAAGCATAATATGGAATTTTCGTGCCATTTTAAACCCATGTAAGCCTAATCATGGTTTACATGGTTGAAACTCTACTGTGCTGAACTGAACTCGACTGATTCGTAGATGAGACAGAAGTGAGAATTGCAAAAATGTTTGATCTCTTTTTCCGGAATTGGGACAAATGAGTGGTGAGCTAGTGTGCCTTTGAACTTGTGTATTATGTGTGTCTCCGTGAAGGTCAGCCACATAAACATTCTGTAAAATTATTTCACGGCTGTCTGGAATTAATTGGATAAAAAAGGCTATTATTTGGCAAAACCACTGAATCAATTAAGCTTGAATTACATTTTTGCTCATTCATCGGACTTCTTTCCTCATTTACAAGGTTCTATGACAATAGATTTGTTTTTGTTTTTAAGCTATTGCCTGCTATGCATAGACCGAGATTCATCGGTCATTGAAGTTACACAAACTTGGCTTTTCTGAACAAAGCATAAAGGTCCGAGCCAGCCCGAGAGTCCTCTGGGCACCCATTGTGAGATCTAGCGGTATAAAAATTCAAAACCTTTCATGTTCATTTACGTTAATGGAGTGGTTTCATTCAGAAGCCACTCGTCATGCGGGAGTGCTCTGTCTTTGTCAGCACACTCGCTTCCACCCCCAAGACGGAGTTGGATGTAAATAGGTTACCAACTGGTAACATTTCTTATGTCAATGCGCATGTTATTTCCCCCACTCTTTCTCCCCCCCCCCCCTGAGTTTGATAATTAATCACATGGTATTTATCCTCGGGTGGTGGTGCAGTTTCAAAGATCTCTGCAAAATTTAGTGAGATGTCTTTACTGAGTCAGATGCACTTTGAGGAGGAATGGAATGCTAATGAGGTTCTCAGTGTTTGAACAGCAGCATCTATAGAGACCGGTTAAAATAGCCTACGCTGTTTACTGTGTATTTGACCCAGCGGGAACCACACAGGAGAGACCGTGAGGTGAAACAAAATTGATTTTATTCACAAGCTCCCAAATGAGTCATTTTTAGGATGCACGGTGTTACTGATCCATGGTGCTTGCTTTATTCTATTCTTTGATCGTATGCTGTGCTGAAACAGTCAAGTCGGGGGAGAAGGATATCCGAGAGGGAGGTGGAACGCTGAGGAAAGAAATGCCGAGCGGCAGAATTATCCTGCCAGATAAACTGTAAGTGCCTGCCAAGGATGTACTGTATTTACGCTTGGAACGATCACCTGTGCCACTTATCAAACGGCAAATGTAGCATTGAGCTGACGTAATCAACTCGTTACACATAAAGTTCCACTAATGCTAACAGGCAGCTACACTTTTAACTGGGATGCTTTTCAATTTTATGATCTCGATTTAGTTCCAACAAGCAGGCCTTATTTAGGAATTTTGAGTTGAACTTCCGGGGCAGCTCACCAGGAATGAGTGATAAACTGGCTGTCTCCTCATCCACTGCTTTTAAATGAGAATAAAGCAGTGATAAACTTCATACTTTTTTTCCTATTCAGATTGTTGGCTGCAAGGTTCACGTACAAAATAAAAACCGTGCTTAGTTTTGATACCTCACTTTGCCAGCTGCATTGTTCATCTTATCCCGAAGTGCATTTTTGATCCTCTAATCAGTGAACATGCTCTTGAGTGAATGAGTTTATAATGTATATAATAGTGAGGTTTTGCGCATCTCTAATGGGACTTGCAGTGCGTATCTCTGCTCGCAATAGTAATGTCCTCATCGCAGGGGAAGCCACAGCTTGCTCCTTTTCTTGACCACCACACACAACATTACCCCTGCGTTGTCTTTCAGAGTACACTTCCACTTTGACACACAAATATATTTTTGGTGTGTATCTCCAAAACACAGTCGGGCTATATAAGCAGCCAAAAGGATCAGTTTTTAGTAATATACAGTTCAGTGATGATAATCCCTAATAATGGTTAGCACTCATGTGCTACATAACAATGATGTTAAAAATGTTCAGATGTGCCTAAGGGTTTTATGAATGTAAAGGTTTGTGGAAAAGATTTATTACATTTCAATTGAGATTCCATTGGTAGATTGTTTTAGAACCGGCAAAGAATGTTCAAGTGTCAAGTGTTGACTGTATATCTCACCAAACCGACATTGACTCGAAACTATGCCTTCCAAGCCTTTTCAGCGTATATTCTTTTGTGGGTGGGGCGGTGGTGGTGGATCGAGCTGCAGATTTCCAGCATGAATTGACCGCATTTCAATAAAACGTTACTCGTGGAGAGAGACAGTACTTAATAAGCAATCAGCACTGGGAAACTGGTGCTCGTGGGTTTCGCTCAAGGGATGCTTGGGGGGCTTTTCTTGATCCAGGATCATGCTCTCAGACTGATTGATTTGGTAGCACAAGGCCTAAGCCAGAGAATGTACGAAGCTATCTAGAAGGTCCGAGTCAGTGAGCCCTCAAACGCATAAAACGTCCTGCTCTGTTGATTGGGGACGTTAATTCTAATCATTGACTGAAAATGTAGACCGCTGTTGATATGATATTCTAATGGACCCAAAACATTAAAAGGCTTGTAAATCAATGTAGTAGCACATCACTAATGTGTTGAAAGTCAGGAATGCCTGTTGAGTAGAAAAGAGTCACTGGACTATCAGACATATGGACTCCGAATAGTGACCCATGTGGGATTTGGTACACAAGGACATAAAACGCAATGAAACAAGAAAAGGAACAATAGAGGTACTCAAAGTGTGGAATGAGTACAAATACTACAGGAAATTCAGAGACCCCTCTAAGGCCACAGAAAATAAACAAGGACGCAAAAAAGATGAACAAATCTACTTTGTAGATAGAAAGGTAGTGTATTCATAAAGAAAAAGAAATGATGGTGGTCTGTTAAGTCTCAACAGTACTGAGGGCAAAAGCAAAAATGATACAATCCTGGAATTCTGATGGGACATGCTGTCGACTCACAAAGTTTGTGGCCTATGCAGTGACACTCCGCATTGTAATGGAAAATTGAGGCAGACTTTATTTGGAGCCACCACATGGACATGAGACTGGATAGCATTGCTGAAGGAGCTGTGCTTTGTAGCAGAACTTGTTTAGAGGAAGGAGACTACATGCCATCATGAAACAACCCTGCCCCCTTTTTTCTTTACTTTTTTTTTCAAAGCTCTCAAGATCAATACGGAGAATGTCATCGATTATGTCAGGAAACTTCATGTTTATATCAGATTTCCCAAACATTCCATTAGCTCCTTGTCCTTTTTCCGATCATTCTAAAAGATAAAACCGCTGTACACATTTTTCATGACTGAGTGTAGACAACACTTTGTCTCTGTGGAATGAATGGTGGAAAAAGTGCGTACGCTATCTGAACATTACTTTGCTGTTCTTGTAATAAATCTGAAACTCTGAACCCTATGGCTTGCATATACGCTCGCCTGGCATGCCTTCTTGCTCCATCAGCCTTCAGAGCAGGGACAGGGGCAACCAATGTTGTGCTCAACGGCCTGTCTAAAATATCTATTCACAACTCCCCAATCAATAATGATAATCCATTTATGGCAGTAAATACTGTGAATTTAATCATTTGCTCCACTTTCCACATCTGATCGGGGTTCAATACATGAAATATCTCGCATCAATGATCTCCAAGTAAACCCTCCCGAAAGTAAAGTAGATGATTAGCTTGAGACAGTCTGTTCTTGTTTTGGTTCTGAATGCAAATTCCATTCTATCCATACATATATAAAGTATATATATATATATATATATATATATATATATATATATATATATATATATATATTCACTCAGGTTTTTAAATAACTGTAATAACTAGCAGATCCTTGGAGATGGCACTGTTTAATAATTTAGGATTTAGGATCAGTACCCTTTTCGAGTAGATGATTAAAGGGTGAAGAATCTAATCTTCAGGCCATTTATTGGGTGAGAGAAACTAATTTCTCTGCTTTTGGGTCAGAAACTGGTGTTTTCAGTGAGACCTACCAATGTTCCTGTGCTGCTGACTAAAGAACAGAAATGGGTCAAACATTTATTTTCTGATGAACTTAGAGGGCCTCTTTATTTTGGTAGGTTTGGTGATTATGTTGTCACACATTACATTTTTCTGTGGATCTAGTACGATTTGTCAAACTGCTTTGGAAACAGCTGGCAGTGAAAGAATTAAAGTGTGTGGCCAATTGAGCAACATCAGCAGCTGAGGTTGGGCGTGATTGTAAATGCCAATGGTTGTCTATGTGTGCCCTGCAATTGGCTGGCAACCGGTGCAGGGTGTCCCCCGCCTACTGCCCGAAGACTGCCGGAATAGGCTCCAGCACGCCCATGACCCTTATCAGGATAAGCAGATTAGACAATGGATGGATCAATGATTTAGTGAGTTTGATCAACTAAAGGTCAAGAATGTCAAAGTGATGATATCCTCTCAATTTTTCATTTGAGAGCGTGAGTGAAAAAAATTTCGACACCGCTGATTTAGATGCTCTTCATGCAGTCAGGCGAAGAGTAGCGAAAAATTAACATCAATGCTTAAAATGCTGCCATTTAATTTGTTTGCCAGTGTTTAAAGAGTGCTCTTCACGCTCTTAGTTGTCAGTACTTGCTCCTCAAGTACTTGGCAAGTTGAAATGTAACATAGCTGGAAGTGCTCTCATCCTATATTAGAGGTGAAACAAAGCGGAACATTATCCTCCTTCTGAGAGGAGCTCAGGGAAAATATCTGAACAGATGAAAGCACTTGTGCAACCATGATGGAATGTCAAGGCAAACATGTACAGGAAACGATCAGGCCAGGCGCAAATCGAATCCACTTATTCCGCATTGGGCTCTATCGCTGCACCTACAAACACAGCTGTGTCCTTGGGAAATCCATTTTAAAAACTCCTTGTTGGCAGTCGTCGTTTTTAAATGTTGACGTTCTCTGTGTCGAATATAAATTGCTTGATCTCACAAAATTACAGTTACGTAGTTGTTTGAAAAAAAAATTACGGTTGGAGAGCAAAGCAGAGACATGATATCTCACAATGGTCACTTTTTCCCACTATGGCCACACTGGCCTGTATCATCACCCAAACACCTGGGCCATTCTGCAGGTCAGAAGATATGGCCATCAATTCCAGCCCTGTGCGTAAAGGAAAGAAATCTCAGCTCAGTGGATGGCGGCGAGACCAAGGAGTGAATGACATCCTATCCAATTACTTGTCACCTCGGCCCAGGCTGCTGCAGGGACTTGAGGGAACCACATAAGACAAGCAATTGCACAGAAAAAAGATTTGGATCACCACAAAGCTATCGTGCAGCTTTAGCTGTTCCTCGCAGCTCTTCTCACCATGTCTTCAAGCGATACAGACTAAAGCATAAACACATTGATTTCGGCAAACCCTGAGGGTTTTATTTTTTCCCAGCTTGAAATCAAAGTCGGATCTGCATGAATTGTATATGTGAAGAAGAACCTGAAGGGAAATACACGGTCTGTGTGTTTTATATTAACTACTAGGCCTCCGGAGACCAGTTATTGTAACAGGGAAACATGGAGTTCACTGGCTTAAGTCTTATATCATTTTCTATCATAGTACAGTGTTTAAAAGGAAAAAAAAAATCAGGTACGGCTCGATGCACCTTCGCTGGATTTCTTGTTATTTTGCCACCAGTGTGTTGGCACATGGTGACAAATGGTGGTCAGTGCAGGTGAGGCAGTAAAATAACACTGTTGGACAGTATTTGGTTTGTTACTGGGGCTGTATTGCTTCTTGGATGTTGGTCTGCCTCTTTGTTGGATATATGACTGGGTGACATGGCCCAAAAGTCGTATTTTTCTGCTGAATGGCGATACAGAAAATACTAAGAAGTCACTGTCATATATTATTGAACATCATAATATATTTAGTAGGGCGGCACGGTGGGTGACTGGTTCGCCCGCCGGCCTCACAGTACAGTGGTACAGGATTCAATTCCGGCTTCGGCCCCTGTGTGGCGTTTTCATGTTCTCCCCGTGCCTGCATGGGTTTTCTGTTAGTACTCCGGTTTCCTCCCACATTCCAAAAACATGCATGGCAGGCTGAATAACTGTCCCGAGACACGAGTGTGAGCATGATGGTTGTTTGTCTGTGTGTGACCTGCGATTGGCTGACAACCGGTTCAGGGTTTCTCCCCGCCTACTGCCCGAAGACAGCTGGCATATGCTCCAGCATGCCTGCGACACCCTTGTAAGGATAAGCAGATTGGAAAATGGATTAATATCTAGTAACATTTACCAATTAAGGGTTAGGTTCAGCAACAGGTAGAATTTGTTTTTGAAACATGGTAGCTATAAATAATAAACACATGGTCAAAACCATCTTGCAGTGCCTTTTTACAGGTCAAATTTAAAAGCAAAAAATGAAAACATCTCAAAAACCTGTTGTGCTAGAAAAAAGTAAACAAATCAGTGTCAAAAATACACTGAAAATTTGCTGTTGACCAGTGAGATTTTGGCAAATGTAAAAGAAACAGATGTTGACATTCCGTCAGTCAGTCCGTCTGTCAGTCCGTCACTGTTTCCGTCAATATTTCAGGCCGACCCACGACGGCGCAGTCCGTCCTTCTTCGGGAAAAGCCAATCGAGAACATAATTTCCACACTGGCACTGCATCGGCCGACACAGATGCATGTCACAGTTTTTTTTTTCTGTGTTTGGCGTGTCAGGTGTGCAGCACCTGTGTGTGACAAGGTACACGTAAGTTCGTTTTCAACACCATTTGACTGTTACCAATACCTCTGACGGACTGGAAACACTGATGGCAGCTCACAGACGGACTCACCGAACTGACGATGCCCACCTCTGGAAATAACTTGACATTTTACACAATGTGTACAAACAGATCAAGATTTCAGTTAATTTAATGTTTGTTTTTGTTGTGTTTTCAGATTGAGCCTTGCCATTCACTCAAAAAAAACAACAACAGAAAAAGTCATTTTGTGTCTTGCAATTGGCTCACACACCCAAGATTTTGCAGCACGTCACAAGTGGTGCACATATTGAACACTTATTAAATCGGTCCCAGGGTAAATTGATGATGTTCAACACTGTTCAATTTCATTTCACTAGACTTAGTTTTCAAAGTAATTGATTTTAAAATTATGTCAATTTTGTGGGGCACAATTATACAATTTGATCTCATTTAAAAAGCAAAAACTACAAATACATATAAAACTCTTAAAGCTGACAGTTTTAAATGACTCTCTCCATCAGATTAAAGTGGGTTGTTGGGGCTTTCTATCAGTTGCACGGTGTCATCGCGAAGTGAATTTGATCGTGATTAGTCGCTTCACATTTCCGTTAATGGGGAGGAAAGCAGTAATTGGTTTGGCTAATGCAGAGCTTGTCTTACCGCACTGTTGTTGGTGATTAGCCAAATTGAGGATTGCATTGGTCAGCAACACGTGTTACCTCACTCTTTGCGGTTATTATTTTAGCATTCATGTAGAGCTGGCACTGATGCTGTAAGGATGAATGCTGAATCTCAACAAAAGCCCACCGGTTCCATGAGCATATAGAAAAGCAGCCTGAGGCTATGGAATTCATTACTGTAGAATGTCCAAGTCACATTCGATCTGTTGACTTGAGACAGTGCAAGGTGCAGTACCTAAAGTAAAACGAGGCAAAGCACTTGGTGTATTATATTTTTTAAATGTTTTTTTATTTTTTTAGGACGTATCTGAGAAGAATGTTTATATTTTTGTCATCGCAATAAATTAGCAATTTCTGTTAATGGATCCCTGCCAATGTGATTTAGGCTAATTTCACTACTTTTAAGATGGGCCTCCTGGCAATTGGTTGAGTACCTGATGATAATCGGAAGATTTTCAGCATATTATTTATCTCCACATATATGTATGTACCTGTATGTATATATGTAGTGTGTGTGTGTGTGTGTGTGTGTGTGTGTGTGTGTGTGTGTGTGTGTGTGTGTGTGTGTGTGTGTATATATATATATATATATATATATATATATATATATATATATATATATATATATGTCACACTACTCATAAGCGGTAATTACTGGTAAGTTTGGCACAGGGGACGTCTTAAGCGTAATGTGGCTCAGGTGTCATTTAATTAAAAAGTGTTATGGCACAAACAACAAACAGTCCTACTTGAATCAAGCTGCAAGATAGTAGATGGATGCCGGGAAAACTGTCAGTGACTAAAATGAAGAAGGCAGCGACGGCCAGAGGAAATTACGTTCTACGTACTCCATATCGTCCGGCTTCCATTTTTAATCTTGCGAAATATTTGTCATCCCCCTGTAGTTTATCAGCTGTTCCAACTTGTATTGATGAACGTATGTTTTGCCAAGATAAATAACATCAAACGCTGCTAGAAGTGTGAATTCATTCGGTGGGAGTTAACGTCTCATGTCATCTCAGGTGATTTAACGTGTGTTTATTCAAATGATGTTCAAGTGTGAAAGGAGAAGTTGGGCAGGATGACATAGAAAGAGTAATGACGGCCCTCCGACTGTATTTTTATCACGACCGCATAACCCAATTCCAGCAATCACACGGAGAAGGAAGGTAAAAAATATAAAATAAATTAAAATGTCGGGAAAGACTTCACTGGCAGAATAACTGAACCCTGTGGTACATCGGACCAGTGATTGAAGAGGATCAGCTGCTCTGTACTGTGAAACTCACATCTTAATCTCGGAAATGTATTTTTTTTTTCATGTTCTTTTTGGACAGGAGAGGGCGGGGGGGGGCAAAAGTTTCAAGCTCAAGTACGGTAAGGCAAATTCGAGGGAACTGAGTTGACTTGAATTACAAAATTATACACATGGTTTCATAAGTATTCAGCATGATTGTTTGATTATGAATCCTGTCAAAATTGGTTACATTTTGTGGGGCTTGTTTTAGTAAAAACATTTGATGCTAAATATATCTAAAAAATATATACGTTGTATGTCATTTTAACCCATATCCATTTCTTGGTCAGGTATGCAGCTCTTTGTTGGCAGGTGTAAATATAAACATAAACCAAATCCGAAACATATTACCAAGACAGTTATATTACATTCCAAACAAACAGTTGGACATTAATAGCTTCTAAACTGCATACGAGGTGAACAATTGTGCACCCAAATGTCCAGTAAATTCTTTCAGAATTTGCCCAGTGCAGCTTTTACCAAATGTAATTAAAGGGACCAGAGACTTTTAAAAAATGTAATTAAATGGACCAGAGAGGAAAGTGATTCCACTCCGTTCAGTTCTTTTTGTTTAGTTTTTTTGACTGAGTGCTGCCTGCTGCTTTTGATGAGAGAGTGTATTACTTGTTGGCTCCCAATTTGTGTCCATTTGTGAGTTCCTGGGGTTGAGTACAATGTTTTTGAGTGGCTTGTTATTGCTATATTTTGCCTGACTTCAAATGAAAGCTGCTGGGGGAAAAAAATAAATAAATACTGACTCACTTTAGGCACATGACCTTTTAATTTCTCTCTTTTCCAGTATTGTGATGCAATTGGTCTCTTTCTGGAATCTTACTCCAGGCCATTAGAACATAATACAGCACCATGAAAAAGTATTTGCCTCCCTCCTGATTCTAGTTTTTTTTTTTTTTTTGGGGGGGGGGTATCTATTACCAGAGATAGGCACTTTACCCTAGGTGGCCGGTCCGTCCTCCTGTCCGCAACCTGGATCCCCTTCCGTCATCGTCCCTCCGTCCTTATTCATATAAAAATCCTCCTCCGTCCCCGTTCATCCTCATCCTTTAAAAGCGCTACCGTCCCAGTCCGCCCCCCTAACCTCCCCCAAAAAAGCGTCCGTGCACGAAGCCGTGGAAGAAAGCCCTGGCAATTAACACCCTACAGATGAGATCAGCATTTACTTTGCTCCATACCTTCGCGCGCAGCACTGCTGATACTTTTGCAACAACCGCAAGCATTATCATAGATGTGATTTAAAAAAAAACTACAAAAAACAGAAATCAGGAGTGGGGTAAATACTTTTTCACAACACTGTATACGGTAGAAGGGACCACATAGAGCCCGCAGATCCATACTAAGGAAGATGAAAAGCGTAAGCAAAGCGCATAAGTGCAATAAGAATGAAGGAAGTGAGGCCGAATTCTTCAATTCGTGAGAGGCAGATGTGTGTTGATGCTGACAGTTTGAATGAGAGATTATTCAGAGTTTAGGAGCGAGCTAATGCTTGTGTTCACTGGTTCTCCTTGCAGCGGAATCACTCTCAATCACACTTCCATAAAGCATGCGTACCCATCCTGGCAGGGTTTCAAAATGATGCTGATAAACGTGTGGAACGCCATCAGTGACCACTGGAACTTGTGTTTTGCTGACAATCAAAGTCTTCCTGTTTCACGCTAATTTCTAGATATGTATACAGTATATGTATACCGGTATTGGAAATAAAAACTGAAATCATTACTCTTAAAGATTAATATGAAATTCTGAACAGCACATTCTGTTTTTGAACATTGTGATGACAGGTGGGAAGCACGAGGGTTATGATAGTTTTGTATTTTTCATGATACTGTACAGAGTTTTTATTTTATTTTATTTTTTCAACCCATCCAGTTTCAATTAGTTTTTGGAGTGGGTTTGTTAGCTTTTAATGTATTTTCTTTGGTGCAAAATGCTTTGCTTTTATGAAGTATTTTTAATTCGTTTTAGCATTAGTTTTAGTTTTTTATATCGCGTACTTGTGTGCAAGAAAAAAAGGTCACTAACGATTGTGTAAAAAAAAGTATTTGCTGAAATAAATAAATTTTAAATTAACCCAAAGGACATTTTCACAATAATCAGTTAGTTTTATGAGCCTAAAATGTAATTTCTATTATCCTTTTTTTAAAGCACTCTTGTTTTTTTCCAATTTTATTAATTTTTTAAAAAGTTTTCATTAACTACAATGACCTTAGTTCACATGAAGCTCACAATATCATCACATTGTTTAATATTCACATTATAATTACCATAAATCAAAGTTCTATGGCTTAATTATTTGCCCAATAATTGAATTTGTTTTTGACTTGCATTCGCTTGTCTTTTTTTGTCTTATACAACTAATTAATTTTCCAGAAAATTATTGCCTCTCCATCGGATGGATGAGTCATACGTTTAACAATCAAAAATGCATTATTTATTAAAGCGGGGCATTTTGTTCAGCATGTTTCTGAAAAATAAAAATAAATCGTGTGCAAGTTGAAAAAAAATCCTTAAAACCCTGGAGAACCCACGTGGTCAAATTTGGCCCCTATAAATTCAGCTATTCAAATGCTACCCTTAAATCCCAAAGGGTCAAATTTGACCCATATCCTAAATTAGGATTAAGGCATTGAATATTTGAAAAAGAAAACGTATACTTTGGTGTTCAGTGAACATAAAGCAGTCATTTAATGTATAATTCATCATTTTCCATAGAAGAAAAGGGTTCTTGGGTTCTCCAGGGTTTTAAACACAGCTTCAAAATAACAAAGTCAAGACAAACAAACTCAATCACATGCTCCAATGAACTATGAACTAATTCAGTCATTTGAAATATTGTCCTCTTAAACATAAATCAGCACTTTCAAAGCAGTGTTGACTAATTGGTGATTGGCCCAGAAATCAAGCCTTCATTCAAAAATATAGAAAAGGAAGGATCATTTCATGATTACTGCCATTGACAGAAAATCAAACGTATTATCAAAATTAATATGATTAGTATGATTCACATTCACCAACCAAATTGATTTGAAACACAAGATTTACAGTTTTACACACACACACACACACACACACACACACACCATCCATCCATCCATCCATCCATCCATCCATCTTCTACCGCTTATCCGGGGCCGGGTCGCGGGGGCAGCAGCTTAAGCAGGGAAGCCCAGACTTCCCTCTCCCCAGCTACTTCTTCCAGCTCTCCCGGGGATCGAGGCGTTCCCAGGCCAGCTGCGTGACATAGTCTTTCCAGCGTGTCCTGGGTCGTCCTCGGGTCTCTTCCAGTGGGACATGCCGGAACACCTCACTAGGGGCGCTCAGGGGCATCCGAATCAGATGCCCCAGCCACCTCATCTGGCTCCTCTCGATGTGGAGGAGAAGCGGCTCTACTTTGAGCCCCTCCCGGATGACCGAGCTTCTCACCTTATCTCTAAGGGAGAGCCGGACACCCTGCGGAGAAAACTCATTTCGGCCGCTTGTATCCGGGATCTCGTTCTTTCGGTCACGACCCATAGCTCGTGACCATAGATGAGAGCTGGAACATAGATCGACCGGTAAATTGAGAGCTTCGCCCTTTGGCTCAGCTCCTTCTTTACCACGACAGACCGATACAGCGTCCGCATCACAGCAGGCGCTGCACCGATCCGCCTGTCGATCTCTCGCTCCCTTCTGCCCTCACTCGTGAACAAGACCCCAAGATACTTAAACTCCTCCACTTGGGGCAAGATCTCCTCCCCGACCGGAGAGGGCACTCCACCCTTTTCCGACTGAGGACCATGGTTTCAGATTTGGAGGTGCTGATCCTCATCCCAACCGCTTCACACTCGGCTGCAGCGCTCCAGTGAGAGCTGGAGAGACCGCTTGAAGGAGCCAGCAGTACCACATCATCTGCAAAAGCAGAGATGCAATACTGAGGCCACCAAAACGGACCCCCTCAACGCTTCGGCTGCGCCTAGAAATTCTGTCCATAAAGGTGATGAACAGAATCGCGACAAAGGGCAGCCTTGGCGGAGTCCAACCCTCACTGGAAGCGATTCCGACTTATTGCCGGCAATGCGAACCAAGCTCTGACATCGGCAGTATAGGGACCGGACAGCCCGTATCAGGGGCTCGGTACCCCATACTCCCAACCCCACAGAACTCCCGAGGACACGGTCAAACGCCTTCTCCAAGTCCACAAAACACATGTAGACCGGTTGGGCGAATTCCCACATACCCTCGAGGACCCTGCTAAGGGTGTAGAGCTGGTCCACTGTTCCACGGCCGGGGCGAAAACCACACTGCTCCTCCTCAATCCGAGGCTCGACTTCCTGACGGACCCTCCTCTCCAGCACCCCTGAATAGACCTTACCAGGGAGGCTGAGGAGTGTGATCCCTCTGTAGTTGGAACACACCCTCCGGTCCCCCTTTTTAAAAGAGGGACCACCACCCGGTCTGCCAATCCAGAGGCACTCTCCCCGCTGACCACGCGACGTTGCTGTCAGCCAGGACAGCCCCACAACATCCAGAGCCTTGAGGAACTCCGGGCGGATCTCGTCCACCCCTGGGGCCCTGCCACCGAGGAGCTTTTAACCACATCGGTGACTTCGACCACAGAGATAGGAGAGCCCACTTCAGAGTCCCCAGACTCTGCTTCCTCAAGGAAGGCGTGTTGGTGGAGTTGAGGAGGTCTTGAAGTACTCCGCCCACCGGCTCACAGCGTCGAGTCGAGGTCAACAGCGCCCCATCCCCACTGTACACAGTGTTAGTGGTGCACTGTTTCCCCCTCCTGAGGCGTCGGATGGTGGACCAGAATTTCCTCGAAGCCGTCCGGAAGTCGGCTTCCATGGCCTCACCGAACTCCTCCCACGTCCGAGTTTTTGCCTCGGCGACCACGGCCGCATTCCGCTTGGCCAGTCGATACCCGTCAGCTGCCTCTGGGGTCCCACAGGCCATAAAGGCCCGATAGGACTCCTTCTTCAGCTTGACGGCATCCCTTACTGCTGGTGTCCACCAGCGAGTGCGAGGATTGCCGCCACGACAGGCACCAACTACCTTACGGCCACAACTCAGATTGGCCGCCTCAACAATAGAGGCACGGGCGTGGTCCATTCGGACTCAATGTCCCCCGCCTCCCCGGAACATGGGAAAAGCTCTGTCGGAGGTGGGAGTTGAAACTCCTTCTGACAGGGGATTCCGCCAGGCGCTCCCAACAAACCCTCACAATCGTTTGGGTCTGCCAGGCGGACGGCATCTTCCCCACCATCGGAGCCCACTCACCACCAGGTGGTGATCAGTTGACAGCTCCGCCCCTCTCTTCACCCGAGTGTCCAAAACATGCGACCGCAAATCCGACGATACAACCACAAAGTCAATCATCGAACTGCGGCCAAGGGTGTCCTGGTGCCAAGTGCACATATGGACACCCTTATGTTTGAACAAGGTGTTCGTTATGGACAATCCGTGACGAGCACAGAAGTCCAATAACAAAACACCACTCGAGTTCTGATCGGGGCCGTTCCTCCCAATCACGCCCCTCCAGGTCTCACTGTCGTTGCCCACATGAGCATTGAAGTCCCCAGCAGAACGAGGGAGTCCCCAGCAGGAGTACTCTCTAGCACACCCTCCAAGGACTCCAAAAGGGTGGGTGCGCTGAACTGCTGTTGGGTGCGTATGCACAAACAACAGTCAGGACCCGTCCCCCCACCCGAAGGCGGAGGGAGGCTACCCTCTCGTCTACCGGTGTGAACCCCAATGTACAGGCACTGAGCCGGGGGCAATAAGTATGCCACGCCTGCTCTGCGCCTCTCACCGTGGGCAACTCCAGAGTGGAATAGAGTCCAACCCTCTCGAGAGAGCTGGTACCAGAACCCAGGCTGTGTGTGGAGGTAAGTCCGACTATATCCAGTCGGAACTTTTCAACCTCACACACCAGCTCGGGCTCCTTCCCTGTAAGAGAGGTGACATTCCATGTCCCCAGAGCTAGCTTCTGCAGCCGAGGATCGGACCGCCAGGGTCCCCGCCTTTGGCTGCCGCCCAGCTCACATCGCACCCGACCCCTTTGGCCCCTCCATGGGTGGTGAGCCCATGAGAAGGGGACCCACGTTGCCTCTTCGGGCTGAGCCGGCCGGGCCCCATGGGTGCAGGCCCGGCCACCAGGCGCGCCAACGCGCCCCACCCCAGGCCTGGCTCCAGAGGAGGCCCGGTGACCCACGTCCGGGCAAGAAACTGGGTTCCATTTATTTTGTCCATCATAAGGGGTTTGTGAGCCGTGCTTTGTCTGGTCCCTCACCTAAGACCTGTTTGCCATGGGTGACCCTGACAGGGGCATAAAGCCCCAGGCAACTTAGCTCCTAGGATCATTGGGACGCACAAACCCCTCCACCACGGTAAGGTGACGGCTCACACACACACACACACCAAAAAATCGCTCAGTTATTCATTCATCCATTTTCCGATCTGTTCATCCTCAGAAGGGCCGCGGGGGGTGCTGGAGCCTATCCCAGCTGTCTTCGGGCAGTAGGCGGGGGACACCCTGAACCAATTGTCAGCCAATCGCAGGGCACACAGAGACGAACAACCATCCGCGGTCACGGGACAATCTTGAGTGTTCAATCAGCCTGCCATGCATGTTTTCGGAATGTGGGAGGAAACCGGAGTACCCGGAGAAAACCCATGCAGGCATGGGGGAGAGCATGCAAACTCTACACACAGATGCCGGAGCCAGAATTGAACCCACAACCTCTGCACTGTGAGGTCCACCGGGCCGCCCCTGCTCAATTATTATTCTAATCAATTGTGATTACATAATCTTCCCCCAACTATTTAATAAGCGTAATGCAATAAATAAAACCGAGGCTTACTCGAACGTATCCAACCCAACTATTTTCACTCGTTACTGTCTAAAAATGACATAATGCTACCGGGCTTCGGCAGAGTGAGGGAGGAGGCAGAATTTTACAATATTTTTTAGGCAGTTGAGCGTTCTCCGGAGAGTTCATTGATTTGTTCTCAAGATACAGTATTTTCTGCATTTTAAATTGGTTAATAATGTGTGAAAATTACCGATGATGTGCGAACAGAGCAATAGAATTGATTTGTGAAAAAATTGACCACATTTGGATGAACGAGGTTTGCGTGCGCCATCTATGATGTGTGTCCGGTGATTGGCTGCCAACGAGTTTGGGGTGTACTGCGCCTTTCACCCAAATTCAGGTGGAATGGACTCCACTTTCCTGGTGAAGAAAATGAGCAAACAGAAAATGAATGGATGGACATAATGTACACTACTGTGCTGTCAGTGTAGCACCGCTTACTTCACACACAAGGTCACTTGGTCGCAAGATTTTCAGGTGGTCATGATTCACATAACTGAAGATAAATGAGCATTTTGGAATTGAGCAACTAAGTGAATTCATCCTTTGTGATAAATGTTTATTTCTATACATTGATTCGCTGCTGGCTTGATTGCTTTTGGTTGATTTTCTTCATTTCTTCATAAATAAAGCAATCGTGGAGGTTAAGTGATTGGCCTGGAATTGTGTTTGATTGCAAAACTGATAGATGACAGCAATTTAAATCACCCTGTTTAGAGTTTTGCTCTTTTGTGAAAATGTCCTTATTTGGTGTCTTTGCTCTTCTCCAGGCCAGTGGGGTCATTGTATGGGTGAAGACTGTGGCTCCGGTGGAGTTCAGAGCAGGACAGTATGGTGTGTCCACACAGAGGGCTGGACCACCCATCACTCTCACTGCAACCACATGGACAAACCCGAGAGTCGGCGGCGTTGTTTTAAGGTGTGCGACTGGCACCAGGACCTCTTCGAGTGGGAGCTCTCTCCCTGGGAGGGCTGTGTTCTTGTCCCTTTTTTTTCCAACGAGCTCAAGCTGCGGACCGCAGAGTGTATTACAGCACAGCATGGAATCCAGAGACGCAAAGTGCAGTGTATGCGCACTTCTAACCGCACGACAGTCACTTCAAGGATATGTGACTTCTTTTCTCAGAGACCCCCAATTGAGCAGGCATGTCTCATCCCCTGCCCACAGGACTGCGTTGTCTCGGACTTCACCTCATGGTCAGGTTGCAGTAGAACATGCGGCGCCGGCCTGCAGCATCGAACTCGACATGTTCTGACCATGCCGATGTATGGTGGCGCGAGCTGCCCCAACCTGACCGAAACCAGGACTTGTTCTGGCTCTGTTGACTGCCCTTCTGGGGAGGACGAGTACCAGTACAGCCTTAAAGTAGGAGCCTGGAGCGAATGTAGGCTACCCCATCATAAAGACACCCTAATAAATGGTCGGACCACCGTGGATTTCAGTAGTAACAAGGAGAATAATACAGTCATGTTACACAGACATGCTTCCCATTACCGTCAAGACCATCATACCCATCGTCACCATCCGAAGTACCCCATGTCATGGGACCTGGAGGTAGGATACCAGACACGGCAAGTCCGCTGCACACGCAGTGATGGAAAGAACACGATGCTGAGGTAAGCAGGGCAAATAGTAATATGGTCCTGTAATAACTGTATGGGGGGAGGAGGGGGGGGGGTTATAATAAATGGCAAACATTGTACAGTGGTGCCTTGAGACACAAGTTCAGAGATGTTTGTCGCTCTTCATTTTTTTAAAAAACACACTGTTCATTTCTCTGTTTTATGATGACTTTGACCGTAAACGTCACCCGGGAGTGGCAAGAAACGGCTTAAAACAGGGGTGTCAAACTTAATTTTGTCGCGGGCCACATTCAAATTACCATTTCCTTGGAGGGCCGTGATGACTGAAATTAGATTAAGAAGTCAAGAATAGCGTTTTATTTAACTATTGTTTAAGTAACCGTAATGAGGGGTTTGGCAACAAGAAAATGCTTACAATATGTCACTGATTTATTGCATGTGAAAATTTGAAATGTTGGTACAGATTTTAGCAAGCGTCATGGAAGTTTTCATCTTTAATTTCCTTTCGAGGGCCACTTAAAATGATGTGGCAGGCCACATCTGGCCCCCAGGCCTTGAGTTTGACACCTGTGTCTTAAAGCCTCTTTTTTTTGATGAATTGTTTTCTATTTGCCAAACTGCTTCTTCGTTGAGTTCACTTCGCCAATACAGTGGTCGTATCGTAAATTTTGGCTGGCAAGTCATAGCAAAAAAAATAAATTCCACAATTGTTTCTTTGAAAACTCGTAAGTCGGGTCACTTGGATCTCAAGGCACCATTGTATTGTTAATGTTGTGTTTCACTGAAAGGCTGAAAACTTGATTTGTCGGTCTAGATAAGTGACTTGTTTGACATTCATCCCCCCCTTTCCCCATTTAAGTTAAACATGAGCTATAATGTTATTTTTCATGGCGTTTATTGTAACTGTTCTGTCATCGTACAAAGGGGACTCAGCCAGTGGTCACCCATTGCATGATCCTGGTATATCATTGTGGAGACTTGAATTTAGTGATTCCTGCATTGGCTGGACTTTTTCAGTTAAAATGTCCTGTTATCGATGCTGTTTGACCACATCAATACTGCAGCGAACTATTATTGTGCTAAATGTCAAGCACTGCTCCTTTCCTGTCCCTGCTGTTTGAACTGACTTTGGTATTTGCCATTTTGATAAGAACAGAAGACTCACACACGCGCGCACACACACACACACACACACACACACACACACACACACACACACACACACACACACACACACACACACACACACGCAGACACAGTATTTGTTCTAATTTCCTTCCCATCCATCAGAATTGCCATGATGGAAAACGTTTTTTGCAGTCTTGATTGAGCTTATTTTTGGCCTCTGAATGTTGTTATTGTTATTTTTTTGGTTAATGTTGAAGACTGGTTAAACTGAGAGCTCAGTATCATTCTGTTTCTCTAATTACAGGCTAATTAACAAATTAAATCAGGATTGCAGCCCCAACTTAATAACCAACCTAATTTAGCAGTGTAAAGTGAACAATAGAAGCCATAATTACAGAACTAATCTGCTTGTTTCTTTATTGATTGAGTCAGCAATTCCGTTAACAAAAAAATATAATGTAGTTTAAATTGAAGGATTTTGAGGGGAATTTCAGGAACATACAAATAATACCTTCTTGACCTCTGGTAGTATGACGATGTGTAGTTTTCATAATATGTTACCATTTTTAAATGTATTTTCTGCATCTTCTCACGATAACGTGTTTATCTTCTCAACCCACAGCCTCTGTGCCAAATACAACTCCCCTCTGACCTACCAGGCCTGCGTGATGCCCAGGGACTGCCACACTTCTGATTGGTTATCGTGGAGTCCCTGTTCGAAGACCTGCCGGTCCACCGACCTGTCTCCTGGTTACCGTCTGCGGTCACGAGTCCTGACACAGATTCCACTGAGTGGGGGGAAACAATGTCCCATCCTTGAGGAAAAGGAAGCTTGCAACATTATCGGAGACTTGCTTCCAAACTGTCCGAGGTATGTTTTTGTAGACATGTTTCTCATCATTACTTGTTAACTATCATCAGAACGAAACTATGGGCTCATATTTAATCTTCCATGCACACTATTTCAAGCTCTTTTAAAATTCATTCATATTTCCCAAGCTTTCTAACCAGAATGATTACAAGAGTATACCCACAGGCTACATATATTCATGATGTTGCTGTTCATTTAATTTGTCCCTCTACCTTAAGTATTGACTTTAATTTCATTTCATATAAACTCCTGCAGCAGTTTACGGGTCTGTGGTCCACAGGGCCCGCCATTGTTTCCCGGGTTATACGGTAAAGTT
The DNA here is from genome assembly GCA_026261675.1 of Hippocampus mohnikei. NCBI lineage: Eukaryota > Metazoa > Chordata > Actinopteri > Syngnathiformes > Syngnathidae > Hippocampus > Hippocampus mohnikei. The sequence goes on along the minus strand of JAKGUB010000106.1, from coordinate 7,236,365 downwards.
AGACAGTAGGTAATTTCATTCAGAAAATAATGTAGTCAGCTTTGTTTTCCTGTCGGAATATCTTGTTTTATTCGCTATATCAGAGTGGAGGATTCACTTGATTGGGAGAAAACTCATTACAGGAAATAAGCCTCTGATAGATTACTTAGGGCCGTTGTTCAGGAAAACTCCTCGAATATTATTGCTTTATGCTCCGGTGCACTTTCCACGACAAAGAGTGATCATTTGGTTCGAAATTCTGCAACCTTCTTTCACGGATTTGCATTTTCTTTCTCACTCAGCTGCTTTTTTGTTTTTCCCCGCGACGAACAGTGTTATTTTTATCCAACTAGACATTGGTAGGGCACCAACCATTTAATTAGGTGAAGGCGCTATTTTCTTACTATCTGATTCAAATTTAAGTGCCTCTTCCAAAGACACTGTTAAAAATGGCACGGAGAACACAAATCATTTGCATTTCATGATACAACTCCAAAGGAGAAACAGAAATAAAATTAGAAGTATAAATGTAACTATCTTAGTCACAGCAGTATCAACATACAATTGCTTGAATTCTACACTTGGTCCCATCAAATATTTTATTCCGACTTAATTGGGAACACACATTGGCCAAAAAACAAAAACTTTGGGATGAGCCAGTCACGCCTATTAGGCTGTGAAAATGGCAAACTGTGGGCTGACAGTTTTTTGCCCCCGGGTGACAGTGAGGAGTGATATAGAGATAGTAGAGGTTAAACATGAGCTATAATGGTAGTAGATAGTAGAGAGAGTCGATTGATCCTGAAATGTGAATTCCCCCAAGTAATGTATTGCATAAACCAAAACACAGTGAAAAGAAGCTAAACTATATGACATAAAAATTATATTGGGTTGACGGGAACTATTATTTCTTCCACCTGAGTCAGCGTAGAAATCATCTTTAGCCAGAATACTCAGGGAAACCAGTCCTATACGTAGCTATACGTTGCAGAGAGTAGACAGAGCCATTTGTGGAGCTACTGTATTTCAGCTCCACAAACAGCCAAGACGTCGTTTGTGTCCAGTTGTTGCGGCAAAACGAGTGTCACCTTGTGAAACATGTCAGATTGAACCACAACTCACAATACGGGGCATTTATGATCAAGGGGACAGAAAGGGAGAGCACAGTGTCAGATGTCTCTGGCACTCTCCAGGTAAGGAGGAAGAAAATGTGCAGCTTTGAGTTTTTTAACTAAGCACCTGCTGTTGGGAGTTTTTTCTTATTAACTAATCCAGCTATGAAATTGGCAATTAAATAAGTACCGGTACATGCTCCACATGGATTCATATTAAAATAACACTGAAGAGAATCTCACAGACAAATTTAGCCCAGTATTGGTATTGAATCGTTTTACTCAGTAACAGATCGTCAAGGAAAATCTTTGATATGGAACATCACTAATAGCAAAAGGTTGGTCAGGCAGACTCTTATCTGGGTTAATGCATTTTGGTCCTCCGGTCCCTTTCAGGTATGAGTGGAGAGCCACTGACTGGGACGAGTGCTTGGTTTCCCCTTTGCTGAGCAGGCTGGACCGGCGTCAGGCTAACATCACTCGTCTCTGCGGAGGCGGGGTGCAGACCAGAAAGACCTACTGTGTTCAAGTTCCTGATGACTCAACTCCACATCACAGAAAGGAAGGTGAGACAAGACAAAACCACCGTCATCACAACTGAGCTTTGCTTTGAGACGTACGTACAAAGACACCGTGGCCGTGCAGGCATGAAGAATAAAGAGCAAACAACGATGGTGAAGCTTAAGCTTGTTCAAAGTATATCAAAGCTTATCTACAACTACAGTAGACTCTCCTGGGAGCGACTTACTCATTGGCGAAGCAGTTTCATTTAAAACCTAATCCGCAGCACACCTCAGTGTGGTGTGAAAATAGATAAAATGAAATCTTCGCATTGTTGTTTACGCCGTACAGTGAACGCACAATGCTGACACTGTAAGCATTTAAACCACAACACTAAGTAGTTGTCATCAATTTCTAAGTGTGCTAAGGTAACATTGTGTCAGTTGTTCGCGTAGGGGATGAAGAGAGCCTGACAAATCTTGTACAAACGTAGCCTCCGCAGCAGTTTAAAGTGTCACTCCATCCTCGCTGGCTAAGCTGTTGTAAAAAGAGCAGTCTTCAGGGAGCATGTTTGTGAGCAGAATAAAACATCTCAGGCCGTGCTAGTGGCCCGGCGAGACTATAAAGCTCTGAAAACAATTTAGCTAGACACTGAAGCAATTATTCACGCAAGCAAAGGTGTGATGATGCACAATTGAAAGGAAAGCGCACGCATTTAGGTCTATGGTTCAAGAAAGAACAGAACGCTAAAACATGTGTACCGTTCGACATCTTGACATTCATGCTGGAAAACAAATCTGCCCTAACCAGAGGGCTCATATTTAGGTTCAAAACATTTTCACGCCATCAGAGGCCTGGAATCATTTCACATGCTGTTAGATGATCACGTCTCTGCCTTTAAGCAGCTTTATGTTGTAATGTGCTGAATCAGTAGCATAAAGTAAGTTGCCTTGTCCGCCAAGAGCATGAAGCTGGTGTTTCATTACATCTCCAAAATCATTAATTTTCAGGAAAAAACCCCAAACAAAAGTACAACAGAATGTTTGTTGAGCCATTATAAGGGGTGTTCACACAGCACACATTTGCATCGGTGCTGCACCGATGTATTGCGATGTATCTTACACCGGTGTAAATTTTGTGGAGCGTTCACACGTCTAAAGTTGCTTACTCAAGAGAAGCGTGTTAACCCCAGTGCAGTCCCACTTGCGTTCACACGGCAGTTTCTGCGGTCGTGCAATACGATAATACGGAAATAAAACATGCGCATGCATAAAGTGTACTTCCTTTTCCCCGCCTTGTTTGTGACATATCGAAAAACCATGGTTTATACTTCTCCAGACAAATCAACGCTGTGCTCTATCAGACACTATAAAAGGATGAGAGAGAGAGAAAGGAAAGAAGTTCAAAATACCCAGGATGCAAGTTATGCAATACCCGTATGTAATCAACTCTTTTCACGCGTAGCGAGTCTACCCCTGGAGGGTTCACACGTCCCATTTTATATCGGTGCTGCCCCGGAAACTAGCATTTACTCCGAAGTAAATTTTTAAACCACCTCCTGAGCAGGGTTAAATTAGCTCCGGTTTAAGCTGTTTTCAGCATAACAGTCAGAAAACAAAAGAGATGAAGGTGAACTTCCGGAAGGTCACAGCCCTACAGTGCACTCTCACCCTCACAGACTCGTCAATCTCCATTGTGGACTTCAGCTTCTCCCCTCAAATGGGAGCCAACCATCTGCTCCTTGCAGAGTACGTTCTTTCTGCAGCATCCGCGCAAACTCAAGCTTTCAACAAAGATTTTGGTGCAGTTCTTTGGTGCATGACCATCATAGAGTACTTCTTCGCCTCCTCCGGCACCGTGCGGTGTGATGGTGCCACAGACTCAGAAACTTCTGAAAAAGTTATCAGCTGAAAACTTCCAGCAATTCGGGACCTGTACGTCCCCAAGACCTGTGAGCGTGCGGGTCGAATTAAAGCTGCCGCTACTCACACTTCAACACTCTCCCCTCAGGCATGAGGCTACGGTCCATTTGGACCTCAACCTCCTGCCGCATTAATAACTTCTTCCCGTTGGCTATCAGACTCACCAACACCTCATCACACAAAAATATTCTACAAATAGTGTAACAGTGTACCCATACTGATCCCGCTGTTTACTGTAAACAACTGTAAAGTTCCTAACTTAACTTATCATCTCTCAATATACATCAATAATCATGCTCAAATATGGTAGTTATAAAATGAACCTGCATTATAGCCGTCGCTTTGGGTCGGCGTTAAAAAGCACGATAAAAAGTATGTGATAGGCAATAATCTTCAGATGAAACTAGGTTTATTTGAAGTACTTCCCTTTTTTTGTTGTTCTCCTTTTATATGTATACTGTGTCAAACTAAATGCTGTGCGGCCATCTAGTGGTTGACAGTGAAATTACATCCAAAACAAATGGTAGGCGGAACAACATAGAGTTTAAAAAACAAAACAAAAAAAAACGCAAACTAGCAGGATAGTGAACCCTTAACCTGCAATGGTGAGGGTTCAGTGTGCTGTGTGTTTTTGCGGAAGCTGGAACGGACTAAAAGATGATTTTTGAAGTAAAAGCACGGTCACAGCGTGGTCTATTTCTTCTCTAAAGCATTTTGATTATTTTGAATTTGAGAAACCTGTCCTGCAATTGCCGCTCGATTGATGGCAAGTAAACATGTCCAATTGAAAAATAAAGAAACGTTCCATCTGCCTCGTTCCATAACATAACCAAAGTGATCGGAGATCAGAGGTTTTTTTTTTCTCAGTGTGTAGTATATCAATGAGGCACTCTGTGGCCTGCAGTGTAGGACAAAGATCAATACGTAAGCCGCTGTGTTTACAACCCAGGCACAGCTTCAGGTGATGTAAACCGATGTGGCTTCTGCCTTCAACACAGAGCGTTTCTCTTGCGCAACTTACTCAGAAAACAATTTGCTGCTGTTGGATGTCTACAGCCCCATAATTGTCACCCGCAGTCTCGGGAACAAAGCCGATAAATGTGTAATATGCACCTTATCCATGTGTTTAAGCATGCATGTTATTTCGACGCAGAAGATCAAACACCATGTAAAATGACTCACGGCAAGAAGACATTATGCAGGAAGGACATTTGCTGAATCTCTCTTTGGGCTCTCATTTAAATGGAAATGTGATATTCACTGATGTGTGGAAGTGCATCAAACTGGAATATTAGATTAAATAAAAACTCCTATATTGTGGGCAGGAAGAATATACTCTCACTTTGTTGTAAAGAATGATTCTACCCTCTGCAACAGATGTTTTATGATTGTCTTCAGTCTACAAATAACACAAGCATGTTGGGAACCAGGCCAACCTGTTTCACCATCATTGGCAATCTTGGTTTAATTGTTAACCTGAGACATTTGATCTTAAAAAAAAATACACCTTAATAGGTCAATAGGATCTACTCTACCAATAGGATCAATTTGAGAAAAAAAATATGAAATTGACCAAATTTGGAGATAGGAGGTTTCGGCCCAACAGTGATGATATTTTAGAACAGGGGTGTCAAACTCATTGTTTTCGTGGGCCAGATTTTAGTGAGTTTTTCTTGGAGGGCCATTATAACTGAAACCATATAAAGAATTCAAGAATCACGGGTTATTCACCTATTGTTTAAGTTACTGTAATGAGGGGTTTTGATAAGAAGAAAATGCTTACAGCATCACTCACATTTATTACAAATGAGAATTTGTTGGTAGAGATATTAGCAAGTATCATGAAAGTTGCCATCTTTGTTTTGCTTTCGCGGGCCACATAAAATGATGTGGCGGGCCAGATCTGGCCCCCCGGCCTTGAGTTTGACACCTGTGTTTTAGAATAAGACAAACAGTCACAACAGGATTTGAGAATGCACATCAACTGAGGTAAAATCCTTGATCACTTGGAAAAAAACCCTGCTGTAGTCAGAAATTGAATCTGTTTTTACGTACCTCCATACTGATGTTAAAACCTTCCCCAAGATGCATGAAAACCAAATCAGTCTCCTTGGAGACCGACAGGCAACTTGTAAGAATGACAGACATCAACACACTTGTAGCTAATCAACTTTTCCTCATAAACTTGTAGCTATTCACAATTACAACAACATCACATTCATTCTGGTTGAACCTTTTCCAGGCATGCAAGAGCAGAAATGGGTATACGCTACTTTACACCCTCACAAGTGGCATAATATCACACTCGCAGGCTCCACTGCTTCCTGTGTGTGCCGGAGCGGTACTTAAACCAGCTGTGTGACTCGTGTTTGCACAGTGTCCAGGCCTGTGACTGCCAGACTGTGTGGGGGTCAAGAAGCTCCCCTGGCCATCAAGAACTGCTCCATTCCCTGCCAGCACCGCTGTCTGCTCTCCCGCTGGTCACCCTGGGGCTCCTGCGTACATGATAACTGCAAAGATCCAGAAGGGAAGAAAGGTATTGAATCACAAAAAAGGTTGGACATAATCATATAATTTGCATAAAATACATATAATACAAACTCAAGTGCTGATATTTCACCATTCAACTGGTCTCCAAACTTTCGAGAAACAAACAAGTTGATTGTTTTTAAAAAATACATTTATTGTATTTTATGTATGTATGTATATATAATAATAATAATAATACATTTTATTTATAAGTATATATATATATATATGTGTATATATATATATGTATATATATATGTATATATATATATGTATATATATGTATATATGTGTATTTGATACCAGTGTAAATAGTAATATGTAAAGCAGAGTGAATCGATTTAGTCGGGTTGTGCGCATGATGGCCAAGGACTCGAGTTGAACAATTATTGGCCATTTGTGTATTAATTATTCACACTGTTTTTCATGAATGGGCCAGCCAGAGTTGTATGGTTTAAATGGGCCAATGTTTGTTAGCAAATTAGTTTTACAATGTCACTACATTTTTGTTTAGTGTTGTATCTATTTATGTTATTCCTTGTTTGGAGCCATCCATACAATTGTTTGCCTTTCGGCAAATGTTGACTTTAATTTGAGGGAATGTTTCAATTAAGCAAGAAAGCTTGCTTTATTAACGCTTTAAAAGTTTCCCTTTTTCTTTACTTTGACTTTAATGTGATACTTTCTTGCAAATTAGCTGAAGTCACTTCAGCAGCTAAATGCATTCACCCTATGTTGGATGAGATGAGAGCTGGGACTTGGGAGCAATCCCTCGGATATAAATGAACTCACCTAATAAGTAGCTCATATGAGCTGAAATTGATACCGATAATTGTACAAATGGGTAAGACGTGGACATTAGAACATAGTACAGAAACTATCAATTTACCACACACTTCTACGACAGATTGCCATGCTACATTTTTACAACCAGCTGCTCACGGCAACTGAGCTGAGTACTTTCAATGTAGTCAACAAGATTTAAACAAACCTGAGAGCTGCTCTGCATACCAATGACTTCATTTGAGAGGCGTGCCATGTTTTCAATGTCTAAACAATGGCACGAACACCGGTAATACAGCAAACAGGAGAGATGGGAGGATGCGATTAGGAGATGAGGCGAGATAATGTGTTTGCATCGTACTTCTTTTCTGGTGTATAAGTGACTGGCTGAGACGAAGTCTGCTATGAAAAAAAAGGAAGAATTGAGCAAGCCATGACTGATGAAAACCAGAAAGAGAGTGAGCTGGTGCCCCAGCTCTCCATCCCCAGGAGATTTTAAGAGATGGATAAGATGCTTCCTGAGGGTGTGTGTGTGTGTGTGTGTGTGTGTGTGTGTGTGTGTGTGTGTGTGTGTGTGTGTGTGTGTGTGTGTGTGTGTGTGTGTGTGTGTGTGTGTGTGTGTGTGTGTGTGTGTGTGTGTGTCTCTATCTGTGGTGTGCACGTTGCTGGCATGCATCAGCCTTCAACAGGATGGTGCTGTCTCACTGCCTTTTGGAGCAGGTGAACAGGTGTGTCACAACCTTCAGACAGGCTTGGCATTCAACGCAAGTTACACCTCTTGCGTGTGTGTGTGTGTGCCAAAGCTGTTGGTGTGTTAGCGCTCTACTAAAAGGGCAGCACGACCTCATCGCTGTCGTGTGTAAATGTGCACGAAAGCCCCCCCCCAGGGAACGACTGAAGTGTGGATTGTTCAAGCAGGTCAATGCCCACACTGGTTTCCATGAGACCACGGGCAGCTCGTGTCCCAGACAGTGTCATTAATATATTTCAAGGGGTTGAAGACGCAGCATCTGCTGTTTGGCACTTCTTTCTGCTCTAGTAGGCCCAGAGCGCCTGAAGTAAACTATTACAATATCAAAAGAAGTGAGCCCTGCTGTAAAATTGATCCGATGCGTGTTTACTTGAGGTTCTTGGAATGCAGTGCCCTTTTGATTGAACCCTTGCTAAAGAAGACCAAGGGGTACCAAAGTTTGAGTTTGCAATTAAAAAAGAAGATTCACTTCGTGTTCTAGTCTGTGGGGGCGAGTGGGGAGGGGGGGTAGTAGCTCTCTCTGGCCTGATCTTGTACCTCTAATTAGAATTTTAAGAAACTATTATGCCCGAGGAAAAACAACCAATCAGAGACAGAAGCAATGACTGATGAGATGTCAATCGTTTGTCCCCCTTGGCTTTGAGCTGACCTGTTAGCTTGGCCTTTGGGAGCTTGGCTAAAACTACTTGGGAATATCTTACTCGGGAAAATGTTTTAAAAAAATGCTCATCTCACGTTTGCCAACAACAGGGCATGAGACTAGCAAACAGAAGCAGAGCAATGAGACATGATCGCTCCATGCGGTCCACGGACATATTGAAGTCTCACCAGTTTGATAAAAGTACCCGCTAATGTTGTCCACACAAGAGATGTCTCCATGCGAGATGTGAGTGCACCACATCTAAAGAGAATGACAGGGGCCAACCCCCCCCCTCTCCCCACCCCACTATATGTTGTTTTACAAATTCAAGATATTAAAAAAAAAGTCAGATGTTGTCACACGCAACCCCTTTTTTTGTGGGCAGCACAAAACTAAAGATAACAATGCTGTGTCAGCTGCATATTTTTGGACTACACTGAATTTGCCCTGCAGTAAATGCTTGTCATGTTTTACTCGACTCTCAGTGCTTATCAGATGTGACTGCGATGTGATGTAAATGCATTTAACTATAGGGTTTATTTAATAGAGGTTTTGCAATTATTCTACTTGAGGTTACAGGGCTGACAGGAGTGCTCTATCTTCACACTGTGGTGTAGCTCACCTGCCTGAAATAACCAGCATGACCAAGAGGCATATCAATTATTAATTATTATCTCTTCGTTTCACCCATGCCAAAATGCTTCTTTTTTTTCTTTTCTTTTTTTGTTTTTTGTGTGTGTGGTGTGGATTTCAGCAGCAGTCAGTGCAGTGGGCATAGCTGCAATCGATCCGCACCATCACTGCTCTTCAAGCAGCCTCCTGGACAGTACACCTCAGATCAGCCTCCTGAACCAGTGGGTCATGTTAGTAGATTGTTGGAGGATGTATTGGTTAAGCTATGACCCTACTGGAGATTAGATGTTCCACCTGTGGAAGGAAATAACTTGGGACCTTTGTGCCAAATGTCAGGGCTTTGTTAAAATGAGTATAGCTGAAGATGAATGTAGCTGCTGCTCTAGTGGAGTGAAAATACCCCAGGGAGAGGTGGTACAGAGCCAAGTTTACATTATTTAATCGTCAACATTTCTCTTTGTCATCAAGGAATTGGAAACCCTCAATAGTTAATGACTAAAATTAATTATTTTCAAGTATACCGTTCAGTTATGTCCAATCAGCAGCAAAGTCTGTATTTATTTCATTTAAAAGAGAATAATTTTAATTACAAATCGAGCTTTGAGGCAATTTCATGCGTTAGAGTGAGTTGAGGGGCTAACACAAGCTGAGGGAGAGGCTTGAAAATCATGGTGCAAAAGTGTTTGATTTTTATTGCATATAGTTTAGAAGTGTTATTTTTAAATCTAGATCCTGGTCCAGAAGTGACGGGGTTTTTTTCCAGATGGTGACCATACTGTATATAATGTATATGAGTCACTGTAACAGCACAAATAAGTCAGAAGTGGAGGGACACATGATGACGACTGACATTTGATAATGTAATGTGATTATTAGTTGCTTGAAAGGTATTACTGAGAAACACGTTAATAACATGGCTGGCCAAACAAATATGTAAACCACTGTTCTCTGGTCAAGCAGGTTAATAGCTCTGGATAGTGTAGTGTTTTTTGGGGGTTGGATGCCCTCAGTGGACAAAAAATGCATAACATTACAAAATGGCAATGTGATTATTTTGCATTTTGATTTGAGCATATGTTTCACACATAATATTAAAAAAAGGTGGTGAAATCCATATTTCAATAAGTGCATTTTGCTCAATACTAGCAAAGGAAGCCTCAAGTCTTTTGGAATATGACTTGGCACACCTACCTTTGTACAGTTTCACTCAATGCAAGACCTCTCAAGCTCCATCATGTTGGATGAGGAGCATCGGTACACGGGCATTTATTGATCTCTCCGGGAGATTCTCAATCAGATTCAAGGCTGGGCTCTGGCGGGGCCACTTATGCAAGGATATTCACAGGCTTGTCCTGAGACCAATCCTTTGATATCTTGGTTGTGTGCTGGGATATTGTTCTGCTTAAAGTTGACCCACGCCACAATCAGAGTGCACAAAAATAAATAGATACATTTGCTGTCCTGTAGGGAAGATATTGGGCATGTAATGAGAATGGCCTGGTTTCCTCCAAACATTGTCTGCTTAACAGCAAAGAACTCATCCTTTGTCTCGTCAGACCACAGATGAGTAGAGCTGAGCCAAGACAAGAACTTCTGGTCGAATAAAGAGTTTCAGAAAAGTGTGGGAGGCGGTGTTCAAACCAAATGTGTCGACAGATACGCTTGATAATCTATTTTAACAACCTCTGTTCTTTCTCTCCTTTGTTCGTCTTTGTAAGGATTCATACAAAGGAGGAGAGAAGTGTTGTGGGCGTCCAGCAGTCCACTTGATGTCTGCCCTCATTTGGTGGAGTCCATCCCCTGTGAGGAGCCTGCCTGCTATCTCTGGCAAATTCAGCAAGGCAAATGTACACCCAATAAAAGCAGTTGTGGTCCTGGAACTGTGGTCCAAAGCGCAAAGTGCATCAATGCTGAAGGTACAGTTTCTTCTTTTAGCAATACCATTATAAAATTAATTAAAAGGTATTGGACTATTGTATTTTGCATGGTCCCCCGCGGGCTGGTCACTACTTGTCATCATGTTTATTAATGATCAATTGAGCACCAACTGTTACTGTACGGATATATTTTATTTTTAATTAGTGCATATTTTTTCTGTATTAGTTATTGATCCCACTAACCTCTAAGAAAGATGTGTATACTGTGTAGCAAAATATAGATGTCTTTTATTATGCATAAGCTCGATTAAAAATTAATTGTGATGATTTAAAAACACAATTCAACTACAGTGTCAAAAACGTAATATTACGTGCAACATTGTGATAAATGTAATATGCAATTCTATTCATTATTCATTAAGTGGCCATCACTGCATTCATAGTCATAGAAAAGACAAAAAGGTCCAACATTCAGTATCCTTGCTTCCTTCTCTCCATCCTTAATTCCTTCCACAACGTTGTACTTTCCTTCAGCAGTTGCCCATCCACTAACTCATTGTCCTACATCATTCACTTGGTGTCTAATACGTTTTGACAGACTGACAGGCAAAGGCGTCTTGGTGGATATGAGGTAAAAAGAATGAAATTAGCGAGACTCAAATTAGTGTGAAAGGATGTTGACATGTTGATCATCAGTGCACTTTTGATTGACTTGTGAGACTCCCCTCCAAGTGCAATGAATTGCTCTCACAGGTGGCCACCTCGGAGCCAAGTCGGTATAATAATGGAAAAACGACAAGATAAAGGAGCAGTGAGGCATTCTAATTAGTTGGCTGAATCACCTCAGCTGACACCTCGGTGAGAAAAGATCACTTGCTTGAATCAACCTTGTCATCCAAGATATTTTTAATTCTTCCCCAAGCTTTTGGCCATGAGTGCAAGTCAAAAATATTTCCTTTATCACTACTGGAGTTCTATGCAGCAGCGTCATTACAGCAAGTAGACGTCAATCTATCCCTTAGTTCGGGCACCACAACAGTCTCATTCGCAGGGGGCCACAACCAAATTATCTTTAAGGAGGTCAGAATTTGCCACAATGAAACGTATACAAATTATATGGACAAAATTGTAACATTTTAACATGGGCAAATGTGTGTGACAGTACAGATGGCCCTTGTGCAATTTAACTGAAATTATAATAAATTATTAAATTAAAAAAACAACAACCATAAAACATCCAGTGATGAATTTAATGTAGTGTTGCTGACAGCTCCTTATTAAAATTGAATGAAGACGTGACAAAAGAATGGTGACAAAAACAAATGAAGTCATAAATTACAATGATGGATAGCATGCTGTTTGCGTGTTATGTCATTGCAGACAATCTAAAAATGTCCTTGTCAAGTGACTTGCTTCTAACATATTTACATGGGTCAACAATTTTGCTTTATAATTTTTTTGAACAAACAAATTTCTCTCTGATGCTTATAATTATTATAATATCGGCCATCTGATGTAATTTTTTTGTAAAGCTGCAAAAATCTGCCATTTTTTAAACACAACATAAAACAAAAATAATGACATACAAATATTCCCTAATAATCCATATTAGTTGGGCTTTACCTACGTTTAACACTTGGTTTGTACTTACCAATAATTGAAACTGTGTGGATGACTTGTTCTTTCATCAGTATCCTGTGTCAACTAAATCCCTAATCGTATTGTTGACTAAATTGTTTTAATTTCAACAGTATCTACTCCAAATTGATTCTGGGGCCGAGCCAATAGAGACATTGTTGGGGTTATTCTAGGTTATTTGACGGGAGAATGCCTCAATCTTAGCAACAGACAATATGAACATCCTCTTGATTACATTCTTTCATCTTTTCTCTTGGCCTTGCCTGCTGCTAATTCAATTCACTCCACATACGAAACATTGTCCTCAATGTCGACAGATCAGCAACCGCTGTGTAAAATGCCTGTACGTCTTCATCAGAGCCTGTTTGTTGATAGAAATTACCACTGATTACATACCAATTCATGAACTGACACCTTCATTATCACCACATTGAGTGAGTTGATCATAAGCATATGTATTGTGTGCTCGTTTATAGGCCTGATGTGATTGCGTGGTTCTGATGTAGCTATTCCTTTCGCGCTTTAGTTGATGCACTCTGAGTCTACTTTATCAGGTTCCATTCTATTAGACATGCAAGCTTAATTGGCAATCACAAATACAGTGGAAGCTTCAAAGTCATATAAAAATCCAGTTTGAAACTTGCTTACTGGCACTCCATGGGGTGAAAATGTTGATATCTTTAACATTTTTACTGCCGTTTTCACATTTTTGAGAAAATCAACAACTGATATGAATGAAAACTACAATAATCTGTTTTCAGTAAAAAACGTACAGACCATTCAATTCTTACAGTCAATGTCAGTCACATACCAAAAGCACACCATAGCAAGAAAACAACATGGCTGAGAACTCATTTTTTAATCATAAAGAATGACAGGCGCATGCCCGGCCACCCCTGACCTTCCTTCTGAGGTCATTTTTGTCACCCCACGGAAAATTCTCTGACTTGGCCCCTGCTTGGGACGGGTGGCCAAGACCTCCAACCTGTGTTGCAATTATGATTTGGTGTACATTATACAATTTTTACAGGAACGTGTCCCTTTTGAGCCCAATCCATCTGAATGCTTTTATCTTCTACATGAGCTACTATAATTCGTTTGGATCAGTCTGGAACAGGGATGCCCAAGTTCAGTCTTTGAGATCCCTTACCAAGCCAGTTTTAGATCTGTCCTTCTTCCCACACTCCTGATTCAAAGGATTAGCATCGTTGTCAGCCTTCTCAGAGTTTGCTAATGAGCTGATCGTGTGAATCAGGTGTGTTGGAGGAGGGAGAGATCGGAATCAGGCAGAATAGTGGCTCTTGAGGACCGCCCTTGGGCAACCCTACTCTGGAACAATCATGCAAATTGTTTAAATGGTCCAACATTTGACTGTGCCAGTAAAAGTATAAAGCCCACTTCAAAAAATAAATGGTGATTCTTGATAGCTTTTCTGTGACCCGTCTTGATAGCCACCACAGTTCATTTTAAAGTGCCTTTTTTTTTATATAGCTTTGTCTAAAAGGCCATCTGAGACGATTGGATGTATTTATGTGCTTTCAGGCAAGGGGTGAGAGGATTATCCATAACTACCTCAGTTAAAAGATTTATCGGTGGGTGGGAGAGCAGAACAAAAATCATTTCAATAGATATGCAGGCAGAGGCGGTATGATCTACCATTTCCCTTATTAATATTGCAAAAGGACCTCAGGGCAGCCATCTATTTACAGAGTTCCCTTACCCATGTTGTCTCTGTCTTTCACAGACGCACATTCACATTTGTGATCTTAGATGTTAACGTTTGCATATTTTCTTTGTTTTTCATGGCGGGGGATTATTTGTATGCGCGTCATTTCCACAAATATTGATTGTGTAATTTATTTTGCATATTAGCATACAGTCCCTACATACAGAGTCCGACGATAAGCCTCAAGCAATCCCATGTTTTATTTTCCACAAGCTGACATATTGTGTTTGTTAGTTGTGAAACTCGTCATAATAAAAATCAGTCAATTCTTAATATGTCAGAAGTTTTTGTTCAGTAATTACCATAAGCCATTGCCCCCATGTCACCAGTGGGATTGTTTTATTATTTTTCCAATCTCTGCAGTAGACTAATGGCTCTGTTGTAAACACTGCAGCTATTTTAGTAGCTGTTGTGAGATCAGTGTCACTTTATGGACAAAAGGGTTCCATAATCCCCCAAGTTGTCCTCCATATCTTTGTAATGAAGTGATACCCACATCTCGCTTGACTGTTCTTCTCTTGCACCAAGGATATTCTCCTGGAGAGGAAATAAAACAACAAATTGGTTTCAAAACTGCCCTTGGGTTGTTATCGTTAAAAAAAAAACACACTTTCCATTATGTTTTTGGAAGAGTTCAAATCAGATCACGATGCTGCTCTGCATGAAAGTACATCCCATGATGGCTCATGTTTTCGGTGCATCTTCACTCTTGAATAGATCTAACTTAGAGATTCTGATGGCCCTGAAATGGGAAGCACTTGAAAAAAATTCTGAATTGTGCAAATGAATCACTATTTCTTCATGGGCAGGAGTTAACTGGTAGCAGTTATAAATATTCTATTAGTGCAAGATAAAGGCCGACATTCATACTGTAAAATTACAGCACTTCAGCTCCCTCATTAGTCTTTGGATTAGAATGAAGACTATTTAAGCAGGTCAGACCTTCAGCAAGATTTCCATATTATTTTTTTCTTTCATTTTGTATTGTAAAGATGATTTCAGCAGTTAGTGGGTGACCATTTGATGTTTCTTTGATACTTTTCTTATTGCCCAGGTAAGGATGTGCCCATAACTTACTGTACAGAGGACCCTCCACCGACCCAGGTGCCCTGCGAGGTAGCCTGTCCTGCCGACTGCGTCGTAAGCATTTGGTCCTCCTGGTCCCCGTGCTCGCATACTTGTGCCTCCAAAACAGCAGAGGGTCGACAAAGTCGCACACGCACTGTGTTGGCCCTTCCAGGAAAAGGTAACACTGCTCAACTCGACATGATTATGTTTTCTGCCAGAATTATGAATACGTTTTTTTTCACATGCACATTTCGAGCTCTACTTTCCATCTCTCAGCATAAAGCAGAAAGGTGATCATTTTGTCCCCCAAAACTTCACCGCTTAGTCCTTAATGACACCTTGAGATGCTGCTGAAAATGTTGAATGTGACATTGACTGGTGAACCCAAAAAACCCACCGGTAATGTGTCTGACATTCTGTCACAAGTAAAATTCTCGCTGTGATAATATGGCCCTGCCTGCATCCTCCACTTTCCTTGCAGTAGGGCTAATTGCTGGACTCCATTGTAACTGTTTGTCCCTTTGCCAGGGCCAAATAGGTCACAGCATGAGATGTAAAGTGTCAAGGGCACAAACAGAACAAAGTGCTTACCTATTGAACCCTTAAACAATGGTGTCATTTTTCTAAGAAAGAAGTTCCATGAAATGCTTGGAATGAACTGCAATATCGATGGACTGAGAAACCAGTAGAAAAATGACAAATTCAGGCTCCTGAATGTAGTGAATATTTTGAATAGATGGAAGGAAGACACACACACACACACACACACACACACACACACACACACACACACATATATATATATATATATATATATATATATATATATATATTTTTTTTTTTTAATGTTAGAACATGCATCACGTGTCTTATTTTAGCTGTGACACGATGCCTGAGAAAATCTGCAATGGATGGAAAACATTAAAAGGACATATCATGGCATCAAAACTGCATTTGCCATTCTGATTTGAAAAAAGTAAATCACTTAAAAATGCAATATATACTATGAGAAAATACAGTGTTGCCTGGAAATTTGAGATTTTCGAGATACGGTCATTTTTTTTTTTTTTTTTTTTTGCTTTGACTTGAAAGCATATATCCAAACACTGTATGTTGGTGGTGAAATTATGTCACTTAACAGCCAGCATCAGTTTGGCAGGTGATGAACAATTCTTCAAAAGGAGGCTCAAGATGATTTAATGCCAGTAGACAGACAATATGAACCATAGTCATAGGGACATGCAATTTACGGAGTCGCTTACAGTCATGAAAGTCTTCTTAGTTTTTTTTGTCTTCACAACTATTTATACTGGCCCTAGTTGGTCAGCTTATGCACACTAGGAGTGGCACTGAACGAATCATGATATGCAAATTAAGATAAGAAAACCTTTATTTGTCTCACAATGGAGAAATTTCCAATTGATTAATTCTTTACATTCTATTTAATGATTTTATAAAGCACCATATTATAGAGTGCTATTTTCCTTAGAAAAACACAGTTGGAACGTAAAAACGTCATGTTCATTCATTTCAATGGGAAATGATTATTCGATATACGGCTGCTTTGGGTTAAGACCGCGTGGCCATGAATTAAACTTGAACCTCGACTCGCGGTTGTCCATAAGGCTATACATGCAACCCATCTGCAAGTCAGTCGTTTAGCCGCCTTTGAAATGCAATCACATGATGTGCAATAACCAGTGTATACTTGTGTTTGGCGCAGGTGGGAAAGAATGTCCAGGGGCTCCAGCTTTGGAAGAGTGGAGAGTTTGCAATGACCATCCTTGCCTGGTATTCTATTGGGAAGTTTCAACATGGGGACCCTGCATTCACGATACTGTGGATCTCAACCGAACCTATTTCCGGAATAGCACCGCTACCTGTGCTTTGGGAGCCCAAATTCGTAAAGTCTCCTGCATGAAGATGAATGGGGGATCTGTTGTCAGCAAAAGGTAACACGATACAAGCTGTTATTTCTGTTCTCCTGAGTTGCACACAATTTTTGTTGTATTTTACATCTAACAGTTTAGAGTCTAAATTGTAAATTTCTAAATTGGAGAGAAATATATCAACAAAATATGAAAGCTAAATTACAGCACACACTGCACCTTTTAAAGTAAAATGTGTTGTTTTAATTGCAAAATAAAGACAATTTAGAAAATAAAACCATGGAAATGTACAATTGGGAAAACAAGAATTACAGTACCATTAAAAAACACATTTCGGTGTTTTATTTTATAAGATCGATTAAGATAAGAAAACCTTTATTAGTCTTGCAATGGAGAAATTCCCAATTCACAGCATTTTCAACCGATTATTTTCTTCCCTTAGTTTTCCTTCGATTAAAGTTTGAGGTATTAGATTGTGGAGCCCAAGTGAAATGGTAAATTGTGTGCAGAGAAGAATATTGATTTATTTTTGCTCATTTGAGATATTTGGCATATTCAATTAATTCTTGGAATTGTAAAACTTTCCCATAAGTGATATGTTGTGAAACTGTTTTCCTTGACTTTTGACCGTTACAATTCTGAACGCTGTTGTTTTAACAGTGCTAATGCTGGCACTCGAAAGGCGCATAAATAATTGATAACATTTTGCCTTCCTTAGCTCCATATATTATTGACAGTGCTCTAAACTGAATTATAGAAAGGATTTCTTACCCCTTACCCTTGTGCTATCTCACACACAAATACAGAGGGTGTAATGAAAGTCGACAATGCGGCAACAAGTTGTCCTTTAGCAGAGCAGATGCTAATGTAATACTCCCTGCATCACTTTTCATTAATCACTGATAATGCGGTGCTCTTTGTTGTTGGATTATTCATGTACATAAAACAGTAGAATTGTCATTGGTTCAAACCTGATAGCAGTTGGGTCCATCAGAACTACAGAACACGTATTTCTCTGAAAATGAGGCGTATTTTAGATAAACTATCAAGATTGTATTAGCTGTTTTGTCAGTAATTGAATTTAAATCTGTTAATTTGAAATATAGGACCCTCATCATATCTGTGAATTGCTCTTATGTAAGAAGCCGGTGCCTCCAGTTAATATTTGAGGATGTGAATCTTAAGACTGAATATTTCTACGAAAAAAGCATCGTGTTTCATGTTTGTCTATCTCTTCACAGTGAGCAGGTGTGGGCACTCATTGCCAATAATGAGGAGCTCTAAATCAGCCGTCCGAGCCAGTATATGAAAAGATGCATTTTCTGAGTGCAGGCATAGTGAACTAGCGAATTTCAATATAAATGCAACTGTGCCTGTATTTAGGATTATTTTTTCCTGGCATGCATAGATAGTTCAACCAGATGTCAAATGTGTGTACAAAATAGCCATGACCTTTCAAGAATCCAACACACATACAGTATGTTGACATTTTAAACCAGTTTTGCTCCCAGAGACACAATAGCAATTGGGTGTCAGCCACAATGAAGGGAATTTTCAATGTTGCCTTCATTGGTTGTAATTTTCATCACACATTTTTTCAAACAGCATTCCACAGATTTCCTGTTGTCCCACCCCTTGGGAAATTCACATTATAAACTGTTAGATTCAACATGCATCATACACTTATCCAGTAATATGCACATGCACAATCAGGATCCTTTGGGCATGCACACATGAATGCCCCGAGCAGCGGGGGATTCACTTAAAAGCACTTAAGCTGGCAGCCCCCCATGCTGCAACAAGCCCTAAACTTTGGGCAGTTTTTTTTTTTTTTTTTTTTTGTACGCAGCCATTCTCCAAAGCCAAGCCAACTGCCCATAGATGGAGTTATGATAAGATTTTAACCCTTCACTTCAACACTACTTTTTTATCATTTGGGGTAATGCAATTCATTTACTGTAACCCCTGACTGGGATAAGTGAAATCTGTGAAGTAGTCACCTTTAAATTTTACAATTATTACGTATATAATACTGTATTGAATGAAACGAAAGATTCAACTTTTTTTTTCAGGCTCAAGCATAAAAAATGTGTATGTATGTGTGTGTGTATATATATATAAATATATAATAAATATAAACGTTATCTTACAAACAACTGACAATTTGCAGAAATACTGTCCAGAAGGTTTCATCGACGTTGTGGGTTTTGTTATGAAGAAAATTCTGCAAGCTTTACAATGACATGAAAAAAAAATGCATTCATTGTTTTTCATTGTTTTACTGTTACCCTGGGTTGAATAGGTATTCAGCACTAGTTTTTAGACAGCTACAGTATTTCTCATCGCTCTATTCTTGGACTAGCTGACAATATTCCCCAGCTGCCCAGTTGCACTGCTGTGCCCTTTGGCATGCATCACTGCAAAGAAGGAAGGAGGATAAAGTTGAGGAAGCAAAGTTGCATGTTGCTCCTTGTACTTGGATGTACTTTGATCAGGTTCTTGTGCCTGCTGACTTTCTGCTACTGGCAGAATGTGGCACCATGCTGAGTCTCTAGTGAGACCTGGATCTCAGTTGCTAGGTTGAGTAAAGCCATTTAGTGGGCAGGGGGAGGAAAAATGTCTGCGCCTGTTGTTTGAGTGAAAGAATGTGTGTGTGTGAAGCCCCCGGTGGATGAAGACATCAAAGCATATGATTTACTATACATTGCCGTGTGAATTATGAAAGGTTTCAAAGTTGCAGCATTGGCAAAACACCGCCAGCGGCCTGTCATAAATATGTGACACAAGCTATGTGACAGCTTAAACAGCGGAATGATTTTCCATGAAGACAGATACATTGGTTAAATATTAGTGATATGCTTTTTAAAAGCGATGACAATGCGGTGTGTCCTTGGAGGTGAATAACACGTTGGTGAACAATTTGCATAGGCTTCAGTTTGTCAGGTTTAATTAGCACGTTGCATGTTGCGATCTTTAATTTATTTTTGCTGCGGGAGTCCCTCAGGTCTAATGGCGCCAACGACGGACAGCCGACGCTATGCTCGCAAACAAGGAAATGCACATTCACATTAGTGTTAAAAGATTTGCTGCGGACCAATAGACTCAGACCGTCATGTAGGCCATTGTTTATTCAAGCATTGGTAAAACTGCATTTCGGTAATTAATCAATTGTCCATATTAATGATCATCAAAGCTTTCCTTAGGGATTCATTAGAGTTCATCAATGACAACATTGGCATTTTATCACCTGATTATGATGCTATTGGGATAATTGAGCCAGTGATTCCCAACCAATATGTTGTAGTACACTTGTGGGCTTGAGAGATCATCAGGGGTCCCACGAAGAAAAAAAAAAATCAAACTTCACCTCTTTTGTCCAAAAATGAACATTTATTAATTAGAAATATATCTTTGCTAATCTATCTTTGCCAGTGACATATATTGACAGGAAGAACAATAGATTGCTATTCCATTAGAAAACAGATGTTACAATTAACCTGCATAGCTACCGGTTGCCATTCATACAAGAGAATACAGTAATAGCTTTGTGTTCAACCAAACCGATTTCACACTGACCAAATCCATTTGTGACTGAATGGAGATGGCATCATTAGCAGTACTAGGCAGTAAGATGGTGTGAATGTAAGGATGTGCTCCTGGAGACCAGTCCAGGGGTGTATATTAACTCTCGCCCAAAGTCAGCTGAGACGTGCTGCAAGTCACCCGTGACACTAATGAGGGCAAGCATTTCAGATTATCAATGGTCGCGTGGCAGGATTAGCCAATAATCTATCATTTTTTGTTTGACTCACTCATTTTCTTACCGCTAGCCTTTCCGATTAAAGTGGTTATACATGCTGATGAAAGGCATTATTAGAAATTTTAATCATTAAAAAAAAAATCATACCGCACACAGCAGTGTGAAACTGTGAGTAATTGAGTTTTAGTGATCCTGCGGAGAAAAAAATGGTGAGTTGAATTTACTCAATTTTATTTTGTCTCATGGTTGCACGAAATAAAATCATCAATATCAAGATCATTTTTGTACATAGATGAATATAATCTACCGGTAATTTAAAAAATGAGATGTATGGTCCATTTAAAAACTTATCTGGATCCAGATATTATTTTGCACAACCACTTGAAGAAATAATATTGAGTAAATTCGTTAACCAAACGTACCAAAATTAAAAATTATTTATATTCTCTACTTTTCCAAGGTAATCCAACTGTTCCTCTGAAATCATTCGTTCTGCATTTGTCCTTACACTCTTACATTGGACCTTAACTCTTATTTGATAAAGGACCAAAACGTTTGAAAATATTTTTCTCCATTGAAAAAAAAAAATACTTATTTCTAACGGTTACTGCTTTTGCTTGTACAATGTCCATTTATCTCAACGCTACATCTGCTTTAATTGACTTTATTGTTGCATTTTTTTCAGAGCGGCCCTAATACTCTTCTGCCAAACGGCATGTGTGAGACAACCGTATTTTTATTTTTTTTCCAATCCGTCTACATTTTGCCTGGGCTCGTACAAGCAGCAGGACAAATAATCAATCATGTTTCCTGTGGGGAGATGTGTGATGTCAAGGACAAGGCACTTGTTTCACTGCACTGTCCTTTTACAAGCAAGACTCAGGACATTTATCACTCATCGCCTAAGGGATGAGTACAATATAAGACCACTGTTTGTGTGTGCGTGTAGATGCCCAGATTCTGCTCGTCCAGAAACGACCCGGCCCTGTGTTCTTCCCTGCGTGAAAGACTGCATTGTGACACCCTTCAGTGAATGGACTGCCTGCCCATCAACCTGCATGCCAGGTAACCTCGCACATACATTACTGAACCTATTCTAGAATTGTAATGTTGTATTTGCACGATGTCATGTCGAGAGTTTGAACCTTTGCTGTAGTTTTGAGTTAACCACTGTTTTCTCATTGTTTTGCTTATTTTTTTTGTGTGCATTATTTGCAGCGTGTGGGTAAGCGCACGCGTGTGCACATCATCAACTGACATTTTAATGACCTCCATTTCAGGGTAGTTTTTGATAGTTGATGCTGCAGTCATGTTAACTGATCTCCAATTCATATCACATTTTTCATTCATATTTGGAAAAGGCATGATTCTTAGAAGACAATATTTGTTTCCATTTGGGTCTTTTTCTCTTTTTGTTATGGTTCCAAGACCCATACAGTGGTGCCTTGGGATGTGAATTAATTTCAATCCGAGCCCATTATTGCAACTTTTAATTGGTATCTCAAATCATTTTTGCCTACTAAAATGAATAGAAATGCCATTAATCCGTTCCTGCCCCTCCCAAGAAAAAAACACTGTGAGTGTTTTTTTCGTTTGGTTTTTAAATAAGGAAAACCTTAGTCTGATATTCTACTTTTTAAACATTAGTCCTGCTTCTTCTGGTGTCCCCATCTTGACAACCTGTAGGCAGTATAATACAGTCATGCTGTCAGGTTCAGAACTGAATCAACTAATGTTTTTTGGGGATCCCAGAAATGCAGGCCCAGACAAAATGTGCTAACAAAAACTATTTACAGAAAAGCGCACTGACAAAGTACAAACAGAAATCACTGGTCATAAGGAGCCAAGAAAAAACAATGCATGAACAAAAAGTGCTTGTAAAAGACAAGGTAATAGTTAAGCCAAGAATATAAGTGAAATGACAAGAGTGTAATTATACAAAGCAAATTAAAAGTGAGATCAAAGACAACATAATCTCAATACTTTTACTCGAGAGCAAAAGCAACTATGATGAGATCGATTGGCAACAAGGAACAGGTGGGCCTGCTGGAGGGAAACACCCTTCATTCCAACTGCAGCTGGAACAAAATCAAAAGACAGACATGACACTTGCAGATCCAAAACAAAGAAGAATATTCTCCTGCTGTGACTCAGGTGCTGTCATGTTGTCATTCAATTTTGTCAAGAGAATTAAGAATATATGCCTGTGAGTATTATCTGTCTAAATGTGGTGTTCCACCATTTTTGTTCAAACACCCATTACATGAAAGATTCTAAAACCGCCACTGTTGATGTTAACCCACACTATTGCCAATTGTGTTTTGCCTTGATTGTTGAATGAATCCAAGCAGACTTTCCCCAAGACAAGTCTATGGCTCATATGTTGCAAGGTTCTTAACTCGGGTCATTCCTATCTCAAGGCACCACTGTTTCTGAATGATGTAGTGAAAATTCAACCTGGTATATTTAAATCAAGTTAAAATGGTAAGAGGCATTTGGATGTTTAAGTATCTCTCCAAACGATTATGCAGTTTCATGCTCCACTGATTTTTTTTTCTCGCTAATAGCTAATATATATTGCATTGACTTATGCATTACCAGAAACAAATATCTTCATGGAAAAATACATAATCAAAATAATTGTGCCAGCAACTCATCTCTATAAATATTCTCTGGCTCATTGGTCCGCTGATGATGCAGTCACATTTCTTTTCACCATTTTTAATGTGAGGTGATTAGTCCGTGGTCATTATAATGTTGTATGTCCAGTAATTAAGGGCTGTGTGTTGCAGAAAATTATAGTCGTGCACGGGCACACTAATCATTATCTCATCAACTTTGAATACTTGTTGTCGAGACATGCACTCAGAAGTTTTGACTCTGAAAATGTGGATTTTCTTTTTGCAGGAAGTTGCTTGTATTATAAAGCGTCAATAAACATAAAATACCACCTTTGGAAATTATGTTTTGGTTGCTTATATCCTCTGTCATGACAACATTTGCCGATATCATTTGTACAGGTGGAAAGGTTCTTTCCCTTTCAGTTATGCTCCATCCATCAAGAACACACATTTATGGCATGACCAGCGCAATTAAGTTAATAGGTGCATGCCTATGCCAAACATCTGTTGTTTCTATTTATTCTTGTTTGGTCAAGTGGCTTTCACAAGCGTTCGGTTGGGTAGCTGCTGAGGCTGTTGATAGGCCAAATTCGGTGCACTGAGACTTGAATTGCTTTTCCACTGACTTTACTTTTTTTTTTAAATGAAAGACCTTCTTGACGTTGCCCTGTTGCAGTGGGCCTTATTGAGATCAGATGAAGGTAGCATGCTGATTGGTGGCGCAGATGCCGAATGAGCACTTTAGCATGGCTCATTCTCAACTGGTAGCAACAGCAAAATGAGAGTTATTTGGAAAAAGGCAGTGAAGATTTGCCACAGTTGACATGGTCTCAACGCTCATACTCGGTAAGCATTTTCACAACAGAGGAATAACTCACCAAAGACAAATTTTAAAACACTTTGTTTCATTTTTAAACTCCACACAGAGGACCGTTAGAAGTAGCAATCTTTTGAGTGATCTTAATAGTTATTCCGGGATTTTGTTCTTTTTATTGATGGTTTTTATTTATTTTTATTATGAATCCAGAACCAATTCTATGAAGTTACAAGAGAATCATTATTTGTAGTTTTGACTGGTGTGCCATGATCATAAAATCATCAGGTTGTTTTTTTCCTTGTTCTGGGGAATAAACACAATTGCAAGTGGGAAATGCCATAGCATGAAGGCTCACATCGGCACTGGACAAAGAGTTGGGAGCAGGTATTCAATAAGATACTTTTAGGTTGTGTGGAAAAGTAAGTCAGTCCAGGAATCGGCCCATGAAAGCAACCACTCATACATTGAAGGTGTTTGGTGAACAGAAAATATATAGTGTGAGTCTGTCAAAAATGACATGGAGAACTTCTCTGTTGTCCCTGAGCTGAACGCATTTGCTTTCTGGATTGAAAAAAATGTGTTCGCTTCATTAGAGAGAGGAAAAAAAAAGATTTTAGTTCTAATTCCAAAGGCTGCATATTGTGCAACAATTGAAAGTGTGTCCTTCCAACTTTCATTTGGTACTGATAAATGATTTATGAAAACTGATTTACCTCTTAAATTTCATATTTTCTAATAGGTTTCCAATTTTTCCAAAGCCTGGGAATCAGATTTTAATTTTTTTTCCAACAGAAAATGCCACATCTGCCACACAGTCTCGGCACCGGACTATCATTCAGAGGTCTGCGAATGGAGGTCAAGAGTGCCCTGACACTCTTTATGAAGAGAGGGAGTGTGAATCACTTGCAGCATGTCCAATTTACAGGTAAACCACACACATTCTGCATATCCCGTTGCTAGTTAGCTGCGCGGACCCGCGGCCTTCCTTGCCTATTGATTTCTGCGAGGCATCCATGTTGATATATCGACTTCAAGCTTTGCGGAGTGTTAAAATCGATTAACTGGTTCAAGCCCTATTATGAAAACACAAGCACAGTGAAAAGCATAACAAAATATTTTGTTTACTCCCAGCCATGTGGGAACCGCTCGTTCTTTGAACTCCCAAGTGTTTTTTCTTGTTTTTATTCTGTTCGGCATGTTGGCAACAAGTGGCCCTGGATCAATTGTTAACCAACAAAAATGGTAAATGCCTCTCATATGAAAGGGAAAGCATGGCAAAAGTGAACAATTATTGGAATACCATAAAAAGGTTTCGTACTTCTTTATTTCATGCAGTCTTCACAAATGCAGTTGCTTTTACTGTTTGTATTGTCGTCTTGCCCAAGTTTTCTGCATGGGGACGAAAATAGTTTGACAATCAATTCGAAACCCACGAAATGTTGAACGCCTGCAATGTTGCTTGAGGGTTTACGAGCCAGCAATAATCATCATGTCTTTTTTTTGTTTGTTTTTCCATAAAGATGGAGGATACACAAGTGGCACGCCTGTACCTTGGTTCCTAATTCCGTCCAGCGCAGCTTATCTCAAACAGTAGAATCCTGCGGAAATGGGTTAGAAACAAGAGGCAAGTCTTTCTTTATCCCCACAAGTATTTGTCTTTCAGTACTCATTAGCCGATTTTAAGCTTCTATCTAGTTAACCGTCTTTATTTAATGAGTCCTAACGGTCCTTTCATAACGGCTCCTTTAACAAACAACTGATGGCGCCATAAAACACGGAGGCAATTTGTCCTGAGAGTGTAATAAGATGAATCTTTCTGTCTGTTGTCTTGACGATCTCATCACACCACTGGTTCCTTATTAATGGAGCAAGCCGGACGGCCACAGGCGCATTACCGACTGAGAGATAACTTA
Organism: Hippocampus mohnikei; assembly: GCA_026261675.1. Classification (NCBI taxonomy): domain Eukaryota; kingdom Metazoa; phylum Chordata; class Actinopteri; order Syngnathiformes; family Syngnathidae; genus Hippocampus; species Hippocampus mohnikei. The sequence goes on along the minus strand of JAKGUB010000106.1, from coordinate 7,210,206 downwards.
GACATGCAGCGCACGCACACAGACACACACACACACACACACACACAAAGTCCCCAACATACATACTGCAAAGGCGTTTTATGAATACACTCAAGCTTTGGTCAAATGTTTGGGACAATAGATCGGAGTGCTAAATTGCACAGTTGTTTAATTTCACCGGCACTCAACTCCTTCGATGTATCTGCGGTTCTCTAATACATTTCTATAGATTACACTACAGCAATGGCTCCACCTTTGTATAACCTGACGGGTCGGTTAACACACGGCAAGTGCGTTTAATTACTTGAGCCAACAAGGACGACGGAATATATGCATAAAAAAAGACTTTATTTTCATGGCAAGCAGTTTTCTAGCCTCACTAATTGTTGTTCGATTGTGCAGAACCGATTGTGACCTTCACTTTTGTCAAATGTGAAACATTGAACCCTTTGTTATGCAATCGGACACTTGGGCGCACCAAAGTGCTTCAAGTGGGCTTAAGTGGCGAGCGCCAGTATTAAGGTCGTATTTGCCTGAACAAGTAGTTTTCTGAAGAACCATTGAACAACAGTATCCCACGGTTAATGTCACGTTAGCGTTATTATGACCTCACTAAGATGAGCACAAATGGGTCTCCAAACTGGCTTGCTCAGTTACAGTAATGACGCTTCCAGTAGCGAGATCTGTGGCTTTAAGAACTTGAAATTTCAGCTGCCATCTTTACTGTCTTCCACCTAACCTCATAATTGATTGACATTTTACAAGTGACTCAATGCGACTTTTCCAGGAAATAAAGACAAATGAAGCAGGTGTAACGCAATCCTCCTCGACCTTTAGCAATTCACCTTTTCAATATGATTAAAAACGCCTGCGTTTAAATACCTTTGACATTTCAGACGCTTGCCTCTGTTCGCGTTTCTGAGCTGCGATGTTAGTGATTCTTTTTCGACCTCTGTTACGAATAGATGCCACAGAGAAGCACTTTACATCATCAAAAACAAATAAAAACTATACCAGGCGGCCCGGGTTCGATTCCAGCTTCAGCCTTCTGGTCTGATATGGTGCACTCACAGCTTTTAAATCCAAACCGATTTTTCAATTCAAATCATGTTTTCTTAGAGCCCTAGTTACATGTACATACAGCACAGCTCCTTTTGAGCCCTGGTAAGATGTCCACGCTTGTCATGACCTTTGTTGGGACAGTCGCCTCTGTTAACATGGCTGCCACAGTGACGCACGTTTTATCTGCTCGAGTCTACTGTGGCCAATTTCGTAGGCTGCGTCCTCCAAAAGCCAGATTTGAAGGCCAAATGATGTAACTTCTTGAGTGCCTTGACCACATGCCAGCGCCCAAATTCGCACAGACTTGGAATCTAGCCTTCAAATCTGTCCTTCGTTTCCATGGAGACGGCCGGTGAACAAAGGCTGCTTCGGAGCACACTTTGATAGCCTACACGGCTCCGCTCTTGTTCTATACCACTCACAGTTTCTTCTACCTGCCGAGCACATTGCCGTGATTTTGCGGTGGTACAGACCTGTCCAAATGTGCCACAGATTATGTGGTCCACGGAGGCGACATGATGGGAAGCCTCCGAAATGACCTTTCGTTGGCTGGGTACTACGAAGCCTCCGAATTTGAACAGAGCTTGTTTGTGTATGGCAGAAGACATATGTCTGTCGATGGCGCCACAGTGCCATTTACTGGGATATTCTGGAACTGACAGACTTTGAAAGATATCGCATACGCTTTGAGTGGACTTATGAGTTTGAGTCTTTAAAATCGAGGTTGATATGATTTCTACATTCTTCAAGTCACTTGCATCTCAAATCATCGCTCTTCATTGAAATGAATGGGGATGTCATTAATTCATTCCAGACCACCCTCAAAAAACCCATTTCTGTTTTTTTTTTGTTCCCCTTATTTAACTGACCTCCAAAATGACAGTGGTATGGGAATCAGAGTCATTCTGATCAGGAGCAGGATGGGAGAGGACTTTGTAATTTTTTTAACTATGGTCCTGGACTATGATGGCACGTTTTGTACCTGAAAACCACCAGAATAAATGATATGGCCTCCCTCCTGAGTAGAAGTGAAAGTGTCTGGTTGTCAAAGAATTTCAAACACCATTTTAATCACACTCATGATCACATATTACTTTACATAGTTTCATATCACAATGTGCTATGGTTGGATTAACATGAAAATCAAATTTGATGGGATGAGACTTAATCTAGATGGAATACCCATCACATTGTGGTGGAAAATGTAACTGGCTTTGGCTGATATAAATAGAAAAGAACTTCATTAAATACATAGTAGTTCAAGAAGATTCTCCCCCAAGTTCTATAACATGAGAAAACTCTGGAGTGTGAACCTTTTCAAAGTGTGTCCTTTCAGCGATTCCTCCAAATTCATCACCTTTCCAAATTTGTGTATAATTAAAGATGATCCCTGTCTGTGGGTGAGATGATGTGAAATACCACACACGTGGACTTTGGCAACCCCGAGGCTCAACAGATTCCATTAAAAATAGAGTTGAGGGTTCAGTTTTTATACCACTCGAATCTGCTAACAAAAGGACATTAGGGTTGAGAGAGCTAATGACTTGGGTAGTACTGCACAATGGAAAAAAAAAAGTTCCAGTGGAAGGCATTGAAAACGTTACATTATCATATTTGTGTGATGTCAGACATGATGGGATAGCAGTGAAAAGTATTTCTCTCTTGTCTATTACTTATGGGCGTACATTATTTTAGGTATGGCCATCGTGCTGGGGTGAGGGGTTACTTTTTTCACAAAAGCAGCCTAAGCAGTCTTTCTAACCAAATGCTGTACGTGTACCGGTTATGCCTCCACTTTGTATGGACAGTATAAGCTGTGCATACTATCAGCTAAATACTAGCTAATCTTTTGCATTTGTGTCTTTACTTTTACTCTTTTAGTTAGTTTAACTTGTTGGCTCATTGTTGGTCTTAAACATACACGATTATGGATTAGGACTCCACAAAAGGCATCCACCGCCATCACTACTGAATGAATCCTCCGAGATTGGTGATTCCATCATTTTTTGCCAGTGATTGTATAACGGGTTGTAAGAAAGGACATTGGATACAGGCTCCCCAAAAATTCGCTGTTTCAACATTTCTATTTCACTCGTGCTTTTATTGTTTTTGAGGACAATTTTGCACATTTTTGCAAATGACTGTGCCATCACCCTCATTTTTGGATATATACTGTCTAATATTTCCGCTCACTTGGCGTGCAGTACAGCAGTATCACGATACAGGGTAACAAGGCGACACGCTTCATGATATTGGTTCATGTTGTGAATATGATATGAATCAAGTCCTCGTTAGCACACCGTTGTTGTCCCTGAATTAATGGCCATAACATATTTCCGACAAAGAACGCTGCCCTTGTTCCTCACTGCCAATCCTGTGGTCCCGCAGATATGAATATTTTAAGACTTGTGGCAAGCAGGACGCCTCGTGTGACGATAAGTGGTAGACCCTGGTCACCCAAGCGACAATAAGCGGTATAGAAGATGGATGGCTGGATGGTTGGATGTCATAGGATTTTTATGACAGTGAGAACACAATTACCTATGGTTCTGTCAAATGTAATCAGAGTAGGTGTTTATCCTCCCCCATATCGGCAGGACTCAGTTGTGTTGGGGAGAACGACGAGGCGGCCAACCTGACAGAGTGCCTGCGCTGGGCTGGTCCTTTGCCTGCTCAGATCCAAGCGTGTCGAGTGGCTTGCAAGGATGACTGCACTCTTACGGCTTGGTCCAAGTTCTCGGAGTGCACAGGATGCAGCACCTTCCAAAGTCGCAAGCGCTCGCTCACAGGTAAGAGTGTCACTTTTGAGACCAGGTTGAAGTGAATTTTTGTTGATGTATTAAACATGTTCACCCATGGTTATTTAGCTGATTGTGTTTCCTGCCCTCCCAGTCGTTACCTTGGGTAAAAGCATGTAATCCCTGATTTCAACACAGATGGCCAAATCTGAATTACATACCGTGTTTGCAGAACAGTCTGGATACTATTTGTCTTCATGAATATTTGAGCCAGTGCCACCGGGGGCTGTAGTAAACACACCCTGTCTCTTTCGATAATGCTCTTCAAACCCAACTCATTAAAATGGGCCCGAGTTCAGCAGTAGGTCATCCCTGAGGGCCGGATATATGTGCCACAATTTAGTGCCATTGTATCTACCGTACTTAAATGTCATGACTTTGTTTCTTCATTCTACACTTGTGAGGCTTCAAGGTTATTACAATTGACAGAATACAAGCTAAAGTTAGTCAGACTGTCAAATAGTTAACTTTTTAAAGTAGACATTTAGTTCAAAAATCTTCTTCCACTGACCTGAATATACCATAATTATATACGTTTTGACATTTTGAATGCTGAGAATGTCAACTACATGGGAGAAATGGACTTTGACTTGTGTAGCACTCTTCTACCTGCAACTGGCAATTCTGTATCTTGCTCAAGTGCTTGGAGTGGAACCCACAACGTTCAGGTTGGGAGACGACCATTCTACCACCTGAGCCATTGATAATTTTCTTGAAAGCGAAAACCATTACTTTGGTTGCAAATCATAGTGTTTTCTTTGAGACTAATTGATACTCAGAGACGATGGCACACCTACAATTAGTTTGACAGCAAATTATAGCTGTCTGAAGGCCTCCGTCACTCATCAGTGCAAAGCAAAACATCCGAGCCTACTGCCCCTATTGCTTTCTGTGAGGATACTGCCACTCTCCATCAACAATTTGGACCTTTTGAGTGAAAAGAGTCAATAACAGCCTGCTTGTCTGATGATAACTATTATATCCATCGCCGAGCAACCATGACTCAACATGTGAGTCTTCTGTTTAAAAATGAAAGAAGGGCTGTTTTATTGACTGGTGCTTTTAGGCAAAGTGTTTTCATGTGCATGTATGCATAGTATACAAGATACCGGTTCCCTAAACTTGACTCTGAATTGCTTCATTATCTTGTAAGCTTCTCAATCACAAAGTCACATTTCAGTATATCTCGATGGAAGCATTTATTTAATGCATTTGCTTTGGGTTTATGGCAAAAATTTCCTGCCTGGTTTTTCTCCACTGCAAGAATATTTTATGACATTCATTTACATAAATGTGGAGAGAGGATAGAATTTATTAGTCACCTGCATTAGAGCAGATGGATTTTGCTCCTTGGTTATATGAAGGATGAACATATTGTGTGAGAAGGTAGCCAGAGTTGCTCTGTTGCACGATAACTGTCAAGTATGTCAGTATGAATGTTTTACTGAGTCGATGCAAGAACGGCTATTGTTTGTATTAATTGCTGGCAATCGTTGGCAAAACTACAACATGACCTCATGGTTCACTCAATGGTGAGGAAGTCTTTTGCATATGTTGTAAATCAATAGACTCATTCATGGTGTAGATAGGCGGAGTTGGACTCTTGGGCCAAGCTATCAATGCAAGTAAAATACACATTAGCAAAATTCACAACATGTCTTGTTTTTGTTTTTTTGTGTGAAGTCAGGAAAAAAAAAGGATGCAGAATTTGTCAATGACGTCAATGTGACATCATTTGACAATGGTGACCCCATGGAGTCACAGACGGTGAATGGAAAAACATAATTTGCAATTTCTTATTACATTCATTTAGTTATGACGTGATTTGTACCGACTGCGTGAAGATATGCTGTTATCTCCCTGAATGAATTTATTTGGTGAAATGAATGAAGTGCTTTGGAGATAAGATATTCCTTTATTTATATTAATTAAGGAAATTGTAAAGAAGGTTTGCTGGAGGGGAAAAATGTGTTGTGATGAACCAGAACAACAAAAAATTTAGCAGAATCACTCATCTTTGTCGTTGACATTCGCCTCATCCGGTTTGAAGTCGCAACTGGGGCTATCCGAGAGGGATAAATCTCACTTCCGACTTTGGTTTCTTTCTGTTGCTGTCAATTGACATGTTGTTTTTCCTGTCATGCTTCCCTTAGCCTTTTTTTTCCCTTGTATTAACACTTTGAATTCAGATTTGTTACTTTTTTTTATGTGCCTTTTTGTTTTGGAAAATCAATTCATGTCCACACTCCTGCACTCCTTGCCTGATTACTTCCATTTTTGCCACACTCCACCACCTAAACCCCGTCATCTTGTAACCGAAAGCTCAGTGGGTACTGTTGATCAACAGTTCGGTGTCATCTTGATCTCATGCTGTCAAAACATGACCAGCATGATGAAGAGGACTGCTTCAATGCAAATGCTAATTGAAACACAAAATGTTTCAGTCACTCACAGATCAAATATGCTGCTTAGAAGGTCTCTTGTTCAACTGCAAAGGTTTTAGTGCATTTCAGGTTCATCCTGAAATGTCACCCGAAAGCCTAATTTTCCTGACTTTCTCTCAGTGGTTTTATTTGCATCGACGGCTTGGCTCAAGAATCTAACTTTGAGAAAGTAGTGTGTTGTAATGATTGTGTTTTTAACTGAGCAGATGGTATTTAAGAGAGAAGAGAGAGAGAAGGGCTTAATGTGCCATTTCATTAAAAAAACAAAACGAAAAAAACCCCATTCTTTTACTACCACAAAAATAATTTAAAAAAATAAACCCATCACGACCAGCTGTTGAAAGCTCAATATGTGCGCAATGAGATAGGAGGGTATCTTTTGAATTTTTTGAATTTGACTTTTTATTTGGTCTCCTGTAGGAGAAACTTATCTCGGAGGATAGGCCCTCCGTGCTGCTACATACATTGGACAATACATACAGTACAGGACAATATAGACTCTACACACGTTGGACAATACATTACAGGCATATGCACACCCCACACTGCCCTCATGTCCTTCTGCTTGTCTGTCTGCCTCCCTCTAATTGTTTGTTAACTAAGCTGATAGCCTGCGGTATAAATGAGTTTTTATATTGGTTTAATTTGCAGAGAAGAGTCTTATACCTCCTTCCTGAGTTTAGGAGCTCGAATTGGGAGTGTAGCACATGGCAATGATTGTCTAAAATGGTGTTGGCCTGTTGAATAACGAACTGGACATATATGTCCTGGGGAGCTGAGGGCTGCTTGATTGCCTTCCCTGCCGTCTTGACCAAGCTGGTTCTCTGAGCTTTAGATTTAACAGTTAGGTTCCCAAACCAACTGGTTATTCCAAAGCGCAGGACAGACTTGATGGTTGCTCTATAAAAGATTAAAAATGCTTCTGCCAACTCCAAATATTCTGAGACGTCGCAAGAAATGAAGGCGCTGACGGATCCTCGAACAGACATTTGATACGTGTGTCTTCCAGTTTAAACCTGCCGTCCATATAAATCCCCAAGTATTTGTAAGAGGTGACCTGCTTGATGTTCTTGACCATTTATAGAGATGGAGCTATGGTCTCCAATTGATTCAGGGTCAAACCCCATTTCCTCAGCAGCGGGAGCCTTCCTCCATGTCGCCTGCAGAACAGCACCATCTCCAACTCTGTTGAGATTTATATGCTTTGTCAGTTTTGAATGATGGACATACCGGTGCTTTGTTTTTGGTCATGTGTTGGATGTTTGGTAGAATGACTCTTAATTGTACTTGCTTTCATGTGTGGATTGAAATGCAGAAAATGAAACTGTTGCCATCTATGACGAAAGCATTCCTAGTTCGATTCAGCTGTTTGTTCTTGATGACTTTTTACTTCACCATTAGCCTTATTTCGTACTTTCTACTCACAACTGCAGATCCATTAGATGTGTATTCTTACAAATAGGGCCAATTAGTTGTAAGTTAACGTAGTTGTAATCCAATATTATTTGAAAAGGCAATGTGATGTTTATAATAAAATAAGTAGTGGTGATATGAATAAAAGAGGGGGAAGTGTGTCTCAATCATTCGTGACTATTTGGCAACAGCATCTGTGAATTCCTTGGTCGTTTCTCCACTTTTGTCTGTGGATTGACTCGAACACTTTGTAGCCTAAGAAAGAATGCAAATGAAGCATACACGATGCACTCAATATACATCGAGAGCGAACTTAAGCCAGCATGATATTTTTAGAAAATCTTTGTTGTCTACGTGGACATTGCAGGTATTTGGTTTTTTTTTTATGCCTCCCAAAAGGTTCAAAGTAAATTAATTCTATTTTAATTGTCATCACTTCCAAACTTCTTTGTGTTGCTGCAATTTCGACAGACATTGAGTTTGCACAGTTCTCTTAAAATGAACGCAATTCACAGACGACGCTTTTTGAATGATGATGACTGCAAACAAACATCACCAAAATTACTCGCCGGTTATTCAGTATGCGGAAAAAATAAACTTAATAACATTGGTAATGGAACACATTAGACTGCTGTGTTAATATCTGAGGTCACAATATATTTTTTTTCTTTTCACCATCACACCTTTTACTTTTGTGGAAAGACTTTCTACAAGATTTCATGTCCAATGAGAGCAAATGGGGTCCATACCAAGTTTTAAGGTTTCATGGAAAGTGGATAATTCCAGTTTTTGAAGACACAAGCACAAGTAGATATAACTGGCCATCTTTTTCATCATGCTGTCATCCATCAGGTCGCAGTAAAAAGAAGGTACAATGCCTGGATGAAGCGTTATACCCTCTGGAAGAGAAAGAGGCGTGTCCCTGTGAGGAGTACTTGTCCCAACCTTTCGGGAACTGGTCTGATTGCATCCTTCGCGAACCTTCCACTCCCGGATTGCTGCACGGTTGGATGAGCCACCAAGAAGTGAAGGAGTGTGGTCAAGGTCTACGCTACAGAGCTGTGGCCTGCGTTGATCAACAAGGACGCTTGGTCGAGCCTACGCTGTGTACAGACACCGGTAAGGGTATACTGTATGTATAAAAGTCCAAAATATAACTCGTGTAATGGACAGTTGTTAAAACTCAGGGAAAGTTTCACATTGCAGCGCTGGCACAGTTGTGCAGAAAAGCAGTCATTAGTCTGATAATTGCTTCTTGGTCACAGCGAGCAAGTGTGGCGGAGCACAGGCCAATGTGGGAAATTATTCATGTGACCCGTAATGAAGCTGTCACCCAAGTGCAAGTCTGACCTCTTTCTCCCCCCCCCCTCTCTCCTGTCTGCTAACTTTCCATTCACAGGCTACATGGTGGAGGTGTGCCACATCCCGTGTCCCCTAGACTGTAAGCTCAGTGACTGGTCCGTGTGGTCGGCCTGCAGTTCATCATGTGGCGGCGGGCTGAAGGTCAGATCCAAGTGGCTGAGGGAAAAAGCTTTTAACGGGGGCCGTCCATGCCCCAAACTGGATCTGAAGAACCAGGTAAGGTGAACACCACGGCAGACAAACCCATTGTGGGTGGTAACTGCGAACCAAAATTAAAGCAGTTGCTTTGTTCGTATTAAACTACTGTGAGTCATTTCGTTGTCAGTTGAATAATGCATTTGACATTTTATGGAGGTGTGGCAATAATAGTTAACCCCTCACTCATCCACAATGTTCTGCCCTCTTCTTTTTTTTTTATTGAATGCAAATGAGGTCAATCTGCACTTACAGTCCACTCGTGTTCACCACCATTACACGTGTAATTTGCATGGATCCACTGGAAGTCAATTTGTCCTAATGGCCAAATGCATTACACGATGTTATTTGGAGATAAGCCCTGTTCACGTACAGTATACTGTAGGGAAATTGGTTTGATGCTGGAAAAAGCTGCTGGGTGCTCTGTGAATCTTTTTTTTTTCTTATTGTGGCCTTGTGCTGTCACATGAATACATGAATGAATATGACTCTTTACATTCTCACCTCTCTTTGAGATAAAAAAAAAACAACAACAACAAAAACAGGCTCTTATCTACCATTGACCCGTCCCATTTGTTGATTTTAAAAGCCAATGCAGCCCTTGGGCACACAAGTTTGCCCACCTTGGTTCTCTAGGCAGGTGTTACTTGTGGTTGCGAACTGCACATGTTTTAGTAGGTCACGGTTTAAAGGGGAGGTGTGTTTTATGATTGCTGCCATTACGCTTCAATGGTTTTGAAAGGACACTGTAGTTTGCGGAGGTCAGTATGGAGATGAGGCGCGACTCGCAAGAGGAGATTTGTGTACAGATGGTTAAGTACCCGCTAACAAGGTCTTTACGGCCCTGGTTGTAATGCCCTGAAATAACCCTGGCCACTTAAACTGGTGCCCGTTATTGCCAAGGCCCTCATAGATTTATCCCAGGGTTACAGCAGGGCTTGCTGTTTATGTTACCAAATGGTTCTCGTAAAGCAAGTTACATCTGTCACGGCTGTGGCTAAAAAGCTAATATACTGTAAGCTCTACTTTGGCTGAGTAAATGAGTCCCCCTTTCCTAATGTTGTACTCTGGACAGCAACATGTTAAATGGCAAAATGTAATTAAAAATGAATAGAATCATCTGAAGCTGTTGCCTGACATTTGCTGTCCAGAATCCCGTCTTCCAACACATTCCAATGATGCTATGTGCTTAAACAAATAGCCAACAAATACAACATTAAACATTATTAAGTTTATTATATTTTGCTTTTCATTTTTGTCAATGGCTAGTACTTAAACAAGTGCTATACAGTACTGGCTATAAATGCCTCCTATCCTCCACCCTCCACTCTCTCATCCATGTCAACTGAACTCTGGACCGAATATGGCTGAATTCCGACCAGCAGATGGTTCCCCTCCATGAGGGCTAAAGGAGACTGACTTGACAGAGATGAAATTTACACTTCATTCTATCATCCCATGCTTGGCTGAGCAAAAGTGATGGGGAGAAACTCAATGCGTCACCTCCACATTTAATGTACTTCCACATTTAATGTTCTCTTGTGTTGGTGGGTAGTGCATATCGGGGAGGGCTAGGGGGATAATAGAGTTTGTTGATTAAGACTTTTGAATTTTATAGTTAGAGTATGTAGAGTGAGGGTTTATACATTGACTAGAATAGGATGCTGACATAGTTCTTTAAAAATATATTTAGTAATCATTTACTACAGGTTTGTAATGTGGTTACGACTGTAAATCTAAATGCTTTTAGCGGTACTCTGAACATACACTTATAACGGAAATGTAAAAATGTGTTGTTCAACACCGTATAAAATGGTGGGCTAGGGTTTTGATAGCAGCAGGTCACACTGAACAGAAACGGAAGCTAAGGAAATGTGAGCAATTTTGGGAGTAGGGTGCGAGTCACTCGTGAAGCTATATGGAAATAATCGAACATAATCTGTGCACTTAATGCCACTACACATTGGCAATGGGCATTTACAGTACGAGATGAAGTTTGTCCAGCTTTTTAACCTTTGGATTGAACTTTTTTTTTTTTTTACATATTCATAGCTCCTATACAGTCTGAGGGAAGAAAACAATGCACGCTTGGCAGATGTGTGCATGCGTGCACGTGCGTAGGTGCATGTGTACGCATACAGCATAAGGCACTTTTAGTCATCTGTAAACAAATCTCCAATATGGTCAGTCGGTTTGATTTGTGACAGCAGTGTTCTTCTATGTCACGGTTCACCCTTTTTTTTTTTTTTTGTTTTGTTTTTTTTTAAAGGATTATGCGTTGTCTACAGGCAACTCAGAGTTCCAAATTTAATGTAGTAGCATATTGTGCTGTAACGTGCCGGGCATGGCATAATTAACAGCATGGAGAAAAGGATGCTTTCAGCGTATAGTAGTAGACCAAAATTTATCACCCAATTTTCTTCACATGATTAATGAAGTGTCTATTGTCATTTTAATAATTGTTTAATATTGATACCTCAGGGGAGAGATGATACGGGCCTTTGAGTAATGTTCTATCTTCTGTTTGTATGTGTTGCTACGCCATATGTGTTAAATTAATATGACAATTCTTTGAAAGTTCATAAGGATTTACCGTCAAATCAATGCGAATTTACGTTCGCCTATTTATGGCATTTCATATTCTGTATATGTTAGCATTGAGCTAGCAGACATTTTGTGGATTGTTTGATTCTCTGAGTGTTTGAATATACAATGTGTGTTTGAATATACAATGTTCAATTCTCTTTGATGTTATTTTTACACATCCACAACTCTGCTTGACAAGTATCAGTTGAAGAGTAGTTTCGGAAGATATTTGTTGTCATTAAAACAACTTAAGCGCCAGTCTGGTGGAGATAATTATCATATTCATCTCACTGCATCACCTGCTGTTGTGGCGCAGTATTGCTGCGCTAGTGCGCCGACATCATTTGTCGGGGCCTTTGAGTGGGGGTTGTTGAGTTTCTTTGTTCCCTATTCTGTTCTAATGTTGTCATCAACTGCTCGTATATTGTCTAAATTGGCTTGTAATCACGTCATATTGTTTTGGCGCATTAAATAAAAATGGGACATGGCTTTTTGTTCATTGAGTCTGATGACAGCCCCATACATCATGAATGAGGCATTCACAGCTGGGTCCAACCTTCAAGAATGACTTGTAATTTCAAGTTAAACGGCTGTTTCTTAAATGGCTGGTGTAAACGAGGTTTACTTCAGAGCAGATGTCAACTAAAATGGTGTTTATTGTATTTGCTACCCAATACACATGCGAGATTTTGCTTTGGCCATGCTTGACCGGGATTGTAAGCTATGGGCTCGCGTGTGGAGTGTGATATATATAGTCCCTGAAATGCAAATATTGAACTCCCGAGTACATAAAACTGTAGCCAGCTGCTTTTGGGGTGCTAGATAGATTTGGACAAAATATCACTTATAACGAGTCGTGAGTACACATCCAAAACAGTTTGACCGATCTATAATTCTGTAAGTTTTTTATGAGCGGGCAATTTTGAATCCATGTCCATAGTGTTCATGTGTGGAGCTCAAAGAGCCAAACAGGAAACTTTTGAGTATTTGGAGGATGTTAAGTGAATGTCAAGATGAAAAAATTAAGAATGGTAATTTTTGTGGGATCAAACATACAGTATGTGATATACTCTCCATAAGGTCATCAAGACATATCCCAGTCTGTCCTGTGCAGGGATAGGATTCTTTGGGGAAAGCTTAGAGCTTGCACACTGAATTGCTGTTTTGTAAACATACATTTCTAATAGAGACTCATTTCCTTTCTGGAAGACAATTAAGGCATTGTTTCTATCCTGCAGTTAGTTGTCCATCCATCCATCCATCCATCCATCCATCCATCCATCCATCTGCTTTATCCTCACAAGGGTTGCGGGGGTTGCTGGAGCCTATCCCTGCTGTCTTCGGGCAGTAGGCGAGGGACACCCTGAACCGCTTGCCAGCCAATCGCAGATCCTGTAGTTGTGCTTGGCTACGCTGGGTGATCCAATTATCAAGGTGTCCATCCTTTATATTGACTGTGTCCAACTCAGAATTGTTGTTATTCAGGAAACCATCTGCGCCAAATGTTTTCACCAGTTTGAGAGTCACAGAGGAAGAACTTTACCCTTCAAAATGGCGAGTGGTGCTTAGGCTCACCCGATTGAACAAAGGTTTTATCGTTGACATTTTACATTTTGTTTAGGGCACCCAAAGTGGGGTTTTGCCCCATTTTCATTTGTATTATAGTGTGCTGGTCTGACCTTTAACACACATAATTATACACCTAATTATTGTATTGTAATTTACACAAAATTTGCTCTATAGTTCTATAGCAAGTAATTCATTTGGGAGGTTTCCTAGAATGACCCCGCAATCATTTCTCATCAAATTTATCATTATTGTTGCTTCAATGGTACTTTCATCTCCTGTAATTTGATCACTATACTGAACAGTTACAAGAAAGACGATACTTTGGTCTGTAGGTGTCCTCATTAAAAGCTCACGGTGAATCTGTATCACCGGTGCTAATCAGAGATTATTAATCAAGCTAGGAATTATTCATTTGAGATATGATAGTGGAGCAGCTCTGCTGTAACAGGAGATCTAATTGCAAAACTCTAATGATGTGAAAAGGATTGTTTGCTTCGCGTTATGACTGGAAGCCGTTTCAGGGATAAAATGCTTGTGGAACGAAGTGCTAATGCAATGCTGTCTTGTTCAACTGTGCCTTGGTAATAAGTAACAAATGAGAAAAGGAGATTTATTTTTTTTATGGCTAAATAAATATTTAATCATAAGATTGCCCTGCAGCATAAACGGAAATTTGAAGGTGGGAGTTTTTTTGTCGGTGGGTTTTGGATGTGACGTCAAACTATTAGTCAGTGAGCAAAGTCATGCATAAATGGTGGGATCATACAAACTGGGCACGTTTTTTTTTTTTATGCAACACAAGTGTGAGAAATCAACAATAGGTCCAGCAGCCCTCACAATCGCCACAGGAGAGAGCCTCCCAGACATCTGATGAAACAGTTGGTTTACATGAACGAAGAATTTTAGCTCAGAACGTCTCAAAGAAGCTCAGCTGAGTACTTGTCAGTCTTACTGCAGTCTCGATATAACTGCTGTAAGTTGGTGGAACAAACTTCAGTTGGAATATGTTCACCTTGCGAGGCCTTGCTGTTCGCCAAAGTGCCCTTAACCCTTGTGCAGTATCTGTCCCAAATTTGGACATTTTTGGACAGTCAGACAGTTGTACACACAGCCAGAGTGTGAAAAATAACCCCACGAAGCTGAAATTTCCATAGGATGTCAAAAGGGGTCAAAGTTCAAAATGACAGCAAGCTGGACATTTTTGAACATTGCAGTTGGTATATATGACATTGTAACAAATTTGGAATACCGTGATAGTAGAAATCCCAAATTTGGCATATTGACGCCCATTATAAATTCAAATTTCCAATAGACTGTAAAACTGGTGTTTTATCGTGCATTTTTCTCAATTTCTGCACAAATCACATCACCGGCGGCTCAACAATACTATCAAAGCTTGAGAATTGTGGTAGTGAGTTTTTACCTCACTCTCCACGAGATGGCGCTTTAGCCTAAGATATCATTTTCGTGCCGACTCTTTACGTCATTGAGAGTACTTCCAGTTCGTCATTTTCATTCGAATAAACGGTGTAGTTTGTTGCGAGAGGTCTATTTGCATCTATGTGTGTGGATATGATCGTTTGTGCACGTCACATAGAACAGTACTGAGCAAAGACATCGAAGCAGTATTTTTCCGCCATTTTGTGCACATTTGAATGTGAGGTCGTACGCGTCTGTTGCAGAGACGTCACCCAGACAGACTCAACTTCCTGGTGTCACCTCTTAAGATGTCCCACCCGCGTATGTTGCACATAAATTACATTGGTTTGCACGTGCACGCTCGCGCGCACGCGCAAAACAATGTAATGCAGTTTGTAGAGCATTGCTATCTGGGTGTTTTTTGGAAAATCAGGTGTTATTTTTTGAAAATCGACTTTTGAATTGGTCAAACTGTTATGCAATGCACGTCCCGGCCGTGTGGGCTCGTAATGAACGTGACGCGCGGCTACGCGCGTTCACGTGAACGCGCTCAGCACAGGCGAAACAGCCACGCTTTTAGAGTGTACTTACGGCCATTTGAAATGATGGGCTCATCAGTCTTTTTCTCGTCTTCACGCCAGTAGATCGCGCACTCACAATGTGCATTTGTGCACGGGCATGCCCAGTGCCCTGATTGATTGGCATGATTGGCTTGTTTGAGGGTGCAGCACGCCAGAAACTCAACGCGTAACGATAGTTACTGGCTGGACGTTGTTTTGAAAATCAAGTGTTATTTTTTGAGAATCGAGTTTTACATTTATCGAGCGGTTCGGAAGATGAATGAATGAATGAGTTTTACATTTGTTTATGCACGTAAACACACCAACACTGCAACTGCAGCTGCACAGCAGCCCGTGCAGCAGCTGCAGGAAGAGGACATGCGAGAAAAAGAAAGCAATACGTATAGCTTTTGCGAAAAACCACTTCGTGCTTAAGTATTGTGGCAGATGTGGAAAGGCCAATCCGCCACAAACACACTACAACAATTTGTTCTGATTGTAAAAAAAAAAAAAGTTTTGTGTTTGTTTTTCGTTTTGTTATCAAGTTTACATATTAGTTGCTGGTTGTTTTGTTTGTTTGTTATAAAGTATGTTACTTCAACATTTTTCATAGTTTTTGTGACTTTTATACTTTTTCAAGGTTCTAATTACCATGTACAACATTTTTTTCACTCTGATATCTATATAAACGCTTATACACAATATTGGACACATAGAGTTAGAGTTACTTATATAGAGTCATAACCCAATACTCATTTTGTTATTCAAGAAAAAAGTAATGCAAACTATATATGTATGGCTAGATCTAATGCCACTGAACATTTTGAAAGTGAAAAAAATTCAAAAGTGAAAAAGTTGTCACACCTCAAAGCGCAACCCAATTTGGGACAAATATGTTTGATGTCACATTTTTAAAAATGGCCATTACAGAAAAAACAGGCATGAAATACAATTCTGTTCCTGCGGTTTGGTGACATATTCAAGGCTCTATTTATGTCATATGCAAGATTTGGACTGGGTGGGTTTTTATTTACATATGCAGCATAGTGACTGTGTGATTGACACACTCCTGCTGCTGCGGCTCATAGAGGGCGCCAAATATAAATACATAAATAAATAATGATATGTATGTCTTGGCCTGATGCCACTGAACATTTTGAAAGTTGAAAGTGAAAAAAATTCAAAAGTGAAAAAGTTGTCACACCTCAAAGCGCAACCCAATTTGGGACAAATATGTTTGATGTCACATTTTTTTAAAATGGCCATTACAGAAAAAACAGGCATGAAATACAATTCTGTTCCTGCGGTTTGGTGACATATTCAAGGCTCTATTTATGTCATATGCAAGATTTGGACTGGGTGGGTTTTTATTTACATATGCAGCATAGTGACTGTGTGATTGACACACTCCTGCTGCTGCGGCTCATAGAGGGCGCCAAATATAAATAAATAAATAAATAATGATATGTATGTCTTGGCCTGATGCCACTGAACATTTTGAAAGTTGAAAGTGAAAAAAAATTCAAAAGTGAAAAAAGTTGTCACACCTCAAAGCGCAACCCAATTTGGGACAAATATGTTTGATGTCACATCTTTTAAAAAATGGCCTTTACAGAAAAAAACAGGCATGAAATACAATTCTGTTCCTGCGGTTTGGTGACATATTCAAGGCTCTATTTATGTCATATGCAAGATTTGGACTGGGTGTTTTTTTTCATTTACATATGCAGCATAGTGACTGTGTGATTGACACACTCCTGCTGCTGTGGCTCATAGAGGGCGCCAAATATAAATAAATAAATAAATAATTATATGTATGTCTTGGCCTGATGCCACTGAATATTTTGAAAGTTGAAAGTGAAAAAAAATTCAAAAGTGAAAAAAGTTGTCACACCTCAAAGCGCAACCCAATTTGGGACAAATACTGAGAACGTGACAAACTGTATTACTGCACAAGGGTTAAACTGGTTAAGGAGAGCTTGCAAGTAGGTTTATTGGTGACAATATTGTGACAAAAGTGAGCCGTGGCGGTGACTGATACAATCATAGGCCGGTGACAGAAAAGTAAAAGCAAAAGGTAAAACGTGTCGCTAATTTTGAAGAGCCCCAGTCTTAGTTCACCCTCTGTTGCTTTGAAAATCATCTGTATTGCTCGCAGCCAAATCTCATGCCGTATTGCTATAAACAGAACATCATGCCAAGCAGTAATACATTTTCCAAAGAACTGCTCTAATCCTGACTATATTTTGCATTTATCAAGAAAGAAAGCAATGTGGGTGAGATTAAGAGGAATATGATGTTTTGGTTTAGTTTTTTTCTGCTGGAAGATATTGGATTGGATTGGATAAAGTTTATTGTCAAATGTACTGTATATACAGCACAGATGAAATTTCTTCCCTCTCAACATGAAACAAGAGCCATCAAAAGAAAAGTTAACAAAAAAATGACAAAATAATGTGATGGATTGATTATTTTAGTTATCATACATTCGCTTATTATTAGTGTTATTATTAATGTTACATTATTATTGATTGATTGATTATGCTCGCAATGAAGAACGCTTATGCCTGCAATCATTAATTAAAGAACGCTTATGCTTTTAATAAAGATATAATGCTTGATTATAAATGTGAATGATTAACATTCACATTTATAATCCTTTTATTCATTATATGCTCACCTTTATACTCACGAATGCTTAGTTTAGGAACGCAACCACCTTTTCGAGGATGTGGTTGGGATGAGATAAGTTTTAAAGACTAAACAGGAGCAAGGTTCAACACTGGATGGAGCCATCAACACCAGCTGCAACGTGATGTTTTTGTAACAATGGCACACATGTACGTAATTTACACTCACATACACACACATAGTCAAACAAGTTCAGTGTGTCTCCAACAGCCCCCACCCTTTAGGTTGGACACACCTATGTAGTAGATTTCCCAATAAATAAGGTGGTGAAGGAGGAGATCGTGAGGGGTGACGTGCGGAGAACTGAAACCTAACGCTTCTCCTCGTTCCCTCCTGGTACCAGAATTGAGTCTCCTGTCTCCTCCTTGTGTTTTATTCCTGAGTGTCAAATTGGATAAACCTGACATTTTTGGGGCTCGTCCAGGATCGCAATATACCTGACGCCTCCAGACGCTGAGTCGACGGCCAGGAAGACCGTGGCCACGGCAAAAACACCCTTTCCGGGACTGGGTTTCGGCTCCTCGCCTGGGGGCTGAGGGTTGACGCGAATCCCGAGGAGAGAGGACGACTCTTGGTGAGTAGGGCGGCGGTGTCCTGTACGTATTTAAACTCCGCATTGACACTCTTTCAAGGGTTGACTGAGTGTTGCGCGCCGGGTTTTTAGAAGACAGAGGTCAGGGTGGTCTTTGAACCTGTTTCTAGTTGGAACTCTCTCAGGGCCGGTGTTGAGCCTGAGAGGGGTCCTTTGGGAAGGAACTCTTTCAAGCGTTGATTGAGTGTTTGCGCGCCGGCAAAAGACGTGGTCTTTAACGCCGTTTAAAGCCCTGAGCCATACTAGTCCCTATCAGGCATATAGACAGAGTATAGTCTTTAAAACTGTTAGGCGACGGTGTCCTGCGCGTGCTTAAACTCCGTGTTGTAAATATTGTCTTTAGAACTGTGAGAGCGACGGTGTCCTGTACGTAGCGACTGTGTCCTGTCGTGCTTAAACTCCGTGTGTAAATAGTGTGTGTGTAGAACGGTACCTAGGTTGAATGTAATCGAATGAAATGCGCTTCATGGGTGACTGTGTAACTGTGTGAGTGGAGGTTTGCTACCTCATTCGAACAGGACATTTGGTGTGACAACTGTCTGAGGAAGCAGATGCAAGAATTTCCCGCCACTTTGGTATACTTTGGTACACTTTGGTGGTAGAAGGTTGGAAATTACCTCAGTCGGAGAAATTGTCACCCTGTTCAAGGGCAAAGTTAGCATAGTTACCCTAGGTAAACTGCTGACTCTCAAATTTGCAAAATGGGAATGCAAAATAGTAAGACCGGGGATACTGGTCCTAGAATGCAGTTGAGGTGTAAGGACTGGAGATTCGTAGAGAGCCAATGTCCTTCAAAGATAAAACAATTAGATTTGTGGATAAGTAAATATAATTTCGCGGGTCAGCTGAACACGCAAACATTAATGCACCTGCAGGATAATATTAGAACTATGTGCGAAAATGACAGAGAGATTATTTGTTGGAGTTGTGGGGCGAAAGGCCACGTTTCCCGTGGCTGTCCCAAGAGTAAATTTGTAAGTGCATGATGGGACATTCCTGCTTCTCAGAAAGAGATAGCAACTTTCCTTGTTGGCTTCATGATGGAAGGTAGTTTCATTTTGAAAGAACACGGAAAGTGACAGTGGCTTGTTTGACGGTAAATTGCTGGTGTATATCGATATTTGGATGAAGTGTTCTAGCGGATGACATTTCTCTTGAAACAGGAGAAGAGCCATCACGGCTCCTGATGTGGGAGAAATGATGGTCTTGTGTCATGAGATTATGTAAATTCAGTTACAACGTTGCTATCCTTGGATAGTGTTGTGCTTTCCTCATTATGAAATTTAAATTTAATGACTAGTTGAAGAGTTGAAGCTATGAACTACCAATCATAACGTCGAACATACGAATTCATGTTGGTTTGAGTCATGAAAAAAATGTAAGATTTTAAGCCATGTCTCATTTGTGCATACACAGGCTGGATTTCTAATTTCGTTCGTCACAAGAGCAAAATCTTCCAGCTTTAGTCAATGTTTATGTTTCAAGTTCACGTGTGGAGAATTTAGAATTGGCTTCATTAACTTAGAAGGACTGCACGTTTTAAGGTCAGCAGTGGCATTTTTGAAAATCACAAACCCTAGGTGGTGTTTACCAAAGACAGTTGCGGCGTAGATAAGCCACTTGGCAGCCTTGAGCAGAGTATGGTGCGAACTCTGCAGGCTGGAAGAGTGCAAGAAAAAAAGCCCCAAAACGAAACAAGTGGATGAGCTGCTGTACTCTAACATGTAGTTTTGTTTTTTTTGCCTGCTAGGCTTTTGTTATGCACGGCCATGTTGTAATGTCAATCCCATTTAACACTGAAAAAAAAAATGCACGGTACTTGACCCTACTGCCTTATTACTGCTTCCTGATGAGTGTTTGTTTGTTTCTTTGTTTGTTGGGCGTATAAACTGGCAATAGTGATTTGAGAGGTTGTAGGAGGTAGTACAACAAACCTTTCTAGTCCTACCACCAGGCTGATTGGACACTCTAAATCGTCCCTAGGTGTGAGCATGGGCTTGGATGGTTGTACGTGTCTGTGGTTGTACGTGTCTGTGTGTGCCCTGTAATTGGTTGGCAACCGGTTCAGGGTGTCCCCCACCTACTGCCCGAAGATGGCTGGGATAGGCTCCAGCAAAACCCCCGTGACCCTTGTGAGGATGAAGCGAATCGGAAAATGAATGCTTGAATGAATGAATTAATATAGTAATGGGTCATTTATTGTGTATATCTCGGTTTGACGGGCGAAGGAAGAAATCTAGATACAAACAACCGCATTTCCCCTTGTGCAGGCTATACTTAAGCAGGTCTATACAACTTTCGGTTTGTACACATACTGTTTGAGCTAATACGCTAGCATATTTGTACGCCACTTTTCTCTCTGACTCAAAGTTGGTGCTCCATTACATTACGACATGGCATCAGTTTATTGGCTTAAACTGATTTGTCTAGTTACTTTTATGTTGGCTTTTGAACCTGTTTTTGAACACAGCAGGTTGGTCACACATTTTCTGGTCAACGTGATGGCCAACATGATTGTTAGGATTAGGCTTAAGAGTAACATAAAAAAATACATACGGTATATCTATGTAGATATGGTATTTCAACAACGAAGAGTGTGAGGGAAAAGTGGTTAGGATGTCCGTGTTTTATGTTATGTGTTTATTGTTTTACTTTATATTGACTATTTTGTGGGGCGCTTTGTTAAGGCTGCGGCTGTTGTGAAAGCGCCTTACAGATTAGGGTATATTGTATTGTGCGTGACGTATTGGTAGATCAGTATAACGAATGCTGTTCGTTATTGCGTCGAGTTGTGGTATTTATGTGCGTGGCACACGCGGCAGCGGAGCAGCAAAAGGTGCTTCTGCCTTGTTTATTTCTTTATTTTAATCTTTTGAGAGGGGGGACTTGCTGACTATCAGCAACGTGATAACGTTTTAGGTTAAGTTCACTTCTGTTGAATATGCGGCAACAAATTCCAATCGGTTAACAAAGAGTGTGGCGAAAAACAACAGAGCTATATTGCAAGATGGGGTTTATGTCAGCACTGACAGTGAAACCATTTTGCCCAAAATTCTATTTGCGTCATGGATTATCTCATGCGTTGGCAGGGGAATAGTGTCTCTGGTTCGAAACATTATACAACCAATGGGTTTTAACCAATGTTTTAATACACAAGGTAATTTGTATCTAGAATGGGGTCAGTTTCTATATTTACAGATAATGCACATGGGTTTCATTGAAGGGATGCCATATTGCCTGGGTTTGGTTGAGGCTTTTCCAAAACGGGTCGGAAATTTATGGCAATGGAACACATTTTGTGAACAGGTTAATTGATCAAACAGAACGCATGTTTCACATTTTATTCGAGACACTATTGCTCCCGCCATCCAGTCTGCGGGATTGGTAGCAAGTATGAAATTATATGGTTAAAATTCAATTAAAGAATTTGAATTGAAATGGAATTGATTTATGTTATATTACTATTACGAAAATTGTGTCTCTTTCTTTGTTTGAAATATTGTTTGGGAGACCATGTAAATTATTGATATTTTCTACAAATTGTGTACTTGTGTAAGCTAATTCGTTGAAAATATGCGAGAGAGTTTAGAAAACAATGAATTGAGATTGCCGAGGACGATTGTGCTTTTTCACAGCAGGACAAAATGGTGGTTCCAGCAGACCTGGCTCTGATCCGAAACATGAAAATGAAACATTGTACTTCTTTGAAGGGTTGCTGACCATACCGATTGACGGACATTGTAAAAAGGTCATCTCGATAGAAACATCCACCGAGAAAGGTGAGCGAAGTCCGTGACGCGATGGGCACAGTATTTTAGTTACTGGAAACATCAAACGGCCGGCGGAAGAAGTTTCAAGACACCTTTGCACTCATTTAGGAGTGTTTCTGTCGACATGCTAGAATATCAGTAGTGGCATGTCATTTCCTGTTATATTTTATGGTATTTGTGCTCTCCTTTAGCACATGTGAGTGGGGATGTATTTTTAATAATAACCTACATTTTGCTAATAGATCTAGACCAGGGGTGTCAAACTCATTTTTTGTCACGGGACGCTTTGGGGTTACACATTCTTTCGGTGGGCCGGTACGACGGTGAAATTTGATTAAATGGTTATATGTTATTAATTGCACAACTCAACTCAACTGTGTTTATAGAGCAACTTAAATCAACCCTTGCTGTATACAAAGTGATGTACATGAAGTGAATATAGAAAATAACACAATGATGAAATTATTAATTAATAACAACATATGAATGAATTGCCAATTCTGAAACCAGTCATATTTTGTTCAATTATTGTTTGAGTGAGTGTTAGCAGGTAACGAAATTATCAAAAAATATCGACACTATTTCTATAAAAATTTGACATTTCGGTACAAATTTTAGCAGGGTTCATGGGAGTTGATGCGCGTGAATTGTTTTCGCGGGCCACATAAATGTATGTGGGGTTTCGACTTTGACACCAGTGATCTAGATGATCTTGGGAAAGAAAAGAAAAACACATTTTGGCACAAATTGTTGGATACATTTTGTTTTGGAGGCAAAAGTGTTTTATTTATAATCAATCTAATCGATCTCATTATGAAAAAAAATTATATATATGTTCTGGGCAAAGGGCAACGCACCAAGGGTAATAAAAAGAGCATAACTTGTTTTATTCGGTTTTGTTTTGGAGGTTGAAGTGATTATGTATTGTGCTCCTTGGTTGATGTTGCTGGAATGAATTTGAATGTATTACTGTTTATTGATTTATTTCTAGTTCAAATGGTGTATTAATTTGATCATAACGGTTCAAATAGGGATTTTAAA
The DNA here is from genome assembly GCA_026261675.1 of Hippocampus mohnikei. Classification (NCBI taxonomy): domain Eukaryota; kingdom Metazoa; phylum Chordata; class Actinopteri; order Syngnathiformes; family Syngnathidae; genus Hippocampus; species Hippocampus mohnikei. Next base: position 7,186,725 of record JAKGUB010000106.1, on the reverse strand, counting down.
TACATTTTTGGGTAATTTTATGCGTTGAGGATCTTTTCTTTTATGGTAAAAGGAAAATAGATAACAACACGACATTAATATAGTTATTCTTTGCTGAAAGTTGAACTATATTTCTTTCTGTTGTTCTTTATTTTATGTTAATGTGATACGATGAAATGTAGTAATGTACGTGGAACAAATTTTATTGGCAAATGATGATTATTGAGGCGGAGGGTTTTACTTTTTCTTTGCGAAAAATCATGAAAGAGCTCTGCTTTAAGGGTTGTCACAGGTGTTTGCGCATTGGTGTCACTGCTTTACCAATGACTATGTTTCCGTCCACAGGAGAGGATATTTGAGATTCCACCTACGTTGGTGTAATTGGAGTTCCTCGTGGCGTACCAGATGAGTATAAATTGGTTAACCAGGTTGCTGCACGGTGAGAGTCCATTTTTATAAACGTGCTGACGGGTTCTGCTACCTCCACTACATTGTCCAGAAGCTTGCAAATTGTACTGAGGAAGCCTTTTGGCAATTGGAAGTAAAACAATTGACAGTCACCTCTCTGATGGTGCTCGGGACCGCATAGCGGTCAATGTGCTCTTGGTTGAGGCCAATCGAGCGCAGCGGCATGTGGTGAGCGGTGCTGTTCAACCACGCCCTGAGGGCCCCGCACACTGAACCGGATCGCCCGGCGTGACCACGCCTTGTCATCAGAGTTATGGAGTGAGACCTTTGTCACGTAAAATACTGGTGTGTTATGTTTTAATCTCTGAAATTATTTTTCCTCAGCTATCTCGACATTGTGTGGATGTTGCTGAGGTCCCTGTATCAAAAGCTCTGCTTGTCCAATTTATCACTACGGTTATGGTACCCACGACGTCTAAAGTGAATGGAATTTACCCTCTGCTGTTACTTTTGGATGGCAGTGATTATGATGTGGAAAACAACTCGGGTTGTTGTGACTTGTTTTCATTTTGATATCAGGATGTTGTGGACGATGTTTACCGTCTTTTCCTGGGTTCTTTTTCGGATTGGTTTTTGATCTGGTTGTTACCTCTATCTTTTCAACCCCTGGGTCTACCTATGTTTGCATGTACATGTCTCCGCTGAATAAAGTCCGTCAGGAAGGTTCTGTGCGATGATGTGAGCAAATGTAGGATATACAGGGGGGAATGATGGATTGATTATTTTAGTTATCATACATTCGCTTATTATTAGTGTTATTATTAATGTTACATTATTATTGATTGATTGATTATGCTCGCAATGAAGAACGCTTATGCCTGCAATCATTAATTAAAGAACGCTTATGCTTTTAATAAAGATATAATGCTTGATTATAAATGTGAATGATTAACATTCACATTTATAATCCTTTTATTCATTATATGCTCACCTTTATACTCACGAATGCTTAGTTTAGGAACGCAACCACCTTTTCGAGGATGTGGTTGGGATGAGATAAGTTTTAAAGACTAAACAGGAGCAAGGTTCAACACTGGATGGAGCCATCAACACCAGCTGCAACGTGATGTTTTTGTAACAATGGCACACATGTACGTAATTTACACTCACATACACACACATAGTCAAACAAGTTCAGTGTGTCTCCAACAGCCCCCACCCTTTAGGTTGGACACACCTATGTAGTAGATTTCCCAATAAATAAGGTGGTGAAGGAGGAGATCGTGAGGGGTGACGTGCGGAGAACTGAAACCTAACGCTTCTCCTCGTTCCCTCCTGGTACCAGAATTGAGTCTCCTGTCTCCTCCTTGTGTTTTATTCCTGAGTGTCAAATTGGATAAACCTGACATAATGCAAACCAACACACGAGACACAATAATGCACTCTTAACCACTTTCCTGCATACACTTTGTTGTCTGAAGCAGTTATAGATGAAAGAGGAGCGAATCAAAGTGTCCTTTTCACCAGTGGACGTCATGCTGCAATGTGCACACGTCTGCTACAAGCTAAGCTTGAAAGCACCAAGAAGCTGTAGCATCCATTAACTTCTCCTGTCCCATGTAAGTCCGCTTCAATTCCAAGCCGCGACTCCCAGTTCCACATACGCATTGGCGCTCTGCGCTGATGCTCCTTTCTTCTCATCGTTGGCTCCTCAATCCATCGGCGGCAGCAAAACTGTGTGAAGTACTCATGATTAGGGGCACAACATATCGATATCGTAATGTATTGTTTTTTTTTTGTCAGGGTACAATGATGATACATCAGCACCAAATATCACTATTGTTACTATTTGATGACAACCAAGTATGTGATTCTTTAATCTCCACCATGTTCTGTCAAGACTGCAAAACAAAAAACAACCCAAAAAAACATGTCAGTAGTTTTGTTTTTTGTGTTTTCCATTGCTCGCACAAAGACCATTGCTTCACTTTTCCATTTCAAAAGGTGAGACATTGTGTGAAAAGCCATTTGCGACTAAAGCCTGTAGTTACTGAGTAACAGTCTAGTCTATCGATGAGGTGAAATCAGACATTGACACAGAGACTTCATCTTTAATAACACTTCCTTTGGCAAGTTTCCTTTGCTCACAATGAAATGTCAGGCTACGTTTACACAGCGTTCCCTGCGGCCACGGTAGCATTGTTTGCCTTGCTACCTAGTGCGCCTGGGAAATTTGGCGAGTTTAGTTCTCCGTATTCAAGTGTTGTTAGAACTTGCTATAAATTTTGTCACGGGCGAGCAAGTTAAACGTGACTGACCCTGGTGGGGTGGGTTAGGCAGGGACTATCGGAGGCTCCAAAACGCACTACGGTTGGGTCCGTGCACTCGGGTGGCCTTCTGTTCCCTCCAGACCTAGCATGCTTTGATAGGGTCCTTCACATTTCTCCCACTTTAATCAAGGTCAGATACGGTTTTCACATTCTGTCAAGGCTTTCTACGGATAAAATGTGGACGCCAGGCAGCCCCAGAGCATGTTTGCTCCCATGGTATAAATTGAGAACAATCGTCAGTATTTTGGAGCGACGCTTAGCATTTATTCCCGGTGGTCAGAGCAGCCTTGTTTAATCAGAGGCATTAGAAATGGAGGCGTTTGCTGGCTCAACAGTCACATTCAGTTATATGAGGGTGTGCATACTTGTGTAACCACATAATTCCAGTTGTTTATTTTAACTTCTCTTCTCAAAAATCTGAAAAACAAGTCATTGAGTTGTACATTTTGTAGGTCATAATAATGGTGAAAAACGTTTGAAACCACCTTTCTCTAACTTTTTTTATATTACCATAACCTGTCATTTTAACGGGGGGTTAGATTTTTGAAATGCGCTTGATGTCTGGAACACCCGCTGAGCAGGGACCTTGGGCTTGAAAAATAGGATGATATCCAAGAGGGTCTGATTCATAAACAATTCCAGGAGAGACTGAAGCATTATGATCTAAACACGAGCTGATACACACATTAAAAATCTAATTTAGGGACAAGCCCTTTTTTCTTTTTGGTCAATCCTGGATTAAGATGAAATTATTTGTCTTGGTTTGACTATTTTATGTCGATGACTATCCATATAGTTGTTGAAGTATAGGTGTCTCTTTTTTGGAATGGGTTTATAAACATTATTATTCTAAAAAGCAATTTCCCTGTGCCAGTGCTTTTCCAATATACCTGGTGTTGTTATTTGGTAATCTCAAACTAATTCCTTTTAACAAGAAGCCAAGATCAAACTCCCTGATCCGAAGGCTTTTTAATCCCTCACACGCTTGCAGTTGCGAATTCATGAGTGAATCTAAAATGTTTTGGCAACAAGATGATGATGTGTGTCTTTGAATACACAAATATAGTCAAGGGTGAATGTGTGTGCTGCTCTGTAAGCGTGTCACAGATCCAACACACGTTACTTACAATAATTTTGATTATACAGTATTTGTAATAGGCATTTAGCAGGAAACATGCTTTCGTTACATTTCATTAGAACTTTTTCATTAGCTTTAGTGGAGAAAAATCTAAAATAAACGTTTCTACTGATTCAGAGCAAGATGTGGCATTTACCAAAGTACACACAGTGTTTAGTTAAGTAGATACAAAACTACTTTTTAATTTATTCTTTTCTTTTTTCTTTATTTTTTTTACCAAGATGATTTACACAGTGGGTGGCTCGGTGATCCAGTGGTTAGCGCGTCGACCTCACAGTGCAGAGGTACCGGGTTCAATTCCAGCTACGGCCTCCTTGTGTGGGGTTTGCATGTTCTCCACGGGCCTGTGTGGGTTTTCTCCGGGTACTCCGGTTTCCTCCCACATTCCAAAGACATGCATGGCAGGCTGATTGAACACTCTAAATTGTCCCGAGGTGTGAGTGTGAGCGCGGATTGTTGTTCGTCTCTGTGTGCCCTGCAATTGGCTGGACACTGGTTCAGGGTGTCCCCTGCCGACCTTGGGCCCGCGGGCCGTAGTTCGCACACCACTGAGTTAGCGTCTTTGTTGCTGATAAAACTAATAAAAGCCTAGACAACACAAGTTTCATTTTTAATTGCCTTGTTTATATACAGGGCACAGTCATTCGAAAAAAAGACAAAACATATGTTCACACATGCCGCCTTATCGCACCATCTTCACACAAATTAATTTCTCAGAGCTTAGCATTGCGCTCAACCATTGCCCAGCTGTTTGTCATCTTTGCACCTTTGCAAATTATCCTAGATCGCTTGAGTCCTAGGAAATGAGCGCTCAATCATCCTTAACCCTCATTAAAAACACAAAGCATGAGACAGTATCCAATGTGTGAAGTCATTTTAGTCTTTTTTTTTTTAGAATATTTACAGTCTGAACAGTGTAACACCACCTTAGTGCCTTTTTATGGTGTTTGCATTCAACTGCTGAAAGAGGCACCAAACAAATATTGGGGGGGGGGGAAAGAATGTTGTCCATGAGAGTTTGCAGGCTTCTTAGCTGCTCTGTGGCACCACATTGACCATACCTGCATTTTCCCCGTGTGCAATGGTCTTCAAAAACCTCGCCAGATGGACGCATGGTGTTTTTGTCATTTCCTTTGAGGAATCCTCACAATTGCTACAGTTGAATGATTTGAGATGTAGTTCCACAAACCACGGCTGTATTGTTAAGAAACCTTTTCTAAAGCTGTGCCGTTTTCAGAGAGATTATCTTTGATATTTCCTTTGCAAGGCAGGGGCAAACAAAAAGACAGTCAAAGGTCAACACAACTGTCGTGTCAAACAGTTGGAGATGAGATCACCAGTGCAATTTGAGAGGGACGGTTCTTATTTTCCATGGCGGTCTTTCCATTGCCCATTCATGTTAGTGTAGAATAAATGCAATGTGTGAGTCCATATTAAAAGAGGATCACACTGAGGACCCGGCAAGCACATCATTCTTGTTTGCAGATTTAATCATTCATTCATTCATTCATTCATTTTCCGAACCGCTTGATCCTCACTAGGGTCGCGTGGGGTGCTGGAGCCTATCCCAGCTGTCTCCGGGCAGTAGGCAGGGGACACCCTGAATCGGTTGCCAGCCAATCGCAGGGCACACAGAGACAAACAACCATCCACGCTCACAGTCACACTTAGGGACAATTTAGAGTGCCCAATCAGCCTGCCATGCATGTCTTTGGAATGTGGGAGGAAACTGGAGCACCTGGAGAAAACCCACGCAAGCCCGGGGAGAACATGCAAACTCCAGACAGGAAGGCCGGAGATGGAATCGAACCCGGTACCTCTGCACTGTGAAGCCGACGTGCTAACCACTGGACTACCGGGCCACCAGATTTAATCATTAATAGTCAAATATTTTACATTTCCTGCCTCTTATGGAAACGCGTCATAAATAAACAGTGCAAATCAGGAAATCAAATCATTAAAAACGCCTCTCTGAATGATAAATGCAAAATAAACATTTGGCCTGCTTGTCCACACATTTCTTTCCCTCATATTCAGATTACAAACAAGTTGAAATAGAAGATATACATTGTGCTGATTAGATATTCTAGACTGCCGACCAAACGTAGAACACCCGATTTTTTTTTCTTCCTATAATTCAAATTCCTGCAGTTCAGTACTGCAGAAACAAAAGCGCAAGACCGATAAACAATGTATTCTGGACCTTATGTAGATATATCACACCTGAACACTCTTGTGTTCTCCAGTGAAAATCAGACACTGTTCAGAAAGTCCTTCTGAATTATTTTACAGACGTTCCCATAAGTATATGGCCCCTGTCGCTTGCTTTGCTTTCACTGGTCGGGAGAATGCGCTTTTTTTGGGATAGTCTTTAAAATGTGCATTATTTGAGTTTTATGTAACGTTACCTGATTTTTTTTTTTCTGGCAGTACACTACTTCTGTACAATTTCAAGCCATTCATTGGACTTGAAAGGGAAAAATTAGGGTAGTATAAAATGGACCAATAGCAGTATCCTTTTTTAAAAATGTGACATCAGGTGAACTCGAGGCACAATTCTACATCTTTGTAAGGTAGTAAACTAATGCTCCTATCATTGTTCTTCTCTTCCCTTCCCAACCTGGGGCTTGTCATGCACTGCTAATATGGACATCCACGCAGGCCCAGGTCAGTTCTATTCACTCTGTACTTAAACTCTGCTTTAGCTAATGAAGACAAACTGCATGCAAGATCTGTCCAACTCGCACATGCTCCTGTGACCCTGCGCTGTCTTTACTTCTGAGAAAGAACAATAGTTTCCTCAGAGAGCGCTGCTAGTCGGGTGGAAAGAATTTATGCGGCATCCATTTGCTTTTCCACTGGAGGGAATCGGGCTGATATTTCCAAAGAATTCTAGCGCTCTGATAAACTGTGGATAGCCGCTAAAGCATGCCAAAGTCAGCTTCGAGTGACTCGGGTTCTTTATATCATCTTGCTTATCAGAAAGGTATGCGTCATTTCAATAGCACGTTAAGAGAAAATGCAGACCGAGACCCGGATCAGTATTTTTCCTCTTCCATCTGCGGCGAAAAATCATTACAAATGTGTCATGTCACATCTACTCGGGAAGATATTCTATAGGATTCCGCTCCGTCTGTGTATTGTTGTACTGTCTGTGTGGCTGACATGATTTCACACTAAATAAAAGGTAATCGTCACCAATACTCACATTGCTGAAAGTCATTCTTTTCTTGGTGACACCGTGGATCGCTGTGCTGCCACAAAAGTGTTGGAGCAAGTGTGAGGAGACTATTTGCCAGTTTACCCAGCAGGGGCATCTGGGGGGACAGATGGGCGATGATGAGGGTGTATAATGGGCATCTGTGCAGCCTGGAGGGGAAGCAATGCTCAACAGTCATCCCCTCTCTACTTTACACACACATACAAACACATGCACTCACACACACACCTACTACAACTTGTCATGGCCTTTTTCACAAATTGTTCTCTGGAGTCTACCTTCCACCGCAGCCGACTATTACGCGGTTTGAGCGTAAACGTGTTTACAGGAGCATGGTGTTGGCTCTTCTGTCTGTTTCGTCACTGTTCCAGACTTGCTGTCTCAGTTGGCTGAAAAGGAATTGGCATAACATTCACCCTCACCTGCGGTGTTTTTTTTTTTTTTTCCCCGATGATCATCCATTTAACACACCCTGCGACTCTCTCATTCTCTAAATTCACCCATGTGTGAGCTAAATGTTTTCCTATACACTCGTAGGATGAGCTCACTCTGTATTCCATTACACGTTCATCTTCATTCAAGCCCTCTTTATGTAGCTTGAAACCTACCTAACCTTAACTCAGTGTGAAACTGTGGTTATGATTGACCTCGATGGAATAAAAAAAAAAGGCCTATAATTTTCTCTATCCAATTCCAGGAATGGCTCCTTTCTCAACTCTGTAGGTAGTGAAGGCGGCGGGGGTGTTTACATTGTATATTTTATATGCGTGTCCATCTTTATTTACACACACTGCTGCTTTCACTGCATAATGAGTGTTTGTCCTTGTGTGTGTCCAGGTAAATGAAGCTCTGCCATGCCACAGTGAATGCAACAAATACGAGTGGAGGATCGAGCCCTGGTCCATTTGCACCATCAACACGGTGGGCGACTCGCCATCCTGTGGGGAGGGAGTCCAAAGTCGCAAGATCAGGTCAGTCAGTGAGTGAGCGAGTGAGCCTTGGCAGAGTGTTGGAATGGCAACACCCACCAGGGGGTTTGTTGGATTGGCTCGGGTCCTGGTGCTCGCAATGCCAAGAGAGAACATTCAGAGCAAACAGCTGCCTTCTAATGAGTGGCACTTAAAGTAGGCAAAGCAGTTAAGTGTTGATCCACTCTGAATGTATGCACAGATTTGATATAGTGGGCTATGCAAACTTAACAAGGCTTGATTTTTAAGGAAAATCCAATTAATCTGTTATTTCTGATATTTTTACCTGTACATTGACATACACCATGGTTAATACTAGCTGTAAGATTTTAAGTGCAAACTCCTTTTAAGGGGTATTTTGTTGTTGGTTTTCCAAATTGATATCTGAAAGTACTAACACCTGTACATCACCTGAGAGGTGATGGAAAAAAAATTTGGAGATATATTCCGGAAAGACCGAGATAGGAGTACCCCGGAGACTGGTAATACAGCTGCCTCTGCTGCTCCAACAGGTGTGTGAAGAAGGGAAAAAGTGGGGAGGTCAGCACTGTGGAGGACAGTCAGTGTGATCAAGAGGAAATGCCACCCAGAGCCCAGGTCTGCTTTTTGGCCTGCCACAACGACTGCGTCTTGTCACCCTGGGAATCTTGGAGCAACTGCTTGCCGGTAAGAAACACCATTTGTTATTGGATAGGTGACGCCATCATTCCTATGGCTTATTCTTTGAACGTAAGACATGGACCACATACTATATGTATGGAGACAGAGAGAGATGGAGACAGAGAGAGAGAGAGAGAGGGAGAGAGAGAGATTTTCACATTAATTTCTTGTTCCAGGCGAACGCTCATCATTTTTGTTTTCCGTCAGTACAAATGAAGCAATTAAGAGGCTAATTTGGAAAAAGTATCTTTTCAAAAAGGTCTTTGATGTTATTTAAATACAAAACTCCAACCCCCTCAAGTTCTTCAAAGAGTCCCTGACTATAAAATTGCAGTGAAATAGTCGGTATTATGCTCCGTGAATAAAAAACAAGAGGAGGTGAGTCTAGAATTATCGGGTCTTGAGCTAAGGCTTTCGTCTTAATTTAGCGCTTGATTCTAATGTTTTAAAGTGAAGACAAGTCACATTGATTGCGCAGTCAGTGGATTGCTACGCTCACACTCCGATGGGCTCACTTGATAGTGACCAACATGGGCGATCATCGATGCTTTTTATGATACTATATCTCTTTCACTGTTTCACACAGTTGACTTATGTTGCACTCACTTTCAAACACAGAAGCAATATTAGCAGCAACTTCATGAGATACAAGTGTTTGGCGACGTGCATGACATATTCGTGAAGACGGAAATACATATGGGATCGTGATCGCCCTCGCTGTGGTAAAATGTCTTGAGCTCGTCGGTTTGAAGATAACACCTTTCTTTTCCCATTATTATTAGGTCTTGTTCGGTTTTGCGGGGTTGGGAAATGCAACATCCAACGATGTCATGATAGGCAGTCTGACATGGCTCTATTTTTGTCTAAAAGGCACTTTTCGGCTTTTATGCGTGAACTTGTCACATGCTTTCATACAGCTCTCACATTTGAGCTCCATTTTGACACGTTTTTTTTTTTTAAATTAAAGTAACAAATTGACTGTGAAACGTTGCCTGTGGATTTGCGTGATATGGTAGCAAACCCAGTGGTAAAATAGTTCCTGAGGTGTTGTAGACCTAGAAAATGATCAGACTGCCATTGAGAAGAGTTTTGACTTGTTTATCTAGACTAACGTTAGGTAAAGCTCCACATTACAAAGATGAACATGACATGGATCATATTTAATCTTCATAGTCACTAATCTGGATCTTGTGCGAGCAAGTCAAATTTACGGACCGGAAATAAGTATTACCTGTTTTTAGGGCAAACCAGGGACATTCTTGCTGTGAGATAGCAGTGCCAACCACTACGTCCCCGTATCTACATGTTATGATACAACATTTGTATCGGAAGTTCTGAATTACAGTTTTACTGTCATAATGATCCAGTAAAATAATAGTAAGTTGTACTTTGTCCCCCAAACAATGACTTGTACACACAATGAGTGTGTTATAGATGGAGCTTCTGTAATAGGGTAATTATGTGTAATCAAAATGAAAAGCCGAAAAACACATTTACATTCTAATTAGACATCAGGGAAATGTTTGCAGCATAATATGCTATAGAATTAGATCACAGTCTCCTCTCTGGGTGTCTTGAATGAAATTAACATTTCAAGCCATTGCATATTGCGCATAAAGGCGTGTACTTATTGGCGCAAATATGTACAGTGTGATCCCTTTAGCTGTGGAATATTATGCCACCATATAAGATTTGGTGGAAGCCATTATAATCCCGACATAGAATTTGGTGATTGGACTTTTGAGTCATTTTTAACTGTTTTCCTTTGTGTTTTGTTGTTGTTGTTGTTGGAGACTCATGGACTGCGGTTAGCTCTTTTCCTGGCCCGTTTCTTCCCCAGCTGTCTAGTGTGTTAGGTCTGGTCTAAATGAAACAGGGCAACATTTCCGTCAAGCTCTTACTATTTATCATGTCATTTGTCATACAGTGGAGCTTTTTGTGGATGCCTGCCTCTTCCTACTTCCGTGATTTTGGATGTTTGTGTGTGTTCAACGTCTGGGTCCAGCTGTCTTCAATTGGCTCCTACACCACAACTTTACAGCAAGAGCCGTTGATAGAAGAATATCCACTGTCTATTTGCGTTTTGTGTGACATTTTGTTTTTCAAAATTCAATTAACGAACGAGACATGTCGACCACTAGAGCAAAATTATTTTTCCATCAATGTGACATATTAGTGAAATTGGGGGTTCACTTTAATACCTCTTTTGTTATTTGGGCAATGGCTGATTAGCAATCCCTGTTTGAAGGAGAGTGCTGTCATGCAAAATGAGCAGTGGCTGCCCTGGACACTGGGCAGGACCCTGGTGACGCCGGTGTGTGTTATGCACCGCACATATCTTATTTACATGACATCATCCACTTGCTGTATCAAAAGCAGAAGCCCTAAAGCTGTGGAAGTGGTATTTTTCTGTTACTGTATCACACCTCAAATCAGCTTCAAAATAGATGGCACAAATCATGATTGTTTTTGTTTTTTTTCAGTAAAGAGCATCTCCTGCCTTAGTGTAGGGCCCATACAGGCACACTATTTCAAGCAAATGCCAACCTATACTGTTTGCAAATGACAAAAAGCTTCCCCTAATCCTTTTCAATCATTAATTTAATACCAAAAAAATCATTAATTCATTCCAGTATAATCATTGATTCACAGCCGCGAACTGTGATATCAAACTCTGCGCTCGCTCTGAGGGAAGGTTTTAAATAGTTAACAAAAACAACTGGATTGTGGTTACATCTTCTTCCCAAACCGATTTCAAAGGTCTAAGAGCCAAGAGTGATGCAATAAATAAAATAAAAAATTGAAGTTCTGACTTGACTTTGTAATAGGTGGAAATTAATCTGCACGCAAAAATAGTTTGAGGATGGATGACGGATTTTGGCACACAACATTGCAGCTATGGATTTTTAAGAAAACAGTCCTATTAAAATATATCAAACAGATATTTTTTACTTGTTTTTGTTGAAAAGGCATACAGACTTTAATTCTTGTGGCGAAATAATTCCACAGGGCTCCAATGAAATCAAGAGGGGGTGCAGTTATAGGACTATTTAGACAGTTATGGCGTCTAAGAGAGTTCATAGATTTGTTCCTAACTTTCCAAACTGAAGTGACTTTCAAACGTGGATTTAAACCAACTGTTGAATTTTGCTATAGCTTCCCCTTACCAATGAACACATTGATGAAAAACTATAAACACAACACTTTTATTTTTCTTTAGGTTTTTTTTTCATGATAGTGGCTTTTTCTATTAACACAAAAGGCCTATTTCTCTCAAATATTGGTCACAAATCTGTAAAAGGAGTGTGCTCTGTTTGTCAGTTTGGCCTTTTATTGCGGCCAGTCTAAGGCACTCCTTTGCAATAATCCTGCTGTTAGCATCTACAATGTTGCATTTATATTTTTCTGCTGTAAAATAGGGTTCAAAGCTTATCCCTGCTCTGGTAGTTTTTTGGTTTAGTCTACAATCTTGAATGCATTTAATGCAATTGGACCTTTTTCGATCATTCTCAAAAAATACTACCGGTATTCATTTTTATTTGAATACAAGACATGGGATTGAGCTAAATGTAGATTGCACGCAGGTGGTCGTGTTTATGTATGACGGCCAAATTGTGTGATACTTCACTTGGATCTTTGAAGCGCAGTCCGAAACTGCGTACGCAAGGCTATTCTTTCAAAGCCTTAATCTGCCAACACAAAAAGCCAGATTGCAGGACACGGTGTTGTCATGTACAAATAGATTTGTGTGTTTCTGTGACAGTTGGTGTGAAAACTGCTGTTGATTAATGAGCCTCCCAGTGATGAGCCTCATTAGGAGCTGACATTGATTGAAGTGCATGTTCTGATGAATCAGGACCACCGGGGCGAATAAAGCTTTCATTCTTTTTCCTGCTACTCTCCCAAAGAGACTTGCCTAGCGGATCTGCCATATCCAGCATCTCATTTAGTCACTTCATTTATCGCTGAAAGATTTGCAGCGCTACTTTAAATCGGTTGCTCTTTGCCATCATGCTAGCATGCACTCTTGGGAGAGAAAAGTAAAGTAAAACATAAAATAGTGTTTAGTCAAAGAAGAGCAACAGTCATAGTTTTTGTACAATCCTACAGTTCTTCATCTAAATTGTGGACCAGGCACCGTCAAATTCAAGATACTTAAGGTGCCTTAATCCAATATTTACACTCACAAGTGAGTGAGTGTACAAAACATGAGTTAGCTTGATTGAAACAAGGCTCTACAGAGGCCTCACAGTCAACCATCAGTGAAATGTGAAATTACAAAACAGTTCATTAACACAGCGAAATATATATTTACAACATGCAAGGCCCATGGCACACAAAATGATGCGGCCGCGGGTGACTGAAGTGGACTACTGTGGAAAAATAACAGTTGACGACTCCTTGCCACACATCATGCAGATGGCAACACACATCTACCAAAGGGGAAAAAACAACAACCCTAATTGGGGTTTTTTAGGTTCACCCACAATGTTGTATTAAGTTTTTATCAACCCAAAAAAACACTGGCATGAAATTAAAAGGATCAACAGACGACTACAAAGAGGAACCAGCAAGAGTAAGGTGATATTGTGGATATTTTGAGACGCTGTTGGCAATGTTCGATTGCCCCATTCGCTCACTGCACCTGTAATTTTGGCAAAAAGAGACTCTCGACCCGTCTTGTGTACTCAGCCACGTCAAACTAAATACACCTGGGAGTAGACCATTCAATTTATTACTGGAGTAAAAAGTTGCAATTTATTGGAAGAGCAACTTGCTTTTAACTTTAAGAGCTGCTGTGTTGGCAAATGTAGCCTGAAAGTTAAAAAGGAAACTTTACCATAAACTTCAACTCGATCTTAACATCACCTGAAGCACTTTTATTTCAAATTTTCACCAACACATGGCTGACCCATCGCATTTTCTGTCATTCAAACCCATTGACATTCTGAGTCAATTTGAATGTGTTTGCGCAATGATTGCTGCCTACATCAAAGTTAGTGGTAGTGGTAGCATTGAACAAGTGCAGAAAGTGCAGCATTTCCATTTGACATGCTGAGTCCTGAAAATATAGAAAAGCATAAAACTTAAGTCAAGTGCTGTCATCATGCCATGTATTTGTGTATGTGTGTGTGTGTGTGTGTGTGTGTGTGTGTTTGTGCTTTCTTCTCTGCAAAAGCAGCAATGTGAACGAGGCTCAGAGAGAAACAGGAGCAGACAGATCCTCCGCCTACCTGCCGTGGGAAGCGCAGCCTGTCCAGAAATGATGCAGTCAGAAAGTTGTTCTCTCAACACCTCCTGCTTCACTTACCAGTATCAAGTCTCAGGTAGGAATCATTTCTGAGTGCTGTTGCTATGCAATTATTGTTGAGGCTGAACTTTCGATTAAAAAGAGCCAATGGATTAATTAGCGGAAGAGGAGGTGTGTCTTTTGTCCTGCCCATCTGCAATAATACTGTAGTCGCATTTACAGTTTTGTATAAGTCTTTTTTCACATCCTTAATGGTGTTGATTTAGTATGATTACACAACAGGCAAGAAATGAGACAAATCTGCATAAAGGTGCAGATTCCCCCCACACCCCTGACTGCAAAATCATTATAGCCCATTTTTTCTGTTCATGTTTGTCTACAAACAAGTTGCCTGTTAACTAACAAACAGATGGTGTAAGAAACACAAATATGATACTTTAGTACAGGGGCGGGCAACTTAGATGCTGGAGGGAGCCACAATTTTTCACCAGCACTCTTCCTAACCAGATGTATGACAAAAATGTTTTAACTATGGATAAAATGCAGGCATACTTACAAAATAGGTGCTTTTCATTTTTGATAATACATTTTTTCCAATGTATGTATAAAAGATCCACTCTCTGAACCCAGTAACAAACAACAAAATAACTACATGCTGTTTTTTTTTCCAGCGCAAAGCACCCTTGCATAAAAGTTACCATTCAAGGATGGCACAAAACTACTGAACAGGAAACCATAGAACTCATTTTGTACAATTTTGTCAACAATAATCATTTTTTAAATATTACTTATATCCTAGGTTTGTTCTGCATACCATTTCAAATCCGCCGAAAAAGCCTACTCACATTATTTTTTAGGACAGTTTACGATCCAGTGTAAGCGCAACTAAGATATGTCTGCCATGTAGTGCTGATTGATGTTATTGCAACTTAAAGCTGCAGTTGACCCCTGTATGTTCACAGTTTGGCACCCGCTGATTTGAATATCCTCAGTTCATTTGTTCCTTTTTAGTTTCAGTATTTTTTACTATTTTGGATTCTTACCATTTATTCCTGGATCCCCCGCACCCCATTTATCATGGCAAATAGACATTGAATGATTCAGAATGTTTTTTCTCCAGAATTATTTGGGTTTAGGGCGGCCCGGTAGTCCAGTGGTTAGCACGTTGACTTCACAGTGCTGAGGTACCGGGTTCAATTTCAGCTCCGGCCTCTCTGTGTGGCGTTTGCATGTTCTCCCCGGGCCTGCGTGGGTTTTCTCCGGGCACTCCGGTTTCCTCCCACATTCCAAAAACATGCATGGCAGGCCGATTGAACACTCTAAATTGTCCCAAGGTGTGAATGTGAGCGTGGATGGTTGTTCGTCTCTGTGTGCCCTGCGATTGGCTGGCAACCAATTCAGGGTGTCCCCCGCCTACTGCCCGAAGACAGCTGGGATAGGCTCCAGCACGCCCCGCGACCCTAGTGAGGATCAAGCGGTTCGGATAATGGATGGATGGATGGATATTTGGGTTTAAGAAAAAACAATTTTTTTTTAATCTATCCCTTCTCTACTAGTATGTAGTTTTTGATAATCTTAAGAGTTCAGTACTCTTATCCCTTCCAAATAGATTCATTATTTATCCTCTTTGTGACCATTGTAACAACTGAATTTAATATTCAAGAGGCTAATTCTACCTAAACAACTGCCGTTAGCTGACGGAGGCCTCTCTCCAATGACCTTAACGACCGTTGTGTTGTATCCCAAAAGAGTGATACCATTTGTGGCTGGGCATGGCTCCAACACTGACGATAAATACTTTGGTTTGCAACCCAGCACTGAGGCTACATCCCGTTCTATCTTGCTTTGTGAGACGAAACATCTTCGAGCACAGTGGTTCCCAACTCTTGTCTCCATGAGACTCGCATGTTCCTATTGTTGCCAAGAGGCAACCTATGAACTCGAAAGAAGAGACATTGTCAAAAACAAATGGCTTTGAAAATATGATAAGAGAGTACATGACAGTAACTACTCTGCTCACTTGTTCAAATCGTCTTTGCACCGTATTAAGACATGGAGGAACAAGACAACTGAATGTCAATTAAAATAGTATGATGAAATATCTAAATTGGACAAAAGATGACCCCAAAATTTTACTCAAAGTAAATCTTAGTCGTGATAGGGAAAACCGACCTGGGATGCACTTTAAATATTTTCCTGGTAAGAGCAAGGGTGGGAAGTTAATTTTGCAAGGGGCCACATGAAAAACTGCAATACTTGAAGAGGGCCCAGTCAACATGGTCAATTCAATTTTGTCTATCCTCCAACCATCCATTTTCTAATCTGGTTATCGTAACGAGGGTCGCGGGTGTGCTGTAGCCTCTCCCAGCCGTCATCGGGCAGTAGGCGGGGGACACTCTGAACCGGTTGACAGCCATTTGCAGGATACACAGAGACGAACAACCAGCTGCACTCACGGTTACTCTGAGGGACAATTCAGAGTGTTCCATTGACTTGCCATGCATGTTTTTGGGAAACCGAAGTGCCCGGAGAAAACCCACGCAGGCACGGGGAGAACATGCAATCTCCACACAGGAAGCCAGAATCGAACCCTGCACCTCTGCATTGTGAGGGGGACATGCTAACCAATCCGTCACTGTGCCGGCCTAACTTTGTCTATATTATTTGTTTTACTTAGAAAAAGCATGTTATCTTGGTTCAATAAATTGCTACATCTGCGTATATAGTTTGTATGTAGTAACAAATATGAAATACACTTCTAAAAGAATATAGAAGGGATCATTAAAATTCCATCTTTTGCATACATTTTAACATAATTTTATGCACCATCCGACAACTCATATTAGCCGTTCGGAATCAGGGATCCATGGTTTATGGCGGTGTTCCACTTCTGTCACTGCAATGTAGAAGTTAGACCGAATATGTATATGTGTTGGGACATGCCGCAGTCTGTCACTAATTTACAGTAACACACTACCGGTAAGTCATAATTACAGTAAATATTTGTTAAGAACACTTGATGAATATAAAAGGATCCAAAATAAATCAATAAATAAAATGTACCGATTAATGTCTTGTGAAGTGTGATCATGTATTCTTACGCCACTTGCATGCCATTCGTCAGCTTGAAACATCAGGTCGGGACCGTTGTAAACCGAGGATATGCTGAAATCTGTCGGCAAACCAATTCGGATTCCTGACTCAACACTTAAGAATCACCGGCCTAGACAACAAGAACAGTTCTGCTGCAATCGGCTCAATGCCCTCAGACTACAGTGCCCTGGATGAATATTTAAAGCCGGAGGAACTGTTCAGCCTGCGTTGAATATCAATGCTGAGACATTGTAGTCATACAGCACTGCTAAATCAATAAAGCTAAAGGTTGCCTTGGGCATTTTTTTTAGCAATACTGCACATGTACATGTTTATTTAAAGTGTGTGTGCATATATATTGCAGAATGGAGTACATGTCAACTGAGTGAAAATGCCATCTGTGGCGGAGGTGCCAGGCAACGGCTTCTCAACTGCGTCCGCAGTGACGGACAGATTGCGGACTTGCAAAAGTGTGAGCAGGTAATCATTAACTTAATCACACTGTCGTTGTAATTGCGAGGTAGTTGTATTGTATATGTTGTATCATGCATTGTTGGCTGGGATGCGTTTAGCCTATTTAAAAAAGAAGCGATCACAATTCTGAGGTTGGGAATTCTAATCCAACCTGCAGACTCCCCGTGCTTGTATAGTTTCTCTTAGAACTCACACACTCCGAAAAAAAAAAACAATGTCAGGTTCATTGAAGACTCTGAAGTGTCCTGTGATGTCAAAGGTTGGTTGTCTATTTCTGCCCTGTAATCGGTTGGTGTCCAGTCAAGGGTGTGCCCCCAACTTGCCCATCCGTGACCTGAGGAAGGAAAAGCCCTATGGATAAACTTGGTCAACAACAAATTTTAATCAGAGGTGGCTTCACATGTACCTATACGGATTTTTGGTGCTGATTTAAAGAGAATAAGTCTACTTTTTTTGCAGCACATTATTTTTGGGGAAAATTTATTTTTAGATATTTTTGTTTTGAAGATCAATCTAAAAAAGCTTGCCAAATGCAGATTTTAATGTATTTAATTTATGTCATGTATGGCTCTGATGTTTTAGAATTTTTTCAAATAAATACATTGCTAAAATTGTCTATATTATCGTTATTATTACCAGCATTATAATAATAATAATAATTATTATTATTATTATTATCATTATTATTATTATGAAAACCACTATAAGAAAGAGCAAGGGCAAATTTGGAATCACAGCATCAACACCCCCCCCAAAAAAAAAACACATTCATCCAGAAAACATTTTCTCATCTCTGATTTGTTGGATGGATGGGATCTTGGAATGAATGTAACTGCCCACTGGGGACATTAGCATTCATCTCACATGATCAGTATGAGCAACAATTGTACGTCTGTCCCCTTTTTTTCAAACAGGGTGTTCAGGCTTTCAATAATTTATATACATTGCGTCTATCTATGTTTCATGAGGCAATTTAGTCTCAAGCTAAATTATCTGCAGCAGCCTGTGCTTTTCTCAAAGGTGTCTTTAAAATAAACTGTAAGCGGCTCTTGGTCCCAAATGCGCGGTTCATTTCTCATACGTGGTGTAGTGGGGGGGAAATGGCAGGGTTTGTGAACCTCAATGGAAAGTTTGAAATGTATATTTTACAAAAAGTGCGTTCAAATATTTAATTTACGGCTGCTGTGCCCCTTCTGTCGTACAGCTTGGACTGGTCAAGGACTGGAAGTTGGTGGAGAACTGTGTGGTCGACTGTCCGGTCAGCTGCGTCCTCTCTGATTGGTCGCCATGGGGAGAATGCTCGCATACCTGTGGCAACCAAGGTAAACAAACCCAAACCCCCCCCCCACTTCACCGAACCCAGTGGGAATGGCAACCCGATGGACAGGCAGTGCTGATCGCATTTGTAAGGCTTCATTATCTCCTCTACTCCGGTATTCTGCAGGATTCTGCATGAATAGATTCCAATGTATTATAGTATTAAAAATTAAGGCGTCGGTTCAACGAATTTTTCAAGACAGAGAGGGTGTTTTTGCAAGCTGGCGCCGCGTTTTGCCATCGGTAACTATCACCTCGAAATTTGGTTTCAGAGGTTATCGTGAGGTTGATTTTGTCTCACCTGACCCATAAGTATGCGCTTTTAATAATTTAGTGTGACTAAATCATATATATATATATATATATATATATATATATATATATATATATATATATATATATATATATATATATATATATATATATATATATATATATATATATATATATATATATATATTTCGGATTCATGCAGGGTGGTTTCAAAAATGCAATTAGGGATCACTAACCTGTGGCTTCATTTGAAAGAGATGTTTTATAAGCTCATGCATTATACAAAAGGTAATAATTGTAACTTGGATCCATGCATCATTTGCCAGGGCTTCCGTAAACCAATCTGCAGGAGGGAAACCTTGTTATTATTCTTTTAATTGGAAAGACTCACCGGCATCTTCTTAAGTTCATTCATTTTAATTTGACATTGGTTGCTCTTGCCTCTTACCCCCTCCGCTCCAAGAAGTTCCCAGCCAAGCATGCTGCAGCGGAGGATGTAAACTCAGTCTCGCGGTTCGGTCGCTGCTTCCGGCCAGTCTGTCAACCTCGACGAGGGATTAGTGTCATCTCTGTTTCAGGGTGTGATGATCATGATGCCAGCGGGGAGCATTTGTCTTTTTTGTTGTTCAGAGCTTGTGGCATTAGATACCACTTTTGTGTGTGTGTGCGTGTGTGTGTGTGTGTGTGTGTGTGTGTGTGTGTGTGTGTGTGTGTGTGTGTGTGTGTGTGTGTGTGTGTGTGTGTGTCTTCTCCCCTGTCTTGACCACACCACTGATGAAGGTCATGCTCAGTTACTGAACTGTTCTCTAACTAGCAAAGCCTCTCGGGCCACTTCTTTCTTTTCAGCCATTTCCCAAACTTTTACGCTCACAAATTATTAATGAGTCCCTTGCACGAAACACTTGTGTTAGGAGACTGTGAGACATGAGCATTAATGATGAAACAGAGGAAAAGTGCTGTTGAACTAATTCCTCTTTGTCTCGAGCAAAATGTGTCATGAGGGAAAAGCGTGGGCACAGCTGCCTTCTTTCTTCTGAATATGCATTATATCAATTTTAGGCGCCCGTTTCACGGTGCTCATTCTTTCCGCTTATGAACCCGACTTTTTAATTGTTTGTCATGTAACAGAAGCAGATTAAAGGAATGATTGTACTGTGGATAAACGTGCACTTGTGTTCTACAGGGCAGTCTGTGCGTACTCGGCGAATTTTGCAGGATGCTCATGAGGAAGGTCGGCCTTGTCCCAACCAGCTCATCCAGACAAAGCCATGTCCCATAAGCCCTTGCTTCATGTGGCTGCTTAGTGCCTGGTCCCCCTGCACCATTGAGGTACGACTACATTTACTGGAACGGCATTAAAAAAATGTTTAGTGAGTTCAGCGTTCATGACTCCTGTAATCTGTTTTCAGTTCTGTTAGTCTGACTGTCAACTTCTTATTAGTTTTGTCAGATTGTACAGAGCAGCCAGGACAGAGATGTGGCGTACTAGCCCCCCACCCCCCCCCCCACCCCCCACTCCATTCCGTGATAGAATAGCAGCAGGATTAATCTATGTTCATACATACCGGAATCCTTACTTATGTCTTCTACTCTTCTTTCCATTTTATTCAAAATTGGGCACCTGATAATTTTAACTTTTGTTACCCACACACTCATAAATAACCACAGTGTTTTAATTACATGGAGTTTGTTCATGCAATTTTGTAGTTTTGTTATGTAAGTCGAATGCAAGATTTATATACATGTATGTATCACATGTGTGACTGTGCAGGGTGCAGACTGTGGCGAGGGGCTTCGGAGAAGAAACCTATCATGTGTCATTCACAAGGGTGACTGGACTGAGTCTCCTCCCGTGCCAGTGGCGGAGGAATTTTGTGGCGATAAACTGAAGAAGGAAATCCAACAGGATGTGGCGCAGCCTTGCTTCGTTCCCTGTCAAGGTAACCGTCTCCATTCAAATGTATCAACATAATTCACAAGAGCTCTCCAGCAACACTCTCACTTTACAGTCATTATTTTTTTGCCAGTATGAATTATGTATTACGCATTCATTTCACACTCATAAGACCAATAATCATTTCCCTGCTTTACATGCCACATCGTCAATACTTGCCGGAATGCATCGCCTCCCCCAACTCATTGACATTTCAGCCGCTGCCGAAAACAGCTGCTTTTGCCAAGTCAATAAACTACCACAATAACTAATTAGCTATTCATCTTTAACTGGCCATGTCAGAAAGTCCTCTCTGGCCTCCAAATACTTCCACTTGCTCACCAAACTACATAATTTACTGATGCAGTCACCATACCAAAACCACTTTTTTTACCGCACTTAAATTGTCACATCCCACCAAATATTGAATACATGCCACTCCTGGTTCCTGTATTCACATGATGGCCCACACATAGATCGAGTTTTAAACTTGTCATTTTGCTACCATTGCTCCACCTAAGGCAATCTGTTTTTCATTCTAATATGTACAACGTAGGTTATTTATGTTGAATACAAAGCTATAATCCAGTTCCAAAATTACTGTATTTGAATATCTTGTAATCGTTGTGGTGGTGTTTTTGGAGTCGTTTCCATTGTCTGCGCTTCACATAAAATTAAAATCTATATTTTTTAAAAAGCCGTTCAATTCTGCCTAGCAACAACCAACGGCTTTTTTTCAAATCTACGTCGCTACTTTGCAAGGTGGAATTTTAAAAAGCAAAATAAAATAAATTGCAGTAGTTTTCTTTATACTTAACCTAAGTAGGTACAGTATCTGGTAGTAAGCTACGAGAGACAAACACACCAATTGTTTCATACCAAAAAAAGGGGGGGGTATTAAAAAGGTGCAGCGTTAACTGACTTTAGATGATGAAAATGATATATTGTCTCCATCAGGGGTGCCCAAACTTTTGACAGAAGATCGACTTTTCGATCAACCTACCTCCCGCAATCGACCTGTTACTGCGCACGCACATGCACACGCACGCCATGATGAGCAACAGCCTGACACGGAGGCACGTGATGCAAGTCACGCACCACCAGAGTTAAAAATGTACCTGCTTTTTTTTTTTAATACTCTTTGTGAAAGTGAGACTGATATGATGATTAGAGTGCAGTGTACATTAAGACAAAAAATGTATTACTAACATGCACAAAGGCACACAATTTTCTTTTGTTTCTCCTTTACACCCCTCACGACCCGCGATCTACCGGTCGATCGTGATTGCCGTAATTGGCACCCCTGGCCTACATGATACATTTTGCAAGATCAAAAATGAATTCAGAATAGCAAATGCTTCATTATTTTTTCCCCTGTATGCTATCTCTCAACTGCCTCCGAGATTGAGCTATATTGTCCATTGGCAAGGTTATTTTTACACGATGGATGAAGGAAATCAGGACTTTGGTTTATTCCAGTCTGCTAAAGTATATATGAGGTATATTTATGACGATCTTCTGGCGACTCAGAGACTCTTGTTTGCTCTGAAGACGCACCATCTTGCAGCGCGCCTCTGATGTTTGCCTTAATTCCTCCTCACCCAACACACTGGTGCCGCAAGCGTCGGCTCAGGATCAGGGGCTTTTGATGTGATTGTGTGTCAGTTGGTGAGAATTCCTGCAGCCAGGGAAAGGCTGTTCTAATGGATGCAATGCGCAGTAAGTGTGTCACTGCTGTACACTTTGCCTTCTCCCATGGCACGTGTCTCCAACCAAATCCCTATAAGGGAACTCCTTATACAGTAAATATTTACAGTATACCATAAATAAGATGAAAGCCCATGCTTTTTATTCTTTCTCGTCACTCATCACTGGCCATGGACTCAAACGTGGGGCTCACTTGTGAAATAAATCAGCTCACTGTTTTTCTGATGCCAGAGCCTCCTTCTAGAAGGTATCTCTTTATCAAGTAGCATGCATTCTTTCGATACCGTGCTTGACCTTATTTAGTACGCTGTGTAAAAAGAGTGACAGACACACACACTGAGTGGTACCGCATACAAGATTGGTGCGTTGTTGACTGCATTCTGACAACATGAACTATGACTGAAAAGACTGAGCACGAAGGTGAGGCTTGAAATGAATTAAAAGCCGTGGCGCGGCAGAAGAATGCATCCCAAGTAAAATCCTGGATTATTAATACTTGCTGGACATTTTAGGTCTTGACAATATAGCTTGGGTCGTGGGCACTACTGCCATCGGAGAGATGTTTATGATTTTATGATCAGCACAGCTTTTGAGTAGAAGATAAAGATTAAGGGGTGACTTTCACGCTCTCCTGTTTATTATGAAGGAGAGAAATGGCAACACTTTGTAAGTTTGTGATCGGGTTCACATTGTTGTTGGAATATTATCGCCGTTGTTTTTAATGTTACCACCTCCAAATTGTTGTGGAATTACCAAGATGTCTTTGTGGTGAACGCCGATGCTTCTCTCCAGCATTATTGAAAGAAGAGTATTACTCTTTATTTTGGTTACTTCAGTGTTTCAGTCAAAATGCTCAGTCAATATCAGTCAATATGGGGGATCTCTGCTCTGAAAATGACAGTGAATGAGTAAGTGATCCAGAACATATGAATGGTCCCTGTATACTTTTGGCCTGCTTTGACACCTTCGTATGACTTGAGTCTCATTCAAACACGACAGTTCAGTCAGTTCCATCACTTAATATGAGATTACCCTCTTCTGATAGCTACTTCCAGCAGGATAACACTCCATGTCACAAGGGTCAAATAAGTTTAAATATGCTATTAGAGTTTCCCCATACCATCAAGAGCTCTTGTGGCTGATAAGAAAGCACTGGAACTGAGCCACAGGCTGACATTAGCGGTAAAATAAGTAGCAGTTTTTCATTCTCTCTCTTTGATTGATCGCTCAAAAATCTTGTGTAGTGTCTGTGTGGGTGTTCCCTTCATGGGAGGGGGTCAAAAATTGTTGATATATTTTTAGGTGTTACTTTTACTTCTGTTGAAAGTGCAAAAGTTATACTGCTCAAAAGTTAATCCATTTTCTTATTGCAAAAGTACTTGGACATCACATGTGAGGCACCATGCAACATTTATATTTGAACTTAACTGTTTTGTGTAAACGGGGCTAATGTGTACGTACCAAAATAGCATTATGTGTAATGTATTTTAAACCTACTCCATAAATTCCACCTCTTGTCTTGTGTGGACCTCAGTTGGCCATAAATTTAAACCACAGGAATCAGTAATCCACATCGTCACAAATATGCGTGCGTGCGTTCGTGCATGCGCGTGCACGCATGTGCATTTTTTATATATTGATTTATTACCTACGAAATGACCCTATCAAAGATTACAAGCCTTTTTTTTTTTTTTTTTTTTGCTTGACCTTCAGGAAGCAAAATGCTTATGTGCTATTTGTAGCGGGACAAAAATATCAACCACTTCTCCGCTAAAAATGTCTCCGCAAATGAAATTAATTTGCCGCTCCCTCGCGAGACACATTTTACTACCGGCTATCGAGTTATAAGTTAATGTAATATATGATGGCGGTTGGTCTATTATCTCTGAATACCCAGTGGCCTGTGAGTAATTTGTTTGTGCTTTTGATATCCGTCACAGATGTGTAGAAGTAGTTTTTTTTTTTTTTTTTTTTCGATTAAATGTACCAGACACTGTCATGGGAACGCCAATAAAATGATCCCTGAAATAGTGCTTGCCAGCCACCGTCTAAAGGTGTGTGTGTGTGTGTGTTGGAAAATCATCGGATCGCATTATTGACTAAAAGATGGCCTTGCCAGTCATGTTATTTTTGTTTTGTTTTTTGTCTTTTTCTGTCCTTAGGAGACTGCCATTTGGCAGAGTGGTCATCTTGGAGCTCTTGCCAATTGACTTGTGTGGAAGGTCGGAGTTTTGAAAGCACAGGGCGTCAATCCCGTTCCAGAGCGGTGATCATTCAAGTTCCTGAGAACCAGGACGCCTGCCCACAGCAAGTCTTTCAAACGCAGCCATGCAAAGGTACTGGACAAACCTCTTATCGGATTGTTGTTATTATTTGTTAATGTGGCTGTTTTCAAGTTGAAATTGATTGAAAAAAAAATGTATCATGACTGCTAAGCTGGGGCAATTGTAAGTCAAAATACCACTGTACGGCAAATGGGTAAAACTTTGGACTCGGCAATCTTTGGACAATCACGGGGCACATTTAGTGACAGAAAAAACATTTACACTAAGAGACCAATATCTCTTTAACTCAACCCACACTGGCTGGACGCCAGTGAGGCAAATGAACAACTCCAGCGCCAGTGACTGCCGTGCCATGATCTCCCTTTTGCTATTCATGCAGAGCAATTGAACATAATTTTTTTTTTTAATCCACTGACTGAACACCAAGCCGCAGCACAGAGTCAAAAGAAGCAGTGGGATAAGAAAAACACTTTGACAACAATTGGGTGACTCACGGAGCTTTGACTCAGATACAAGTGTCGTCAATATATTTAACTGCCCACTGCACAGCTTGCAGATCACTGATCGCCTCATGCTTTTTTTTTTCTTCAGCGTGGAATGTGGAGAGAGCAGTGACAAATTATTTAGATATCTGCTAGAAAAATGAGGATGAATTTTACCGGCAGCATGACAAAAATCGAAAGCTCCTTTCAACCAATGAAAGGATGGCTATAACATTCTGAAATGGCATTTTGGGTTGACGTGCACAGGCGGTGCCCTCACGGTGACTGTCTTGCGCATCCGCACTACACCACTGGCTCGTTCTTGATTCCCGTGTTTCGCAATGCCTGACGACTAATACATACATGAGTATGTAAAACAATTGACCATCCCTTTGTAAAGTGCGTCATCACAGTTCAGTTTCGCGTAATTATGGTTTGTGGGTTTCACTTAACTAAAGCAAAAAGGTTAAACACGGTTATAGCATATCTAGATATGCCGTCATGATATTAATGATGCTTTTGCCATATTAATGTCAAATTGAAATAGTGTTACAGGCCATTATTAAAAGGTCAGTATTCTAAACCTCGAAAGGTCATAACTGCCCCGCCACATATCCAATTTTAATGAAATATTAAAGATGACGCATCGGGTTACTGCCCGGCCCAGTGGACTGCACAGATACAGCCTACTGTATGCACATGTATTTTCTGAGTTGAGTTTGGTGGACTTGTTTGAACCAAACATCTCTGTTGTTTTTGTGTTTCAGTAAATGGCGTTGCCCTTTCCCCCGTCCATACCTGGATATTCAGAATAAACCACGGGCTTCTTATCCCCTCATTAATTAGCCACTTTTCAAACCATTTGTCGAAGTACTTGGCATTTAATTTAATGCCACATTCTTGTCTTGCTTAATTTGTCTTATCTAAATAGTCTGATCTTTAATCCTGTTTTTTATTGATGCAAAAGTCAGATTGGAGTGCGACTTGAATGTTTCTGAGTTGTGTTCACCAGACTTTCCCTCCAGCAAAACTCTACTTTTGGGGGGGAAAGGCTGTCTCTAATTCATTTCCAACCAATTCCAGCCATCCCATTTCCTGTAATCCTCACAAAGTGGTAAATGGTACCCCTTTTTCCTCCATCCACATTATGTCTTACCCTGTCTGGTAAAATGTCCATCGGAGCCTAACAACCGCGCTGGATGGTCGATACAAGCTGCTAATGAGCATCATCTGCCTCTCTGCTTCTGCTGCAGGAGGCCAGTGCTACAGTTACCAGTGGAGGACAGGAGGATGGAGCAATAATGAGAGAGCAGTGTGGTGTCAGCGCTCGGATGGTGTCATTGTCACAGGTGAACACTGTCATCTTACCACCCCGGATGGGTCTTGAAGCCGTGTTGTCATAGAAATATGCAGAGCTGGACGTAAATGTGAATATCTTTGCACTATGTCTGCGTCGATGCAGCAGACACTTAAGTGTCCTAGTTCTGTTTTTAATGCACCTCACGCTGGTGTGAGCTGTGCATCAATATGCATGATCAAGGTTTTATGCTCCAATGTTTTCCAGTGGACAAGTGGAACAGATGTGACATCCTTTACAATGTACGGTATCTCACAAAAAGCGAGAATACCCTCACATTCTGGTCAATAATTTATTGCATACTTTCATGGGAAAACACTGAAGAAATGACACTTTACTGCAATGTAAAGTAGTCAGTGTACATCTTATATGTAAATTCAAAATAACACCACACGCAGCCATTAATGTCTAACTCGTTGGTGTCAAACGTGATGACGCCCCGAGGTGAGAATGTCCAAAGTGGGCCGAATAAGCAATTTTCCCTCTCTGGTGGCATGTAACTCGTTAGTTTTAATAGATATAAAGTGTGAACAAAAGGCATATATGGTAAATTTGGTGTATTGCTTTTACGCTCCCTCATTCTGGTTGTGGGAAGTTCAGTCTGCCATTTAATGTCAAAGAACTAATATGAGGGTTGAAAGAAAAAACACAGAAGAAGCCAGTGGTTATCAAACGTTTTCCATCAAATACTATAAGGGAAAAAAAATATGTACCGCTCCGGTACTTTCTTCATGACAAACATTCAAATGCAACGGCGTAGTAGGCCATAATTGTTTATTTTAAAATTAGACAGGTTTTATTCCTAATATAATAATAATAATAATAATAATAATTTTCTACAACACTCTCAGTGAAAGTCTTGTACACCAAAAAACAAGTAATTCGAGTTTTTAAAAACCTGTGAAGTCAATAAAACAGGAACCAAAATAAAGCACCAACAATTAGATCAATGTAACAGTACATTTAAAATTAAAAATTATTGTTTGCCATTGCAACAGTGCGCAGTTTGAAAACCAGCACTAAGATCTGCAGTTATGGGAAATATAGTAAAATGTTTTTTAAGCACTGCTACTTAAATAATGGCGTGATTGTACCTCAATAAATGTTTAAAAGCAAACGTTTAATGATCAAATGCAAATAGAAATAGAAATCAATAGAACGGAATCGTACTTGGGCAGTGATTTTCTTTTTGCTTACCACTAGAGGGAGCCTGAATACTACCAGTGCTACGTACAAACTAAGGGACACAGGCCTAGGCTATAAAAAAATATGGTCAACACCCTACCTCAAAATGTTACTCCTTCAATATTGCCCCATGAAAAAAATCAAACCACATATCAAACAACAACAACAAAAATCAGTGTACTCACATTTGTAAAATAACGTATGTGGGATTTTCAGCAAAATGCATTATTTAATGCTCCACAGCAAAATCAGACGCATTAACTTAAAAATACTAGCTGATAGTAGCAAATAATAGCCTCCGTTGCCGACATGTCGAACACATCTCACATGAGAAGACGAATTTTACTATCGTGCTCTCGTTGAATTTACCACCGTATTTGATGTGCCTATTCTCAGAGCGGCCTTCATTGATTTCCCCTCTCACTCTGAGCATAAGTAATCAATAAGCCAGAGGCTGAGCTGGGAGACTTTCAATCCATATAAATATAATCATGCATTTGTATGTGTGGGAAGAAAAGCAAGCGAAGAGAAACGGAACAAAGGTGCTGTGGGAATGGAGGCTTAGGGTGAGCTCCGTGTGCTGTAAATAGACGCTGAGTGTGATCTTATCGCTTTAAAGGAAATGTTTCTGGCAAATATGAGCCCAGGAGGAATAACCTCCCTCTGGATAGGTAACCCAACACTCCTTTGATATTTTGACACGTAATTTTCTCATGTTGGAATTAAAATGTTCACAGATTGATCATGGACCCTGATGGGCAACTAAGCCACATTAATCAGTAGTGACACTACATTAATTTAGTGATCGATGAGTCCTGGCACTGAAGCGAGACCCCTCTTTTTTTTTTCTTCTTCTTCATCAGGGGGGTGTTTCCCGCAGAAAAGGCCGAGCATGATTCGGCACTGCCATCCGCCGTGCGCCAAGCCGTTCTCACGCTGCACGTCGGTAAGATCGCGCGATGCTGTCGCCACGCAGGTGTGATCAATTCTTGTGAAGAAGTCTTGCCACTTTCTTCCCGTCGCGGTGGTTTCAAATAGACTTTGAATGATGACATCAGGATTTTTTTGTTTTAAGAACAGGCCATAAAGCATAATCATATTAATGCCGATAAATGCAGGCTGGATGCCAGGATGCGACGACGGAAGGTTGGGGTGGCATACAAATCAAAAAGCACTCAAGGAGACGGAACAAAAGTTTGAAGTTTTACTGCCCCTTGCAGTAGACTTTATGGAACTACAAGACATTATTAAACACTGAAAAGAACCATACAGTACTTTAGAAAATACAGTAAGTAGGGAGAAGTATTTCGCTCCGACCCCTCTAATGTCCATTCTTTTGTCAAAAATAAAAAACTAAAAACGTTTTCTTCAGTTTTCATCTACTGTGACCATAGTACAGGTATACAATATAACATTATACAAAATGTCCAAAAAGTGCATATCCACTAATCATATTTAATTACATTTAATATACTAATTACAATCAATAATGATTACTACACGTGCTATTAATAATAAACAATATATACCTTATACAGCTAAAGTTAGCGCGTCGATCTCACAGTGCAGAGGTACCGGGTTCAATTCCAGCTACGGCCTCCCTGTGTGTCGTTTGAATGTTCTCCCTGGGCCTGCGTGGGTTTTGTCCGGGTACTCCGGTTTCCTCCCTCATTCTCAAAACATGCCTGGCAGGCTGATTGAACACTCCAAATTGTCCCTAGGTGTGAGTGTGAGCATGCATGGTTGTTTGTCTGTGTGTGCCCTGCGATTGTCTGGCAACCGATTCAGGGTGTCCCCCGCCTTCTGCCCGAAGACAGCTGGGATAGGCTCCAACACCCTCGCTACCCTTGTGAGGACAATCAGATCGGAAAATGGATGGATGGATGTTTAACGCAAAAATTAACTGTGTATAATGGCAGCCCTTTCTCTGCAGAGTGGTGTGTGTCGATGCGAGAAGGGTTACACTGAAGTGATGACCACACACGGCTTCTTGGACTACTGTACTCGAACCCCTGGTGTAGACACCAATTTGAAAGCTGACGTGAAAACCAACTCGGGAAGATTAAAACCATCTCAGGCCCGAGACCGTCTCACAGAGTGGACCTTACGACCTGTTGGCCCAGGTACTGAAATGGAAATGATCAGTACTGCTTTTACTGGAGTGCCCGAAATCATTACTTTTGACTTGTCGCTTTCTAGAGCTTGAATCGCTAAGCCAGGGGTGAAGTTTCCACCGGGCTCATCGTTATATGTGCTATAAAAATAGCTGAACCATTAGACTGCAGAAGGATGTGTTTATGCAGGCAGAACCTAATTTTCTTGTTATAAATTATGAGGATAATGTTTGAATGTTTTCTCATAAAGCATGAAAATGCAAAAATATCTTAAAAGTTGATTTTCATTGCACAGATGGAAGAGTAAAGCTGTGGGTTTACGCCGTGACTGCCGTCGGATTCATCTTAATACTCTTCATTATTGCATTCTCATTCCTGGTCTGGTATGTACCAATGTATTTGCTCGAGAGCTTCATCACGATGCCCAATTTCTTCCCAAAACCTCTCGTTGCGTGCGGGGCCTCATACAACCCGTAGATGCAAACAGGCAAAGTGCTGCGAAGACACGAAAATTCCCAACCATCTGTTCTCCATGCTGTCAAGGATGACTTGCACACCTCACAACATTTCGCCACTAGTGCGCTGCTGCTATCACATAATGGAACTCGACGTAAAAGCTGATATCATGTCGGGCTGCCTTGAGGCAACAAATCAGACGCACTGTCAGCTTGTCTTGTTTTTTTGTATTTCAGCAAATCGGGCAAAATCGCAAAGACGACACCCCCACCGCAGAAACCTTTGACGCTGGCCTATGATGGTGACATAGATATGTAACCACGTTGGGGATTCTTCACACCGATGCTCTCCTCTGCCTCTCGGACAGACTCTCGCCGTATACAGACGCCACAAGGTGGTATGAACGGATCAAGGTACTCCGGTCGAGCCGCGCAAATAGCATTTGCTGCTGAACGACACACTTTCCCATGCTGAATTGCTCCTCGAAAGAAGAGCCAAGAAGCCAAACTCGCAACACGGACGCGGCGATGAAGGCTGGCTCGCAAACCTGAAATCATCAGAGCTTGCAAAAGCTGAATCATTTTTTAAAAATGTTTTATTCTCATGTATGTGTGTGTGTTGAAAATCACAAGGACCAAATGGAGCTGTGGTTGTCTCTAAATGGACATATCCAAAATTCATGACATACAGAGGCTGTAAATGGAACACTTTTCTCATTCTTGTTGGAAATTTGTAAAGGAAATGTCACAACTTTATTGTGTAAACAGCCTTTTTTTCTGAGAATAAACAAAAAAAAATGCTTTATGCACTACGTTAGTGCTGATACACAATTCCTTTTCCTTTGAAATGACTTTTATAGTGTTTGAAATGTTTATGCAAGTCGTTGCTGTTGGATTGTACTTTTGTTGACGATGCCATATGTTGTGTCGATGTGGAAACCAAAAGGAGGCTTGCCTTGAGTTTAACAACGCGATGCACTCGTGACATACGAACTCGCGTCGTACAACATATAAAACACACATGAATGTCATGAAGAAAAAGAAGATGCATACACACAGTTAGGTTTGGAATTATACGGGCAATGGCATGATGATTATGCCTTTATACATCTTCACCATGGACAGTCAAGTTGTGTTGAAAGAGAAGACTTTCACTTGTATTTTGAGATTTTTCCAAACATGGAGAATGTTTCATTCCCCAACCTTCAAAAAGTCGTTATTTTCTTGCCTGTTTGTTTTAGGGTCATTGTTCAGTTGAACTAAGAAACAGAAGAATGCGATTCCACATCGAGGATTTTTTAAATAATTGTTATGGAAATAATTTATTGTACATGCAGTAATTTAAAAAAATAATTGTGAAATGCTGATTCATCCCTGGGTGGCCCGGTGGTCCGGTTGTTAGCGCGTCGACCTCACGGTGCAGAGGTCTTGGGTTCAGTTCCCACTCCGGCCTCCCTGTGTGGAGATTGCATGTTCTCCCCGGGCCTGCGTGGGTTTTTTCGGGGTACTCAGGTTTCCTCCCACATTCCAAAAAAAAATCACTTTTTGTCACTTTTATTAAAACTGTCAGCATGATCTGACATGAGCACCTGAGTAAAATGATCTGTGAAACGATCATCCCTCGATGGCCCCAACTTGGATATGCAGGAAACCACCGTGCCAGAGGAAAAACAACAAATCAGAGACAAAAAGGCGTAACTGACAAGGTCTCAATCGTTTCTCGTGCACTAGCGGGCGCACTCGTATATGACTCATGTACAAGTGTGAGGTAATACAAAATGACAAAAGTGTTTTCTTGAATTTCAAACTCCCCCATCAAATGGTAAATGCAATGATTTTTAAAAATGAATCTGTTCTTCAATTTTGTCACATCTTGATTGTTTTGAAAGTATGAAACTCATGGAGTTAGTGTGTAAAGGCAAACTCATTACAGTAATAGTCTTGTCATTGCCTAATTAAAATTGTGCATTCACATTTGATCAAATGCAAATGATTTCTTTTATCGGAACAAGGCATCTTATTCTACATCACACACAGGGACGCGCTCACAGGCAAACACACAGAGGTGGCCCACATCAAGGAGAGAAACAGCTTCATGTAATTGACTGTTTTCTCCGCCGGGTGACATGAACAATGATAGAAACCAAATATTTGAAAGCACAAATTAAGTGATTTATTTTCTGTATATCTTCTTTTATTCTTATATCCACCATTTGTGTATGCAAAGAAAAATACAAATAAATAAATAAAAAAATAACACCAGACCGTCATCCCAATGGATCCTGGATTCAAGATAAACTCCTACATTTCCACATGCAACCCTTAGTGCATTATTCATGTGATGGAGTGGAGTATTCAGTAATCGGCAGCTGACAACAGTGTACGCTATCTTCTTCCCCTGCCTCCACAATCTGAATATTTGCTCTGGTGTTATCTGACCTCCTTCTGAATGTATTACCAGTAACTATCACCTGTGGTTGTTACTCGTTGTAGCAATTGTATTTCAGCAGCTGATTGTGTGCAGGTAAGCTTGATCTATCCTGGAACAGAAATGCTCAAAGTGGCCTTGAAAAAAAACAAAAAAAAAGCTCTGTTGTTTTAAGTAGTTGTGGACCAAGATGCAGTCCTAAGTTTGATCAAACTGTGAACTCGGGATCATTTCTAAAGACCATGAACATATCGGGTTTGATGACGTTTCAGTTTGGAATGTCTCTGCTTTCAAATGATTACTGTAGATTGGCTGGTGCCCCCACCCCCCCAAAAAAAAACTCGTAGCCCCTTATTGTTTTTAAGTACCATGCTATTTGTGTTACTGTTGTGTGTAATTGGAAATCTGAACACTGATGCAAATAAATCGTGGAACCCTGTGAAACAAAGGAATCACCTTGCCTTTTCACTCGGGCTACACCTGCAATCTTATTAATCAGCCTTGTGACTCTCATGGCAAGGATACATGATGAAAAATGATCATTCTCACAGGATGCAAAGAGAACTGTGTTGAAATATTTGGTCGTATCTAATTGACTCATTTAAGGCTGTCACTTTTGTTTAAGCGAAGGTTTAATTCAAATGCTTGTGTCACGGCCATCTGATATGAGGCAAAAGCTGTGGGCTAATCTCGTCAAGTTAGATTAATTTCATTTCAGAGGCTCCGTGGGCATGTTTGAGGGCTTCCGTGACAATAGGGTGAACAATTTGACGACAGCAGGGTGTCGATCTGTGAACGTGGCATTATGAATGCATTATGGACTGACTTTGGAGACATTTGTCTGCAGCTACTCCAAACAAATGCTTTTTATAACATTGATTATACTGTACTGAGACACTATATATTACAATAATACCCATTTATATCCATTCGTTCTTTAAATTCCTCCCATAGTCATATACCTGTACTTTAGTGTTTTTTTAATCCATTAAAACGTGTAAAACATCAGTCAGATGTAACCCCATTTTTCTCAACAATTCTATGAATTTACATAAAACGTGGTAGTTCGAAGTGTCGACACACCCTATTATCTCGAGACCACAACATTAGGCAGCCTTGTACTCTATTTGGCCTTTGCCATTGACCCATAAATCATGGGCTTCTCTAGGTCAAAAAGTCAATTTATTTAGTAATGACTCCTAACCCTAATGTGGGATTGGCAACAATGAACTTGGGTTGCTAATCAGCAGGTGTTTGCATATTTTTATCCAATCATGAGGGTTGACATGTAAGATGGTGCAAGCCCCCCTAATTAAGTGAAAAGATTTTGAAATCCAGGCTGGACTTCACAAATAAAAAGGAGGCAAAAGTGATGTAACACGGTTATGCTTTAGTGTCATAGTTAAGGGTCTTGTTGCTGACTACAGTAAAAGTTTCGTAAAGCGGAGAAAATTAAGGGTGTTCAACATTGTTGAGCAACACACTAGACTAGGGAAGTTCAAAAAGAGCTTTATCCTGCTCTTAGGCACGGTCATTAAAAAAATACAGAGGGTCAATCTTTGTGAATCTGACAAAAACCCTTTTCCATAATTCAAGTCATGAATTCAAATTCTATCATATGGATGTGTGGCCTACAGTAATATATCTATTTTGGGGTGCTGGGCGCAATTCCTGATTTGGCATTACAGTACGGTATAACAAACGCCACAAATGTCATAATAGGCACATTTTGTGAAATAAAACTCCTTCCTTCCCCAGTCTTGACAATGTACACATATTTGTCTTCATATGTAATTGCTACAGCTCATTAGTGTATATCTACTTTATGATGTTTTGCTTTTAAACATGTCAGAGGAATGTATTTGTATTAATGAGCACTGGGATGTTTTATGGTCTTGTTACAGATTTGCAAGAGTAAACAGTGATGAAGCAGTGAGTCAAGCAATACAGTATCCAATGCTACTCAGGCACCAGAAGATCTATATAGTTTGCGGATGTCAAAGGATTCAAATTTAAACAAAATATTTTTCAGAACCCACCAAATGTGAAATCAAACAGGCAAGTAAATGTGGAGTTAGCTGCCTATTTTTTGAAAATCTGCCCACTGTTGTTTTTACAACGGGAGCTATGGCGCCCCCTACCGCAAAACCTGAGACGTGACAGGGCTACCGGAACCTTTTTTTCCCCCACTAGCTACAGTCAGTGCACATTCACCGCCTGGACTGCGCAAATCTGCACACAGAGCCCCACACAGTAAGTGCACTAATATTTGCCGTTTTTTGAACACGATTGGTGCGTGTAAGTAAACAGAAATGTGCTATGCACAGTTTGTATGGCACCTGTATTCCACCCCCCGGCACGTTGTCCACGAGTGCTTTGCCTCGTCCTCTTTCTCGTTCTACTTCCGCACATTGCATTTAAATAATTCTACCACTAATGCTTCAACACGGTAAATGCACCACGAATCGCCTGGATTGATCAAGCAATCTAAACGCGATCGCAGCGTGAATATTCGTTCGAAAGCAGGAAATAGTGACGTCATTATGAAAACCGTGAGTTTTGCATGACCACTCTTAAATCCAGCGAATAATAATTATGTAATAATACAAACGTAATTCCAGAATAATTATTGTAAACGCCGTGTCAAAGGGGAAATTACATAAAATTACATAAAAACGGTTGTATAACCCAACCTATAACCGTATCGATATTGGACAGTACGAACATCTAATACAATAACCATTCATTAACAAAACAATAATCCAGCTAAAGATTGTCACTGTCAGAGAGGTGATACAGTACTCAACATTAGTGCATACTGTTATTGTAGACCGTGTGTCAGTAGCCAGAATCACAATAATGTCCCCAAGTCGCCTTTACCTGTAGGGTTAGACTAGGGGCGGAGCTTGTCAGACTCTGTCTGACTCTGGTGCCACCTCCTTGGCCACCCCTATACATTGGGAAAAATGTGAAAATCTGTGATTTTTTTTCTTTTTTTTTTTAACTATCTTCACACGGATGCAGTATTGTTAAACCTCTTGATACTATTTCCACATGGTGTTTAATATAGGTAAATATAGGTCTGCATATTTACAGACTAAATTTAAAATTGATCTGAATACAAATTCTATTTTAAGTAAGTATAATTCAATCCATTCAATTAACGCAAATGAAATCTGGTAGGTTGGCAAGATGAAAGCCTTTTCTTGTGAAGGTAGACTGTCCTACATTTATTTCAAAAACCTGCCTTGTAAACTGCAGTGTGTAGACTTTTTGCATTCCCTGGATGTAGATTGTTATAAAGTATATGGATATACTCTAATAATGGCAAAATGGTTACTGGAGTATTTTGTAGGTGGAACGAATATTGTGCCGAGGTGTTTCTGATTGTGTTTTCTATTGTTTTGCCAGACGTCGTGTCATGGCATCTCCACTGAGGAGTCTCGTTTATGATGATAATCGGTACCACAAGGCCTTCCATCTTTTTTTGGAGCGTTCCTCTGAACATCAGTGTATGAAGGACTTTATCCACAATATCCTGCCGGACATTTTGGCCAGGTAATCCACCTCACACGCCTATTTGCATTTGTAATAATACTGTCACAATTGGCCGAATGCTTCAGTGGTGAATGGCTTGACCAAGACCAATTTTACTCCATGTAACTATGGTCATAAAGTTTATTTTATTTATGATATGGTTTGATTTTAGCAGATTAGCTCCATTATCAAGAACATGGCTTTAACCTTTAAGATGAGGAAAGGTTGATATCACACGTGTACCCTTTGTCATAGATCATTAAATGCAAAGTATTTAAATGTTCTTGAAATGTTAGTCTGTGATGAATGACGCAGAAGGATACTCTACGTGACAGAAATAATTAATCTTACCATATGGCATTTTTATGATGAGTTCGTACATTCTTGGTGGGATACAAAAAGGGTCAAAGAGTGTGCCCGATTTTTGGCAGATCTGTCAATGTCATTTTATTCATTTATTCTGTCTCCACAGCATCGGAAACGGCAAGCCCCATCTGAATGTTATTGGAGTTGGAAGTGGTGATGGTAAGAGACCGCTTTAAAAGCATAGCTTTATTATAGTCAGTCCAACCTCACATTTAATGGCACACTATATAACTGAGTAACTTCTGCAGCGGTCACTTAAGGTGAGGACACATTCTTGTATCAGTAACTACACTGTTGTGTCCTTAATTGCTCTACCAGCAATAAAACAAGAGAGATCACTCCCAAGAGTTTGTATTTATCTGTTATGTTGTCATTAAAATCTTTAACCTCATTCACAGACAATCTGACCGCATCAGGTCATTCATTTACTCCTCGGTGCTCACCACTGTGAGCACAATTTCCAAGTTCTCAAGTGCTGCTGCTGCTACCATGCATTGATGTCAAAGGCAGTCCTTTTCATTTACCTGAACTATTTACTCTCAGCCCGTTGTGGTGATGTTACACACTCTAATGGAAACAGAGCGTTTTTCATTCTCAAGTAGGATAAACACTTTGCGATTTTGAACATTGTAATTGATTTTTTAGAAATAGTGTTGTTGTTTCTAGGTTGGCAAAACACAATATACAATGCGCGTATGGATACCCGATTTGAAATATTGAACGTTTAATATTTTCATTTGTCTCCCTGTTGTTACTTACTTCCATCGTTTTGTTATGAATTCTTCAACGGTGTGGAAAAAGTATCTGTAGGTCACAATTTCTCAGATATGTACTGTGTGTGTGTGTGCGTGTGCGTGTGCGTGTGCGTGCGTGTGTGTGTGTTTGAAAATGAAACTGTGCTGGTGCTTGTAGGTCGCATTGATCTTGAGATGTTCTCCGAGCTCCATCAGAAGCACCCTGAGGCGATGGTGGACTACGAGGTTGTAGAACCGAGCAGCCAGCAGCTTCATTGCTACAAAGGTAGCTGCGCTTTCCGCTAACCGCGTGTTGCTATTTAACTTTACACACAGTCCTCGGCTTACAATGGAGCTCTGTTCTTACGGTGGTGGAGTAACTCGAATTTGTATGCAAATCGCAACACACAAAATTCGATCATTAGGATTTACAAAGGGGTGGGTGGAAAATGTCCTGTAGATTTCCATTCCCTACAAATGAAAAGTTTGCACACCCCTTTTCGAACGGTTTATGTGATATAAAAACAAAAAAATTAAATAAGAAAAGTGAAAAGTTCAAATATTGTTTTTCTTAACTGTACATTTTGCATTTGCTGATGCAGTGTTGCTGTCGCAGAAGTCTGATTTGGATTACATCATATTTAAGTGGAACAAGATGAATGCCATCGAGTTTGAGCAGCAATGGAAGTTGAAGGAAATAACAAAGAAGATTGACTTCATTCACATGATTCAGGTGAGTGCCGCAGACAATTGAAAGCGCACTTCCATCATTTGGTATCTATTATTCCATTAGAAAATCCGTTTGTTTGATGCGATGTCTTAATTAGGCATTCCATAAATGTAAATCTGAAGCTCATTGATCTGTGGTGCAATTGACAGATGCTCTACTATGTCAACGATGTCGAAGCGACCATCACATTTTTCCGGAGTCTCCTTGCCCCGAATGGGAAGCTTCTCATTATTCTGGTGTCTGGTAAGGAATCGTTTTTCTAATCTCTCTACATATTTGGAGGGAATTTGTGGGAAATAGCCGTAGCTATTCGTTGATTTTCTTTTAAACAGTACCTATATGCTGACTTAGATTGGAGATGGTTGAACTTTGGGGTTTTGCTAGCTTTAAACTACCGTATTTTCCGGACTATAAGTCGCAGTTTTTTTTTTTTCCATAGATTGGCCAGGGGTGCGTCTTATACTCTGGAGCGACTTATGTGTGAAATTATTAACACATGATTATGTCATTTCACATGTTATTTTCACATTAAACCACAAGAGGGCGCTCTCGGCCTGTGTTGACTAAATTGACAATGAGTCTTGACGTAAGCGACATAGAAGAGGAAGCGGCGCATCGTCTACCTCACGAGTTGGGGGAGTTGTTCAAAAGTGACACAGAGGATGAAGATTTCATTGGATTTAGTGATTTGGGGTGAAACTGATAGTTTGGTAAACTTGTTAGCATGTTCTTTATAATAGTTATCTGAATAACTCTTAATATGTTACGTCATGACTGACATTCAGTCATGTTAACGGTAGTATACCGTACACTTATTCAGCCTGTTGTTCTCTATTTTATTTTTATTTTAAATTGCCTTTCAGGATGACATGCATGTTTTTGGTGTTGGATTTTACCAAATAAATTTCCCCCAAAAATGCGACTTATATATGTTTTTTCCTTTTTAATTATGCATTTTTTGGCTGGTGCGATTTATAATCCGGAGCGACGTATAATCCGAAAAATACAATATATCAATCCAAATTATCTAAATAAAATCCAGAATGTCACTTGTTTGTTTGTAGTGAATTTTGTTTCACTTTTTTGACTTCAATGACTGAAACACAGGGAGATTTTCACACTTCTCTCCCAGTCAAGCCGATTTTTATTTTGAGTGTAGACTGCAAAACATTGCGTCAGACATCAAAAGTTGAATATTAGAGTAGAGATAAAGACATTGTCTGGTCTTCACTGTGGTCTGTTTTCAGGTGAGAGTGGTTGGGGAAAGTTGTGGCAGACCTTCAGGGGTCAGATCTGTGCCTGCGAAATAGCTCAGTGTACGACCACAGCAGACGTCAAAAGCATTCTGGACGGGGGAGTCAATACAAGAGCTACGTGCTGCCTTCTCAAATGGATATCACCGAGTGTTTCACAGAGGGTGATGAGAGCGGAGAGCTGCTGCTTGACTTCCTCACCGAGGTGGATCACTTCAGTCAAACGGCCTCGCCGCAACTCAAAGCGGATGTCCTGAAGTTACTGCGAGACCCAGCTTGTTCTCGGGAGGCAGACGGAAAAGTTGTCTTCAATAACAATCTAGAGGTTGTTGTCGTTGATTCACCCAGATAAAAGTTAATTGGAACTCTTACACGTGTGTAAAACTAGCAAAAATACATTTTAAATTCCAGGTAGGTGAAGTGATTTGAGCTCTGAGCCACTTAAGGTCCTTTTCATCATGTTTGATATTAATTGTGCATAATTTTGTGCGAAAGATATAGAAATTGTAATCCTCTCTAAACTGTTTATCAGGTCATTTAGAGTGGAGCACAATCCATTCTGTCAATCCGTGATTTGTTCCACTTATAATGACTTGTCTTTTGGAAATGATGAAAATGGAACGTATCAAATCCAGGGTCAAAGTGCTATCATATAACATTTATCAACTGCATTTGTAATAATTAATTTAATTACCTATTCTTATCTGTCATACACATACAAAAAATAGTAAAAAAAAAGTCATCATCGTAATTTTTGAGTGATGGACCCCCCCTCCTTTTTTTGGGGGGGCCATTGCTAGTTTCGCTCCTTCTTGTGCCGCATGCATGAAAAGTACTGAAGAAGCAGCAAAGCCTTGGGCGATATGCAGGTGCCTCAAAATTATTGATCAAATTGCAAGTTGTATGACAACTGTAGCATTCATTGTGTTAAGCACGTCTGCCTTAGAGTGCTGCCTTTCAGGGTTGGAATCAGCCTGTTCTCGTCATGTTGTGTCACTAGATAAAATGTCGACCCTTTGACTTTGATGCAAATCGCAACACACAAAATTCGATCATTAGGATTTACAAAGGGGTGGGTGGAAAATGTCCTGTAGATTTCCATTCCCTACAAATGAAAAGTTTGCACACCCCTTTTCGAACGGTTTATGTGGTATAAAAACAAAAAAATTAAATAAGAAAAGTTGAAAAGTTCAAATATTGTTTTTCTTAACTGTACATTTTGCATTTGCTGATGCAGTGTTGCTGTCGCAGAAGTCTGATTTGGATTACATCATATTTAAGTGGAACAAGATGAATGCCATCGAGTTTGAGCAGCAATGGAAGTTGAAGGAAATAACAAAGAAGATTGACTTCATTCACATGATTCAGGTGAGTGCATGAACAATTGAAAGCGCACTTCCATCATTTGGTATCTATTATTCCATTAGAAAATCCGTTTGTTTGATGCGATGTCTTAATTAGGCATTCCATAAATGTAAATCTGAAGCTCATTGATCTGTGGTGCAATTGACAGATGCTCTACTATGTCAACGATGTCGAAGCGACCATCACATTTTTCCGGAGTCTCCTTGCCCCGAATGGGAAGCTTCTCATTATTCTGGTGTCTGGTAAGGAATCGTTTTTCTAATCTCTCTACATATTTGGAGGGAATTTGTGGGAAATAGCCGTAGCTATTCGTTGATTTTCTTTTAAACAGTACCTATATGCTGACTTAGATTGGAGATGGTTGAACTTTGGGGTTTTGCTAGCTTTAAACTACCGTAATTTCCGGACTATAAGTCGCAGTTTTTTTTTTCCATAGATTGGCCAGGGGTGCGTCTTATACTCTGGAGCGACTTATGTGTGAAATTATTAACACATGATTATGTCATTTCACATGTTATTTTCACATTAAACCACAAGAGGGCGCTCTCGGCCTGTGTTGACTAATTGACAATGAGTCTTGACGTAAGCGACGTAGAAGAGGAAGCGGCGCATCGTCTACCTCACGAGTTGGGGGAGTTGTTCAAAAGTGACACAGAGGATGAAGATTTCATTGGATTTAGTGATTTGGGGTGAAACTGATAGTTTGGTAAACTTGTTAGCATGTTCTTTATGCTATAGTTATCTGAATAACTCTTAATATGTTACGTCGTGACTGACATTACCGGGCATGTCAGTCATGTAACGTTAGTATACCGCACACTTATTCAGCCTATTGTTCTCTATTTTATTTTTATTTTAAATTGCCTTTCAAGATGACA
The DNA here is from genome assembly GCA_026261675.1 of Hippocampus mohnikei. Classification (NCBI taxonomy): domain Eukaryota; kingdom Metazoa; phylum Chordata; class Actinopteri; order Syngnathiformes; family Syngnathidae; genus Hippocampus; species Hippocampus mohnikei. Next base: position 7,144,805 of record JAKGUB010000106.1, on the reverse strand, counting down.
TGTATGTTTTTGGTGTTGGATTTTATCAAATACATTTCCCCCAAAAAGGCGACTTATATATGTTTTTTTCCTTTTTAATTATGCATATTTTGGCTGGTGCGATTTATAATCCGGAGCGACCTATAATACGAAAAATACAATATATCAATCCAAATTATCTAAATAAAATCCAGAATGTCACTTGTTTGTTTGTAGTGAATTTTGTTTCACTTTTTTGACTTCAATGACTGAAACACAGGGAGATTTTCACACTTCTCTCCCAGTCAAGCCGATTTTTATTTTGAGTGTAGACTGCAAAACATTGCGTCAGACATCAAAATTTGAATATTAGAGTAGAGATAAAGACATTGTCTGGTCTTCACTGTGGTCTGTTTTCAGGTGAGAGTGGTTGGGGAAAGTTGTGGCAGACCTTCAGGGGTCAGATCTGTGCCTGCGAAATAGCTCAGTGTACGACCACAGCAGACGTCAAAAGCATTCTGGACGCGGGGGGAGTCCAATACAAGAGCTACGTGCTGCCTTCTCAAATGGATATCACCGAGTGTTTCACAGAGGGTGATGAGAGCGGAGAGCTGCTGCTTGACTTCCTCACCGAGGTGGATCACTTCAGTCAAACGGCCTCGCCGCAACTCAAAGCGGATGTCCTGAAGTTACTGCGAGACCCAGCTTGTTCTCGGGAGGCAGACGGAAAAGTTGTCTTCAATAACAATCTAGAGGTTGTTGTCGTTGATTCACCCAGATAAAAGTTAATTGGAACTCTTACACGTGTGTAAAACTAGCAAAAATACATTTTAAATTCCAGGTAGGTGAAGTGATTTGAGCTCTGAGCCACTTAAGGTCCTTTTCATCATGTTTGATATTAATTGTGCATAATTTTGTGCGAAAGATATAGAAATTGTAATCCTCTCTAAACTGTTTATCAGGTCATTTAGAGTGGAGCACAATCCATTCTGTCAATCCGGGATTTGTTCCACCTATAATGACTTGTCTTTTGGAAATGATGAAAATGGAACGTATCAAATCCAGGGTCAAAGTGCTATCATATAACATTTATCAACTGCATTTGTAATAATTAATTTGATTACCTATTCTTATCTGTCATACACATACAAAAAATAGTAAAAAAAAAGTCATCATCTAATTTTTGAGTGATGGACCCCCCTCCTTTTTTGGGGGGGGGGGCATTGCTAGTTTCGCTCCTTCTTGTGCCGCATGCATGAAAAGTACTGAAGAAGCAGCAAAGCCTTGGGCGATATGCAGGTGCCTCAAAATTATTGATCAAATTGCAAGTTGTATGACAACTGTAGCATTCATTGTGTTAAGCACGTCTGCCTTAGAGTGCTGCCTTTCAGGGTTGGAATCAGCCTGTTCTCGTCATGTTGTGTCACTAGATAAAATGTCGACCCTTTGACTTTGATCCGTTGCACTGTTAAAACTTAAATGTTGATGTTGATTAATTGTATTTCAATCTAGGCAAATAAATGTGATGACTAACTGGATTAACAGCAACCATTTTTACAAAGTGTTGCTAAATGTTTATTTAATTAAAGGTATCGAATAATGACTATTTGGTGTCTGTGTGTGACTGGCAACAAAACCGAATATCAGTAGGCAAGAATACATTATCACAGGTTACCACTAATTTTTGGGTTCTCCACTTTAAAGGATGCATCCTTGAAGTTCAATGATGTTACGTGCCTTTATACAGGCATTACATAGGGCGAACTGACTGCATTACAGTACTGTATTCACCCTGAGCTATTGGCACCATCTTGAGGGCGGTATGATTAAGTGGAACTGTGTGTGACTGTGAAATATCATTTGGGGAACTTCCATTGTTTTTACAAAATGGGGTTAACACCTTGATGACAGAATTTCATTTATAAAAGCAACAATGCTTTGATGGCGGCGCGGACACACGCAGCGGCTCCTCTTGTTTTATGTTGAGAGGGAAGAAATTTCATCTGTGCTGTAGATTTGAAAATAAAGTTGTATCCAATCCAATATAGATATATAAAAATAAATATAAGTAAATCAATGTTACAACCAAAACCGGTGGTCAGCTATCCGCGGCTCAAGAGCCGCATGTGGCACTATAGCGCCGCTCCAGTGGCTCCCTGGAACTTTTTCAACGTTTGAAAATGGATAAAGATGGGGGAGGGAAATATATATATATTTTTTTAATGTGGTTTCTGTAAGAGGACAAACGTGACAAAAACGTTTTTAACCTTTCCCAATGCTGTAAAACTGTCGAATAAATACTACATTTCACCATTTCTGTCAGCGAAGATTTGCGTCATAGCCTGCGATACACATACAGCGTAAAAACAAACTTTTTGCTCTAGTAAATTATAGCTACTAAATGTTAATAATATCTACATATAAGTATTTGGTTTTGATGACTACTTAAAATAATTGTGCAAATCTTACACAATGTTTTCCTACAATGAATAAACCACAATATAAGAATAACATTTACTTGCAAAATTAACAATATTTACACAATTAATAGAGATGACGCATCAAACAAAAAATTCAAACTATAATTTAAATGGAATCAGTTTGTGTGCGCATGCTCATTGAACAACACGTGAGATTTGTCTGGTCAGCATTAGTTAAAGTTACCTGAGGCAATCTGTTTTCCATCTTAACCATCGCACATAATCCTCTCTAAATATATCTTGATGTAGTGTGGTAAAAATGTGATGTGTAGTGTTTTGGTAATACTGTATTTCTGCGTGTTGACTGTGTTATTTAGCAAAATGAATAGCATGGCATTTTGCCGCCCTTGCCTCACGTAACGCTTGCTAATGTTAAGTTACCATGAATCAGCTAAATTGATTTTAATTTGTTTGTTATACTGTTGGGATATCACTGATGTGTTTGGTGTATCCCAAGGAGTTTTTAGGAAGAGCAGGTGTGACCACAAGGAAACAATGGGTTTGCTAATCGTATAGCTAACGATTATTTCGATGTTCTGAGCAGAATTAGCTAACGTTATCTGAGGCAACCTGTTTTAATATCGAGCATAATCGATATTCTCAATATGTCTTGATGTAGTGTACGAAAAATGGAATGCGTTGATAAAACAGAGCCCTATCTTAAATCAAGTTATAAGCCAAAATATACATTTTGTGTATTTTCTTTCAGGTTTGGTCAGTGCATTCCAGTTAGTCTTTTGGTAAGTGCATAACAGTATTCATAATACATTACAACAACCCTCCACTCAATCACAGGCCATTGTTTTAATATTATTTTCTCTTCTTTTTACAGGTTTCTTGGTGTCTAATCAGTTTTGGTGAGTATAAAACATGATTTCCACCATTTTTGTTTATTACAAATTTGGCCTCTAGATGAAGATTGGCTGTTTTTTTTTAAACTATGCTGTGACATGGCCATGCACGTGTTGCAATATTAGGACTTAAACTTGTTTTGAGCTCTTTAAACATTATAGATTGAAAATATTTCACACCAGTCAATGCCAGTCACTACCCTTCTTGTACTCAGATTGTCCTTGTTCCATTAAGGTTTCGAGTGCACTTCACTTTCATCTGTTGTGAGATCATCCCAAAAGTGTGCCCTTACTCACCTCAACTTAACTGTATTTATAGAGCACTTTCAAACAGCCATGGCTGCATACAAAGTGCTACACATGGAGCAATTTAACATATACAACAAACAGTAAAGCAAATCGGTAATAAAGACAGTAGAAAGCACCAAACAGTAAAACCAAGAACAAATTTAAGTCATGCTGAGTCGAAAGCCAGAGAATACAAGTGAGTTTTGAGGAGGGTTTTGAAGATGGGCAGTGAGGAAGCTTGACGAATGTTCGGTGGGAGGTCATTCCAGAGAGAGGGACCAGCAACAGAAAAGGCTCGATCCCCTCTGAGCCTCAGTTTAGTTCTTGGTACTTCTAATAATGTCTGGTCCGCAGACCTGAGGCGCCGGGCAGGTGTGTAGGGGCGGATGAGTTCAGAGAGGTAAGGTGGCGCAAGGTCATTTAGAGATTTGAAAACAAATAAGAGGATTTTGAAAATAACTCTAAAATGTATGGGGAGCCAGTGAAGGGATGCCAGAGTAGGAGTTATGTGCTCCCTCTTACGAGTACCAGTCAAGAGGCGAGCAGCAGCATTCTGGACCTGCTGGAGGCGCTTAATGGAGGACTGGCTGACTCCAAAGTAAAGGGCATTCCAGTAATCGACAAAGGCATGAATTACTGTCTCAAAGTGTTCATGACAGAGGAGAGGTTTTACTTTGGCCAGCTGTCTAAGGTGAAAGAAGCAAGAACAAACCGTTTCTTTTTCGTGCCTTATTTGTAACTTGTGTTGTTTTCATTCAAACTGAAAACTGAAAAACTCGGTGCTTTCTACCGTCTTAATTACCGATTTGCTTTACTATTTGTTGTATATGTTAATTTGCTCCATGTCCAGCAGTTTGTATGCAGTGATGGCTGTTCGAAAGTGCTCTATAAATACAGTTGAGTTGAGTTTCATTCAGAAAAGCAGTATTTTGAATACCTCGTGACTCATCTTGAAAAGCAAGAAACTGTCCCGTGTGTTTTTAGAGGGTGTGACCAAAGCACTAATTTACAACTTTTGTTTCACAGCCTGGAGGATTAAATACACTGTATTTCAGGCATTTTCGAATCAGGCAAGAAGCTCGTTTGCATTTATCAGGTTTGCCATGGGTGTTCTAAAGGTGTGTCGCACTTGACATGAATGAATTCATCCAATATTATTCAACAGGCAACATTCAACCCCACATCTTCTCAGAAATCTTCAAATCATCTCAGAATGCATGCATGCACAGAGCCTATAATATATATTAAATGAACCGATGACTAGGACTTGTATTGAATATGGACATTGCCAGAACATCGGAATAGTCTGTTAACTGACCAGATGCATTTTATAGTTTAATATGGTAAACACGCTTGTTTGACACGAGTCTTTGATTGTGGGCTATTGATGAAAAGTGTCAGCCAATTCAAATGGTTGAAATGGTTCTATTTGTTTTTCTTGTTAGTTGCATGAGGCAGGAAAACTGCAATAATGGAGTTGAGGATACCCTCAAAATCGTCGTGGCCCAAGGGGTTGAGGGAGAGGATCCAGTCGATGTCTCTTTCCATGATACCGTAAATTCCGGACTATAAGCCGCTACTTTTTTCCCAAACTTTCAACCCTGGGGCTTATTCAGTGATGCGGACAATTTATGTAATTTTTCTAACGGCCGCCAGGGGCGCTCAAGTAGAAAAGGTAAGATTAAGACCGGTGGAATATATGCGTCGAGGAAGACTGCAACTTCTTGTCTTGTGCATAAATTAAATTAGCGTGAACATACCCTCATCATGGAAAATGCAAAAAGAAAGGCATATGACGCAGCTTTCAAACTAAAAGCAATCGAGCTGTCCGATAAAGAAGGAAACAGAGCTGCTGCACGTAAACTTGGCATAAACGAATCGATGGTGAGACGCTGGAAACGGCAGCGGGAAGAACTGGAGCAATGTAAAAAGACGAAAAAAGCTTTCAGAGGTAATAAAAGCAGGGGGCCCGAACTGGAAAACATTCTAGAAGACTGGGTGAACACACAGAGAGCAGATGGCCGAGGTGTTTCGACTGTGCAGATCAGACTGAAAGCAAAAACAATCGCCACCGAAAAGAAAATTCCGGATTTCAAAGGAGGACCGTCGTGGTGTTTTAGATTTATGAAATGAAAAAGTCTGTCCATCAGGACACGGACAACTCTGTGTCAGAAACTCCCTCCCGACTACGAGGAACAAGTCGCAAATTTTAACAAATTCATTTCTTTGTAAATATGTTGACATGTTTTAATGTGGGCACATGCGGCTTATATACAGGTGCGGCTTGTGTATGTACAAAATTGGTTTTCCTCTAAAAATGTAGTGGGTGCGGCTTATAATCAAGTGCACTCTATAGTGCGGAAATTACGGTAATTATGTTGTATTTACAAGATACCGAGCCTCCATGTTTGTGACTTGTTTTATTTCTATATAAATGCCATATATGCCACGGATATTGAGAATAAAGCATTGCATTGGAAAAGTCAATATTTGGTGTAACATTTATTTAAACACATTTAATAACAAATATAAATTCATTCATTTTCCGATCCGCTTATCCTTACAAGTGTCGCGGGGGGTGCTGGAGCCTATCCCAGCCGTCTTCGGGCAGTAGGTGGGGGAATTGCAGGGCACACAGAGACGTACAACCATCCACGCTCACACTCACACTCACACCTAGGGACAATTTTGAGTGTTCAATCAGCCTGCCATGCATATTTTTGGAATGTGGGAGGAAACCCACGCAGGCCCAGGGAGAACATGCAAACTCCTCACAGGGAGGCCGGAGCTGGAATTGAACCCGGTACCTCTGCACTGTGAAGTCGACGTGCTAATCACTGGACTGCCTGAATAACAAACACTTAGATCTATTAAGTTAAGAGTTCTGTATTATTAGGTTTTTTGTTTCATATAGGTAATCATTTCATGTTTTTAAGATTTACTTATTTAATGTATGAAACCAATTGCAATTATTACATTTTACTTAATTATAGTGTGTAACTTAATAAGTGAGTTGAGTAAGAGTTAATATTTCCCTCGATATAATCTTTAGTTTCTTGTAAATGTTACTATGATGAGTAGGACGTACTTGAAATATGAGCAATACTATTTACTTATTTAAAGTGAGTGCAAATATTTGCGACAATTATTTAAGTAAATGTTTCTAGTCGGTTTTTTCAGTGTCTCTATTAGCAGCGCGTGATGTCAGTCAGGTGGCTGTTGTAAAAAAAACAAACAACGCTTCAGGTACAATTTACCGAGGGTAGTGGCAAAGAATTATAATCTGGAGAGCCAAGAGAAGAATTTTTAATATAGTTAACAAGCCGCAAAAGTGCGTCCCATGCCTCGTTCATTATAGTGGCCGTTATGGCTGTTGCTCTTTATGGCATGCGTGTCGAAGTGTGTGCGTATGCGCGTGCGTGCAGTAACGGGTCGATCGCGGAAGGTTGGTTGTTCTTCGGACATAGATCTTCGTGTTATGAAGTGTGTGTGTGAGTGTGTGTGTGTGTGTGTGTGTGTGTGTGTGTGTGTGTGTGTGTGTGTGTGTGTGTGTGTGTGTGTGTGTGTGTGTGTGTGAGTGAGTGAGTGAGTGAGTGAGTGAGTGAGTGAGTGAGTGAGTGAGTGAGTGAGTGAGTGAGTGAGTGAGTGAGTGAGTGAGTGAGTGAGTGAGTGTGTGTGTGTGTGTGTGTGTGTGTGTGTGTGTGTGTGTGTGTGTGTGTGTGTGTGTGTGTGTGTGTGTGTGTGTGTGTGTGTGTGTGTGTGTGTGTGTGTGTGTGCGTGCGTGCGTGCGTGCGTGTGTGTGTGTCTGGTAAAACCTGATCGTCGTGTTTCGTGTGTATTTGTTTTACTGTGCTGCTTTTATTTAATAAAATTCAACCATAAACATTAAAAGAGACTATATGAGGTAGTGACATATTTTAGCCTTAATTTAATGTTGAAAACATGATTACGGAATCCCGTGACCCTTGTGAGGATAAGCGGATCACCAAATGAGTGCATGAATTGGATGGTTGTATGATTATGAAAATGATGGATTTTATTTTGAAATTGCCTATTTGAATTATTCCAAAATGGTTAGTTTTCTCCTGAGTCGACCGAACTAACTGGTATTCGACACCGAAGAGCGGTCAGGTAAAGGAATGATTAATGCAATACCATTTTGAATTACAAGATTGTTCTGATATTGTATAGCCATGCTATTATCTTAATGCATTTCAGAATTATGGCGGCAAAGACCAAGTCAACCATCTATGAGGGCAGTGCTGCCCGAGTTTTTCAGTTCTATCTGCAAAATTCGGACGAGCACACGGCTGTTGTCCGTTTTCTCGAGGAGCACCTTCCAGGGGAGTTCAAGAGGTACCAAAACGTCTTTTATACGCGATTAAATGAACAGGTCAAACATTGATTCTCCTAGATATCGATTATCCACACATCTACATCTATCTAAGAATTCAATCTCGAAGATCTCTGAATTTCAATCACTAAAATATATATTGCACATGGAAAAAAAACACTGCCTACATGTATTTATTACACCAAAATCACTTGCTTGATGAGCAGTAAAATCATTTACTGAATTTTAAAACCTGACCGACATTCCACTGTACATTTGATTGATCAGTTGTTACAAAATGGTGTCATTCTCCTTGATACACTTTATTTGGACCTTGATACAGTGTATGATTTTTTTCCCCCCTGTTTGTTGGGGCAGAATGGCAGCAGATGAAAACGAGCTGGCTGTTCTCGGTGTGGGAAGTGGTGGAGGTATGCGACTAGTGAAATGCAGCACCTGTTCACTTTTTCCTGACTGTAAATGGCGACCAGTTTAGCCCTTGGAACCAAATGAGGACAAACTATCCAACCACAAATGACACTCAGACATCTTCATGGCCTTGCAGACTAAACAATTCTAACAGCATTCCACAGTGTTGTTGCATTCTTATTTTATTATATATATTTTTTTATATTCAATGAACAGAATCCATGTGGGATTCCAAATTATTCAGACTAGATGCTTAATAAATGTAACCTCAGTTACTTTTAATATGCTGTATGCAAGCTCACTTATTTCTTGACTCGGTGCAGGCGAGGTGGATGTCCAGATCCTGTCTCTCTTGCAGTCCATCTTTCCCACTCTTCCCATCACTGCCGACATTGTCGATGGAAGCGTTGAACTGCTTGCCAACTTCAAAGGTACGGGCAACACGATGTGAGGCTTTAGATGTAGGAAGTTGTAGATTTTTTTTTTTCTCGTGCACCTCGTCAAGCTGCTTCTAAATAGTTGATATGAGTCCACACTACATTTAAATGGAACCGCGAAGTGTGTTTCGAATCCGTTCCCATGTTGACACTGAAAACATTCAACCTTCAATCTCATCACAGGAAACGTTTTGTCCATATTTCTTTGTCCCCTGTTCAATCACCTTTTCAAATAAACTGATATTTGATGGTTGGATTCTTACTGTATTATATTTTCAGCATTGGTAGCAAAGACTGAAAACCTTCAGAAGATTCCATTCACTTGGCATGTTATGTCAAGTGAGGATTACAGAAAGCAGATCAAAGACGTGAAGAAATACGACTTCATTCACCTGATTCAGGTATTTATCCATCAGTCCGTCTGTCTTTCTGTTCGTCTGTATGTATGTATTCATGATGGGAATTTGTCTTTTTTTTAATCAACTAATTTGCTGATTTTTTTTTTCAATTACCATTTGATATTCGTCTTTAAAGGCAAAAAATAGTAAGCTCATCAGTTCATTAATTACAAAATTTCAATGACGTTTGTCGAATGCAGGATTTAGCAAAAGATATATATATATATATATATATATATATATATATATATATATATATATATATATATATATATATATATATATATATATATATATATATATATACAGACACTCCCCGAGTTACGAACATCCGAGTTACAAACAAACGGTACATACGAACATTTTCACGGGTCTGTCGAAAAAAAAAAAGAGTTAGATTTTGTATTGCGCGCCTTTTTCCGAGTGCCGAACGGGGCGGAGGAGGACGGCGGAGGCGACGTTCGAAGGCGGACGCGGGGAGAGGCGTGGGGGGCGGGCGTGTGACGGTGGAACGGGCGGGGAGGCGTCCGGCGCGCCGGTCGACGACCGGTCGTCTACTCTCCCCCGCTGAAGCTGCTGCTAGTTTAGCGGGCAGCTAACCCTCGAGCCCTGAAGAACGTGACGAAAAGCTCTCTACCCGTTATATGGATGTCAATATAAGCCTTAAACATACATTCCAGACAAAATATAGCACTGAAGCAACTTACGAACGAATTCACCTTATGAACAATCGTCCGGAACGTAACTCGTTCGTAACCTGGGGAGCGTCTGTATATATATATTTTTTTTTTTTTAGTGACTTGGTTTTATTTGGAGCACTCAGTTTAGCAGGAAATAGCCAATGAGGCAAAAGAGTTTGCTCAAGAGACGTACAATATTTTACTTCTTGGAACATAAAAATAGTTTACGGTTCCTTAAGCCCACAATTTTGGTACATTTTTCCTCTGAACAATTTCCCCACAATTATTACAGCATATCCCGACATGCTAAATTCAAATGTTAACTGTTGTTTTGTGAAGTGAATATTCCTCTCAATCCTCTGCTTTACAGATGATTTACTTCGTTGATGACCTGACAGAAAGTATCAAATTCTATCACAGCATTCTCAAGAAGAACGGCAGCCTTGTGATCATAATCGAAAAAAGTAAGGCCCCGAGTAACTCTCATGTGTCACCTCTTGTGGTGTTCATATTTATTTTAATTATCAGTGTCATTGCTTCCAGTATCTCTGCCACACAAACAAACAAACAAAATACACAGGCTTCAAAATTTAAAAAAGAAAATGAAAAAACGAGCAGATGAATCTGCATAGATCAACTACATTCTTAATGCGCAGCTGCTTGTTGCTTGGACAGAAAAATCTAAGAGTTATTTGAAAAATGCTTCTTCTGATGCTGCAACTTTGAATTTTAATTCAACTGACTATGTTGATAAAGCCGGTCATAGCTGGGACACCCTGTGGAGGACTTCAGAGGAGCTGGAAGACAACGATACCCCTCGGTATCGCTCATCCGAAGATGTCCTGGCCTCCCTGAAGACTCTGGGTCTGAAATATGAAGAGTATTCCATTCCCACCACCTTTGACATCACAGAGTGCTTTGATCCAAACAGCGAGACCGGACAGGGTCTGCTTTGTTACCTTACCGCAACGGATGATTTTTACCAGTCGTTCACGCCGCAAATAAGAGCTGACATACTGAACCTTATCAGGACCAAGTGTAGCATCGAAAAAGAGGGCAAGATAGTTTTCGACAATTGTCTGACTTGTATATTTGTGCATGCTTGATTCCGTCCTCTGGAGTGATAAGCATCATTAATCAGCTCACTTAAAAAGAAAACTGACCTGTCGCCCCGATCCGCTTTTAGTATGCAAAAAGTGTTCAGTTGAAAGTAGCGCACTCTGCTAAACAAAACCGTATTTAAGTAAAAAAAGTCGTATTTTTGTGTAACTAGGTACATCTAACATGTACAACTCAATTGAAAAAAAAAAAACTAATACATTTAGAGAGGGCGTGTAAAGAAAAACATCTGAAATTAGGCCTGTGCATGCTCTTCTAATTGGGAACTTATCCAGAATAACTAACCACATTCAAACTCATAGTTAAATGGGAGCCAGCGCACGCCTTTCTACATTTTTATTGCCTCTGAATAACACTAATAGATTTCTGCAGTTCAAATAGGCTTTTCCTGACCTTGTTTCTTTTGCATGAAAATAAAGAGTTGTCCAAATTCTGACTGCTGTTTTGGACTGTTCATAATTCCATGATAAGACATCTACTTCGGAGAGACTAAGCAGCCGCTACACAAGACGCATGCCATAACATCAGTGGGCAGCTTCTTCGGGTGCAAAATCGTCAGTTTGTTTGCATCCAGAAGAAGGGGCATTCGACAACAGATTGTGGACACCGCTGGTTTGAAAGAAATCTTTGATGTCCGACTCTGAGACAGGATTGAGGCATCATCTTTTGTCTGCTTATAACAATGTCGTTCCATCTCTCCACACAAAAGATTGCCTCATTCAATGGGAAGAGTGGCACTATAAACTGTTAGGCCACAAGATTAGTCAACGACGTTCGATTGTTGACCAGGGAACACACCCTCCAAGGCATAAGTAAAGGCATGGATTGAAAACAGGCTCCTGAGGACCGGGCTTGGGCACCCCAGATATCGACCACATATCAACTGGATGCTTTAAATCGGGGGTACCCAAACTTTTTTGACCCAAGATCTACTTTTCGATCAACCAACCTCCCGCGATCGTCCTGTTGCCGAGCACGCATCCCACGATGAACAACAGCCATAACGGCCCCCAAGATGAACGCTCCATCAGTATATGCAGATGAAACACACTCTGAATGACAATAATAATACAAATTAAAGATATAGCGCAACAGCTCTGATCGCAAGCTGCAATTGCAGACTGCTGAGCGCTAATAAATTCTGGTGACCACAAGTCACACACCACCGTAAGTTCAAGTTGACCTGCTTTATTTTATTTTTAAATACATTTTGTGAAAGTGAGACAAATAGGATGATTGGGGTGCAGTGTGCATTGACACAACAAGTATATTACTAACAGGCGCAGAGATACACGATTGTTTGTTTGTTTCCTTTACACTCCTCGCCATCGACTTGGGACCTGCTACCAGTCGATTGCGATCGACGTGATGGGCACCCCTTCTTGTAAAAGAAACATTCCCTTTAACCAACTGTTTTGCACCTGAAAGCCAACAGATGGCGGTGCATGTGCAGGAATGGCGCAAACTGCATCAGTGTGCTTCACAAACTCCCCGCCAGAGGGCACAACGACTTAACTTTCAGACAACAGACACACCTAATCGAGAAAAACACTAATGAGCATTAACGTCCACCAAAAACATGCTAATATTGATGGTCGACTTTGAAAGGTAACATTTTGGTTATGATGTGACTCCACGTTCACACACAACACATGTCAAGCTTCTCAGGTTATGTCTCGGGCTATCTGGTAAATGTGTTCTGGCTGCTCATTTACCTCATTAGCTTTATTAGCTCAGTAATTGAAATTCATCAGAAATTCTTGTCCATGCACTACCCTCAACACCCCCCTTCTCCATCCCCTGCCGATGTCAGTGCGTTTTCAGCACCTGCTCCGGCTTCATTAACGTCGGTCCTCACTGGGCCCTCGCGCACCACCAAGAGACAGAGTATTAGTCACTGAGATAATCAACCTCAACACACCGACGCTAATTCTCTTCAAGAACTATGCTACTTGGCGTCTTATCGCGGAAGATAAATACATTTTCACAGCTCATCTCAAACTATGACATGACACGAGCACCGTTTTGTTGTAATTGTCTCTATTATGATAATGGCGTGTGAAATCCATCCATCCTCACCAAGCATGTCAGATGTAGCTCACGTGCCAACCCGCTGATTTCGAGACACCTTTCAATGAAGTTCTTCATCCGAAAAGAAGCCAACCTGCTTCACTCCATCTGGCCGGCGAGCACAGATGAACCTTTCGACTCTGGCTCAGGCTAATGAGCAAATCCCATCATTATTTATTTTTATATATTTTTTTTAATCTGAGAAAGCTTATGTGACGTGACTTTTGGTGCAATGTGTGCAAAATCATACTTGTCGCCGAATGTTATGTCATCTAAGAAACTGTAAGGACAAAGTACAGCACTAAAATGGTAAAAGGCTGACCTTTTGCGCTGTGTAGAGTTGTTTGAAAAGCTATACCTCTTCAACAGGGGTGTCAAACTCATTTCTGCCGCAGGCCACTTTGGAGTTGCGTCTTTCCTCTTACTTGCAAACAACAAATTAATGGCTTACTAATCAGGTGAACTACAATAGTTTATTCAATTATTGTTCAAGTGAGTGTCAAGAGGGTAACAAAATTATTGCAAAAAAAATCTCAGCGTTCGTCATTACACAGCCCTATGATTGGATGGCAACTGGTTCAGGTTGTACCCCAACTACTGTCCGATGAAGGCTGGGATAGGCTCCGGCACTCCCGCGACCCTCATGAAGATAAGCGGATTAGAAAATGGATGGATGGATGGATTTATTACACGTGACAATTTGACATTTCGGTACAGATTTTAGCAAGGATCTTGCAAGTTCATGATTTGCTTTCACGGGTCACATAAAATGATGTGGCAAGCCGCATCTGGCCTGGGGGCCTGGAGTTTGATACTGGCTCCATAAAGATAATTTGACTTTGGTTTTGATTGACAAAGTCTTCATGGCATTTCTGTTCTTCTAAATTAAGTTTCCAAAATGTGAGAAAGGATGATGCAATGCACACCTTCTCCCATGTTGCAGGAAGCCGGAGCCTAGCCTAGCTGACGACACTACACTCTGGATTGGTCGCCAGTCAGTTGCAAGGCACCTTTCGAGACGGACAACCTTTCCCTCTCACATTCCAAACATATAACTGTCATGTTTTGGTTTGTGACCAACAGGTGGCACTGTAGGGCTCTCCCTGCAGCTGCACACCTGTTGGTCGTTAGCTAATTCGTTGGATAAAAGGACTCCCACCCGACCACTCATGGTCGGGGCATTGTTGATTGTTTGTTGCTTTCATGTTTAGGTTACTGTTATGTTTTAGCTTCAGTCATGATTTTTGTTTGAGACTTTGGACTTTGTTTGTTTTGGATTTAGTTTTCTCTATGTTGTAATACAATTTGTCAAGTACACCCTGCTCCTCCCTCTTGCTTGCTTTTTGGGGTCCACCATCACCCTCGCAACGTGACAATAACACCATCACTGTGGCTGTACTGAAGTGAGGTAAATGTACTGCTATGCTATCAATGACTTAAATCTTCTGTATGTACAAGTAGTCTCAAAGCTGTTAGCAAGATTTGAATGTAGCCACACTTCACTCCTCCCTCCCCCTTTACATCTCTGCTTAAAGAGCCCCCCTGACCCCCATCTTACTAATGCGTGGCGTTACACTAAAGCATTTACATGCTAGCATTTCTTATTCTTGATCGAGTACTGGCAAACACGAAATGCACCGGTTTGACGTTGTATATGTTTTTTTGTTTTTTTAGCAATGTTCAATCTATGAAAATTAATGAGAGGCCATCTACTGACATGATGACCTGATGTGAACGCTGACCTCGGCGCCGGTGGTTGCAGCCGTCCACGCCTTAAAAAAGACCATTACATCCCTTGACATGAGGTAGAGAGCTTTCCAATTCCTTCTTTTAAAAATTTGTTTCCAACCGAGGTTAAATAACCTGCCAAGAAACTATACAATAGTTTTGTTTGCTAGAGCATCTGTGTCCCCATAAATCGTGTGTGAGCACAGCAAAAGTTTGAGGCATCCCTTGGTCGCGCTTTCTTTCTCTAAAGTCTCTGATTGGTTAGTTTTATTCATGCCGTGATAAGTTTGGAAATAATAATTAAAAATAAAATGGAAGCATGAAATGAGGCCAGAGAGGCATGATCATTTAAAACATATTTACTGTCAGGTGGTAGAAGGTGCATACCGGTATTTATTTATTTTTTGGGGTGAATGCAAATCCACCATAAATAACATAAATAACTCTCTGAACGAGTCACTGTGTTCATATCCGCTCATGCATTTTTATTCCTGTGGCCACCAAAAATGAAATGCTAAAGTTTGTTTTTTTTTGTTTGAAAATGTTTGTATCAAACGTCTCAAACGTTTTTCACCCCACTTGATTTTTGTCTGCACATTTGTCATAAACCGCCAGGACTCTACTTATCTTGGAGGACAAACCCTCGATGGAATCTGAGTATTTTTCGGAGCTTGGATATTCAGCGCTTGGCCAAATTCCCTCTTTAGATGTTTATCTTCTTTAATATGGCTTCTCTCCTCGCCACACTGGCCAAGAGTCTTCTTCTATCAGCTATCATGTCAGAGTAGCTCTCTGAGACCGAGCAGCACGTAAAGTGGCCCTAAAATACATCAAACACCCTCTAATGGGCAGAGGCTGCTCCCAGGCCTTGAAATATAGCTCTGATATCAGTCCTGTAAATGGCTGGCCTCTGTGACATATTTCATCCAGGAGAATTAGTCCTGTTTAGCAGCCGCTGTTATATAGCAGCTGTCCTCCGCAGAACTCGGTCCAGCACAATATGGCTGTTTGATTGACGACTTCTAAGAGTCCCCTCCTCCATTTATTTCAGTTGGATAACAGCACTAAATAGTGAATACAGTAAGGTGCAGGGCAGAATATTTCAGTCGGTGATTTGGCTTTTCTCTCTGCCTCTGGTTGAACTTGACTGCAGAGAAGTGATGGTGCACGCTTACCGGTTCAAATCAATCTAAGCCGATTAAGCACAAATCAGAAAGGGTTGGAAAGTGGTGACTCCGCTTTAATCGCGTTTTTTGTTTGTCTGTCTCGTTAATCGAGTGGTTCAAAGGACTTGTTGGTAGTATCCTGCATTGCTCCCGTGGGAATGAACGTAGATAAGTTGCTCTGATAAGCAGTTGTCTTGATTCAAAGTGCCGCATATTGAAGCAAGAAGTACAGAGAATTATATGTACTGTATCTGGGGGGTAAAAAATACAAAACATAACACAAATTCCTGACCCTTTTGGTTCATGTCATGATTCATAACAGAAATAGGCATTGTGTTCAGATGCAGTAGTCTGTACACTGACTGGCCGTTATATTAGGTACACTTGAATACACCTTAAATGATGAATCATCAACAAACTTTTTACCGAGCGCCACACAATTTTGGATTGGATTGGATTGGATAAACTTTATTGTCAAATGTACTGTATGTGTAACATACAGCACAGATGAAATTTCTTCCCTCTCAATATGAAACAAGAGGAGCCGCTGCGGGTGTCCGCGCCGCCATCAAAAGAAAAGTTAACAAAAAAAGACAAAATACAAAACAACACATGAGACACAGACAATCGTGCACTCTTAACCACTTTCCTGCATACACTTTGTTGTCTGAAGCAGTTATAGATGAAAGAGGAGCGAATCAAAGTGTCCTTTTCACCAGTGGATCAAAGACATCATGCTGCAATGTGCACACGTCTGCTACAAGCTAAACTTGAAAGCAACAAGAAGCAGTAGCATCCATTAACGAAAAAGAGATTGTCTGTCTTCTCCTGTCCCATGTAAGTCCGCTTCAATTTCAAGCTGCGACTCCCTTTTCCACATACGCATCGGCGCTCTGCGCTGACGCTCCCTTCTTCTCATCGCCGGCTCCTCAATCCATGCATCCATCCAGCTGCAGACTGTCCATCAGCACCAACCTTTTCGCTGAACAAAGCGGGGCTGTGAAAATGCTGCCTACTTCAGGCGCAAGACACAAGCGCCCCAGGGATGTCCAGCAACGACAGTCAAATGGCGCCAACATTCCTCCCAATCAAGAAATCAGTGCTGGTACGCGTGTGCTGCCGAGAAGGCGCAACCACCAAGCTCAGATTCTTCTTCTTTGACGAATGCCATGGCCAAAAATGCTGAAAACAGTCCACTTCAGGTCCACACGACGTTAGAACAAAACCATGTGACAAAACATTTTTGGGCAAGTCAGACTAAACCCTTCCATAGGGAATGTTTTGAGCAAAATGTACAGCCCAGAAAATGTCGGTTTGACTTTATAGTGGAAAAAAACCAGCATGCAAAAATAAAGACGTTGAATATGAAATAACAATTTCAAAGTATTACATCATGAATATACAGAGCCAGTGCCATGGTGTCCCAAGAGGGTTACCACCCAAAAGGCTTCATTGACTGATTTTCTTTATCTTTGTAAGGGCTGAAGTAAATGTTCAATTATTCTTAAGTGTTTATATTAGTTTTCTTGTTAGATAAGGGCTCACCAGCATAGTTGCTACCCATGGCTGGCAGAGCACCAGCTGTTTTAAAAATAGCTCCTCATTGGGGGAACATTGGGATTTCCTGAGCATTTTTTTCAGAAGGGATCATTTGAAAATGTAAACAATTGGAGAGATTGATTGAAATCAAATGTTGCATTTTTATAATTGTCGCTTTTCTACCTTGTTAAATAATTATTTTATCAATTTTGAGATATCGTCATCATGTATCAGTTCTTCACATTGATGAATTTCAATATTTAATAATAGCCTAAAAGTATCAAGAGTGGATCAAACTTGTAGCCCTTCACATTGAGCTCTCAATTTCAAAACAGTGGTGGCCCATGTGTTACATTGTACAGGTTTAGCGAAGGTATGCCGGCGTAGGAAAAATTTGGCAAATACGGCTGGCGTCGTCGAATAAGTTATGGGTAAGTTTTGTATACGTAACAGCACGCTGAAGCACGTTGGTATCGTCGGGGAAATGCGTCGAGGTCGTCGAGAAATTTTAAGCATGCTTAAAATTTCTCGGCGTATATCAGCGTATGGCTATCGTCCGTATCATGAGGCCATAAGTAATAGGTAAGTTATGCGATCGTTGCACACGTTCAAACACGTTAAGTGTAGGTTACTCATAAGTCCATATCGTCGAGAATACCTACTAGCTGTTCTCCAACATCCGTGCCTTTGAACTGCAATACGCTGCTGCATGGCGTGCAGCAGCGTATTGCCGGCGATCACGTGGCGTAGTCTATAAAAGGCTGGCGCTCGGCGTTGCCGGCGATCACGTGGCGTAGTCTATAAAAGGCTGGCGCTCGGCGTCTCAAATCATAACTGCACTAGACATTGCAGTACCAACATCTGTTTGGGGACTATCCCCCGATCTAGTTAAAACGGTATAACCCAAGAGGCAATGTGCGGCTTGACAAAGTTACTGTGAGTTGCTATTCACGCTATTAAAGCAGCAATCAAACGCCATTCTGACTTGTGTCATTAATAAACCAAACAACATCAGCGTCATGGCAAAGAAAAGTCTGGGGAGCTCATCAAAGGTCTCGCGAAGCTCATCCCATCACAGCCACTGCAGCCTTCGCCAACTACGTGCGTGACAGCCTGGTCAGCATGTCCAAGCGCCAAGTTCGAAAGGCACGGATGTTGGAGAACAGCTAGTAGGTATTCTCGTATTTGGACTTATGAGTAACCTACACTGAATGTTTGAGCGTGTGCAACGATCGCATAACTTACCTATTACTTATGGCCTAAATTACGAGACGAATAGCCAGAGCTGAGAAGACGAGAAATTTTAAGCATGCTCAAAATTTACCTCGACACTTGACGACTGCCATGTTTCAGGCCACCGTGCTTCAGCGTGCTGTTACGTATACAAAACTTACCCATAACTTAATTCGACGTCGCCAGCGTATTTGCCAAATTTTCCTACGTCGGCATCGCTGGCTAAATCGTCAAGGTGTGACAGGGGCTTGAAGCGTCGGCGCCAGCCTTTTATAGACTACGTCACGTGATCGTCGGCAATACGCTGCTGCACGCTATGCATAAATTAGACTATCGTTGGGCATAAGTTGTGTACGCCGGCAACACGCTAGGCATTCGTTGGAATAAGTTATCTATAAGTTATCGAAACGTTCTATATAATTTACTGATACGTTATGTATACGTCCAGCCCGTTATGAATGCGCTATGTATACGCCCAAAATTGAAAAAAAAAATCGATAATTCAGCGTATGCCAGCGTTTTAGGGAAAATCTGAACGTCGGCATACGCTGGCTGAATCGTCAAGTTGTGACAGGGCCTTAAGATGCGCACATTCAAAAAAAGCAAAATAAGAGAGACAAGAGGCATGTTGTTCTCATAATTCAGTTGTTGCGATTGCCATGTTTTTAATCAGCAAAATGACCATTTCATGCTGACGAAAGTGTGGAAACAGATTTTTTTTTGGGGGTGGGATACAATTTTGCGGTTTTTACCATCTTTCCAATGTGTAATTTTAACATCAGCCTTTGAAAAACACGAACGAAAAGTTAACATTTAAACATTATGTGATGTTGTTGCAGTGAAAGAGCAGCAAATCTGCAGCGCATTCGAGCTTGACATTGGCCAAATGAAAAATGCCAAACATGGTCACTTTGTAGGTTTGACATATTGGCAAAGGATTTGAAAAACTCCATACCAAGTGAACGCAACAGATGTTTATCCGTGGCGCGTTTTATTACTGAGGATGATTCTGTCTGTTCTGTTAGAGAGCGGCGTTAAGAAGTGATCATAACACCGAACAATCCTGCCACAAGTTAATACCCGCAGCGGGGATATTTGTACTTAATCCCTGTTATGAGAAAAGGAAAATAAGACCTTACAGTTCCCTGCAGCTCTGCTCTGACTTTATTATTCTTTAGTACTTTAATCTACATGTATCTTATCTTTTGCCTTTATTAAATGCTGGTTCTGTCTCATTCACTGGATCTTAAATATCCTCGGTCTCGTGGGCATCAGCTTGACTGCGCATCGGAAATGAAGGAGGAAACTTTGGAGCTCTATTTGAAGTGTGACTCCCGGGAGTGACCCCTCTGCCTTAATAGCTCACAATTAAATTCCCCTGTTCCTTTTCTTCTTCTATTCTTTTTTTCTTTTTTTTTTTACATTTTTATTTTTTATTTCAAACCTAGCTGAAGCAAGTCTAGTAAAATGTTTCCTCTTAGCCAACAATGTAAATGCGTATTGGATGTGAAAACAAATGACAAAATAATGAGTTGCTTTTTAATTTTTCAATAGCAATTTGCAAATAGAAAGAATACATCCGTTAAAATGTGTTTAATATAATAATCAAAATTAGAATGATCTTTATTGGCCAAGTATGTAGAACACACAAGGAATTTGTCAGGCTACCCTAGTATCATCAATAACAAACAACTACGATAAACAAGGACATGACAAATAGATATGGAAAGACATTCCGTAATGTAAGGGTACCGTTGTGCGGTAGTACCACACAATGACAGCTGTGAGACAATGTGCAAAGTATCAAGCAGCGCTAAAGTGATCAGTGGTCGAATACAACAATCCTATAACAGTTGTACAGTTGGTGCAGATAACCATTGCACCATTTTAAAGTGACCAGTAGCAGTATTTGTAGAGCAAGTTTAAGTGCAATTGTACAGAAGTCCTTGAGCGCTTTAAAGTGTCTGATCCTGTGGAATAGAGATTAGTGACAATGGTTCAAGTAAGTACAGAGCAGGAGCGACAATGATTTTTGCAGTAATGCTGTTCCACAGGGGTGTGCAAAATTGCAAAGAGCCACTATACAGGTAGATTTGGGTGACTGCTTCGGGAGTTATTGGCAAGAGGAAAGACGCTGTTTGAATGTTGGATTTGGTGCGCATGGATCGGTAGCGCTTGCCCGAGGGGAGTAGCTGGAAAAGGTGGTGGGCAGGGTGTGGGGGGTCCAGTAGGATTTTCCGTGCCCTTGTCTTGGTTCTTGCGGTGCGCAAGTCCTCAAGAGTGGGTAGGGCGGTGCCAATTACTTTTATTACGCAGTCCTAACTGTCAATTGCAGTCGGATTTTGTCCTTTTTTTGTGGCGGCCCCAAACCAAACCGTGATGGAACACAGGATTGATTCAATGACTGCTGTGGAGAACTGTCTGAGCATCTCCTGTAGCAGGCCATGCTTCCTCAGCAGCCTCAGGAGGTACATCCTCTGCTGGGCCTTTTTCAATAAGAGCTTTCAGTTTTAGATACTTGACCTTATTTATCTCAGTGTGCTTCTGTGCTGCAGTTTGAAGAAAATCTTGATTGATTAACAGTTGCCACGCTACACCTTTCTTACATTGGTTACCGGGCTCTGCCGATATTTGTGCCTCACAAGATTCAATTGGACTTGCAAATCGATGCGGGTATTGATGGCTGTCAAATAAAACCCATTATGGGAAACAGATCTAATTCTTCATTTGGAATTGATTTCATTTTCAATGACCCATGCACGTTCAGTGGAGCACACAAGCACCACAGTGACGTTGCGCCAGGGAGACGTTATTCATCACCTACAAAATGTCCCATCCTCGCACCCTAATAAAAAGCAGAGTAATGGCACTTCTGTGGGTGCTGTCACCTCAACACTGCTTCATAAAGGATGACACAATTATATTTTACCAGCACACCAAAAGTGCTGACATGAAAATTCAATATATGAATGCGTTGGTATCTCTGAATCCCGACATTGGACGACATGCGTGAGGTTGCTTTCGGATGTTCCTCAACAAATTTTCACAAGTGACACGAAAGCTTTTCAAAGTGGCGATGGCAATTTTATTTGAGATAGATACTGTACAGGGGCAGTACGCCATCAGATCCACAGCATGGGGCTGTGATTTATATCGGTGTTTGTTTTATATGTGAAGCATATTTTGCAAAGCAACTTGTTTCCGTGATAAATATCAGAACCTTACCTTATAGATCCAGGTCACCTGTGACCCAAGTAAGGATAAGCGGTATCTAAAATGACTGGATAACTAGAAAAAAAAGGAACAGCTAAATTATGTATGGTGCCTGCAGAAAGTAGTCCTCCAAAGTACTGCTACCTTTATTTTATAATTCTTGGCTACTCTACAGGTGGCCCGGTGGTCAAGTGGTCGTTAGCGCATCGACCTCACAGTGCAGAGGTCGTGCGTTCAATCCCGGCTCCGGCCTTCCTTTGTGGACTTCGCATGTTCTCCTTGGTCCTGCGTGGTTTTTTTCTGGGAACTCTGGCTTCCTCCCACATTCCAAAAACGTGCGTGGCAGATCAATGGAGTAATCTAAGAGTAAGAGTTAGTACATCGGTAGTGTCATGCTCCTTTACGTCATGTGTAACATTGTGTATTTTTTCTTAGCTTAAGTGCCGATAGTATAACCAGCCAAATGTGCACATTTCCATTCCCATATACAGACGCTTTTGCCTCTAAGCAAACAGCATTCTAATGCCGCATTAGCATCACTCGGTCAACTTGGGGCTTTTTTTTTTTTTGTCTCAAGTATGATGGATGATAGCATTAGAAGAGGACCTAAACCTGAAATCTTGCTTATTCGGAGACAGTCAAAGCGACGGCGCAGACAACCGAGCACCAATGTCCTGCTGCTTGTTGCTTTCCGCTCGCAGAATATGACAGCATCTTAGCGGACGGCGACGTGATTCTTTTTTTTCTTTTCGTTATTATTCCTTTGAGAGACACATCTGGCCTTGGATAATCTCTCCTTAGTCTTTTCCTGTGTAATACATGCAAAGCCCTGCCGCATGTAATTCCCCGGCTGTTCTTTTTTTCACCCTTGGCGAGGTCAAAGACATCACGTTAGTATGATGAAGTATATCAACATGTCGACATAGTTTCCATTGTTTTCAATGCGTCCCTCTCTACAAAATACACTTGAGACGCTGCCACAGTTGCATATTCATTTCAGCAAAATTATGTCCAAATGTTTCTGGTGAGCAAAGGAGAAAGCCACTTTCTCCTTTTATTTTTTATTTTTTCCCCCCAAGAATTAATTTACATTTTGATGACAGAGCAAGTAACGCTTTGAGTCTCGATGTCATAGTAATGGTTTGGGGAAGTAAATCAGGAGCAGATTGAGACTGAATAACATGCAATGTTAATGGTAATGGAATGTGGAGCCTGTAGCCGAAATGCGTCGCGCCTGACAAATATAATGTACCTGCAGTGCCTCACTTGTTTATTTATTAACAAAGGAATTGTCTGCTTCACTTTGCTATCACTGAGGCTTGACAGCTGCAGACTCCAGGTGATGCATGAGCCAATATCTGGACTGGGGAGAGCTCAACATCGCACATCAATATGAAAATCAGTTTCTGGCTGAAATAGCTCAGGGCAGTACATCCAGCTCCAAAAAGTGACTAATCTTTGGGTCATAAACCCTGCACAAGATGCCTGGGGTCTTTTTTCGAGAGACAGCATTCAGAAATGCCATCATTTTCCATTCCACGAGCCAAGGACCTCACTCCTTGCATTAGCAGATTTCTTTTAATAGTGTGTGAAATAGCAAGGTTGCCAGAAGAGCAAATAAAAGTGGGGAGGAAGAGGAGTAGTCTAAGGTGACCTTAGTCTCTGGAGCACCAGATTAAAAACTTCAAATGCTCTGCCAGAGGCTCTGCGAAAGAAACAAAAAGACCACAGGCACAATGTGACAGTGGATGAAGGTGGTTGCCAAATATCTTCTTCTTACAGAAAGGGATTAGACATTTCATAAGGCACTGGTAGTCCCATTGGTGCGTATATTAGTTTGCATAAAATTGTCCAAATCTATACTGTGTGCGTGCGCGTATGTGTTCACACTTTGGCTCAGTTTAAGTCTTTCCACTTAACACTTGTGAGGAACTCTTGCCAAATTCAACTTTATTTCTCTCTTCATCCCTCTCGCTCTCTCCGTCTCTTTATTTCTATATGTACATGGAATTTAAGCACCATGTATATCAAATATGTGCTTAGCATCCTCAGATAACATTTGGGACACATGATGGTCAAGGCATTTTGGTATTTACTTGAAAACCTTTTTTGAGAAACAATTATTACCTTTTGAATCAGGGCAAATGCCAATAATTGTGAATGGTCAAATCAGCAAAAATTATTCATTCATTCATTTTCCGATCCGCTTATCCCCACAAGGGTTGCGGGGGTGCTGGAGCCTGTCCCAGCTGTCCTCGGGCAGTAGGCGGGGGACATCCTGAACCGGTTGCCAGCCAATCGTAGGGCACACACAGATGAACAACCATCCGCGTTCACACTCACACCTAGGGACAATTTAGAGTGAGCCATTAACCTGCCACGCACGTTTTTGGAATGTGGGAGGAAACCGGAGTACCCGGACAAAACCCAGGCAGGCCCAGGGAGAACATGCAAACTCCACACAGGGAGGCAGGCCGGAGCTGGAATTGAACCCAGTACCTCTGCACTGTGAGGTCGAACCACCCGGGCCGCTGTTTGAAAATGTATTGATGTTTCAAATTAAATTCAATGGGTTATGTTTTTACTATTCATGATCAAATGATATGAAAATGACCCTTACTGTATGCATTATGGTTAGCATTTCAGCCTCACAGGGGAGAGATTCTCGATTTTAATCTCAAATTCCAAAACATTGCATCTTAGGTGAACTGAATACGGCCCCTGGGTGTAAATGTGAGTGTCAACAGACTTGCTC
Source organism: Hippocampus mohnikei (assembly GCA_026261675.1). Classification (NCBI taxonomy): domain Eukaryota; kingdom Metazoa; phylum Chordata; class Actinopteri; order Syngnathiformes; family Syngnathidae; genus Hippocampus; species Hippocampus mohnikei. The sequence continues at coordinate 7,120,128 of JAKGUB010000106.1, read as the reverse complement.
GTCTATACTTTATATTTCATGCATGTGTTTGTACCTTATGTCTCACTGAGGCTGTCGCTGACCCGTCAAGCAGTGTAGCACTTGAATGGATATTATTTCTTTATCAACATGTTTGTTGCATTCTGGGGTGGAGGGGGCGGGGGGGTTCTGCTCGTATAAGCATGTCGTCACTTTTGGAACATTGTTCATGATTGGTGAACAATCATTACACCCTCTCCAATGGCTTGATAATCACTCGCCTCACTTAATTACAGACTCGGCTTCCCAGAAAGAAAATAGCAAGGAAAAGATTTCACTCAAGAGGGAAGTGAGACAATGGCTCTCCAAATCCTTGAATGGATTTCTATCTCCAAAGCTCCTGGTGGAGACAATTTGAACTGTAGCATTGCCGGGTGCTTTAATTACTCTTCAATGACTTGAGTTGCAGTCCTTGACCTAGTTTAGATTTCTTATCAAAGACACCCATGCTCAAGAAAAAAAGATTACTTTTTAAACTTTGGGAGGAGGGTAAGGCAGAAAAGATATGCTGTTGCAGAAATGCACAGAAATAAGTGGACACAGCCCAGAGCCATTTGGAAAGCAATAGTCCATTCTATATGATGTGGCGTTGGGTTGGCATCGTCGCAGCCCTTAAATTCCCTTTCCTGAACCAGATGGCTATGGAATTGCACTTTCTCTTTTAATCCAAAGGCGTGGACTTCCACAGGCTTGGGGAAATCTTTTTGGGATTGCCACTTTGGATTTATTTGTACAGAGGAGAAATTCAGTCGCCCCGGGGGCGAGTTTGTCATAGATTCTCCCCGAGTCCTCGTGTTGACTGTGTGAAATATGCTATCAATCTTAAACTTCTGCAGTTAGGAGTACAAATACATACACTCTAAGGTAAACATACACTCACCAGTCATTATGTACACAGCTAATAATCCAATGCAAGAGCTGGAAAATTCAGACTTTGCGTTCGAGATATGAGCCGTCGTTAGGACTTTTTTTTTTTTTGCTAGCGCTCTGTGGGGCAGTAAACTCAACTCACTTTACAAAGAAGAGCTGCTCTAAATTGGAGTTTACTGTCAAACGAAACAAAACAGAATTGCAATGAATGAATTTAAAATGGAAGTCAAGTGAGAAACTGTCTTTGCAATATATTCAATGTGCACCCAATAGTAGTCGAAACATAATATTCTAATTAATGACTTTGGTGGAATTAGAATTAAGCAGATGAATGCACCTCTTTTCATCCATCTCAGGGCACGGCCATTTTGACATTATGCTGCCTTCTGCTGTCCACTGGAATTGATGTCTAATTCCCTTTGGGCTCACATTGTGAAAAACCTGTTTTCTGGGTTTTATTGTGCAATGTTTACAATGTGTAGTTTGTAGAGGTGTGCAAATACATCATACTTGCAAGTCTTTTTTTATATCTATAAATGTATAGTTACATTTCAACATGGTTAAAGTATAAAATAAATAAGATGAAATGTAATTAAAATTAAAATTCATGTACACGGTTGGGATTGGACAGACCTTTTTTTTTTTTTTTTTGGTCCTTCTGCCATTATCCCAGAATAAAAGAAATGTCCGGTGGGTAACCAGTGCTCTTTCCAAATTGTGCACGCAACATCAAGCAATGCACTTAAAGGTTAATTGGAAAAATTATCTGTTGAGCGGAAAACAAATGGCGCCGGAGTCCCCCTGCTGGCAGACGAGTTAATCTATGGCAGGTTCCCTCGTCGCTCCACCTGCGATCCATCTCCGTCACTCTGCTGACTGTCCCTGCAGGCTCCTGAAAGGATATGCCTCATCGCACCACTGTGACTAGCCTGCTAATGAATACAGAGGAGCCCAGGACATCCAGACGCGCACAAAATGCTTGGGCCGCTTAGACGATTCTCTGGCCGGATGTTGGCTCAAATGAAGCAGAACATGGCCCCTAGACCGGGAGCCCAGACAGTGATGGGTCGGATGTTTGAAGATCATTCAATGAACCACAACAGACCCAATGGAGAAAGGTTTATTAGGGCAAATGCAATAGGTGGGGGTTCAGTCTGCATGAGGTTTGTAGTACAAAGAAGAGGCCACAAATAATGACCCTCGAGCGAGTCAGCTGTCAGTCCCAAGGAACTCGGAAGCAGGTTTTTCCTTAAAGCAGTGGTTATAGTTTTACCAAAGGTAATATTAACCCAACAACAACAAAAATTCCACATCTGTGAATGTGTTTTCACTTGTCTTTAAAGTAAAGCGAAGTGAATGCAGGAAAGGGTGTATTGTGTTTTTTGAAAGATAGTTCTGGCGATAAATGGAGAAAGACCATGTTGAAAATGTGTTTTTGTTTGTTATTTAGCTACAGTCATTAAACAGGACTTGCCGAAGACTACTGAATGTAATTGCATGTTACATTTGATTATGTCTCAAGGAGACAACTATCAGGGCTTACAAATACACCACGTCTGACATGCTACAAATGACAAATACAAATTGCAAATAGGCTATTTAATGCTTGCCGTCCATTGGCATGTTTCTCATCCTTTCATTAGCACAAATAGAGAATATGAACAGATACTGGATTGTCATACCTTATTTATCATCTAGGGAGGAAACGAAAGAGCTCAGTGGTTCATATGTTGTAAGCCCTTTAAAAACAGTTCATGACTTATTCCTAATAAGTTGCATTGTTAATACTCGGGAGGTTACGATCAGGGTTGCATGCTGCCGATTCCGTTCATCCACCGTTCTTCAGTGTGGCTGATGAGTTGCTATTATTTCTATCGTGAGCATTGTTATATTGGACAAGCTCATTACGAAACACAGGGGGTATAATTTGAGTGAAGAGAAAGCCATATATTGGCAAGTAGCGTCAACGAAATGGAAACCACAGGGAACCACTTTACCTGCAGGCGTCATTGGTACACTTGACTCCGTCACTCTCACAAAAACATTTGGTGCATGCGGTTTTTATTACTATATGAATAAGGAGATAAATATTGATCAAGGTATCTTCTGGATACATTTCTGTTGCTTGTATGTGTTCTAATCAGTTGTTATACATTTTTCATTTCGGCTGAAGGATCTGAGTCTGACACACAATGCACTCTAAAAACAGTTCAGTTATTTCATTAATTCTGCGCTTTTGGATTGGTTTTGTTGGGATTAAATCCTGGGTTATTTCCTTGTCAAAAACATACAAAGAATTCAACATACCGTATTGGCCCGAATATAAGACGGCCCTGATTATAAGACGACCCCCTCTTTTTCAAGACTCAAGTTTGAAAAAATACTTTTTGAACACCAAATTAATTTTTATACAGAAAATAATTCCAGTACATCTGAAAGAAATTATTATAACAATATATTTGAGAGAAGGAGCAAGTTGTTTTGCCTCATTCAAATCTAAAGTGCAATCACATTCGTAAACGAATGGCTTCTGGTTTTTGAAATGTAAATTACATCATAACTTGTCCTCAGCTGCCGGTTAACCTGGCCGATCTTCGACCCACTTTTCTCCAGATTGTCACTACGTTTCTCCATTTTCTGTTGTCTCTTCTATTATTTTCTTCTCTTTTCCTTCTTACCGCTATTTTTCTTCTTCGTGCTACCGCTATTTTTATTCTTCGTGGCAGGGGTTCACTTTGGCCTGGGGAGTCAAGTTCAGCATTCACTTCCTTGATATCTGGCGTCGTGAATGGGTCTAATGTCTCGACCCTGAATATAAGACGACCCCCACTTTTTCAGTCTTATTTCAATGCAAAAAACACTATCTTTGTTACGGGGAGTGAACACCCCTCTTTGAGAATGGTTTGCCCCAGCAGCACGGGGGAGGGCGTGCGCTTGGTTGTACGGCGCGGATTCGAATACAGCGGCTGATAAACAACACTGATGTCCGGTGTCTTTCTTATACACACACCAATACAGAAACAATCTTATATTCGGGCCAATACGGTAAATACACAAAGGGAAACAATGGACGTGTAGCCTGAAGATGGAGCTGTATTACCTGGAAGGAGGTTAATTGTAGCACTGTCAAAGTTGTGTTGTTGCTCAGTATACAGAGAGTTTGCATTTGAGATCAATAAAATTATAGAACATATCGATACTGATGCGTTCTATAATTTTATTTTGGTATGGGTGCCGATACTGTACATCTATAACTCTGTAACTCAGACATGCAAGCATGCTCCGATACTACCATACTGGTACTGCTTTACCAGGCGAACATATATCTTAAAGTTTACACGGATAACAACAACGCTTGGTTAACCGGCTGCATGAATGACTGTCAAAAGTGCCTTGTGAATGGCAGTGTGCAATTTTCAAGTTTTTTTTTCAAATGAAGTATTTTAATTGATAAGAATACAACCCATTTCCATCACCCTTGCAGAAAATACTTGGTAACAGAAAGTACTGAAATGTAAGTACTAAAGTGGTATCAATCCCAAGAAAAATCTCAAATGTAATTGTAGAGTCAGAAAAGCTTCAGTTCAAGTCATTTTCTTTCCACGAGGTACAATCTACACTAATGCATCCCATACAGCCCATAATTACTGGACTGTAAGGTAACTCGTGTAAACTTCAGAAACCAAAATGGTGCGACTTTGGAGAGCCTATCACATTGGCAAACTGTCGTATATTTTCTGTCAGTGTAACATTGCAGAAAATAACTGAAGTCAATGTCTGCATATAGGGCCTCAAATGCACTTAATCTATGCTATGTGCCATGTGTTTAGTGGCTTTTGATTGTGGCGGTAAATCCTCCGAAGCATTGGCGGAAAAAAAAGTTAATAGAGCGTTGAGTTGGTAATAATGCAGTACAGCAGTATGTTTTATCAGTTTGGTCCATAATCATTGTCCTATGCGTGATAACAGCCACTTCATTTAGTTCCACGTTGAGTTTTGATAGGGCTCATTCACTGTGATCCTCAAATCACATCATATTATATGGAACATACGGACTTGTCTCGGGCGTGATGGCACTGGGGTGTGAAATCATGTCCCCCTTCATCAAAAGAGTTACGATCAGTCAAGATGGGCTCGTAACAAATAGCCAGCTTTGCGCTTTTATCAGCGATGCCGTGACCCTCAATACTGTGACCTCATCATTAATATGGGAAGGCCGGATGATAGATCAAACGCATGGTTCAGTGGAGCATCCCTGGGCCAGAGCTGGCCTTGAATCGTTCATCACACCATCCCCGTGGGGTCTTTACGACAGTCCGGGGAGAGAGAGAGGACGCTCTCGAGACTGTCAAATTTGTTTTACTGCTTTTGATAATGGACCTCTTCAAAGTTGATGTGAGCAAAGGAATTTCTGCGCCACAATGACATTCCCTCGTGTTAATACAAGTGGACCTTTATTCAGTCATGGTCAGGCTCGAGTCACATCGAAAACATTGATCAAACGGTCTGGGTTGTCGTGTCCAAATTATTGAAAGGAATTGTACAGCGAGTGACTCGGCCAGTTACCTCACACCTCAGAAATGGCGATAAATTGGATTTTGGTTGGTTTCAGGTGATTTCAAAATGATGAGGGGTGAAACACACCGGCCAATACCGTAGCACTGCAATAGTGTATGGTACCATCCTGTGATTGGGTGGGTTGACAATTTGAAAACCTAGTTGGACATTCGGTAATGTGGGGCATCGGTGCACTACTTAACTGATTATTACTAGTGTATTTATTTACGTCCATAGTTGAGGGACGCAAATGGTTTGGTTGATACACTTTGGTCTGTGAACACGCTTCCTGGAAAATATGGCCTATGATACCCTAGAATTGTAAACATCACCAAGTACAATGTGCCTGTTTGTATTTATTGCTTTGAAATGTCATTCTAATGGCCCAAATAAAACACACATCAATTGTGATGCAAAACAGGGTGTTTTAGTGTTTCAGATTGTGAGGATGCAACAATAGCATACTAAAATTGTCATTAGCCTTTAGATCTCTCTCGGTCAGGAACAAATACAATACTGCATGTCAACTCTCTTTGGAAAGGTGTTATATAACGGTATACGTATATAACTGTTGCATTTTGCATGAGGATAGTAAAACTAGCAACACGTACCCGATCTGAAGGTGCGCCTCACAAATCCTGGAACAACACAGGCAGTCACTTAATGAGCCACGTGTGAGTAATGCGCTGTTTTGTGCAGGGCAAGTGTCACATACGTGTTCACCCATTTCATTTTTGTACCAAGAGTGGTTTTGCCTCCATTCTAAGCGTGACATGATTAAGGAAATCACACACAGATCAGTATTAGACTCAAATGTATCACCCATTGGGAGCACGATACAATGGGAACAGTGACATCATTTCCAGGATTTATCACAATGCGTCTTCCAGCAGCTTTTGTAATATCATAATTATAGACACCAATCTCTAAGGGACAATTTCACTTTGCGGTCTTGCTTTTCCTTTTAGACGCATTACATACTCCCAATGTAATTCACGCACTATACATACAAATGCGTCCCACAGCACAACAGCCTTCAAAGGAGTGATAGCCCGAGCAAGCAGTGTGAGGCTGTGAGTGTGGCTGAAAGACACATTGCCAATTGTCCACCTATGATATAGTTCATATAAAGCTTTCCATTTTAGAAATTCGTCTTGGAATTATTTGAACGAATGTTACCGGTACTTATTTGCTTCACCAAGAAAATTGTCATTTGCATGGGTTTGTTTTGTGGCTTGTGTGTGTGTGTGTGTGTGTGTGTGTGTGTGTGTGTGTGTGTGTGTGTGTGTGTGTGTGTGTGTGTGTGTGTGTGTGTGTGTGTGTGATTGCAAGCAATCTCTCCCATCTTTTGACAATTCTTCGAGCTGGTTACATCCAGATCACGGCTCATGACTGATTTTACTTTCACAGATAACAAATGCTTTGGCCTTGGCGGCAGTTTTATGGTCCCCAATTCCTATTTGACATCCCCTTTCAGTGATATAACCTGTCAGTGGAAACTTGATGTTGATGATGTCTACCAAAACAATACACCCGCAGTAAATAGAAACACAAATCAAAACTAGAGCAAAAGCTGCTGCAAGCACGGGCAACTGGGTGTCTCTCTCTCACACACACACACACATACACACACACGGAGCAAGTTCACTGAAATCGCTCATTAATGTGGACAATCTGTGCATTAGTTCATTTGAATCAGGTGCATTCAAATCATGTATTTACGCTGGTATAATAAATATAAATCAAAAACACTAGTCAAAAAATGTTTACTACAAGTTGCCCATCTCTGGACCATTACATATATTTTAAATATGCTACATGCACTGATCATTATATGAAGAAAATGAAAAGAAAATGATTGCTGACAGTGAACAGTGAAATAAGGTATTGACTAATAAACTTTTGGGTCAGACGAGTCACTCCAGACCAACTGATGTTACATATACCTTATGTATTATTTATTTTGTGCCATTGTTGCTCAAGGTTGACAAACAAATGTTGGTGTGAAATGAAAATCAGGTGCTAATCCGATAGTGCTCACTTACTTCAAAATACAACTGATGGATTATTTATTATTTTTCTCTTGACTGTGACATTGTGATTTATGATCGCCAGATAACGTGTACGTCTTCTCAAATGAATCTTCGCACCCGGTCAAAAGTGATTACTGAGGCATTTCAATTGAGGATTGTGTCTAAAAACACAACTATTCCAACTTTATGGGTAAAATGTAAATGTAACTTGGTACTTCGTTGTGATTGGCCAGTATAGATGCTGCTTCTGATTCCTGCTGGGTTTATATTCCACAGTTTCTCAACCTTACGTAATCATCTGAAAAAACAAACAAACAGTATTTTAAAAGACTGTCATTTAGCATCTCCAGCAACAAGATCCTGAATGCGCATGCCTGCAAATGTATGCTTTATTGAGTAATTATCCATTTGCCATTTTCCTAAAACATGCATGTTAGGTTAATTGAAGGCTCTAAATGGAACACGGGTGATGTCGGACGAAGCCCGATGAAAACAAACGCAATAGAAAATAGAGGCATGAAGGGCATCTTCCAGCCTCTCCCAGTTGCCTTTTTGGGAAGATATAGCGATAGCTGACAAATGAATTCTTTTTGACTCGATAAACATTGCGAGTGTTGTTGATATTGTGAACCGTGTTGTGTACACTTTAATTTCCAACCTGTAACCCACGCGGTGCAAAAGGTGCCATCTTCAGTAATCCCCGCACTGAGCACTTTAATGAAATGTGTAATAACGTTTCGTGTTGTACTCTTGCTTGAGATAAGGTAGCCCAGTGGGGCTGACAAAGATAAATGGCAGCGCTCTCCTGTCACCCATCTGCACTTGAATACAAGACACAATGTCCTAAAAGATATTTCCTTTGTGAAACCTTCCTCGCCACAGACATGGTGTCGCTTCCGCAAAAGCGGATGAATATTAAAAGTTACCGTTAACATTGATTTTATAGGGTGACATGAAATTTACTCCATCAGGACATTTCTCCCTTTAATTACTTTGTGGGGCCATTTTAAATGTCAGCCGGCATTACCGTCATCAGGCAACAGGGCTCGACGTCTCTCGCGGGTGCAGTTTGTCGCAGCAGACATAGCTCAGCTCCTACAGGTAGCAGCTGACATGACTATTAGTCTTTCTTCAGCTACTTGCAGGTGTCACAGTCGCCGGTGCACACTTGTCAGAGCTGCTCTGCGTGTTGTTTGAGGTGATTCATCTTCTTGCCAGCATCATTAACTTCCCAGTGGAAGGAGCGACCCAGGGAGAATCCAAACAAGGCTCCACAAAATGTCCTCGCCTCGTCACCAGCGATATTCTCTCCTCCGTAATCAGATCGAAAGTTACGCTTCTTCTAATGTCTGATACTAACAAACAAACGTTTCCGTATTGTTGTTAGGTTTAACAAACAAATTGAAAATAGCGTCAAACATCCCGGCCACTCTCGTATTTAGCGTTTCCCCATTAAACTAATGAGTTTCTGTCTTTCTCCATTAATTGGCTAGTTCAAGTGCAGATATTTGCTAAGCAAGTGTTTACTGATTGTTTGCTTTATTTAGCCTCCTACATTTAATCAGAGACGTGTAAAGATCTGTCAAATTAACCTCTTTTCCACTACATTACATCCAGCGCATTTAACCCAAATGAAGTCTTAGGTTTGCACAAGACAGCAGCGTACACTTCGCAGAATGATGAATGGATACGAGCTTGATGAAACCCTCAAAAAGGTTCAAATGTATCATCAAATTTAGCTCATTAATGACACATAGAATGCGCATTTCTTGCCTCATTACATTCCACATTCCAGTTTACACTCAGGAGCTCATGAAGCCGGCACGTCCCCCCTTCCCCCCCTCTTTAAAAACTCTTGATTACGGTTAACTTTTGGGGACGGGTGAATTAAAAATGAATGAGATGTGTCAGACGTACGTGATTGTTTTCTTCGAGGAGACAAAAAAAGAAAAAGACTTCACCCTGTGACCTCTTTTCCAAAAGCTTGCTTCACTTTACAGGTACTTGATAACAAGTTATTATCCAATACAGCGGCTCTTTGAGAGCTACTGAAAAGTGGCAGAGTCGCCGTGCGCGGGCTGTTATTAAGCTGCTGGGTGGACTCTTAAGGAACACCTTCGACAGTCCTTCAACCTTGAAGCGTTTTATAAGAAAAGCGCACAGCTTCAAATTCTGTTTGACTTCACATTTTCAGCTGGCAGCCACGGAAGGAGGTAGACCACATACCGGTAATCCCATTCATGTAAGACCATCGTCTATTTTTCACATCTGTATTTCCCTATTCCCAATCCAGTTTTTAGATGATGTGCTATTGGAATCTCATCGGAGCATTCTTTTAATCCGCAAGGTGCTATCAAAACTAAATCACTTAACAGTGCCAATGGGTATGTCAGCAATAACGGAAATTCGACACAGTATGTGTGTGGTGGAGGGAAATGGTTTGTTCCTTGTTGTTAAGAACAACTCCCGAGAGGATTTTTGGCTCCATGTTCAATAATGCAGCTCATAGAGGATACAAGGCCATTTGTTTAGGATCATTGTATACGTTGCAGGCAATTGAACCGGTAAAGCTCCTTCGTGAACGTTCCACTTGGTTAATAGGGTTAGAGGTGGCGGGCACGGGTGCTAATAGGAAAAATAGTGAATCCAGGCACAGTTTCATCTTTGGTGTCTCCACTTGATTAGTTTAACAGCTCCTTTGATCTTTTGCTGTGATTGAAGTGTTTAAGTGGAACGTGGCGGGGGCCGGGGGAGATGGGGTGCGAAGCCAGAGAGCAGGCGAGTAATGTGCCACCACATGCCTATGAGGCACAACGTCTTAATGTCAGGGGGAAATTAAAACACTTTTCCATTACCGGGGCCCTTGAATCTTAATTCATTTGTCCACATGCAATATAAAGTAGGTGACAAGGTCAGTAAATACCCACTGAATGAGATGTGAATGTTGACCTTTGAGAGCAGGTTGAAATGAGTTGACTTGCTTGTATTTATATATTGTTTATACTGTATGTGAGAGATTCCATTTTTAGCAGGAGATCGAGTATTTTCAGGGGCGGTTTGCATTGATTATTTCGTGCACGGTACACCATGGTATGTCTTTGCTTATGTCTCTCTTGGTGATATTTTAGTCAGTTGAGAGTAGAAATTCAACGAAAAACAAGAGATCCGAAAAAAGCAAGAATTTCAGTTAAACTGATAGCGACAGCTTCAATCAAAACGTTAGCATCAGGTTTATCAGACTATAACAAATAAGCTCAAACAAAAGTGACATTATAATGACAATACTTAAACAGGTTAAGCATTTACTCATTAATTACCATGAATATGAGATCTTTAGAGTACGGTAGTAAAATTAATTAATTTAAACAATTGGCCAATTTGAATACCCCCAAAACATTGGTTTTATTGCTGTTGTTGTTTTTCTTCTTTGTAGCCTTTGTATGACCTTTAGCCCATTTACTACGGTACAATCATGTTGGAATTGGACTGTGGGTTGTTCAATGCAGAATCTGACCAAAATCGGGAAGAAAAAAAAATACACCTCTGATGCCTCAGTCCAGTGAGCATCAAAGGGTTAACTCTGAATTTGTGTTCTGCGGTTTGAGACTTTTTTCCAAATAAAGAACTGTTATCAAGCAAGGTCTACTTGTACAAGAGCTGCCATTGTTGCCATTTGCACGCACGCACACACACACACACACACACACACTCTCCTACACTGAAGGCGTCAGTCATTCTTCTCTTCACAAATCTCAGCTGCCACGTCCAGCTGTGCCATTTTGCGAATCACCCATCAGCCATCTAATGTCAGGAGCTTTAGAAGTCATAAGCTTGAAGTATCTTTGGAACACACAAACAATTTGGTACCCGTAATGTTGTGTCAATACTGCCATGCACAAGACAGATGTGGTTATTATTTTGTCATTTCAACATTTCACATCAGTTGGAGAGCCTCACAGATTCGGCTGTCCAGTGCCCGAATGTCAACTAAATGAGCGGACAGGTGGAAAAGAGCAGCGAATTTGTTACTGCTGACAGAAAGCACTGATGGATTCAACAGCTGTGAACATCCACAAACCACCAGCGGGCAGATGGGAGTGCACAGATCTCCATGGGCTGCTATACTAAAACCTGCCGCACGGCTACATACAACAATGTACAAAAGTCAGCATGAAGTTCAGTAAGCAGCCCTTCCATTGTCCAAAAAAAACCCAAACAAAAATTTGGCAATTTTAAGATCTTCAATAGATTGTATGACAACCCATCATAGACAAAATGGGCTTGAAGAATGACAGTCAATGCATTAAAAAGCACTTTGGTGATGGAAATCTGCTGCGTTATTATAAGATATTTAATTGAGCATAAGCAAGTAATGACGAGCACTAATATACTGTAGCCATTCCACTCACACAAGCATGTGTACTGGAAGATTTACATAACTTGAACGCGTCTATAGACAGCTGATGTAAGTGTACAGAAAATAAGCCGAAAGCTTCATCCTACATCTTTTCAGTTGTGTTCACCTTCATTGTTTGACATTTATTTTTTTCTCTCTGAATTCTGTCATTGTAAAGCTGACTGAATAAACATATATAGTCAAAGAGTAAAAATCGCTTTCCTTATGCATTGTCATGGCATGGCGGTCGCCCGGTTAGCACATCAGCCTTACAGTGCAGAGGTGCAGGGTTCTTGTCCTGTCCAGAGTTGCAATTGAGCTGGAGCCTATCCCAGCTGACTTCGGACAAAAGGCAGACTACGCTCTGGACTGGTTGCCAGTCAATCACTGGGCAGCTTTCGAGACAGGCAAACATTCATATGCTCACTGAATGGCAACTGAACCCACGCTGCAGACACAGAAATCAGCCAAGTGAACCCCTACACAGTCAGTTACTAATAAGAGTGTTTTTAAAATAACTGTAATTTGACAATAAAAATAATCATTTTGTGGCCCTGTTTCAAAATGTCTCGAACATTTAAAATGTAAAAATAAATATTCCCATATGTCACCTTGTACCACAGTGAGAAGCATTCATCTTGTCATCATAACTGAATTTCTCATCATGTTCTTTCTTGCTTTTTGCTGTCTGCCTTAAAGCAAGCTTACATGAAGGGGAGATTATAAACCGGTTCTTGTTAGAACTCCAATCACTCCAATTACATTTTCACCAAAGTGACTTTTCCCAGTCATCCGGCCGGGGATTTCTTTAGCCATCAATTAGAAATGTCACTTCTAATCTGAGTCAGCTTCCCAGACACTGGTCATTTCCCATTAGAGTCATTTTCCCCACAATCCTGTGGAGCGATAAACATCTCCGTGGCTCGATAGAGGAGACGTGGAGGAGACCGTAATTAAAGAGGTGCCATTTACTCTCAGTCAGGCCCTCTCAGAGATCTGAATCTGCAATTACCTTTTAGAAAATAGCATTGTCAGGACAAGAATCGCATTAATAATGGTCTGCATCTCTCTGGCACGGTACAGAATGCAATCATTTCCACTGAAGTTGCACTTTGATTGTTTATCGCTTAACTCGGGGGTTATCAGCCACTCGACTGGTCGTGAATGCACACAGGAAGGAAGCAATTGTGTGGGCTACTAGCTGTACAGGTAATCTTGCGTTAAGGAGGCTAACCTAACACCATACTTGTAATCATTGTGATATCATGGATAATAGTCTCCTTCTCTCCCTCTCTCTCTCACATGCTGTCTCATTCACGCAACGAGTCAGCCCACTCATGCGTGACTTTCCACATACTTTATCAAGTGCATAAGGACCATTTGCACAGAAGGCAATTAAAAGCTTTAGTGGTTCCTGCAGTCAAAGGGGTAGTTTGGAGGCCCCAGTCGACACATGAGCCAGCACCTTATTGGAGAGGGCTGGATTTGTGCAACAAAATAGCTTCCATAATTTATACCAAATAGACTGGAGGTGGGGCGTGCGGGCCAAGACGAACGCATCTGCATTAATCAAAGTGAAATTACCCGGGACGTTGGCTAATTTGTAGAGGGCCGCCTCACACCTGCGCGGAAAAGTGGAGAGAAATGAGTGACTAAACACTGTTACAAATGTGTATGCTAAATGGCAATAACGAATGAAAGCGCCAACTGGATTTTATTCCTCATCCCAAGAAAATTGATGAAAAGGATGATGGAATCACAATCAACATTCATAAAAATTTGGCTGAGCCAGGAAGAGAGCAACTACACTGCAACCTGATGTGTTTAATGTGTTTAAACTGTCACCATTGTACAAGCTTTATTAACCGTGGAGATACAGTATTTTATACAACTATTACCTGTTATAAATGTGAATAAATATATATATATATGGGCACTGTTATCATTAAGAAAAAAAAAAATGCGTATCTGCAACCAGGCCCCTCTCATTTCTAATTTCTCAACACGAACGTCGGTACATGTATAAAACGTTAACCAATGAAAACTAGTAATACAACATATAAAACCAGCCTTTGAAATTGTGAAAATTTAAACCATTGTCTGAATTTTAAGATGCAGTGGGCATGGCTAGTGTCCACTGAATATGTAAAACCATGCCCGCTAGTAAATGGATGCTACTTAATCAAAAATTTTGTATTTCAACACATCCGTATATATTTGAGCCATGAAACTATATCTGCTTGAAGCATCTACTTGCTGAAATACATTCCACCGAATCAACGAAGCGAAATATGCTACATCCACTAGCTAGCTTGTGAGCTGAAGGGCTAATTAATATTAAGGTTTATTCAAGAACCCTTAGTCTTAATAATATTAACCGTTATTGTTCACAGAGACGATCAATATTGTTGGGTGACGATGTACGCCACTAGCATTAGAGTTTAATGTTGGCACTATTTTGTGTGGAGGGATACCATGTTCTGGGGTGTATGTAAATAAAGGGGGTGGAGCTTCCCTGCAGTTCGCTTCTGGCAGTGAAGGTGCACTGTGGCACGCCAGGTGTTTAGCGACTCAGTGATAGCGACCACACAAAGAAAAATAAGAATCGTCTCCTGTCTTGTGCCTCGAACCGAGTGTAGTCACCAGCAATGATGCCTACACATGAACAGCGAGGACTTCGCAGCAGAAGGATCAACAGGTTATGGGCCCAGGTGGGTTCCAGGCACAGCGGCGCTCCATGGGAGAGGATTACCGCCGCGATTTGACGGAGATGAGGCCCGCTATCACATCTGGGAGGCGAGGTTCCTAGCATACTTGAAAACCATCGGGCTAAAAGATGCTATCCTCGGGTGTGATGTAGCTACGGGATCCAGCGAACAGGCCGCAACAGAAACCGTGTGGAAAAACGAACTGGCATATGCTGAACTGTGCGGCTGCTTGGATGATAAAACACTGACACTCATCCTGTATGAAGCGCCAGAAGATGGTAAGAAAAGTCTGGAAATATTGAGACGCCATTTTGAGTCCGAAGAAAAGCGCGAATTGTCGGGCTGTACACAGAGCTAACCAATATGCTAATGGATAACGGCGAGAGCTAGCGGGCTATCTAGCACGTGTCGAGAAGCTAGTGGCCGCGCTACAAAGAGCTAAAGAGAACCTAAGCGATGCACTATTGGTGGCTATGGTGTTGAAAGGACTCACTGATGAATACAACCCATTTTCTGTGCATGTGACTCAAACGAGGAAGTGTTAACCTTTGCTGAATTCAAGACTAGGCTGAGAAGTTTTGAATGCACCCTCCGCTACGAAGCAGGCCCAGACCAGATGAAGTAATGACCGCCAAGTCATTCAAGCCGAAGCCCAAAGAAAAAGACAAGAAATACGTCTTCAATGGAGAATGCTTTATTTGTGAGAAAGTGGGGCATAAAGCAAGAGACTGCACGAGTAAGGATAAGAAACCACACAAGCGAACGACAAAAGCTGATAAGAACAATAAAGTGGCTACAGTTATGGACGATTCGGAAAAAGTTTTCCGTGGCAGAGACCAAGCCAAATCTTCGAGGAAGAAGAAGAAACATTATTGCTCGGGTGAGTGAATGGCGACCCAAGGAGCGCAGCAATATGGACTACTAGTGGACAGCGGTGCTTCTGCCCACATAATCACCGACAAGACCGCATTCATCCGATTTGATGAGAGTTTCCGGCCTAAAGATCACATCATGCAGCTGGCTGATGGAAGACGGATCACCGGAAGTGTCGAGAAGAGGGGGACGCGCAAATCAAGCTGGCCGACAGCAGTGGACGAGTAGTGAGTGTCAAGCTCACAAATGCTCTCCTCATCCCAGAATACCCGCAGAATATCCTTTCTGTGGATGCAGCAACCGAAAGGAGCAAAGTTCAACTTTGCGAAGAATGACAACAAAATGATTCTTTCAGATGGGACAATATGCAAGATGATTGTAAAGGACCGAATGTACTATCTTGACATTGTCACAGAAAATTCTGAATGCAGTGAGGACTCCTGCAATGCATCTTTAGACATGAAAACATGGCATGAGATAATGGGCCATTGTAACTATGGTGATATTGCTAAGCTTGAAGCTGTGGTAGAAGGTATGAAAATTAGTAACAAAACTAGACCTAACCAGTGTGAAACCTGTATTCAAGGAAATTCACCCAGAATAGAAACAGGAAAAGTGATGTGAGAGCTAAAGAGCCATTAGGGCTGGTACATACAGATCTAGGTGGGCCTATTGACCCAGAGTCATTCGACGGGTACAAATATGCCATCACTTTTACTGATGACTTTTCTGGAGCTGTTTTTGTATACTTTCTCAGGAACAAAAACATGGCAGTCGAGGCTACAAAGCAGTTCTTGGCAGACACAGCACCATATGGTAAAGTGAAGCGAATGAGATCGGATAATGGGACAGAGTTTGTTTCAAAAGAGTATCAATCTCTACTTCGAGATAATATGATAAAACATGAGAGATCAGCGCCCTACTCCCCACATCAAAATGGGACAGCAGAGAGGAACTGGCGCACATTGTTTGAGATGGTCAGGTGTATGCTGATAGAATCAGGCTTACCCAAAGAGCTATGGCCATATGCAGCCAGAACAGCAGCAGTTATACGGAACAGATGTTACTGCGAAAGAACAGGGGAGACTCCTTATTTCCTTTTCACAGGAAAAAGACCAGATTTGTCAAAAATGAAAAAGTTTGGTTCAGAATGCATGGTGTATGAGCAAAACAGGAGAAAGCTAGATCCAAAGGGCAAAAGGGGATCTTTGTTGGTTTTGACCGTCATTCACCTGCTTATTTGATTTATTTTCCAGAGACAAACAAAGTTCAGAAACACAGACTGGTCCACTTCATCACAAAGACCGTGACTGAGAGTGAGACACAGACCGAGAAGACCCAACTGGAGGACCACTATGTAGAGTGGGTAACTATGCCTAAAGCAAGTCAGTTACAGACGGAATATGTAGGAAAAGATTCTGACACTGAAACAGAGCTTAAACCTGACTGCGACACGGACTCAACCAATGGTAATGAGACTCCTCGTACTTCTGGTAGAGAAAGGAAGACACCAAAATATTTAGAGGATTATGAATGTGTGATAAAAGGCAATGAGATCACAATTGATTACTGCTATAGAGCAACAGTGGGATTGCCACAAACATTCTACGAGGCAATGGCATCACCAAAGTCAGAAAAGTGGAGAAAGGCGATGATAGCTGAGATGACTTCTTTTAAAGAGAACGACACTTTCACCCTTGTGCCATTACCGGAGGGTAGACAGACAGTGGGGGGAAGGTGGGTGTATGCTTTAAAGGAGGATGACAAAGGCAATGAAACATATAAAGCGAGATATGTAGCCAAAGGGTACAGTCAGAGAGAAGGACTTGACTATTCTGAGACATTTTCGCCGACCGCTAATCTGACATCACTGCGACTACTGATGCAGCTTGCTGCACAGTATGAGTTGCTGTTACACCAAATGGACGTGAAGGCAGCATACTTACATGCACCTATTGACTGCGAACTATACATGGATCAACCTGAAGGTTTTTGTGTGAAACAAAGGGATGGTGTACAACTTGTGTGTAAGTTAAACAAATCCATATATGGCCTCAAACAGTCTGGGAGAAATTGGAACATGATGCTTCATGAGTTTTTACTTATGAACGAGTTTGTACAGAGTCAAGCAGACCACTGTATTTACACCAAAATGTCTGACAAAGAAAAAGTAATTTTGTTAGTGTGGGTCGATGATATCATTGTGGCTGCCAGCAATGAGAGGTGTTTATGCGAGATCAAAGAGAAACTCAAGAGTAAGTTTAGGATGAAAGATCTCGGATGCCTCACTCATTTCATTGGGATTGATTTCAAACAAAATGTGGGCTCAATCACATTGAACCAATCCAGATATATTGAGAAAATATTGGAAAGGTTTGGCATGTCTGAATGCAAAGCAAGAGCCACTCCAAGTGAAATCAAATGTGACCTGGCTCCAGAAGGGGACAAAACCGATCAGAGGAAATATAGAGCAATGCTGGGCAGCCTCATATACATCATGACCTGCACTAGACCTGATATTAGCTGGATTGTGAGTAGACTATCTCAGTATATGTCTGATCCAAGGGAAAAGCACTTGACAGCATTAAAACAGGTGTATAGGTAACTAATGCAATGTTAGTGTATGTGGCGCCATCGAGTGGGGGTGTTGGGTGACGATGTACGCCACTAGCATTAGAGTTTAATGTTGGCACTATTTTGTGTGGAGGGATACCATGTTCTGGGGTGTATGTAAATAAAGGGGGTGGAGCTTCCCTGCAGTTCGCTTCTGGCAGTGAAGGTGCACTGTGGCACGCCAGGTGTTTAGCGACTCAGTGATAGCGACCACACAAAGAAAAATAAGAATCGTCTCCTGTCTTGTGCCTCGAACCGAGTGTAGTCACCAGCAATGATGCCTACACATGAACAGCGAGGGACTTCCGCAGCAGAAGGATCAACAAATATATATATTTTATAGCCGTTTCACACACACAAAACAAAACAAGAAAACCAAAATGTAGTACAGTGTATCACTTTATAACCACAACTGAATATGACATAGTTTTCAGTCTTTGCTGGTTTTTAGCATGTATCTGCAAACGTAACATAGAAACAAATCTCAGAATTCTCTTTACAGGGTCTTTAATGGTCCCACAGTAAAACTATTAAGTAAATGTGACTTCTTGATTTGATCACACATGCTAATGCACTGGTTTCTGATTATCAAGGAGTTTGGGGAAATTAGCCTGGCGCATGATAAGCGCGTCCTTAAAACGACCATATGCAAAAGGGCGATAGGGAGGATTATCTTCTAATCAATCCACAATGCAGTGATGGGTATAGGCCAAGATCGCAAGGTCATGATTTTTGTATTTATTTACCATACTTTTGCAGCCCTTCACATGTTTTCCATTGCACCAACCACATGTGACCAATATTGTTAATGCCAGTGAACAGAAGAGATGTTGAGGGCTATAGTGACCTTCCTAGTCTGCGTGCTATACATGACTCTCACCAGACACTTTTTATTTCTTTTTAGCCCTCAGAAAGCCTGGCTGTCTTTATCGCTCCACAGAATCAGCAATTGCTCATGGACAGTCTCTCAGTAATGCATCCATGCTGGGTATCTCTTCAATGCGCCGATATGTGCTTAGCAAATGCACTGTACAAGGAGAGAATACAAGAGAGAAAAGTGGTTTGGGGGGACTTGGTTGCATTTCAAGTAACTTCCCGTTCAAGCTTTAAACACTAAAGGCACGTCTGTTTGTGTCATTTGAGCATTATGGGAATGGGAATTGATACTTATCATTGTTTATCCTTTCATGTGCTGATGTTCTTCTTGCCAATTAACCACGTATCTCCCATTTATGTTTGTCGCCGTGGTAACCTCTACACCACAAAACAGGATCCACGTTAGTACGACAACAAGCCGAGTTCAAGAGTACAGTTTTAAGCTTTTGGTGACTCACAAATTATGTAGAGTGAAATTTGGAAAAACATTTGGAGCCCTTTCTGTTTTGAGCACGTCATAAGTGTCGTACCAAAGGCTTAATTGGATGAATTTCTCTCTTGACAAGCAAATGTAGCCCCAGGCAAAGATAACAGACTTCTAAACTCTCTTTTGTGCAACGTGTAGATGAAAGGCCGCAGAAGACAGGAGCTTGTCAAAAAGCAGCAGCACCTGGCAGGTGTGAAGCCGACCAGAAGAACGACAGGTTATCATCAGCCTGCTGCATGAGAAAATGAGTTGTGTCGCCGTCAAGTCCTGATGTCTCATTCTTACCTCTGTTTGCACTCCCCAACTCGCTTCAAATATGACAGACGCTTCGTTGTTTACAAATAGTTGAGGACGATACTGGGTGGCTTGCTCGTAGCAACGTCATTTTTGCAATTAATTCAACAACAACAACAAAAAAGCACTTTCGGGTCGCTATTTTTGTGCCCAGCAAAGTGCAATCTAACTGTGCGCTTGGGTGGAGTTTTTTATTATTATTTTTTTTTTTGTATTTTTATAGACAGGCGCAGTTATAAATGGGACGTTTGCATAGTTGTGGGAGCGAACACAGTTGCCATGATTTCTGGCCAATCGATGTGGGTCCTTTCAGTCACACACACATGCTTTCCATGTACTGTCAATAAAACAACATGAAATTGTATTGCTATTTTTTAACATTTAATTGTGCACCATCCAATTAAAATTAAAAATATTACACCCTTATATTTATAATACTATATACGCGGTACAGAAAATGGATGGCTGGATGGACTATTAATATTATGTACAGGTGTTAGTTTGCGTGATTTGTAACATTTACATTTTGCTGTTTGCTCATGAGCAAGAATGTAAACATCGGCTTCATTCTTTCTTCTTTGTTATATAATAACGTTCAAGTGTGTAATGCCTAATTTCATCATCAAACTCTTTAAAAGATAGACATTGATTAAATTGCTCTATCGTTCTCCTAGCAAGCGGCATATTAATAATGGATCCAGTGTGTAATTCCGCTCACTGCTCTGTGAGAGATGAGCGATGAAGAATGACAATAATTGGCCATGGCCATGCTGGTAACAGAGCATCTGCTTCGTGCGGCACAATCAGCCCTGTCAGCATTGTAAAAAAACTCAAAGATTGGTTGGAAGGGAAACAAGGGAATCACTTAGTTAAGTGGAACTAAGTTAAGGTTCATTTTGTTTGGCATTTCATTAGACAAACGCTCCTGTTCTCTTTTCACTGTTCACTTTGCAGCAAACAGTAATATTACAATTCAGCAGATATTTGACTCATTGCACAATTTGTTTGAATAGATTTGAATTGTCACACCACATTCAAACAGGGGCAGGGTTTACTGGAACACCAATCAATATACATTTGTGTATGCTCTTATGGTCTGTTTTAATTATATATTTTTTTTATGTTGCCAGTAAGTATCCCCCCCCCCCCCCCAACAGAAAGTACTATTTATTTTGTACAGAAAACACAATTGACGTATGATGATAATGTGTCATCGCCATGGGATCTGGATAAGTTATGGCACAAAAAATGTGAATTACTCTTTGAGGGAGTTGGATTTTTGCTCAGCAGGTAGCACTGTGACATTGTGTTTGGCACGACTGCCTCAAAGTCCGGAGGTATCGGCATCAAGTCTCTGCTTCAGCAGTGGATAGAGTTATTGGGTACCAGTGCTATGACTTTCTTCCACATTCCAAAAACATGCACGTGGGTCAAAATTGTCCATTTAGGTGCCAATGTTGGTGTAAATGCATGATACTCTATGTCCATGTGTGCCTGCGACTGACTGCCAAACAGTCCAGAGTCCATCCTGTGTTTCACCCAACATCAGTTGGTTTGAGTCCAGACCCTGTTAAAGGCAAGTGTATGTAAAATAGATGGATTGCATTTATCAAGCTAGTGTGGCATTACACTGCTATTAAAAGTAATAATAAAAATCCACAAAATAAGTAGTGGCAAATGACAATGATCTTCAGCCAGGATTTAGTTTTGTTGTCCAATTTTTATTTATTTATTTACAATTTCCATTTTAAAATTAAGGAGGGAGAACATTTCAGGCATGACAGCAAATTATATGTTTGTATTCTTGTTATGTTTGTACCTTTATGTCAAACTTCAACAGTCATAGCAGTGGAAATGACAGCTTCTGTAGACCTCACTTGCAATGGATACACAGGACAAGCTGCTATGCTGTAATTATGACTGTAGTGATTTATTTTTGAACTATTGGTCGACAGTCATTCTTAACATGAATTTATCCATCCAGTTTCTAATCCGCTTATCCTCACAAGGGTCACGGGCGTGCTGGAGTCAATCTCTGCTATCTTCGGATAATAGGCGGGGTACACCCTGAACCGGTTGCAAGCCAATCGCAGGGCACCCATTGACGAACAACCATCCACGCTCAAAATCACATGTAGGAAAAATTTAGAGTGTTCCATTAACCTGCCATGCATGTTTTTGCAATGTGGGATGAAACCAGAGTACCCGGAGAAAACCCACGCAGGTACGGGAAGAACATGCCAACTCTACACAGGAAGGCCGGGGCCAGAATCAAACCTTGCACCACTGCACTGTGAGGCCGAATTGCTCACCAGTCTCGCGCCGCGCCGCCCCAACGTGTATTTACTGAGGTACAAATTAAGATTTCCAGATCCTTACATATATTGAATAAAGTATGTCACAGCAGGTTACCAAATTATTAATGTCCTGTGAGAATATGTATGGAGCAATACATAGCATTTTTTTTTTTTTTTTACATCTGCAGTCCATCCATTTTTCATATTTGGCCATTACCATTTATTTTATTACTCAGATGCAAATCTGACTTAATTGGGAATCTTTTCATAGGACTTCTTTGTTGAGTGTTATGACTTCATTTCTGAAACCCAGGAGAAGGAGTTAGACTATGTGTCACAATCAATTTTGCTCTCCACCTCCCGATGACCAAGTTCTGATAAGGTCATTGGTGCTCATTTTGTCACAGTGGCCTTTTTCTCCTACCTTATAACTTCTGTCTCTATCTGTCTTCATCACGAAGGCCATTGAATTCTTGCCAGGAAGAACATTAACACTATTTGAAGGTCCTTTAATTATTCCAAGTCACAGCTGGGGTCAGAGCGTTATTCTCTCTGGTATCAAATGTAAAAACAGCCACATGTAAGACGGAAAGTCACGCGAACTTTATTTTTGGTCCAGATTTTAAAAGGTTGAAACATGTGTGAGGTGCCCAGCTGTATCTCATAGATGCCACTTTGATATTAAAAGCATTCAAAATACGATCTTGAGCCTTCCAGCATTTTGCCTGCTGACATATGCAATAAAGTCTCCTTGCCCTTAAATTAAAGAGATTCAAATCCCTGATAAGCATCCCCACTATCTTCTTGTCTCCTGGTCTTATCTTCCAGCCTCTCGACTTCAAGACAGGTCAATGAATCATCCCTGTGGTACCTGATAGGAGCTTCCATATCAAAATGTGCAATATATATATAAATAACCAAGATCGAATTCTTTTTCATAGTTTTAGAGGGGTTTATCCTCATTACCGTACAAACAATCAAGGCGGACACACATGAATGTAGAGTGATTGGAGCATAGGAGAATTTATCACTCATTCTGCAGAACAGTGTCCATCCATCTGAAGGGGAATTAGTAATTACAGGCCTACAGGGAGCCATGATAGAGTCGTGTCCCCATGAATGGCTTAACCCAAGCCTCTTTGTGTTTGCTATAGATGAGAAACATCAGAGGCCCACAGAAAGACAAAGCCAAGGCTGGTTGAGAATTAACTACAGTTGGGGGTTTTCATCTAGCACACGGAGTAACGCATCATGAGTTTTCTTTAGACGGTTCATACAAAAATGAACACACAATAGTGTAGAAGGATGACGAACCAACCTCTCCATACTTCGTTCAACTTGAGTCCTTAGTTCAATCTAAAATCAAGAAGACGACAGGTTCATGTGAGTAGACAAGAGGATCACGGAACACACCCAGAATTCTCACATTTGGGGCCTTAATAACAGTGAGAAGACGGGAGAGACAAAGCACCATAAATGAACATTAGACTGTCTTAGGTCCTCTTTATCCAAAGACTGAGACGGGGAAAAATCACAAGTAGAAAACTGTGATGACAGCTGTGAAGCCAATCCAAAAATAAAAGGGGTTGTTACATGACCATGATAGATAAGTGTGTTTGTAGATAGATTAAGAGGTATACCGTATAATACCTCTATGACATCAAGTAAGAAGCATTATCTATGACTTTGTATTTTTGCTACAGTTCTTGTGTTAGATTAGAGTTTGTCAGAGCGTAAAGGGGTACAGAGTCTTGCGGCCAGTATAAAATGCAGTGGTGGGCCGTGTTTTGGTTACCTGGGCCGTCAGTGGGGACTTGCTTGAATGAATACACCTCTTCATACCACCACAATCATGTTGCAATTATAGAAACCATCAATACTTTACAAAAATGCAATCTAACAAGACGCAACTGTGACTTCATATGGCTCGATTTTTAAAAAATCAATATTTATCTCATAACCTCACAAAAACATGAAGCATTTAATTAAATACCTCACACTTGCCAGAGATGCTGATTATCGAATGTATTGTATCGCTATTGTATGTGATCGTTAAACTTGTCCTGCTCTGACCAACCAATCACAGGATGGAAAAAGGCTGATGTTATTGTGGACCGACCTGAGGAAAATTTGAGTAATACTGTACAGTGGTGCCTTGAGATACGAGTAACCCACGTTTTTTAAGATACGAACCATCGTTCGGCTGTTTTTTATTATTATTTTTTGCTTTGACATGCAACGGAAAATTCAAGATTCAATTGCTCTACAGTGATACAAGCACGATTCACTTTACTACAAGTAGCAGTTTGGCGGACAGAAAAAATTATTTTAAAAATGAAGCTTCAAGCTAGTTGATGCCACTCCCACTTAAAGTTTAGTGCCAAACTAAATGTCAAACAAAGAGGCTTACACAAGTATTTAAAACAACCACGCAACATGTAGACAGACAATATAGCAACACTCACGGGGTTTGTACTTTATTTTATTGGCCTTTTTATTTAATATCTCTGGGGAAAAAATCCCTATTAAAATTAATGCATTTTATTGAGTCAGCATTAACATTTTTTTAACTCATTCACTGCCGTTGACAGGCAGCTAGTCTACAGCATTCACCAATCTTATCAGACTCAATATTATTGACTCACTAGCTCAACACAGCTTTTATTACGGAATTCTTTGTCAATATGGTGTGCTTTATTTTGTGTGCTCACCATGTTCCCTTCGGTCCAGCAATGCAGAAGTGAGACAAAACAATTCAGAGTATGTGCATTTATTGTGTAGCATGTGGCATCTCTATCTATTTAGATGCACATCTTATGTAAACATCAATGAGAGGTTTTTTTTTCCTCTCGAAGTATGTTCTCGGTTGGCATAAACACTATCAAAAGCACTGGCATACAACTTACATGAACCCATCTAAACTCTGCCAAATGTCTTCATTTCATAGCTTGTCTCTTGGCTGTCCAGCTTCTTGCTACACACTGACTCAAGGTCGATTTTCAGGTTGAATATAGATTTGATTGATTGTTTATTTTGTATGGTGTAGCTGGTGATGTATGATCTGGTTTGCGAAGTGCATTGATTTCAAATAGACAAATTCATGTAAGTGGAGTTCTCATTGAGACCATTTATTTGTTGTATGTTAATAGAATAGCGTAGTGATATATTCTAGCCATCCATGCTCAGTCACTTCAAGAACACACTAGAAATGTATATAAATATTGGATCCAAATATCATTGATCCAAATATCTAATTAAAAAAGAGTGCCTTCGTATCAGAATTTTGACAATACAAGAAGCTATGTAATGTCGAGAACTTCTCGGAGGGTATGCGCACCTTTGTTGTCATGTTAGGATTTGACGTGAGCAAACCTTTGATGACGAGGTGGACAACGTGTGTTAAAAGAGGGACAACCTGGAAAAAAAACTAATCGTCACCCCTTACAAGCTCACCGAGGTATGGGAACGAACGAATGCTATGCTTGTGTTATAATAGTTTGTGCTGCTGTATTGAACTCCTCTGTTTTGATACGTGGTTCGATGTAAAAAAAAAATTTTTTTGACACGGTAAAAGACGGACACAAATTGCACAAGAAATGTTGGAATAACTCGTTAATTATATTTTGTGGTAAATTAAGGTTATTGATTAATAATCATAAATATAAATAAATAAACATGTTACTCGAGTGTTGACATGTTTGGTAGTCTCTAAAATCGCGCGTGCGCAGTATAGACACCGCCTAGCCTGTTAAGCTAGCAATCAGATCAGCCAGACACAGTAAGCTAGCCCAGATATAAATTAGACAAAGAAACCTTGTGAACAGTCTTACTCAAAAAGAGTCCAAAGTGACGGATGGTGACAGGGGCGCCTGTGACACGAAGCGACATACCTTACTCGATACATATGGAAGTATGAAATTAAAAGGTACGCCGTCACGATTAATTTTCCAACTTTTTTGGCAGTCGATGTACATGTTAGCTCGGGCTAGCTGCTAGTTAGCCGACGTTGTTTTGCCAGCAGCATATTGAGCGGAAACGCGAGGGTTTACGTTAGCTCGCTCGACTAGCATTCTGTCAAAAAAGCTACATAGGCCCTTTGTTTTACACTATGTCAAGAGAACCGGAGTCAATTTTATACCCATTTCCTCTGTTGGTTTCCTACGCGACAGTGATATCGACGTACATGGGTACGTGTTGATGTGAAGGCAAATATGTAGTTAATGTTTGTGTCAAGATAGCCGATTGTTGTTAGCCGTTTTTGCGGTTGATAGCTAACGACAATGCAACATTACCTTTTGCTAGTGCGAATTGAAATGCTAGTTTGGATTAAGTCTCACCGCTTTAGTTAGTACGCTTGCTCATCTATATATTGGTGTTGGGAGTAACTTTATTTGTTCAAAATAATGTCGTGTTTTATGGGCGTTATTGATAGTAAATACGTGAGACAATATTGATTGAAAATGATGGGGACACCTGATGTAGAGTCACTTAAGTGATGTGAAAAACAATTGAGCTGTTAACCATCTCGTGTACTGAATACCTTATTGATTTTGGATTATTCTATGCAAGGAAAATGTGTCTTCATTCATTTCAAGTCAAGCTAAGTGTCAGTTCCAGTTGCATCATTGTTGCTTGAATGGCAAAGCAACAAGATGCAATCTAAACTGTGCTTAAACTTGTCCAAACCTATCCAGATTAGCGTGTTCCCCCCTCCAATAGCTTCTGATTCATTAGCAATAAATACAAGTAAATGACGTAGCAATTCATTAGGTACTTACTCACAGCCTGAACCAGGCGAGTTTTTTTTTAAGATAACTCGTTTAACAACATTTAGTTTGTTCGAAAATACTTGTTTTCGAATCATAAAACTATGTACAGGGTCATCTACTGGTGATGTTAAAGGTCTATCAAAGGCTACGTTCACTCTGCAGGGAATGATACCTAATTCAGATTTTTTTTTGTTAAATCCGATCTTTTTATGCATGTACTCCTTAACATTACAAAAACAAATGTGACTTCTGATGTGAACGCAATGTGTCTGTTATGTGACACGCATGCTCACAAAGCACAACGTTGACTGACATGTACCAAAAAAATACGTCATGTGGCTCAGTTTACGGAAGTAAATATGGTCTTTCGTGTAGAGGCTCACCTTTTTACCGTCTCATATCATCTGAGTATGAAGGCGGGAGCAGGTAGAAATATTTGTAAATGAGGTGATGCTTGTCCATCTCCTCATTTTATGGAGTCGTCTACTAAAGGTGATTTTGTGTCATTGCCATGTGTAATGAATGAAGCATCTGCATGGTTGAATTACAACTAGCAACCCATATGTCAACTTTATGCTCTGTGTTTACAGTGGGATTCAATTAAGACAACACTGTTACTCAAAACACCTTTGTAGATTCACGAACGACTGTCAGTTATCTCTCTCATGAGCACTTCCTCCCCTGCACGGAGCGCATACTGGGCTTTCTTGAAATATAGGTCAGATGTGTGCGGTTGAGAGTTCATACTGCAGGCACGTTGCATAGATATTTGAATTATGCCCACGTATGAAAGAGGCTAGGTTGGAATTGGAAAAATCTGAATTGTTCACACTACGTGAAATAAAAATCACATATGTGTCGCATATGGGTAAAAAAACAAAATGTAGCGAGCTGCATGTGAACATAGCCTCACTATTTCTAATCACTGATGCAAAGTGATTTCCAAGTTGTCTGTTCTGTTTTCCTTGTAGGTTGGAACATGAAGATGGGACCATGAAGTATCCTGTGAAAAACTAGATCCATAACGCCTCTTATATACTTAAAACCGCGAAGAGGTGAGCCTTTAATTCACATTCTTAGACTTGACTGCATTGCACTGCTGTTGCTGCTACACTATGCAAAAAACGTTTTTTTTTTTTTTCATAGAATAGACCACAAATTCTTACCAAAGTTTGGAGAGACTTGTAAATGTGTATTTGCATTCACTGGTCTTGGTTGGTACTATTTTTACCACTACTTTGGATTGTCTTCGGCTAACAAAGCCAGGCAACCTGTTAGAGCAGTCCTGGGAGAGCGATTAAGGTATCACGGCAGTACCAGTCACAAAATATACACTTGGCAAACGATCCTTCCTTGGTCATCATATGCTCTGTTAACTTTGGTGTTAGACTTCATAGAGCAGGGCAGGCAATTAATTTTCCAATGGGACCCACATGAGAAGATGGAACTGTGATCGAGAACCATGCCAACGAGCTCTTAATTGTGTTTTTGCCACAGCAGTGATTTATATATAACATTCAACGGTTTGACTTGAGCTATGTGCTTTTCAAGTTCTAAATATTTTGGCAAGTGGGGGGGGGGGTGTACGATGTTGTTCACAATGTTACATGGACCGTCTGAAGAAAGTAATTTGATGGATCATTTTGTTGCGTTTTTGAACATTCAAAACTCAATTTATGATTGTGCTTATGTCCGTGTTTTGAGAAAAGCAACATTTCCAAGAGGAAGCACTTTTCACATCGTCTGTAAAAAAATAACATTTAGATAATCAAAAATGTAAACAAAATAACCATAAAACAAGTAGACATTGAAACCCCCGCTCGCCGCCAATGGCGGCGACAGAGTTGGGTTCCCCGGCGGCTGGGTGTTACAGCTACCTAGACGGCCCGTGGTGTTCGTCAAATAGTTCGCTGAATCTTTTCGATACAGAACATCAATGGATCAGAGATGAAAGTGGACTTTTCTAAAAATCCGCGCGCGCAGACACACCTGGCTCATCACGCATGAATTAGTTTACACAAAACGCTATTCAAATACTCGACATTCAATGATTAATATTCCTTTTGTGTGCACAGCTGCACCCTTTGCGGCTTCCGTTCTCAACGAAATTTCAAAATATCTCCGAGATATGGCGAGGCCATGAGAATGCGAGGCGAGCTTATTACTGTTGTGGCGACGCCACTTAAGCTAAGCGAGCCTCAGCAATAGATAGTCCGCTCCGCTGCTAGTGCTCTCTCTCTGTTGTGCGTGCTTCAGCGCGAACATGTACGCAAGCGCGTCTTTTGATTTCAACCAATCATCGCTGACGCACCGACGTCACACACCCGACGTCACACACCCGACGTCACACACACGACGTCACACACAACAACAGCTAAAGTAAGCTAAGCTAGCCGAGACGACACTCGAAGTTGGACGGACACGTTTTTCTCCCAATCTGTGTGTTTCCCTTTTTGTCCAAATATACTTTTTACGACAGCTGTCTTGTCCACGGTGTTTATTCGTTCCAATGGGGTTTAGCAAGTGTGTTTACAAAGAGACAAAAATCTCTTTACTGTTACTAGTGTTAGTGTCTCAACATGGCTATGCTCCTGAAAGCAAAACAACGATCTCAAACGCGTCTTCGTTCAATGTTGTCAACTAATATCCGGATTAATTTTAGGCAAATTTCTTCAATTCTCCGGAGAGATTTCCATAAAAATTTGAGTTCGGGAAAATCCCGAGGACCTTCATCTCTGACAGGTGCTATTTTCTTCATATTATGGTGCGAGCATGCGACTGCAACACACAAAACGCGGTTTAAACTGTTGTCGGAGATCGTGGCCGCCGCCATGATTCAATGTTGTGGACAGTCGACAGGGCAAACGACGCGCACGCTCAACATGAATATTGCGAGAGCATCCCTCCCTTGTGGTCTCTTTCTGACTTCCGGGTTTAGTGAACGCTGGCGCATTTTGCTGCCGCTGCTCAACCCGTATTGTTTTGTGTCTTTTGTTATTGTAAAGTGTCCTTGGGTGTCTTGAAAGGCGCTTATAAAAAATGTATTAGGCGTAGAAAAATAAGCAGTGTGTTTCCGGTAACATAAAATTTCAGCATAGGGTCGGTAGGTCGGACAACGGGTTTTTTTTAAAATCTTTTTTTTTTTTTTATTTTGAAAACAAAATACCCATAAAACATAAAACAAGGAGACATTTTTACTATTATTGAAACCCCCGCTCGCCGCCTTTGGCAGCGAGAGAGTTGGGTACCCCCCGGCTGGGTGTCTCGTTACCTCTGCGTCCCGCGTCCTAGACGGCCCGTGGTGTTCGTCAAATAGTTCGCTGAATCTTTTCGATTGGATGCTATTTTCTTAAGATTATGGTGCGAGCATGCGACTGCGACACACAAAACGTGGTTTAAACTGTTGTCGGAGATCGTGGCCGCCGCCACGATTCAATGTTGTTGACAGACGACAGGGCAAACCACGTGCACGCTCAACGTGAATATCGCGAGAGTTTGCACCGATGTGAACGCCCTAAATTCATCTTTCCTTTTATTATTTATAATTTTGTCTGTGGTTTTATTGTTCTTGTTTTGATTGTAAAGCGTCCTTGAGTGTTTTGAAAGGCGCTTATAAATGAAATGTATTATTATTATTTGTGGCATGTTATAACCACAGCCACAGGGTCAGTTTACGACGGCGTGACGTCACTGCCGTAAAAGTGTTCATATGAAAAGGTAACTACAGTACTGACAATAAACAGCAGTGAGCACAGAGCCAGACTCCCCGCGTTTTATTAAACACAACAATGGCAATGAAGATGGAGCTTCCACTCTCGCCTCTTCCTCCGTTCCTCGCCCTGCCTGGCGAGCCGCCTGTCCCGTGGCCCCGCTGGTTGGAATCCTTCGAGACCTTTATTGAAGCCGTTGGGCTCGCCGACGAATATCGCGAGAGTTTGCACCGACGTAAACACTCTAAATTCATCTTTCCTTTTATTATTTATAATTTTGTCTGTGGTTTTAATAATGATAATAATAATAATAACAATACTCGTTATTTATAAGCGCCTTTCAAGACACCCAAGGACACTTTACAATAACAAAAAACACTAAACAATACAAAACAATACGGGTTGAGCAGCGGCAGCCAAACGCGCCAGCGGTCACTCAACCGGAGGAGTCTCTCTCTCTCTCACCTCCAGGACATCTCCACGGGTTTTATTGTTCTTGTTTTGATTGTAAAGTGTCCTTGAGTGTTTTGAAAGGCGCTTATGAAATGAAATGTATTATTATTATTATTATTACACAAAAATGTAAAAGGTTTGAAAAAAATGCCGACCGTAAAGTTTTTGTTTGAGGTAGAAATTCTCGGTCGGTCGGGTTACTGGAAACACACTACTTTTTTTTCTACGCCTTATTATTATTATTACACAAACATGTAGAAGGTTGTTTGAAAAAAATGCCGACCGTAAAGTTTTTTTTTTTCGAGGTAGAAATTCTCGGTCGGTCGGGTTACCGGAAACACACTACTTTTTTTTCTACGCCTTAGGACTGCACGACTGTCCATCATGTGTTGTCATGTCATGTGTTGTGTTCATTATTTTACTTTATGTTAACTGTTTTGTTAAGCGCTTTGTTACAGCTGCCGCCGTTGTGAAAGGGCTATATAAATCAGCATGTATTGTATTGTATTCCAAAGGGCATCAAAACAACCTTGTTAAAATAGAATAATGTCATTGTCGTTAGATTTTTCTGTAAGCAAAGGATTAAGCAGGAAAAAAAATCATTAAAATTGGAAGTCAGATATTCATGACATTTTGTTTTCATGACATATTACCCTGCCCTTGTCAGAGGTTTAGCATTAGGTTGACTCTTCTTGACATTCTTTCTGTTAAAAAAAAGCGCCCAATGCCTCAAATTAATTGGAATCCACGAGGGTTGGGCATTTTGAAGAATATCATGACTTTTTGATTCTTTAGGTTGCGATTCAGTAAAGTGCATGTAAACTTAACTCTCCAGGAATTGATAAGCAGGGTTCTACATTAACAGTGGCCCGATGGCCCAGGGCCACTCTGTGACTATGTTGGTCCACCTGAAGTTCACAGACGCTGCCCTGATCAGACAAGTCAAAAATGCAATGAACTCAACATGTTCTTGCACTTATGTATTAAATATTCAATATTTTGAGTTTGATCAATCATCATTCATCTTTTTTACTGAATGGCACAATTTCTTTGCTGCTCAGGTTAAAACCTGAAGGAATGGCGTCAATAAAATACAAAGTTCAGAAAATGTCAAATGCTAAATATTCAGTTCGATTTAATAGTGGGGAAAAAACCATGCCAAAAAAGTAACACAGAAGTCATATTTCCGACGTGAAAGAGTGTAAAGATGCTAACTGAAATAATCATTGAAACTTACCATTTTATATCATGAATATGCAGGGCCATTCTTGGTTGTGATGGACCAACACAACTTGGCTCATCGCGACCCTGATAAGTGATAGGTAGAGGTCAGTCCCTCTGGAAGTCCAACCGTCACATGGAAGCGGCACTCTTTTTGCTGACTTCAACAACTCCAACACAGCGGTCTTCAACTCTGTGTACAGCTTTGGGACTGCAACCTATGGCATGTATTTTCGTGTTGGTAATCCATATCGTGTGTGGGTCGAGTCTCTGTACGATCTTCTTAAACCGCTGCTTTTCCACGAAAATGTATGTCCCGATGTCCTTGTAGATGAACGCGGCCATTCAGAGGATTTGTTGAATCAATATTGAATTGGGATGCGCTGATGAATCGATATTGTTAGCAACCGCTGGAATCCAAGAAAATGAAGTACAAGGCAGTCTCCTTACACTGAAAATACAGCTTTCAAACTCTTTAACACATCATCTTAGTGTGGAGAAAAAGGTCCGCCTCAGTAATCTCAGAAAACACTTAAAATCCCCCATTGTGTCCAAAGTTTTTTTCTCCCCACAAAACATTTGGTTTTAGACAGCAGGCATGTGTTGCGTTGACTGAACCAGTAGAAACTTGTGAAAGACAGCAAGATGTCTCAATAGATGTTGATAGTAGCCTGTGTCGCTACTTGTCCTGCATAAAAGTCTCACTAGCAGTTTGTTGGCATTATTCTTCTATCTACCACACTAACAACCAAGCTGCTCAACATTGATGTCAAGTAAGCAGCCAAATAAGTTTTAATTTTGCCCTTCCTAGTGCTTCAGTGACAAGAGGGCTACCTCCAAAGTGGTGATGTCACGGGTTCCCACACCGCCTCCTCCTGGGGAGATGTCAAGTGGACCTGTGGCAGAGAGCTGGTGTTACACAGAGGTTGGAGCAATCAACACTTCACTTCTGTTATCGCCACAAAAGCCATGTCATCACTTTTCGATAGCTTGTAACGTCATCTCAGATCATGTCGCTGTGGAATCCGTTATACTAAACACACCTCATGTTTCTTCATTTGGCGCCAAGGTCAAGGTTGTCAAATTTTCCTACATGTGGACCATAAACAACTTCAGCTTTTGCAGAGAAGAAATGGGGGAAGTGCTGAAGAGCTCAACCTTCTCCTCTGGCCCTAATGACAAGATGAAGTGGTCAGTGGCTCATTCTTACCAATTGCGTATATTTAAAAATATGTACTGTAATGAGATTAATGTCATGATCCGTGAAAGAAGCTTTTAAATAAAACGTGGGTTTGCTGCATATATCAAACAGTCAAAACACAACAGTCTTAACATTAGTTGTGTTTATGTATCTCTAGAATCCTGCCATATATGAATCAGGCATTTTAAATGTTTGATAAAAGGTCAATAGGACAAAACAAACTGATGATGCAATTTCAGGAACAGACAAAGGGTACATAAACTAATCCTACTAATGGAGGTGTCAAAAGCCGACTTTTTTATTGCTTGTTCAACTTGCACTGGAATTCAACCTGCCATATCCTCCATAGTCATCAGCATAACACAGGTTGACATTTATGCTACATTATTTCCCTTCAATGTGGCCCTAAGATCACCCTAGTTGCGTTGTAACAGTAGAAATGATTTTTTTTAAAAAAATCGGTTAGACATAATAGTCTGGATATTGCATACAACACCAAATGCATCCTAAATAGTCAGCATGTCTTTATTACCTGCATGATAGTTAGTCAGTTTGTCATAATCAGGAGGCTCATCCCTGAGCAGTTGTTTTTGACAAAAGTAGTTGGGAGCACTGTTTGAACTTTACTGATGGCTTTGGTTTCCTTGACAGGTGTCTGCGAGTCAATCCAAAGGGACTTGATGATGAAAGCAAAGATTATCTGTCATTGTATTTACTTCTTGTTAGTTGTCCAAAAAGTGAAGTCAGAGCAAAATTCAAGTTTTCCTTGTTGAATGCTAAACGAGAGGAGACAAAAGCGATGGGTAAGTGTGCGTGCCGAGGACATCATCACACGCATGTTCCACTGCAACTTGGAAACATTTGAAAGCCGCACTGTCTGAAAACAACATGCTTTCCTTTTTGTTGCAGAAAGCCAAAGAGCCTACAGGTTTGTCCAAGGCAAAGACTGGGGCTTTAAAAAGTTTATCAGGAGAGATTTCCTTCTGGATGAAGCCAACGGACTCCTGCCTGATGACAAACTTACTCTTTTCTGTGAGGTAAATGTTCATCTTTAGCCTTTACAGCCACACTAATTGCACTGCAGTTATGGAAAAGGAAGCATCTTGCAGTGTGATCACTGCTCGTGGTGGAAATCTGTATCCACCTCACCTTTCTATTACAATTCAGAGGGCATATTACACACAATGCTCAAAAAAATAAAGGGAACACTAAAATAACACATTCTAGATCTGAATGAAATATTCTTAGGCGTAGAAAAAAAAGTAGTGTGTTTCCGGTAACCCGACCGACCGAGAATTTCTACCTCAAAGAAAAACTTTACAGTCGGCATTTTTTTCAAACCTTCTACATTTTTGTGTAATAATAATAATAGTACATTTCATTTATAAGCGCCTTTCAAAACACTTAAGGACGCTTTACAATAAAAACAAGAACAATAAAACCAGACAAAATTATAAATAATAAAAGGAAATATGAATTTAGAGCGTTTACATTGGTGCAAACTCTCGCGATATTCATGTTGTGTCGTTTGCCCTGTCGTCTGTCAACAACATTGAATCATGGCGGCGGCCACGATCTCCGACAACAGTATAAACCGCGTTTTGTGTGTTGCAGTCGCATGCTCGCACCATAATATTAAGAAAATAGCATCCACTGCTGTATCAAAAAGATTCAACGAGGCGGCGGCGGCGTTCGAAGTTGGCCGCGGGGAGAGGCGGGGGGCGGGCGTGACGGTGGGACGGGCGGGGGTGGTGGTACGGCGCACCGGTCGTTGGCCGGTCGTCTACTCTACCCCCCGCCACGAACACCCAGCGCCCGCCCCCGCGGTCTGACTCCGCGAGGCCGGCGGCGGCGGCGCACCCCGGCCTCCCAAGCCCGGAGCGAGAGCGAAACCCAAATAGGCGGCGGCGGCGCCGGCCGCGGAGCGGCGGGCGGTGTCTCCAGAATCTGTCACATGTACTCAGTGTGAACCTGCTTTCAGCTGTGATGAGCACAGGGCACCAGTGGTGAATTAGCCACTCTTGGTGTTCACTGGCAAATGCCAATTGTCCTGCACGGTGTTGAACTGTAAGCACAACCACCGCCTGTGGACGTCG
Organism: Hippocampus mohnikei; assembly: GCA_026261675.1. Lineage (NCBI taxonomy): Eukaryota > Metazoa > Chordata > Actinopteri > Syngnathiformes > Syngnathidae > Hippocampus > Hippocampus mohnikei. The sequence continues at coordinate 7,084,656 of JAKGUB010000106.1, read as the reverse complement.
GGCCCTCAGACCACCCTCATGGAGTCTGTTTCTGACCGTTTGAGCAGACACATACACATTTGTGGCCTGCTGGAGGTAATTTTGCAGGGCTCCGGCAGTGCTCCTCCTGTTTCTCCTTGCACAAATGCGGAGGTAGCTGTCTTGCTACTGGGTTGTTGCCCTCCTCCGACCTCCTCCACGTCTCCTGATGTACTGGCCTGTCTCCTGGTAGCGCCTCCATGCTCTACACGACACTGACAGACACAGCAAACCTTTTTTGCCACAGCTCGCATTGATGTGCCGTCCTGGATGAGATGTAGACTCCGTCTCACGCTACCACTAGAGTGAAAGCGCTGCCATCATTGCAAAGTGACCAAAACATTAGCCAGAAAGCAAAGGGACTGATAAGCGGTCTGTGGTCACCACCTGCGGAACCGCTCCTTTATTGGGGGTGACTTGCTAACTGCCTATAATTTCCACCTGTTGTCTTTTCCATCGGCACAACACCATGTGAAATTGATTGTCAATCAGCGTTGCTTCCTTTATGGACAATTTGATTTCACAGAAGTGTGATTGATTTGGAGTAGCATTGTGTTGTTTAAGTGTTCCCTTTGTTTTTGAGCAGTCATATATATACAATGGAACCTCAGTTGTCAAGATGGATCCGTTAAACAAAACTGCTGCTGCCAGAAAAACACCTTTCGAAAATTATGGTTCCATTGGTGACATTCTAAAAAACAAATGTCTGCTTTTATTCGGAGTGCTGTTGAATTGCAGTGGTCTGTGCCAAGGTGCTTGTTTGCTCTTCACAAGACACATACGCGTATCTGCTTCCACTTATTTGTTGGTTTGTTGTCTATGACTGTACTATAAATGTGTTGTATCGCAGGGCAATAATTCATTATCAATATGTATCGTGATAGACACTGATTCAATATTAATAGACAATATATTCACTAAAATGTTTAGTAGAAAAACACAAATCAGGAAGCAAACCCCGACTTTGGCATTCCGTCGGCAGAGGCTGCAATATGTTAGATTTAAGCTACAATTACAAGCACGTAAGAGGAAACTTGGAGCACACTAGCGGTTTACACACACACACACACACACACACACACACACACACACACACACAAACAGTATGGCAATACCGACCATTATGAATTACTTATTTCATGATACACTTTTCAGCCATATTGCTCAGCCCTAATGTGTTGTCTTCTGAGCAGGTCAGTGTTGTCCAAGATTCTGTGAACATTTCTGGCCAGTCCAACATGAACATGCTGAAGGTACCTGACTGTCAGCTGTCTGATGACCTGGGCAATCTTTGGGAGTGTTCACGCTTCACAGACTGCAGCCTGTATGTAGGAGGGCAGGAGTTCAAAGCCCACAAATCCATCCTGGCAGGTATGAAGGACCCCAGTTATCCGAAACCATTTTATTAGAAAGCGCCTGTTTCGAAGTAACCCATCAGGAATTGCGAGTTTTAAGATGTATAATTGCAGTACCTTGACACAAAGACGCTTCCTCCATGCAAATCCATGAGGGGAGGTGTGATATATCCTGCTTTCCAAATGTCGCTCTGAGGGCATTCAACAATGGCCCATGACAGAGAAGTGCTGAAAATGGCCTTTGTGAGACATGTCATGCCTCTTCTGAATGGCCTCCCTCACAGAGCTGTAAGCACCTTGAAAGGCTACCAAGGGTCTGTACCGCCTGGCAGGTTTGAAGCAGCCTGCATCTGCAAAAGGTGCTAATCCACCCGACTACCCCGCTTGACCCGAGTAACTGTGATCCAGGAGACCGAAAGCCTCGCTGACTATTCCAGCCTGTGTCCATTCGACATGGTGGCAACAGCTTCTTTGGTCAGATGAAGGGGGAAAAAAGTGGACGACACAGCACTCTGACTCTGATTTAACACATTGACAAGTGCTGTTCACTGATAAAGGTTTATTTTTGTTGACTGCTGTTATATTTATCACTCTTGGATCTGTGTTTTTCACAGCAAGGTCGCCTGTCTTCAATGCGATGTTTGAGCATGAAATGGAAGAGAGTAAAAAGGTACAAAGTGACCCATTACTCTATTTAGAAGTTTTATTTTTATGTTGTCTTCTTTAAAAAACATAGTTTTCCTCTCTCCAGAATCGTGTCGATATCAGCGACGTGGACCCCGACGTCTTCAAGGAAATGATGGGCTTCATCTACACAGGGAAGGCCCCAAACCTGGAGAAGATGGCAGACAACCTGCTGGCAGCCGCAGACAAAGTGAGCACAAAAGCAGTTTGCACTTGCAAACCTGCAAGGCAGAAACTGTCATGTCTGTGTTATTTTTATTCTATTTCATTTTGGTTTACTCTTGTTTATGAATCTCATTACATGCAGTTTCCAACAGGAATAGTGGTGCGCTTGATTTCTCAAACCTCATCCAGATACTACCACCTCATAGGATATTTAGTTCTTAATGCACCGCCTTCTTGACAACATACAAGGGAGCCAATCCCAGCTGTCTTCAGGCAGCAGGCTTAGTTGCAACCTGAACTGGTTGCCAGGTCGCACATGAAGAAAAGTGTTGTGGCAACCCCTAACAGGACAAAAAAAAAAAAAAGTAATCTCCCATCGATGTCCATTGGCCGCCGTGTGCAATTATAAAGCCTTATGGTGGCCATGTCTCCAATGTAGCACATTTGGACCTTACGTACAGTATTGCTTTATGCTTTTTCTGTAGTTGAGCTTCGCGATTGGTGTTTATTTGTTGTTTGGACAGACACCAGTGTGTGGATACGTCTCCAATTGATATATTATGTTGATGCCAAGCTCGTATTGAAGGGTTACATTCACTCTGTGCTCACTCTCATGAACGGATCAGATTTGTATTCACATTTCCACGCTGCTGTAATGCATTTAAGAATTGTGACACTTGAGGGAGAGAAAAAAGAAATACCATGTCCAAGTCAAGCCTTCATGAGTCATCTTAAGATGTGTTGGACAATGGTATGTCGGGCTGTGTGAGGGGGCCTAAAATTCACCCTCCTGTAGAAATTAAATCTCTTTGAAGTAAAGGTATACATCACAATATAATCACAAGTGTATACATTATAATGGCAGTATTTTTGAATGGGCAAGCAAAGATATAAAAAAAAAAAAATGCACATATGGGAATGACTCCATATTCTCTTATGGAGTCATATCTCGCCAGATATCTCGATACATTTGCCCAGGTTGTGTACTTGCAGGTTAGAGCCCACCGCCTCTTTCCTTGCCATTATTTTGGTCACTCTATCTTCTGCTGGCTCATGCTTGCGCAGCACCGGTGGCTAAGCGCTTGCTCTCTCTCGTGTGCTTCCAGTACGCTCTGGAGCGTCTAAAAGTCATGTGTGAAGAGGCCCTGTGCAACAGCCTCTCGGTGGAGAATGTGGCCGACACCCTCATCCTCGCAGACTTGCACAGCGCCGAGCAGCTCAAAGCACAAGCCATAGATTTTATCAACAGGCAAGTATCTGTGGAAGAGGAAGGAGGAGGAGGCGGAGGCGGGGAGCGGGGGTAAAAACTCCCGTGATGAATTTCTGCTGCCATTTCTGTTTACCATCCCTGAATGCTTACCTTTTTATCTCCTTGCCATAGGTGCAGTGTCCTCAGACAGCTGGGCTGTAAAGATGGAAAGAACTGGAATAGCAAGTATGTAATTAGCTGATATGTGACACAAGATGAATAACACACTCTTATCTGGACCCCTCGCAGATGCATTAGAATTCATTGTTTTAGCCCTGGCGAACGGCACACTATTTGCCTTCTCACTTTGAGCCGTCGTATCATTGTGTCCAAGTTATTAATAGATTTGTACCTGGAGAAACCCTGCAAATGGAGCCTTTTCTCCCATTGTGTATGGGCGGAGCGCGGGCGCCAAGTTTGCCTTTCCAATTGGTATTCTTGGGTTGTCGCGGCACCTTGAATCTAGGCTGCATTTTGCAGGCATATATCTCAGGTGGTGAGAACCATGGGATTGCATCCAACCAATCGGGGAAGAAATAATCTGGATATCATCCATCCATCCATCCATTTTCCGAACCGCTTGATCCTCACTAGGGTCGCGGGGGGTGCTGGAGCCTATCCCAGCCGTCTTCGGGCAGTAGGCGGGGGACACCCTGAATCGGTTGCCAGCCAATCGCAGGGTATCATGCCATCCATAAATTTAAAGTCTGCTTTTTAATCCAGTATTATAGCGACAATGCCAGCGTCTCACTCCGTTCTTTCAACCAGTCCACCAAGCCCGCATGCTGGAATAATTGTTGCATGAATTGTGCTAAATTATTATTCTAGAACAATGATTGGTTTGTTGATTTAGCCTTTATTTTTTCAAAGTAAAAAAATTTGCAATATGTTTAAATAATTGTCGGTGTTAAAATGTATCATTTATTCAACATGACTTAATAATTTGGTTGAATCAGTTCCTAGTTCTTAAAATGTTCGATCAAGGATACAACTAAGTACCATTATGCCGAATGTTTACATGAGCTGCTGTGTCGTTTGTGTTCAACGTGTTGCTTAAAGGGCACTGCAGCGTAGATGCTTTAGCGCCAGCAGACAAAAAGGCTAAGCTGGTTGTTTTAATTACGCGATGTGGAAATTGTCTTTCATTTATGTTTAGTTTGAAAGGAAACGTCAACTCCGATCAACTTCAAAAAGCTCGAAGACCCTTTTTTGAGCTAGGGGAAAAAACAAATGTATATTCATTTCAATTCCCAAGCTGCTTATTTGCTTCAGCACGTCATTTCTTTTTATTGATTTTTAATGTCTGTGCATTAAGCTGATTGTGTTTGTGCTGGCAGCCACGCTACAGACATAATGGAGACCGCGGGCTGGAAGTCAATGATCCAGTCGCACCCTCACTTGGTGGCCGAGGCATTCCGCGCCCTGGCCTCGGCGCAGTGCCCGCCCTTCGGCCCTCCCGGAAGCGTCTAAAACAATCGTGACGTCCCGGTACTCGCTGGCTCTGCAGAGGAAAAGACTAGTTGTGAGGATGCCACCATTTTTTTCCCAATTCCACCAAAACTGAACACACTTGAATAGAGAAGAGTGGCCCTTCTCAGCGTGGATGTGGGGGGAGGCTGGCACAATGGACTTGGTGGGGGTGGGGACAAAAGGAAAAGAAAAGACAGTCTTGCTTTGTTGCCCCAACTGTCTTGTGTTCAGGGTGGGTAGCAAGTCAAGCTGTCTGCTACTGTTGTTGTTTTTTTTGTTTTGTTTTGTTTTTCCATTTAATTCTTCAAAATGGCCTTAATATATCTGCCATTGCTCTGGAGTTGCTCCAGAGTTCATTATGTCTATTTTACTCTGTGCCTGCCTTGTCACAAAGACCAGGCCTCCTCCAGGTTGCACTAGTTCCCTTCAATAGTCGTTTTCATATGGAGTTCGATAGGAACATAACAAAAGGTTGAACTAAATGGGAAATATTATATATTTGTAATGTTTAGCCCGTTTTGTGACCAGACATTAAAGAGCATGAACACTTTCAGTGCAAGGTCAGTTCTTAACACTTTTTAAAATATGTGTATGCCCCATATTGATGGCACCATTTCTATGTAAATGACAGCTGAAGCATCCTCAGAAGACCATTGTACGGGACGTCTGTTGTGTTGCGTCTGTGTGGGGACTAAAAACAAAAACAAAACAGAAGTACATCATCCATTTAGGAAGACCCTGTGTCAATTTCAAGTCTTTGACCCTTATTATAAGAAGCAATGGAAGTATTGGCATGTATTTAACCAGTCTCACATCTAAAAGACATTCTGCTCATGTCTGTGAACCAGCTTCAATTCAATTGGAACATGAACACTTTAGTATTGCCAACCTGCAAACATATATTCTCAAGATATTGTGGTGTAGTCGAAAGTGGGAAATGGTCATGTTATTGTTGAGCGTGTCCAAGAAGGTTTTTTTGGTTGTTTTTTTAAATGTGTTTTCTGACATTGGTGCAGAATTAAAAGAATTGATAATGCACAAAACAAACGGTCCTCTTAACATGCTTGGAGACGTGTTGGATGCTGCGCATCACTTTTGCCGGCGATGTCATTTGTTCAGAATGAGAGCTTGTCCTTTTTGTTTCGGTGCATTGTAGCGTGGACGTGACACAAAAACACCAGGAGCGTTTGTACAATAAGAGGGCAGCATCATTTTGCGTCGTGTCAACATGTTTAAATGTATGGAAGCAGCGAGATGGAAATTGTCCGCACAAATGGCTGCAGTTAAAGCAAATAAAACATTTTCCAACATCCATGTCTTGTTTTTTTTTCCCGTTTATTTTTTTTAATTCAAAGGCCATTTGAAAGGGATGTTTTGCTCTGCACAAATTGGAGCCGATGACTGGTAGTCTTCACATGTTACAGGGTTCCCATGGGTCTTTTAAGTTCATAAAAATCCAGGGAAAAAAATGTGGCAAAACTATGTTATTAACTGTCCTTAATTTTCAGGGAAAAAGGACCATGAAAAGTAAGGCGTTTTAACCCGAAAAAAAAAGACCATGTATACTAAGGCATTTTTAGCCGTAAAAAAACGACCATGTATAGTAAGGCGTTTTTAGCCGAAAAAAACGACCATGTATAGTGAGCCGTTTTGTCGGAAAATCCGACGTCTCCAATGAGTTCCGATAATGATCACGTGCTCACTTCGGGTCAATTTGAGAAACAGTATGTCAAATAAAGGATGACCTGATTGCCCCTAAAAATAAAGATGTGCCCTTCCATTAGCAGCGATGATTTGGACACCTGCTCAGTGATATGTGGCTTTCTGTTCATTAAATCCACCGTGAATCCCCTGCTGAATGGAGAAAAAGTCCTCGAAATTAGCCCTCAAAAGTCCTGAAAAAAAGTTGTAAAATTATGTTATTAACTCGTTAATTTTCAGGGAAAAACGACCATGTATATAGTAAGGCGTTTTAACCCCAAAAAAACGACAATGTAAGGTGTTTTAATCAGAAAAAAACGACCATGTATAGTCAGATGTTTTTCGACGAAAAAAACGACCATAATAAGGCGTTTTGGGCCGAAAAAACCGCGCATGTATAGTAAAGCATTTTTAGCCGAAAAAAACGACCATGTATCATAAGGCGTTTTTAGCCGAAAAAAACGACCATGTATAGTAAGGCATTTTTAGCCAAAAAAACGACCATGTATAGTAAGGCGTTTTTAGCCGAAAAAAACGACCATGTATAGTAAGGCGTTTTTAGCAGAAAAAATCACCATGTATAGTAAGGCGTTTTTAACCGAAAAAAACGACCATGTATAGTAAGGCGTTTTTAGCCGAAAAAAAGGACCATGTATAGCAAGGCGTTTTTCGACGAAAAAAAACGACCATAGTAAGGCGTTTTGGGCCAAAAAACCGCACATGTATAGTAGGGCATTTTTAGCCAAAAAAACGACCATGTATTGTAAGGCGTTTTTAGATGGAAAAAACCCACCATGTGAAGTAAGGCGTTTTTAGCCGAAAAAAACAAAACGACCATGTATGGTAAGGCGTTTTTAGCTGAAAAAAACGACCATGTATAGTAAGGCGTTTTTAGCTGAAAAAAACGACCATGTATAGTAAGGCGTTTTTAGCGAAAAAAACGACCATGTATGGTGAAGGAGTTTTTAGTCGAAAAAATGACCATGTATAGTAAGGCGTTTTTAGCTGAAAAAAACGACCATGTATAGTGAAGGTGTTTTTAGTCGAAAAAATGACCATGTGGAGTAGGCGTTTTAACTAAAAAAAAAAAACGGCCATGTATAGTAAGGCGTTTTTAGATGAAAAAAACGACCATGTATAGTGACGGTGTTTTTAGTCGAAAAAATGACCATGTGGAGTAGGCGTTTTAACTAAAAAAAAAAAAAACGACCATTTATAGTAAGGCGTTTTTAGCTGAAAAAAACGACCATGTATAGTGAAGGTGTTTTTAGTCGAAAAAATGACCATGCATAGTCAGGCGTTTTTAGCCCAAAAAAACGACCATGTGGAGTAGGCGTTTTAACTAAAAAAAAAAAAAACGGCCATGTATAGTAAGGCGTTTTTTGCCGAAAAAAACCCGACCATATATAGTAAGGCGTTTTTCTACGAAAAAAACGACCATGTATAGTATGCCGTTTTGAGCTGAAGAAAAAAAAATGACCACGTATAGTAAGGCGTTTTAACCCGAAAAAAAACCAACCATGTATAGGAAGGCGTTTTTATCCGAAAAAAAAACCCGACCATGTATAGAAAGGTGTTTTTTCATGAAAAAAACAACCATGTATAGTAAGTTGTTTTGTATAGTAAGGCATTTTTCGACGAAAGAAACGACCATGTATAGTAAGACGTTTTTAACAGAAAAAAACCCGACCATTTATAGTAAGGCTTTTTAGCCGAAAAAAAAGACCACGTATAGTAAGGCGTTTTTAGCCGAAAAAAAACGACCATGTATAGTAAGGCATTTTTAGCCGAAAAAAAATGACCATGTATAGTAAGGCGTTTTCAGCTGAAAAAAACGACCATGTATAGAAAGGCGTTTTTCGATGAAAAAAACGACCATGTATAGTTAACATGGGTTCAAACCCCGCTGAGTGATGTGTGAAAATAAAACACCAGTTTTTTTCCTGCAAACCCTCCAGAGTGGATGTCATATACGCCTATTGTGCAGACCAGGTCACAGTCACTGGTGGTGTAGAGGTATACATGCTGGCTTTCCGTCCAGTCAACCTTGGTTCAACCCCACTCATTTATGATAGATAATACAAAACTAAACACTTACCTTTTACTGCAAAATCTCCAGAGTGCATGTCAAATACGCCTATCATGCAGAGCAAGTCACAATCACTGGTGGAGTAGAGGTATACATGCCGGCTTTCCGTCCAGGAAACCCCAGTTCAACCCCTGCTCATTGATGTGAGAAAATACATCACCTAACAGTTACTTTTTCCTGCAAACCCTCCGGAATGCATGTCAAATACATCAATTGTGCAGATGAAGTCACAGTCACTGGTGGTGTAGAGGTATACACGCTGGCATTCCATCCAGGCAGCGTGGATTTGAACCCCGTCCAGTGACAGAATAAATGTCAGTTCCAACGGCCTGAAGCTGCGATGGGCTAAAGCAAGTTCCCAGTGACAGTCGTCCATTTGGAAGATGTGTTTTAACCCAAAACTATCTACCATGTATATTAAGGCTTTTTTAACAAAAAAAACCGACCATATATAGTAAGGCATTTTTAGCGAAAAAATGACCATGTATACTAAGGCGTTTTTAGCCGAAAAAAACGACCATGTATAGTAATGCGTTTTTTACCGAAAAAAACGACCATGTATAGTAAGGCGTTTTTTGCCGAAAAAAACAACCATGTATAGTAGGGCGTTTTTTGCCGAAAAAAACGACCCTGTATAGTAAGGCATTTTTAGCAGAAAATAATGACCATGTATAGTAAGGCGTTTTTTGCCGAAAAAAACGACCATGTATAGTAAGGCGTTTTTTGCCGAAAATAACGACCATGTATAGTAAGGCGTTTTTTGCCGAAAAAAACGACCATGTATAGTAAGGCGTTTTTTACCGAATATAAGGCGTTTTTTGCCAAAAAAAAGGACCATGTATAGTAAGGCGTTTTTTGCCGAAAAAAACGACCATGTATAGTAAGGCGTTTTTTGCCGAAAAAATGACCATGTATAGTAAGGCATTTTATGCCGAAAAAAATGACCATGTATAGTAAGGCGTTTTAGGCGAAAAACGACCATGTAAAGTAAGGCGTTTTTAGCGAAAAAACGACCATGTATAGTAAAGCGTTTTAGACGAAAAAATGACCATGTATAGTAAGGCGTTTTAGCTGAAAAAACGACCATGTATAGTAAGGCGTTTTTGCGAAAAAACAACCATGTACAGTAAGGCGTTTTTGCGAGAAAACGACCATGTATAGTAAGGCGTTTTAGACGAAAAAACGACCATGTTAAGATGTTTTTAAGGAAAAAATGACCATGTATAGTAAGGCGTTTTTGAAAAAAACGACCATGTATAGTAAGGCGTTTTAGGCGAAAAAACGACCATGTTAAGATGTTTTTAAGGAAAAAACGACCATGTATAGTAAGGCGTTTTTGGCGAAAAACGACCATGTATAGTAAGGCGTTTTAGGCGAAAAAACGACCATGTAAAGTAAGATGTTTTTAAAGAAAAACGACCATGTATAGTAAGGCGTTTTTGCGAAAAACGACCATGTATAGTAAGGCATTTTTGCGAAAAAATGACCATGTATAGTAAGGCGTTTTGGCGAAAAACGACCATGTATAGTAAGGCGTTTTTGCGAAAATAACGACCATGTAAGGCGTTTTGCGAAAAAACGACCATGTATAGCAAGGCGTTTTTACGAAAAACGACCATGTATAGTAAGGCATTTTTAGCAGAAAAAACGACCATGTATAGTAAGGCGTTTTAGCGAAAAAAACGACCATGTATAGTAAGGCGTTTTTGCGAAAAAAAGACCATGTATAGTAAGGCGTTTTTACAGAAAAACGACCATGTATAGTAAGGTGTTTTTGCGAAAAAACAACCATGTATAGTAAGGCATTTTAGCAGAAAAAATGACCATGTATAGTAAGGCGTTTTTGCGAAAAACGACCATGTATAGTAAGGCGTTTTTGCGAAAAACGACCATGTATAGTAAGGCATTTTAGCAGAAAAAATAAACCATGTATAGTAAGGCGTTTTGCGAAAAACGACCATGTATATACGCCTAAGGCGTTTTTGGCGAAAAAACAACCATGTATAGTAGGGCGTTTTGCGAAAAACGGACTATCTATAATAAGGCATTTTAGCAGAAAAAATGACCATGTATAGTAAGGCGTTTTTCCAGGCAGCGAAAAACGACCATGTATAGTAAGGCGTTTTTGCGAAAATAACGACCATGTATAGTAAGGCGTTTTTGCGAAAAAACGACCATGTATAGTAAGGCGTTTCTTACGAAAAAACGACCATGTATAGTAAGGCATTTTAGCAAAAAAATAATCCATGTATAGTAAGGCGTTTTTGCGAAAAAACGACCATGTATAGTAAGGCGTTTTTGCGAAAAAACGACCATGTATAGTAAGGCATTTTTAGCAGAAAAAACGACCATGTATAGTAAGGCTTTTTAGTCGAAAAAATGACCATGTATAGTAAGGCGTTTTTGCGAAAAAACGACCATGTATAGTAAGGCGTTTTTGCGAAAATAACGACCATGTATAGTAAGGCGTTTTTGCGAAAAAACGACCATGTATAGTAAGGCGTTTTACGAATATAAGGCGTTTTTGCCAAAAAGGACCATGTATAGTAAGGCGTTTTTGCGAAAAAACGACCATGTATAGTAAGGCGTTTTGCGAAAAAACGACCATGTATAGTAAAGCGTTTTAGACGAAAAAATGACCATGTATAGTAAGGCGTTTTAGACGAAAAAACGACCATGTAAAGTAAGGCGTTTTTGCGAAAAAACGACCATGTATAGTAAGGCGTTTTTTTGCCGAAAAAAACAACCATGTACAGTAAGGCGTTTTTTGCCGAGAAAAACGACCATGTATAGTAAGGCGTTTTTAGACGAAAAAAACGACCATGTTAAGATGTTTTTTAAGGAAAAAAACGACCATGTATAGTAAGGCGTTTTTTGACGAAAAAAACGACCATGTATAGTAAGGCGTTTTTAGACGAAAAAAACGACCATGTAAAGTAAGATGTTTTTTAAAGAAAAAAACGACCATGTATAGTAAGGCGTTTTTTGCCGAAAAAAACGACCATGTATAGTAAGGCATTTTTTGCCGAAAAAATTACCATGTATAGTAAGGCGTTTTTTGGCGAAAAAAACGACCATGTATAGTAAGGCGTTTTTTGCCGAAAATAACGACCATGTAAGGCGTTTTTTGCGGAAAAAAACGACCATGTATAGCAAGGCGTTTTTTACCGAAAAAAACGACCATGTATAGTAAGGCATTTTTAGCAGAAAAAACGACCATGTATAGTAAGGCGTTTTAGCGAAAAACGACCATGTATAGTAAGGCGTTTTTGGCCGAAAAAAAGACCATGTATAGTAAGGCGTTTTTTACCGAAAAACGACCATGTATAGTAAGGCGTTTTTTGCCGAAAAAACAACCATGTATAGTAAGGCATTTTTAGCAGAAAAAAATGACCATGTATAGTAAGGCGTTTTTTGCCGAAAAAAACGACCATGTATAGTAAGGCGTTTTTTGCCGAAAAAAACGACCATGTATAGTAAGGCATTTTTAGCAGAAAAAAATAAACCATGTATAGTAAGGCGTTTTTTGCCGAAAAAAACGACCATGTATAGTAAGGCGTTTTTTTGGCGAAAAAAACAACCATGTATAGTAGGGCGTTTTTTGCCGAAAAAAACGACTATGTATAATAAGGCATTTTTAGCAGAAAAAAATGACCATGTATAGTAAGGCGTTTTCGAAAAAACGACCATGTATAGTAAGGCGTTTTGTGCCGAAAATAACGACCATGTATAGTAAGGCGTTTTTTGCCGAAAAAAACGACCATGTATAGTAAGGCGTTTTTTACCGAAAAAAACGACCATGTATAGTAAGGCATTTTTAGCAGAAAAAAAATAATCCATGTATAGTAAGGCGTTTTTTGCCGAAAAAAACGACCATGTATAGTAAGGCGTTTTTTGCCGAAAAAAACGACCATGTATAGTAAGGCATTTTTAGCAGAAAAAAACGACCATGTATAGTAAGGCTTTTTTAGACGAAAAAAACGACCATGTATAGTAAGGCGTTTTTAGACGAAAAAAACGACCATGTAAAGTAAGATGTTTTTTACAGAAAAAACGACCATGTATAGTAAGGCGTTTTTTGACGAAAAAAATGACCATGTATAGTAAGGCATTTTTTGCCGAAAAAAATGACCATGTATAGTAAGGCGTTTTTTGCCGAAAAAAACAACCATGTATAGTAAGGCATTTTTTGCCGAAAAAAATGACCATGTATAGCACATATGTCAAAGTGCCGGCCCGCGGGCCAGATCCGGCCCGCGAGAAGGTTTTCAGTGGCCCCTGGGATGATGTTGATTTATTATTAGAACCGGCCCGCGGACGGCCGCAAGCCGAGAGCCCACAGATCTTTTACACGCACCAATACTACATTTCCCACAATGCAACTTTGCCGCGCCAAGCAGTCGGGCGCTTTATTTCAATATTTACTAGTGCAGCAGTCGTTCGGATAACAGTGACGTTAGCTTGCAGATATCCATCAAAAATGGCAAAACGGAAGGTGGACACTGAGAACCGGGGGTTTCAAACAAGGTGGGAGTCAGAATACATGTTCACGGACGTAGCTGGAAAACTTGTGTGTCTTCTGTGTGGAGAAAGTGTGGCCGTATTGAAAGAGTATAATCTGAGACGACAGCATGAAACGAAACGCGCGTACAAAAACAAGAATATGGACATCGAACAAAGGTTACAGAAGGTTGAGGAATTAAAACGAAGCCTCAAATCTCAACAGGCTCTGTTCAAAAAAGCCAAATCACAAAGCTGGGCTGCTGTCAATGCCAGTTTTATTGTGGCAGAAGAGATCGCTAAATCAGCCCGGCCATTTACGGAGGGGGATTTCATTAAAAACTGTATGCTTAAAGTTTGTGACGAAGTTTACCCTGAAAAAAGCAACTCTTTTTAAACGTGAGCATGAGCAGAAACACCATTGCCGAGCGAGTAGAGCAGTTGTCCATTAATCGAAAAGAGCAGCTTGTGAAAAGGGGAAAACATTTCATCGCATACTCCTTGGCTGTGGATGAGAGCTCCGACATTTCTGACGTTGCCCAGCTGTCAATCTTCATCCGCGGAGTGGACTGAAGCCTAAGCGTGACAGAGGAGTTTTTGGCTTTACGTCCTATGCATGGCACAACTACGGAGCATGATTTATTTGAGGAGTGAATGATCGAAAATTGCTATTATTTGGGGGGGTTTCTGTAAATGTAGCCCAATTTCGCTAAAAGAGAAAATATGGGCTATTGCTGGTGCTTCTTTTCATTCAATGTTGATGGGTATTTTTATCCAAAGAAACTTTGTCTTTTGTGCCTGTCGAAAATGAAAGTTTACTGACAGCCAAGAAAATGTTGCTTTATTTATTTGATCATATTGAAATGAAGTTGTTAGGTTTTCAGTAGATTCAATTCGGTTCAATAAACTACATGCGGTAGGTTTAAAAATTTTCAATGAACATTCGATCAGTCCGGCCCTCGGCTTGGAGAATTTTTTTTAATTTGGCCCTCCGTCCATTTGACTTTGACACCCCTGATGTATAGTAAGGCATTTTTTGCCGAAAAAAATGACCATGTATAGTAAGGCATTTTTGCCAAAAAAAACAACCATGTATAGTAAGGCGTTTTTTGCCGAAAAAAACGACCATGTATAGTAAGGCATTTTTAGCAGAAAAAACGACCATGTATAGCAAGGCGTTTTTTGCAGAAAAAAACGACCATGTATAGTCAGGCGTTTTTTGCCGAAAAAAATGACCATGTATAGTAAGGCATTTTTAGCAGAAAAAAAACGACCATGTATAGTAAGGCGTTTTTTTCCAAAAAAACGACCATGTATAGTAAAGCGATTTTTGCCAAAAAAACGACCATGTGAAGTAAGGCGTTTTTTGCCGAAAAAAACGACCATGTATAGTAAAGCGTTTTTTGCCGAAAAAAATGACCATGTATAGTAAGGCATTTTTTGCCGAAAAAAACAACCATGTATAGTAGGCCGTTTTTTGCCGAAAAAACCACCATGTATAGTAAGGCATTTTTAGCAGAAAAAAATGACCATGTATAGTAAGGCGTTTTTTGCCGAAAAAAACGACCATGTATAGTAAGGCATTTTTAGCAGAAAAAAATAATCCATGTATAGTAAGGCGTTTTTTGCCGAAAAAAAGGACCATGTATAGTAAGGCGTTTTTTGCCGAAAAAAACGACCATGTATAGTAAGGCATTTTTAGCAGAAAAAACGACCATGTATAGTAAGGCGTTTTAGCCAAAAACGACCATGTATAGTAAGGCGTTTTTGCCACAAAAATGACCATGTATAGTAAGGCGTTTTTGCGAAAAAACGACCATGTATAGTAAGGCGTTTTGCGAAAAAGCGACCATGTATAGTAAGGCGTTTTTTGCCAAAAAACGACCATGTATAGTAAGGCGTTTTTTGCCGAAAAAAACGACCATGTATAGTAAGGCGTTTTAGACGAAAAAAACGACCATGTAAAGTAAGATGTTTTTAAAGAAAAAACGACCATGTATAGTAAGGCGTTTTTTGCCGAAAAAAATGACCATGTATAGTAAGGCATTTTTGCGAAAAAATGACCATGTATAGTAAGGCGTTTTGCGAAAAAACAACCATGTATAGTAAGGCGTTTTTGCGAAAAAACAACCATGTATAGTAAGGTGTTTTTGCAGAAAAACGACCATGTATAGTAAGGCATTTTTGCGAAAAAACGACCATGTATAGTAAGGCGTTTTAGACGAAAAAACGACCATGTATAGTAAGGCGTTTTTTGCCGAAAAAACGACCATGTATAGTAAGGCGTTTTTTGCCGAAAAAAACAACCATGTATAGTAAGGCGTTTTTTGCCGAAAAAAACGACCATGTATAGTAAGGCGTTTTTAGCAGAAAAAAACGACCATGTATAGTAAGGCATTTTTGCGAAAAAACGACCATGTATAGTAAGGCGTTTTTAGCCGAAAAAACCGACCATGTTTAGTAAGGCGTTTTTTGCCGAAAAAAACGACCATGTATAGTAAGGCATTTTTGCGAAAAAACGACCATGTATAGTAAGGCGTTTTAGGCGAAAAAACGACCATGTATAGTTAGGCGTTTTTGCGAAAAAACAACCATGTATAGTAAGGCGTTTTTGCGAAAAAACGACCATGTATAGTAAGGCGTTTTTAGCGGAAAAAAACGACCATGTATAATAAGGCGTTTTTGCCGAAAAAAAACGACCATGTATAGTAAGGCATTTTTAGCAGAAAAAAATAATCCATGTATAGTAAGGCGTTTTTTGCCGAAAAACCGACCATTTATAGTAAGGCATTTTTAGCAGAAAAAAATAATCCATGTATAGTAAGGCCTTTTTTGCCGAAAAAAATGACCATGTACAGTAAGGCCTTTTTAACCGAAAAAAACGACCATGTATAGTAAGGCGTTTTTGCCGAAAAAAACGACCATGTATAGTAAGGTGTTTTTTGCCGAAAATAACGACCATGTATAGTAAAGCGTTATTAGACGAAAAAAATTACCATGTATAGTAAGGCGTTTTTTGCCGAAAAAAACGACCATGTATAGTAAGGCGTTTTTTGCCGAAAAAAACAACCATGTATAGTAAGGCGTTTTTGGCCGAAAAAACGACCATGTATAGTAAGGCGTTTTAGCAAAAAACGACCATGTATAGTAAGGCATTTTTGGCCGAAAAAACGACCATGTATAGTAAGGCGTTTTTAGACGAAAAAAACGACCATGTATAGTAAGGCGTTTTTAGCAGAAAAAAACGACCATGTATAGCAAGGCATTTTTTGCCGAAAAAAACGACCATGTATAGTAAGGCGTTTTAGACGAAAAAAACGACCATGTAAAGTAAGGCGTTTTGCGAAAAAACGACCATGTATAGTAAGGCGTTTTTGCGAAAAAACAACCATGTACAGTAAGGCGTTTTTGGCCGAAAAAACGACCATGTATAGTAAGGCGTTTTTTGCCGAAAAAAACAACCATGTACAGTAAGGCGTTTTTGCCGAAAAAAAACGACCATGTATAGTAAGGCATTTTTAGCAGAAAAAAATAATCCATGTATAGTAAGGCGTTTTTTGCCGAAAAAACCGACCATTTATAGTAAGGCATTTTTAGCAGAAAAAAATAATCCATGTATAGTCAGGCCTTTTTTGCCGAAAAAAATGACCATGTACAGTAAGGCCTTTTTAACCGAAAAAAATGACCATGTATAGTAAGGCGTTTTTTGCCAAAAAATAGTCCATGTATAGTCAGGCCTTTTTTGCCGAAAAAAATGACCATGTACAGTAAGGCCTTTTTAACGGAAAAAAACAACCATGTATAGTAAGGCGTTTTTTGCCGAAAATAATGACCATGTATAGTAAAGCGTTTTTAGACGAAAAAAATGACCATGTATAGTAAGGCGTTTTTAGACGAAAAAAACGACCATGTAAAGTAAGGCGTTTTTTGCCGAAAAAAACGACCATGTATAGTAAGGCGTTTTTTTGCCGAAAAAAACAACCATGTATAGTAAGGCGTTTTTGCGAAAAAACGACCATGTATAGTAAGGCGTTTTAGGCGAAAAAACGACCATGTATAGTAAGGCGTTTTAGGCGAAAAACGACCATGTATAGTAAGATGTTTTTAAAGAAAAAACGACCATGTATAGTAAGGCTTTTTGCGAAAAAACGACCATGTATAGTAAGGCGTTTTTAGCGAAAAAACGACCATGTATAGTAAGGCGTTTTTACGAAAAAACGACCATGTATAGTAAGGCGTTTTTGCGAAAAACAACCATGTATAGTAAGGCATTTTAGCAGAAAAAATGACCATGTATAGTAAGGCGTTTTTGCGAAAAACGACCATGTATAGTAAGGCGTTTTTGCGAAAAACGACCATGTATAGTAAGGCATTTTTAGCAGAAAAAATAAACCATGTATAGTAAGGCGTTTTTGCGAAAAAACGACCATGTATAGTAAGGCGTTTTTGGCGAAAAAACGACCATGTATAGTAGGCGTTTTGCGAAAAAAGCGACCATGTATAGTAAGGCGTTTTTAGCAGAAAAACGACCATGTATAGTAAGGCGTTTTTCGAAAAAACGACCATGTATAGTAAGGCGTTTTTGCGAAAAAACGACCATGTATAGTAAGGCGTTTTTTGCCGAAAAAAACGACCATGTATAGTAAGGCGTTTTTTACCGAAAAAAACGACCATGTATAGTAAGGCATTTTTAGCAGAAAAAATAATCCATGTATAGTAAGGCGTTTTTGCGAAAAAACGACCATGTATAGTAAGGCGTTTTTGCGAAAAAACGACCATGTATAGTAAGGCATTTTATGCCGAAAAAAACGACCATGTATAGTAAGGCGTTTTTTGCCGAAAAAAACGACCATGTATAGTAAGGCGTTTTTAGACGAAAAAACGACCATGTAAAGTAAGATGTTTTTTACAGAAAAAAACGACCATGTATAGTAAGGCGTTTTTTGACGAAAAAAATGACCATGTATAGTAAGGCATTTTTTGCCGAAAAAAATGACCATGTATAGTAAGGCGTTTTTGCGAAAAAAACCAACCATGTATAGTAAGGCATTTTTGCGAAAAAACGACCATGTATAGTAAGGCGTTTTAGACGAAAAACGACCATGTATAGTAAGGCGTTTTTGCGAAAAAACAACCATGTATAGTAAGGCGTTTTTGCGAAAAAACGACCATGTATAGTAAGGCGTTTTTGCGAAAAAACAACCATGTATAGTAAGGCGTTTTGCGAAAAAACGACCATGTATAGTAAGGCATTTTAGCGAAAAAATAACCATGTATAGTAAGGCGTTTTTGCGAAAAAACCGACCATTTATAGTAAGGCATTTTTAGCGGAAAAAAATAATCCATGTATAGTAAGGCCTTTTTGGCCGAAAAAAATGACCATGTACAGTAAGGCCTTTTAACGAAAAAACGACCATGTATAGTAAGGCGTTTTTGCGAAAAAACGACCATGTATAGTAAGGCGTTTTTGCGAAAAAACGACCATGTATAGTAAAGCGTTTTAGACGAAAAAATTACCATGTATAGTAAGGCGTTTTTGCGAAAAACGACCATGTATAGTAAGGCGTTTTTGCGAAAAAACGACCATGTATAGTAAGGCGTTTTTGCGAAAAAACGACCATGTATAGTAAGGCGTTTTTAGCAGAAAAACGACCATGTATAGTAAGGCATTTTTGCGAAAAAACGACCATGTATAGTAAGGCGTTTTAGCGAAAAACGACCATGTATAGTAAGGCGTTTTAGCGAAAAAACGACCATGTATAGTAAGGCATTTTTGCGAAAAACGACCATGTATAGTAAGGCGTTTTAGCGAAAAAACGACCATGTATAAGTAAGGCGTTTTTGCGAAAAACGACCATGTATAGTAAGGCGTTTTTGCGAAAAACAACCATGTATAGTAAGGCGTTTTTGCGAAAAACGACCATGTATAGTAAGGCGTTTTTGCGAAAAAACAACCATGTATAGTAAGGCGTTTTTGCGAAAAAACGACCATGTATAGTAAGGCATTTTAGCAGAAAAAATAACCATGTATAGTAAGGCGTTTTTGCGAAAAAACCGACCATGTATAGTAAGGCATTTTTAGCAGAAAAAATAACCATGTATAGTAAGGCCTTTTTGCGAAAAAATGACCATGTATAGTAAGGCCTTTTAACGAAAAAACGACCATGTATAGTAAGGCGTTTTGCGAAAAACGACCATGTATAGTAAGGCGTTTTTGCGAAAAAACGACCATGTATAGTAAGATGATTTTAAGGAAAAAACGACCATGTATAGTAAGGCGTTTTTGCGAAAAAACGACCATGTATAGTAAAGCGTTTTTAGCGAAAAAATGACCATGTATAGTAAGGCGTTTTAGGCGAAAAAACGACCATGTATAGTAAGGCGTTTTTGCGAAAAACGACCATGTATAGTAAGGCGTTTTTGCGAAAAAACGACCATGTATAGTAAGGCGTTTTTGCGAAAAAACGACCATGTATAGTAAGGCGTTTTAGCGAAAAAACGACCATGTATAGTAAGGCGTTTTAGCGAAAAACGACCATGTATAGTAAGATGTTTTTAAAGAAAAAACGACCATGTATAGTAAGGCTTTTTTGCGAAAAACGACCATGTATAGTAAGGCGTTTTAGCGAAAAAAACGACCATGTATAGTAAGGCGTTTTTAGCCGAAAAACGACCATGTATAGTAAGGCGTTTTTTGCCGAAAAAACGACCATGTATAGTAAGGCATTTTTAGCAGAAAAAAATGACCATGTATAGTAAGGCGTTTTTGAAAAAAACTACCATGTATAGTAAGGCGTTTTTGCGAAAAAACGACCATGTATAGTAAGGCATTTTAGCAGAAAAAACGACCATGTATAGTAAGGCGTTTTTGCGAAAAAACGACCATGTATAGTAAGGCGTTTTTTGCGGAAAAAAACAACCATGTATAGTAGGGCGTTTTTGCGGAAAAAAACGACCATGTATAGTAAGGCATTTTTAGCAGAAAAAATGACCATGTATAGTAAGGCGTTTTTTGCCGAAAAAAACGACCATGTATAGTAAGGCGTTTTTTGCCGAAAATAACGACCATGTATAGTAAGGCGTTTTGCGAAAAAACGACCATGTATAGTAAGGCGTTTTTACGAAAAAACGACCATGTATAGTAAGGCATTTTAGCAGAAAAAAATAACCATGTATAGTAAGGCGTTTTTGCGAAAAAACGACCATGTATAGTAAGGCGTTTTTGCGAAAAAACGACCATGTATAGTAAGGCATTTTAGCGAAAAAACGACCATGTATAGTAAGGCGTTTTTGCGAAAAAACGACCATGTATAGTAAGGCGTTTTAGCGAAAAAACGACCATGTATAGTAAGGCGTTTTTACAGAAAAAACGACCATGTATAGTAAGGCGTTTTTGCGAAAAAACGACCATGTATAGTAAGGCATTTTTGCGAAAAAACGACCATGTATAGTAAGGCGTTTTTGCGAAAAAAACGACCATGTATAGTAAGGCGTTTTTGCTGAAAAACGACCATGTATAGTAAGGCATTTTTGCGAAAAAAATGACCATGTATAGTAAGGCGTTTTTGCCAAAAAACGACCATGTATAGTAAGGCGTTTTTGCGAAAAAACGACCATGTATAGTAAGGCATTTTTAGCGAAAAAACGACCATGTATAGTAAGGCGTTTTTGCGAAAAAACGACCATGTATAGTAAGGCGTTTTTGCGAAAAAACGACCATGTATAGTAAGGCATTTTTAGCAGAAAAAACGACCATGTATAGTAAGGCGTTTTTGCCAAAAACGACCATGTATAGTAAGGCGTTTTTGCCAAAAACGACCATGTATAGTAAGGCGTTTTTGCGAAAAAACGACCATGTATAGTAAGGCGTTTTTGCGAAAAAACGACCATGTATAGTAAGGCGTTTTTGCGAAAAAACGACCATGTATAGTAAGGCGTTTTAGCGAAAAAACGACCATGTATAGTAAGGCGTTTTTGCGAAAAAACGACCATGTATAGTAAGGCGTTTTTGCGAAAAACGACCATGTATAGTAAGGCGTTTTTAGCGAAAAAAAACGACCATGTATAGTAAGGCGTTTTTGCGAAAAACGACCATGTATAGTAAGGCGTTTTTGCGAAAAACGACCATGTATAGTAAGGCGTTTTTAGCAGAAAAAACGACCATGTATAGTAAGGCGTTTTTGCGAAAAAACGACCATGTATAGTAAGGCGTTTTTGCGAAAAAACGACCATGTATAGTAAGGCGTTTTGCCGAAAAACGACCATGTATAGTAAGGCGTTTTTAGCGAAAAAACGACCATGTATAGTAAGGCGTTTTTGCGAAAAACGACCATGTATAGTAAGGCGTTTTTGCGAAAAAACGACCATGTATAGTAAGGCGTTTTTGCGAAAAAAACGACCATGTATAGTAAGGCGTTTTTACCGAAAAAACGACCATGTATAGTAAGGCATTTTTAGCAGAAAAACGACCATGTATAGTAAGGCGTTTTTGCGAAAAAACGACCATGTATAGTAAGGCATTTTTAGCAGAAAAACGACCATGTATAGTAAGGCGTTTTAGCGAAAAAAACGACCATGTATAGTAAGGCGTTTTAGCGAAAAACGACCATGTATAGTAAGGCGTTTTTAGAAAAAACGACCATGTATAGTAAGGCGTTTTTGCGAAAAAACGACCATGTATAGTAAGGCGTTTTTGCGAAAAAACGACCATGTATAGTAAGGCGTTTTTGCGAAAAAACGACCATGTATAGTAAGGCGTTTTTGCGAAAAAACGACCATGTATAGTAAGGCGTTTTTGCGAAAAAACGACCATGTATAGTAAGGCGTTTTTGCCAAAAAACGACCATGTATAGTAAGGCGTTTTGCGAAAAACGACCATGTATAGTAAGGCGTTTTTGCAGAAAAAACGACCATGTATAGTAAGGCGTTTTTGCGAAAAAAACGACCATGTATAGTAAGGCGTTTTTGCAGAAAAAACGACCATGTATAGTAAGGCGTTTTTGCCAAAAAACGACCATGTATAGTAAGGCGTTTTTGCCAAAAACGACCATGTATAGTAAGGCGTTTTTGCGAAAAAACGACCATGTATAGTAAGGCGTTTTTGCGAAAAAAACGACCATGTATAGTAAGGCGTTTTTGCGAAAAAACGACCATGTATAGTAAGGCGTTTTTGCGAAAAAACGACCATGTATAGTAAGGCATTTTTAGCAAAAAAAACGACCATGTATAGTAAGGCGTTTTTGCGAAAAAAACGACCATGTATAGTAAGGCGTTTTTAGCAGAAAAAACGACCATGTATAGTAAGGCGTTTTTGACCGAAAAAACGACCATGTATAGTAAGGCGTTTTTGCCCAAAAACGACCATGTATAGTAAGGCGTTTTAGCGAAAAACGACCATGTATAGTAAGGCGTTTTTAGCGAAAAAACGACCATGTATAGTAAGGCGTTTTTGCCAAAAAACGACCATGTATAGTAAGGCGTTTTTGCGAAAAACGACCATGTATAGTAAGGCGTTTTAGCGAAAAACGACCATGTATAGTAAGGCGTTTTTTGCCGAAAAAAACGACCATGTATAGTAAGGCGTTTTTGCGAAAAAACGACCATGTATAGTAAGGCGTTTTTGCCGAAAAAACGACCATGTATAGTAAGGCGTTTTTGCGAAAAAACGACCATGTATAGTAAGGCGTTTTTGCGAAAAAACGACCATGTATAGTAAGGCGTTTTTGCAGAAAAAACGACCATGTATAGTAAGGCGTTTTTGCGAAAAAACGACCATGTATAGTAAGGCGTTTTAGCGAAAAACGACCATGTATAGTAAGGCGTTTTTGCGAAAAACGACCATGTATAGTAAGGCGTTTTTGCGAAAAAACGACCATGTATAGTAAGGCGTTTTTGCGAAAAACGACCATGTATAGTAAGGCGTTTTTGCGAAAAAACGACCATGTATAGTAAGGCTTTTTTTAAAAAAAAACGACCATGTATAGTAAGGCGTTTTTTGCGAAAAAACGACCATGTATAGTAAGGCGTTTTTAGCGCAAAAAAAACGACCATGTATAGTAAGGCGTTTTTGCGAAAAACGACCATGTATAGTAAGGCGTTTTTGCGAAAAAACGACCATGTATAGTAAGGCGTTTTTGCAAAAAAACGACCATGTATAGTAAGGCGTTTTTGCGAAAAAACGACCATGTATAGTAAGGCGTTTTTGCGAAAAACGACCATGTATAGTAAGGCGTTTTTAGCGAAAAAACGACCATGTATAGTAAGGCGTTTTTGCGAAAAAACGACCATGTATAGTAAGGCGTTTTTGCGAAAAAAACGACCATGTATAGTAAGGCGTTTTTGCGAAAAAACGACCATGTATAGTAAGGCGTTTTTAGCAGAAAAAACGACCATGTATAGTAAGGCGTTTTTGCGAAAAAACGACCATGTATAGTAAGGCGTTTTTGCGAAAAAACGACCATGTATAGTAAGGCGTTTTTGCGAAAAAACGACCATGTATAGTAAGGCGTTTTTGCGAAAAAACGACCATGTATAGTAAGGCGTTTTTAGCAGAAAAAACGACCATGTATAGTAAGGCGTTTTTGCGAAAAAACGACCATGTATAGTAAGGCGTTTTTGCGAAAAAACGACCATGTATAGTAAGGCGTTTTTAGCAAAAAAACGACCATGTATAGTAAGGCGTTTTTGCGAAAAAACGACCATGTATAGTAAGGCGTTTTTGCGAAAAAACGACCATGTATAGTAAGGCGTTTTTGCAGAAAAACGACCATGTATAGTAAGGCGTTTTTGCGAAAAAACGACCATGTATAGTAAGGCGTTTTTGCGAAAAACGACCATGTATAGTAAGGCGTTTTTGCGAAAAAACGACCATGTATAGTAAGGCGTTTTTGCGAAAAAACGACCATGTATAGTAAGGCGTTTTTGCGAAAAAACGACCATGTATAGTAAGGCGTTTTTGCGAAAAACGACCATGTATAGTAAGGCGTTTTTGCGAAAAAACGACCATGTATAGTAAGGCGTTTTTGCGAAAAAACGACCATGTATAGTAAGGCGTTTTTGCGAAAAAACGACCATGTATAGTAAGGCGTTTTTAGCAGAAAAAACGACCATGTATAGTAAGGCGTTTTTGGCCGAAAAAACGACCATGTATAGTAAGGCGTTTTTAGCAGAAAAAACGACCATGTATAGTAAGGCGTTTTTGGCCGAAAAAAACGACCATGTATAGTAAGGCGTTTTTGCGAAAAAACGACCATGTATAGTAAGGCGTTTTGCGAAAAAACGACCATGTATAGTAAGGCGTTTTTGCGAAAAAACGACCATGTATAGTAAGGCGTTTTAGCGAAAAAACGACCATGTATAGTAAGGCGTTTTTGCGAAAAACGACCATGTATAGTAAGGCGTTTTTGCGAAAAAAACGACCATGTATAGTAAGGCGTTTTTGCGAAAAAACGACCATGTATAGTAAGGCGTTTTTGCGAAAAAACGACCATGTATAGTAAGGCGTTTTTGCGAAAAAACGACCATGTATAGTAAGGCGTTTTTAGCGAAAAAACGACCATGTATAGTAAGGCGTTTTTAGCGAAAAAACGACCATGTATAGTAAGGCGTTTTTGCGAAAAAACGACCATGTATAGTAAGGCGTTTTTGCGAAAAAACGACCATGTATAGTAAGGCGTTTTTGCGAAAAAACGACCATGTATAGTAAGGCGTTTTTGCGAAAAAACGACCATGTATAGTAAGGCGTTTTTGCGAAAAAACGACCATGTATAGTAAGGCGTTTTTGCGAAAAAACGACCATGTATAGTAAGGCGTTTTTGCGAAAAAACGACCATGTATAGTAAGGCGTTTTTAGCGAAAAAACGACCATGTATAGTAAGGCGTTTTTGCGAAAAAACGACCATGTATAGTAAGGCGTTTTTGCGAAAAAACGACCATGTATAGTAAGGCGTTTTTGCGAAAAAACGACCATGTATAGTAAGGCGTTTTTTGCGAAAAAACGACCATGTATAGTAAGGCGTTTTTGCGAAAAAACGACCATGTATAGTAAGGCGTTTTTGCGAAAAACGACCATGTATAGTAAGGCGTTTTTGCGAAAAAACGACCATGTATAGTAAGGCGTTTTTGCGAAAAAACGACCATGTATAGTAAGGCGTTTTTGCGAAAAAAACGACCATGTATAGTAAGGCGTTTTTGCGAAAAAACGACCATGTATAGTAAGGCGTTTTTGCGAAAAAACGACCATGTATAGTAAGGCGTTTTTGCGAAAAAACGACCATGTATAGTAAGGCGTTTTTGCGAAAAACGACCATGTATAGTAAGGCGTTTTTGCGAAAAAACGACCATGTATAGTAAGGCGTTTTTGCGAAAAAACGACCATGTATAGTAAGGCGTTTTTGCGAAAAAACGACCATGTATAGTAAGGCGTTTTTGCGAAAAAACGACCATGTATAGTAAGGCGTTTTTGCGAAAAAACGACCATGTATAGTAAGGCGTTTTTGCGAAAAAACGACCATGTATAGTAAGGCGTTTTTGCGAAAAACGACCATGTATAGTAAGGCGTTTTTAGCGAAAAAACGACCATGTATAGTAAGGCGTTTTTGCGAAAAACGACCATGTATAGTAAGGCGTTTTTGCGAAAAAACGACCATGTATAGTAAGGCGTTTTTAGCGAAAAAAAACCATGTATAGTAAGGCGTTTTTGCGAAAAAACGACCATGTATAGTAAGGCGTTTTTTGCGAAAAAACGACCATGTATAGTAAGGCGTTTTTGCGAAAAACGACCATGTATAGTAAGGCGTTTTTAGCGAAAAAACGACCATGTATAGTAAGGCGTTTTTGCGAAAAAACGACCATGTATAGTAAGGCGTTTTTGCGAAAAAACGACCATGTATAGTAAGGCGTTTTTGCGAAAAAACGACCATGTATAGTAAGGCGTTTTTGCGAAAAAACGACCATGTATAGTAAGGCGTTTTTGCGAAAAAACGACCATGTATAGTAAGGCGTTTTTGCGAAAAAACGACCATGTATAGTAAGGCGTTTTTGCGAAAAAACGACCATGTATAGTAAGGCGTTTTTGCGAAAAAACGACCATGTATAGTAAGGCGTTTTTGCGAAAAAACGACCATGTATAGTAAGGCGTTTTTGCGAAAAAACGACCATGTATAGTAAGGCGTTTTTGCGAAAAACGACCATGTATAGTAAGGCGTTTTTGCGAAAAAACGACCATGTATAGTAAGGCGTTTTTGCGAAAAAACGACCATGTATAGTAAGGCGTTTTTGCGAAAAAACGACCATGTATAGTAAGGCGTTTTTGCGAAAAAACGACCATGTATAGTAAGGCGTTTTTGCGAAAAAACGACCATGTATAGTAAGGCGTTTTTGCGAAAAAACGACCATGTATAGTAAGGCGTTTTTGCGAAAAAACGACCATGTATAGTAAGGCGTTTTTGCGAAAAAACGACCATGTATAGTAAGGCGTTTTTGCGAAAAAACGACCATGTATAGTAAGGCGTTTTTGCGAAAAAACGACCATGTATAGTAAGGCGTTTTTGCGAAAAAACGACCATGTATAGTAAGGCGTTTTTGCGAAAAACGACCATGTATAGTAAGGCGTTTTTGCGAAAAAACGACCATGTATAGTAAGGCGTTTTTGCGAAAAAACGACCATGTATAGTAAGGCGTTTTTGCGAAAAAACGACCATGTATAGTAAGGCGTTTTTTGCGAAAAAACGACCATGTATAGTAAGGCGTTTTTGCGAAAAAACGACCATGTATAGTAAGGCGTTTTTGCGAAAAAACGACCATGTATAGTAAGGCGTTTTTGCGAAAAAACGACCATGTATAGTAAGGCGTTTTTGCAGAAAAACGACCATGTATAGTAAGGCGTTTTTGCGAAAAACGACCATGTATAGTAAGGCGTTTTTGCGAAAAAACGACCATGTATAGTAAGGCGTTTTTGCGAAAAAACGACCATGTATAGTAAGGCGTTTTTGCGAAAAAACGACCATGTATAGTAAGGCGTTTTTGCGAAAAACGACCATGTATAGTAAGGCGTTTTTGCGAAAAAACGACCATGTATAGTAAGGCGTTTTTGCGAAAAAACGACCATGTATAGTAAGGCGTTTTTGCGAAAAAACGACCATGTATAGTAAGGCGTTTTTGCGAAAAAACGACCATGTATAGTAAGGCGTTTTTGCGAAAAAACGACCATGTATAGTAAGGCGTTTTTGCGAAAAACGACCATGTATAGTAAGGCGTTTTTGCGAAAAAACGACCATGTATAGTAAGGCGTTTTTGCGAAAAAACGACCATGTATAGTAAGGCGTTTTTAGCGAAAAAACGACCATGTATAGTAAGGCGTTTTTGCGAAAAACGACCATGTATAGTAAGGCGTTTTTGCGAAAAACGACCATGTATAGTAAGGCGTTTTTAGAAAAAACGACCATGTATAGTAAGGCGTTTTTGCGAAAAAACGACCATGTATAGTAAGGCGTTTTTGCGAAAAAACGACCATGTATAGTAAGGCGTTTTTGCGAAAAAACGACCATGTATAGTAAGGCGTTTTTGCGAAAAAACGACCATGTATAGTAAGGCGTTTTTGCGAAAAAACGACCATGTATAGTAAGGCGTTTTTGCGAAAAAACGACCATGTATAGTAAGGCGTTTTTGCGAAAAAACGACCATGTATAGTAAGGCGTTTTTGCGAAAAAACGACCATGTATAGTAAGGCGTTTTTGCGAAAAAAAAAAATGACCATGTATAGTAAGGCGTTTTTGCAGAAAAAACGACCATGTATAGTAAGGCGTTTTTGCGAAAAACGACCATGTATAGTAAGGCGTTTTTGCCAAAAAACGACCATGTATAGTAAGGCGTTTTTGCGAAAAAACGACCATGTATAGTAAGGCGTTTTTGCGAAAAAACGACCATGTATAGTAAGGCGTTTTTGCAAAAAAACGACCATGTATAGTAAGGCGTTTTTGCGAAAAAACGACCATGTATAGTAAGGCGTTTTTGCGAAAAAACGACCATGTATAGTAAGGCGTTTTTGCGAAAAAACGACCATGTATAGTAAGGCGTTTTTGCGAAAAAACGACCATGTATAGTAAGGCGTTTTTGCGAAAAAACGACCATGTATAGTAAGGCGTTTTTGCGAAAAAACGACCATGTATAGTAAGGCGTTTTTGCGAAAAAACGACCATGTATAGTAAGGCGTTTTTGCGAAAAAACGACCATGTATAGTAAGGCGTTTTTGCGAAAAAACGACCATGTATAGTAAGGCGTTTTTGCGAAAAAACGACCATGTATAGTAAGGCGTTTTTGCGAAAAAACGACCATGTATAGTAAGGCGTTTTTTGCGAAAAAACGACCATGTATAGTAAGGCGTTTTTGCGAAAAAACGACCATGTATAGTAAGGCGTTTTTGCGAAAAAACGACCATGTATAGTAAGGCGTTTTTGCGAAAAAACGACCATGTATAGTAAGGCGTTTTTGCGAAAAAACGACCATGTATAGTAAGGCGTTTTTGCGAAAAAACGACCATGTATAGTAAGGCGTTTTTGCGAAAAAACGACCATGTATAGTAAGGCGTTTTTGCGAAAAAACGACCATGTATAGTAAGGCGTTTTTGCGAAAAAACGACCATGTATAGTAAGGCGTTTTTGCGAAAAAACGACCATGTATAGTAAGGCGTTTTTAGCGAAAAAACGACCATGTATAGTAAGGCGTTTTTGCGAAAAAACGACCATGTATAGTAAGGCGTTTTTGCGAAAAAACGACCATTTTTTAGCGAAAAAACGACCATGTATAGTAAGGCGTTTTTGCGAAAAAACGACCATGTATAGTAAGGCGTTTTTGCGAAAAAACGACCATGTATAGTAAGGCGTTTTTGCGAAAAAACGACCATGTATAGTAAGGCGTTTTTGCGAAAAAACGACCATGTATAGTAAGGCGTTTTTAGCGAAAAAACGACCATGTATAGTAAGGCGTTTTTAGCGAAAAAACGACCATGTATAGTAAGGCGTTTTTGCGAAAAAACGACCATGTATAGTAAGGCGTTTTTGCGAAAAAACGACCATGTATAGTAAGGCGTTTTTTGCGAAAAAACGACCATGTATAGTAAGGCGTTTTTAAGAAAAAACGACCATGTATAGTAAGGCGTTTTTGCCGAAAAACGACCATGTATAGTAAGGCATTTTTAGCGAAAAACGACCATGTATAGTAAGGCGTTTTTGCGAAAAAACGACCATGTATAGTAAGGCGTTTTTGCCAAAAAACGACCATGTATAGTAAGGCGTTTTTGCGAAAAAACGACCATGTATAGTAAGGCGTTTTTGCGAAAAAACGACCATGTATAGTAAGGCGTTTTTACGAAAAAACGACCATGTATAGTAAGGCGTTTTTGCGAAAAAACGACCATGTATAGTAAGGCATTTTTTGCGAAAAAATGACCATGTATAGTAAGGCGTTTTTGCGAAAAAACGACCATGTATAGTAAGGCGTTTTTGCGAAAAAACGACCATGTATAGTAAGGCATTTTTAGCGAAAAAACGACCATGTATAGTAAGGCGTTTTTGCGAAAAAACGACCATGTATAGTAAGGCGTTTTTAGCGAAAAAACGACCATGTATAGTAAGGCGTTTTTTGCGAAAAAACGACCATGTATAGTAAGGCGTTTTTGCGAAAAAACGACCATGTATAGTAAGGCGTTTTTGCGAAAAAACGACCATGTATAGTAAGGCGTTTTAGCAGAAAAACGACCATGTATAGTAAGGCGTTTTTTGCGAAAAAACGACCATGTATAGTAAGGCGTTTTTGCAGAAAAAACGACCATGTATAGTAAGGCGTTTTTGCGAAAAAACGACCATGTATAGTAAGGCGTTTTTAGCAGAAAAAACGACCATGTATAGTAAGGCGTTTTTGCGAAAAAACGACCATGTATAGTAAGGCGTTTTAACCGAAAAACGACCATGTATAGTAAGGCGTTTTTGCGAAAAAACGACCATGTATAGTAAGGCGTTTTTGCGAAAAACGACCATGTATAGTAAGGCGTTTTTTGCGAAAAAACGACCATGTATAGTAAGGCGTTTTTGCGAAAAAACGACCATGTATAGTAAGGCGTTTTTGCGAAAAAACGACCATGTATAGTAAGGCGTTTTTGCGAAAAAAACGACCATGTATAGTAAGGCGTTTTTGCGAAAAAACGACCATGTATAGTAAGGCGTTTTTAAGAAAAAACGACCATGTATAGTAAGGCGTTTTTGCGAAAAAACGACCATGTATAGTAAGGCGTTTGACCATGTATAGTAAGGCGTTTTTGCGAAAAAACGACCATGTATAGTAAGGCGTTTTTGCGAAAAAAACGACCATGTATAGTAAGGCGTTTTTAGCCATGTAAAAAAAAACGACCATGTATAGTAAGGCGTTTTTGGCCGAAAAAAACGACCATGTATAGTAAGGCGTTTTTGCGAAAAAACGACCATGTATAGTAAGGCGTTTTTAGCAGAAAAAATAACCATGTATAGTAAGGCGTTTTTGCGAAAAAATGACCATGTATAGTAAGGCGTTTTTACGCCGAAAAACGACCATGTATAGTAAGGCGTTTTTGCGAAAAAACGACCATGTATAGTAAGGCGTTTTTTGCGAAAAAACGACCATGTATAGTAAGGCGTTTTTGCGAAAAAACGACCATGTATAGTAAGGCGTTTTTAAGAAAAAACGACCATGTATAGTAAGGCGTTTTTGCGAAAAAAACGACCATGTATAGTAAACCATTTTTAGCGACCATGTATAGTAAGGCGTTTTTGCGAAAAAACGACCATGTATAGTAAGGCGTTTTTGCGAAAAAACGACCATGTATAGTAAGGCGTTTTTGCGAAAAAACGACCATGTATAGTAAGGCGTTTTTGAAAAAACGACCATGTATAGTAAGGCGTTTTTGCGAAAAAACGACCATGTATAGTAAGGCGTTTTTGCGAAAAAACGACCATGTATAGTAAGGCGTTTTTAGCGAAAAAACGACCATGTATAGTAAGGCGTTTTTGCGAAAAAACGACCATGTATAGTAAGGCGTTTTTGCGAAAAACGACCATGTATAGTAAGGCGTTTTTGCGAAAAAACGACCATGTATAGTAAGGCGTTTTTGCGAAAAAACGACCATGTATAGTAAGGCGTTTTTGCGAAAAAACGACCATGTATAGTAAGGCGTTTTTGCGAAAAACGACCATGTATAGTAAGGCGTTTTTGCGAAAAAACGACCATGTATAGTAAGGCGTTTTTGCGAAAAACGACCATGTATAGTAAGGCGTTTTTGCGAAAAAACGACCATGTATAGTAAGGCGTTTTTGCGAAAAAACGACCATGTATAGTAAGGCGTTTTTGCGAAAAAACGACCATGTATAGTAAGGCGTTTTTGCGAAAAAACGACCATGTATAGTAAGGCGTTTTTGCGAAAAAACGACCATGTATAGTAAGGCGTTTTTGCGAAAAAACGACCATGTATAGTAAGGCGTTTTTGCGAAAAAACGACCATGTATAGTAAGGCGTTTTTGCGAAAAACGACCATGTATAGTAAGGCGTTTTTGCGAAAAAACGACCATGTATAGTAAGGCGTTTTTGCGAAAAAACGACCATGTATAGTAAGGCGTTTTTAGCGAAAAAACGACCATGTATAGTAAGGCGTTTTTGCGAAAAAACGACCATGTATAGTAAGGCGTTTTTGCGAAAAAAACCATGTATAGTAAGGCGTTTTTTGCGAAAAAACGACCATGTATAGTAAGGCGTTTTTGCGAAAAAACGACCATGTATAGTAAGGCGTTTTTAGCAAAAAACGACCATGTATAGTAAGGCGTTTTTGCGAAAAAACGACCATGTATAGTAAGGCGTTTTTGCGAAAAAAACGACCATGTATAGTAAGGCGTTTTTGCGAAAAAACGACCATGTATAGTAAGGCGTTTTTGCGAAAAAACGACCATGTATAGCAAGGCGTTTTTGCCGAAAAAAACGACCATGTATAGTAAGGCGTTTTTAGCAGAAAAAACGACCATGTATAGTAAGGCGTTTTTGCGAAAAAACGACCATGTATAGTAAGGCGTTTTTAGCAGAAAAAACGACCATGTATAGTAAGGCGTTTTTGCGAAAAAACGACCATGTATAGTAAGGCGTTTTTAGCAAAAAACGACCATGTATAGTAAGGCGTTTTTGCGAAAAAATGACCATGTATAGTAAGGCGTTTTTGCCGAAAAAACGACCATGTATAGTAAGGCGTTTTTAGCGAAAAAACGACCATGTATAGTAAGGCGTTTTTGCGAAAAAACGACCATGTATAGTAAGGCGTTTTTGCGAAAAAACGACCATGTATAGTAAGGCGTTTTTGCGAAAAAACGACCATGTATAGTAAGGCGTTTTTGCGAAAAACGACCATGTATAGTAAGGCGTTTTTGCGAAAAAACGACCATGTATAGTAAGGCGTTTTTAGCAGAAAAAACGACCATGTATAGTAAGGCGTTTTTGCGAAAAAACGACCATGTATAGTAAGGCGTTTTTAGCGAAAAAACGACCATGTATAGTAAGGCGTTTTTGCGAAAAAACGACCATGTATAGTAAGGCGTTTTTGCGAAAAAACGACCATGTATAGTAAGGCGTTTTTGCGAAAAAACGACCATGTATAGTAAGGCGTTTTTGCGAAAAAACCCATGTATAGTAAGGCGTTTTTAGCGAAAAAACGACCATGTATAGTAAGGCGTTTTTGCGAAAAAACGACCATGTATAGTAAGGCGTTTTTGCGAAAAAACGACCATGTATAGTAAGGCGTTTTTGCGAAAAACGACCATGTATAGTAAGGCGTTTTTAGCGAAAAACGACCATGTATAGTAAGGCGTTTTTGCGAAAAAACGACCATGTATAGTAAGGCGTTTTTGCGAAAAAACGACCATGTATAGTAAGGCATTTTTAGCGAAAAAACGACCATGTATAGTAAGGCGTTTTTGCGAAAAAACGACCATGTATAGTAAGGCGTTTTTGCGAAAAAACGACCATGTATAGTAAGGCGTTTTTGCGAAAAAACGACCATGTATAGTAAGGCGTTTTTAGCGAAAAAACGACCATGTATAGTAAGGCGTTTTTGCGAAAAAATGACCATGTATAGTAAGGCATTTTTGCGAAAAAACGACCATGTATAGTAAGGCGTTTTTGCGAAAAAACGACCATGTATAGTAAGGCATTTTTAGCGAAAAAACGACCATGTATAGTAAGGCGTTTTTGCGAAAAAACGACCATGTATAGTAAGGCGTTTTTGCGAAAAAATGACCATGTATAGTAAGGCGTTTTTAGCGAAAAAAAACGACCATGTATAGTAAGGCGTTTTTGCGAAAAAACGACCATGTATAGTAAGGCGTTTTTAGCGAAAAAACGACCATGTATAGTAAGGCGTTTTTGCGAAAAAACGACCATGTATAGTAAGGCGTTTTTGCCGAAAAACGACCATGTATAGTAAGGCGTTTTTAGCGAAAAAATGACCATGTATAGTAAGGCGTTTTTGCGAAAAAACGACCATGTATAGTAAGGCGTTTTTGCGAAAAAACGACCATGTATAGTAAGGCGTTTTTGCGAAAAAACGACCATGTATAGTAAGGCGTTTTTAGCGAAAAAACGACCATGTATAGTAAGGCGTTTTTAGCGAAAAAACGACCATGTATAGTAAGGCGTTTTTGCGAAAAAACGACCATGTATAGTAAGGCGTTTTTGCGAAAAACGACCATGTATAGTAAGGCGTTTTTGCGAAAAAACGACCATGTATAGTAAGGCGTTTTTAGCGAAAAAACGACCATGTATAGTAAGGCGTTTTTGCGAAAAAACGACCATGTATAGTAAGGCGTTTTTGCGAAAAAACGACCATGTATAGTAAGGCGTTTTTAGCGAAAAAACGACCATGTATAGTAAGGCGTTTTTGCGAAAAAACGACCATGTATAGTAAGGCGTTTTTGCGAAAAAACGACCATGTATAGTAAGGCGTTTTTGCGAAAAAACGACCATGTATAGTAAGGCGTTTTTGCAGAAAAAACGACCATGTATAGTAAGGCGTTTTTGCGAAAAACGACCATGTATAGTAAGGCATTTTTAGCAGAAAAAACGACCATGTATAGTAAGGCGTTTTTGCGAAAAAACGACCATGTATAGTAAGGCGTTTTTGCGAAAAAACGACCATGTATAGTAAGGCGTTTTTGCGAAAAAACGACCATGTATAGTAAGGCGTTTTTGCGAAAAAACGACCATGTATAGTAAGGCGTTTTTGCGAAAAAACGACCATGTATAGTAAGGCGTTTTTGCGAAAAAACGACCATGTATAGTAAGGCGTTTTTGCGAAAAAACGACCATGTATAGTAAGGCGTTTTTGCGAAAAAACGACCATGTATAGTAAGGCGTTTTTGCGAAAAACGACCATGTATAGTAAGGCGTTTTTGCGAAAAAACGACCATGTATAGTAAGGCATTTTTAGCAGAAAAAACGACCATGTATAGTAAGGCGTTTTTGCGAAAAACGACCATGTATAGTAAGGCGTTTTTGCGAAAAAACGACCATGTATAGTAAGGCGTTTTTGCAGAAAAACGACCATGTATAGTAAGGCGTTTTTGCAGAAAAAACGACCATGTATAGTAAGGCATTTTTGCGAAAAAACGACCATGTATAGTAAGGCGTTTTTAGCAGAAAAAACGACCATGTATAGTAAGGCGTTTTTGCCAAAAACGACCATGTATAGTAAGGCGTTTTTGCCAAAAACGACCATGTATAGTAAGGCGTTTTTGCGAAAAAATAACCATGTATAGTAAGGCGTTTTTTGCGAAAAAACGACCATGTATAGTAAGGCGTTTTTGCGAAAAAACGACCATGTATAGTAAGGCGTTTTTGGCCGAAAAAACGACCATGTATAGTAAGGCATTTTTAGCAGAAAAAATTGACCATGTATAGTAAGGCGTTTTTGCCAAAAAAACGACCATGTATAGTAAGGCGTTTTTGCAGAAAAAACGACCATGTATAGTAAGGCGTTTTTGCGAAAAAACGACCATGTATAGTAAGGCGTTTTTGCGAAAAACGACCATGTATAGTAAGGCGTTTTTGCGAAAAAACGACCATGTATAGTAAGGCGTTTTAGCGAAAAAACGACCATGTATAGTAAGGCGTTTTTGCGAAAAAAATGACCATGTATAGTAAGGCGTTTTTGCGAAAAAACGACCATGTATAGTAAGGCGTTTTTAGCGAAAAAACGACCATGTATAGTAAGGCGTTTTTGCGAAAAAACGACCATGTATAGTAAGGCGTTTTAGAAAAAAACGACCATGTATAGTAAGGCGTTTTTACAGAAAAACGACCATGTATAGTAAGGCGTTTTTGCGAAAAAACGACCATGTATAGTAAGGCATTTTTGCCTAAAAACGACCATGTATAGTAAGGCGTTTTTTGCGAAAAACGACCATGTATAGTAAGGCGTTTTTGCGAAAAAACAACCATGTATAGTAAGGCGTTTTTGCGAAAAAACGACCATGTATAGTAAGGCGTTTTTGCAGAAAAACGACCATGTATAGTAAGGCGTTTTTGCTAAAAACGACCATGTATAGTAAGGCGTTTTTGCGAAAAAACGACCATGTATAGTAAGGCGTTTTTGCGAAAAAACGACCATGTATAGTAAGGCGTTTTTGCGAAAAAACGACCATGTATAGTAAGGCGTTTTTGCGAAAAAACGACCATGTATAGTAAGGCGTTTTTGCGAAAAAACGACCATGTATAGTAAGGCGTTTTTGCAGAAAAAATACCATGTATAGTAAGGCGTTTTTGCGAAAAAACGACCATGTATAGTAAGGCGTTTTTAGCGAAAAAATAACCATGTATAGTAAGGCGTTTTTGCGAAAAAACGACCATGTATAGTAAGGCGTTTTTGCGAAAAAACGACCATGTATAGTAAGGCGTTTTAGCAGAAAAAATGACCATGTATAGTAAGGCGTTTTTTGCGAAAAACGACCATGTATAGTAAGGCGTTTTTAGCGAAAAAACGACCATGTATAGTAAGGCGTTTTTAGCAGAAAAACGACCATGTATAGTAAGGCGTTTTTGCGAAAAAATGACCATGTATAGTAAGGCGTTTTTGCGAAAAAACGACCATGTATAGTAAGGCGTTTTTGCGAAAAAACAACCATGTATAGTAAGGCGTTTTTGCGAAAAAACGACCATGTATAGTAAGGCGTTTTTGCGAAAAAACGACCATGTATAGTAAGGCGTTTTTGCGAAAAAACGACCATGTATAGTAAGGCGTTTTTGCGAAAAAACAACCATGTATAGTAAGGCGTTTTTGCGAAAAAACGACCATGTATAGTAAGGCGTTTTTAGCAGAAAAAACGACCATGTATAGTAAGGCGTTTTTTGCGAAAAAACGACCATGTATAGTAAGGCGTTTTTGCGAAAAAACGACCATGTATAGTAAGGCGTTTTTGCGAAAAAACGACCATGTATAGTAAGGCGTTTTTGCGAAAAAACGACCATGTATAGTAAGGCGTTTTTGCGAAAAAACGACCATGTATAGTAAGGCGTTTTAGCAGAAAAAACGACCATGTATAGTAAGGCGTTTTTGCGAAAAAACGACCATGTATAGTAAGGCGTTTTTGCGAAAAAACGACCATGTATAGTAAGGCGTTTTTGCGAAAAAACGACCATGTATAGTAAGGCGTTTTTAGCAGAAAAAACGACCATGTATAGTAAGGCGTTTTTGCGAAAAAACGACCATGTATAGTAAGGCGTTTTTGCGAAAAAACGACCATGTATAGTAAGGCATTTTTAGCAGAAAAAACGACCATGTATAGTAAGGCGTTTTTGCGAAAAAATTACCATGTATAGTAAGGCGTTTTTGCGAAAAAACGACCATGTATAGTAAGGCGTTTTTGCGAAAAAATTACCATGTATAGTAAGGCGTTTTTGCAGAAAAAACGACCATGTATAGTAAGGCGTTTTTGCGAAAAAACGACCATGTATAGTAAGGCGTTTTTAGCAGAAAAAACGACCATGTATAGTAAGGCGTTTTTGCGAAAAAACGACCATGTATAGTAAGGCGTTTTTGCGAAAAAACGACCATGTATAGTAAGGCGTTTTTAGCAGAAAAAATAACCATGTATAGTAAGGCGTTTTTGCGAAAAAACGACCATGTATAGTAAGGCGTTTTTGCGAAAAAAGACCATGTATAGTAAGGCGTTTTTGCGAAAAAACGACCATGTATAGTAAGGCGTTTTTGCGAAAAAACGACCATGTATAGTAAGGCGTTTTTGCAGAAAAACGACCATGTATAGTAAGGCGTTTTTGCGAAAAAACGACCATGTATAGTAAGGCGTTTTTAGCAGAAAAAAGACCATGTATAGTAAGGCGTTTTTTGCGAAAAACGACCATGTATAGTAAGGCGTTTTTGCGAAAAAAACGACCATGTATAGTAAGGCGTTTTGCGAAAAAACGACCATGTATAGTAAGGCATTTTAGCAGAAAAAATGACCATGTATAGTAAGGCGTTTTTGCGAAAAAAACGACCATGTATAGTAAGGCGTTTTTAGCAGAAAAAACGACCATGTATAGTAAGGCGTTTTTAAAAAAACGACCATGTATAGTAAGGCGTTTTTGCCAAAAAAATAACCATGTATAGTAAGGCGTTTTTACCAAAAAACGACCATGTATAGTAAGGCGTTTTTAGCAGAAAAAACGACCATGTATAGTAAGGCGTTTTTACAGAAAAACGACCATGTATAGTAAGGCGTTTTTGCGAAAAAACGACCATGTATAGTAAGGCATTTTTAGCAGAAAAAATGACCATGTATAGTAAGGCGTTTTTGCGAAAAAACGACCATGTATAGTAAGGCGTTTTTGCGAAAAAACGACCATGTATAGTAAGGCGTTTTTGCGAAAAAACGACCATGTATAGTAAGGCGTTTTTAGCGAAAAAACGACCATGTATAGTAAGGCGTTTTTAGCAGAAAAACGACCATGTATAGTAAGGCGTTTTTGGCCGAAAAAAACGACCATGTATAGTAAGGCGTTTTTGCGAAAAAAGACCATGTATAGTAAGGCGTTTTTACGAAAAAACGACCATGTATAGTAAGGCATTTTTAGCAGAAAAAATGACCATGTATAGTAAGGCGTTTTTGCGAAAAAACGACCATGTATAGTAAGGCGTTTTTGCGAAAAAACGACCATGTATAGTAAGGCGTTTTTAGCAGAAAAAAATAAACCATGTATAGTAAGGCATTTTTGCGAAAAAACGACCATGTATAGTAAGGCGTTTTTGGCCGAAAAAAACGACCATGTATAGTAAGGCGTTTTTGGCCGAAAAAACGACCATGTATAGTAAGGCGTTTTTGGCCCAAAAAAACGACCGTGTAAGGCGTTTTTGGACGGAAAAACGACCATGTATCGTAAGGCTTTTTGGCTGAAAATAACGACCATGTATAGTAAGGCGTTTTTGGACGAAAAAAACGACCATGTAAAGTAAGGCGTTTTTGGCCGGAAAAAACGACCATGTATAGTAAGGCGTTTTTACGACCATTATAGTAAGGCGTTTTTGCCAAAAAACGACCATGTATAGTAAGGCGTTTTTGGCGAAAAAACGACCATGTATAGTAAGGCGTTTTTGCGAAAAAAACGACCATGTATAGTAAGGCGTTTTTACAGAAAAACGACCATGTATAGTAAGGCGTTTTTGCGAAAAAATAACCATGTATAGTAAGGCGTTTTTGCGAAAAAACGACCATGTATAGTAAGGCGTTTTTGCGAAAAAACGACCATGTATAGTAAGGCGTTTTTGCGAAAATAACGACCATGTATAGTAAGGCGTTTTTGCGAAAAACGACCATGTATAGTAAGGCGTTTTTACGAAAAAACGACCATGTATAGTAAGGCGTTTTTAGCAAAAAACGACCATGTATAGTAAGGCGTTTTTAGCGAAAAAAACGACCATGTATAGTAAGGCGTTTTTGCGAAAAAATGACCATGTATAGTAAGGCGTTTTTGCGAAAAACGACCATGTATAGTAAGGCGTTTTTGCGAAAAAACAACCATGTATAGTAAGGCATTTTTAGCAGAAAAAATGACCATGTATAGTAAGGCGTTTTTAGCAGAAAAACGACCATGTATAGTAAGGTGTTTTTGCGAAAAAACGACCATGTATAGTAAGGCATTTTAGCAGAAAAAATAAACCATGTATAGTAAGGCATTTTTGCGAAAAAACGACCATGTATAGTAAGGCGTTTTTGCGAAAAAATGACCATGTATAGTAAGGCGTTTTTACGAAAAAACGACCATGTATAGTAAGGCGTTTTTAGCAAAAAAACGACCATGTATAGTAAGGCGTTTTTACGAAAAACGACCATGTATAGTAAGGCATTTTTAGCAGAAAAAACGACCATGTATAGTAAGGCGTTTTTAGCAGAAAAAATAACCATGTATAGTAAGGCGTTTTTGCCAAAAAACTACCATGTATAGTAAGGCGTTTTAGCAGAAAAACGACCATGTATAGTAAGGCGTTTTTGCCAAAAAACGACCATGTATAGTAAGGCGTTTTTGCCAAAAACGACCATGTATAGTAAGGCATTTTTGCAGAAAAACGACCATGTATAGTAAGGCGTTTTTAGCAGAAAAAACGACCATGTATAGTAAGGCGTTTTTGCCAAAAAAATGACCATGTATAGTAAGGCGTTTTTAGCAGAAAAACGACCATGTATAGTAAGGCGTTTTTGCGAAAAAAGACCATGTATAGTAAGGCATTTTTGCGAAAAAACGACCATGTATAGTAAGGCGTTTTTGCGAAAAAACGACCATGTATAGTAAGGCATTTTTAGCAGAAAAAACGACCATGTATAGTAAGGCGTTTTTGCGAAAAAACAACCATGTATAGTAAGGCGTTTTTGCGAAAAAACGACCATGTATAGTAAGGCGTTTTTGCGAAAAAACAACCATGTATAGTAGGCGTTTTTGCCGAAAAACGACCATGTATAGTAAGGCGTTTTTTACAGAAAAACGACCATGTATAGTAAGGCATTTTTGCAGAAAAAATGACCATGTATAGTAAGGCGTTTTTGCCAAAAAATGACCATGTATAGTAAGGCGTTTTTGTGGAAAAAACGACCATGTATAGTAAGGCGTTTTTTGCCGAAAAAAACAACCATGTATAGTAAGGCGTTTTTAGCAGAAAAATCGACCATGTATTATAAGGCGTTTTAACCGAAAAAAGACCATGTATAGTAAGGCATTTTTAGCAGAAAAAAATAATCCATGTATAGTAAGGCATTTTTTGCCAAAAAAAACTACCATGTATAGTAAGGCGTTTTTTGTGGAAAATAACGACCATGTATAGTAAGGCGTTTTTGGCCGAAAAAAACGACCATGTATAGTAAGGCGTTTTTAGCCGAAAAAAACAACCATGTATAGTAAGGCATTTTTAGCAGAAAAAAACGATCATGTATAGTAAGGCGTTTTTTTGCCGAAAAAAACGACCATGTATAGTAAGGCGTTTTTTGCCGAAAAAAATGACCATGTATAGTAAGGCGTTTTTTGCAGAAAAAAAAACGACCATGTATAGTAAGGCGTTTTTTGCCAAAAACAACCATGTATAGTAAGGCGTTTTTAGCAGAAAAAACGACCATGTATTATAAGGCGTTTTTGCCGAAAAAAAGGACCATGTATAGTAAGGCATTTTTAGCAGAAAAAAATAATCCATGTATAGTAAGGCATTTTTTGCCGAAAAAAACGACCATGTATAGTAAGGCATTTTTAGCAGAAAAAATAATCCATGTATAGTAAGGCGTTTTTGCTGAAAAAAACGACCATGTATAGTAAGGTGTTTTTTGCCGAAAAAAACGACCATGTATAGTAAGGCGTTTTTAGACGAAAAAAACGACCATGTAAAGTAAGATGTTTTTTAAGGAAAAAAACGACCATGTATAGTAAGGCGTTTTTTGCCGAAAAAAATGACCATGTATAGTAAGGCATTTTTTGCAGAAAAAACGACCATGTATAGTAAGGCGTTTTTTGCCGAAAAAAACGACCATGTATAGTAAGGCATTTTTAGCAGAAAAAAACGACCATGTATAGTAAGGCGTTTTTTGCCGAAAAAAACAACCATGTATAGTAAGGCATTTTTAGCAGAAAAAAACAACCATGTATAGTAAGGCGTTTTTTGCCAAAAAACGACCATGTATAGTAA
The DNA here is from genome assembly GCA_026261675.1 of Hippocampus mohnikei. Taxonomy (NCBI): domain Eukaryota; kingdom Metazoa; phylum Chordata; class Actinopteri; order Syngnathiformes; family Syngnathidae; genus Hippocampus; species Hippocampus mohnikei. The sequence continues at coordinate 7,043,206 of JAKGUB010000106.1, read as the reverse complement.
GGCGTTTTGCGAAAAATGACCATGTATATATAGTAAGGCGTTTTTGCGAAAAAAGACCATGTATAGTAAGGCGTTTTTTGCCGAAAAAACCCACCATGTATAGTAAGGCATTTTTAGCAGAAAAAAATCACCATGTCTAGTAAGGCGTTTTTTGCCGAAAAAAAACGACCATGTATAGTAAGGCGTTTTTTGCCGAAAAAAATGACCATGTATAGTAAGGCGTTTTTTGCCGAAAAAAAAACAACCATGTATAGTAAGGCGTTTTTTGACGAAAAAAAAGACCACGTATAGTAAGGTCTTTTTTGCCGAAAAAAACGACCATGTATAGTAAGTCATTTTTAGCAGAAAAAAACCACCATGTATAGTAGGGCGTTTTTTGCCGAAAAAAACCGACCATGTATAGTAAGGCATTTTTAGCCTAAAAAAAATGACCATGTCTAGTAAGGCGTTTTCAGCTGAAAAAAACGACCATGTATAGTTAACATGGGTTCAAACCCCGCTGAGTGGTGTGTGAAAATAAAACACGTTTTTTTCCTGCAAACCCTCCAGAGTGCATGTCATATACACCTATTGTACAGACCAGGTTACACTCACTGGTGGTGTAGAGGTATACATGCCGGCTTTCCATCCAGTCAACCTTGGTTCAAGCCCCACTCAGTTATGTGAGATAATTCAAAACCAAACATTTACCTTTTACTGCAAAATCTCCAGAGTGCATGTCAAATACGCCTATCATGCAGAGCAAGTCACAATCACTGGTGGAGTAGAGGTATACATGCCGGCTTTCCGTCCAGGAAACCCCAGTTCAACCCCTGCTCAGTGATGTGAGAAAATACATCACCTAACAGTTACTTTTTCCTGCAAACCCTCCGGAATGCATGTCAAATACATCGATTTTGCAGATGAAGTCACAGTCACTGGTGGTGTAGAGGTATACACGCTGGCTTTCTGTCCAGGCAGCGCGGGTTCAAACCCCGTCCAGTGACAAAATAAATGTCAGTTCCATCGACCTGAAGCTGCGATAGGCTAAAGCAAGTTCCCAGTGACAGTCGTCCAATTGGAAGGGGTGTTTTAACACAAAACTATCTACCATGTATATTAAGGCTTTTTTAACAAAAAAAACGACCATATATGGTAAGGCATTTTTATCCAAAAAATGACCACGTATACTAAGGCGTTTTTAGCCGAAAAAACGACCATGTATAGTAAGGCGTTTTTGGCCGAAAAAAACGTATGGCGTTTTGAGCTGGAAAAAAAAAAACGACCACGTATAGTATGGCGTTTTGAGATGAAAAAAAAAAACGACCACGTATAGTAAGGCGTTTTAACCCGAAAAAAACTTGTATAGCAAGCTGTTTTTAGACGAAAAAAACGACCATATATAGTAAGGCGTTTTTTGCCGAAAAACACGAGCATGTATAGTAAAGGCTTTTTAGAAGAAAAAACGACCATGTATAGTAAGGTGTTTTTTGCCGAAAAAAACGACCATGTATAGTATGGCGTTTTTGAGCTGAAAAAACGACCACGTATAGTAAGGCGTTTTCACCCGAAAAAAACAACATATATAGCAAGCCGTGGCGGCCCGGTAGTCCAGTGGTTAGCACGTTGACTTCACAGTGCTGAGGTACCGGGTTCGATTCCAGCTCTGGCCTCCCTGTGTGGAGTTTGCATGTTCTCCCCGGGCCTGCGTGGGTTTTCTCCGGGCACTCCGGTTTCCTCCCACATTCCAAAAGACATGCGTGGTAGGCCGATTGAACACTCCAAATTGTCCCTAGGTGTGAATGTGAGCGTGGATGGTTGTTCGTCTCTGTGTGCCCTGCGATTGGCTGGCAACCAATTCAGGGTGTCCCCCGCCTACTGCCCGAAGACAGCTGGGATAGGCTCCAGCACCCCCCGCGACCCTAGTGAGGATCAAGCGGTTCGGATAATGGATGGATGGATAGCAAGCCGTTCTTAGACGAAAAAAACGGCCATGTATAGTAAGGCATTTTTAGCAGAAAAAAACGACCATGTATAGTAAGGGGTTTTTGGCCGAAAAAAACAACCATGTATAGTAGGGCGTTTTTTGCCGAAAAAAACGACCATGTATAGTAAGGCATTTTTAGCAGAAAAAAATAATCCATGTATAGTAAGGCGTTTTTGGGCCAAAAAAAACAACCATGCATAGTAAGGCGTTTTGGGCCGAAAAAAAACGACCATGTACAGTAAGGCGTTTTTGCCAAAAAAAAAGACCATGTATAGTAAGGCGTGTATAGTAAGGCGTTTTGCGAAAAAAAGACCATGTATAGTAAGGCGCTTTTACCGAAAAAACGGCCATGTATAGTAAGGCATTTTTAGCGAAAAACGACCATGTATAGTAAGGCATTTTTGCAGAAAAAACGACCATGTATAGTAAGGCGTTTTCGCTGAAAAACGACCATGTATAGTAAGGCATTTTTGCAGAAAAAATAATCCATGTATAGTAAGGCGTTTTTGCGAAAAACGACCATGTATAGTAAGGCGTTTTTAGCAAAAAAACCATGTATAGTAAGGCGTTTTTTGCCGAAAAAAGACCATGTATAGTAAGGCGCTTTTGCGAAAAACGACCATGTATAGTAAGGCATTTTAAAAAAGACCATGTATAGTAAGGCGCTTTTAAAAAACGACCATGTATAGTAAGGCATTTTTAGCAGAAAAACGACCATGTATAGTAAAGCTTTTTTTTGCAGAAAAACGACCATGTATAGTAAGGCATTTTTACGAAAAACGACCATGTATAATAAGGCAATTTTTCCGAAAAAACCCAACCATGTATAGTGAGGCATTTTTAGACAAAAAAACGACCATGTATAGTAAGGCGTTTTTAGCCGAAAAAAAACGACCATATATAGTAAGGTGTTTGAAAACGAAAAAAACGACCATGTATAGTAAGGCGTTTTTAACCGAAAAAACCGACCATGTATAGCAAGGCGTTTTTAGCCGAAAAAAAACCGACCATGTATAGTAAAGCGTTTTGGGACGAAAAAAATGGGCATGTATATTAAGGCGCTTTTGGCAGAAAAAAAATGACCATGTATAGTAAGGCGTTTTTAGCCGAAAAAAAACGACCATCTGTAGTCTGGTGATTTGGCCCCCCCAAAAAACGACCATGTTTGGTAAGGCGTTTTGGGCCAAAAAAAACAACCATGCATAGTAAGGCGTTTTGGGCCGAAAAAAAACGACCATGTACAGTAAGGCGTTTTTAGCCGAAAAAAACGACCATGTATAGTAAGGCGTTTTTAGCCAAAAACCGACGATGTGTAGTAAGGCGTTTTGGACCCCAAAAACGACCATGTATAGTAAGTCGTTTTGGGCCAAAAACAACCATGCATAGTAAGGCGTTTTGGGCCGAAAAAAACCGACCATTTACAGTAAGGCGTTTTTAGACGAAAAAAACGACCATTTACAGTAAGGCGTTTTTAGCCGAAAAAAACGACCATATGTAGTCTGGTGTTTTGGCCCCCAAAAAACGACCATGTATAGTAAGGCATTTTGCACTGAAAAAAACAACCATGTATACTAAGGCGTTTTGGGACGAAAAAAATTACCCCATGTATAGTAAGGAAGTCTTGGGCCAAAAAAAAGGACCTAATATAGAAAGGCGTTTTGGGCCGAAAAAAAACGACCATGTATATATATATACTAAGGCGTTTTTCACCGAAAAAAACGACCATGTATAGTCAGGCGTTTTTGGCCGAAAAAAACGACCATGTATAGTAAGATGTTTTTTGCCAAAATAAACAACCATGTATAAAAAGAATTCCTTTGGCAGCAATGATTTGAACACCAGCTCAGCGATACGTGGCTTTCTGTTCATTAAATCCCCTGTGAATCCACTGCTGAATAGAGAAAAAGTCCTAAATTAGCCCTCAAAAGTCCTTAAAAGTTCCATTAATAAAAAGCAAGTGGAAGAGTGGGAACCCTGAGTAAGCGGGCCAACGTGAACTCATTCCACATGATGTAAAAGCTAAAGTCTTCAAAGTGTCCACCTGCTGTCCCTGTAAAGTGCGCGATCAAATCCTACTTCCTTTTCATCATCCACAGGTGTGTTCTAACCCATCTTTTAACAAGTCTGAGCGTGATTAATTCTGAAACCCCATTAAAAATAAATAAATAAATAAATAAATAAATAAATAAATAAATAAATAAATAAATAAAACTGAACAGATTTAAGAATAAAATCAAACGGATATTGGAATTGGGAAAGCCCACTTCAGAGTACCGGGTAGTTTCTTATGAATCTGAGTTTATATTTCACTTTTATAATTGAATGAAGAAAATTCTACTTTTTTGAGAGGCATTTGTGCCTCCATGAATTTCGTGTGCTTCTCTCAAATTCCAGCACTGTTGCAAGCACAATTCCTCTGAACTTTGGATGGTGAATGCTTACTTGCGTCCCTCGGATATATAGTATGACATTGGAAAATTAGCCTTCATGTTGGGTGTGATGTTTAAGTGCGAGTGATAAAAGTGTGTGCTGATGGAAGGATGCGGACCCTGTCGGTCAGGGCGACCTGGGAGTATCTTGATGGCGGAGGAGAGGATACCTGGCCCTGATCAGATAAGAGTAATGGAAGCCAATGAAAAGAAGCCTGTCGCCCGCGGCCCCAGCAGAATGGATGTGCTCCCTGAGGTGTACCTCTGGTATCACACGCCTGCGGACACAGATGTATTGGCTATTAGAAGCTTCGCAAACATGCATTTGTGAAAACGCTGTTTAGTCTGCCGAGATGCCCTTGTGGGAATACAATTTATAAATAAATGCAGGCAACGAATGTGAACACAGTCAAACTCTGGTGAAGTTTAAATCAACTTTAATGCCATAAGTTGACAATGGAATCATTGGCGATTAAAGTACCCCCCCTCCCGCCTCCCCAAAAAATTAACGCTTGTACTTCCAGTACACACAGCACAGGGATCTTTTGGAACAAATTTAAAAAGAAAATAGGGGACAGTCTAAAATGCTTAAATGTAAAAATGCATAATGTTTGAAAATGGTGATCAATCATCCCCTAATTCATGCGCAGTTCTCTATTCATGCCCACTTCAACCTTTGAAAATATGAAAACAATTGCCCAAATATTTTGGATTTTATGGATGTTAAGACTTTTCCCTCTTGATAGGCACTCACAAAAGAAACTTAAATGTTGCTTCATGAAGAAAACGGTTAACGCCCTGAAAATCTAAAATATCGAGGCGATTGAGTTTGATATGGGCATGAGTACAGATGAAATCATTTATTTTGGTGACGATTGAACATATTTTTCTGACATTAAGCTACATGAGGTAAAGTAAAAAAAAAAAGAAAATCCTTACAATAATATATTCTATACACTCCACTAGTCTAAACAAGGTATTCTGATTCAGATTGCATTTGTGGAATATGAATTGATCAGAAAAATACAACTATTTTTATCCATCTCAGGGGGCGGCCATTTTGCCTTTTACTGCCACTCGCTGTTGGCTGAAAATGACATCACAGTGCCTAAGCGCTCATGCAGACAAATCTTGCCCAAATCAGAAAACAGGTGAGCTGTGATGGTCGTTACCTCAGCCCTTAGGCTCTCTGATGTCATTTTTAGTCAATAGCAAGTAGCAGTTCAAAGGAAGATGGCCACCCATCATCATGAGATGAATAAAAACGAGTGGATTTTTTTTTATGCTTAATTCATATTCCACAAACGGCATATAAATCAGAACACCATGCTTCAATTGGGGTGGGGGCACAGAACATCAACAACAAAAATGTTCTGACTTCTACTTTAAGCTTTTTTACACTTGCATTAAGGTTTTTAGACTGTCCAAAAAGAAAAACGGAAAAAGCAATCAGGAAGTCAAATACAGTAGGTACATTGGACATTTATCTACAAACACCAGAATTCAGAGGAACAGTCAGTCCACTTAGATGTGTACAGGATTTCTCTTTGAAACCAGTGATTTCAAGTGTGAATCTGTAAGGTTTCATTTTTCGACACTTTAATACGCAGAATGTACACAGAAGGAGGAGGAACTCAAAAGACCAACTTCAAATGAGTTCTTTTCATATGATACAGTCCCCTCCTGCATTAATCTTTTTACTGTACAGCTGATGGAGGGGGAAAAAAAGACATGAAATACAGACAAACCAAAATTGTTCATGTGGCCTTCAACTGTCTTTTAACAGTCTAAGCACGTGACACACTTCACTATAAGACAAGGTTTGATACAAAAAAAGTGTCAGGTTCATCTACTGTATAGCCTTGTGTGTGTGTGTGTGTGTGTGTGTGTGTGTGTGTGTGTGTGTGTGTGTGTGTGTGTGTGTGTGTGTGTGTGTGTGTGTGTGTGTGTGTGTGTATATTTCCTTATTAAATGTCCATAGTGACACCCTCCTCGCCACCTTTATATTTTTTCGCCCACACATTTAAAGTTAATGAAAGGAAGCCTGTTCGGAGAACGTGTCAAGCGTTGATAATTGTGTGTCACACTCACGCTTCAATGCAGCACGATGCCTTCACGTTCATCCGGCAAACAGACTGCCTGTAGTGCACCGTAATGATGATGACGGTGAAGGATGAGCGCGCAACTACACATTTAGCAAGCAGGCATATGCTAATGATTAATGATTCCTATGAACTCTTTGTGAGTCGCGCTTAATATTAGCCTGAGACCATCAATAAACGCCTTGATAAGAGAGAAGGATTGCACATTGGCTGTCAAGGGTGAGTCTATTATTCACAACTCTTTTGTGCTAAACAGCTGTCTCGAACTAATACGAATCTAAAATAATAAGACCTCGTGATAAATGTTACACGTTTCATTCCCGAAGTGTAGTTTGACAATGTTGGAAGTGTGGTACGCCCCCTCCAACCCGCCTGTGGCCTCGCCTTTCACGTAACATCTGGACAACGTCCCAATTAGCTGCGCTTTACAAAGTGCCCTTCTCATGCAATTTCCTCTCAGTTACCCCATCGGAGTGGAGAATAGGAGAAGGCGAGGGGAAAATTGTTTTTAAAAAAATCAAAAGTACCAAAGGTTTTTTCTTTTTTCACAGAGACACTGAATGCGTGCAAACTAACGACCGTGAGAGCCAGACGCTCTTGCCAGTTGCGGTATAGCACTGCTGTCAGTGTCAGTCGGGGTGGATGCAGATGAAGTGAAGTGACAACCAAGATGTATGAAAACAGTCGAAATGGTACGCTATGTCAAATGTTCATATCAATACCCATAAATGTGTTGAAGGAACAACTTTGGCAAACAAAACACATCGATTGCAATCTGGACATTTAGTGATCGGCATCTCTGGTGAGTGGTTTAAACTTAAAATGTTTTTGTCATGTTATCAAATATCGCTTCTGAACTCTTGCAGATGATTTAACTGGCAACAGATGTGTGCTTTTATATTCTGTGTGGGTTTTTTTCTTTAATGATGCTTACTCTAAACGCAGCGTGGTAGTGGCAGTAGTGACCACTGAAGGTACCAAATGCTTTGCCCACCATTGGTTCAGCTCCACCCTCGACTACTGAATTGTACCCTAAAAGATTGCTGTCAAATGTTACGGTATAAAAGCTGTCATTTTTTACATACGCCTGTTTCCCCCTCAACAAAAATAAATAAATAACATTGCTTTGCGATGGGGGAGGCAGGCAGTTCAGGCTTTACCCTGCCTCTTGCCCAAATTTAGCTGGGATAGGCGGCTCACCCGCAATCCGAGAATGGAATCGAATACCAGAATGCTAATTTATTTGATTTTTTTTAACGATGACATCACTTTGTGAGTGATCTCTGTGAAAAGTGCCATAAAAATGAAATGTTCTGAATTACTTATGATAAACACTGTATTCTACAGAAAATGGATGGATGGTGAAAAAAATTCACATGAGAGAGCATGTTGAAGTTCTCTGTACAATTCATACGAGTTTTTGTAGTTGCACCTCTTTAGGAGTGTAGAGGAGGATGAAAAGCTCAGAGCACGGGTGTCCAAACTATTGCCCGCCATCCATTCATCAATTAATTAAAAAAAAAAAAAAAGTAACAAGAAGCGTTCACCACTTACTAGCTAACAAGCTTCCATGGCTTCTCTCGGCTGGTGGATTCACTTCTTCAGGAGAAATTTTGCTAACGACACTATGCTAGTCTGTAAATTGTTGTTGATGCATTTTCAGGGTGGAAGCATAGCTAGCTATCTAACTGGATAGTGTTCGACTGTACTTAATAAAAAAATAGTTGGGGACGTCTTTGCATCCACTAGCCTGCTTGCAGTCGAACTGTCTCCTTTCATGCAAGTCTTATTAAATTGTATCTCTCACCTCTCAAAGGTCTTGTCATGGTCTCTTGTCTATTGGGTTCACATTTTTTCCTATGACACTAACTTGCAATTGACAACCACTGATGCGAACAAAGGTACAGTATTCAAATTCTGATATAGTCGTCGTGGCGGCACTTTGCGCCATTTCTGTCCTACAAATCTTTGAATTCAATTTACAGGGTCTTCAACAGAAAGCTGAAGTGTAGCAGTTTTACAAAATAAGTATTTAATTGCCTGATAGATTGGTTTTAGCATGTTTGATAAATCAAAGTTGAAGTTTTTCACATGGGTGGCTGCGCCCTTGCGTATATGTGTGTGCGGCCCTCAGAGGAGAATGTTTGGACACCTCTGCCTTAGAGGCTGACAAAAGCATGATTTGAAGGTCAAACAAAAGGTGCACGCCCACACACATTCACCCATACACACACTATCCCGTGGAGGAATATGGCGTGTCACTGTGGTAGTTGTAGTCAGGGCAGACCTTCTGCACAAGTTTATAGTCCACGCTGTAGAAGGCGATATAGATGCATATGACCTTGAAGGGCTTGGAGCAGAGCCAGGATACGTGACTCTGTGTCTGCTCCTGATAGCAAACCTTGGACGGGTCGAAGCTGCACAGCGCCGTCTTCTTGTTGCGGTCCGTCTTCTCATACTCAATGCGGCAGTTGAAGGACTTGGTGTCTTTGGTCTCCAACGTGGACTGCTGGGCCACCTCGAACTCCACCACCTTGGAGGGTGGCACCAGGCTCACCGACACATTGCCCAGGCCCGTGGAGTTGTGGCGGAAGTAAACGCTGAAGGTGCCGTTGCCGTGGTCCACGATCTTCCCCGTGATCAGCAGGTTGAGTTTGACCGTTTTGATGTTGGAGTGGAAGTCGCCCCACCCGAACATCTTTTTGAACTTGCCGGTCTTGACAATGGGCCTCCGTTTAGTTCTGGCTAGCGGATCCTGAACATCTGTCTGGTTAGATAACCAGTCCCAGAAGTCCTCCATGTTCTGGATGTAGGACATTTCCCTTATGTCGCTCTTGAACCCAGGGGAGGCCCTGGCGAACAAACGCAAGGGGTTGAGGATCCGAGGACTGGCGCCCGTGGGAGTCGAGAGTTTGTGTGTGCTGTCCCCCCACTCCATCAACTCCGTGGCTCCCCCGCGTACTTTGCTGCATGCGGCCTTTGGAGAAAACAAAACACACATAAGGGGCGCTAATGAACAATTATGCAAATGACCATTCATTTGGTGTGAACCTAAACATTATCAGAGAATTACATACAGACGCTCCCCAGGTTACGAACGAGTTACGTTCCGGACGATTGTTCATAAGGTGAATTCGTTCGTAAGTTGCTTCAGTGCTATATTTTGTCTGGAATGTATGTTTAAGACTTATATTGACATCCATATAACGGGGAGAGAGCTTTTCGTCACGTTCTTCAGGGCTCGAGGGTTAGCTGCCCGCTAAACTAGCAGCGGCTTCAGCGGGGAGAGTAGACGATCGTCGCCGACGGCGCGCCGGACGCCCCGCCCGTTCCACCGTCACACGCCGCCCCGCGCCTCTCCCGCGCCGCCTTCGAACGTCGCCTCCGCCGTACTCCTCCGCCCGTTTGGCACTCGGAAAAAGGCACGCAATACAAAATCTAACTTTTATTTTTTCGACAGACCCGTGAAAATGTTCGTATGTACCGTTTGTTTGTAACTCGGATGTTCGTAACTCGGGGAGTGTCTGTATTGGTTATTTAAAACAACCAAAAATTGTTGGCTTTAGAATAGCCCAGTAGCTAACATATGCTAATATATCATGGAAAACACCATTGACATGTTAACGTTAGTATCGATAGTGGCGGTTTTAACAACACTTAATGACATATATTATTTATCCTCAATGAAAAGTGACTAATATTACAGTATCAGTGTAAAGCGAGACAACTGACTTGTAGAAGTAATATTCCTCATTTGTGTCTGAGCACCATTTTTCTGCCAGTCGTCAGAGCAAGATTTATTTTGAATGTGTTTTGAAGATGCTCGAGGAAGCTATAGCTCATATAATCATAGCTTGATTTTTTTCAGTACAGTACTCACAACTAAGCGATACTGATTAACTAATAAATGGCACCTATAGAACTGTTAAAAAAACTACAACAACAGGAAAACAAATTATGATTTGTTTAGCTATTCAGTTATTCTGCGCCACTAACACATCTTGCAGTAATCTGTAGAGTTGGCTGCTGAGTTAGCCCTTAGCATGACATGCTAACAGGACAGTCACCACTGACTGTAAAATGAAGCAAATGAGGCTACTTTCACTGTTTCATTTTTTAAAAATGTAGTACTTCTCAGCCTATTCAATAATTTAGTTGGCTGTCCACCACAAACAAAAGTTACACAAAGTAGTCGAGAAATCCAAAAGGAAGCCAGCTGACTTGACTGTACCCTTTCTGGCGTACTGGGTAATGCTTATTGCTTTGATTGAGTTAGATTGTCATGCTAACGGCGAACTCTGCGGCTAACACCACTGAGGCAAAGATAATGGTTGAACAAACAAGTTGGTTTGTGGGTTGCCTGAAAAGTGCTGATTTTGGTGGAATGAGGATTCCGCTCGACACCGGCGAAAAGGCGCTTGTATACTGTTGTTTAAAAGCCGTATCACACTGTAGGTTGAGATGTTGTAGTGTATATATCACAGCTCTGATTATTTTCAGCACTCAGCCACCTCAACTGTATCACAGCTGCTGTGATAAACAGGACATTATCACTCCCTCTCGTATGATATTACTTTACAAAATGTATTGTAAGTACGTGTCAAGTAGCTAAGACAAGTAAAATCTTCTCAACATGCCACTCGGTCGGGAACCAGAACTGAAATCCTGAGATGCTGAATGCCCTGTGAACCTTGACATGTGATGGTGGCCAACAATAAAACAAGCCCTTCATCTAGTTAAGTACGTGCTAAGTGCTAATCCAGATGCAGCACTGAACTGTGATCCTGCTTGTGCCTCAAAGCTGTTTAGCCTCAGGAGTGATTCCTGGTCCACTTCAGATAAAGCGTTAATAATTCACCGCAATAAGATTAGCTAGTTTTATTAGTAATTAGCGCCGGCTTTCCCCAGGCCCGGTTGCGGGGATCACTGCAAGAAGCAGATGTTGAAAGCATTGAGAGCAGCGGCTGTTTAAACTCTCACTGAGCTGCTGTGCGCTACTTCCAGAGTAATTACCATTTTGCTCTAAGCCTAAGTGAAGCACATGTGTACTGAACTCCCAAACTAGGTCTGTCTGCTAGGAGTTACATAAAAACCTTCCATTCCACATTATACATTGCAGCATTTTAACTCTAACTGACTGTTTATCACTAATGGGAAGTTAAAACTTTACAAATATATCACTAAGTAGATTTTTCAGGTACTTGGCTTGAGTATTTATTATTTTCTGACAACTTTTTTTCTTTTCCGAAGTCGTTAGTAATAACTTTTTATTAACCCTTCCATGCATCAGTAATGATAAGCTGTAACTTGATAACATGATAAACTGTCCACTGGAGTAACTCATAATGCGTGGTTACAACCATGAGCGAGAGAGCTCTAATGGGGTAACCAAATGTTCTCTTCCTCTCAGGTGAGCTTTGTATGAGGTTTATAATGCAAATGAGAGAAGTTTAAGTATGATGAGCAACGAGGGAAATTGCAGTGGCAACACGGGGATGAGGAGAGGACATATCTACTTAAATGCGCCGAGACAGATGAAGCACGGAGAACCTGAAATCCTTTACTGATGTCTTAAGCTTCACGTTGACGCTCTCTCACTGTCACTCTGCGACAACGCACGCACTCGCGCACACATATCTCGCTCATTTAGGCACAAGTGATGTCTTAGAAACTCAGCCATGAGAGAGAGGGGGAGGGAAAAAAAGAAGAAGAAAAAAAAATCACTCTTTTTGTACAACAAAACAACGAAAATATGAGGCAAGGTCTTATGAAGGAGAATCTACAAAAAGCTTAATTAAGATTTCTTAATCTGTGCTACGGTGCTCGAGGCGTTTCAGGGCGCCTTGAAATGAGACATTATAATGGTAATAAGTGCAGCCTCATGGAATTTGAGAACAGTAGACCTCATTTGAACAGCACAAGGCAAAGACGAGTGGTAAATATTGCCAATGTCTGCGACGCGCGCTCAAGTCTGACGACGCCTGGCACACTCATTTACTATAATCATGCATAATTAACACTCCTGAGTTAACTCCGAAGTGACGAACAAATAATTACACGTCATATATCAACAATGCGATTGGGTGTCACCGCAGAAAAGTGCAGCTGTGTTTATGAAGGTACACAAGAAGACAGGAATTGTGCTATAATTAATACACGGCCAGCGCCATATATGTATAATGTATATCTGCATCGCAAGTCAAGTACAACTTTATTGTCAAATCATCTTTGTTAGTGTGTAATCTTCTGCCTGCCTTTTGAGAATATGGCAAAACAGCGAGCATTTTTTTGTTGTTGTAGCACTTTGTATATACAGTAGTATGTTTTATTTGCATTTTGTGCAACATGATCAGGTCCACCTTCCATTCGTAATGTAATGTAATGTTACTAAATGTAAACATCTATTAATGTTATATTTCATCTTAAAATGATCTCAAGGCACAGGAAAGCGTAGCTTATACATCACGCTCGGTAATCATCCAATTTGTGAAAATGTGTTCGGGGTTGGTGCCACTGAAAGAAACACACACTGAGCCTATTCGGGTGAGAATTTAGCAGCACAAAAAAGGGCACTGCAACTATAAAAATCCAGAGTTTGGATAGTTAAATATTCTCAGAACCACCCCCCCCCCTCCTCCCCACATGATTCTTGCATTGCACCACTGAATACAAACCCTGAAAGAACCGTCATGCAAAAATGTTATTCCCAGCTTGACTACTTTGTTTTTACGTCAACAATTCCATTGGACTTTTTTTTTAGCAAAATCTTTTTTTTTTCCACATTCTATGAGAGATATCGATGATTAAAAGATAAACAGCAATAACAACCTGGGTAACCAGCGTTGACATTCATTCAGTGTCACAGTTGCACTTGAGAGATGATATGTTGCCATGCATCTCTCAGAACAGTGCTAACAGACGGCGTTTCCACACTGGGGCGCAAATTGCTCATACAAATGCCACACACAGTGGCATTACGCAACAGAAAAAACATATCTTAAAAGTGGTCACCTGCCGCTCTGTGCAGCCGCACACTCCGCACATGCCAGAAAATGACAACTGATCACAGATCTAATGGCAAGACATTGTTCGGTGCTTTTGCTGTGAGGGTGATTTGAAGAAGACAGACTGCATGAACGTGTAGTTAGTTCCACATGATTCACACGTTAACGCCTATTTCATCAAATCGGATACGGTATGTCAAGAGATTTTGTTGAAACTTGAATTCTGCCCCGCGCCCTGCCGAATACGGAGGCTGGATCAGCCTCGACATTAATCTGCAATGAGCGCAACCGAACCGACTGGCTCTGCTTGTCCCGTGGGTAGGCGTATCTTTTAAGGCCTGACATAAAGGTAATTGCTACAGTGACCACAACTAGCCTCTAGAAGGTTATTAAGAAGCCAGTGACATCTGGATCTTCTGAAAAGATGCCGCTGAAATGCCTTTGAGGTGAGCAGCCGATGGCATGTTGCTCAGCCGTGATGGGCGGTGCGCCGCGGGCGATGCCGATGACGGAATCGCTTTCAAGTTAGCCCTGGTTGACAAGGAAGGCTGCCACTCATGATCTGAAAGCAGCTTTTCTCTTTTTTTTTCATGGGCAGTATTAGGAGCTTGCAACTTCTTTATTTGCAAACCTGCCAAAACAATCCATTGTTGCTTTGTTTTTAGTTATCCAAATGCGCATCGAGGGAGGATTGGTTTCGGGCGTGTTTGTGAAGATAAACAAAATGGGCAATTAACCTGCTCATCAGCGCAAAAAGAGTATTTCCAATCACACACACTACTTTTTTTTTCTCATAGATTTATCTGAGCAAACTGACCTCACTTTGGTGGTGGAATTCACTTCTCTGCTAATTTTCTGTCCATCAGTGTGATGCTATTCTCCATACTAAAAACCACAGCTTGCCGTAGCAAGAATGTAACATCTCCACCCAAGATTGGGATGGACCATGACAGACTCCGTTTTCTTACAGCCAACATGACTAAGCCTGTGACAACAAAACCATCGCAAGGCCGGAATCCCCATTGCCGAATCCTTCCCAAGCCCTCTTGCTTCTCATTTTCCGGGGCAGATCATTTGTAATGATTCACGTCCAGAGCCAGTTTGAGGAGAGAAGGCCTAAGAGGTGCATAGGCAGCCCGCGACAACATGCTGCTGAAGAAGAATAGATTGCTACTCTGATCACTGGAACGACCTCACGCACCAAAGCAATCACTTTTAATCTGAGTTGCGTTTGGGACGATGCATGGCAGGTGCTTTGGTGCTGTGCTGGGTCACTTAAGAGCACCCACACCGGAGGGGCCATGCTCATCACACAATACCGCCATTAGGTGTGTGCGTGTGTGTGTGTGTGTGTGTGTGTGTGTGTGTGTCTGTATTCAGGACATCTGTCAGTTTAATACATTCCCTCCTGACATTCTGACTTTTTGTGGAAACGAAAAAAAAAAAAAAAAAAAAATGACACTCGGTCAAAGGTTGAGATGCACGAAAATAACGTGCCTTTCAGATGGGGTTTTTTTCTCCACTTTTTGGAAACACATCCAACAAAATGTTAAGTGGGAATAGAGCCAACACAACCCCAGTAAACGCGCACCAACACCAGCAGCGACATCCTCTCAAAAGTCAGCGTTATAGTCATTCTCGGCACACGGCTTGTGAACGGACCATACTTCTGGCCATTGTGTCAGGTTTTGATGATCTCGGGTAACCTTGTGTAAGACGCTTCATGAACACTCTTCATTAACCTAACTGGATCTGGATCACGGTCTGCCTAAGGGTGTGGTAATACACATAAGGGTTTTTTTTAATGTTGTGATTGGGGGTTTGCTGACATCAAATTATATTTATTTTAATCTTTCATTGTCATTATTTTTTTCTGTCTTATTCAAGGCGGCTCAACTGAATGAGGGGGGCGGCACCCAAGCACACTAACAATCAGCTGTCACTGTGTCTATTGACGAAATTGTTCCTGCTCCATTCACTCACATGGATTCGCAAGAAATAGAAGCCCCGCCCCTAAAAAGATTTTTAATTGCATATAGATGCCACAACATGGTGTCAATTTGGCAAATGAATCTCATCCCCTGCCATCAAAATAATTATTTGGCAATGGGGCTTTGGCCTGAACAAAAAAAGCGAATAGGTTAGATTTGCAGCTGATCTGCCCCCCCCCAAAAAAAATCTACAAATCGGTACTGTTTACAGATATAGTATTGACCCCCAACTTAATAAAAAGTTCAATTTTAAATGACAAAAGATAGTCGTTTGGTGACGGTGTTTATGGCAAAGCATGGCAGCAGTGTGTCCACCATATTTGTGAAGTGAATTGAATAGAGAACCATCAGTGTTATTTGGGTCGGTAGACCGATGCAAATGTTTCTGGGAAACAGTGGAGAGAAAACAAAACATTGTGCTTAACTACCCATAACATATCAGGAGTAGAAGTTTGTTTATGCACATTAACAAGCTCAATTGACTCTCTATTAAAATATACTGCTGCATCTGGAGGGGCAATGCATAGTCATGGCCATTAAATCAATGAATGGCCTCCGAACCTTTGTGTGTTTGTAGCTGACCCAATCGGTGACTATTAAAATTCAGTACAGGAGAAGACAAAGGAGAAAAAGAGCGGTGAATCGGTTCAAAGAGAAGTGATGTTAATGTTTTTGGTCACATCATCCCAGCATGTGATTTTAAAAAAACACATGTCACAGTGCCAGCAAACATAACGAGCAACTGGGGATCACCTCAAGTTTGCAGTGAAGTTGATCAGGTGGTGGAGAGGTCACCATTGAATGAGTGATTTGATCATTTGCAATTACTTTTATTGTGTACGTTTATTTTCTGATCAGTAAATCATCACAGGTTTTAAAGCAAACACGGTGAAGTGGCATTCAGCTGTTATGCTGCAAGCAAGTAGAATAAATTGGCTACAGAAGTGAAGTTAGCTCCAAATGTGAATGCTTTTAAATGCAGGTGAAAACAATGCCCCCCTACCGCCCAGACCTCTGATTAAAATATTTTCGGCATTTAAAATCAATTTCACTGTCATAACTTTTACTGTGGGCAGAACATTCTTACTTTGCCTTTAAATATTTTTTAACGTGTTGTCAATGCACAATCTTAATAATTCTTAATAATTGGTTGTTTGAAGCACATTAAGTTGCCTTGCCTAAATGTGAAGAGAAAGCACCACACAACAGAATCACAATGGCAATTTTTGGGGGGCAAATTCATGAGGCAGGTGCTGAAGTCCGCATGAACAAATGCTGTTGATTTTTCAACACTGAGAGCCATCCCTCATATGAAATAAAAAGATGGGTGCAGCAGACGTCCAGCCCGCTGTTTCAAAAACACTTATTATAAAACACTTGCTGGCTGTTCATTATTTCACCAAGCCGCTTGCATGGTACGATTTGCATGAATTATGACATGAAACTCTGCTTTCGCCAGCATGGATAATAGGATGCGATTTATTAGTCATGTTATAGAGTCTGGCTTTTTTTGCCACAACAACTTCTATCTTTCTTCTCTCCCCCTGCTAGGATCGGGGAGCGTTTTGAAATGAGAAAAATGATGCAGCACCAACCAATTGCGTCAACTACATACCAGGAAAACCACAGCACTTACTCTCAGACTGATGTGTTTTTTTTTCTTCTTGGAGCAAGCACCAAAAAGGACAGAGTGGAGCAATTTGGATTTCAGCGTAATCTTTTTGGTAAACATCACCCAGGTTGACGGCACATTACGCAAGACCTGAATTACTGTTGACACCAGTTAACAACATGTGACATAACTCATTAAGGTTGTTTTTTTTGTCGTTTCTAAAGTTCACTTATCGCAGTGGATGAATTATTTTGAGTTCTATGGTCTGAATTTTTTATGGTTAATCCACTCATCCATTATCCGATAAAATAAAAATTAAAATGTAATGCCACAGATCAATAGAACTGCTTCAGTTACCGTCATACGCTGGAAAACCCTATCAAAAAGGGGGAAAAAATCTTTATAATGTTAGTCCTGAAGCCTTAACTTGGGCAGAGAACGCAGACAAAGGCAGACAGGCACCATCTATCCATTTTCTGCACTGCTCGACAAGTTCACATTGAGGCGAAGCTGGAGTCTATCCTAGCTGACTTTGGTTGAAAGGCGGACTACACCCCGCCCGTAAATCACTGGGTGAATGTGAACGGGGGCACAGAGAGGAAATTGAGGCCACATCAGCAACACGTGAGCCAATACGTGGCCCGTGAGTTTATTCGTTCAAATGAATTCTGCAACTCACTCACTACTTGCTAAGAAAAAGTTAGCGCAGCCATTATCTGCTGGACCCAGTTGGGGTACTGCCCCTTCGTCTCGAAATCTCAATACCTGCTGGATATGACAATGACTGCATCGTTGACTTTTTTTTTTGGGGGGGGTGGGGTGTACTGGTATTGCATCTATTGTCTTGACAAATGAGAAAAGGAGAAATCAGACACGTGGAAATTTGAAATGCTGTCGAGCTACAGCAGGGGTCACCAACTTGGTGGCACCCGGGCACCTGGTACTCGGCCAATTAATGATAAGAAAGAAAGAAAAAAACAAAACAAAACTGAATGAATAAAGCAACTTCTTTTTGTGCTCCCTTAATGCGTCCAGCAATGATGCTATGAAGCGCAGGCAGAGGATCTGACTGATGAACCCTACTGTGTGCCTTCGTTTTTGTTGAACTTCACAATAAAGAGGAAAAACGGCCAATTTTTTGTCATGTGTTAATTATGTCCGAAATAAATAAAAATAATCTTCCAATTTATTTTAAAAGAGCTAATATTGTCATATTAAATAGGCCAGGCCCCAATAATAGCATCATTAAAGGTAATTTGAACAAAATGTTGTACATGTACGTTTGAATGTTTTGATATTTTTAAGCAGACAGAAGCCTAAATTCTGTTGCTTTTATTTCTTTCATTTTTAGCCAGCGCGGTGAAATAGTGGTTAGCACACCCGCCTGATCATACGGTACCTCACCTGGGATTCGCCCTCCCTGTGGTGAATTTTCCTGTTCTTCTTGTGTTTGTGTGGATTTTCTCCTGGTATGCTGGTTTCCTCACATATTCTATAAACGTGCATGTCAGGTTTATTTAAGTCTCGTTCTTTAGGTGTGAACAAGAGTGTTTTTATTATTATTTTTTTTAAATAAGTACTTTGTGCTTGGTTGGCAACAAATCTAGGGTGTACCCCGCCTCATACCCCAATTCAGCTGGAATTGGTTCCAGTGCTAAGCGGACTTTTTTGCACATATTTTGAGGGACAGTTCTGGCAGCGAATGGAGATTCTTATGATCAACATGCCGCCATAAAACATTTTTCAATTGCCTGTTTGGCTAATCACTTTTGTTAGGACATGATTTTAAAATGTCAAAAATCATCATAAAGTGGAGATCAGTAATTTTCATGACACAGTAATAATTATGACCATGTTTAGTGCTGAATCAACTTTAAAAGCAACAGTAAACTGAGGGACTATTTTATTTATAGAAGTGATTAAAAAAACAGTGATTAACTTTCTTTTTACATTGGTCTGGCTGCTAAAATGTTGAAATGACAGTAAACTGTTGCTCAGACAGTTTTGTAGATTTTTTTCCTCCTCCCTCCTCATGTTCTTCATTTCTTTTTCGACTTTTTCTTTCTCGTTCTCAAGATTGTCTGTGCTTTGTTTTCAAAAGCAAGGTTATGCACCGCATGTTCTTTTCAAAATCCTCCATTTAAGCTGCCCTCATGTTCCACAGTGTGTTCACCTTCGGGTGTGTTTACATTTAAAAATAAAAAATAAAAAATCAGAAGTAGGCATGACAAACCCTCAAAGTCAATTCATGTGTAGCTGAATAAGCTTGACTTGCAGTCATACTGACTGACTTTGATCTCGTCATAAAATCATCAATGAGGTGGGGGACTGCGATGAAGGATTTAGTCTTGTGAAAGGTCGGCTTGCTTCAATTTACCTTTCAGTTACCGTATTGGCCCGAATACTGTATAAGACGGTGCTTTTTTGCATTGAAATAAGACTGAAAAAGTGGGGGTTGTCTTATATTCGGGGTCTAGACATTATACTCATTCACGGCGCTAGATGGCGCCATATATCAATGAAGTGAATGCTGAACTTCACTCCCCAGGCCAAAGTGAACCCCTGCCACGAAGAATAAAAATAAAAATAGCGGTAAGAAGGAAAAATACAAAAATAGCGGTAAGAAGGAAAAGAGAAGTAAATAATAGAAGAGATAATAGAAAATGGAGAAACGTAGTGACAATCTGGAGAAAAGTGGGTCGAAGATCGGCCAGGTTAACCGGCAGCTGAGGAGAAGTTATGTTGTAATTTACATTTCAAAAACCAGAAGCCATTCGTTTACGAATGTGATTGCACTTTAGATTTGAATGAGGCAAAATAACGTGCTTTTTCTCTCAAATATATTGTTAAAATCATTTGTTTCAGATGTACTGTAATTATCTTCTGTATATAAATTAATTTGGTGTTGAAATAGTCTTTTTTCAAACTTGAATCTTGAAAAAGAGGGGGTCGTCTTATAATCAGGGCCATCTTATATTCGGGCCAATACGGTATTACCTATGGGGAGAAAACTGTTAAGAAATCCGAACAGAACCTTTGCAGTGTCACTGAAAGAATCACCATGCAGGTTGGGGAGAAACACCTTCAATATAATAATGTGTACATTAAAAAAAAAAAAAGGTTGTATCTCGTACCTCTTAAAATGGAAACGTTAACATTGATTAAAATGTAAAGCAACGTCCAATTAATGAGTATTAGCTGCGATAGATCATTTGTAGAGATTAAAGCAACTCAGCAGGTCTCGACATTGGCTTAAGCTTCACTTTAAATTATTCATTATCAGGCTGGCTAACATTTTTCAATCAAAGCACTACACAGGTCTATTATACAAGCATAGCAAAGAACTTATAAAACTTAATGTAGTAGGGGTTTCATTTTTATATTTTAAATCACAATTTTTATATACAGCATATATTCTAAAATCGGGGGACCTATTATCTTGCAATTTAAAGACAATTGTAAATATAATGCAACTCAATTTCTGTTGTCAACATAAATCATATCACATATCGGGACATGTTATCAAATCGTGATTCGGCGTCAGAAATAAAACTGCATCGGCTGTTTAAAAAGTGTTCACGGTACTGTTGGCCAGAAGCCTTCGGGTGAGGCGGATGCTGGCGTTATCTCAACACCTGCCACGTGTGACAGCAGCCGAGCCACAAACACTTGACGTTTTCGACAGGCGTTACCTTTCAACGCATCATCACTTTCATTTTAATCCCCTTACACGGTCAAAGCGCCAAGTCCTGCGCAAGCTCCTGACACCTGCAGCACATCTCACACCGTCTAATAGCGAGGATTCAAGGAGGTAATACCAACCTGAAACATATTACCGTCATCTGGACCACTTTGAAAACACATTTGACTTTGCACATCATCAGAGATCAACTTGTAGAAATACTTCATGAATACTGAATACGTTTTATTCTAAAATGAAGCCAGTGATTCCTTTGTGGCTTGTATCAGTAACTCTTTTTTTTTGTTGTTGCTTGTTTTAAATGTGTTCACTTCAGTTTGGTGTCTCTTTCTCTCTAACTCTTTGCCACACTGGATGTGGCTGCTATATTGCAAATACTTTCAGGGCGGATTCACCCACAAGGGCAGTAAGTGAATTTTGACAGCGCAATTGTTTCTGTCGTGATACAGATTGCGCCGCAGTTGATTTCGCGGAGGCCGTTCGCTTTTGAAGAAGAAACACGAGCAAGTAAGAACGCGGCTTCCTTTCTCCTCGCGGTGCCTCTGAAGACAAGCACATCACAAGCCCTAAACACAGATGGAGGGGAGCCGACGGCTCTTGACGAGGCCTGCGAATGACAGGCTGCAAGAAAGAAAGGCCTCAAAGGCGAGGGAAAAGCTAAAGAGAGAATAATTCAGAAAGGAGATTTATTGTACTTATTGTAAGGCTGTCACACCTGTCTTTTACGGAAAAGTTACGCAGCCTTAATTAAAGAAGTCGATCATTATTCAACACTTTGACACGTGGTGGGAGTGCCTGCTTTAGTCGAGTGTTAATTAGAACATTTGGATGTCAGACTGTGGTGTCTTCTGGGCAAAAAACGGAAATGTTAAAAAACCCAATTGGCATTTTGGTGAAAGAAAATTATGCGGGTTCGTTGTTTGAAATCCAAACAATTGGCGGAAACTTCTGTTGGCCAATTCTGATAATGTCGTGTGGGGAAAAGCTGCTTTCCGATTTTTATGAAGTAATTACATTTTTCCTGAGAGATTCAATATCTTTTTAGTTAACTCGCCTTATTATTGGAACCCAATTGTTTCGTTGAACAATTAATGGCAGGCGCATGTCGTACAGTGGATGACGGGATAGCAGTATTTTGGAATCCTTATTGAGCCAAGGCCCGTAATTAACATTAGAAAAATCTCACCGCACACCACCAAACACAATTGTCACAAAAAGTATCAACACTGAAATAATGATGTTGCTGTCTCAATTTATCCAAAAAAATGACACAGGGGAGAGCGACAGGGCTGGAATACGAATAACGAAAAATCTGCAAATAATTGCCATCTATTAAAATTACAGTGGGGTGGGGAAATACTTTCTTTTTAACCCCAAAATATATTGAATCAGTGTAGATATACAGTTACCACTTTTGATTCCTCACACCATCAAAATTAAAATACTTAGGAGATACATAGACAGATACATGCACACATACGTCTTTTAAAAAAAAATCCACAAAAAAAGGTGAATTTGCAATTGCCTCTAATTTGGTGGTAGGTGGATACAGAGGTGTATTTATTGTACCTTCTGCCATGGAAAAGAAACACAATTAATTGTTCTGCCTGTCACTATATGTCACTGCCATAGATAGACGAACTAAGATAGATTGGTAATCAATGCATAATAATTTTCCGACAAGTGAAATTAGATAATTTATCACAGCAGCCCCTGATGATCTCGAGGGACACTTGTGTGCCACCGCATCCTGGATGGAAATCAGAGTTCAGGCATTTCTATATGAAATGAATCAGGGTTGAAAATATAATTTCCTTAATTGCGTCGAAAACATTTAGCGTAGCATGTTGTCTTTGTGGAGGGTCCAGTGTCATGGCATTGGAAATAGTTCAGTTTGAGCATAATGCGGTGCTCTAACTTTTTGTACTTCTTTCTACCAGGTTGTCTTGAGAACATGATGCTTCAGTGTCGAGCTACCACGCAACTCTCTACATTTTTTTAAGTCGCGCCACCGTGAAATGCATTTAGTCGCTAGAATCCCTGCGACGATGTGCATCAGAGGGCGCCGTAATGGTCCTGACCCTGCCGAGTAGTAATGGCAACGCTGTAAGATAGCTGAAGCTGAAGCTGGGATCGAACGTTGCTGTAGGCTGCCATAAAAATTCATAGCTGTGGACCAAGATCAGGAAACTCAACATCATATTAAACATAATGGATCCTGCAGCGGAGCAGAGAGTGTGAAGTACTCCGAAAGAAGGGCTCAGAGCATCACTTCGCCTTCGCAAGTTCACATCACCAAGACCAATCATGCCGCTCCTAATTATTTGACTCAAGTCTTTAATCGTCCATCCCGACGCCCCCGTGAACGTTATTGTCAGTGCAAAGGGCAACCGTGTCACATCTATCAATCCCCTTTCAACTTCCTTCTCTTCATTTTAAGACCTTTATCATGAATTGATCGCCGCTACACGCAATTACGCCTGATGATTGGAAAATAAATAGGTAGCAAGGCTCAAAACATGCAGTCGATACAAGCCGCGGCGGCTTTGAGGGTTTCAAGCTGCCGAGATGACAACCTTTGCTGTGGATGTGGGAGACAACAGTCGGGCTGCGGGGCTGTAAATGCCACAGACAATATTGTTTAGGAGGGATTATGCAGTCAAGCCCTGTGGCCGAAAGCTTGTGACCCCAATATGAGCAAAGATTGGCATCGGCGCCGCGCAAAGTTCCCAAATGATTCCTGGAAGGCGCCCGCATGCATGCACGCAAGCAAGGCCCTTTAATGCCACAAATCCATGCTTAATCACATCCACAGAGATTCCAATGGCCTGCTTGCCTTTTCCATCTCATATTCTGCTCCCTCTCCACGCGATTGCTGTGCTCAGCTTTCAAAAACGCAAAATTCGAGTTCCGCTTCTTTTTTTTCCCTCTGACGCTTTCTTCCAAACCAAATCCTGAGAGAGGTTGATGTGAAGACCCGTGCAGAGCAGGGAAGTGAAGGGTATAAACACATTTCTTATTGTCCATCGGGATGGGAAGGGGTTGGCGGTGGGGTGGGGGCGGACGCCGGGGTAGGGCGGTGCGGTCTGTAAAAGAGACGAGGACCTTATCACAGCCTGGCAGCTCTGTAATTCGGCGCCATGATAAAATGGCGGCACGGAAAACCTTACAAGGCTGGCACAATCCAAAGACGGATTAGGTTTTTCTGACATAAGCTTCCTGAAAAACTAATCAATCAGGCCACGCGGTGTTATCACAAGTGTGAGATTAAAGAGCCGCTCCTAATCCCCACGCACTGTACATTTTTATTACACTTCTTAGTGTTAGCTGCTTTTAAGTACACAATATATAAATAATATTATAAAAGCTAATTGAGCACGGGGAAGGGGAAAGAGGTTATAGCGTCCTTAGAGAGGGACTTTGTGGAGCATTTATGTTTTGTTATGAAGAATGGGATCAAGCTGTTGTCCTTGCAGAGGGCGTTTTGACTCTGAACGGAGGGCTCATTGTCTCACTCCAAACTCCGCTTTACAACAATCACAGCCGCCCAAAAATAAATAAATAAATAAATAAATAAATAAGCGACCTGGAACAAAACTGCATTCAAGACTTTTTGGGGAGCGAAATAAACAACGGTGTAAAATTGGAGCCCGTTCCCGTGAGAAAGAACATGTAAGCCGTGAAATCAGCACACATCAAAGTTGGTGATGAACTCCAAGCGTGTCGCCCCAGAGACTCTTGCGAGTAAACAGCTCAGCTTCGTCTCCCGAATGTGTCACGCGTCTGCGGAGACGGAACACGGATTTTCTTGGCCACGAAAAGTGATGCCTTGTTGTGACATGATATTACTAAAGAGCCGTAAGACGTAAAGACCTAATGGAGTTCACCAATGTCGGCTTGGAGCAGCACTAAAGACGCCCTATTGCCCGCATGCAATCGGTGCAGTGAAGGCGGGGCAGGCGGCGGCAAGACGGATGAGAGCCAGGCTTTCGTAGTATGTTGTATGTACATTGTTCTGCTGTCATTGCGCAGGGGGGATAACTGCAGCAGATGTCACGGGGAAGAATTGATTTTTCCCAGGATGGCGCTGACCCGCTTGTTTGTCCCCGGGGGTAAAGCACAGATGTCGCGACCGGGGTTACGTTTTAACACGTTGACTAAGATTGTGAGGGTTTCAGTAAGGGAGGATGAGACCGAAAGTCTCCGTGTGTCACGGTGTACCGCGAGGGGATACACAAGCAACGCTGACATTTACAGACCCGAGTGCCACACCCAAACGCATCCTTGCAGTGTCCTTTGATTATGAACTTCAGATTGGTGCATTTCCTTCGCGCTGTTTAGTTGGAATTTCCTCAGAGGTTGAGGGGTGTATGATAAGGGCCAACGTGTCTGTCCCAGGCCAGACTGCATCCACTGAGGCATGTGAAGAGAGCCACCCCAGGGAAGCAGTCTGTCTGTTTCTCTTGAGGCAAGGCTTTTCAGAGACATGTCGGAGGCTGATAACTAAAACATGGGTGCAGCCAACATCTGCACACTAAAGGCAACGTTTCAAGAAGCCCTCGCCGAGTACCCATGTGAGGAACTTCTTCAAACATGTGGCATTTTCTGTCCAGATGCGATCGCACCAACAGGCCCCGCAGACCAACACAATCCCGATAAAGCCTATAGGTACCTACAGTGTACATCAGCGGTTTCCAGGAGAAATATGAGATAAAAGACCTTTGTAAAATTTGGATATTTTCTGGGAGAGCTTATTGGTATCACTGCAATCAAAAAAGACGAGCTTGAGAAAATAAATCTCCAGTAAATACGAAATATTCACAGGACCTAATAGTGGTAACAGATAATCACAAGAGAGTTTCGGGTTTTTTTTCCCCCCTTTGGGAAGAAGTAACAATTTGAGCTCGATTGCTTTTGTATTTTGCAGCTTTTATAGTCTGTGGTTTCTGAAGTCATATTTTTCAGGATGTTCATGACAGTCGTTAGGCGACGCCAAGAATCAAACTACTCCAGTGACTACCAGGTGCAGAAAGTAAAAACAACAATATATGATCAGACACTAAACACTACATTATAAACATTTAAAGAATGCAAGATTTTATATATTTTTAGAATGCACATTCTTTGTAAATGTGAAAATATAGTATAGGGATTTTGTTGAAAACTGATAATGCGTCACACTTATTAAAAAATGATGTCTACATCTTGAAATTATGGTTTTGAATATGACGTATGACAAAAGTAAACATCTGAAACAATGTGGATTCTAAAACTACTCTAAATATGCTTACAATTGAAATTTGAGAAATAACCATTTTAGAGTCGCTTTAAGATATTAAACTATAAACTAAATGACTGATAAAATGCTTCTCATCATAGCCAACACATTTACATCATCCTAATTAGGGTTAAATGGGTGATACTACAGATATGACGTAAATTGATGACAACAGAAAATATGCAAAAGTCTTGCCTCAAAGGATAAAGTGCCAGATAAAACTTAAAAGCAGTGATTTGAGTCTCACCTGGTGCAGCAGGAGAGAAACGAGAAATATCTGCAGGGCTCCCATATTTGGTGACTTTTTTGGGGGCGAGGATGTGTTTATTTAAGAAGAGCAATGTTTAAATCCTCTTGAAGATGTGAAGATTTGGGCCAGACGGGCATATATCGCTCAAACATCTCTGTGGTCAACTGCAGGAGGAAAAAAAAAGTACACGTCTACCATTTAAAATGGCAAAGCCAGCATTGAGATGAATATTAACAAGTTGGACTTACCTTTTTGGATGTGATGGCTCACTTAATTGGCAAAAGTGTATCTCGCGTCACCTGCTTCAATCCACTTTGGTCAAAGTGTCCAAAATCCTGGCTTCTCTACAAACAAGAGCTACATTGCCCGGATCATTCAATTAGTACAATGTTCCAAACCCTACAACAAACCAACACCGAGTGGAAACGTTCCTTCCCCGCTAGTTAATCCCTACAAATGCTTGAATACAAGGCGGCTGTCAAGTGAAGTATCCCACAGTGCGCGCGCCGTGCGCTCTCTCAACTCAGCACGATCCACCGCGCGTCTCCTCACTCCACACGCACGCACGCGCTGCATCCACGGTACACGACACTCACACGCTTGGCACTCCTGCGACCACCTTTTTGTTAAGGGGGGAACACGTCGCTTGAGATTTAACCCTTTTGGGGGAGACACTCACAACCTACTCCTGTCTTGCCTTCATGTGTACTTCGTGAATAAGACAATGTATTATCACAGAATGTTTCGTCTTGATTTGATGGTAGTATGTCTAACTGCTGCTTTCAGACAACACCAATTAAATAAACACTTAGGTGTTATAAATGATTCAAAGGCACTCGAGTTCTTATTGAGTGTCAACTGCCTTGCTGAAGAAGTGCGACTTGGCCACCAGACAAGAGTTGTGAGCGGGCCATAGGACTCTGACGCCACCATGTGGTCACTTGTAAATATTAAGGAAAGTGGTACATTATCACAGCTACCTGGAGTACAAATGCATAGAGGTGGGCGTTCAGCCAAGATTGATAGAAGGTCCGTCAGTCCGTCACTGATAGGTGCTTGTTTTGCTGACGACTGAAGAATGCTGGGGAAAACAAAACAAATGACGGACTAAGCACTGACAGAAGTGGGTTTTCGTCCGTCAGTGTAATCGTTACGAACCAGGTCAAGTCCCGACGGACCTCGCAATCCGTTACTGGCATATGTCCTTTGTGCTGGCGATTGACAGATACACACCGACCTGTCTTGTATGTTGGGAGGGGGGCAGGGGGGTTCTTCGAGAGCTGAAAAATCCACCCGTTTTACCCAACTCAGTGGGCAGCCATTTTGCCTTGTACTGCCACTTGAGAGTCAGAATGGCTTGCTTGTGCACACATTTTCTGTATTGATAGATTTAAAAATATATTTATTTATCTGGTTGTTTATTTTACACAAAATCCCTTTCAGGTTTAATTTGTGTCACGTGGCTATATTTTCACAAAATCAAACAAAATAGATGTCAAATTGTGTTCAGTTTCTATTATTAGTAAAAGATAGATTTAGCTTTGAAAATAAAAAGAGATTATTCATATACAGTATTTTATGAAGTACGTTACATTACAGATTTATTACAACACTTTATTTCACAAAAGACAAAACGAGAGACATTGTAATGTTATCTATGCTCCCCATTTGGTGAGCCAGGTGATAACATGAGAGTTCACCTCCTCTAATACAGACTCCTCTGACCTTCCCAACACTTTCAGGCCATGACTTCCTCCACTCAGCCAGAAAACCTCCACTTGAGCGCTCATCTTCTTTAATGTTCCCTCAAAAAGGACCTTGACAAAGAAAAAAGAGAAGCAAAATCGTTATTATGATAAATTTCGACGATACACCGAAAAGACAAATTTAGTCTAGGCACCCTATCACACATGTTGTCCTCCGTGCCTGAAACAAAGAGGACAGCCATGTTTTCAGGTAGCCTCCGGAGATCTTCACTGCGCTGTTGATGGGCATGAGTCTGTCCCGGGGGGTGTAGCGGAAAGGACAAACAGACGACACCCTGCACGGCACCTTCCGATTCATCACTTAGTTGCTTGGCCAAGGCGGCGGCAGCACGGCAACCCATTGACCTGCCTGGAGACAAACATTTTTCCTTCGGCATATGTGGCACATGGATTTATGGCATTAAAACCTCCATTCACTTACAGTATATTGCTGCTTACCTCCAAAGAACATGTTCTTTATGGTCCAGTTCGGCAATGATTTCAAGTAGTGCTGGTTGAAAAACAAATACAGGAGGACATTACAAATCTATCCACGCCTTGTGATTTCTGAGCTAAAATACATGAACATACCCACACAGCACGATAAGCCTTCACTCTATACACCAAGTTGAGACCTTTGCATGTGAATCGGAGACACAGGAAGCCCTTTGAGGCCAAAGAGTGTGCCAGAGAAACAAGATGACTAAAGTTCATGTCTCCACCAGCTCCATGGGTCAGTATGACAGCTGTGGTAATTTTGTGCTCTGAGGAGGTAGGAACACACAATGTAGCCTCCAAACATTTGGTCCCAAATAGCACCTGCACACGTTCCTGAAAAACGCAAATGATTGATCAGACAACAGTAGTACAAGCAAGTATATAAAGCAGTGGAGAAATAACAATAATTACGATTATTTTACTTGTGTTGAGCGTTTGTATCATGTGTCTCACATGCACAGAGACCTACCAGTGGCTGACAAATCATCACCAAAAATTTATGGATTGGATTGGAATAGAAATTTCGGAGGCTAAGTGATATAATTTACAAACAAAATGAAGCACCAAAGCTGTTACAAACAGTTGCTTGTTAATTATTCCATACAGATCTTCAATGTTGAATTTTGGTTGCACACACAATTTTTCACTTACCGGTACATAAAAACAATGTTTTGTTTTCTCTTTTCTTGTATTGTTCGCATTTCCTATTATTCAATAAGATATGTTTTTCCATGCATCATGCAGTTTTGTATTTGTATGCCTCTCTAGTTCTTGCAATGTGTCTGCAGTGTGTCAAGAAACACAGCTGCTTAAAAATTATCCACTACTGCAAAAAGAACAAAAAAAACGCAGGCACAAAACTCCGTGGTAACAAAACATGCTACAGTCTAGCTTCAACCACTGTTATAAATTTGATCTGATGCACATTTGGACCATCCTCCCCCGCACAGGTCTGCAGTAACTACATACTAAAGGAACGAAAGTAGCAGAAGGTACTTGATCCTTGTCGTTGGGGTTTTTCCACATTTAAAAACAGTTAAGCTAGTAAAACTCGGAGAGTACCCCCAATACAGTATATAAATCTCACATTTGAGGTAGGTCGTTTGTCTGTCGCTCCTTTATTAGGATCGTACTTTCATGAGTCAGTTCGGTAATAATGAAGCTGGCTGGCTCAATTTTTTTTTTTACCTCGCAAAACTTGTCCATCACCGGTAGGCAAATTCACCAACAACTTCTGGTTTTCAATACGGAAGTGCGTTCTACATAATACCCAGCAGAGGGCGACATCTGCATTTGCCAAAAGTGAGCGAGCGGGCGAAAGTCAATGAATAAGAACACCGCTGATACGCTCAGATTTGTTTCGTGCAGGGCCCCACAATGGTCACCAACAACAAAAACGAGAGCTATCCAATGGCAGCACAGTAGACGAGTGGTTTACACATCAGTGGGACAGTTCCACTGTGTTCTATGTAGAGTAAAATAACCCAGAGTAATGCCTCATTGTGTAATTTCAGTAAATGCAAAATATTTATTTAAAAATTATATTTAATAATGAAGTCATGGTATTTACAGTATTGAAATGATGGTACAAATTAAACATTTAATACATTCAATATTTGGCAATACAGTAAAAAAAAATCTGGCAGTCTTCTTGAAAGTCCATCAAAGTTCATCCTTCACCTGTAAAACAAAACCAAAAAAAATAGTACAAGAGTGGTCACCGGTAAATAAAAATATCTGTCTTAATATTTTTACAGCCTTTATAAATCATAAAGGTTGCTTTAAAATGAGCACAAGGATGACATCATATTGGTCTTACCGGTGTCCGGAGGCAGGAACATGGAAAGAGTTCATCACCGGGATGTTCTACCAGCTCCATGCCCTCACGTATCTTTGGTTCAGTCACCTGGCGTTTAGCATATTCCTACAACAGAACAATCTCAATTAAACAGAGATATAGAAAGATATACGCAAGGGGCATAGTATAGCTTGTTTAAAATAAATAAATAAATAAATAAATACATATCTTGGAATTACCCAAATACGACATGCATTTTTGCAAAGTACCGGTAGTTGTTTTTGTGAGAGGGGAATGGTGATTGTTCTTTTTTGTTGTTGTTAATTCCCTCATATTGTAAATCATTTGAACTTCATACATTCAGTTGTTCAATCAAGTCGCAATTTGACCTCGAATTTTAAGGGAAACATTGTGTATTCCTTAAAAAAACAGGCGTGACATGAAGCAGCTTGATCTGATCCTGATCTGATGTACTTTTGGGGGTTTAGTGCAAAAAGAAGGGGATAGTATTGTATTGCAATACAATACTACTTCTAATTCCCTGCAACAATTCTCTTTGTAATTAAATAACAATTAACTGAGGAAAACTACTTTCGAATCTGAGCAGATAGAAATTTAAACAGCCTCTGAAATAATTTTGTCAAAATTTTATTGAGACTATATATTTCTGTTGGTCTCATTAAAAAAAAAAAAAAAAGATTACCGTGAAAAGTTTGTAGTAATAACAAAATATTTTGTCTCCCATAAGTCGGTTGCGTGCAAACTGTTGACCTGCAAGAGAAATTATCTCTGCCTGAAAGACAGTAATCATAAAAGAATAAATCAATTGCATGAACCATGGAAGCATACTTTTGAAAGCATTAATCTGATCAAGCTAATGAATAATAAAATCAACCTCTCTATCGTGGTCTCGAGCCCACTGGATCTTTTCCAGCAGATCTCCGAGGTCCGCCCTGACCGGGATGTAGTGTTCCCACGGTGTTAGCTCAATGTAGAAATGCTCGTAGTAGCCGGAATCCTGCTTGAACACCACGCTGTCTCCCGCCAGAAGGTAAGGCAATCGATATGCGGCCACAGTGCCATCAATGTTTATTTGGTACTTGTACTGGAGCCAAAACAAACCGACAAAAAACCTGTACTGACTGTGTTCACAGTACTTCCAGCAATTACAGTGTTTGATTTAAATCTGAGATTTCCTTACTTAAGAGCACACCTTATTGTGCGGACGTACAATGAAAAATAGTAAAAGGTAAATAGTAAAAATAAACCAATCACCTTGAAGAAGTCAAAGAAGGAGACGTGCTTGACAAGAGGGCCGTATAAGCTCTCGTCGTGCTTGAAGAAGAAGAAGTTTGTGAAGGCAGCATCTATCATGTGGGGGTGGGCCCTGGACAGCTTGACCAGCTCCAGACGCTCTTGACGACTATCCCGCCCTCTCCAGAAGGCTGTGGCGTTCTTCTTGGCCCATGGTGGTCCTGTATTTGCCTGCACCGACATTATGTCCAGGCTCACTCTGTTCATTAGATATGAAAACATGCTATGTGTCAAATTTCAGTCTTTGCATACACAACATGTGACAAAAAAGTTCACGTCAACATCTTCAGTGGATATCAAAAGTGTACACACAACTGATCAAGGTTTTTGCGGGGAAAGAAAATACACCAAAAAATGTCAAACCTTTTACATCATTGATTTACACTATAATCTGTACGACTCAATTCAATTGAAAAAACATGTTTGTGAGAGGGGAAGGAAAAATGAAAAACTGAAATAAAGTGGTTGCACAAGTGTGCATACCTGCTTACTACTGTGGATGTGGCTGTGTTCAGAATCGAACAAGAACACATGTGTAAAAGGGTCAGCACACACCACACATTTGCTACCAAAAGTTTTGAAATGATTTATGTTGCCCATATATTTCACAAAAAATTGGCATTTGAACAGCGGAGTGTAGGCGTTTCATGTCTGCTGTATCCATTTGAAAAATATGCAGCAAGACATGGATTCACTCCCAAATACCAAATTTATAATATTTATAATATTGAAATACCAACACAGGTACTTCAAACCTAATTCCAACAACTCATTTGATTGAATTGCTTGAGTGCTTACCTTCCCATAGTCTCAAGAACAGACTCAGTGAGGTCATATGTGGGCATGACAATATCTCTGGTGTTGTTTGAGCCACACCAGGAGAAGATAGGATGAATGTTCTGAGGGGGTTTCCTTTTCTCGAGCGGCCAGTCACCCAGGTTAACAAAAAACTCCAAGTCAGGTAACTTTACCTGGACACACAACAATATGTGTGGTGTTAAATGTGAATGCTTGTATGTATGTGTGTGCTGGATTTATACTGCATGGTCAAGTGAAAAAAGTTTGATTGTTGTGCTGAGAAGAGGCATAAATGGGATATGCGTTCTGGCAGCGTAAATAGAGAAAAATCCATGAATTTGGTCTCTTCAGATTGAGATCCGGCCTTGACCAAATGTGGGTAAAAAGTGATGTGTAGTGCATGATCTATCATTGTATAAAAGGGTTGTTTCATGTCTTCTGTGAATGTAAAAATTGGCATTGGATATATGCCACTTGAAATGTACCTGAAAAAGACTACCCCCCAGCATTGAACCAAAACTGGGAACCTGGATCTGCGGTGTAAATACAGCCTTAGCCAAATGCAACTTGCCTTTCTGGTAAGTGACAGGAGGATGGCATCCACAAAGATTCGGAAACCGACATGCTCACCAAGTGTTTGAACGTAGACCTAATAATGAAAAAAAATGTGAACAATTCAGCAAAATCTTTGGACTACTTTCACCGAGCTTTAGTTTACTCCTCCGTGCAATTAAAAAAACCTTGAAGAGTCAAACATTGTATACTGTAACCATGACCATATCTGTCCGACAACATTAAATATTAATTATAAGCTGCAAAAAGAGGATACATTACTGGATGTACTAGGGACCAACTATTACTAGTACAATAACATACTTGAATGGTCCACTGTTTCTGTTTTTTTGTTTTTTTCCAAAAAACTGCCCTCTTTCACACTGTGTTGTCAAAGCATTCCAAGCGCTCACACACACACACACACACACACACACACACACACACACACACACACACACACCACTTTATTATGAGAGGAGTACTATGGGAATAAAAAAAGGGCAGTTGAAGCAGAAATCTGCTGGGTGATCAATTGGCTTTATTGATTAATTGAGGTGTGTTTGTCAAAAGCATTTTTAATTTTTTTGTGTAGATACACTTTTGAGAAAAAAAATCAGGAGCTTTTATATTAAGGCCCAGTCTTGCAATATAGTATATACCTTGTTATCTTTGATGGTGTAGTGGCATAGGCTTTGCCGCTGCCCAAAGCGTTGCGGAATCTCCTGAGCGTTGCGATCTGGGTCTACACTGGCGAATTGGGACATGTCCTGCTCTATCTGGGGAAAGGAGTGAGGACAGTGCATATGGGAAAACCACACAGAGCCATCGAGCTGCGGACAGTCACAGCCCTCGTGGTACACTGGTCCTGATGAGACAAGTAGAAAAAACATCAACATGATCAATATTTGTGTACCGAATAAAATATTGTAATAATTATATCCTAGTTATACATTGTATGTTGTCTTTACAATAAAGGGTTATGCTTGTGAAAATTAGACAAAGGAACAGATTAAAAACTCAATTCTAAAATATCCCGGAACCGATTCAACTTTAAAGCTTCCAATGTGCTGTTACTTCACAATCCACCTCTGAGAATGTATGGAGACTCGGCCACATGTTGGTCCATGAGCAGAACATGGACGTGAAGGTCTGTGTAGCTTGCGTACATTCTGTAGCGAACCAGGAAAGACCCATCTTGACGATCCAGAACCTGAATCCAGATCCTGGTGAAATGCTCCAACGGAGACACGATCTTTACCTCAAAGGTTTTCTCCCCTGGCGAAGTTGTTAGACTGCGGGAAAGGGCAGAATATATGTTGTTTCACACAGGTGCTATGTACATATGTTAGCCTTGCTAAACACTTTGCAGGAGTAAAGTGACTTTAATGGTGACCACACTGACCTTTACCCCAATAATGACAGCGAAAGACAGTAACTGAGCTAAAGGAATTATTTCTCTTTCCCGGAAAGTGAATAACAAACAATACAGATATTAACAAATTAAATTCAACAGTGCCCAGTGTCATTAAATATGAATGATATCACTCTGGTGTCTGGTGGAGGAGGACCCATTATGGTGACAAGCGATTATTTCTCACTTTACTTTGCAATGCTTCCATATGAGTACACTAAAACAATGAATTCACTGTTCGATTAATGCCTTTGTGACATTAACAGTCAAAGGTGGGCATTGTTGTGTTTGTAATTGCAGCACTTTGGCTCTCATTAGATTGCGCAAGGGTGCCTGTGCTAAGAATAATACCTCAGAGAATAGCAATGTGTTTATGGTAATAGGTTCACAACATGACGTTTTGAAAATGATAAGCTGTCATGTAAGACTTATATGTGAACCGGTAACTCGTGTTGCTTCTTGATAGGCAACGTGTGCGCGTGAGAGACAGCACAATAAATGGAACGTGATGTCTTCCTGGGCCCGTGAGGTCTTTGGGATGACAGGTGTCACATTTTGCACCTTGGGGGGCAACTAGTTTCTAATCTGTCTACTCCCTCCTCGTTGAATGGCTCACACGTCAACCGCCGAGTTATTGTGCACGTTTTGACAAGATTTATAGCTTGACTCTTTTCTTTGCTGTCACGCAATATCTACGAGTGGCTTGAAATGCGGCACCTCTGTTCCCCTGGAATAACTTTCAAGAAGGACATATAAAGGTAATTAAGTAGGTGGGAATAACAAACACTGGAATGTGAGAACCTGGAGTGTATATTTTAACTGAAGAGTTCCAATGGTGCAAATTGTTCAATACTTTTGTAATTCAAGCGTGATTGAAGTTGGAACAGTCGCACGCCTTTACGAGTAATGCAATGGTACAACATTGATGTGACAGTATCCCATGTATGTCACAGTGACTGTATGCTGTCTGTAAAACACAACCGATATTTATTTCCGTTACAACGCTGACCATCACAGTTTACCGTGTTGTACTGTACTTACTTTCTTCCTGAGCGGTCCACTGCCTGGATGAAGAAAAAACGAGCTGGCAGGACAATGTTTGGATCCAGTCCGGGTCCCCAGACAAGAGTCTTTGCGGCGTTCGGAGCCGCCGAGTCGGCCCCAGGAGCCGTCGAGTCGGCCACAACCCCCGAGAGTTCTGGTCGGAACACAGCCAAACCCCAAAACGACCACAAAAATAGTCGGAGCAACACGATAGTACAATGTCCACCATCCGCCATTGTTGCTTGTTTATATTCGTCTTCCAGCTGACTTAAGTTCCTCTAACTTGCCATTGTTTCACTAAAATCTCCGGTTACTGATATATGGTTTAAATACAGGGGTGCCGTTCCAGTGTCTGTTAGTTCCACTACCATTTGAAGTCCACTACTAGACTGTTGAATGTTTAGACGTGTCCAATAATATAGACGATTATTTGTTGTTAGTTGTTTTAGAGTGTTAGCTTCAACGTTAGCCGCTCCCTGTACGCTTCATCGCGAAGCTACAAATTATGTGAATGAGTCCGAGGAGGCAGGAGGAGCGAGCTTTCCGATTGGTTAGTACTCCCCCCATTGAGACGTTTGATTGCGCGTTAATCCGGAAGTCATGAGATGACGTATGCGCCAGCTGTATGCAGATGCTATGCAGAATAGTTGTAGCAGTCACTATTTTGTCATCCGTATAACGAATCGGTCTGCTATCACTGGAATTTGTGCACCGTTAAGCAACGAAGACTATCTTATTATGTTTGTAACCACAATTGCGGCGAAGACACTTGATTGCCAGAAAAGTAATTGACAAGAGCGCATCTGAATTGAAAAAGTGTTGCTTGGTGTTGTCGGCGTGATTGCTCCCAAAACGTGTAGGATTTTTTCGGGAAAAAAAAAAGTTTGGTTGGGTCGTCTCACCACAAGAAAGAATGGCTATCCTGCTAGTAGTCAACTGTCCCATCAATTTCAATCTATATCAATGTCAAAAACAGCACATCATCTGTCAAAAAGAGCACACAATTTATCAGAGCTACAGAAAAGTAAAATAAATAGGTAGTCCTTCATTGATAATGTTAACTATGTCTGAATTTCTCCCACGTCTATTTTTGAAACAACTCTCCTGTTAAAGTGTAAATTATGTGGGACTGCATTGTCTTTTTTTTTCTTTTTATAATTGACACATCACACGTTAAAATTAAAGCAATTCTAGGCTAAAATCATCCTTCAAGCTATTTTCCTAATCTTCTTAATCATACTGCTCCATACTCTGCCTTGGTCAAATATGGGTAGGTTGATTTACTAATGAAGCATAAGAGAAACCTTGGGCTTTCAAAAGATGCTTGGCATGAAATTACAAATATTGCACGAGTGATCAATACAGCTCTCAATGATGTACATCAATCCATGTTTATTATCAGTTTGCTTCTGCATCAACATATGTTCAGCTCTTTTAGTCAAGTAATCTCTATTACACTAGTATAATATTAAGAAGAAAAAGTGGTAGAATCCATTTAAAGAAGACAAACTTTGCTGCCATAATCCAGAAAACTTGAGAATGTTTTTTTCCCCCCCAAGGGTATATTACTGTGTGAAGAACAACAAAGTTTCAGTGGTTTAGACAGAAATGGAGTACCAGCAGTGACAGGTACAACATATATAGAGAAAAATACCCCATCTCTATCACATTTTTGCTTGTCTCACCCGACATTGAAAAGTACAGTTAATATATAAAAACAAAGAAAAGAAAAACATTTAAATAAAACACCCTGTCAACTGAGGTCACTTTTTTTCTTTATACCTTTTTTTATTCCATTCAGACTGTGTCAAAAATAAACTTAATTGAAGGTACAGAGAACCATTTTTGACAAGTTCAAGATGTCTCATTGAGTCAAAATAAATGTCAGTCAGAAAATGTGCGTGTCTCATCTATTGAAGTGTATGGGTGAAAATAAGGAGTCTCGGTAGCCTGACAAGCAGGTCTAAATGTCTAATAATGCAAGGAGACATCACTGCGGTTATGTTTCACTGTATTTTGCATGTGTATGTTGTGTACCTCGATGCAGGTGCGCTATTAACATAAACAAGGCGCAGTGATTAATTTGTGTCAATGCTTGTGTGCATAAAGGCCTGATGTGTAAGGTATTTTTTTTCAGATCATTTTAAAATACAAAGACACAGGTACAAAAAAAAATCCTCTTCACTCGATGTCGTTGGCCTCTGTCGCGTAGCACTGACATGTACAACACAATCACAATATGATACACCACCATGTATCATGAAACAATTGCTGTTTTTAACATACAAGAGCCTTCCATTTGAGAGGCCGTCACCATCAAATATAGGACTTGCGACAAGAGGATACCATAATCATCAAGAACAATATTGAATGAAATAAAGTAACACAGTTGCCTTTAGTTGAAATTGCTGCTGTTTTACACATGAACATCTTCACTGACTCACATCTGAATAGTACTGGAAAAATACTGTTTTTTGTTTTTTTTTCTGAACCATTTACTGATAAACGACTCACAAGGAAGTTGGTTGAACGGATGGTGAAGCCAACTCCTCTTTGCGCTGCCATCACACAGACAGCAACAATCACTGTTATGAACACGCAGGTCCATTAGAATCCTGAAAATACACAAGTCACAACTTGTAACAACTGGATTGGAGAGATATGAGAGGGTGGCAGTTCTTTTTAATTGCTTTGGCAGAGACTGAGCGTATTGTATTGTAATGTTGATCAGTATTTTGTTTTTAACATTTGGCACTCATTCTTCCACATACACACATCATAATTTTCCACTAAACCCGCACATCTCGCAAAGAATGACCCACACAAAGTAAAATCATAAGTGTTATTTGGAAAACAACATATTTTTGACCTCATTAAATGCCACTTTAACATCTCTCAATGTCTCGTCCGAGTGTAACCGGAGGCATATGATCACCACTACTCACTAGCTCTTTGTAACTTCACACGGATTGCACTGGTCTTCCTTATGGCACGTGAGTATATAAGTTTATATCTACATACGGTGTGTTCCCCAAGCCTTTGCATACATGTCAAATTATTCTTTTCTGAATCCTGAATTCTGAATGGTAGTTGCGGAGGGGAATATAGCCCCAACATTTCTTGTATTGGAAAGTCGCAGCAGCCCAAACGTAAACTTGATTAAACGGTGCGGTTCATAGCAAAATCCATCTATGGTTGCACTATGATGCAGCCAGGAGTACCTGGTATCAACAGAGTTTTACTATTATATTTTAGTATGTGAAGAGAGAGCTAACTATGTGCATTTGAAGTGTGTCAGGAAATATTTGCAGAAAAAACGTCAAAAGGAATACGAGGAAAGGGAAAAAGAACACAAATTTTGGCTTATTAGCGATGCAGGTATACATTTCTGTTTTTTTATATAGAGATTTTTTTCGTCAATATTTCAAAAAATAGAACGTTTTTCATAGTTTCTGTAGTTGGCTATAGTATTAATAAATAAAAAAAATAATAATTGAATCTGTCAAAGTAGCATTAAAGTAAGCATGCTGCTTTTTAATATGGCAGTTTGATATTTTGATAGTCATTCCTTTTTTGTTTCATGCATGTCATGTTGATTTCTTAACTGTTGAGTATCTACACAGTGACGTCCAAAAATAGCCAGGACACACACACACACACACAC
Source organism: Hippocampus mohnikei (assembly GCA_026261675.1). NCBI lineage: Eukaryota > Metazoa > Chordata > Actinopteri > Syngnathiformes > Syngnathidae > Hippocampus > Hippocampus mohnikei. The sequence continues at coordinate 7,004,047 of JAKGUB010000106.1, read as the reverse complement.
ACACACACACACACACACACACACACACACACATCCAGTCCTCCAAATGCTACCATTCTTTTTCTCCAGATCTTTTTCAGCAAACGATCAAATGAGGATCTCTCATGTCCTCTTACTGTGTGACGATGTTGCACACTTGGCTCAGAAGCCATAAAGAGAAAGTCTTTCAGCCTGTCTTTTATTTGCTCTCATCCGCTGAGTTAAAATTCCTGCCCTTGGCACAGCGCCCTCAGAAATCCATCAGTTGGCCTCGCTTGGCTCCCGTTAACTAGAACTGGTACCACTTCTTGTCCTTGCACTTTAACATGAGCTGTAATGAAATGTCACAACATGACACCGTTGAGAACTTTTTAAAGTACGGTACTGTACATAATTTCACTGTTCTAAAAGTATTGGCTTTACCTCATGAGCATGCTTGGAGAAACTTTCTGCACTGGTCATCATGAGGGCAGTTCTCTCTTCCAGCTCACCGAGTCTCTGGCCTCGTTCATCCAGAGCAATGCGGGCCCTGGCGATCTCACCCACTGCCCCACTAGCTGCCACCTTCATGCCCTCCATACCTCCCTGACCAGGGATGTGTTGAGCCAAACTCCGAGATGCCTTACCCGCGGCTGCCTCACCAACTGCGGGCCAGAGAAGATAAATAAAATGAATTACGTATACCATCATTTTCTGAGCTGAGATATTTCACAAGACAAATACAAGAGAAAAGACCAGAAATACACACAGAGCTCCTCCCTGTCGAATGTGTGAGCATTTCCCCCGAAGAAGCCCTTCAGGAAGCCTCTATTCTGGGCTTCTGGTGTTTCTGTTGGTGTAAACAGCTCTCCGAGCATTTCCTACAAGTGATAACAATGCTGTAAGAGACACTACAGCAAGGTGGTAAAAATATATCTATGACCAGGCATCACATCTGTGTCATGTGTTGTCATTAAAATAAGATTTTACCTTCCACCTCCAAAAAAAGTGACAATGAGCACACTTTCATCTCGTTATGATTGAACCCTATTCAAGACTGTATATGCTGCATCTTCATCTTACATCAATGTCTTTGAAAATATATATTATTAAAAATGTTACTCTTATTTAGTGTATGCCAAATGCATACATTTTCCCATAACCTTTGCAAATTACAAAACACATGTAGATGACAATCATCCTACCTTGTTAACATTTCCTATACCGACTATGGTAGATTCAATTTTCTTTGCCTTGAGATGGCAGTGTAGCACCATCACCTTAACATAGTTTTTGCCAGCTGTTTTCACTGCAGTACAAACTAGACTGAAAAGCTGTAGATCAATAATAATAACACTATGCATTATATAAAAGAAAAACTCTTACAGTCCCTGTGTAGTGAAAATAAATAGACCTTGTAGATTTGGCATACAACAGAATAGAGTTTTGCTAATGACTCTGCCAAATTGTGAATGATGAAAAAAAAAAATCAAGTATAGAAAATGAGGCTTCAAAATCATGAAAAATTGAACATGTCTGCTAAATGCGCTGAAACCACATCCCACTCAGCTGTCAACTGCCAATCAAATACCACTACAGCAACCTGAAAAATTGGATACTACTTCATCATCTTTCTTTTGCAACACATAACTACACATTTGAGCCGGAAAATATATCCACTGAAAGCCTCAGGTGGATTGGAATGTATCCCACCCAACGAGGTGCTCTATTTCAGCTAGGCCAGCGCAAAGCCTTAGTCCACCGCGGGCTTTCAAGTGAGACATTTTTTTTTTACCATTTCTCATTCAAGCTATCTGTTGTGCCAGACAACCGCTCACATGAACGAAAGTGCTTATATATTGGGTGAGGGGTGACTCATGGTGGGACCGAGGTACGTCATTTGCCCCTGTTTTAGCCACGCCCATCTCCACTTCATAATTCTCAGAATTGTTGAAGACGTGCTAAGCATCTTTAAAGATGTACGATGTATTTTGAAACAAATGTCTGAATTCCTTTTCAGGGCTTTTTAAAATCAACTGGCCTCAACAATGACAAATGTTGGACTAGACTATACTCATCATACAGTATGAGATGCAAAAGTGTTTGTCCATCACAAAAGCAGCTATATGGACCTATGATAATCCCCCGTCTCTCGCTTTTTCTCTCTTTGTGCCGACAAGCAGCCTGAAAAGATTAGAAAATCTCTGAGCCAAGCCACTCTCACAACAAAGCTCAAGTATCTGTTTGCGTCGAGCCAGTAGCAGGCAGCCAATCATAGAAATCTGACATCACTCTGCCCGGGAAGGCTTTACTGTCCGCCTCAATGCCTTTTTCAAACACCCTCAGGCTCACCACCGGTCCAGTACGAAGCAATATCCCCAGAAGCTTGTTCTCTTTTGACCTGTATCATCTATCCTAAAACCAAAAGGCCATAGGTCAGTCTGTTGTGTTGACATCATAAAGTCACTGGCCAGTAAGAGATATCATAGTGTAAAGGGCTGTCAGATGTGTGTACACTACAATGTGGCTTTATCTTTCTGTAGACTCTGTTAGGCTCGTTAGAAAAAAAACAAAAAAAAACAAAAACAGCAGTCAATTTGTACATCAGCATACGTGAGGATGCCATTGATGAAATTAAAACTATTGTGATATGCATTTGCATCCACCGACCTGCAGATTGTCATACATTTCCTGACTGTATGTAATTCTCTGGATCTCTGTCGGGGAACTGAGATAAAGTGCCTGTCCCCCGTTGGTGAAGCAAAAGGTTCTCGCAATGCGCATGTCTGTCAGAGGCAGGTAATTAACATCCATCAGGGGTCTTAGACTGGGCAAACTGTAGGCAACAAAAACAATAGAAGGCAATTAGTAAGGAAGTAAATGGCTCCTGTCACCGTGGGGCTGAACAACAAAGAATAAACAGCACATTGAAAATAATGTTGCACTTCTTTTTCAAGTTATGTAAATCTATTCTGTTTGCTGGGAGTGCTTCCAAGAGCAGAAGGTCTGAATGCATTTTCAGCATTGCTCTTTGACTATTGCAATAGTGCTGGGTCATGCAGTCACAGCCAGTGAGGGATCAATTCATGTTGAGTTCCTATCGTTCGAATGTCAATGAATGTCTTTTTCCAAGCGCCCTGTAACTGACTGGTCGCCGATAAGTAGTTGTCTCACATGCAGGATTGTCTCCATCTTTTCTGGGACGCTGAACAGGATAAGCGGTCTGGAAATCAGATGACTGGATAATAGTATTTTTCCAATTACGCACAGACTTTATCATTGCAATGGATTCAAATTTGTTGAAAAGATTATATTTATGGCAGCAAGTGTGAAGAGCAGTTTGGCTATGTGTGACATGCGATTGACTGATGACTAGTCCCGGGTGCACCACACATCTTGCACAAAGGAGCATAGTCCCCTGTGTGTTTAAGTCACGGCCGAGTGACAGCGTGGCTGCTGGCTCTCGCTGGTGGCTTGGAGTTTGTCTGAAAGCGCCGCTCACAATAACTGCAGTCATTGTAATGGACGCAATATTTAGCTTTTGACATAAGGAACCAAATTCAGGTCTAGAAAGTAAAAACCCTGCCAGTTTGGCTTTGGCCACAGGTGCTTCTACTCAACCGGTAGGTCAACGAGCTCCCTGGAAACTTGTTTTGGAATCATTTGTTTATATTTCATCTATGCCGATCATGAAATCAATTGAAGTCAAGCACCTGCACGTGTACTAGCTAACTCCCTTGCTAGTCAGCAAGATTGTTCTGGCCCAGCTTTGGGCCACATACACCACTTGCACTTGGCACGTGAATAAATGACTTAAACGCAAATGGAATAGGATGGGATAGGGATAGGATCCTATTGAGGTAAAGAAAAGGAATCGATGGCTATTATTACGTTTGCCTCAGGCAAGCGCAAAAAAACATAACATTTTGATCGCCCTTTGTTCGCTAGTTACATTTGTTAATATGAATACACAGAAAAAACTGATTTATGAAGGGATCACACACAGGCATAGGAAAATATATGAGGGGAAAATATGGATATAGAGTGCAGAGAAAAGGACAAGGGCAAACAGTTGCTTGTAAATATACCTCTGGCATGTTTTGAAGGTCATACCTGAGCGTCATGACATGTCCATTGGCACAGAAGCAGGCGAGGCACACACTGTTACACACTGACACCACGTCAGCCCGCAGAACGAAGGACGACTCTGTGATGTTGTGGACGAAGAGGCAAGACTGTGAGGGCATCAAGAACACTTTGGCCTGCCTCTCGGAGCACACGATAGCCAGATGTCCCTCTCCGCAGGTGTCCTGGGAGGATGAGGGTGAGTAGTGCACCAGCTTGCGCTTTCTTGGTCTGTCGGGGTCTTCTGGTGCATTGAGATCACGCCAAACCTCGTAGGGGTTTGGAACGAGTGCACCCATGCAGTCCAAGAAGCCAAAGCGCAACACAGAACCCTTTATCATCAGAACTGCCCCTAAGAGTGTTTAGCAGAGTCATCAGAGGGAAGGCAAAAAGCATCTTTATTGTAAGTACTGCATGTCTTTTTACTGTAAAGCCTTTGAGATGATTATTTATTTATTTTGATAACAATATGACGACTGATTTCGAACGCCGATACGGTGAGAGCACGATTTGCCTGGGGATCCTGCGTGAGTGGGATCATTGCATTGGTGTGTTTTACCGTTCGACCAGCATTCAATAAACAGCTGCAAAGTGCATCGGTGACTGCACTAGTGAGTTTACTGTAAGAAAAAAAAACTTGATACACTGTCTTACATCCAAGACTACAAATGCCTTCTTGACCGTGACAGTCAGCAAACAATAACATCTGCCTCCATGGTGGGAGACCAAATGTTGACAGTGCTGCCATGAAATCAGCCCAAACAACACAGCCAAGAAAATGGAACACGCTCCCAAGCAGTACAGTTTCGTTTGGTTGAGAGTGATCATTTTTGGATTGTGTTTTCAACATTTGTTTCATCTCAGTGTAGATAGTGAGGGAGGGTTTTGTACGAAATATGCATTTCTTGTGTGACAGCATTTCTTAATGAACCAAATCACTGCTATGTTTGTTTTTAAATCAACCCCCATGGCCAAAGTAAAGGGAAAAAGAATTGGTGTCATTGTTAAGACAAAAATAGACTCCGATTATAGTAGCGGAGTAGCCTGGAGTACGATGACATTTCAGTTTGTGTGACATTATCAAGTAACCACAAAACAAGCCAGACTGAAAACACGTGTAGCCACGCTTAAGTTTGTGACCTTTCGTAAGAAGCTTTCTTCTACATTGTTCAGTTCTAAAATGTGTTTTTAAATCTCCTGTTGTGGATCTTTAAACTGGCAACTGACAAAGGTTCTTGGGAAGACTTTTGAGATGTCACAGAACCACAAGGGAGTGGACTTTGTCTGATTACGATTACTCTATGCCCCACACTGACTGTGTGTTTGTCTATGATAATCAGGCGGATTCTCTGAAAGGAAACCACTGGGACAAAAATAATGGGATCCAAACTTGCACTGTTTTTTTTTGTCACCTTGTTATGGTTTTGTTTGGTTTCAACTTGTAATGGTCTGGTCTTTTAGATCAATGCCCAATTTAGATTTCTCATCTGGACTTACCACAGGGACCAATGGTGACCGGTTCCTCCATCCTTTCCTCCAGGTCCGTCGGGATGGACATTGGGATGAGTAAGATCACACCAAGGCTGGTACCAACCCACAGACATGGAGTGGGCAAAGTGTCGCTCTTTCGCCCGAAAGACTCCCCAAACTGCAGTGTGGTGATTGCCTCTTTGGTGTCGCGATCAATGCTGGAGACACTGGAGCTACGTGAGCGGCTGAAGGAGTTTTCGCGACTCTCTGCATCGTCGGCAGCCATCAAAGAGACAAAAATAACAAAGACACGATGCAAGAGGGAGGAGGTACAAGATGATTAAAATGAGGGAAATGTAGTGAGAGAATGGCAGAGTAAATGGATGGAATTAAGACAGCAATAAACATAAAGAGAAGAACAATACGGTTGCCATAAAAAATACAAAGACAGGAAATTCCAAGGAAACATTTACCAGAGCGAGAGAAAATTGTAAGGAGACAATTCTAAGATCTATAACAATTTTCCGGCATTTTGCCATGAAAAACAATGAAATGTCATTCTTCTGCACCCCCCCCTCCTTCCACACACACACACACACAACACAAAATACACACACTATGGGATGAACCACAAAAATGTTTTGTAGACTATGATGAGATGAACGTTGAGTCAAAGTCGATTAATTGAAGATATTGTTTCTCTTCCCAGTATTGTACAGCAATCCACAACCTTACTGCACCACGGGTTGGTTTTGCATATAGATAGTAGTGAAACAAAATTAAAATTAATCGATTAATCAGATGATGAATTTAGAAAATACATAAAAAATATAAAACGTTGCTGCACCACAAATTTTTAGAATGTGGCAAAGGCAGTGCGTTAAAAGTCACTGTAAATTGTCGAATTGGAAGATGAGATGCCCAAAAATATGAGATTAGCGATTAGTTGGCTTCAAGCTTTAAACGTCAATGCAGAATAGTAAAGATGACTTGTCAACTAGTCGACCAATAAGTTCACACACACATGCACAGGCACACCCTCACAAACACACATTCATAGAGTTGAAAGATTTTCAGGTTAATTCCACATACAATGTGAGATGTTGACACTCTCAGGTACTAATAAATACAAATAAAAAAGAATGATCAGTCATACACAAAACAGAGCACAGGGTGAATCTTACTGAGCACACACTATACATCCATCAGAAAAGTATTTCGGTATTACAGCACTAGTGAATTATTTAGAGACAGGCAATGTGTGGTACAGCCTCGGTGAGTGAGTGCGGCGTTTATGTAACAACAGCTACAGATGGCGCAAAGCCTACTGGACACATACAGTACCAGGATCAAAATGAGTTTGAGAAATTTCTCAGCAGCTATCCTAGGTGATATGCGAACGTGTGCACAAGCTAAAAAAAGACTGTGGAAGGGGGTGTGGAAATTTACTGCACAGTGGCTGCTTGCCAACATGTACAGTATGCTGCAAAACACACTTAATGCTCGACAAGAAAGAAAACATCACCACATGCCCCCCCCCCCATCCCAGGACAGGAAGCATTTTAAGGCACATTGCAGATGCATCAGCCGTACTAACTACACATACTGAAAGAAGGACTGACGTTTTCATCAATAAGTAGTGGATGCGTGAGCGGCCGAAGTCCCCTTACCTCTGTCACTCCAGCAGTAGGAGGTGGTGGTGTGGTGTTCGTCGTGAGAGTACATTGTGACTCCATGTAACTGCTGGAGCATTGCCCTCCTGGATGCAAAACCTAACCGATCCCCGACAACATGAAGCCCATAAGACAAAGCAGCCCACCCACCCCAACGCCCCCAACAAAACACGCAACGCACATACAAACAAGCGCAAACATCCAGGTAAGAAACACAAGACAAACAGATGCACAGTTGTGCCAGAGAATGACAGAAAAGGAAAAGAAAGAAAAAATTGCAGCTGAGTTTGGAGAGACTTCTTGAAATATACACAGCCAACAGAGAGTGAGACTTCCTGCTATAGTGGCATCACTCTAAACACCATTTCAGGACCATCTGCTCAGCTAAATGTTTCTGCACTTCTAATAATATCTGATACATACGTAGAGCTGTCGCATGCGCTTTCAGCCTCGATACAGGACTGTGATATGACAACCACAGTTTTACATCAATCATATATATCTCATAAGTCCTCATGCAGAATCGTGCTGTAGAGCTTCTACCATACAACTGATATTGGAAATTCAAGTCTAATTTTGGTATCATGACATCACTGTTATATATGAGCCAAAGACAAAACTTTGATTTCAAAGTGAGCATGGATTGTAGTTGACTGGATTTGTCGTGTGTGTGTGTGTGTGTGTGTGTGTTGTTTTTACACTGTGCGACACAGCCGGTGGGGCACTGGCTAATAAAAGTCAGGCGCAGTGGTACCTTGACAGGACACAAGGACCCTTGAGTGGGCCCTGAAAGGGAGTTTGAGCTACTGCAGCTAAGTCAGTCTTGGGTAGATGATAAAGGAAGAGACAGCAATCTAAATAGTGTGACAGGGCTAAAAGGTGGTACAAGCGCATAAACCAAGCTGAGCTACAGAATCACAGAGAGCCACCTTGACAAAATAGGGTCTACATTATATATATGGTTCGTTGCTGAATAAAGGGCCACATGTATCAATTGGATCATTCTCAATTTCGTTGAGTACTTACTGTACTTCAAATCTTCCCAGATGAGTATGTTGAGGGATGCAGAGAGAGAGAGAGAGAGAGAGAGAGAGAGAGAGAGAGAGAGAGAGAGAGAGAGAGAGAGAGAGAGAGAGAAACCCTAACCCTGCTTTCATATTTATATGATGCAGTCATGGATGTGTGGGTGGACACCAAACGGTAGTTTGAAAGCTTCTTCAACATCTGGCCAAATGGTCACTGAGTCACATCAACCCAATGCTATCAATTTTTCAAAAATATTTCAGTACCCGCCTCTAGTTCCATAACATGTGCACTGTACAGCGAGACCTCGGTAAGATGAGAGCAGCATATAATGTTTTTTTTTAGGTTACGAGCCACACATAGTGAACTTTCTTTATGACCCGTTTTCTAGAAATGAGAAGCTGCTCATCTCAAGTCAAAGGTATGGAATTGGCCGGTTGAGTGCAGCTTCCCCTGCCATTTCCCTGCTCTGTTATTTCACCTGGCATGTAGGCCTCATTAACATCAGCCTCCTCTCCACCACTGCATGTTGACCTTCAATTATTGCAGTGATCCTGCTGGCTCTTCACCGTGGTAAGGCAGCGTGACAGATAAACAACACAGCTAAATGTGGCAAATACCGTAGATGAGCACACGTGTAACGGCCTCATCGGAAAAGCATCTGTTCATACATAACACACGGGGGAGGACAGGGTAGCGCTTAATTTTGCATGTTGTTTTCTTCTAAGTACACACAATCAAGAGCGGTGTACACTGAAGATTATGCTTATGTAAATCTGAAACAGATTATTCCTTAAACTGATATGTGCAAACAGACACTGATTTTTCTGGATCCTTCTTTTTTTTAGGTCATTGATGTATACTGTGAAACAATGAACGGCATTTATCCTGTTAAATAGCCGACTCTGAACCAGTGACATTTTTCCAGAGCTGAGTGCACCTTTGGACACGGCTTTCTACTGCTATCATAACAAATGACCTCAAATAGTTCAAATCATTCCTCTCGGGACGCTCTCAATTCTTTCAATTCAAATCTATCAAATTCCACTTTCTGTCACTTGTGGGGTTTCTCAAGGTTCTGTTCTAGGGTTCGTTCTGTTCATCACTTTCTTTTCCTTTGCCGTAGTTTCTGTAAATTTAACACCCAGCTTAATTGCCATACAGATGACACACATCCCAACCACACCTCGTTCTATTTATAGGAAATCAGATTCTGGTTAGCACACAACTGTCGCAAACTGAACAGTGATAAAAGTGAATGCCTCATTCAATCTAACCAAACCAGAACGGGCATTTTCCTTATAATGCAAGTAAATAATGCAAGCTGCAAGTTCTGGAACACAAATAGGATAAACATGAGGGTGTACACAGGTACACATTCACGTACACACTTGTGTACACACAGGCAAATAACCTGCTGGGTCACTTCATTCAAAGATTGTGCAGATCAAAGTAATTGTGTGAATACAACAAGGGAAGGGAAAATGTCAAAGTGCCAGGGTGCAAATCAAATCTGACATCCTTCTATTCAGCTCATTTTTTTATGTGCGCACGCCATAGGAGGCTTTTTGAAATGTGGCCAGGCATGCTGTGACTTTTATGAAACAGAAAATGTTCGTAGGTAAACTGAGGAGAATTTGAAAAAAAATGTCAGTGAGGTTTTATTTGAGTGACTTGCAATTTCACACATTAGGAAGGTGGTGACTTTGATGATTATTATTTTGAAGTGAGTTTTACCATGTCTATCAAGCTAAGTCTATATATACTGGTCTATATATACAGTATATGTATATATATATATATATATATATATATATATATATATATATATATATATATATATATATATATATATATATATATATATTGTGTGTGTGTGTGTGTGTGTGTGTGTTGATAAGTATATTTTTTTTTTCCGTCCACTTTTCTGCATTTGTGTTATTTTCCTGAATTGATACGTTGTTTCCAACCATTGAAGTCATTCAGTCTTCTTGCATTATTAAGCAATGACTGACATGACTGAGCAGAGCAGCAAGAAAGCTTGATTACTTTTTAGAGCGACAAAGTCCACAATTGATTTCAAACAACATCAAATTTACCAAAACTTTGCCGGTGGCTACATCTCGAGGATTAATTTTCTTCACATTAGTGTTTGATAGATGAAAGCAAAACAAGAAGAAGAAGGGAAAAGTTTTTCTATTATACAAGTATTTCAAGCCTGTAAGTTGGTTGGTACAAGCCACACAATGCAAGGGTCATTTCTTGCATTCCTCCCATACTTGTTATTTTGGTTTATGATGCTAATGCAAGCTGCTAAGATATATAGTGTGTGTTTCAGAAAGTCATTTGCATTGTGGTTTTTTTGTTTTGGAACAAAACTATACATTTGCCTAACTCAAATCATCCTCAAATGAGGATAGTTCGAGCGTGGTTTTTTTCTCCCCCTCTCTCTCTCTCTTGTTGTTTCTTTCTGACTTCTGGGTTGAGTGAACGCTGGCGCATTTGGCTGCCGCTGCTCAACCCGTATTGTTTGTGTTTTTTGTTATTGTAAAGTGTCCTTGGGTGTCTTGAAAGGCGCTTATAAATAAAATGTATTATTATTATTATTATTATTATTATCAAAGTTGGAAGCTATTTGCTACAGCATATTACAGTATATGTATCAACAGTATGTTGCCCCACGCAAATTATGAAATCTCTAATAATGTGCCGATTGATTCATAAAGTTTTCCTCTTCATTCATATATATGTGTATATACAGTATATGTATATTTTGTTTAATGCAACCTCAAAATAAGCAGGCTTGAAAAAAGCATGCTTTAAATTCAGTGCCGCAAACTTGCATTAGCATGATTTTTTTTTAACCCACTCTGCCAGGGTGAGAGGATAGCATGCACTTTTTGGAGGGAAGGGATGTTAATGTTAAAGAGGTTAAAGGGTGGGAATTGGGAAGACAAGCACACACCTTCAGTGTGGGACACAGGCAAAGAGATCTCCATGCAAGCAGCAGACTGGGCCTTGCGGAATGGCGGTCGGCCAGGGCCTCTGCGAGCAAGCCGTGGCCCCTCGGGACCCATCGGGACGCGAGGCTTCCCCGCCGAGCAGGGCTGGGAGGTGGGGCTAGTGCAATGTCCATTGACATGATCTGTAACAACGGCAAAGCGTTAGGAAGGATATAAGGTCACATTCCAAAATTAGTTTGCTACCTCAATATCCGTCTCGATAAGTCACATTGTGGAAAAAGATGAAACCGAATACCTAAGGTGCTGCATTTAAATGGTTGAAAAGGACTCTCCATTCTATTGAGAGCTTTTTCTATAAGAGTGCAATTCTCTTACTTCAAAACATGACTTATAGTGACGGATATTTAGTATATTTAACAACATGAGAGGAGCAAGCAGTGTTAAAAGGATATTTAGTCGAAAGAGAAAAGGGGAACAGATAGTTGGGGAGTGGAGTTAAGTTTGAGCAGGATAACACAAGGGAAAATATCAAGGCTAATTTTACAACAAAACAGGCTTGTTTCGTGTCAATTTTGCTTTTAGTTTTTGTTTATTTTTTGGGGTTATCAGTTCTGATCTGTATGCCTGGCTATCGCTATAACATTGCATATTGGGTCTTTGACCTTCTTGTTACTTACTGGCATTGCAGCTTGACACAGCGTCCCTGAGGGGCATGCAGACCTTAATTTATGTCCAGTGAAACTGCACGTAGTGCGTGTATGGCACGTGTGTGTGTGTGTGTGTGTGTGTGTGTGTGTGTGTGTGTGTGTGTGTGGGGGGGCAAAATATTTTGTTTGGAGTCAAACCTCATTCCTCGCAGGATCTTTGTTGCTCACTGTCATTAAAATAAGATGACGGCACAGATGCAATTAACAGTTCAGTCTCTGAAACAATGTAACATCACTTGGCTCAATAAATGCATAGATTTAAAAAAATGACATTTAAATTTGCTTCTGTGAAATGTTGTAAAGCTTGGCGGTAATTAATGGCAATGGCATGGCAATCTCATTGAGGTGATGGGGGGGGGGGGCGTTCCTAGTCAATGTAGGTATATTATTTACAGTTTCCCAGTGGATTGCTCAATCTGAATGTTCACTTTCATTTCCAATGTCACATTGAGACAATTAAATGTTGCCATGAGAGGGTTGTTGGTGGATGGAGCCAACTTTCCATAGCTGATGTTCTTTGGTGCACCAAAAACGAGTCACTAAATCAACAGCGCCTCTGCTGGCGGCAACCAAAAAGTGCACCCCATTTTGCTGCAATTGATTCAAGACATACAATCAATATTCAATGGACAGAATTTGTAAGAATCAATTGATTATAATGCCCTCTCCAAGTTACTATCCTGTTAGCACACGTATGTATTACTACTTGTGCTGTTGAGCTATTTATTGCATGTTGATTTTTTTTTTTTTTTAAGTATGCAAAACAACTGGGTACCACCGACGTCTCTGTGCAACACTTGGACTCAGCACACCGATTGAAACCTGCAGGTAATAGGGAGCCAACCAATTACCCTCCATCGTGTCTGCAGCTTGAAAAGTTAAGATTTCAAACTGAGACGCAAGACAGACTCATTTTGGCAATAACAATTGGCAAAACGTTCAACAGGAGACCTGATGGAGCGAACACGGAACGAAGAGAATTCCAATGTGCAGTCTTAACCCATACCGTTCACCCGCACGTACAAATTCAGAAGATATTCAATGTCACTCAAAATGTAATCTATCACGGGTGTCACTCAAAATACAACCTACCACGGTTGTTATTCCCATAAAAGATGGAGGACTGTTTACAATACGTACTATACCATGTCCAGCAGTTTTTCATTTGCCAATGACCTTACACATAACATGGAATTGTAGTCTCTTTTGATTTGGACTTTGAAATTTAGGTTACCACTTTTGCTATGGCTGCAAGAAAAACATAAGGTTATTACAGTGGAATATATAGGCACTTGTGTAGTTTGAGAACGTGTGTAGGAGAGACAGCATGTGGTACACTGCAGAGGCAGAGCAAAAGGGAACCCACAATGATGGAGATGCGGTTGGACATGTATAGCGAGAACGTTCAAATTGCTGCAATGCTGTTAAAGAAGAAAATGATCCAGTTACAATGAGGGAGGCAGCACGTGATCCATTCACTGTCGAGCAACGCTGTCAATGGAGGAAAGATTGCAAAAAATAAGCAGATGGACCAGTCAAGATAATGTGATAGAAAGCTTCATGTCGAAATAAGAGTTATGGATTACAAGTTACCTACATAAACACTTGCAAAATGTAGAAGAAATGAAGATAGAAGTTTAAAATCAAATCAAGAGGACACCAATGGGAAGAAAATGGGCAAACACGTCAGGCCGTCTGGTTAAACAGGAGAGAGTGACAAGGAAACTGAAGTGAATATAAGAATAAAGCGACACAAAAGCCTAGAAAACACGACAAAAGTAGAAACCAAATGATTCAAAGGAACACACGTGAAAACTGCTGGCTTTCGCCTACCGTACCAAGATTGGTCTTAAGATCTGTTGGCAGACTTAACTTTCTGCCGGGTCCCTTTACTGAAACAAAGGAATAGGAAACAAAGCACCAGTTAATCCCTTCAAAAATAAAACTGTACAAAATAAAACAAGACAAAGATAGAACTGAACATAAGAAAATCTTAATCGCAGTCAAAGAAGGAAATCGAAACCAAATGCAAATCATTCAAATTAAACCCGACCATGCAAAATGCTGCAGGTGCAGATTTGTAAATGCACGCTGCACTGGAGTTCCTCATCAGCATTCCCAGCAATGACTGTGAAATATGACATCTTATTTGGATTCATGTTTAGGTGTACTGGAACAAACCACTGGATCAGGTTTATATACAGTACAGGCAGTATTAACTCTTGTCAAGCTGCAACAATATGAAAAGAATGCATTTTACTGACAATTGCAGTTACTGCATTAAAGGGAATGTTTCATTGAATGTGTCAAGTCTTGTTTTGCTTAAAAATCAGAATGCACAGAATGGGAATGCCTGAAAAGGAAGCCAAAATAAACTGATTTGACCAGAGATCAAAAATAACAGACAGTGGAGGGACCAACAAAAGAAATTGTAAACCACATTTTGCAAGTATTTAGTATGTGGATAATTGTGTCATTTAAACGTGAGACGAGAGGATGAGTTTTTTTTCCCATAAAAAAAAAAAAAACGTTTTAGTGAATACAACTTGACCATGACTTCGTTTGAATATGTCTGTCGCTCTTCCTTTGTGTGAACATGTCCTCGTCGGGAGATCAGTATTGAAGATCATTTGACAGAAAAATATACAGTATGTGCTTGAGCGCCGAGGATAAGCAGACCTGTAATTTAAATAACTCTTCTCACTTTTGAGCAGAAGGCTCTTTTGTGGTTTTCATAATAAAGCACCTTGACCAGATGCTGCAGCATTCACAATACAGCTATACGGCTTGCATGACAGAATGGGGATGCAAAATATTTTGGAAAAAACCTAAAGCGCTGAGAGATGGTTGCTTTCTGAGAAGATGAACATATTTAATCATCTCCATAATGTTTTACAGTCGCAGTTGTTGTTACATGATCAATTCCTATCTACAATTCCCCTTTGTGTGTCGGTTTGTGGGCTCTTGTTATGCTATCAAACATTTGGAATTGTAATGTCTCATGAGTAGCTTCCACTCACTTAACATTTCAAAAGATGTCAGTCCATTTGGCCAACCGGACCGTACAGTATTTACCCGCTGATTCATAATTACGTTGTATTGACAAATTCAAATTAGCATCTTGAATGTATGCTGGCTCCAAAGATCCAAAAAGCAAAGATCACTTTCATTAGCAACACATTGAGTACAAGAGACAAGACAGCCAGTGCTGAATGCGGAGCTCAAGAGAATATTATCGTATGAAATTCGATGTTGCGCGTGCCAATAATGTAAGGCCATGTTGTGGCTCACCGGGCAAAGCGGTGATGAACACAATGAAGCGCGAGAGAAAAAGAGAAGTATCCCATGGAAATGCAAACCCTTTGTCTTCCCCTTGTCTACCTGCCGTGAAGGGTCCTATAGGTCAAAGTTCATACACATAAAGCAAACACGTCTACTCAGCGATGACAGGAGCAGTGAGACAGTCACCTGCATGAAAGCATGGAGGACACTGACAATGTTAGAACAGCCTACTCTTAGAACACGCGGCCCCTTGGATGAAATGCCGTCCGGGCATTTAACCGATTGCCCTTGATATCCAGCTTAAGATTCATGCAGTAGTATGCTCTTGGACCTCACGAGTGACAATTGAGCGCATTTGTAGAACAAATGGGGCGCGCAAGTGGAATTACCATTTTCGACGACTATATGACATTTCTGCCTCACTAGTCGGGCAGCTATGTTACTAGTGAGGCAGAAATGGGCACTAGTTGACATCTGCGTACTACTAGTACTATTAGTGAAGTTCTAGATGTTAACTAGTATTACTAGTAGCATCCATTTGTCAAACACAGTATAAAGTTTGGTCTCACTGGTAACATGCAGTTGGCCAGCTAGTAGGTCAAGGTTGCCCTGCTACTAGCGATGACAAAAGTAATACTAGTACATGGACGTTAAGATGGAATTCAAGGACATGATCATAAATGCTCAATCGGCTTTATGGAAACAGCTTCACGGAAGGATGTTTGAGCATGACTACGGTACTCTTGTAGAATAATCTACATCTAACTATGAACTTTTTATTATTATTGTTATTTTTACTTTCACTATTTCTGCACAACCGTATGACAATTTGGCATACGAGTAGGACAACTACATATTATTCGTGAGGCAAACCTGTTTGAAGTATTTTGGTGGAACGAGTGCAGAATGTTACTAGGGCATGCCGCATACCTACTATATGCCAATATAAACTACTGTGCTCATACTGTACTAGTAAGTGCAACACAGTAGTTTATAGTAGTAGTTTATTTCATACTAGGAGGCCAAAAGTAGCCACTAGCAGTGGAAAAAAAAACATTACTATTAAGACGCAGTTATGAATCATCTTACAGGTGAGAACAAAGGGCATACTAGTACATGAACCTTAAACTGGATATCAAGGACATTAATTATATGCTCAGATGGCTTTCCATCCATACCCTTGGTGTACTGTGGTGTGTAGTGGCCTGATGGTGCAATTTTACTGTTTGAAAAAAATAATATGACATGAAATAAAATCCTGCATTGCATACATTGGGTTATTATTATTAATAGTAGTAGTAGTAGTAGTAGTATTTAACTCACATATTCATGAAATCATGCTTGGCTATTTAAAAAATATATATACAGTAAACATTTTGCAGGTGTTATTGCCCACAGTGCCCACAACCCTCTTAGCATGCATGGCACAACACAGAACCAGACACCCATCCGAAACCACCCCACTTGCCAATGTCCACTTCATTTCTGCATACAGTGCAAAAGCCACAAACAGATGTCTATGAGGTGGATCTGTGACACAATCCCTCCTCTTACCATTGTCCAATAAGTAAAAGACTGGGCTGCAGTGGCTGGCTCTCAAACTGGCCACAGGCTCTGGCAGGACGCGTGGGTCATTGTGAAGGGAGGTTGGGTAATGAACTGGAATAGGAGATCCAACAGAACAAACAAGACTTTTCAGAACAAAAGGGAAAGAGACACATTATGGGTGAACTTGGGAAAAGAGAGACTTGCCAGTAACTGTAGAACAGCAATGTGATGATTCATAATGAGACATGTTTATATATAGGTATACCTGACACACGTTGATTCCTGGCATAAAGGGGGGGGGAGGGGGGGCAGCAGCAGTACCACTCCAGTGATTTTTAAAATAATAGAGTGTGGCCCTAGCAACATTAAAATATACGGTACCTGTCGCATTCATTTCAAGAAAAGCTGTCTTGTTTTGTTTCTACATTGGCCACAATGCACTGCATTGTCAAATAAATGATGAACTGCACACAAAAATGTCCCCTTGTGAAACGTGAGGTATCTATTTTACAGGGGAACCACGGATGTCAATCACCCAGCTGATGTCGTACAATACTAATCAGTAATTCAATCCAAGCTTTTGCGATGTACACAGAACATGCCTCTGAAATGTCACCAAACTGCAATTTGAAGCGACACCATCCATAACCTCAGTTCTGTCAGCATTAAACAATTAACTTTTTATGGCGTTTTTCACAACACCTATACCAAAAGTGGGACCCGTTGCAACCGTGGGAGTTTAGCAATGTGTGGAAAACATAAACTAGACTCCAAATACAATAAATCACAGACCAGCAATGTTTAAGCTTACGCCATGTTACTTCCTCCCGGTTCATTTCCTAAATCTCAACATGAACAAGAATTATAGTGTTATACTAATTGTAAAAAAAAACTAAATTGTTGTGAGAAAAGCCTTCACGTGGCTTTGCCAAAACTGTTCGCAACAGAATAGAACCTCTCATGCAAAGCAATTGTATCTGTCATCAGCTGACAATGCAAAAGTCACAGAGGTGAAACAACGATGCGCATCAATGTCGCCCACTCATACTTTACTCATGCTTTGTAAAAAGAAGCATTTGAAACTGCAGAGGTTTGAACCGCATGCTCCTTTCACTCCAGTGAAGATTCGTGACTGCAACTGTTGGCTAAATTTGGAATTTGGTAAAGGTAGGTGGTTGTGGTGCAGAGGGAGCGATTCTCTAGAAGGGCTTTTTTTTTCCCATTTGTGAGAAAATCATTACCATAATGATTTACGTAACCACATTTATGCAAATGTGCATGCACAAAAAAATGAAATCCAATTACCACTGTAAAGTCAAATGCTTCATGCAACACATGAATAACTCATAAGACCTTGAAGCAATTTGAATGAGCTGAAATACTGTACACAGTTCTCATAAATTAAAACTAGTTATCCTCTTTTCAGAAAGCCAATTGACCTGCAAGAAGCTGAACCAAGACATGTCACCTACATTACCTCAGCACACTATCTTCCTCCCGTGACATGCACACATCTAAATATATCCTGCCGGGTAAAGCTCAGCTCAGTGACATGTCAGATTATTAGCCCATCTCCTGACTGGGTCTGGCCCTGCTATATTACAGCTAGACATGGTGCAAAGCTTCTTCAAAAAATGGCACTAGCACAGAAAGACAATGCTTAAAATGGGGGGTGCTGCTTTCAGGCAGGAGAAATGCAAATGAATGCGCCTAACGACAAAAAGGAGTAAAAAAAAAAGTGCATGGACAAGTCAGGACAAAGGAAAGTTGAGAGACATATTAAATGAACTAGCCTGCCTTCTCCAAACTGGAGGACAGAAGCACAACCATAAAGCCACACATGGAGATGGACTTTAATGTTCAACGGGAGGTAAAAAGATAATCCGAACCCGTTTGGATAATACATTACATCCATCTCAGTTTGCATACCTTGTATAATATAACAAAACAAAATGACCTTTTTCACATCACAGTTCGAAAAGACTCCCAAGACATGGCAAGCAGTTCTATTTAATTTGCCTCATCGTGTTTGCTTCTCTTCTTAAGGGGGCCCATCGGTGTCCTGAAGTCAAATCAAAACAATAACAGACTGAATGAAAGAAGAGGAAAGTAGAAATAGGATTTCCTTTGTTGGTAGTCACGTCTTAAAATATGAAATTATTCATTTGTCTGTATTATAATGTACAAAACAAGCTCGCTGTATTAAAACCACAAATCAAGATCATTTTCATTTGCCACATAAAACAATATGGCACTTAGGAGAGCTCGATCGAACAATTACGAGTTGCATAAAAGCACTAAATTGTCAGCAAGACGCTTAGAATGTTGTCATCAAGAATCATGCAATATTATCACCCCAGTTGCAAATATTGAAACAATTCCTCATCCAACCAAATTGCTTTCAAATTAAAATAAATCTAATCATTCATAGTTTGTGCTCTTATTGGGAAGGGCACATCGACGTGCACGCCATCCTCCCGACGCGTGCACACTTGATAATATGTGCACCCCCACTGTTGCCATGACACTTGGAGCTTCAATTACACACCTCACTTTGCGCCTCAAATTGCCCAGGCACAAATCCCAAGCTTATTCATACTGCTTGAACTTGGCCACTCATGGCTTTCTCTCATCTTCTGTTCATGACAGCGGCCTCAAACCAGTGTCTTCTTTCTGCCTATCTCCCCAACACGCCTGGCCAACAACATAAGAGCATTTGTAATACATTTATCTATGATGTACAGCAAGACTGATGTCATACAAAGGCTTTCCAGCTGCCAAATTATCACCGATCATGTTGCATATCCGGGGGCAGAGCAGCAGTGAATTTGTCCATCTGCACCGAGAGTGACACATCTATTCTGAGTTCACCGATCATTTACTGAGGAAATTAAAAAAAACACTTTTAGATTTCCAAGTTACGCGTTTGTATGCTCAGAAAATAACAGCCAACAGAGGTGTAGGGTTCTAATCCAACTCCGGCCTTCCTGTGTGGAGTTTGCATGGTCTCCTCAGGTCTGTGTGGGTTTTCTCTGGGTATTCCGGTTTCCTCCCACATTCCAAAAACATGCATGGCAGGTTAATGGAACACTCTAAATTGTCCCTTGGCCTGATTGTTAGTGCAAATGGTTGTTCGTCTATACAGTATATGCCCTGCAATTGACTGGCAACCAGTTAAGGATGTATCCCGCCTACTGCCCGAATACAGCTGGGATAGACTCCAGCACGCTCGCGACCCTTGTGAGGATAAACAGATTAGAAAATGGATAGATGGATCAGAGTTCAAGTGTTAAAGTTGAAAAGTGCCTTTTCAATATGGCAGCAACAACAAGCTTTTATTTGCAGCACAGCAGAACGAACTATAACAGACCCACCGCGCAGCATATCAAATAAAATAACCACATCACAATCACAACATAAATAAAACATTACTTTACTTCCTTGTCCGGCAAACAGCTTGCATGACAAATGCATTATGAAATCACACGCAACACCGAACAAGCCCATTATGGACTTAACGATAATTCAAATAACAACAGCACTTTTTTTTGGGGGGGGGGGGGGGTTACCAACCCCAGGTATTATTTGCAACTCTTCTCAAATATGTTCAACGGCGTGTTAAGAAAAACCAAGGCGTGGAAAAAGGATCAAATGACACCAAACATACCACACAGTTGCTGCTGGCTCTTGAAGATGATGGCATATCCCCCGCATGGCCTCATAGCAGCAAGTGATTTATTTGAGAGAAGTATGATTGTGGTGCAAGTGTGTGATTGGTTACCTGAGGTGGGCGACTTGCTTCTCTCCGTGTCAACAGACTGCTGGTTGTCAGATAGTTCGGTAAGGCCTGCCACAGCCCATGGCAGTCAAGAGGAAGAGAACATAGTATACAGACGCTCTGTGTGATTATTTTGACATCGCTGCGTGAACAGATTCAACAATTGCATCTTGCTCAGTGTCAGCCACTCGGACCCTTGAGGAAAAAAATGAAACTATTGTATTCATCGTTTTGGATATTGATGATTATTGTCCAGAACAATATCAGTTCAGTCCACTTAATATTAACATGTAACAGGTTTGCAATTAGACATTTCACATTTGTTCATTTTCAGGCACAGAGTGGCTGAATTCTGGTGTGCATTGATATGTTGACACGACAGTAACGCAATGTTAAGTAAGGCAAATCTCACATTGAAGTGACATACAGCAAAGTATAAAATCCAAATAAACGCATGCAGGATTGTAATCTCAATGCATGCACCATGCACAAGCATTTACAAGAGATTTTATTTTTACTGTCCCAAATTTTTTTTCCGGTGTCACCCAGAATGCTTGTTGAGTTTTTGTACTCACTGTCACTTTCAAAATCTGAGGTCATCAAATGGATCACACAACATTCGTAACTGGACTGGACTAATAACAGACACCACGGAGTGGCTGTTTCTGCAATAGGCAAACCATTGGACATGGCTGGAACAGGCAGCTCGGGTTTACTGGCTCAATCAGTTCTGATATTTCATCATGAGGCCAGAGACACAGCCAGCTTCATTCCAAGCATCTCTTTGGTTTGTATTGGTTATTCCCTTTCCAATAACCTTGTTATCTTAGCAAGCTTCACACACACACACACACACACACAAAGACCAACACACCTCGCACACTGACACACATCCCGTATAACCTATCTGGTAGGCTTGACTTACTCTGGTAGGATGTACGGATCCTTTTCTTTGAATCGGAATAAAAGTTAGACAGGCCGCGCATGCAAAACTCTGTCAGGCAGGCCCACATGCCCACACCAGCAGCCACAGAGTCACCATTAGGTCGGAGATGAAGGAGGGGGAAGAGTGAAGAAACGGTAAGGAGGAAGTAGTGGGAAAATAAGGAGTACGGGTGAGAGGTTTGTGAAGGCAGTGTGTATAAGAATGAGAAAAGAAATTGGAGTTAATTTCGGAGGGAGGGGGAATTTGACAAATCAAGTGTGTGGAGGGGAAGAATGAAGGGGAAAAAAGGGGAAAGAGAAAAGAACACACGGTCTTAGAGTGTAAAAGAAGGTGAAATCAAATAGCAGAAACACTAAGGTAATGTTCAAATGAAGTAAATGTATAAATAAATTTTAAGTGTACCATTACCTACAAGCTGTTGTCATTGGTGCATCACCTAACTTTTGTGCGGTGTTTTAAATGAAAACTTGCTAACAGAAAGAGTTGAAATGTGTCATTTTACTGGTCTCGGCTGGTCCTGTTGTTCAGCATTGTATTCTGTTAAATCTCGGACCACCTGCGGTGCGCGAAAAGGCCACGGTGGCGGTTTATTTTTCTCCTTTCCAAATTGATCTTGTAAAGCTAAAACAGAGGGACCTTTATAAACCATAAAGGCGGTAGAAGCCAATAACAGCCCTTACGCAACAGCCAGTGAAAAGAGTTACCTCTCAAACTCAAAAGAAACCCTCCATCTACCTAGTCGGGGCCTTTTTAAGCAAACACCGAATCCTTTTGAAACATGCTGCACTTGTGGGTATTATGTAACATAAAATCCGACCACTTTTCAAAGCAGCATGGGTATCCGATCTAAAACATTGAAGGATGTTGTAGATAATGTATTCAGAGATAGAGTGGACATTTTGACAGATCATTAGTGGGGGGCAAAAAAAAAAAAAGAGTCTTTTGACAGTGAAGATCAGTTTCAAGGAGAAAGGGGGCATAGGTCAGGCGGGACGACAAGACCTGTACAGGATGCCTTTTGACTTAAGGCCTCAGTTCAAGCAGTGCTAAAATATAGACAGGACATCACGGAAAGGACAACATGCATAAGAATGCAGCTCAGTCTGACACACATATCCTGTTAACATGCACTTCATATCAGAGTGCAGATGTGTGACAGGCAAATATGTGTGAATGGATTGTTGTTGTTTTTTTGTCTTTGTATTAAATTGTGAGAGAGAAAGCAAGGGAGCGCAACGTTTTGTTGGACTAACTCCGATGGTAATGGTCTTTGTTGGTTCCTATATTTGGCAGAATGATCAAGATCAAGTACTGTTTAGAATTTTGGTTTGTTTTTAAAATACATTCAGTGGAAGAAGGTTTAAAAATACAATTTAATGAAGGTCCTGTAAAAAGCAAGAGTTGCAATATCTGAATATGTGCCTGTAAAATATGGACAACTCATTCTTAAAAAAGAAAACAAAAACATACCGTATTCAAACATAAGCTCCATTTTACTTTACTTGGAATATAATACATTCTACATTGTAGAAAATTAATCCGTGCTAATCCATCATCAGTCCGAGAGAAACATCTGCAAAACTGTCAGACTAATGTTCTGAATAAAGAATGCTTTCAGCATATGAAATTGTATTTTGATATCAAAAAGATCAAATAGCTCAGTGGGATACATTTAAATATTCATATTCAGTAATCACATTTTGCATGTGAATGAATGTTGATGAATCTATTTAAACATATGTGAGCAGTCTACCTGGTCAAAACCATTTACGTTAAGAGGCAAGTTTTTAATGTTTCCTTTAGTGTTGATTGATTAAGACCTAAAGGGGAATGGTATTGATTACTTAAGAAATCTAATTAAACCACCTGCATTATTGATTAACCGTGAAAGGTACCCGTGGATAGTCCAGTTTAAACATAGATCAGCCTCCAATTATGCAAGCAGCTCCAGAGAAGATAGAGTGCAAGTGCACAAAGAAGAAGGAAGCCTACATAATTGACTCTTGAAGTTTGAGAGGGTGTTCAGTGTGTGTTAGTTAACTACATGCACAGACAGATAAGTGTGTGTATGTGCCTCTATGTTTGTGTTCACTACCTGAGGTGGACTGTCTGTTCCTGCGGGGGGAGCGGGTAAGGCGTTGATAGGGATCAGCGGCACCGTACAATTCCAGAGTGGACATGCACAACAGGATGGTTTTCTGCAAGTAGTCGACCACCGCAAGGCCATTACAGTTCCCGAATGCCAAACTGGGGAGACAAAAATACAGAGGGAAGGCAGATGCATATATGTGGGTTATTTACATGGATGATTTTCACAATGATACCTTTTGAGCCCTCACATCCTATCCTAATTCTCAAGGCAGTGGTGCCTTGAGATACAGCAGCTCGAAACCAAAAAAACTGGGATCTTAAATCATCTTTTCCCATTGAAATGAATGTAAATTATATCAATCCGTTCCATCCTCCCCCAAAACACCAACAAAAAATGTTCAATGTTATTTAATGAGTAAAATAGCAGTTCCTACTATTGTACTTTGTAAAAACATTAAATAATAGTTACAGAATGAAATAGAATTTGAAGAAATAAATAGTTTGTGCATCATGATTAATTCATTGTATCTCTTTCTGGTGTGCATTACTGATTGAGTCATTTACTTCTACTCTATGTGTCTCAATACTCTGTCGTAATATTAGTCATTTTTTGCAAAGGGTAAAGAATACACTTTATGCCTATGATTATTACCATTTTTGTTATATATCGGTTCTAGCAATATAATGTTACCAAGTACTGTAGATGGTATTCGTGAGCCCATCTACGGCAGTTTGCAATGTTAGCATTAACTAAGCTAAAATATTTATTTTACAGAAAAAGCGTACCGATAAAGTACAAACAGGAATTACTGGGCAAAACTAGACAGGAAAAACATGACATAATCTAAAAGCGCTCGCAAAAGGCAAGGTCCAAGGAAAAACAAAAAATACACAAATGAAATGTCAAGAGTCCAATAACGCGAAACAAAAGATACAAAACACAAAACAACAAATAATAAAATACAAAGAACTATGAAAAATGAGAGTGACTATGAATAATAGAGAGGCCTAGAAAACAACACTTGAGGCTCAACAGCAAGCAAGGTCAATAATCCGAGAGAAACTTGGCAACTTGGCAGTGCTTTAATACTTGGCATGGCTTGATTGGGAAATGCGGAATAGGTGCGCCTGCTGAAGGGAAATGCCCTTCATTCCAGCTGGAGCTTTAACATAAGCAAAACAGACAGAACATGACAATTTGATCATGAACAAAAATAGGTTGAGCGTTTTCAATAGTTATTTCCACATCAGCTTTTATCGTGGAGTCAAATTATTCCTACTGCGATTCCACATCAACAAAAAAATAAGCAAGGTAACAAACAGTGTTAAGAGGACGATTACACACGGAAGACTTATTTCCATAACATTAGCTTTTATTTATTTATAATTCACGATGTAATTTTAAACAAAACATTCACACCTTTGTATTATGACACATCACACTAATGAAAAATAATCGTGCTGGGACCTTTAGCACAGTTAGCAGCGCTACCAAAGGTGCTCAATCACATGCCGTTAGCAGCGAGCAGTTAATTAGCCTCGTGCACCGTGCGTGCTAGACGTCGACGTCATTGAGGTCGTTAACACAGGTATTTACCCTACAATCACAATCATGTTCATACAGTGTTTAACTTGGTAAACATTTTATTTGAAGGACCATCTAAGCATTACTAACCTGAAAACAAAACAGGTATTGTGTAGAGGGAGTGAAAACACAACCACTCTCTTTCACCACTTTCCTCTGAAGGCAAGGGGAGTGAGCTCCCTCAGGAACCTGGACTCAAAAAAAACCTCAAAAAAACATTGATTCTGTTCTTTGTTTCCTCAAAATGATTTTGAAAAGTAACTTTATCTACATTTGATCAGAAAATTAATTCAGAGTTCAAAATGTGCTACTGTCAACAAAATATTTGTGATCACATATTTTTAAGTGTCACAATTTGGGACAAATTCAGACATGCAGACGGTGGGTAGGATTGTTCAATCTTGGCAAATCTGTGCTCTGAGTGCTATTGTAGTTCAACTTGATTTCCCAAAAGCTCCATAGCCAATTGCGATTCGTCTGCTCGATAACCAATTCAGAATTAAAGTGATGGATCAACACTGATGGCCCCAAATACATGGAAAGCCTGTATAAGAAATGTGTTGTTGTTGGGGTTTTTTTGGGGGGGGGGGGGGGTTGTTATGGGCATTCACCCCTCTTAACATTTTAAATTTCAATTGCTATTGCTCTATTTCGTTGCTCCCCTGTTCCCTTTTCCCCATGACCCTCATCTCCAAACTGCACAAGCCTTCTGTTTTATTTCTTCAAAAGGAGCAGATAAATGAGAAAGAGGTGGACATCACTAAAAAGTCAAAAAGCACAGGTTTGGGAAAAATTACATCTAGAGAGGAACATCCAGATCTGGAATGAGAGCGCAAGACCTTGCCGTTTATTCTTCTGCACGGTGAAAATATAAACATCACATCATATGAGAGGTGTGCTTATGGCAGAATTCCTGACAAACATGTTATAATTGTGTTCCAAACTCCTTGTTCGAGGCTATAACCACCAGAACAGTTGGCTAAATGACATCATATAATGAGTTTCGGTACACTATTGACATCCTCCGGCTCACACTGCAGACATACCTCTCGTGACTGGGAAGGAGACAAATATTATATAGCATCACAAAACAAGTCTGAATGCTGGCGGAATCTGTAGGCTGGCACTCAGTCACCTAAAGCAGTTCTCGGCTCTATACTTTGCTTTTAGTTGGTGTGAAATACAAGCTCATTTCTCACAGTAATGTCTTCACAAAGTGTCAGAGTTATACCCGGACAAGTTTAAACAGAAAAGCTCGACACAGGGAAGGTTGTTGGCGCAGCCCGACGGGAGCGGATCTCTCAGAGTGAACGGCGGGCAGTTGCTTCGCGATCAGACTCAAAAGTCCCTCGTGGTCCTTGTCGGTCTTTTATTGTTTACATATGCAAAATAAAAGAAAGACATTGCCCCCGATATTTGAATACCACGCCCCCAGTCCGGCCCCTCGGTCGGAGATGTGATTAACTTTTATCAAGCTTTGAACCACAGATACTTTAACACCGTCTCCCACAAATAAACAAGTCGCAGATTTCACAGATGACAAATGGTCGCCTTGGCCACGACCAGTTCCCAGAAAGTCTTTTGATGTTCTAAAACACTTCTTTCCTAAACTGTTTACTCCTAAACTGTAAGACGACTCCCTGTCGACTTCAAAGAGCGCTCACCCCGACACCCTTGCCCAAAGACATTTTGGGGGGCGCTAAATACACAACACATTTAGACAGGCCCAAATTAAAAATGGAACTTTAAACATGAAATCATTCTGTTCATAGATTCCTCTAACACAAAGAAAGCCAAAGAGACCACAGAAATGCAGAATGTTTTGTTCTACAACCACAGAGGTTTGGTGTCCTTGCTTGTGCAGAAAAGTAGTCAACATGTTTTCTTTTTCAAGTGCTTTGCATCGTTCTTATTATTATGATGATAAACTGCTATATCTTTAAAGGAAAATGCTTGCGAGCCAGCAAATCACTTTCACATTCATACCTACAATGTGAACATGAACCTTTTTAGAATGTAGAAGGAATCTGGATAAGACAGAGGAGTCCCCAAACAAAGATGGGAAAACAACAAACTCCACAAAGGAAGGGCGGGCCAGTGAATTGAACCCTGAACCTTCGAATTGTGAGGCAAACATGATACTCGCTACAGTACTATGCTGTGCATAATACAAATCAAAAGGTATTATTTCAGGGCACTGAAATGAACGTCAAGGACCAGGCTCTTGAGAGACCCAAACAATCGGCTTATTAACCCTTCCAGGGACAGCGGTCGCTCCACTGGACAGCTTATCATGTCATCAGGTTACAAGGGTTAATGGTCAACAGAAGGCCAATAAGCGTGGCTAACTGATTGATTTGAAAAGAATCATCAAAAAAGAAAAAAAAATTACAATTACAGTACCAGTCCAAACTTTGGACATTTTTAATTCAAAAGCAAGCAAAAGTGTGTTGAAACGTTTCGAATGGGAGCGTACTATATATTCAAGCCGAGTTTGGATGCTTTCCTAACCAGGTAGACAAGGTTCTTTGGATCTTTTCTAACATGGCAATGACTCACCATAAATTGAAAATAAACCATTCCGTTTGCACTCAAGGACTGTGAGTCAGGTACATTTTCTCAGGATGACATACTTTGTGGAAAATTGAACTGACGTAAAATGAACAGAACCGTTGGTGGGAGGGAAGCAGACCCTTCAATTACGAGATAATTTACTAATTACCCTGTAGGTTCAGCACAAAGGCCTTTGAATATGACAGCGGAAGCCATACAAATAAGAGAAAGGAAACAAAGAGAGCACCACGGTAAAGTGCATGCCCAAGTCTATAAAGTGCCTGTTTGGCAACAAAACAGGACCAATGAGCACTAACACAGCTGGTTAGTTACAGTGATTCGTCCTGTAAACTGCTCCAGTTTTCCACCAGCTGTTTTGCTTTAAAAACAGCAGTAAACCATGGAAGCTCCATATACTTGCAATCCTCACTAGTGTCAGATAGCCTGAAATGTAAAGTGGTACACTAAATACACTCTGCTCTGACTTCCATCTGACATAGTACTGTACTTTATAATGGCCGAAAACCACCACTTTCCCTTAAGGTTCCTGACAAAAATACAGAGGGTGACTCACAGGCCATAGGCGGAGTTTATGTCCAGGCTTGAGATTTGCTGTGGAGGTTCTCCGTCCATCCAAGGCAGCTGGATCACTAGCTCTGCCTGGTAGCCAGGAGGTACCCGCACCGCC
Organism: Hippocampus mohnikei; assembly: GCA_026261675.1. NCBI lineage: Eukaryota > Metazoa > Chordata > Actinopteri > Syngnathiformes > Syngnathidae > Hippocampus > Hippocampus mohnikei. The sequence goes on along the minus strand of JAKGUB010000106.1, from coordinate 6,975,657 downwards.
CGATCCTTTACCCTAAAAAACAGACAACAATGTTGAAAGGAGTTACATAATAAGGCTTCACAATTGATGTTTTGTCGCGGGCATCATTGTTGAACCATGAACATTACTGTGCAGGAACATAACAGTCTTTCCAGCCATGTCATATTGTCCTTAGCATCTAGTCATCTAATTCCATTTTAGTGCCTATAAGACATTTTACCATAAGGTCACACAATATTTTCATTATACGTCCTTCCCACCCACAGGTTCCGCGGGACTAATTTTGATGCCTTTGATGGAAATAAAAAATCACTTACTTAAGGCAGGGGGTGCAGTCTTTGAAAGACTCGGGTGTTCCGCCGCCAGGGCTTGCTGGGTGTTGGTGGTGGGGCTGAGGAGAGTGGGAGCCTGAGTGTGGCTCTGAGAAGCAGGGATTGTTTTCATTTTCCGATGGAGAGATGACATCCTCTGGATCACATTGCAGTCGCACCTCGAGAGACTGGGGAGGAGACGAATATTATTATCTTGCAATATGAGAACACTTCTTTTTTTTAACACATTAATGGGAAGCAGGTTGGAACAGGTTCACAGTCAGGACATCCAAGTTTGAATCTCCATGTGAGCAGGCAGTCCATCAAAACATGAGATGCGAATTATTTGAGTTTTGATATGGAGTACAAACAATCCTTAGAAGCACTGAAAGTTTCCGGCTGTGACAAGGGCATGGACTAATCTGACTCACCACAATCTGAGTGTTGGCATCATATTTGCTGAAGCGGTAGAGGATGATGTGTGCCGAGATCCCAACGACACAAAAGATGCGACTTTGGGGACACCAGCTGACCATCTGCACCGCAAAGGGGTCATCGTCCACCAGTTCTGCAGCACGACCCTCATTTTGTTTGGGCTTTTCAAACACCTTGGAGGTCTTCAGCTTGTATAACATCTGCAGTGTAACTAATTGGAAAAATATTTGTTTGTGGAGAAAACACAATTACAACAAAATGCAACACCTGTGCACTGTGTGATGAAAAGCAGCATCTATAATTGCCAAGAAGAGTTTTCCCCAGGCTGACATTTTCATCTGGAACAACATATTAAGTTCTATGACTTATCAAACTGCTCCAGACTGCTGATAGTTGCTGGTGAAAAATAAACAATTTTGCGGTTTTTCCTGATTTTATTCTTTTTTTTAACGTCATGCAAGGACATACGCATCAACAGATTTACCTTTGGGTCACCTTTATTATGTGTGTATGATGTAGTAGTTATGTATGTCGTCAGTGGAAAAATGAAATGGTACACTGCCGCAAAAGTGTATACTTTATACTAAAAAAAAAAAAAAATGTGATCTCATATCAATTTACTTACTCGTTGTGCAATCTGGGTCTGTTTAGTTGACCACAAAGCTGTGATTGTGTCGTATCGCAAAAGGTTGATACACAGAATAATTCTACTTTCTGACCTCCAGTGGAAGAACTTTTAATTGTTTTGTCTGTCACTATAGGTTGCTGGCATAGAAAGATGAACACGTATGTTAAGAATAGCCAGGGTTTTTCCTGCGTTCAAAATTGCGTGGCGCCCGCCTCCAGCTAATTTTGTGCCGCTCCCAGCCAGGCAGATTGACAAAGTAAAGCTCCAGCTGTGCTGATTGAGCGATTGATGTCTCCCCGCGGCAGCAACATATTTTAAATGCAGTTGCAGCATTGCACCACCATGGAGGCGCTATATCAACAGCAGTTCACAGGGAAGACCTGAAGCAACTACCAAAGAAGAAAAAGATGGTATAATTTTGTTTTTTGTCCCCCCCCCCCGCTGGTCAGCGCTATTGGCGTCCTGATTGGTCACTTTTTTCAACCGGTCTCGGCAAGGCTACATAAATCCGTTTCCAATTAGAACAACAGCACAAGGCCAACGTTGTACATGATTTAAACTTTTTTTTTCCCTCTTCCTATATCGTCTCAAAAACACACGAGCCAGTGGCTTGGACAAGCAGTGGCGAAATGAATTTACCTCCCTCAGGGATACTGAGGAAGGCATGCACTGTTATTGATGCCAAACGCACTGCGCCCCAACGCAGCAGGCAATGCCGCCTCCCTTTTAAGGCAGCCATGAACCAAGTACAAGCTGGACACATTAAAAAGCTATGAGGTGACGGCCATTCATAAAGCAGCAGAAGAGCAGGAGAAGTGTATTAAGGATGGTAGTACCTAAAAACACTCAACGAGGCAAGTTACAAAAAGTAAAACTTTTTGTTTTGTTTTTTTTTTTTAACGGGCACATTGCAGTATACATGCACGTTGTGGCGCATGGTCAGGATGGTACAACCTCTGCCTCAATTTGAGCCAGGAAAAACCCTGATAGTTCATAAATAATCATTTCAAACCAATTAAGTGAAGTAAGATGATCTCCCACAGTTTTAAATCACTGGTCTAATCTATGCACAGTACACACAAATGTTGGTTACCTATTGTGTCTGAATATCACAAGTTGATGTGATTAACATTTTTTGTTAAACCTGAGAATCTCATAATGTGATATTTATAAACACACCAGCTGTCAAACTATCCTGTAGAGTGGACTTACTTGCAGATGCATCCCAAAATTTGATTGATCCATCTGCATGTCTGGACAAAGAAGCACAATGACAATAAATATATGGAATAATTTAGGTTGTAAATAATGTTTCACTCACTAAGAAAGATCCTTAATTATACACGTAGCAGGCTCTCTAACTCTTCCGCATCCTTGCTACAATAGTATGGCTGGACAAACCATACCTGCATGCCAAGATGTTTTTGTGTGTGTGTATGTTGTTGTTGTTGCAAGCTTAAACATACTGAATAAAAGACCCTGTCTGTCATTTTCTTGCATTATTAAAAAAAAATCATTATCTACCAAGTAACAAAAGACATCAACAACATAAAAAAAACAGAACACTAAAAGATGAGGTACAACGTGACTGCAGGAGTCATGCAGCAGCAGAAACCAGCTTGCGTGTTTGCTTCAGAATGCTTTAACATCTCTGCCAACCTCTCAGAGTGCGGCATAGCCCCACTCTGCGCTCTGCTCATTATGCTGGACTTGGCAGAGTCTCAAATCTAAAATTATGAGGCACACAAAACACTATCATCTTGCCCTCACATGGATTAGGGGAACCCTTCAATGAAGAAAACAAAATAACATTTTCCTTAGTTGGGCGAGAAAAGGATATCAATGGTAATGGTATATGAACTGAGGTAAAAAAACAAAACAAAAGCATGTAAATGGTCAGCACTTAATTTGATGCAACTGGACCATACAGAAATTGGTAAACTTATCAGAAGTGTGCAAAAAACACAATAAGATGGTGTGAAAAAAGTATTTGATTGTTTATTTTTTTTTTTCCGGGCAGCCATGTACAGATTAATGGACTTTCCATTCATTTCAATTGCAAAAGATGATTTGAGATACGAGTGTTCCAAGCTACAATCATAATCACGGAATACATTAAGCTCGTATCACATGACACCGCAATAAATACAATAGTTAGGACTTACCCAGTAATGATGACCTCTGGGTAGGTGTGAGAGCCTAACGTCCACATTCCCCCACTAACTGGCCATTCCTGTTATGGTAACAAACAAATGTTGATTTCTGTTCAAAGCACTTGACATTTTCATCATCCGCTTAATGCAGAACGTCAGATGACAAAATCTGCCCCAAAAATTTTAGCGAGTTTCCTGTGTATGCCGTCACGTTTAAAGTTGCTGCAAGTGCTTTGTGTATGCAGTGGGTCACTTGCGGCAAGGATGATGTGACCTCCAACTATGATCATGGAATTTAAAGTACTTTGCAAGATTATGCTGGAAAAAAGGAATTTCCTGTTTAGAAAATGATATTCAAATCAAACCTTTTGACTGTAGCCGGTTTTCTTGTGTTTGGCTCCTATGGAGTAAAGGACAGGGATGATGTCCGGAGGGCAGTCTGCAAAATAAGCTGTGCATGTAACTGGAGACTCATGAATGTCCATGGGGTAAGGGTTCTCAAAGACGGGGAAGCTGTGGAAATCATAAAAGAGAAAAGACATTAATGTCTTCATTCTCCTTTGTTCTGCCGTTATTGGACTAGTTATTTCTCTAATTAGTCTTGTCCCTCAGAGGGTTCCGGGTGATATCGCCGCTTCTTCAGAGACAACAAATAAGGATGTCACATCCATAACATCCCACTCTGTTAGAAAACGACTTAGAATCTGTCAAGATGCGGTACATACTTGCTCTGCGTCAGATCCACCACTATTAAATCCTTTTCTAAAAGCACCACCACTGCATAAGGATCCTGCACCTCTGCAAAATATAAAATCAGAGGAAATACTGTCCAGCTCTTGCAGTCATTGTCATGTCTCCTTCATAAAAATGAATTCTAGAAAAAAAAACAATTCAACCTTGACAGTTCTCCCGTAACTTTTGTTTGTGCTCACCGTTATTGTAAGGAGTCTCACAAAGCGTCATGAACTCGACAATAGGATAGTCCATCTCGAGCACTGTAATTGCCTTGCCGTGCATGATGGTTAACGTAGGCCGTCGTCCTGCCTTGTCGTATGAAAGCCCTCCGGAGAAGATGACAAAAGGCTCGCTGTCGTGGAGAAAACAACAGTTTAAAGACTTTCCCTTGGTCGACAGGAATCCTCAACTCCTCAATGCAGCTACTGGGCAGATTTTACTGAATGTTTCAAGTTGGTCATAACTCATATCAAGATCATCTTTATATTACTTAAGGATCATTGTGCTGAGTTGAGTAAAAAAAAAAAAAAAATGAACACACACCTGTTCCTTGAGGTCTTATAATCCACTTTCAGAATGGGTTTACACGATTCCTTCTTCCCATCTTTCTGTATTTTACCTAAGGTACAAGAAAACAGCAAAGTAATACCCACTTTCATAACACCTAATGTAAAAAAAAGTTTACCAAACACGAAATCCAGTAGTTTTCATGTTTTCTTCCAACACACGCTCACCAGCAAGATTCAGATCCATGGTTGACCAAATCTGTCACACACTTGTCGAAAAACACTTGGGACCCATTTTAAATTGTGAAGCAATTGCATCGTGTGTCTCCTCTAAAAATGCGCTAATAACCTCTTAACAATGGTTCTTAACCTTGTTCGAGGTACCGAACCCAACTAGTTCATGTGCACAATTCACCGAACCCTTCTTTAGTGAAATTTTTTTTTTTTTTTTTTTTACAAATTCAAGACATTAAAAAAAGCATTTATTAAAAACAGGAAAAAGTAAATACACGTTTTTTAAATTGTATGGTAGAGGCTCTGTCAAACCACTGAGTTCGAGTCACCGAATCCCTAGGGTTCGATCAACCCAGGCTAAGCACCACTGCTTCATTACATTGTAATAACTGTCCTAAAAACCTGGCCCAATAATTGTTACATAACAAGTCTGAGAGTGCCTGCATATATGTAAAGAGGAAAAATCTAGATCATAACAAGACTGCTTTTTCCAAGTGTGTCAAGCAGCAGACAACCAAATGGAGCACATTCTACTGAATTGTTAAGACCCGCAAAGCGCAGCAAGTGGCGAAGCAGCAGATTTATTTCATGGAGTCAGCAGGAAGCAAGTTGAGAACGATGTGATAGGCTCGCGTTTGGTTCAGCTCACAGCGGGATACGCAAGCGTAACACCAACCCACGTTGTGTGTGTGTGTGTGTGTGTGTGAGAGAGAGAGAGAGAGAGAGAGAGAGAGAGAGAGAGAGAGAGAGAGAGAGAGAGAGAGAGAGAGAGATGGGGGCAGTGGTGTACAGGATGTCAGTTGCACAAAAAAATAAAGTCAACATAAAGCTACGCTGCCAAACCAACACAGCTGTGTTGACAGTTGACATCCAGCGTCTAGTCAGAATTATTTATTTACTACAGTATTAGAGGGTGGCAGACGGTTTTGTTTTGGCTTTATTACCATTTGCAAAGATTTATTGGCTCGGGTTCCGCTTTGTACCTCAGTCTGCTATTTGATTGTGTGGTACTTGTGTGGTACTTTTTACGATGGGTATTTATTTATTTATTTATTTATTTATTAATAAATATATATTAATGTAGTTATCTTGTTGAATTATTTGTCCAGGCATAGCTCATACCTCTGTTCAAGAGTGCAGTCGGTTGCACCTCTGTAAAATAACATTGGGTTATAATTTGTCTTATTTTGCCCTCCTGGAGAACTATCTAGAAGAAATTTGACATCTTGACGGCGATTAAGATAAGAGATTGACAGTCGTTCACAAATAAATGACTGATGTGGTCACAGCTGACAACTATGGGCTGCATAATCCTGCGTGAAGAGTCCTGTTTTTATGAATCGTACTTTTTTTTTTCCTACTCAAATCCCTGCCCTCTCCATGGTCACTTTCACACAATGACAAATCAACACTGTAAATGCGCTACAGAATTAGAATGTTTATCGTGATTCCCAAACATATTAGTACGTGAGACTTCATCAGGTGTGCCATGGGAAATTATCCCATAATTGGGGTGATAGTTATTATTTATTTACAACAAATAATATATCTTTGGGGAAATCAATTGCAAATCAAGTGAGATGGGATCCTCATTTTATCAGTGTTTGTATCATTTCTGTGCTGGGTAATTTTTCGTATCTTAAAAATATGCCTTGGCTCAGTTCAGGTTGGGGAAACACTGCACTGAATAAAATATCACACATTGGATAGTGTCAGTAAAATGATTGGTCATTGTATTTTTTTTTCCAAGGATGAAATGCTGCTGTAGTCCATCTATACATAAAAAACAAAGCAATGGCGCATAGCTAGTTTTTAATTCTCACCATGTGGGAATGTGACCTGGATGGGCTTGGAAGTGTTTCTGAGGTTCCACAGGGTCAGGCTGCCATCTGAGTGACTGCACATGAACTGCTTTCCTTCATGATGCCAGCTGGCCGAATGGATGGCCTGCAACAAAGGATGTAAAATGAATCACATTTTCAACAGAAAAGAAACACATGTTGACAAATGTATAATATACAATACATCTGTATTGTATTATATACATACTATATATATATATATATATATATACTATATATATATACATACTATATATATATATATATATATACATACTATATATATATATATATATATATATACTATATATATATAGAGAGAGAGAGAGAGAGAGAGAGAGAGAGAGAGAGAGAGAGAGAGAGAGAGATTAGAGTAATTGCAATTATTAAAATGACAATATTATGGTACATGGACTATTTTTTAAGTTAACTTGCACCTGTATCGGTATGCATTGAAAAAGTAACGCCCCCATCCCCATAATCAGTTCGTGCTAGTACTGTTAAAACACGCAAATTGCAGACCCTCTATGCTGATTTTCTGTAAGTCAGCAGTATGGGAGCATTTCGGCTACCCTGTTGAGAACAGAGATGGAAATCGCTAAGTCAGCAAGAATATTTATAAGTGCTGAAAAAAAGTTTCCCCACCAGCGAACATGTTAATCCACCTTCAAAAACATAATCACAAAATTCATGTTTCGGGGAACAGAGGTGAACACAGGGACAGTTTTACTTTGCAAATATCTGCAGAGGACACTTGATATTTGCCGATTGAATAATTTGAATTGTGCATTCAACCATAGCTCAGAAATGGAGAAACGAATCGGATCTTAGTTTTGGTGTATCATTAAAGCTAAATTATCTATCCCTCCATCTGTAAACTGCGCACTTGCTGAAATCTGTATCTCATTGTTTATTGTTCATTTCTAAAAATAGACACCTTACTGTATGAAATCCAATGAGTTTGTGTGCAGGAAATGTTCCCAAGAATTCACATTGTATTAAATCTTCGCTTCTTTCAGAGTGCATTATAAACCAATGTTTTCAGTATTTGCAGACTGTATGAACTTACCTCATCATAGTAGATTCTGAAATCGGCCTTTTTGGCCCGAAGGTCCCACTGGACTATTGTCCCGCTCTCAAACCCAACAAGAAGCTAGAAAGGGTGAAAGACGATCAATTAGCCACATAATGATAACAGTCTTCACTTATTGACCATGTTATTGCATATTTAGCCAGACAACCGTTATTTTCAAAACCTCTTTTCTCCATAGCTCAGGCCACATTGCATATTCTTGTAAGATTTCTGCTGATGTCAAGTAATCTAAGTCAATTTGCGCTGTGAAAGCAATAATGTAATTCAAATTTTCGACACAGTTCCACTTTCTGCCCGAGCTACTATTACAGTACCAAGAAACAGCCATCTGAATTAAAGAAGAAAAAAACGACTACACTAACGCGTGCTTCTTACAAGTCAGTGAAGCAAAAACTACCCTCATTTGTAAGTGTAAAATTGACAACACTGTCACAGTTTTTTTGTTACCCGTTGTATCATACTCAGTACATTCTGCGTTGTGATTTCTATGGCAAAAAAATGCAAAACACAGCTCTGAGTCTGCGTGCGTACTTTTGAGCTCACGGACTATAGCTAACGTCGAAGGTTAAAAATAGGCACGCAGCTCCCAGATGCAACGCTGGATGAAAGTCGCGCAGAGCTGACAAAATTCCAGCAGCTAGATGGAAGCGTTTTTTGAGGAGGGTAGCTCTGAAGAAAGGGGCGGAACGCGTTCATCCTACTGAGAGGAAAGACGCGTGACATCTCACACTGGAAGATCAAGAAGATGAGGGAAGGTGGGAAAGAAAAAGGAGGACGCCTTGAAGAAATTGTACAGTCAGCAGCCGTCTGAGCTCTTTTAGTGCAGTTCCTATACGGTAACGTTAGTCAAATGCAAATCGCCAAGCGAGGGGTAACCCATAATGTCATCTTCAAATTCAAAATGTAAGAATCTTCAAATCTACATGAAATTAGCCACTAGAGCACGTCATTTCAAGTCTTTAATACGAATTGCACTGTTCAAAGCTGGTATGTGATTATATTCATTGATAATTTCGGGAGTTTTGGCAGCCGAAAAACCATTTATATTTCCATCAAAAAATAAGTACTGAAATATCTCGCGGGTTTATCAGGGTGAGTAATCAAATGGCTGACTTAATATGCAACAATTGATTGCCTGTAATTTCTTGATTAGAAAAACACATCCAAGAGGTCTTTATAGTAATTCAAAATTCAGTATCAGAGCCCATTTTCAGAGAGCATTATGCGGAATTAAAATGGAAAAAAAATTAGCTTGTGACATGATTGTGTTTTCTCAAATTGGAATTATCACCTTGGAATTATTTCTATGGTGCATTTGAACACACTTGAAGATGAGTCATTAAATTCACTCAGATGCTTGAGCGCACACAAAGCAGAAATCTTTTCTCAATCTGTTCAAACGTTCTGTTAGAATCACTCTCGTCACATAAGCACGACAGTGCTTTGCAAAAATCACAGGTGCCTGCGTCGCGGCTTCAAACACAAAAAGATTTGACTTCCCTTGAATGCGGCATGCGTGCAACACTTCGCCAGATGTCACTCAGAGCAACATGAGGCGGCAGCTGTGAGCGTGTCTTGTTTTCATGTCTTCGCAGCTTGTCACGTTTCATTTTTTTCCAGTGGCTATGAAAACTATTGCGACAATCAATGCGCTTGTCAATGACCTCTATTGCAGCTTTCGCCACCTGACACTTTTAGGACTAATTTGTCTTTGGCTTGACTCGAAAACAACAAAACTCAAAAGATATTGTCTTAAGCCTCCCGAGAACAATGTGTGAGTGGACGTGTGCGTGTGCGTGCATGTGCGATGGCAGGGGAAAAGTATTACCGCGTTATCGTTAGATCAGTGGAGATCCGTCACATATAACGTCAAAATAAAGGTGTTACTTCATTTTATCTTCCGCCTTACCTTGCCTTCATCCTTTGGGCTGTCACTCAAATGAACTACGGGTCCTGGATGTGTTTTCGTTGATCTGAAAAGAGAAAAAGATCATGGGAAAGAGCGACAGTGAAAAGAGGCACGCTAAAGGTTGTATTTGCAATGGTGGATTTCTGTTTCAGACAGGTTATATTCCATTCTGAGCTTTTGTTAAAGAAAAACATACTCTCACTCATTCTTCAATTACGTGGATTGAATATTTACGAGACATGTACAAATGGCCTGACTAAGCGAAGCTCCTCCCCTAACCTCAACCTAGTTTCTTGGCCTCAAGATGCCACAAGATGATGTGAAAGAAAAATCTTAATCTTGACCTGAGCGCAAAAATAGCAAAACGGTGAGTTTTTCAGCAAATAGCAAAGAATACCCTGGAAAACTCACAAATCCATGAATCTGGAAATGCACAACTGCAAATGTGTAAGGGTGCACTGTAGATAATCAAAATACAGTGGTGCCTTAAGATTCAAGCTTAATTCAAACCTTGACCAAGTTCGTAACTCAAAAACACTTTTATCTCACCTTCCCCATTTTAATGAATGAAAGTCCCATTAATCCGTTCCAGCCTCCCTCCACAAAAAACATTTTTTGTAACGTGTTTTTCATAAGAAAAATAGCACTCTATAAGATTGTACTTTTTTTACCAACATAATATATAGAGACATGCAATGCATCATGATTAATTCCTTTCAGCTCCGTTGTGTGTGATTTGGCCATTGGGGGGCAGTGTAATGCAGTCATGCAGACACCAATATGGAAGAGTTTCACCACTACTACAAGTGATTCAGAACGATGGAGTAATATTCAATGAGTTGCTGCAGCATATGTTCAAATATCCGTTGTTTAAAGCGGCACACAGATGCTATTCATTAGTTGATCTATGGCATTTCCCCATCATGTGTTAGCAGTAGGCTAGCTGAATTAGGCCCGTTTAGGTACGTTTGCTGTTGATAGGTCATAATACACAGAGGCACGACAATCTCATTGCTACAGTAGTTGAAACAACATGTGTTATTATTTGAGAATTTTATAATCCCCAGACAATGGAGTTTGCCGGTGAGAAAATGTTTGCACCACAGGGACAACTTTCGCTCTTTGAAGGCCAGTGTGCAAATTGGATTGCCGTGTCCTGAATGCATTTCTTTAACTATTTATTTAACCAACAAAGCAAAATCCATGTAGAAAGAGGAGAATCTAGAACTGTTCTCAACCCTTTTCCTAACTGTAGGAATTGCATCAGTGATGACCTCGTAAAATAATGGCTATAGTGTACATGCCAAAACATAATAATAATCAGCCTATATGTAAGAATTTACTGCAGTTGAATTGTACTGTGCTGGTTACAAATTTGGCTGTGCTGAAAGTGTTAAATGATTGATGCACCATAGCAACGCAGTCTACGCTTGTCCAACAAATCCACCTCGGTGCTACCTATGCGTCGATTGTCATTGAGTATGTGACACAGACTTTTACAATCTGTTTTGAACCCTGCAGCATTGTTAGTGCCGCCTGTGAAGTCCTCTGCAGTTCTCGCAGGAAAACTTAAGCAATAAATGACAACCGACAAAAAAAGCCGCATGTGTTTGTATTGATATTCTGAGGTAAATGTTACGTCCCGGTTTGGTGGACTCATTGAGTTCTTCCCTGAGCGCGTTTGGGAGGTTTTTTAATCCATATTCAATTCAAACAATAGGACCGCAGTGCTATATTAATATGGATTTTTAACTACATTAACAATTGATGCATCTTAGAAGGTTTTGTCCTTCAGGGGAGGCAGGAATGTAGAGAATCAATCAAACTTATTACATATTTCAGAACGTAACTGCATTGTGAAAAATGCTTGAATCGACACGACCTTCATTCACATATTCTTTCTGAGAACCCACAGATGTTTTTTTTTTTTTTTTTTTTTTTAAGAACGATGTCTTCTCTATTGACTTCCAAACGTAAACTTGGCATCTAAGACCTTTGCTGTGAGAGACTTCCCACACAGACACACACACGCATACAGTGTTATGACTGCTGACTGTAGTTTGGGATGTCACAAGAAAAGAAGATGGCTCGGCATGGAAGTGGCGAGTGACTGACATGGTAGCAGGGCGCTTGTCAGCGTAACACCAGAGAGTGTGACGTGGGTGGGTGACATTTGGGGGAAAAAAAAGTGTTATCAGACGCATGAAAGCCAAAGTGGTGCAATTGATGGAGATATAAGATGTCAATCTACATTGGCGGCAACAAAAACGACATCTTGACATATCTGCAAGACGTTTATTCGGCTTGAAAACTCTTGTCGTTGCTTTTCGTGACTTTCATTGCAGTATCGTCTTCGAAGCAGGCTTTCTAGGCGCATGCTTGCGTGATGTCAATCATTAAAAACTAAGATCAAAGTACAATTGAACTTTCGTGCGTATGAAATACAATACATGGTTGTTAGGTACTCCCTGACATTTGGGTTCTAAAATGTCAAGACTTCCTCATTTTACTGGATAAGACATTTGTGATCACTCAGCGTGAGGCCACGGTGACTCTGACCTACAAGTGATTTCCGGAATATCTCTATGAAGAATGCCTAATCGAGTAAAACATTTTTTTTCCGTTGATGACTACACTGGCCAAGTGCATCAGCAACATCACAAGATTATCCCTTCATCTGGACATGCTATGTTCCATGTAGCCCGTAAATGCATCTTCCACCGATGACATCAGCGACATCTGATTCAGAGATTTCATGACTCACAATTCGATGGCTTTGTTCCACATGATGACGTATCCAGACAAAATGAAGGATTCGATGTTGACGATGTGTGTGTTCCCGCGCTCTGTCCCCACGTAAAGCCATTTACTCTGAAAGGGAAGGTGGCAAAATGTGATCCTGGAGAACAAGGAAGAAAACGGGGAGAAAAGAGGTTAGAATATGCATAAATGTGTGTGTGTGTTTTAAAGTTTGACTGGAATCAGCCACTAGTGGCAGTCTGGATGCCGAAGTTATTCCGCAATTGTCGATTAAAAAAAAAAAAAAAATCAAGAAATTGGTAACACAGATCTCTTCGTCGTCATGGTAACAAGAGCACAACTTGACATTTGCATGAGCCAGAACCTCCCCTCCCCATGCTAATTTTTGAACCAGAGTGTAACAAGCTACAGGTTAAGACGCATGTGAACTGATTTAAATTGTGGGGGAAAAAATGCAAAGTCGGTCTCCTTCAAAGTCATCCAAAGAACAATATGAGCTGGTGTACACTGAATTATAGTAACTTTTTCTGGGAGATAATAAATGTGATATTGCAATGTTTTTTTACAGCAGTCACTAAGTTATATCCTCTTTACTGCTCACAACAGTGTGGGAGCTGTGGGGAAGTGTCGGGGGGAATTGTGCGGTCTCTCGGGATTGCCATAATAGGCTGTGATGTATTATAGTCATTATTACAGAGTCAACAAAATGTCTTTCTTCTCAATTGCAGTTCGGTGTCGGCTTTTGGTCACATTCAGATGTCATTTGCCGGGAACTTTCTACAGTAAATGTGGCTGTATTGTTATCACTGGTGGCACATATATGAACAGTCACCAACAACAGAATAAACATGTCCACTAAATGGGAGATGTCAAAACTTCTGCTGACTGAGATCCAGAAAAGAAGTGATGCAGAAGTTAAAACTAAACAGCAGTATGCACGTTATATGACAACTGTATCAACATTAATGAGGTTTAAGAATTGCCCCGATCCAAGGCAGCCACGCCAGGACTCATTCACTGAATTCATGTGCTAACTCATCTTGAAATTTTCATTTAATACTTGGCAGGAATGCTCTGCGTCTTTTTCTCCTCAGTATGCGGTGCCTATCCGAAGGGTTTCATTGCCACTCAGCTATTTTTACGACCACGTACGCTTCTTCCTAATAAGAAAATTCCAAACCTGAATAAATAGTTATTTCAAAGAGCGATTCGGCACCGTTGATGGAAAAGAAACCTGAATGTTTTTCATTTAATTCATGCCCTGCATCACATACAGTATTCTCCCTGTTATGCAGCATAACTTGAAGTATAAAATCAAGTTGGCGGAGCAACCATAATCACAGCATGGCACTGTCAGCCCTAGTTTGCCATTGCAACTGCCTTACCATATGCATTTTTTTAATTGATTTCCAGATCCATATCAACTCAATTCAGCAACAAGTGGCTGTGTAAACGTATGACATCACCATGAAAAAGGCCTGTCCAAAGGGGCTACACATGCATATGCAAATTTTCCTTCCATAGCAAGCAAGGTCAGTTAAAGTCCCGCTTTTGGGATGTCTCTCAAAGATTATCTGGAGTGATTAACTTGTGGCGAGGAGTGTAAAAATCATTCGCGTTAAACCTGTTCAATATTCATAATCCTTGCGTGTGGTCAACACCGAGTTGGTCTGAGCCACGGACTTCGTTATTGTGACGTGAAACAGAACGGTAGCTAATCTGGAAGCTCCCTGAAGCATGGACACAAATGGGGGAAAGAAATGGTCATGTCGAATTAGTCATCCACCATAACAAAAGTGACAAGTCCAAGACTTGTGACTGCAATGTCGTTACGATATATAAGCTAAGAGTTGACTTTGCTTTTTTGATTTCTTCTTCTACTACGAGACTGTCTTCATCTTTTTTCTTTTTCGGCATGCAGTCATGATGCACTGCCGCAGCAGCAGTCTCTCAGGCTGTCTCTCATCACAGACTCTTGCTTTTGGGGAGACTTGCAATTATCACTGTGGATGTGGTTGTGCGTGGCTTACTGCATTGGTCAGCAGAAAGAAGGAAAAAAAACAACCTGGCAGTGCAGGGTCTTTCACCTTTTAAAAATCGATTAAGATGTTTAAAAAAAAAAAAAAAAAATCCCCAACAACAATCGGTATGTGTGTGTTCCACTTAAGTCATCCAGCAGGAGCCATGACCTTTGCCGCTATCTGACCACTACGTGGTCATCTGAGAAGTCGACCGCTGAAGCACTGCACGCAACATAACTGCTTGATAAAATACATGAATGCGTCATCATTAGGCACACACACAAAGAAAAAAAAGATGTTCTTTCAGTTGCGCACAGAAGCGTGTCCAAGGTTTCAATAACGTCCAATTATATAATGATGTGAAATTACTCGAGAGTGACAGCCACAAGAAAGTGAGTGACAGCGATCACAATACAATTGTCTCCACCGTCTCCAGTGATTCATGCATTATTCGGAGGGGGACTCAGAGTGAGGGCGTTCGCTTCTGTAGGTTGAGCCTGGAGACACAGAGTTAAATAGTAAGTTACCACCTTTGAAGGATGACTCACGATGCTCCTTTTTTTTTTTTTTCTTTTGTCTTTGAGCATGATTCACTGCTCGACTGCTGAGAGATGCTAAGGCCTCCTACCACATCGCACCCAAAAGGCAGGTATAGAATGTTGTTCAGAGATCAAAACACAATCGCAAACCTCCTCTGTGTGTTTGTGTGGGAATATGCAAAGCGCAGATTGGATGTGTAGCCAAGATTTCAGAATAGACCATCTTATTCAGAGGATTTTTAACAATGAGTCGTGAAAACATCACGTTCCTATAAAAAAATATACATATTATGCAGCTCCTGATGCACAAATCTCGAGACACACATCTTTATTGCTTTACTTTTTTTTTTTTTGGAGGGAGGGTGCGGGGTGGTGGGGGGATCTTCAGAAATTGTGGTGCATGGATAAGTAGCACAGTTGAGGGGCACCGTGTTTAAATCTTGGCCCTCCTGCGTGGCGTTTGCTTATTCGCCCTGTGCTTGAATGCAATATCCGCAGGTTGGCCAGCTTCCTCCCACATTCCCAAAACATGCATACGTACACTGAAGACTCTCAATGGTCTATAGATGTAAATGCGAGTGGGAATGCTTGTTCGTCTACACGTGCGCGCCTGTGGTGTAATACACAGAACGGTGTTACATAACGGATACAAAAAAAAGGTAACTGTATACTGCGACAGATACGGGGGAAAAAAACGGAATCAGATTATGCGTAAGCGTTGTAAGGATTGGATTATTTTGCAGGAATACAATGTTAATACATTTTATGATTGTAATATATCTTATCCTGGTAAGCGGGAGAGAAAACGGGTAGAACAGTGCTTCAAAGACCAGATGCTCTGTGAAAACAGTTGAAGAACCTACTGCCTCTTCTCATCCAGTCATTTCTTTTTTTTTTGTAACCCCCTTCAGCTCTCAGTGTGCTTCTCATTGGCACTCTCTGGTCAAGGTTGATGCATGTTCATCCACTAAGCTATTTTCCTTGTCACGGTTGCCAAGTGCTTGCTCTTGGTGCAGTGTGGAAAAGTAGCCATTCATCATCTGTGCCACTATTACGGTCTTCGGGGTTGCGGGGAGTCAGAGCCTATCACTGCTGACATCGGATGGGAGGTGGGGTCACCCTGGACAGCTCATTAGTCCTTCACAGGTTACCTCGCCTCTTGTCCAATGTCAGCAAGGACAGGCTTCACGTGGCTCAACACGAGATAAGTCGGGGGGGACAACGGGTAAATGGAAGCCTGAACACCTTGTTAGAGTTTAGCCTGAGAAATCACATTCACGTCTATATAATTCTACCTTCATTCAGTTGGAAAATAACCATGTTGATTAAACAGTCTTCTTGAGCTGCTGTTCAGCAAAATCAATAAGTCAAGCAATCAATCTTCAGTTTGAACAAGCAGGAGTCATGTTGTGAAATGTGTTTGCGGCAGAGAGGATTGCTCCATTGTCAACCACCTGAGGCAGGTGAGCCATTATTTTTCTGCTTTTTCCTTCGGAGTTTACTATTTCTTAGCGCTGACCCTGTTTTCAAATTCAACATTGCTACATAAAAGCCATTGTTTGCCATTAAAGTTTGATGATAGAGAAAAAATAGGAATCTGCTGCTTCTCAGCATCCCACAGAGAGCTAGTTTGTGGGGGGACTTTCAACAAAATTGTTATAGTATTATTATGTGAAATTTGATCAATTTTAAAGTAAGTGCGAGTTATGTTCCATCCATCATCCATTTGTCCTCATTTGGGTCGCGGGTTAGCTGGAGCCTATCACAACTTGTGTGTCTAAGGAGATTTGCTCACCTTTCTCTGTTGAACTTGAGTGAATGCAGGATAGCCGGTCGCCTCTGACGAAGATTCCACAAGTGTAACGTGTCATCTGCGCAGGCTGTGACTAACGCACCCTGTTAGTAAGGCAATTAAAAAAAAAATCACAAACTTTAGCAAATAATCAAGTACAGAAGAATTCTGGAATATAACCCCCCACCCCCACAAGATTTAAAAGGTTGAAAGTTTTAAAAAAGTGAAAAATTGTCTAGCACTGTATGATTCGAGAAGGGGGAATATGCATAGTAGAGCCTTTAATATCTTTTCCGTGACCAAGTTTGTATAACAAATCACCTTTGAAATAAATGGAAACACCATTAATGCATCGCAGCCTCCCTCAAAAACACAACAAATGTATTTGTAATCTGTTTTTACAAAGAAAATTAGCTCTCTGTAATTGTACTTTATAAAATCCCAAAGTAATGGCATAATTAAATGGAATGTAAAGACGTGAACAGTGCTTCATGATTAATTCACTGCAGCTCCTTCTGGTGTGTGTGTGACACGACCACTGCAAGGCAGTATCGTACAGTCATGCATATGCATGTTGAAAGTTTCACTCGGCTACTTTATGTGACTCAGATAATCTGCAGTAATATTAGTCCTTTTTTCCAGAGGATAAAGAAAATGTGCCGGTACGTATTGCTATACTGTCTGTCTACATGTGTTGCTTCACATTTATGGTCAAATATATGTTTCTTATTTCGTGCTGCGAATTTGTCCATTGTGAGACAAATAAAGGTTTTCTTATCTTAAAGCATTCAAATACAGCCAAATAGATGTTATTCGTTAGCCCATCTATGGCATTTCCCATTATGTGTTATCAGACTCAAAGGCAAAGTTATATGGTTGTTTTCAATACACAACGTGTACTTATCTTTGTTTTATATTCACTGTCTGCCAAACTCAAACGCTGCTGATCTAAAATTTTTGCTTACAAGTCCAAACAAAGGAATTGCTAAATGACGGCTCGTATCTTGAAAAACTCGCAAGTCAGGTCACTTGTATCTAAGGCGACCATTGGCGTCAATACATCCATCCATCCATTGTTTTTTTTTTTTTATATCACACTTGTTCAGGGTTGCAGGACAACAGAAAGCAAAGATGTTGTCAAAACCTAAAGCAAAACTTAATAATAATTACTTGTAAAAAATGTAAGATGCTCCACCCTTGTTCAAGTCATAACAGATTGTATTTACAGTGAAACTCCCACGGTGAACCTCTTCGAAGGCTTATAAGACTGTAGCCCAAGGAAGAATTACTATTAGATTAAAAATGTAATCTCTGTATTAAAAAGTGTAAAGCAGCTTTTTCCTCTTATTAATTTTGGTTTTATATTATCAGCTCACTGGCCACAGGCCACCGCATTCTTCACATGAATCATCTACATAATCTTCAACTCATTTAAAAAAAGATGCTTTTATTTTAGTGAAGCTGCATCCGGTAAATAAAAAAATGTTCTCTTTTAGTAGATTTCAAGATTTTTTGACATTTGTTTCGGAAGAAGGACAACCGCAAAAAGAAATGAAGTGACTGACAAAAAGTGGCAAAAAAACTGATCAGGAATAGATTACACAACAATTGACAAACAAATTACAGTTTGAGGTCCAATAACACTCTAAGCAGCAAGTTAGCTAAATTGAAAATATCATCAATAAAGGTAAAAAAAAAAAAAAAAAAGGCAAACATATGTTATGCTGTCATGTCCAGTGAAGTACAGATTTTTTTATTTTTCTGTACCGGTACAGTATTTGATTTCGCGAAGGATTTATCTCCTGTTGGTCTCACGAATGCTTCTCCTTGCTTTCAACGAATATCTCTGCTCTTGTTCTCTAATTTTTAATTATAATTTGTATCTGTTTGACTTTCTTGTGGCGTTTCGAATAAAATAACAGTTGTTCTGCAATATACTTTTTTGCCCAAATAAAACATGCTTTCCAGGGAACCATTCTGCACTTGTGCCAGATCGTCTATGTGCCACAAATTGTTTTGTACATCATCATCCAAGCTGTGATTTGAATAAAAGAGGTGGCTGCTGAGAAAAATGAGGGTGTGAGCCTCATTTTGTAAACGCATTTACATTTATCTATGAGAACAAGATGAATGAAAACAAGACTCAGATTTATTGATAAACTACGAAATCAGATCATCCGAAGGCCTTGTGTAGCTTCATCCAAGTGATATAAGTGTTCGTGACCCAACGTCCTGTTACAAACATGCAAATGAAACTGACCTGTGGTGACCGGGGGTACGACAAACACATTATGAATAATGAATTGGACACAACCCTCATTATTCCTCAATGAACTGCAGTCTTTTTAATTAAACCTTTTATGAAAAGTGATTTGTGTTATTGTTTGAGATATCTTTTGAAACATATGTTGTTCACAGTGCGGTAAACGGGAAAGTAAATAACGTACACCTGATTATACCGCGCATTCATTTGACTACCAGCCTTTCTCTTTTCACTGTATTATTCATTCGGCGAAATAATACATTCAAAGCAGCCAAACAAACAACATAATTAGTCTAATAATATCCCGCACAACACAACCTCTGATCATAATTGCTATTCTGCCTAATGTTTCAGCTCATGGACGAGAGAGAGCCGCGGCGGCGCGAGAGTTGAATTAATTTATGGATGATTGACAACCTGTTTGTGTGACGCAGTGAAGGTTCGTACTGCTATTCGACGGTGCCTTTTAAAAGTGGCCAATTTGCGCTAATCGATGAAGTCAATCCATCAAACTGAATGTCAAGAGGAAACTCTGAGAAAGCAAAGCATGAGGAGGACAGCCGCAGCCCACACACTTGAATGCAAGAGCGGGGCATTGACATACATCAACGATGAGGTGAACACCTGCGTTAATCATAAGGTCATCAATAATTCTGTTGATTTCATCTTAAAGCTAACCACATTTGGATTAGTGCTCCCGACAGTCTTGTTTTATTTTATTCAAACAACAATATTATTACACGTCTTTATAAAACACAAGTGAATAACTGTACATTAAAAAACATGACCCAATGGAGCAAATTGTGGCTAGTTTTACACCATTTCATGTAAAAATAAATATTCAGACACGTTTGTTTATAATATAGAGATTGGAAAAGTATTGAGACACCCAATCATTATCCGACCAAGATATTTTTTTTAGGAATAGTTTGAACTCATCGTCCATATTTGATTGAAATGCCACCCAAACCATCCAGAAATAATAGACAGGTGTCATGATGCTTTGACAAAGTAGTTCTCTTACCTCATTGATAAGGAACTGAAGTTGAAGTACGGCTGCACCGCTCTTGTGCTGACAAAAGCA
This sequence comes from Hippocampus mohnikei, assembly GCA_026261675.1. Taxonomy (NCBI): domain Eukaryota; kingdom Metazoa; phylum Chordata; class Actinopteri; order Syngnathiformes; family Syngnathidae; genus Hippocampus; species Hippocampus mohnikei. The sequence continues at coordinate 6,955,374 of JAKGUB010000106.1, read as the reverse complement.
GTCAACCCCGGGCCGTCCCAGTCTGATGACATCACACAGTCAAGGAATTATAGGAATATTCACAAAAGGCAATATTACACATGTTTCAATGCTTATTTACGATTGAAAGAAAAAGCTTGTTTTACTGCATGTGTGCTCAGGTATCTTAAAACAGAGTGAAACAAAATGCCAAATAAATCTCGCATCAGGAGAAAACATTGGTGTACAATTATCAAAGTCTGGGGCATATCTGCCTTGTCACATATTTTAGGAGGCCCAAAGTTAAATACAACTGAACAGTAGAGCATGTGCGTTCACATAAATTGTGTTCATTTTTTTCCTCTGAGGCCTATTGATGTGAAATTCCACCAACGGGAACTCTAACGAGGAGCGTCGTCGGCGTCAATTGCTGTCGATGTGAATGGGTGAAAAAGCAGATGGCAGCATTGAATCCGTTTTGGCTGAGATCACTGTGTGTCATAACAATGTTAAAGCTCCTCGAACTTGGCGGACACGCCGAAATGTGACCAAAGCAGCTTGTGATTGATCAAAGTGTTTCTCACATTAAACCTACTTCAAAGAGTGTCAGAAGAGAGAGAGAAGATGGCTAAAGTTATTTAAATTTAGAAGTAGAAACAATGATGTAATGCATACACACACACACACACACAGACACACACACACACACACACACACACACACACACACGGCACACATACAGGCACGCACACACTACCAAATACTACTACTACTACTGCTAATAAATAGCGTACGATTAGTCTGTAAAGTTCATCAAATATAAAATTGTAACGTTCAAAGTAAATACATTATGTTGCCATCAAAATTTTCTGTTGCTGCTGGTATTTTATTGAAGAAATGGACTGTTCGGATGTTTGGATTGTCACTAAAGCAAAAAAAAAAAAATAGCATTAAAACAAGTTGAACTACAATTTGGTTTGTAATAAAAACAAGTTTCACAGCCCTGAATTGGTATCTCTTAAGTTTCCTTTCCTTTAGCAGTGGTAGCAGCACCGAAAGCTACATCTTGCATGTTTTGCATGTGTCTAAAGGATGACTGGAGAAGGTTATAAATGCACATTGATGTTTGATGATTACTCCTCTCCTCCCACCTCAGGGCACTCGCGTTAGCGGTGAAGCATCAGTGCAAGCAAGGCCAGGAAGGAACAATACCAGTACCATACAGTCCCCCGCTGGCTGTCTCTCTGATTCATGTCAACAGTGTTCAGTTTGCAAAGCTCATTCAAATTAATTTCACGTGTTCATGCTCTGAAAAAAAGGGGGTTCTGATATACTGATAAGGAGGAGGGGCCGAACAGAAATCAAAATGTTGATCAGTGTCAACAGCTTTGGATACAAACGTTCACTGCTTTGCATTAAAATGATCCCGCCGGGGATTTATCAGGAGATTTGTGACCCCGACAAACATTGACAGTATTATTATTATTGCACGGGCTAAGCTGCACATAACATTGCTGATGAGACTATTATAGCCAACTCCAGCAGAATACCTTTTGTTGCGGTAATCTAGCTTGCAACCTTTCTTGAGTTCTTAACCCCGTATTTACCTGTGTGAATTCTATTATGTCAGTGCCGCAGAGTACAGCGCCCTCCACAATACAAATATTCAACGTAGGTTTAACTTTTGCACTTGATTCGAAGTAATGACTGAAAACAGGCGAAATGAAACCTACACAGCCATACACTTGTTTCCAATCATTCCTTAATTTAAAAAAACAAAACAAATCCCAACTCCGCCAAGGATGGACTATTAAGCTGTCTATTATAATTTGTTATTAAGGCTGGGCAATGACTAAATATCAATGTACGTACTGTATTGCGATGATCAATACCTATAGAAATATTAAGACAAAATAAATACATTCAGTCTTTTTCTTCTGGATCCTTATTTTGAAGAGTAAAAATGTATATTATTCCATATATTTCAATATCAAATGAGATAAAATACTTATATCGTGATACACTTCAACCATAATGCCCAGCCCTACTTGCAATTATATCTATTAAAAATGTTGAGCTGTGTATTTGTTTCTTTGTCTGAACCACACTGTCCGTTTCTGCAATCAATGCATGCACTCTGATGAGGAAAAGGCAAACAATGGCAATGCACATAATCTTTTTGAGAGCAAGACATAAAAGCAAAATATAAGGATCTCTTTTCTGCTAAAACTCTTACTACAACACAAATGCCAAAAATAAAAAAAATAAATAAATAATAATAATACAACTCAGCAGGACAAATTTTAGCGTGTGGTACTTACTGTACAGAGGACATTTGAGTGGGGGTGATACGCAAAAGACAAAAGAAACAACTAAATGAACTAAAAAAAAAACAAAATAAATAAATTCCATCCTAAAAAAATGAAAAAAGAAAAGTGAGGAACAAAGGGTTTTGGTTTGTGCGTGCGTGCATGTTATAAGGCTATATTATAGTTTATGCAGAATGATGTGAGATTTAAATGATGTCTGGGACAGGTTGGACAAAACCATCTGGACTCAGACAAAAAAAGAAAAGAAAATCATCTACAAACGCCAAATAAAACAATTTCTCTCGCCTGCGGACTTAGCAGTGTAGACTTTTTTTTTAATTGATGAAAATATTGTACCCATAAATTACAAAATTGTGATTGAGAAGAATGAGAAACACAAACTTTGATTAAAACACATAAATGCTTCGCTGTCTGACTCTATAGTTATAAGTTATTGATTAGTTGTCCATGAAAAAAAAAGTGTTGAAAATCAAATACATACGCAGGTTTTACACGCTACAGTACAAGCATGACTTTTACAGATGGAGGGACGGCTGGTTTGCCTTTCCTTCTTCCTCCAAGGTGAAACTGCTCTCCACCTCACTTGGCGTGAAGTTAACCCACAGCATCATGCAAACAGCTCAGGGCAAAGTGATTGTGTAACATTTATGTGCTGCAATCACATATCCGTTATGTTATTTTAAGAACAAAATGTGTAACGCCGTAATGAATAGTTTCAGTAAATAACCAAGGAGCGTTGGAAGCTATGGAACAGAGGTTTTAACCCGTTTGTGGAACAACACAGGATGGAAAAAAAGGATCAAAAAGCACATTTATAGAAACATCCTGATGCTTTGACAGCGGGGTGGGGCGGGGGGGACAAAAAACGAAAAGGTCCCATTATTTAAACTGCAGCTTCATCGAGGCCAAACAATCCAAATTTGAATGAGGCAACCTTGATAAATATCAACATCCTGCATTTGCCTGAATTCTGATGAATCATTCACTGGGAAAAAGAGGAAACATTGGTAAGTTTGTGTCAAGACTATTCAGCACACAAGGATTATTATCTCAATGATTTTGAGGGAAACTGGGTGTCTTTAGGGCTCAGCTCAACTGCCTCAAAGTTAAGAGGTCGCAGGTTCAATTCACATCTCCTGAGTTGAATTTGCATATTCTCCCTGTGCGTGTGTGGCTTTTCTCAAAGTACTTCAGCTTCATCCTCATTCCCAAAACCTACAAGGTTGCTGAAATGTTCTGGGGAAACATTCGCCGGTCCTCTAATGCTCATATTTTTTTCAGTTCACCTATTTTATGGATTCCAGAAAGATCGACACATGGCTGATTTTTTTTTTCTGCCAGATGCAGAAGATTTGTCTGACACTGTCTTAGCCACACGCACGTAGGAGCGCAGTATAACCTCAACAATGTCTTGTTTTCTTTCATTGTGTGACTGCGCAAATGTGCAAGAGTGCAGATAGATAAGGCAGGTCAAGCAAGGAGAAAAGGTCACAGTGACACGTCAACATGTCATTTTTGTGTGAGCCAAAGAGGGCTAGCCTATCACTGTTTCATTAAAGAATGAAATGTCCACAGGGGTGAATGTAAATGGCTTTTTGTCGACTATATATGTGCCCTGCTATTGCTGAGGATCAGTCTAAAGTCAGCTGGGATGACACTTTTGATCTCCCAAACTATAATTTCAGTAGCTAGACCTATAGTAGTGTAGAGTTGCACTTCGGTGCGGACAGCATGGATTCAATTCCCACTCAGTGACGACGTTAATATGAGTGTGAAAGGTTGTCCGTCTCTATATGTGCCCTGCGACTGACTGGCGAGTCAATGTTTCGCGCCAAGGGAGTGTGATGCTAGGACCAGAGCTGAGAATGTAGGAAAAGACTGCAGGAGGGGAAGTGTGGTGAACAGAATGCCTTCGAGAAAACCTGCTGGCTGGATTGGAGCTCAGCCCTCGGGCGTGAAAGGCAAGCAAAGACGCTTTTTGTGCTGCATGGATTTGCCACAGCTCAGAGGCATCAGTTGCACTCACGCTTATTCCAAAAGAAGGGGCAACTTAACAAAGGGTGTTGACAGAAGGAAGAGTCAACAAAGCGGCCAGACTTCAGCTTAACCTTGAGAGAGTCGTGAAGATACAGCAGAATATTTTTTGGGTTGTTGTTTATGTTGGTTAAGATTCTTGTTAACGCCTGTGTGGCAGAGTTAAGACTGACTGAGCTCGGAGCTACCTCCCGACATTCCTTTTTTATAAGAAATGCAACTAAATTCTCAGGAGAGCATGTTGGATAGATGAATATCATTTGCAACGGGAACTCAGAAGCTTTCTTTATGATGAATCACTCAGTAGCGTGTTGTCTACGGACTGGCTAGAATGACCATCACTGATTTCAGTCACTTAAAGGCAGTGTACTGTACGTGTGTGTGATTTAACTGCCTAAATGGGAGTGGACGGAAACAGATTTAAATCATCAGTCTGTGACACTGTGCCTCACTCTCCCCCTGGCAGACCACTCTTAGCGCACATCACATTCAAATTCACATCACACTCGGGGCCACATCAAAACAACCGAGACACTGTCAGAACACAACGCTGATGTGAAGGTGAACCGCCTACATCCATACACGAGATAAACGCAGCGCTGCTGCCAGATAACTACATAGGGATTGACTGGAGACATGCCATAGATAAATCATTTCTTACGGTTGAATTACGGTCACCTCTCCCGTGAAAACAAAACGATTGACATCAAAATAAATGCCAAAATTCTCTCCACCGTATTTCATACATGGATCTGTTGTAAACCCTGTAATGCCTGACCCATCAACGAATAGCCAGAAAACTCGGATTTTGGGGAACTCAGATGTTCATTAACCCTTATAACAAAATCCACAAAAATATGTTTTACCATGTCATGTTGTTTTTTAGATATTTGTCGTAACACATTTATAAGCAAGATTACATCTGAAAATGATAATTTGGGGAAAATTATATTTTAAACCTGCAGTATCAAATTTGAAACAGATGATTTAATGTAATATAAAGAATGAGTTACATAATGAAAATGCATGTATCAAATATGATACAAATGGCATTATAGGGTTAACATTGTCAAAAAGCATATCTTCTGATTGGCAGTGTAATGACGAACTTGTCTCGGAACTATGAGTCATCATTTTTAAATTTGTCACATTTGTTTCATGAAGGCCTGCAAGTGTCATTTCATCATGAGGTCATGTTATTGGTCCGACAACTTAATATCAACCACATACAATATAATGACTGGCTTAGCTGGTGGACGTATGGCAAACAGAGAGACCAAGAAGCAAATAATTAGGTTCAGTAAATTAGATTTCCACCAGTGAGTGAGCCAGAAGCAAAGAGGCAACTCCCCATGACCTGAATTGAATTATTGGGTGATATAGTTTGTCTCCGTTTGTTCAAAATGTTTACACGGGCCTATGTCCCTGCCAGAAAGAAAACCATCCTTAATTGTAGAGTCAATTAGTCACCACTGTTATTACAGTAAACAAAACAAGTCTTTCATTTTCAAATATGCAGGTGCAGGAGAGCAGGAAAGGCAGTGGGAAGGAATATTTGACATATACCTTTTTAATTGTCAAACTCACAAAAACATTCACTAGAACCAGGTTGTCGGGTACTTGAGCATCTGAAGTCAAGTTAATGTGCTCTTACCTCCGAATTTGCAACCTCATAAACACAAACAGAGCCTTTCTATCCTGATTAGCACAGTTGATTACGCAATAACATTGATTTTTGCACCAGTCGAATATTTAAACAACGGCATGAAGCCAATGTTCTGCCTTTGTGGCCAAGCCATCTGGCCACTCAGTTATATTCTGTGCATCTGCTTTATTCTGAGTGCCTGTCAATGAGTCATTCTCTCCCTCCAACAAGGCCTCTGCTCTGCGCTGTCACCCGACAATTTCCTGCCATCAGGGCATTACTCACTTCACTATGCGATTCCAAGGGTCAGCTTCTGTATTTTTAACTTTGCTTGAAAAAAAAATAACAACAAAATGTCCGTACATTCTCAGTCATCCTGAGCATGCCAATCTGCAAGTGTTGAAGTTGTTGCACCTTGAATCAAAAGGTCCTCTGTTTCGATTCGATAACTAAACAAATATTCTGATTCACTGTAATAAACTCCTTGATTGACTTATTTTTGAACACACATTTGCAGTACAGCCAATATCTGCAATGCATAATCATCTGCTGCAATCAGTGTTGAGTGGGTATCACAGGTTGCATGTGGCCCATTTGAACACATGATACACACGGTTCATTTTGCATGTTCTTCCCGTGCCACCGTGGGTTTTCCCTGGGTACGCTGTTCTCCTCCCACATAAAAAAAATACATGGCAGGTTAAGGGAACACTCTAAATTGTCCCTAGAAGTGAGCGTGAATGGTTGTTTGTCTAAGTGCACCCTGCAATTGGCTGGCAGCCACTTCGCGATGTCCCCCACCTACTGCCCGATGATGGATGGCATTGGCTCCAGCACGCTTGCAACCCTTGTGAGGATACGCGGATTAGAAAATGGATGGATGGATGGATGGATGATCTAAGGGCTGGCTGAGGCAGTCACAAGAAGGAGTCATGCCATATCACCTGTGACAAAAATCCTTTCAACTCTGGGTCATTTCGGTTCACTGCCGATTGGTCCTGGGCTCTGTCAAAGCACTTTTCTATTTGTGCTGTCCCAATTTTGAACACAGTGTAACGCAGGTTGGGCACATACACCAAATAGCCACGCACTCAAGATGAGTTAAATCCAACAAAATGTGGCTTTCATGTGGTTGTTGGCCTCATCAAAATATCCGGTGTAATCAATTTATTTTCTGTAAATCAATGACTGTTAAGCCCAAAATATGATAAATAAAATAATCCTATCATGTTGTTTGTCAGACTGACCCATTGTAAAGTTGTTTCTTTTACAAAGTCGTGAGGGTGGTGCTTTAATTAGTGTATTGGGATTGTTTTTCCCAATTTCTGGCACGAATGGATAATGAGTCAGATTGTCCTTAAAACTTTCCTGCTGTTCCCAACAAGAAAAGTACTCTGACTCTTGGCTTTGATTGTGATTTTTCTGACTTTAAAACATATTTTGTGGGGACCCTTCAAACCCCCCACCCCCCAAAATCTTGTGTATATCCAACTTTTATGGATATAGAACGTTATTAGTTCTCTGGAGCTTTCTTGCAGTTCAGAGGACTGACATTTCAAGTGATGAAAGCATGCACATTCTCAAAAATCACATTACAGCAGTTTGATAGAAGATTGATCCCACCATTAGCTCTCTAATTGACCCTAGATCCAGTTCCCCTTGTATCTCTAGCCATCCATGTTAAAAAGCTCATTCTCATCCTGTAAGATAAGCAATTATAACCACCCCCACCTTTTTTTTCTTATCTTCTTTGCTTGAGCATATACGTGTGTGTGTGTGTGTGTGTGTGTGTGTGTGTGTGTGTGTGTGTGTGTGTGTGTGTGTGTGTGTGTGTGTGCGTTGAGTGTATAATAATTACTTGTTGCTTGTTTAATAATAGTGGTAAAGCAAATGAGGTAAGGTCGGGTAATTTAAATAGGACTATCATCTCACAGCAGAGTGGATGTAAAATAAAAAGTAGAGGATGTAAAGTGAGTATGCACATGTGTTATCACTTATATTTGTGTGGCTAGTTTTTGGATTACATTTGAGTGTTGAAGTTAGCCAATGCTAGGTGACAATATAGTGTATTGTTGTTACAAATGTTGCTTCTAAACACACACTCATTGTGACTGTTGTAAAGGTTATGGCTAAACATGCTATCATTCCAGACAACATAATAAGCAACCACGATCTCTCCCTTCCACTGTTTTCTCACTCTTGCAAAATTCCAGCCATTAAGCGCCATTTATAACAACAGACTCAACATGAATTATTAAATCAATGGAAGAGCGTTTCCAGCACCCCATGCAAGGCAAGTGATGTTTCGTGCACTCCCTAAATCCAGCATCCGTAATATTTTTACACAAAAATGAATCCATGCTTGTTTATCCATCTATTTCCAATAGCGCCTGTCCTTATTAAGCAGAGAGATGATGCAGGGCGGTGGCCCGCTGGTCCATTGGATAGTGCGTCGGCCTCACAGTGCAGAGGTACTGGGTTCTATTCCAACTCCGGCCTCCCTGTGTGGAGTTTGCATGTTCTCCCCGGGCCTACGTGGGTTTTCTCCGGGTACTCTGGTTTCCTCCCAAAAACATGCGTGGCAGGCTGATTGGACACTTAAAATTGTCCCTTGGTGTGAGTATGAGCACAGATGGTTGTATGTCTCTGTGTGCCCTGCGATTGGCTGGCAACCGGTTCAGGGTGTCCCCCGCCTACTGCCCGAAGACAGCTGGGATAGGCTCCAGCACCCCCCGTGATCCTTGTGAGGATAAACCGGATCGGAAAATGGATGGATGGATGGATGGATGGATGGATGGATGGATGGATGGATGGATGGATGGATGGATGGATGGATGGATGATGCAGGTCACACATAGAAACACAACCACTCAAATTCACATTTACACCTATGTAGAGAGTTCAATGAACCTAAGACGTATGTTTTTGCAATCTGAGAGAAAGTATCCCACCAACCAATAATTATAAGCAACAAAATTATCACCAGTTACTGTACTTCCCAAAAAGACAACAAATTTACAAAAACCACTTTGATACCTCGTTCAAGGCAGAGGAGAGGCCGCCTCCAAGGCAGAAAAATCCTATAGTTTCAAACAAAAGCCAAAAACCTAACAGAGCAATTCTCTTCACATCATCTACTGCTACTGGTGGGTCACTGCCCCATTTAACTACAATGCAATTGGACTGTAAATGCCAAAAGTGAAATAGTATTCTGCAGCTTTATCTGGATTTGCATGAAAATGGTCTATCATGGAAATGTTCTTTATCTCTTTTATTCAATATTACTACTTTTATTCCTCTTCTTAACTTTTGCACCTGGGGACAAGAATCTCTTTCTCATGTGATGCATTAGTACAGTAAGCTAACATTGCTACTGACTTGTAACATGAACTATGGCATCCATCATCAAAAGTGAATGTTTATTTTGTTTTTAATGTTGTGTTGTGTTTATTATTTTATTTTATGTTAACTGTTTTGTGAAATGTTTTGTTACAGCTGCAGCTGTTGTGAAAGCGCTATATAAATCAGGATGTATTGTATTGTGTGTGCATACTGTATATACATACATACATATATATATATATATACATATATATATACATATACATATATATATATATATATATATATATATATATATATATATATATATATATATATATGCAATTGTCTGGCAACCGATTCAGGGTGTCCCCCGCCTACTGCCTGAAGACAGCTGTGATAGGCTCCAGCAACCCTAGTGAGGATAAAGCAGTTCGGAAACTGAATGAGTAGAGAGAGAGAGAGAGAGAGAGAGAGAGAGAGAGAGAGAGAGAGAGAGAGAGAGAGAGAGAGAGAGAGAGAGAGAGAGAGAGATAGTAAGTAGTAATAGTAGGATGCTTGCGGTGTGAGCTGTTGTCGCCATCGCCTTTGTCTACAAACAATTACACACAATCTGGCTGGTGTGAACTCTTGGCTGTATCCAAATAAGCAGTTCAGTGAGTAATTAACCTGCAGATAGGATGTTCTGAGGAAATCAAATTGCTCCGATAGAACTTGGCTTGTCTGCACTAGAAATGTTTTCATACAGGCAGAAATAGTCAGGATAAACCTACAGAACTGCGGGCTCATTTCAAGAGATAAAGAGTAGCCCCTTTTGAACAGCGATGGATGGCAGACAGTGCAAGCTGATTGTAAATGTTGCGGGTCAGTGAGTTTCCTGTGGTCGCGTTAACAGAAACACAATTACTGCGGATGACATTTTTAAAAACAGCTCTTATATTATTCTCTTCCGAAATGCCACCTATAATTCACGAGATGAAACGATGAGATGGTGTTATTCGTGAATAATTTCTCGCTCTAAAGAGCCAACAAAAACAAATGACCTGTTGGTAGAAATGTAATTAGCAAGGGGTTCCAATTTGTAGAACGCCGACACAGGTGCACTGTCTGTTTTGTTTTGTTTCTGTATGGAAATAAACAGCAAACCTGCAACTTAACTGCACAAGTCGATACAGGAGCCAATGACAGTTATCTCTTCAGCGAGCGAGGAGCCAAATGTGTTTAAAAAAAACAAAAAAAACAAAAAACAAGTAGCGTCTCTAAATAGACGTTTGCACGGTCAATAAGAGGCAGTGGAAACAACTTATTTCCCCTAACTAATTGGCCAATATAATGTCCGTCCATTTTCTATACCACTAGCCCTTATTCACAGCTGAGCTGGATCCTATCCCAGCTGACTTTTGTCAAGACGTGGGGTACAGCCAATTTTCAAGGAATGCCCACTATATTTCTGTCCATTGTAAAATAGCATCTTGTTGAATATTGCTTACATCCATACTACCACTTTGGTGTGGCATGTCTTAAGTCACCAAATCTTGTCTGACGGTAGTAATCCGGCGCAGTCATGCTCGAGCACCGTCCTCCAATTGACAGTTATATATGCTAACTAGCAAGCTATAAGATCCCAGGCTGCTAACCTACCGGCTGCAGTCACTCTTAAGCCTCCAGAGGAGTCACACGCTACATTTTATTGAATTCAGTAACCAGCACAACAGAAACAGTCGTCTCGATAGAGTGTCATCTCAGCGCTCCACTGTCCACACATCAATCCATCTGATGTAACAATTGGATCAAGAGTGGGTTGAGATACCTGGAGAGTGAGGCATGAAGTTTTGCTTAAGGAAGGCACAATAGTTAAACAAACCCGGTAGACATTTTTTCATGACACTACGGCATCCAGTGTGTCAACGTCACACAGCTCTATATAGGGAAAACCAAATCATTTCAACTGATACAGGGGTGAACAACACATTAAGATTTAAAGTGACAGTCTCGTTCTCATAACACAGAGATTCCACTCTTGATCGTTTGGGTTTCAAACAGGCCTCTTCTGATGATAACCGAGTCTCAGAAGCAGTATCATTTTTAAAAGATGTTTCAACAACTCTGTTCGAACATGCCGTCCGACCTTCGTGTGAACTCTTGACCTTGAAAGACTCACCAAAGCCGACATCAAGCAGACAGCCACGTTTGTTTATCATTCATATTCAAAGGGAAACACCGCGGAAATAGAGGCATGCGTCTTGGTTATCTTGCCACAGCGATTTCATCTTAGCATGCACATGTAACCTTCTCTTTATGAGTAAATACAGAAAGCTGCGCATTGTATTCACAAGGCTCTCAGAAATATTTTGCGCATGGGTGTTTTTGTTGCGGCCTTTTAAATGGCAACGCTGAGCTGTTTGTCAAGTACTGCAGTGACAAGTCCGGCAAGATTTTCTGCTCCACAGAATCCGTGAGGCTAACAAAAGAGCTTGCTGTAGCCAAGCCTTCCAGGGTACATGCATTGCCACTCAAGAAGCAGATTGGAGAAGCCCACCAATGCAATGCTCCGAAAACTGTGCGGCAGTCAAGAGCCAACAGCCTCGGTCTGTCACTTTGTCCAGATAAGGTGCCGTTTGACAACAGGAGATATTGATTCAGCTGCCTGCAGGCTTTTTATAGAAGCCAGCACCATCATTATGACCCATCGCCCTGCCTGCCTGTTTGCCTGCCTCAATGCCTCCCCATCAACAGAGAGACAATGTGTGGATAAATACAAATGAGAAGGGGCGAGAATGATGGTGAGGGTGGAATATAGCAATGGCAAGCATAAACATAATCAAATGAAGGTGACTGAAAAGAGGCAGATAAAAGGATGGGGGGAGGCGAGAGAGATAAAACAGCAAATTAAGGCTATGGCAAACCGAAAAAATGAAATATACAAAGTGAGGGGAAATTTGAGGATGAATAACATCAACAAGGAAGAGCATAAAGAGTGTAAAATGAAGCGCATTTGTGTCTATTGGATTTAATTTCAAATCGGTCTTCTCACTGACTCAGGTGGGCCCTAAAAGTGTCTATGAAGAGTTGGTGTGTTGCAAGTTGGCACACACAGCGTAATATTTTACTCATAGATTTTATAAAAAGAATGTCCCCTGAAAAGCATGATCGTTTTGTAAATCGGATTATCAATGCTGCACAGGCAAATATGTAAATGTTCTAATCAATTAGGATCTCATCTAGAATTAAGTAATTGACTATACGAGAACGAATGTAGTCTTTGCCATGTATTTACTTTACACGTTTCCAATAGTGGCACGTTATTACTTGGCTCAACACGATTTCATCAGTCATGTGCCCAAACATTGCAGTCCTCCCACGCCTACCTTCGACAAGCTGTGTAACATGTGTAACAGGTTGTATTATATACGCTCTACAATCCTTACAAATTCTCTCCTATGCCGCGTGTACAATGAAGATCTTCATCGCGCCGAATTTCCATTTGTGTACTACCCAACGCAAACTTTGGAGTGAACAGATGTCGCTGGAATTATGTGATTTGACCAAAGGCGGAGAGATGCATTGAAAACTCCGAAGACACTACCTAGCTATGATCTTGTTGTAAAAATAGTATTCGCGCCATCGTGACAAAAATTTTATAAGGAAAGTGTTTGTCTATCGCTGTAAACCTGCACATTAATGTATTAATAATAGTAGTAGTAACACAGCAACTAACGTGTAACCTATCGCTTGTTTCGCATGCAGCTTGCTTTCACCACAACAAGAATTTATAGCAGCAAAAGGCGTAATAACCAACCAGAATTCTACTTTTGGCCACAATGTGATGCAGGATTCTAGTTAAGTTAAGCCATTTTAAACTAAAAAGAAGAATGTTTCCATACCTAGAAGCATACATTTCATCCAACCGGAACTAGTTTGCTTCTGCCAACTCGGGGAGACATTGATATTAAAACAATGCTGGTTTTTGGTAATCATCAATCAAGTTTAACAAAAGAGGCAGTTTCAGTTGATTTAGTTTCGTCATAATGTTGGCGCAATCACTTTAAATAGTTTGTACTGATGTTGGCGGTGATGTTCCAAACTCATTGACTCCTTTGTGAAATTAGACACCTTCAACATTTCTTTCTCCTCGTTTTAATGCAAATATACATTTTTGCAACCAATATTTCGGATTCATCTTCCCAGCTTTTCCTTATACAAGGTCACCATTTTGTATGGGCATTCGATCCACGTCTTTTTTTTCTTTTCTTTTTTTTTTACCTGTATGTTACCGATAATAGATTGATTTTTGGTCTTCCTTGTTTCAAGTCCCCTGTACCAACGTCTGAATCACTATTCCTACATGCTGTCTGAAAAAAATTGATTCTATTCTTGCAAGTTACAATATTGACTTCATTCATCCATCCATCCATTCATCCATTTTCTAATCCGTGCATATGCACAAAAATGCTCTGGCAAAAGCCTGCACCAATAGGCAGTGCACAGAAATGACCCAGAGTTGAAAGGAGTTTTGTCACAGGTGATATGGCATCAGTGGTGTAGTGGGGATTTTTTAAGTGGGTGTACGCGATTCTGGGATGTTCTATATATACGTACAGAACATCAATCATAGGCTACAACACCAGTTGAACTAACGTTAAATTTAATGTTTTACTACTCCAAAATAATCACAGGCCAACGTTAAGCATAACTCACATTAGGGCTAAAACCGAAATAAAAATTGAATGTGGCGTCGGGAGAAGTGGGTGGACGGCGTACCCCCGCGTACCACGCCCACTACACCCCTGTATGGCATGACTCCTTCTTGTGGCTGCCTCAGCCAGCCCTTAGATCATCCATCCATCCATCCATCCATTTTCTAATCTGTTTATCCTAACAAGGGGCATGGGTATGTTGGAGCCCATCCCAGCCATCTTCGCGCAGTAGGCGGGGTACACCCTGAACTGGTTGCTAGCCAATTGCAGGGCACACACACACACAACCAACCAATCACATCTATGGACAATTTGGAGTGCCCAATCAAACTGCTGTGCCGACGTGCAAACCATTTGACCACCATGCTGCCCTATTGACTTAATTCTTGAAATATATAGGTTTGGGTGACCCTAATACTATACGTATATAATTAGCGTACGCATAAAACCTCAAAATCAGAAGTCCAAAATTTGTTATGATTATGGTACAGTGCAGTTCTCGGTTCAATTTTTAGCAAGGTACAGCAAAACATAATGCAGTGGCCATTTAATTGCATTTCATCTAAAATTCAAACAGTTCATCTGTTTGTCCCTGACTGCATCCTCAATGCACTCTTCTCCCCATTCTCTCACCATCTCTTCCTCTGCGTCTTTGATTAAGTCCTTTAAAATCTGAAGTTTATGCCTCACAAACAGTTAGTCACATCGTGGGAAGATAAATCAGCTCAATTCTGCACCGCTGCCAAAAAGCTATCTCTCATCCCATCCTCAATCTCTTCTCATCTTCTCTCAGGCATCCCTGTGTTCATCCTCGTGTTCACGCACGTACACCTACCCAAACACCTGCTTCCACGAGAAGGCATGCATCCTCTTCAAGGGTGTTCAACCGCCTCTGCACACTTGAGGCTGAATGTGACACATTTGGCATGCATACATGGCTGTTAACATATAGATGCAACATTAAGCTTGAGACATTGTCTGTATGCTAAAGCCTCTATGTGGCTGCCTGCAGAGATTAAAAGGGCCACTCTTCACCTCAGAAACAACACACAGAAATAACCACGTCAAACGAAACAAAGATGGAAGGAAGGTGAAAGGAAAGAAAGGATGAGGGGTCCGTCAAGGACATAATTCAGGACTACCTCTCACATAAATAATGGGCACACTATCACAAATGACTGAAATCCTCTCACCTTTGGACAGTAACAATCTTTTTAGAGACAATCCTAACAACATGTTTTCAAATTGATTTGTGACTTTCTGGCTCAGGATGTCTAAAATATTTAAAAATGTTCTCTTCAGACAGCGGTGAATGCAGTGCTACTAATAGCTCATTATGATGCAAATGGCTGTGCTGGTGGAATAGGTCATGATTTTGCTTTGCATTTCTTCAAGACGTTCAAGCCTCTGCTAAGATCCATGAAACCAGACTGTCACTCAAAATTGACTTTTGAAATGTACACTGCCTTAAATATATGCATTTGGATAACAATGAAAAAAAACCTCATTTCAACCTCTAAAGGCGATGCCTTGAATCTAGAATAATTCAGAATCAGACCAACATTTTCCAAATAAATACAATACAGTAATATTGTAAATGATATCACTGAGACCAATTTGCACGAAATAAGTGGACTAATTCAAAGCAGTTTTCGGCATGCAGTACGGGGAGTCCTGAGCTAATGGGCATTTCCAGATTACCTACAAACAACATGCTGTTTGATTTGGCATCCTCTTGTGGCATTTTAGTGCCAAGAAACTATCTTGAAATGAGTTGAGTAACTTTGAGTAGTGGTTTACCGCCATCTTGCAGCATCTTGGTGCCAAGGAACTATGTGGAAGTGAATGGAGGAGCTTAATGAAGTTCAATGCCACTATATCGTGGCATATATATATATATATATATAAGTAGCACTGCATTTTATATATATTATGTTAGTAATATTGAGTAGTGTATACCAGATCACATGGTACCTGGTTGCATATCTCGGTACAAATCAATGCTCTTCTATAAGTGGCACTGAAATTGGTGCCTAAACAAACACCGCACATCAACAACTTCCACAGTCAAAAAAACAAAAAAACCAGCCGGCGTTTTTTTAAGATCGTTTTTGAAATATAGATGGAAATATTCAGATGTTGCTGTATTCCCTCCTGAGTCGACCACCTACATTTATCAAGTCCACTGCATTCATTCAACAACCAATTTCCATTTAGAGTGAATTGGCACACACTTTGAGCATAGTTCCTCGATTCATGCATGCATCATGCATCAACATTTGGAGTTCACTCACCCTTGGTCCCCATCGTATCCCCTCTCTAACTGTTTCATTTCAACATCTTGCATGTTCACAGCCCTGTAGTGTCTTCTAATCCAGCTCTCGAGTTTAGTTTCCCCACCATTTTCCAGTGCGTCTCCCATCATCTTTCAGTGACCCAATAAATAAAATAGTAAGCAATTGTATCACTCAAACACGAGAAGACAAAGACGGGGAAAATAGCAGCAATTGCCACGCGTTCTCATCTCTTCACCCTCTGTGTGGCTCTGGGGAGATACTGACGGAAAATCAATCTGGTATTAAGTCTAAGAAGCCGTGTCTTTTTGATGCAATAGCAGCATGTGGTCTGCTGGTATGAATAAGGTCTTATATTGGGAATATACGCGCTTCTCTTTCTCTCTGGCCTTTGGAGAATAAGATACATGTACATGTACTGTAGGACGCTTACGCGCAAATCAGGATAACGCAGGGGGGGTGCTGGTGGAGTGGCTTGTGACATCTACAAGAGCTGTCGTGGATAGCAGTTTCTGCATTAGTATGCTCACTGTTTGACTCCTCACCTGACATTCAGTAAATGTCTGAAAAGGGCAAGGATGAATGACTCTGGCTCTCCTTTCCCACATACACGGGCATTGCAGTAAGTATACTGTGGAAAAAAGAGAAGGAAAAAAAAAACAAGATATAGCCGGGAGGCACTGAAAAGGCCTCATGAATGGAAAATGATTACATGTAATCAAGAGTGTTGTTTGTCATTTGATAGAAAAAAAGAGACTTATTTGCATTTTCACTTCTGAACAATTCTGCAGATTTATTTTCTAATAGCTCCATAAGTGTTTGCATTCATTACCTGCCTCGCTCGTGCATCATTTGCCATGTCTAACTCCTCTCATCAGGCCTCCTCAGCAGCAATAATGAGCGCTAATATGAATAATTTTCCATCATCTGTAGCGCATTTGGCAAACCAACAGGAACAGAAATGAATGCATGAAAATCAGGCAAACAATTTCAAAAAGCCCTCTTTGTCATGGCCAGCAGATGTCTAGACAACAGCGCCTGGACGGTTGTATGCTCCCGGCCCGGGCGCTGAGGTGAGGAATCAAATTAACAAGAGAGGCAGCTGGCACTGGAAAGGCCCTTCGGCAAGGGTCTGTTGTTTAGAAGATAGACAGGATGAATTATTGCGATATGATGTACGACACTGCACGCTCCCACTTTGTGGCACCTTGCTGAGATTCACGGCATCTTCTCTCTGATCACCAACAACGCCGTGCTACAAATTGTGCTTAGAAATTGTTTTGCCCCTAAGGTCCACGTTATTTTTTAACGTTCACTGGTAACATTTGTATTTATGGACATTTCCATAGCAATGTACCGTCTCAACAAGTACTCAGCATGCTGGGGCGATAATAAATGAATACAAGTCAATGGTAATTTGCAGAGCAGTAAAGCACAAGTGTCAGTTTGACCTTCAACACCCTCTACTTAAATCCCTTTGGATTAGACATTATTCAAAGTCAGAGGATCTTTCATAGAGAAGAAAAAACAAAACATACTTTCACAAACGGGACATTAAGTTTTGTTTGAATGAACAAAGCGTTACGTTGAAAGGTTACTGTTAAATGTTGAAGTTTGCGCTCTAATGCAATGGAAGCCAGGCTTAATTTTACTCAGTGTGTTTCGCAAAACAAAAAGTGGATTTCTGCAAACAGATCATGTCTGAATTTGCTTAATCTGAGTCAAGGACGATAACAAATGAGCAATGTCAGCCTGATTATATAGTTTTTGTACCCTGTACACTCCGCGTTCACCTCATGCTGCTGTTGTCACGTTCTGATGGTGCAACTGGACAACACATTATTAACGTAATGAAGTGATTGATGAGCAAGGGCAAATATTTTATTTTGGGTCATTTCATCATAAACTCAACGTGCAATATGTGCATTGGTGACTGGTTGGGGCTGCTGCCGATCCCATCCGACTTTGGACGAGAGGTGGTGTTCACCTTTGCCAGCAACGAGAACACAGACTTACACACACTTGGACACACTACACACAATGCAATACATAACCTTAGCATCAATCCCTTTAATTAAATCATATCTTCAAAAGCAGCAAAAACGCAGTACAGAAAAAGCATACTACTAAACCCGTATGTCAGAGAACCGGTTATTATTTCCACCAGTCAGTAATATGGAGAGTGAAGTCATTTTTAAAGACGGCACAGTGACATTCCAAGCATTGAATGGTGCTGCCGTGCTGTACCTTGCAAACATCTTTGCGCCCCACAGCAGCACAAAAATAGACTCATGCATCTTCTGTAGCACATTGATGTCATTCGCTTACACTTGGTGCACTTTGTCCTTTCTCAACACAAAGCATCCTTCTGCTATTGTAAGATATCAAAGGTTACACAGAATCCTTTTCGTGCTGTTCTGGCGCTTTACAGCTGAATGTTACTGCATACTTCACGGGATGCGACTCCGTAAGTGTTTGTGTGATATTTCATTGTAAAGAATGCACCATGTTTAAAAGCTACGCTGTAGCTGTGTATGTGGGAGAATGTTAGACCCTATGAAATCCGTGTGGATGCCTAATAAAATGAACACAATGCATTCATCACAAGCATGTTTAACGTTCTGTCACTTTTTTGCTATATATTCAGTAGTATGAATCCCAATTTTAAAAAAAACACGTTTCTGAGAATCTCACGCGTTTCTGAGATTTTCAGCAGTGCTATAAATAGTCACCTGACCTTTCATTGTGCGACCTCTTCGCCATCGCTCCCAAGGAGCAAATAATGACAGTAAGGAGGATACTGGGATATTGGGATGAAAAGGATGAGAATAATTTCAAGTAATTGCTTTACAGTTGTATTGCCTACCACGGATCATCTAATTCACCAAGACAGGGAACCGCAATAAAACATGCTAGCCACAGGGCACATATATACGGAATGCAGAACATTTCCAGGACTGGTGTCATAAAACGTAAATTTCATATTCAAACCACAATCAGGCACAGCCGAGCTACACTGCACGATCAGAGGCTGATAAGGAGGCAAGCAGAAAAGAGTTTTAGCATTATTTTTCCAGAAAAGTGGACACAAAGCAAGTCCCATTGAAAAGAGGAAGTCGGGGACCAAGGTCAATAAGGCAGAGTAAGGAAAGCATGGATGGACGGGAAATAACAGGAGATGAACGATGCCTAGAAAAAGTAGCAAAATACACAGAAATCAGGGAAAGGCTTCCCATTATCCTCCAGCCCGCTATTCATGCTGAAAAGGACACAAACGTGATAAGACTCAGTCATCATGGCAGAGGCCAAAGAAACTGCAGTGCATCATGGGAACTAACGACAGTCAGTGGTATCATTATGGCGTGAAAAGGAAATGAGTGGTCTTGTAAACCAGACAGACACTATAATAATGGAGCCCAGAGGAAAGATATCAGGTCTTGAAAAGAAACACTTCTGAAACACACACAATGCTTTTAAATAGTTCCAATGGATGAAATAGGTTCGACACATTTTAAAGATGAGACAAGCAGTGTCCTCACTTTTTCACCATGCAAGCTACTTATAAAATGACCAAGGGAAGGACTGGCAGTGACTAACTTAAGCGTGAGATCAGCCGACACTCCCTTCGCTACTGGTAGCTCACCATTTACTGAACGACACCAATGAATTAGACGGGTTTTATAAATTAGATGGACAAAACAGATTAAAAAAAAGATTTGATAGATAGATAGATAGATAGATAGATAGATAGATAGATAGATAGATAGATAGATAGATAGATAGATAGATAGATAGATAGATAGATAGATAGATAGATAGATAGATAGATAGATAGATAGATAGATAGATAGATAGATAGATAGATAGATAGATAGATAGATAGTTTTTTTGGGAGGTGCAGGGCTTGGTTGGTTATTTTTTTATTTTTTTAACCCTATTTACTCTCCGGCTTTATAGAAAACGCAAAATTTGGAGGATTCATTTATTGATGGGGTTTTTTCTTTACATATTAATGGGTGTTGATTATATGCGGATTTTCACTATACGCAGGACAGCCGGGTCTCTATCCTGTGCCAAAAGCACTACATTGCACTGCGATTGAAAGTAGTTCTAATGCCATTATTTCACACAGTAAAATAAAATAACCTCGGGTGAGTTTTTCCTGAAATATGGCATTGATTTTGAGCATAACAAAAGGGAGACGGCAGGAAAAAAATGAACAAAATCATCCCTTTTCTGTGTCACTGTCAGAGCACAGTCTGGGCTTGTTCGACCATTCCATTAAATCCTATTATATCCAGTATCCAATGCTAGCGTAGTATAAACTCACCCTAAAAACAAATGCAATTCATTTAATTTGAATGCAGAGCTATCCCCCTTTATGTATCGTGGTATGTCACAAAAACATGTTCCTTCAATAGATTGGTAGGTGACGGTGTACATGCTACGTCTATCAATGCGGTCGTTATCCAATTTTGTAGCTTAGATAACATATTTCAAAGGGCAACATGCAGTAGCTCGCAGCTCCACGTGAATAACGTGTTCAACAATCCTTGAGCATGCAATGAAGCTGATTCGGAATGGTTTGTTGATCGGTCAATCGACGTCATTTATGTAGCACTGAGTTGCTGCATTCACAACTGTCGTCTGAAATATATTAACTTCACTTCAATGTTGGGTGATACCTGCATTAATAGAAATGTTTCAAACAATATGATTACCTATCTATCTATATTTTTATTAATCGTGAATTGGGCTTGTCTTATTGTGTAGTCATTTTGTTTTCGTGTGTGGCCTTAATTGTCCAGATTGATGAGAACGTTGGCTGGTGGGAGGGCGCATTTTGCTAATAATCCAGCAGTTGAGTTAACTAATACTGTGCTGTGGCTGTAATTTGCTAAGAGTGCCATAACGCCACTGAGCAAATCGATAAAATTTAGACGGTAATTGATGCAAATCAACTCAAGACACTACCGCAATAACATTCTCGAAAGTGGCTAAATTAGCCAGTCTTGATAAGCAGCATCTACTTATTACATTAAAAATATTATCGCATCCTCACGGTCAATCAGTTACCAGCAAGCCAGTACTTAGCATATGATTCATGCTAATTGATTGCATGCCTCACAATGGGTCAAGCGACTCCCAATAGTCAATATTTCGCCACACAAGCGGACAGACGCATGTGACACGACAGTTTTGCGGCTCCAATTAAACAAACAATACGAGTGCACAGAGATCAATTAAGCATTCAGCACTGTCTCACTGTGTCATTCATCGGCCTGCAAACATAATCACTATGTTGCCGCGCTCAGTATCTTAGTTACTGCGGAGCGCATCCAAGGCCGTAATCAGACGCAAAAGTGTGCGAGATGTGTTTGCACACACCGCGCTTGATTTGCATAATTTTTGGAACCACAAATGCTGCGTCCAAACTTGAGCTCATTATGCATCGGCACACACTGTCACAGGCGAGGCATGATCAGTCCTGCCGCAGACTCATTTGCTCCTGATTGAAGATCCCCTGATACCATTTACAGCTCTCTACTTGCCAACTGTAGGAGCAGTAGTAGTGATGATAATGATAAGGTACATTTGCGTAGTACCAAAGGGTCACTTTGTAAAATAAGGAAGTAAGTTGTCGAGAGAAATGTGTATGATGAAGCTGAACGAGCTCAGACTGTGCTGAGCGAGGAGGAGGGGGTCGGGGGGTCTGATCTGTCTGTGCCTACCTTTTGTCAAATCAATGTCATATTTCGAGAAAAGGAATGTTTTTGGAGAGCTTATGGCATTAGCTCTACAGCTGATCACAGCACTTTACGTAACCCGTGACCCCGAACAAGACTATGGAGAATACAAGAGACTTGGCAATATTGTCATTGTTGCAGAAACAATGGCAATCAATTGGGCTCTTTCTGTTAGCAACACATCACAAGAATCCCAACTATATACATGGATCAAAAATTATCTACACGTGAAACCAAAGTAGCAAATCTTTATACAGCAAAGGACAAGACGTCAGCGATCGGCCAGAGGCCTGTTCTCAGTATGTCATATCTCAGGATATAAACAGTGAGAAACAGTGCCGTAGGATGTAATGAGTACATACATGTAATTATAGTAGAGATAGACTGACACAGTAACATAACTATAAATATTAAGAGTGCAGTGAAACAAACGGCTCTGGGCTACAACAGGAATAGCAAAGCATTAAATGTTGCACACTTATATCACACGCTACACTCGACTCTAAAAATAAAACATATACATGCAGGATGCAGCCCTTACACGTGGTCGATGTAAAATTGAAGCCAGAAGGCTACTAGGCATTTAGAAACTGCAAAATTGAATTTCCATTGTCTCTGTGTGATATTAAAATTGGTCTGATGTGGTAAATATGCAAAGAACACATAAATGAGGAAGGAATACTATTTCACAGCACTGCATATTTGGTACGCACCGCTATTGTGTAAACATTTGCCGATACTCTACACACCAAAACCCCATCACTAGCCTTACATATACCGTCTGGGTAGGAGCAATGTTGGCAGGGTGTGTATGTGGAGGTACTTTCGGGACAGTGACATCAACATTTTTAGGGGACTGCGAATTATGCTCTGATGAACTCCTCTGACAACGATGGGGGTGGCAGACCGAATTTTGCAAGTCCCACCATCCATTCCTTTCCACATGCATAGTGTCCAGAATTGGGTTTCTTTGGCAGTCTGGAAAAGTGCGATATGATTTATTTATTTTTTTTGCACTTTTTCCACTTTCAAGTAATTTGCAGTTGCTCTTGTGTCGTGCAGATGACACCGTCTTGACGCTGGCTTCACAGACCACTCCACTGTGTCGCACTGTTCTTATTTATGGAACCCACAGACACGCTGCCCTGCTGCTGAGCTCGTGCATCTATTAGTGCCAAGCTTACACACCCAATGTAGCCTGTAGAGAAGTGGCGCATACCGAACCCCAATGTACCATTTTGTGGACAAGTGTAATTACAGCTACCTGGTGTTTTTTATTTATTTATTTTTACTCAAGTGGGCATGGGGAGGGGGCAGCCATTTGAGGAGAGCTGTTTATTTGTCCAAGAGGGCAAGGGTAGGGAATATGGCAATTTTGCAAAATGCAGTAATTAGTCACATGACACCATCACTTTCCTCCACTGAAATGGTTATTATTGGCAGCATAGTGAGACAGCCAAAGGGAGAAATCCAAACTGAAATACAAACCTAGAACCTTTTTGCAATAAGGCAACTGGCCCAACCTCTGATGCACTCTGCTTTCAATAATATTCCACTTTTACTATCAACACATTTAATGAAATGAAATTTCTTTTTGAGCAACAATTTTGCTCAGTAATTGGACTTCTATGAGTCATTTAGAAACGGTTGTTTTTAGTGTCAAATTTCCCCCATTTTGCTGCATTGCAGAAATAAATAGAATGAAGGTGACAGGTTGAGACAGGGAGAGTAAGGCTATGGAGGATAGAGGAACCATGAATGTAATAAATGCAGGCTGAAATCAAGAGGAGTTAAAGGCGATAGGGGGGGGCAAGGCGAAAAACAGAAAAACAGAAAGTGTAGCTATGGAGAAAGAGAATCAGCAAGGGCCCTCATGAGAGCACGAGATGTGTGCAGCATGTCAATACAAATGCTAAGTCACTCAAGGGCTCGCATCCAGCCGCAATCTCTGTTTCGCTTCGCAGCCAAACGGTGGAATTTCAAGGGAAGAGATGACACGATAGTGAGATGGCACAAAGGAGATCACATTGCCTCATTTGGCTGAGCTTAATCGCATAATGAAGACTCGTTTTAATGGCTTTTCATCAGCCACATCTTTATACACCTTTTATTCTCCCACACTAGAATTCACTTTCTCACAAATCAGACAACATCCCATGTCTCTTTTTAGCTTTTCAATGTATTTTTCTACCTCCCCCCCCCCCCCAATTTTCTCTTAGCAGCAGAACACAACGTCTGTTCATCATCTATCCCAGCAGGACCAGCAGCGTAACAACTGCAGCATCGATAATTGTTTGCTGCCTCTTCCTCGGGTTCCCTACGGGGATGCTCAGAACACTGTGTATTTATGAGAGTGTAATCTCCCACCCAGGTCCTACTGACACGCCATCTCCTTTCCTTGTGACCGGGCGACCCAAGGCATGGACTGTTGGAGGGACAGTTGTGAGCCTGCGACATGACAGCTGTGCAAAGAGAAATGACAGGGCGGAAGGGAAGATGAAGAGGAGGAGGAGGAGGAGGAGGCCTCTGCGTTAAGATGCTTTAGAGCAGTGTTTCCCGACCTTTACTGCGCTATACATATGGTAGGTAGATTACATTGGAACAAGCTCACAAAATGACAAAACATGTATTGCAGATTTGCATTTCTTTTTTATGGGTTTTACAGTCCACAGTAGGTCTGGGCAATAAATTGAAATTTAATCGTGATTTCAATGTTGTCTCCTCTCGAAAACATTATAATCAAAGAAAAACAATTAGCGTGCCGAACAGCACGCTATATTTTCAAGCGCTGGAGTTTGTGAAAGTACCCTGATTGCACAAGCTGATGGCCTTGTTATGTGATTTTGCCCTGACTTAATGATAACCCTCTTGGAGTTTACTATCAAATTAAACATATAAAGAAGAAGAATAAAAGAATTCCACTCAGTATATTTAAGCACAAGACGTGCTTCTTTTTTCAAACATGGTCAGCCTAATGCTTAAATCGATGTCTAATCTCATTGACATGCTAACGAGAAATTAGCATTGACTCCCAGGAGCAATAATCCTTCAAATGATGAAATGTGTGCACTCCAGTCGCACACGGCATCATACTGCCCTTAAAAGACCAAAATGCACACAGCAGGAACAGCTGATATTTATTTGTATTTAATATTCTTTATTGATATCATTTTTGTCTATTACTGTTTTACTTTGTTAAAAATGATTTTCTGGACATTCTATCAAGTTATTATTAAGTAATCCTATGACATGAGTTTTCAATGAATTTTCGTTGTTGTATCAACACACATTTATTTTCACATGGTATGGCACGAACTGATACCTGTGGCCCCGGTCAGCCCAATGCGTCACAAGACTTGTGAAAATAAAAATACCGGGTAGAACAAATAGAACAAATGAGATAAAATTGAGAAACTGGTACTTTCTGTTAATTGAAATACAGATGATCTTGATTTAATATACTCCCAAATTTCATGACCAAGCATGAAATTTCGGCCTGTTTCGATGAATACAAAATATTTGTATAAGGGTCCCTTGTAGTGGAAAAGCGTTAAATTGTTATGCCTGTCACTGCCATATAAACAGACAACCAACGCTGCATTCGTTGTCATAAATGAATGATCATTTTCAAACCAAAAAGTGACATTGGAAAATTTCCAATGGAACACCTGATGATTTCTCACAGCACATTGTGCCGCAGCACAGCTGTTGGAAATCACTGCACTCGAGTTGCGTCTATTTATAGTATCTCACACGGTTCCAGTGGGATGCATAATTTCTGCAACGTCAGTACACGCATGAACATTTAATGTCCCATACAATGTTTTGTACTAGAAAGATATGTTGCTTTATGTCACACCGAGTTCAACTTAAGAGTGTCCCTGGGTACAGACATTCACGATCCTGCTTTGGATCAGTGAATTGAATTTGCGCTTGGCAAAGTGTCCACTGCATGTGTTCGACATACTAATTGACAACTAAATCAGTGCTGCCTTTCACAAGTGAAAACACAACCAATTATTTTATTATCTTATTCTCCAATTCAGGACTCAAAACAGCTTCCCCCTGGTAACCGGAAGCCGCATTCCATGGCGGAAGGAGGCGGGGTGAGCAGTGGCTCATTTGCAAGACACATTATTACGCACACCCTGAAACTTCCTGCTTTCAAGGGTCGTAAAAAGAGGATGAAAAGTCAATTGCAATATTTTATCCTTGATGTTATCTGACCAAAGCGAGACATCAGGGCCTGGGAACTGTGTGTGTGTGTGTGTGGGGGGGGTGGAATAATAATCTCCTGATCTCCTGTAAAGGCCTCTTTGCTATTCTGTAGATGTGCAAACACAGAAGGAAAACTACAATAACCCGGTGAACTAGCCTGCATTTTTGCCATTTGTACATTGAAATGTGTTTCAAACGCTCAACTGATTTTTGCCAGAAAATGACCTTAATAACTCTAATTGAGCCGCATTAGTGCTAAAAAGACACTACCTGCAGACAGCAACAATACATAAAAAATACAACAGCTATCAGAGTCCATTCTCGTCTCAAAAATGTTATTTCCATTATCAACATATTCTGCGAAAGAAGAAGAAATAAATGACTATTATCAGCAGTGGTAGAGATGCTGTTATTATATTTGGGCTTACATAAGAACCTAAGTACACATGGCAAGCCAAATGTGTATGCTTGTTCTTGAGATCCAGCCAATTTTCAGTGAGAAAAATGTTGAAAAATGACCCAAAACAATCATTTGTGAGGAAAAGTCTTGGAACAGGATGGTCATGATTCAAAATTGCAACTAATAACTTCTGCGGAGGTCCTCTTGACCAAGGCACTGAAGTCCCTCCCCCGCTGAAACTCAGCTCATTGTGTGTGCCCCCTCAATCAAACATCTCACCCTTCAAGCCTGCATGTGTGTGCTCTGCTTCTCCGTGGCGCGCCACAAAAATATACAACGGAGTGAAAATTGAATTTCCCCTTGAAGGATCATTGATTATTATCGGGATAAAACCAAATGGATTCTTCCTCAGCCCACGGGGCATGTCTCCACAAGGTTTAGTGATGCGAGACAAGTCCTGTTCATGTCCTTGGCCGAGGTAACGATAACGGATATTTTGGTGGCAAAACAAAGATGAGCCAAAACGCAAATTCTCAGAGGTGGTGTTTGCGATCGCCCTTCTTAGTTTTGCTCAGATATGATCTCACAGTTGGGGGGATTAACAGATATAAGGATGAACTATGTTGCTTTGCCACTGTTTTCTTCAAATGTTTGTATACATACAGTTGGCTGGCGCGTCTCCGTGGTGAGGTGAGGGTGAGCAGGTGAAAGGATACATCCGAACACCACCTGATCTGGAGCCGATGGCCAGGATCTTCTGCACAGGGTCAAAGGCCAAAGCAGTGGGCTGGTAAGGGAATCCATGGCGCACCGTCTGCAAGACAAACGCACAAAACAATGTTTTCTGACTGCTTTTGTGACCTTGTACTGTTCCGTTTTCAGCTGAAGCGGTGCTTTTTAAAAATAAAAGTTCATTTTGTAAAATCGGTGACATTTACTTCAATGAAAAACGATGAATGAATGCCTCCGGGCTGTATGCCATCGCCAGTAATAGTGTTTTTACAGACACAGCCCCCTTGTATGTCTGAAAGCATGATTACGAAACCTGCAGGGCGTAAGTGTGTGTACCACAAGATTACTTTAAGTTCTAGGAACTCCGTCTTTTCTTAAAAAAGGGTATCGCATGAACATATTTTCATCTACAGACTTCCAAGTTGAAATACAGTGGCTTGCAAAAGTATTCGGCTCCCTTGAACTTTTTGACCTTTTGCCACGTTTCAGGTTTCAAACAAAGGTATAAAATAATCACCAAGTGGAAAACAAACATGAAGTGGTTCGATATTCAGACTTTTAAACTTTTTTTTTCCAAAGTAAAAACTGAAAAGTCGGGCATGTGATAATATTCAGCCCATTTACTGTCCGTGCAGCCAACTGACTCCAGATGTTCCCTGATGATTTTGGAATGATCCAATGTTGACCTAAATGGCTGATGATGAGTCCACCGGTGTGTTATCGAATCTCATTATAAATGCAACTGCTCTGCAATGGTCTTAGAGGTCTGTTAAAAGAATATTGAGACACAAACAGCATCTTGAACACCAATGAACACACCAGGCTGGTCAGGAACAAAGTTGTGGAGCAGCAGGAGGATACGAAACGATTTAACAAGCTTGAAATGTCTTGCGGAGCACACACATATTGAAATGGAAAGCGTATCACACAACTGCAGACCTACCAAGACCCAGCCATCCCTCCAAACTAGGGGCGCTAGTTTCAAATGATCAGCGCATCAGCAAGCTCTGAGAAGCCTGATAACAATCCTGGTCAATTGAATCAGGTGTCTTGGAAGTGGGAGACAAATAAAACATGGTGGATAGAGGATCTTGAGGAGCGGACTTGGGCGCCCCTGATCTAAACTTTTAGCCCAAACAAAGAGAGTACTGATCAGAGATGCAGCCCACAGTCCCATGATCACTCTGGATTAACTGCAGAGACCCACAGCTAAGGTGGGGAAATCGGTCCATTGGTCAACTATATTAGTCACACACACTGCACAAATCTGTTCTCTATGGAAGAGTGGCAAGAAGAAAGCCATTTCTCTAAGACGACCATAAAAAGTCCCGTTTGAAATTGGCCAAGACACAACAAAGATGTGGAAAAGGGAGCTCTGGTCAGATGTAACCAAAATTGAACTTTTGGGCCAAAATGCCAAAAAGTTATTTTAAGCATAAAAGCAACATCACACGGAATACGTCATCCCATCGGTGACAGCAGTCGCGTGATTTGGGGTTGCTTTTCTTCAGCATGGACAGGGAATACAGTTAGAGATGATGGGATGATGGATGGAGCCAAATACGGAGCAATTTTGGAAGAAGCCTGTTTGCCTCTGCAAACGAATAACCGAAAAAGTTGCATCGCCCCATTTTTCACCCAATTTGTGTTATCTTTTTTTACCCAAGTATAGATTGATTGGAGAGCAAATTGTCCATTGTTGGGATTGTGAGGGGGAACGGTTGTTTATCTCTATGTGAATTGTAATTGGATGGCGACATGTCCAGCTGGATGGGAAGGGATTCGTATGCTCATCGTGAAACGTGGAAGTACTGAGACTTTTCAATTCTATTCACATCATCAAACACTGGTGAGAAAACAAAACTTATTTTACAAACAAGTATTCGCAAGGGAGTTCTGTAATTCCACACAGGTCTCTCACGGGCACACTACCGATTGCATATGCACATATTTGAAGACAACCGTGACAATGAAGTCAAATTATGATGAGCTGAATTCTTGATTGAATTTCAAATACAAAAACAAGATTATGAGGTCAGCTGCGGTCTCTTCTAAAGACTGCAGTTCAAGATATAACCCGAAACAAAAGGAGATATGGTTGAAATTTGATCCTTGACAACCAGCCGCAGAATTGACAAGGTAAAAGACAACTTCCCGACCCCTTTCTCTGAATTTGTTTTCCTGTACGCAGCCGTCTTGCATTAGACAGACCGTAATCTACTCCACTCGGATGTGGAGGCATGGACATTACCAGTGTGGAAGTGGTGTACAAAGTGCAAAGTGAGGCAGAACAATTATAATGTGACTGATGCTAAAAACAGATTTTATTTTTTTTAATCGAGTGAACATAAGTGGAGGTTGTTTGTTTGCGTAGAGCTGCCGGAGTTGTGTAACCCCTCTGCTCTACCTCATCTCCTGGGCCTTTGAGCTTTAATTAAGCATGCACGGGCATGAATTTGGAAAGATAATATGAGTGTCTGTGGGCAAACACAATGAATTCATTCAGTGCTGATCCAAATAGATAGAGGAAAAATGAGAAACAACACAAAGAGCACTATGAGTACCGTTTACGCCAGCATGAACGTGATGTTTTTGTGGCCTCGTTGGAACAGTAAATTCCCATACAAAAGGAAACAGTGCTTGCGACACTCCACATGGACAAAATAAAGCTCTTTGCGTACATCCTTCCGTTTCTACAATGCTGATTCTAATGACAGTTGCAGATGAGCTGGAGCCAATCCCAGCTCACTGGCCATGAGGTGGGGTGCACCTTGGACTGATCGGTGGCCAATTGCAAGACACAGAGATAAACAACAACTCACACCCATGATAACATGACAGGGGACACCCTGAATCGGTTGTCCGCCAATCGCAGGACACACAGAGACAAACAACCATCCACGCCCGCACTCACACCTAGGGACAATTTAGAGTGTTCAATCAGCCTGCCATGCATGTTTTTGGAATGTGGGAGGAAACCGGAGTACCCGGAGAAAACCCACACAGGCCCGGGGAGAACATGCAAACTCCACACAGGGAGGCCGGAGCTGGAATTGAACCCGGCACCTATGCACTGTGAAGTCGACGTGCTAACCACTGGAGTACCGGGCCGCCCTCACACACACACACACACACACATACATATATATATATTAAAAAAGAGGAAGCCAGAGCATGTAGAACAAAAACTCCAAATGGAAGCCACAATTTGAACCCTGAACCTCAAAACTCTGCTAACCAACAGTCCACCATCCTGCCATGTACAATCAGTTGGAATGTATTAATGCCACAATTGTATGTCACTCTTTACAATTAATTATTGTAATTATCACAAAAATACAATTAGAGTGGAATCGGGTCACGTATTGTGCGCCGTAAAGTTGTGGACTATTTTTTCCCCCACAGTTGTCTGGTTGGGTCACTTTCGGCCATGTTGCTCTGTGCGCAGCGGGCCTAAAGCCGCACTGTCATTTATGTGGTTATGCATAACTTGTGAAACCTCAGTGAATATTGCCAGGCTTGGCCTCAGTAAGCATCAAAGTACATATCAATGCCACATTTTCATCGCATTTTGGGATTGTTGTGCCACCAAGATTTTCAAATCATTTGTATTGGTCTTTTAGCCCAGTGAAGGCATTTTTCTTCCTGTGCAATTTCTGAAGTCATGTTGAGATATTTTTGAAACGATTCTATTATTAGGCAAGTTCACTGTTGCAGGTACAGTGCTGCAATGAGATAGGATAGATTCGTCATTCGTTGAGCATGTTGTCAAGAGTCACTCGTCATGTCTGTTCCTTACTGAAGTGTTCACATTCAAAGAGCCATGCACGCGCACACACACACACACACACACACACACACACACACACAAAAACATTCATCCTCTGGGAGTTTCCACCAGACCTTGTCAGGTGCTTTGACCCCACTCGAGTGCACTGTTGCTGGGATACAAACGAACCACCCCCACATATACATACAAAGTACAAGAGAGCCGAGAAGTGGTTGAGAAGTGCATTTACTCTGATGATTCCGAGAGCAGCTCATACATATTGCAAGGCCGCCAATGTTATCAGGCTGTTTTTAGTCACCGTCTTTCAGTGAATCAGTATTTGTCAAGAGAGTATGATCCTTCCATCTTCCATCTATTCATGTGCATGCACCAGGGGCCGTGTTCTTTTGCCTCGGAAAAACACTTGCCGGCTGCCGTTTAATAAATATTCAATGCATGTTCAAACTCGGGTTGCTACCCATTACTGTATATACACCGGTATATTGATTATGCCCATTTCCGCCACACCCACAGTGGGAAAACAAAACCTAAAAGGAGTTCCTTTAATGTAAAGTGATGCACGTATAGTAGCCAAGACATGCATTTGGAAATGCCGCTGCCGTTCACCTGCAGTAAAGTACCAATGTGAATGCTGCCAGAGGCTTCATTACATCAACTCATCTCCGCATCTGGATTCCGCCTCCCTTTTCCGTCACTCTCTTGTGTTGGTTGCTCATCCCACACAACCTTTAAGCACACACGGCTGATGTTCTGTTCGATAGCCCGACATGTAAATCCTAAACGCCACGGAGTTAAACCACCTTGCATCACCCACCATTCTCTCTATCGCTCTCCAAACAGTGTTGAGCTGCAGAGATGGTCTAGACCTCTGTTTCTATAAATAGAAAGCAGTGCCCATGTCTCCTACTGCCAGCCGGTTGTACACTGAGCGACTCGAGCGACAAACATTGAGTGTCATCATCACACCAGCTTCATTTCTTACATATAAACATGACGCTTGTGTGCATTTATCGACAACAAACGTGCACCATTTTCAAGTTACGGTATTGAGATATTTTAGCAACTGCATACCATTATTAAATATGTGGATAAACCCATACATTATGAAAATCGTTTATTTTAAAATCCCCATGCCCTGATCAAAAGTCCTGCAGAAAAAAAGGCATATCTGAAATGTGAACGTTTTCAAGGTGTTATAATAGATCAAAAGGATCAGAGTAGACCTCCATTGGAAAATGGTGTTAGAATTTATAAGGGGTG
Source organism: Hippocampus mohnikei (assembly GCA_026261675.1). NCBI lineage: Eukaryota > Metazoa > Chordata > Actinopteri > Syngnathiformes > Syngnathidae > Hippocampus > Hippocampus mohnikei. The sequence continues at coordinate 6,922,948 of JAKGUB010000106.1, read as the reverse complement.
TGCTTTGATGATTCCAGAATGGCGCCCGCTTACAATATTATCGGCACTGAATTTTAATCTGGCATGTTGGTAATATTTTACTAAATTATAAAACATGTTTTTACTATTACATTATCCATAATAAAAATGTATTCTTTACACATACCTGCAATAAAATGTTTTCTTCGATAGATAGATTAACGATTACAGAAGAAAAAGATGAAAACTGATTTTGGATTAGATTTCAGACTTTTTTTTTTTAACACGCTACATGCATCAATTTGCAGAGACTAATCCAGTCACATCATCTAGAGAATGAGATGGCTGAGCTCCAGCTATGCCCCCCATCCAAAAAAAAAAAAAACACTTATTGTGTTGCTGAAAGCATTACATTCAGCGCTGATGCTGAAGCATTTCCTCCCGCGCAGCACATGAATGCGCACACTCGTGAGGAAAAGCTCGGTTAAATTTGCAGCATGATAGCTCAGAGGCTGAAAACTAAACAAAACCCAGAAGCATCTCTCCATGCTGACTTGAATGGAAAGCAGCATAACAAAGAGATTGTTATGACTAAAAACTGCCATTGGATGATGCATTTTAACTCGCTGTTGGAATAAATGAAAAACATCACATACGGTCCTACTAAACATAGACTGTCCAGAAAGAAATCTTAATTTGCATGCACACATGCTAAAATCCAGCCATCCGTTTTCTAATCCGTTTATCCTAACGAGGGCCACGGGACTGCTAGAGCCCATCCTAGCTGTCTTCGGGCAGAAGGCAGGGTACAACCTGAACTGGTTGCCAGCAAACCGCGGGGCACACAAATAACCATTCACACCTATAATCACACCGAGGACCAATTAAGTGTGTTCCATTCACCTGCCATGCATGTTTTTGGAATGTGGGAGGAAACCGGAGTACCCGGAGAAAACCCACGCAAGCACGGGGAGAACATGCAAACTGCACATAGGAAGGCCAGGGCCTGGAATCGAACCCTGCGCCTCTGCACTGTGAGGTGGACGTGCTAACCAGTCGACCATCATGCCGCCTCCATTTTTAAAATATGTAATCATTTCCCATCCATCCATATTCTAGCCCCATTTGGACGGGCAGCGAGAGAGAGCCTTCTCCCAGCCGATTTCAAACTAAAGGCAGACAACACACTGGACTGGTCGTCAGTCATTCACAGGGAATATATAGAGACAGACAACTATTCACGCTCTCATTTACGCAGTCACTGAATGAGAACTTCAGGCAAGGTAAAAAAGCGTGATATAAGTGACAGCCCGCTTAGCATGAAACCAATATTTTGTTTGTTTTGAAACGTGTACTGATACAATTGAGTAAGCGGTGCCAAAATCAATCCATCATATGCTTGATATGAAGAAGAAAAATACATTGCTTGCACTTGTGAATAAATCTCAAGTGTGAAAGAAAATGATTTTCAGCAAGCTGGGTTTTGAATGATGCTTTGGCGAGTGTCCATTAGTGAGGATCGTGTTCTCCCTCTCATGAGATTTTCATCTCTGTTCCACTTCCATCCACACTTTCTAGAAAGCTCTTCACATTCATTGTTTTATCGTCGCCAGTATGCAAAACGATGTTCAGCCTACACCTTACATCATCACCATGAAGATACATGGATGGTACTGTATCACTGTCTACAATTGTTAATCAATAGCTTGTTTCCCATTAAAATCGACTGACAAATTATACATTGATGACTTCATACATTTTTTTTGCCTTTTAATTAAAAAAAAAAAGTCCAATCAAACAAAATGAACAAATTACCTGCACTAAATATTGATTAATGTAAACATTAATATAAAAACTGCCACCTTTATTAACTATAGGTGTTGATTAATCAACGCATCACAACGTGGGATTACCATTTTCGAATATGCATCTGACATGTTTGTCAATTCATCATCCAAGTAAATGAATCACGACATTGGGGGCTGATTAAAGCTATGAGGACATGTCCTTGAACGAGAATGACGCCATGGTTACAGAAAGCAGAGTGCATTCCATCTGGCGGTGCCTAAAAGTGATTTTTTGTTTTTGTTTTTTTTTAATCGCTTGAACAATGCCTCCACAACAAACCGGGCTCATCATTTTGGTGAGATACAAAACCTCATATACAACAATTTGCACTCACGAGAAGCCACACGTCATAAAAAATGACTGTGTATGAATGTGGCGCTTAATCAAGCATGGCTGGAGAAGAGACACCCTTAACAGGCTTGATCTGTTGAAGAGAGTGCGCTGGAGTGCAATGAGAGGCTGCTTGAAAAGCTCAGCTGATTCTATTTGCACAACATGAGGTGAGGCAAGCAGCCTACGGACTGAGTGGACAGAGAATTTTGGAAGCCCACACAAAATCAGGAAGAAGCTAATTCACTTTTGAACACAAACACACACACATTCACACACACACACACACACACACACACACACGTTGCCAGTAACTCTCCATCATGTTTATTTGCTTTTATCCAGCCCTCATGAAGAGAGTGTTGTTTGAAACAATTCGGGTGTTGCATCTCCAGAACTTGTTTGAACCTGAAATGTAATACATGGCACAACTATCCTCTGCTTCTGCAGCATCACAACTGTCTTCACTGCATTGTATTCTCTAAAACGCATCTTGACGGAGAGTCAGATCAAATGCCTTACAAGTACAGAATCTCCTAAAAGGGCACGATTCAAGCTGGACTTTGACTAAATCGCCATCAATAGAAACTAAATGCTGCAAATGAGAGATAAACACCTCGAACATATTTGACTCTAAAAACATTATGACAGTTTATTGACATTATGTCACAAAGAAACAACAGTATTATCAATAAAAGACAGTCAAGGCAAACACAAATACGTGGAAAAGTGTGCAGAATAACAACCACAAAAAGAAAAAAAATGCTAAAGAAAATAAAATACAAAGTGTCTATAGGTGCATTTGCAATTACAATATGTATAATACGCAAACAATCCAGACAAGGGTTGTTCTCAGAAATCATGGTCCGGGAGTGTGCCATGTAAACCCCAAACCAAAATATATGCTTAAAATCAGAACTTGGTGCGTGTGTTATGAATATCTAAAGATAGTTCACTCAACCGTCTGATTGCAGGAGATTGTTGAATGTTATAATCTATTCCGTGTTACGGTTGTTACATGGACGCCAAACACTGAGCACTCACGTACCAAATCAGGGGTGTCCAAACTCGATCTTCAAGGGCCGATGTCCTGCCGGTTATCCCTTGCTCCCTGCTGCAAAACACCTGATTCAAAGGCTCGTCGGAGAGCTCTGAAGTAGCAAGATAACAATCCTAATCATTTGAGTCAGGTGTGTTGCAGTGGTGAGAGATGGGGAAACGGACAGGACATTGGCCCTTGACGACCGATTTTGGACACCTCTGTACCAAATTATTTTAAAATTAATTCCTTTTACACATGAACAGCCTTGCTACCTTCATAAAAAATATATATTTAGTTGAAAAACTGGCTTTGTGATCAATATATCTCAAAAGTTTCCGTTCCGAAACCACATATGGACGCTTCAGGATGCAAACCTGTTTTGCTTCCCTTGTATGTATGCGGCTGTTGCAAGATGCAAAATGGGATCGTGTTTCTTCAACATCACCGTATCAATTCAGATGAAAAACACGGCGGATGATTTCTTGAAAGCTTCAATTGCAGGAACATACAGTAAATGTTTCGAAAATTACCTCTGTCTGAGTGGTGAACAGAAGGAAAAAATTGGCGTTGCTTTCAAGGATCACAGCTAATACAGTACCATCAACTGTTCACTTTGCAAAATACAAAATGCCCGAAGCTTAAGTGCACGCCTTTCAAATGCTGCTGACTCACACTCGTGAATACACACACACACACAAAAAAAAAAATTGTGCGCCTGCGCCTGTGTGGGTTTTCTCCGGGTACTCCGGTTTCCTCCCACATTCCGAAAACATGCATGGCAGGCTGCTTGAACACTCAAAATTGTCTCGAGGTGCGAGAGTGAGCGTGGATGGCTGTTCGTCTCTGTGTGCCCTGCGATTGGCTGGCAACTGGTTCAGGGTGTCCCCCACCTCCTGCCCGAAGACAGCTGGGATAGGCTCCAGCACCCCCCGCGACCCTTGTGAGGATGAAGCGAATTGGAAAATGGATGGATGGATGGATATTGTCACATTATGAATAGCGTAGAACTCAACCAGTATTGTGTTGTAATCGCATCTGCTAGTTTATTGGCTTCAACTGCTTCTGAAACAGATACATTTTAAGGTTAAAAATTGCTCTTCACACCGACGTGTCGGCAGGTTACGAACCGCAAATAGTCACGGCAGATGTTATTCACCGCTCAAAATACATTCCCACGCATACAACAGCACAAGTCTCAGTTTTGTTTTTTAATTTCTGAAATATATGGCCAATATTGGAACCTGTCAAACTCTCAAACTGGGGTCATCAACAGCAGCCCGTGACGAACCACCATTTCTAAGAACAACTCAAAAACATCCAGATAACATTTCATCAACTCAAAGCTTGCTTAATACTGAACCTTTACACACTATATCATGTCAAAACTTTTTTTTTTTAATTAACCATAGCAGAGAGGCCATCGTTCATTAGATTGGCTGGTTTCAGTTCAAGAGGCCATGAAGTAGAAAAGTAATAATCGGATTCTCTGAAGAAAGAGAAGCTCTTCCATCCCTGACACACAGCAGCTGTCAAAGTGACTGTAAACTTTGTCCCGCCTTAAAAATCTTTCTGCTGTAAAAGTTCTGAGCCTGATGAAGTCACTTTTTTTACTGCAGCTTTGACAACAGACTGTCTGTTGGCCCTGGCTGGTTCGTTTATATTATGGGGCGTAAAAGTAGGTGATGTGTGGCTGCAACGGTGATGACAGATGGTATTCTACTTATAGTAATTGCAACCCACATTTTCCATTCATTTCCTCTTGTGCTTGTCCTCATTAGGGTCATGGGTGAGCTGGAGGCACCACGTTCTACCGGTCACCAGCCAGCCACAGGGGGCATCCTGACAAACAAGCATTTCCACAATTTAAAGTCTTCATTTAACTAACCTGCACGATTCTGAAACATGGGAGGAAGACGGAAAGAAAAACTCTCACAAGCACATGAAAACAACACACAGGAGGGCCTTACACTTTTCGGCCCTAAGTCAACAACTGTTAGACATCTGTGCTAACCACCGCACATGTAAATCAACCACATTGGGATATTTGATCTGAATAGCCTCGATGTCAGAATGTAAAGCATTAACGCACATTTGCACCATTTAAATTCAGCGGAGTATTACCCAGGTCTGTTCATAAATGACCATAAGCACAATTTTTGAGCATCTTTTTTGAGTGTTTGGTATGTGCAACAAGTACCAGGGTATATTTCCTGTCAGGAACGTTCTCTCCTGCCGTGCCAGGAGATCCATTTTTGAGAGAGTGATTGCGGAAGTTTACTTAAGGGAATTAGAGTCTGTTGCTGAGACTGCACACGCTGGCATCACTCAAGACTCCTTTTGCGCCAAACGCCGATGACCCCGCCTGATTAAGGCGGCTCTTGGTGGCCAAGCTGCTTTTGCCTTTGCCGCAGAGCTCCATGCTCCGAGTGAATGTCAAACATCGATTCTCTGTCATAGTTTTGTTGAGTTTTTTTTTCTGTCAGCTTTCCTTTTTAGCCCGACCTCGCCTCCTTCTTACTCGAGAAACCCCTTCAGGCCTCTGACACATGGTAAAATGAGACTAGTTGGAAGTCCATCAGACTGACTCATCACACTCATTGAGAGTCTGCAGTGTTGCTGGGAACACAGCGAGGTGATGTCAGACAAAGGGTTTAATGATCACCAAGAGGAAACGGAGCAGCCTCAACCTGTCAAGCATTTATTTCCTTTCACTAATGGTCGCCAATTCTGGACCAAACCGAATAATGTTTTGGATTCTAGAAATGCAGGCTCAAACAAAGTGCGACAACAAAAATATTCATTTCCAGAAAAGTGCACCGACAAAGTAGAACAAACAGAAATCGCTGGTGACAAGGAGCCAGGAGAAAAAAAGGAATTAATAAAAGCCCTTGCAAAAGACAAGATACTAGAGAACCACCAAGAATAAATAAACAAAATGTCAAGGAGGCAAAGAGCAAAAGCAATAAGAAAAAATAAAAAGACTTCAAGACTCTATGAATAAAGAGAGCAACAATGGAGAGTATCGAGAGGCCGAGGTAACACTTGAAGCACTCCAGGGAGCAAGGTCAATAATCCGACAAAAGACTAACCAGTTTGGCAGTCCTAAAATACTTGGCAGACTTGATTGGTAAATGCTGGAGCGACACGCCCTTCCCCTCCAGCTGGGGCTGAAAACAAAACACACTTTCGAACTGACACTTTAAGGTACAACAAAAAAAAACACAATTTTTCCATAACGCTGCAGTGAACGTCTACTATTGCCATGAGCAAAAGACACACTTCTAAAAGTTTCAAGATATTGTGCTTAAATGTCCATATCATAAAGGAAATCATCTTTTCAATGATTCCATCTGGCATATAAAATACATATAACCCATCCAAAAAGAGTCAAGCTGTTTCGGTTTAAAGCTCCTTGGTATAACTCCAGATGTTGAACGCACGAGACGAGGTTACCTAAGATGAATCTGATTGCAATCAAATTAATCTTCAGAAGATGAGTAGCTCGAAAAAAATACATTGAAAAAGTAATTACATTTTCTTGTAAAATGTGTCCTGTTTGATTTCCCTAACTGACATTGAAAGATTTTTCCCCATTCAGTGTGAATTTGCTGGTATGAAGAGTCATCGCAAAGCTCATTCTGACACTTTTCCGTTAAGGATATTATAAAAGAAAATGGCCTGAAGATGTCCCATGGGTGGACATTTTAACAAGCTCTAGATCCTACAATATTAAGGAGTTTGCACTCAAACGCGTGTGATAATGTGTGAGTGTCAAGTGGCCTCTTTTTTGTGGGGGGGGTTGTACAAGTTATTTTTTAACATTCCTTCAGGCTCTTGACATGTGTGCCAAAACCGACACTATAAAGTGTGCGCAAAGCATGGAAAATAAAACAATGCTCTTTTTGTATGAATACATTTGAAAAAATGCTACTTAAACGATTATGTCGATGCAACCAATTTATTGTTTCTTCTAAAGACTCGGCTATCTACCGAGACACCAAAAATATGTCTTCCCTTCAGATAGCCCAACGGCATGACCACTTAAGTGTGCCTCATAGTCGGCCATAAGTGTGTGTGCACGTCACGCAGCGAGTGTGTCGGCCAGGGCTTCAGGCTGATCCTGTCAATTGCAAATGCCTCGTTCTTGCCATGTGAAAAAGCCCCACAACAAGCCAGTGGGATATATTCCACCCATTGGGGGACTTTTAGTGGATATACAGTACTGTAATTTCACAGCTCAAACTTGTAATTATGTGTAGGTATAAGAAAGATTTTAGACTAAGCAGTATTGCCTTTTCCAGGTCTAACCTTTGGCAATTTTTTGAAGTCATTAAAAATTTGACTGGGCTCTTAACAGCAATCATCTGTGGTTTGTAAAACGTAGTGTATTTCTTTTCACTTTACTGGGATTTTCATGCTCATTTGTGCTAGGCAGCTTTGTTTCATGACCCTGGAAATCCTCCAAAAATTGACAGGTTCTTCTGGTTCTCCACTGTACAATGGGCATGCTACTCTGAAAACATATCAGCTTGCAGAGATAGCTAGCCGGCTAGCTAAACGTAGCCATATGAGAAAATGCATTCAGGAACTGTTTAACATCACGCCATAAAACTGTTTCTAGACTTTTCAAGCAGTCTCTGACAACAGATATATATATATTTTTTTTTTTTTACTGTTCTCTCGTCTCCTCGGCAGATATTTGGAGCACACGTTGTTCCCTTTTGGTCCTGTTTGCACTCGCTGTGTGCTGACATTGCAGCACATTTCTCACCATACTTGCTTGTGTCAACGCGTCCAAGTGTAGCGTAAGCAAAGGAAAGCTTAACGCTTTTGGTCTTGTGTAGGCCATGTGCTGCTTTTATTTTAAGAGCATATTGTTTGTGCTCTATTTCTCCGTGTTTCACCTCTGTGTAACCTGGATGCTGCAACAGTAGTGTTGATGTTTCATGGTAATGTGACACAGTATAGCCTATTATGGGAAGATACTAGTGGATCAATTTAGGAATGCTGTTGGGCAAGCGCCAAACCAAGAGTGCTATTTCTAAGAGGTATTGTTTTGATTTGCTGGTTGGTGTGTTTGTTATGGCAGGTTTCTAAAGGAATTACACAATCAATTGCCAGATTGTGGAGCTGTGGCCTATATGCCGAGAATGAACCGTTCAATTTTAATGCATTTGTTTATTTATATATGTGAATTCGGGATCAGCAATGGCACAATCCCTTCAGTTTATATTATCTTGTTCAAGTATCCTTTGTTTAAAGGTTTGTAACATTACCACCAATACTATTAATTAGCATATCTATGGCGTTTTGCATTGTTTGTCAGAATTAAGGAGCTGTTTATTAAGACAAAAATGTGGTTGTTGTAACTACAGGATAAGGAATTGTCTTTGGTTTATGTTAAGTTTGACGGTAAACCTAAGTGAGTGTAGTACCAAATCGACTGAAGCATTTTTCAGAAAAAGAAAAAAAAAACAATTACCATTTGCCAAACCGCTGCTTATTGAGAAGTGAATTGAGTTCAATGTCCTCATACAGCGCTCACCTCACTTTTATTTTTTACGCCAACCCTGGCAAATAACCAAGAACAAAAGCGTGTGAGTGATTCCCAGCTCATATTCTCTCAGCCTCTTCTTAGAAATGAGAGGAAAGATTCAATGAGCCGTTCAGCTACCTGCTACCTTAAATTTCTCCCTTGATTTCATTCAGTCTGAGGGAGCGTTCAATAAAAGCTTCTACCAGCACTTCACCCACCACAATTTCCACTGCAGCCTGCTTTGAAATGAAAACATGTGAAAGGGAATCCAAACAAAGGAGTTAGGGCAACTTCCCACACTTACACGGCGAGGACGCAAGTCATGATTTCGAGAAGTTAGCCAGGAACCCCCCCGCCCCACACACACACACACACACACACACACACACACACACACACACACACACACACACACACACACACATATATATATATATATATATATATATATATATATATATATATATATATATATATATATATATATATACTCAAACAGAGCCTTCATATAAAATAAAGGCAGTGATATCAGGATGCGTCTTCTTTTTCGATTGACTTGAAGCCAAGTTTCACGTGTAGGGGATGGTAGAAATAGATACAAGACTGATACGACACGAGTCAGACTTACAACCTGTCCATCAACCTTTGAACTCTGTCTGGAGTGAGAAATGGATGGAGGCAAAGGAGTGATTGTGTGTAACTCACCTCTCCCACACACACACACACACACACACACACACACACACACACACACACACACACACACATCCATCTGCACACACAGTGCGGAGTTGGAATTTGATGCACTTCAATCAATTTCGTGTATTTAATATCAAGAGTGCATTAAAGCACTCAGCGAGAAGGCGCAGCTTCCGGCATGGGACTCAACAATCCTGCCGCCCGTTTTCCAGCACTTTCTCCTCCCCGTCTGCCTGTGAGCCAGCTTTGTGAGGGTGCTCTGCAGCATCCTTTTCTTGTGAATCAACCGCCGCCTCCTCGTCCTCCAATCCCTTTGTGGAAATAAAAGACAAACTCCCACCTCTCCCTCCACTCTGAAATACAGCACCGCAAACAACTCACATTCTCTTAGGTTCTTAATGAATTATTCACACAGCTCGCCAAAATTCACCCTTTTCTTTCAAGCGCAAGAAATAATCACTGCAGTCAGCCCCGAAATGCATCGTGCTATAAATACACCTACCGTATAACCCCAGAAACACACTAACACGCACATCAGCACCAGACCCCTACCCCAGAGTGAAAAGCACATCAACTATGAGGACATACTGCAGGGTCCCTCTTGTGTGCACTTTGTATGCAAGGGAGGGACACCAGTTATGTCATCGCCTCCACACCATTTATGTGTCCTCGCTGATGCAACATGAAGGCTGTTCTTCACCGACGTGCTCTCTGGGTGTATGGGTCACATGAGCGGGCTGTACACATACTGGTGGGAGCTTCCCAAAACTGCAGCCACATGTCAGCTTTGCCAGATATGCTCCCATGTGCAAGGATGACAAATGGATTTGTCAGAGGGGGCATTAAAATGAAAAGACGGCAAAATGAGGTCGCGAATCCTCCTCTGTTGCGTTATGGGGAACTTTCACCCTAGCACTAGATGAAAAATGACACCACAGGATGCCTAGGGGTGGTCCATTGTCAACACAGCGTGTGTGAACGTAAATAAAGTGGGTGGGGAGGATACAAGCACGGCAAGGCTGGAGCAAAGCTTGGTCATGCAAGCACCCACCTTACACAGCTGAAAGTTTTCCGACACGAGCGTCTCCTGCACGTCGATCTCTTTGGGGGTAGGCGCTGTGGTGGGGGTCCCGGCGGCGCTGCCACACGACGGAGATCCAATAGTCCCGCCACCTGGAGAGGAGGTGGTCAACCCGTCCAACACCTTCCGAAACTTCTTCATTTCCGATGTCTTGGTTTTACGCTAATGTGGGGAAAGAGTGTGAAATGAGGCTTTCTGCAGATGCTCGATGAGAAGGTCTGCTCCTGCAGATGTGTCAGGCTCCTCCTCTGTCTTTAAGTGCAATTTAAAAAGTCACACAGGCACCTCATCCTGGCTGCTGAATGCGTCTAGACCACTCACCGCCTCACAGCCGTTGCCGTTGTTGTTGTTGAAGATGCGGCTCGCTTATAGCCCAAACTTCACACCGCTTCTTTAGATCCTAAAGTAGGATCTACGCGGCATGGAGGAACATCCCACACATCAGCAACAGTCACGGGGACGCGCAGCCATGCTCCGATGTGAGTGGAAGACAAAAAGAACTCAGTGCAGGCAGGATCCACTTCTTTAGGGAGGGGAAAAAAACCTGACACTTCTAACAGTGTAGCAGCAGCACGAGTCCACACAATCCACAGTAAGACATAGACAATTGCTTGGATGTGTGGATGGATGCAATTGCTCGTCGCTTCAGCCCAGACACACGCAGGGAGACTGGAGCTGTCCACGGTGCTGAAAACATTCGACAAGCCAGGCACCGCCCACTTCTCGCTTTGCCTCTGTCTTGCGCTCTCTCTCTTTCCAGCCTTCTTCCACTCCTCAATCGCTAATGGAAATTGCAATAGAAAAACCTAGGTTGGTGCTTTGTTTGAGAAGGGGGAAAATCGTAGCATTAATAGAATTACTAAATATTCTCAGGGAAAAAAAGGCTTCCATTTGTTTATTGCCTCTCTCACTTGAAGTTTACTGTCAAACTAAACATCAAACAAAGACGATTGCACGCTGTGTTTTTCAGCCATATAGCTTCGCCTTTCGTCCACTAGCTTAAGGCTAATGCTAACATTGGCATTGGTTAGCATCTGTGTAGTTGTGCTGTAACCCATTCATTTCAACAAGCAAATTTGAGATGTTTTGAGTCAGAAGGATAATCAAGGAACGAATTTAAGGTAATCTATTCATTCACACCCATGACAAAAGTGAATATGCCTGCTAATGTAATGTCATTTAAATAGAGCAATAAAATGCTCAGCTAAACTTATTTTATCGATTTGGTTAATTTATCAGGTTTTTCACTAGGTGTGTTCTGTCATTTGTGTAATATAATGCTTACTTTTTTTTTATTATTGATACAGGGAGTACTCTGGTTACAAAAGTCCCAACCTATAAATGAAGGAACTGCTCTATTTTTTTTTCCATTTGAAAATGTACTATATATTACTATGACTCTTTTTTATGGCCAGATGGATGTACTTGCATAAACCTGAAACAGAAATTCCGGCCAATTAAGTCCTGCTGCGGATAGCGAAGAACTGCAAGTGACTCCTCTCACCAAGAAAATGTTTTATTGCTTGTAGATGCCACAAGATGGTGTGATCGCATTACTTTTCAATCATACAGATTTGACCACTCTAGTGGCCCTTGCCTAAATAGGAGCTCCCTACCCTCCATTCAACATAGTTCTTTAACACCCAGATTCCACAAGATGACACCAAAGTAATACGTTTCTATTAGATATGGCTTTGGCACCATAGTGTGTCGTTTCAAAAAGAACATTAAAACTGTTTATGTACTGTACTGCTACAGTAATTGGCGTTCTGGTCCAGTCTGTATCACACAAATTTGATGATGTGAATTAAAATTGTGGTTTCCCTTTTAAAAAAGTTGCATAGTTTACAATTCGGTTGAATAGCATGGAAAGGGCCCTTTCTGTCTACGTCCAGGTGACAAACTAAAAATATATATTAAAAAAATTTAAAAGTGGCTGTACTCCAGGTCTGCTGATCTCCACTGGCGTTTAAGCATTTTTTTTACTTTATTTTAATATTTTACAGTGTACTGGCAAGGCAAGGCCTTTAATCGGAATGTGAGTGGTGCACAGCTATTAACACATCACATTTATGCAAGGGTCTTGAGGCTACAAGAACATGCTAAAAGTCTCCTCAGATAAAGAGCTTCTCTGAAGATTACCCTTAGGGGCACTTGCAGTTTCAAACACATTTGTAGCGCTATGTGTGTTCATATTGTTCAATTTAGCATGCGATTGAGTCTAGCTCATTCATTACATGTATGATGTAGTTTTTATTGTTTTTTTGTGTTTTCATTTTTTTTTTTTTGACGGGTGGGTGATGGAGTAGGAAATACACAAAGAATACTGACAGACATCGGCTGATGAATGTGAGTAAACCTCAGTAAATTTCCCCTGTGGGTCGATTAGTCCTATAATTGCGGTAGCTGAGACAATCAGCACGGTCAAGCTGGTTTGAGACCATTCTTAAATATTTTAACAGACAGTCATTAAAGGCATAAAAGAAAACCACATGAGTGATTTTTTGCACATGCTCATCCATTAACGAGGCCACAAACATACATCATGTGGGCAGAGCCTCTTTTCTTTTAAGTGTAAGTGACAGGATTGTTTTTCCACCCCTTCAGGACATTGAAGTTCCCTTTCTAGTTCAAAATATAATCCGGAACAATCAGGTGAGAAAAGAACGCATCTCAGCGCCTGTTTTATTTTATTTATATTTTGTTGTTGTAAGTGACAGTGCCTGCATAAAAGGCAATGACAAGACTGATATGGAATGTGACAGAGATGACAATGCAGTACATTTTGGCAGCATCCCTTCATGACGCAAGACCAACCTAAAAGGTCGAAATGAATTTGATGTATAAATATGTAAAGCGCAGTGTGCAAATTGAAACATTCATCACATTTATGAGATACCGCTGGGTATAAAATGTCAAGAATCCAATTTATAAGTGCAGAGGAAGAATAAAACTATTCAAATGAAATCAGGTATCATAATTACTTCATTGGAACGCTCAGGACGAGTGATATTACGTAAGCTTTTACATCACCAGTCTCTGCCCTCTGGCAATGTTAGATGTTTTTCATTCTGAGCGTGGCACACATGCCCCGTGTGACCTACTCTGCAATCTGATTCAGATCTGATGATAAAAAGTCAACGCTGACAAGATCACCTTGATACAAAAGCCATCATACAAAAGCACACCCTGAACTGGTTGCCAGCCCATCGCAGGGCACACATAGATGAACAACCATTCGCGCTCACACTCACACCGAGGGAAAATTTAGAGAGTTCCATTAAACCCAGGGAGAAAACACAGAGACCATGCAAACTCCACACAGAAAGGCCGAAGCCGGAATTCTGCACTGTGAGACAGACGTGCCAACCAGTCAACGACCATGCAGCCCTACGGAAGAAACCACGGTTTGATTTGTGACAATTTTGAAGCCTCATTTTGCATATTTGCCCATTTTTTTAAGCATTCACATTTGACGGGGTTGTTCATATATTCTCTGGAGTGTGTCAAAATATTTATTTTCACTTTCGAGGGACTTTAAGGTAAATGACTACAGACAGTGTCATGGAATTGTCGTGAAATATTCATATAGGATTAACAATTCAGATGATTGCTGATGAGGAAGGTCGAACTCGTACACGCCAAACTATAATCACAAGGGCATATTTTGCTCAAATAAAAATTGTTGTTGACACTTGTTTCGGGTCCCTCTGTTCTTATATTTAGATGTCAGAAAACGAGAGTGGTTGGATTCTTCTCTTTTGAATGTTTGTCTTTGCGAAAAGCCTCTTCTTGACTTTGGGAGTGGCTGCAGATACTAAATTGGTCCATTAAATTTTTGATGGGGGGCAGGGCTGACCTTTGGTTTACATGTGGACCGCAAGCTGGGTTTTTAAATGATTGATATCTTAGCCCACATGCAGCATTTTCGTGTTTTAGTTTGCAAATTTACCAATTCGGTTGATACAGTTTTGGAGTCAATGAGCTCAGAAAATTAGCTGTATTTAGGAAGGTGTGCAGAAATCATCGGCAAATTCAAACACCATTCATGTACAAGTTCAGTGCGACCACCAATCAATCGCTTTTGGCCAGTTCATACCCGGAAGGTGATTGGATACAAAGAAAAACAAAGTGGTGTCACAGAAGTTGTTTTGAATCAATTTCCGATTAAGAATTCCTTCCTGTCGATGGAGAGCCACTCGTAATCGAGTCAAGGTTGGAGAAAGTGAGACCGCATCATTTCCATATCAATGAGCTGGCAAATAAACGATTGATTTGGGGGGTCATTACTGACCAGCAGATGAAAACAAGAGATCTGTCTAATTTTTTCTCTCTAATTCTCATTTCAAAGCCTGGGTGCCTTGATAAAGGTGCTCTTTGAATCAAAACCGAACACAAATGGGATGTGACTAATAGGAAGCAAGAGCTGAATCGTCTTTCATCAAAGCTGACCGCCCTTTAGAGCAAAGGATACAGTACGGAAGTGAGTGCATTTCTCCTAACGAATGCTTAACAGCCAATAGGACATCTTCTTATGTCGGATTTTCTCAACCGGGACCATGTCCTCAACTGCCAAGGCTGCCCTTTGTCATCGATTCTGTTCATAACCTTTACGGACAGAATGTCTACACGCAGTCGAGGATGATGTGGTACTGATGGCTTCTTGAAGCCGTGATCCAGAACTCTCAATGGAGCAGTTCGCAGCCAAGTGTGAAAATCAGCACTTCCAAATCTGAGACCCTGGTCCTCAGTCGGAAAAGGGTGGAGTGCCCTCTCCAGATCGGGGATGAGATCCTGCCCCAAGTATCTTGAGGGCTTGTTCACAAGTGAGGGTCTGTTGAGGTGAAGCTTTCAATTTACCACTCGATCTACACTATTACTCTCACTTCTAAGCATGTGAGTCATGACCGAAAGAACAAGATTCCCAATAAAAGCGTCTGAAATGGGTTTCCCCCGCAATGTGTCCGGGCTCTCCCTTAGAGATGGGGTGAGAAGCTCGGTCATCCGGGAGGGACTCAGAGTCGAGCTGCACATTGAGAGGAGCCAGATGAGGTGGCTCGGGCATCTGATTAGGATGCCTACTGGATGCCTCCCTGGTGAGGTGTTTCGGGCTTGTCCCACCGGCAGGAGGCCCCCCGAGACGACCCAGGACATACTTAGAGAGACCATGTCTCCCGGCTGGCCTGAAAATGCCTTAGGAACCCTCCGGAAGAGTTGGAAGATGTGGCTGGGGAAAAAGAAGTGTGGGCTTCCCTGCTAAAGATGCTGCCTCCGTGACCTCACCCCGGATTAGCGGTCAAACATGATATGTTATGGTCTGGTATTTATTTCACTTTAGAGATTTTAAGTTGCAAAAATCAAAGTGTTGTGTGTGTTTGCTTTCAATGCAGTGTTATTCTACCACATTTTCTTAAGAACAAGTTAACTGCAATTAAAGGTTGGCAAACAAAGACATTGTTCTTCACATCGGTGTTCATTTCACATCTGGAAGTTGCTTGTTTAGCAAAAAAAAATGTAAACGTCAAAATGAACAACAACACTTCTACACTTCTTCACTGCTGTAATCATCAGATAATTGGTAAAACGCCAACAGCACATAATTTGCACAAAGAACACCATATGGTTGCAGAGCTAAAGGCAACTGCTCCTGTTGCTTTTAGTTTCTCGTCGCACAATGTTTGCAGTGAAGCTCACTGCGCTCAGTGACAAAAAAAGTATTCAAACGGCTGCAAATTGTATATGATGACAGTATATTCTGGCTCAAATAAAATTATCCATCCAGCCGTCCATTTTCTAATCCGCATATCCTTACAAGGGTCGCGGATGTACTGGAGCCTATCCTGGCTGTCTTTGGGCAACAGAAGGGGGGCACCTGAACCGGTTGCCAGCCAATCGCAGTCAAATTAAATGATTAAAATTTAAATACAACTTTGACTTTTCAGGTTGTGGAGGATTCCATTGCCCAAGGTAATCAGCACATACACGAGACAATGATGCTTGATAAAACATTTCAGTTTTGTTTTGGGGAGAAATCTATTGAAGTTGAAGTGTTTGGCGTCATCCATAATGGCCCTTGGGTTCTCATGAATGCGTTGAATATTAGGCTGTCAAGTCAAATGTCTGAGGCCTATTTGTCTCTTAGATTGCATGGAACAAGGAAATTGGTTTCTGAATCGCTGGTGAGAGCATATGTGAAAGGCTGACAGTCCCTGTACAAAATGATGACACCGAACAGTTTGGTGAGAATCAAACGGAGGGAGGAATAATAAAATGACTTTGGCATCTCCACGTGCTCCATTCACATCCACTTTAGGAAAAGTCGCTTCAGAAAATGAAGTGCCATTTTGATGGTAACGGAATTTTTCTTCGCTTTTAAATATCGAGGTCTTGGAACACATTTCATACTAGTGTGGAGGCCAAACAGTCGTACAATAATCATCTCAACACCGCAGAAGAATGCAAAATTGAAAGAGTTCTTGGTCTGTGACCAACGCCTCCACGAATTATCAGCACTGGCATTCGAATATGCACATTTTGTGTAATGTCGTAAACGGACAGTAGGGATGGACGATATATATATTCCTCAAGATTATGGCCAAAGTTGCTTTCACGATGTGCAATTTTACATGATCGTGTATTGATTGAACACACTTATATTGTCCATAGGCGTGAATGTGAATGGTTTGTCTATTTGTGTCAGCCCAGTTCATAGTGTACCCCGCCAACGGCCCGAAGACAGCTCGGAAAGGCTCTAGCATACCTGCGACCCGAGTGAGGATAAGCGGCTCGCAAAGCGACTGCATGGGAGTTTCAATACTCTCTCAACTGTGAACCCACACACAAATGAACAGGTTCGTTGACTGGCTGCAAATTAAGAGGAAGGGATGAAATCCTCATTCGGTGAATCAGCATGCATAGACGGCAGAGAAAGTGATTTCAATCCGCGAATCACCGTGCAGGATTCAGTCGCACGATTCCGTGGCAGCAGCCAAGGGGGTGTCGCGTCACAGTGAGTAATTTAATAACAAGAGCTTCAGTCCACATCAAGGCAAAGTCGTCAAAAATAAGAATGGGTAGGGAAAAATAAATAAATAAAAATAAAGCCTCTAACCTTTAGCTAAATGCAGCTGAGCTCACTGACCAAATGTTTGTATTTGAGGGGTAATAACGGCATCACTGAGTGGAGTGACGACCGTTATTGATTCATGCCCAACAACCCAGATAATGACTACAAGGAAAGCTTGAGCGCTACAGGATTTAAAGAGAGCAGAGAATGGAAATGAGTGACTCACACAGTAATGAATAGTCCTTTTCCCCCGAGGGCCTGAAAGTTTAATTATGCCAGGAGACTTTTGCTGGATGGCATAGAAACAAATGGTGGCATGAGGAGTCGGTGACGTCAACACCCAAACCCGTGGGACTTCTCCCACAGGGCCTGCTGGTGGGTGGAGGAGGTGGTGTGAAGCCAACATGAAAGCAGACAATGAAAGGAAATCAAGTTCATGATCGAGATACTGATTCACTGCAAATTATACACGATATGAAAGCTATTAGGTCGTTTCTGCATTTGACCAGGAAACGACTCGACATCATCAATCAAGAGCAATAGGTTGGATTTCTGTTTCGCTTCTTTCACTCCACTGCTAACGAATACCATGAAGGATCCGGTTCTACTCCTACTTTTTGTCCCATCTATCTATCATGTGTAATGGTCACCGCACACCGAGTGGGACGGCGATTGAAGTGGATCATCTAACACTGTGGTTCTTAAGCTGGTTTCGATCGAACCCTACGGGGGTTCGGTGAATCAGTCTCAGGGGTTCGACAGAGCCTCCATGCCATTAAGACACACCCGACTCAACATGTCAATTAGTTATGATACGGCCATCACTGGCTGGTTCATTTTGTGCACAATTTTAAAAATATATACTTCATACGAAGTTTTTACTTTTTTTCAGTTTTTAATGAATTTGTAAAAAAATCTTGAATTTGTAAAAAAAAAGAAAAAAAACATTTTTATTTGTCGCTAATGAAGGGTTCGGTGAATGTGCATATGAACTGGTTGGGTTCGGTACCTGGAACAAGGTTAAGAACCACTGATCGAATTCTATTTGCAGACTCTTCACTGAACACGTTTTTCCAACGTTGTTTTTGTTCATTACTTTTCTTCAAGCAATGCATAAATAACTTTGCAACCGACAGAGACTCTCCATACTTGCCAGTACTTTAGACCTGGCATGTGCCAGGCCTAAAGTTCAGAGACCATCAAGCTACATTCCTGAGTTTCACGGTACCCCAAAATTGGCTGTAAAAAGCCATGTATTGTCAAAACAACTCCCAAAATGTCTTCAACAAGTTACTTTTGTGACATCCAAAGTATCAGTTGAAGTAGCGACATCTGTCAAGGATGCAAGACATGAGGTCGTAAACACACTGCGAGGGATGAACGACATTAGTTGTTCAAAAGCTCAGAAAAATATGAAGAGAGAATTCTGAGACGGAAACGACTCGAATACCTACTTAGTCTTACACCACAACAAAGAACACAATTGAAAGTGACTTGAAAGTTTCCAATATTGACGATGGCTTTCAACTCCACTTAATGGCAGTCACTAAAAATGACTGATTATTTTCTGGTTTGGGGAGCAGTCGAGCTGGCCCTAGCAGCATTCAGAAGCTAATCAGCCATGAAAATAGGTGAACACTCTTGACAGTTTCCAAAGGGGGTGAGAAACGATCAGAGGTCCGAGAAGGTCATGTCACTGATCGATAGTCCGCTCAAATCAAGTCTCCAGAGTGAGCGCTGGAGGAACAGCGGTTGCAAAGCCGTCACGTCGTTGGAGGTAATTGATAACGGGAATTTTCTTGAAGGGAACGCATGCATTTATTGGCAGTATGTATTTCAAATGTTTTAATCGCAGCTTTGTCATTATTCTCCAGCCTTACCGATGAAAGGATGCCCGCTAACACTAATGGATTTAAATTTTCAGCAGACAGCTCATCTGTGATCATTTCAAACGGGTGCCAATAACATTTAGTTGGGAATTCCAATTGTATCCATGAGTAAGGAGGAGCAAATCATAAATTAATGATTCAAAATCAGTAAATCAGAGTTCATTTATGGCCAAGTGCCTACGTCTAATAATTGGGCATCTGATCTGGAGGAAATAAATGATTTCTCGGGGTGCCATCTGACCTGAGAGGAAAACCAGTGGTGTGGTGATTAGAAATCCAAAATTTCATCTTTTTTTCTCCACCTCCAAGTATGACATGGAAACGGGGTTCCGTTTCATTTCACTGCACCTGAATAGTCAAGTCTTGAAGGGTGCGATTGTGTCATGATAGAAGACATGGTGACAATAGAAGAGCACCGTGAAAATACACTTCGCAAAGAGAATGATGACCGCAGGTGGATGGATGAAATCATTCGAGAGCCATCAGATTGCTCGGAGGGTCGGGAAAGCAACTAGCAAGCCGCGCGGCAGACAGACGGGCCCGCTCGATCATCAGGCGCTTCATCGTCAGGCTTTATTAGATGAAGAGTGACAGCGACACCCCGATCAATCAATCCTGATGTAATCTTCTCAGGGCAACCGTTTTTAATCCATTCGCTCATACATGGCCACAAAACAAACACCTGCCACCCTTGTCCTCTGCATGTCAACGTTAATCCACTCTATGATTATTTGTAACGAAGATAATGAAAATAAGACCAAAGAAAAATCGAGGCCAGAGGAATCCATTATCACCTCAACGCAATATTCGAGGTTTACACCTGCTTTATAGCTACCATGTTGAATTCCATTCAGCGGCTTTATAAGCTCCAACACATCTTCCTCTAACGTGCTTGCCTCGCCAGATCAATGGCACAGCGTGCGATTAGGTTTTTAATTGCACTGCGCCCGAAGGGTGGGGGTTGTTTTAATGAGGCCGAATCCCGTTTTCTTCCTGACCTTTGAGGCTCTGCCCTACAGGTGTCCATCCTCTGACTTAAAAGAGATATATGGGCGAGGAGGGTTTCCCTCTAGAGGTGCCCGACCTCAGCAAGTCCCTCTGCAGAGCTTGACATTTTAACTTGGATAAGGCAAAGAAGTGGATCAGTCAATCACCTTGAATGAATCCAACTGAACATTCATTTTACCAAGAAAAAAACTGAAGGGGCAATGTCCCAAGAACAAGCGGGAATTGAAGATGGTTGCAGGAGAGGGCTGGCGGAGTATCACAAGGAATAAAATCCAGATATCTGTGCGATCTTGCCTTTAAGATGACATTGGCCGTAAAGGATTCGCAACCGAGTATTAATAAGTGAATTTGATTTATGATTATTTTTCCCATGACACTTGGTGCCATAAAAAGTGGGGTACATATATAAATCAATCCATCCACTTTCTGATCCGCTTTATCCTCACAAGGTTCGCAGGGCGTGCTGGAGCCTAGCCCAGCTGTCTTTGGGCAGTAGGCGGGGGACACCATAAACTTTAATTTTTTTTTAGACTGACCACGTTGATATTCACAAGTTTGGACTGGCAAAATTTAAGCAGACATGATCAAAAGCATACTGAGATAAGTCTAAACTTGACTGTCTCAATGCAAGTCTTGTAAAATTCAAAAGAAATATTTCAAAGGAAAAAAAAACAGTACAGGTTGGCTGCAAGGGAAAACAATGTATTTCAGACTGAAATGTCACAACACATTGCTCTTTTTATTGAGCAATAGCTTGAAGCTTTCAATAAGGGTTGCCTCTTCACAGACCCACCATGTAGCATTGATGATAACTGAGACAGATAATTGTCTTAAATTTCTTCTGAAAAAAAAAAGGACAGCTGGTTCTCAACAGCTGTTTAAAATAAACAGCTGAAGAAAGACACATTGGCACAAAATGCAGGTAGCTAGCTTGCAAGATGTCGAAAATACTTGGGAATGAACACCACACACGGAGTGACCTCTGAGGACACAATGACAAAGCACGTGTGTCCACTTTGTTCATTGAAAGAACATTGATAGCGAATGGAATAACTTGGGAAGCAGCATCTTGGTAAGTGTGTCAAGGCGCCGACTATAAAGGGGCAGCAGGGTGAAGGTATTAAAAGAGAAAAAAAAAAAGAATAAGTGTAAGAAGTCAAAAGTACATGTCTTGGAAGAGTTTCTGCCCCATTTCAATGTAGGCCTCTTTCTCCTGCGCAGACATCTGCTCGACCAGCTCTGGCCTCTGGCTCACCTCTCCATAAGAGAAGGGCCGGCCACCCACCATCACTGTCGGCTCATCTCCCACCTCCTCAAAGTCATCATCGTCCTCTTCCTCCTCCGCAACTCGTCGAGGTGCAGCAGCAGCTACGTGAGGGGGAGGAGCAGAGGGCGTCTCTTCGTCGGACTCACTGGTGTCGCTCTCAGAGTCGCTGGCATTGGCCGAGGCAGACACCAGCCCCCTGGTGGCGGCGTTTGCTCCGCCTCCACCGGGTCCTGCCACGGCTCGCTTCTCATGGATGAGCAGGGCCCGCATCACCTCCTCGTTTTCATCGGACTGGCCAGCTCTAGGATGACTTGCTCCATCCTGGATCCCGGTCGCAATGTCTCCCCCTGTGAAATGAAAATGATTTTAAAAATAACTCATGGCTTTTAATTTCTTACACTAACCTGCAAGTAAGATGGAAATTAATAGTTAACGGTTGTTTAAACGAAACTTTGAAAGAAACTCATATGCATTAGCACGAGCATGGGAATATTAATGAGCACATCAGAAAATCAACCAAGCCTCTGAATATTTCAAATCAAGAAATCTGTCCAGGCCTGATTGCTACATGCCCTTGACTGTTGAACAATAGCTAGGATAGCTCAGTGAAGGGCACAGACAGAAAGAAATAACCTGCTTTGACCAAACATAAACTGCCATGGCAACCAAAACAAGAAAATGCAATTTTTAGGCTATTGTGGAAATGTCAGGGCGAATTTGGTTTATTCGACAGTACATTCAATCATTACAGATTTGAAATAGAATAACGTATAAAACCGTACTGTGTTCGGGACCAGGCACAGCCGCAAAGAGCGAAAATGTAGGATAACTTGACGCCCTCATGAAAAGGTTTATGACTGTCCAGATAGCACAAGATGGCACAAATCACTACTTTTGTATTATACTGGAATGACCTGTCTAATTGAAGATCATATCCTCACTTTAACATGGTTCCCATGCTACCACAAGATGGTGCTAAAACAATACTTTTATATTTGACATGACCTAGGTGTAATGGCGGACACCAAAAAATCAGCTAATATGTGAATTTATAGACATGGACAGCAAATCACAAATATGCAGGGAACATTGCACCAATTACTTAAACCGCCTGAGAATGTCCCCCCCCCAAAATAAAACCTGAGATGACAAATAAGGAAAAAGCAAACTTACGATTCTTCAGCATGTCCGTCTCGCTGTAAGCACCTTGCACTGTGCTCTGGGTCAACCAGACGGGCCTGTCCTTCGATGCTTTGCCCTCGCTCGCTTGCTTCTGTGGGTCATCCTGATCCTCCATATTGATGACAACATTCTGGGTGTAAAGGTCAGCGTAGACTGAGCCTTTGTTGGACCAGGCTTCCCGGTGGGGGCCACTTGCAGCGTTTGCAGCAGCCGCCGCATTGCGCTCCCGACTGGAGAATAGATCCGTATTACAGTATTGGCATTCTGCTGCTATGATTAGTGAAGTCAAATTGATTAGCACTCGAGGGTCCTCATCATGAATGAGGTGGAGGACACTGACCTCTGCTTGAGGGCAGGGATCTCTGTGGGCTCGGGCTCCAGCAGATCATGAGACAAGTTCACATCCTCGGTCTCACGCAACAGCACATAGATGGGCTCAATCTGTTCATTAAATCGTGCCACCATTGTCCTAGCATCAGGGCACACGGATTCATCCTCTTCTACCTCTGTCTGACAGAATGTGCAACGGAACGTACCTGTGTGAAAGACGGCCATCCAGATAAATAGTGACGGTTGACTACAAACAACAAGCCCCTCCACAAAAAATCCTGCTTTAGTGGTATAATTGTTTCACAGGTAACATTCTGTTGTCAAAAGTCTTTTCTGATCTCGACCATCCCACATTTGAGTCCTGTACAGAAAACAGTAATGACCGATACTTGCGTAAAAGTACTCAAAGGGAACTACACAAAATGCGGTGTGCTGACTGGAATGAAAAAAACACAACGTGTGACTTTTCTCAAAGTGCATCTTTGTGTTATGAAGCACAGGCCATGTTGATCTGCTGGATGCCCCTCACTGTTGTGCTGTCACTGTCCTCTTGTTAACCTTTTCGGAGACCGTGGTTACCACAGTGGACAGCTTGCAATGTTATCAGGTTACATGGTGCATGAAAGGGTTACATTTGACGGCGGGTTACACTCTGTTGCACTGCTATGAGGCACAGGACAAAACTGCATGGAGCTTAAAAGCATTGTTGTGTGCAAACCATAACGGAAAGGCTTAAAAAACAAAAACCTACCTTCATCATAGCATAATGCAAACACATTTCCAAATGTGTTTCATTTTATACATCTGGACAAATGGCGAGCTGGATGATCGACATGTTTGCAATACATTGCAAGAGCATTCCGCTTTAAAGACACTGCAGACTGTCCTCCCATCAACCCCAAAGGTAAGCATTGTAGTTTACTCCACTAGGCATCTCTTTTCCTCAAGGGAGGGTGCAGTGACGGCTGCACCGTGCGGCTGAGGGGTTTGGGACCTTGTGTACACATCCTCCGCTTCCTGTAATGGGCCATCTGCTTCCTGTGCTGATTTCACTGCCAATAATGGGAACTGTTCCAGCATTAGCACAAGCCCTGTGTCTTTTTTGGGTGTTGCCGTTTGTGTAAAACACACTCACACAAAAGCCATCCCGACCATAATCCATTGCAACTGTTTACATGGTTGCCTTACATGAAAGAACATCTGCCTTTCAGCCAGCGAAGAACATAAATGGGAGACAATAAATTCAAAGAAAGAGTGCATCTGGATAAGACTCTTGGCTGATTTTGTCATTGACATTCTTTGAAGGTTGTCGCGCTTGACATAAAACAATGAATGCACCAACAATTAAATGGCTTCACCATCAACAATATTATCAATTCATTATTGATGTTTGTTTTCAAAGACAAAAAAAAAATCGTTATCGTATCAATGAACGACTTCTATTCTTGTTTTCGTTTCGTTTTAGTCTGAAAAAAAATTGTGACGAAATAAATAACAAAAAATGTTCACCAATGAAATTAACACTGCCGGTAATTAGACACGTAAGCAGCCGTGCCTTGCAGTCAGCACTGTCTTAATTCATTCAACACCATTTGAATTCTTCCAACAACAAAAATAATTATTCAGTCTGCACCTTTCTTTCAAAATGTTTCGTGCAAATCAGTTCTGTAGTTTTTGTCAAAGACACTCATGGTAAAAAAAAAAAAAAAAAAAAGTTACCTATTTGAGGGGAGCAACAATAACAGTTTACCTGTCATGGGGTCAAACAGCTGATTGGCTTCTAGATCAGTGAAAGTGGAGAAACAACAGGGACATCGGAATGAGGCCCGGTTGGTGGAGTCGCGTTCATCCGTCTCTATACGCCGTCTCATGTGATCCAGTTTGTACTTGACCACGTTCACAAGAACCCTGTCATGTCAGATTGGAGATTAAAGTCAATTGTTGTTCTATAATTAAAGTTAACCAACCACACGAAACATCTCATTGCTGTGCTTGCAAACAAGGGTTTCATTACAACTTGGATTAAAAAAAATTGTACCAATTTTTCACTGATATTCTGCCTATAAACAGACGTTTTCTTTGTGAGCGAACTCATTCGCCAAGGATCAAATAATTATTTTCCACACTCGACTGACCAGACACTAAAAATGGTGCAGAGCAGGGTTGGGCAACTATAGACTTTATGAGTGGGCCTTTGATTATTTAAAAATGTTTTTAATCCAAAAATGTTTTTAAAAAATGTTTTCCACATTGTTTTCTACACAAAAAACAACAACAACAAAAAAGGACCCCCACATAGAAAATCTGCAAATATGCAAATCCATGGGTGCCGAACCCCAAGTATGCAGGTTAGACTTTGTTTTAAGTTGTCATAACACCACTTACCACTAAATGACAGACATGGCTTCGTTGCACCAGGCCTAATATTTTCTTTGCAGATTTAGAATGAAATACAGGACAAACATAGTACTTCAATAACATTAACATCTTGAGGGTTTTTGTTTTTTTAATACTGCTGATGAGTTGATTTGCTGTTCAGCGGGTGCCATTTTTGAATGGTAATTTCTATGCGGAGAAAAAAAACGGCGGGGGATGGGCTCAGCGTATGTGGTTATTTTATGGTCTACAAAGGGTTTGACCCTTTGCTGTATGATCTTTTTTTACATGCCCTGAGAGCTGCATTATGCACGCATGCATATAAATATATATATATATATATAGAGAGAGAGAGAGAGAGAGAGAGAGAGAGAGAGAGAGAGAGAGAGAGAGAGAGAGAGAGAGAGAGAGAGAGAGAGAGCTAATATGTTGTCCGTATTCAAAATGGCTTTTTTTTTGGTATACATTTGCTTTGCAAATGTGAGGTCCTGTGTGGGCCCAGCAGTCGCTTGATGAAAAATTGTGCACCCCTCCAGCATTAAGTTGGGCATCCCTCATGCAGAATATTACAATGGTGCC
Source organism: Hippocampus mohnikei (assembly GCA_026261675.1). Classification (NCBI taxonomy): domain Eukaryota; kingdom Metazoa; phylum Chordata; class Actinopteri; order Syngnathiformes; family Syngnathidae; genus Hippocampus; species Hippocampus mohnikei. The sequence continues at coordinate 6,896,757 of JAKGUB010000106.1, read as the reverse complement.
TTGAAATATGAATAATTGTTGTCCTCTTGGTGGTGGTATCACCAATCTTATCATGTCAGGTGAAGTACAGCCAAGGAAAAGAGCCAATAAAGGAACTGCGAATCACCTGTAATTGATGAAATAGTAGTTGTGTCGAGTTGCCTTGCCATCCGGGGCAGTCTCCACTCTCATTCGACACTTGACGAACTTGTCAGCTTTCAGCGTGTTGAGTACAGAGCGCAGTTGTTTCCGGTCAAACTTGAGCAGCTCCAGCATGTCCTCCTCGCGGACGCATGGGTTGCGAATGAGAACATCCAGGGCCAAGGCATGTTCCACCCCGTAGAAACCCCTCACCACCATCTTGGCGAGACGCTTCAATGCGGCGGGTACCTCGGTCAGGAGTTCTGGTTCTATCATCTTGTACTGTGGGGGAAGGTGGTCCAGTGATTTGGGGCGGAAATTATCTTTCTATTCTTCATTTGATGCCATAATGTTTTTTTCTCAAATAAATGTAAGCCTTAGTAATATCTTACAACGTATGCTTATCAGTACATGTATCCTCGTTAGAACAAATCACCCAAATGATTTACAATACCCAAACTGTGTTGTCCACTATGAGGAGCCATTATTCTCATAGTAGTAACTTTAAATTAATGCAAGAGTTCGAGTTGTTTTTTCATTTATTACAAAACTATGTACAGCTGCAAATGTTTTAGGTAAACACACTACTGTATTTAGGTAATTTACATTCAGACGATATGGGAAATTAAACGATGTTAAAAGATAGCAGCCAAGTGGAAATCATGCTGATAGTTTGCTCGTGAGTTCAACTTACGTGCTTCTCCGTTGTACGCAGAAGGGACACAAAATCCGTCCTCTGCCCCCTTTCTCTCTTCAGGAAAAACACATCTTCCGAAAAAAAAAACACGGGAGACACTAGGTTTTAAATTGATCGCCGGCGAAGTTTGCTAGCATGCTTCCTGGCTGAATTTGAGCAGCTACTCCGGAAAGAAAACGCAAACCTGGAGCACGACACATTTTCGCAAATTTCCACTGGCTGATTGGGGCATGTGTACCCAATAAGAATGCATAATGTTGAGACGATAGTTTGTAAATGACCAATAGTATTGAAGTACATTAAACATGGGCGGGTCTTGTGATGTTTTCTTCCGGGACGGCACTGTCTGCTACTCCTGTCACGTCATGGCTTCACTTGACAGAGTTAAGGTGCTAGTTTTAGGCGACTCCGGTAAGTACGTCCTTTTTGAATAGCATAGTCTTCAAGACAATGTACTTCTACATCTTATCATGCCTTTCTCCAAAGTAAACTGTGGTGCGGCAATTTATAAACTTCCATAGCTTTGCATGATGTAACCTTGTCATACTGGTTTGTTTATATACAAGGCAAGTGAGGCTGAAGGCTTAACGTGTTTAATTAGAACATTCCAAACCTTGGATGCGTATTAGATTTTTTCACCCCATGCTGCGGTTAACACTATATATTCTATTAACTTAAATAATGACACAAACTACAACTTGGCTCCATATAAGTGTTGTTCATATTCAAGAAGTTATTGCATTCCATTCAAATTCTCCGTTTTACTTGCTGCTCTGCCGGTCCACAGGTGTAGGAAAATCCTCCTTAGTACATCTTTTGTGCCAGAACCAGGTTTTAGGAAATCCGTCATGGACTGTTGGATGCTCTGTAGATGTACGGGTAAGTGTACATTTAATTATATAACAAATAATGCTGGTGGCTTTTGTAATCGTCCATGGTGCATTGTATGTGTTTTTCCAGGTCCAAGACTATAAAGAGGGAACCCCAGAGGAGAAGGCGTACTACATTGAACTATGGGATGTTGGGGGCTCTGTCGGCAGTGCCAGCAGTATCAAAAGCACACGAGCTGTGTTTTACAATTCAGTCAACGGTAGAGTTGCGTCCCTGCCCCTACAGTATTTGTTGGCCACATAGAGTTTACCTGTCCTTTGTTAGTTTCACCAATCTTATCTTTTCAGGAATTATTTTGGTGCACGATCTGACAAATAAGAAATCCTCTCAGAATCTCTATCGCTGGTCACTGGAAGCTTTAAACAAGGATTCCTCTCCAACTGGGGTCATTGTCTCGAATGGGTATGTTTTTTTGTTCAGTATCAACCGTAGGTGATGTATATTTTTAGTTATCTATGAGTAGAGAGTGATACTGCATTCTCTATTTCTTGCAGTGACTATGACCGTGAGCAGTTTGCAGAGAACCCAGTGCCATTGCTACTCATCGGCACAAAGTTTGACCAGATTCCTGAGAACAAGCGTAGTGAAGTTCTCACGCGGACGGCCTTCTTGTCTGAAGACTTCAACGCAGAGGAGATCAATCTCGTATGTCAACCTTTTTTTATTACTAAGCCCGTTTTTAGAGCTGCAATAGCTCGCTACTGAGTCTACATACTGACAACTCAAGAGCTATGGTGACCTCTAGTGGTTCGTGCATGGTAAACTTTCAGAATCCATCGACAGATAATGGCATCCCTTGTGTTAGATCAACCAGATCTACCATCTCAAAGGGGTTGTGTTTGAAAAAGGTGCTTTGTTTCTACAGGACTGCACTAATCTGAGATACTTGGCTGCGGGCACGTCCAATGCAGTGAAGCTTAGCAGATTCTTTGACAAGGTAAAATGGACTGAGACACACACAGCACTTGTTGACGTGGACTAAAACTTATTATTCAATCTTCATCAATTGATCATCTAAACTAGAGCACTGGTCCTGATTGGTCCTAAAATATATATACTACATTTTAGATGTTTTAATCGGAAAATTGCAATAAATTTGAATTCTATGCCTTTAGTAGTGACCTAATTTCCATGGGTTCCAGCTAGCTTGAACCCCTAATAAGGACAAGCACTTTTGGAAAAGCACATAAATAGAGGAAAGCTAATTAATTTAACTAACTTTTGAGGCATATTTTTTAAAAACAATATTGGTTAAACTCCAAATGACTTACAGGGCTTTACTTGTATGTGTGAGCATCCTAAAATGTTTTGGATGTTTGACTGTACATCTCTGGGACATTGTTGACCTCAAGTGTGTGTGTATGTGTGTGTGTGGGTGGGGGGTGCTTTGAAAATGCATCTCTTCTATAGAGGGTAACTCCACAAGGGGGTGAAAATCCCCATACAACAATTAAATGTTGACAAAAATCATTTCAGCAATGATGCCCTTTGGGGTCGCATGTTATGCAGATGTCAGAAACCCGGTCCATTTAAAACGTGATGAGCTTAAATGCTGTATTTCCAAACAGGTGATTGAAAAAAGATACTTCACAAGAGATCCAAGTCAGGTGAGTTGTGCCTTTATTTCTGTTTGCTTAAAAAAAAGTTGTTCCGCTATTATGCAAATATTGTTTAGCTTCGCAAAAATGTCCTTCTCATGTCTTTAAGTATAAACGCATGTTATGTGTCTCTGCAGATGACAGGCTTCACAGACCGAAAGCGCTTCAACTTCAAGAGTTTGCACTATGACTAAATGCGGTGTGTGGTCTGACTTTTACAAATGTGGATTTCCCCCAGACTTGTCTTGCATTCGCCCTTAAATGCATTTTCACTTTTGTTTATTCTTTGTACATGTACTGTATTCATTTACAATGGAACCATTCATTTTTAATTAAAATCTTGTGTAAACTAGTCAAACATGCATACTGTCTTGTGATCAATGCTAAAGCTATTGAAAATGTCTTCTTTTCAATACGTGTTCAATAAACCAAATCAAACCAGAGACTATTTTTGTTCATATAATTTAAAATAAATGTCCTTGAATAACACATTTATTTTGATGATTTCAAACAATTTTAAATGTATAATAATCCTAAAAGTAAACATGGTTCAGCCAATTTTTAAATTCAAACTTTTTTGTCAGGAAATAATTGTTATAGTTGAAGACTATGCTAAACACACTTTCCTCTTCTCAGCATCAATGAATGTAGATAAATCACCCATTTACTAATTTTGAAAAACTATTAAAATATGTTTTAAATAATTGTAGTTCATATTTTGACAGAGACAATTAATCTGAGGATATCCATCAATCCATCTTCCTATCCGCTATATCATCACAAGGCTTGCGGGGGGTGCTGGAGCCTTTCCAGGCTGCCTTCGGGCAGTTGGCGGGGGACACCGTGAACCGCTTGCCAGCCAATCGCAGGGCACACTCACACCTCGGGACAATTAAGAGTGTTCAATCAGCCTGCCATGCATGTTTGTGCAATGTGGGAGGAAACCAGAGTACCCAGAGAAAACCCACACAGGCATGGGGAGAACAAGTAAACTTCAAAAGGAAGGCCGGAGCTGCAATCGAACCCTGCACCTCTGCACTGTGAGGCCAACACGCTAACCACTCATTCACCGGGCGGCCCGTGCTTCTGAGAATATTAATTATGGAATGTGCCAGGAAAATGAATACTATAAGGCTTTTAACACTGTCTTCTAATGTTTCCCTTGACAAAAGGAAGCTAAAGGAAGAAGAATCGGCAAAGCAGACATATATATTAAGCCACACAGCTAACAAAGCGCACTCAAGTCATGTCCATTTATCTTTATGCAGTCCAGTATTGAATACAGGTGACGCAGACAATCCTAGGAGTTGTGTGCACTCCTGAATGAACAGTACCTGCTCTGCTTCTTTTCTAATAACTAAGAGATGTTACGTCCGCATGCAATCTAATCAGCATTGATCAAGTGAACAAATATTGCGGTGGGCTCATGCTGCAACATTCCTCCGCATCACTTTCTTAATCCAGGTGAGGAAGGGGTGGATTTTAGTGAAGACATGCGGATACTTGCGATAACTGCAGTCGTGCGGGTAAACGAAGGCTGTTATTCCTTGAAGCTCGGCGTTGCAGATTATTGGTCCTCCAGAATCCCCCTTGAAAACAGATTAGAAATATGCTTTGTTGGTGATTAAACAGTGTAAAGTGATTCATGAGCCTAGGTTGCGGTTTATAATTGACGTCTGCATTACCCAACAAACCCCTCCTTTCTTTTCAGGCCTGGTACACATCATGTGATCCGAGTGAAAGTAGTACTGCCAAACATTTTTGCATTCAAAGTGGAATTGTGTCTTCTCGATGGTCTCCTTCAGTACATCTGAAGTAGTCCCTGGCTGTTTTTTTCCACCTACAGTTTGGCCCCAGCCAGCAACAATACATCTTGTATTGGCTCGCAACATCTTCTTCCCCTTGGGCAGTCCAATCAGTTGGACATAGTCGTTGAGTTCGGCGTTCTGTTGCAACTGAAAGAGAGCAGAGTATGACAAGTTGTGGGACACAATTTCAGAATTTTGTCGTCTTCGAGCTGCAGTTTTTAGCCCTTTCAGCCCAGCGGCTGTCCATTTTTTTTTTTACACCACCTAAAAAAAATACTTTACTCTCATAACCATCATTAAAAATAGGGCAGTGGCTTTGTTACTATGAGTAAAAAAAATTGTAAGCCATTGTAAAAGTTATGCACACACTTTGCTTAACTAGGGAATTAAGGGTGTCAAACTAATTCTTGTTGCGGGCCACATCGTAGAGGGATTGGTAACAAAAAAAATGCTTGCAATATCTCAAAGGTTTTTACACCCAAGTGAAGACAATTAGCATTTTTGTCATTTTAATATGAAGAAACATGTAGTCAATGCACATAATTTGCTTCGGCGGGCCACATTAAATAATGTGGTGGGCCGGCCGGCTCTGGCCCTCGACCCTTGAGTTTGACATCTTGACCTATAACATGAGTTAAATAAAAATTGTACTTAAATTATAGTTTAACAATCTAGCAGCGCCAAAAGATTAAATGCAGCTGTATTGTATTTTTTAAAAATGTCACTGTAAATGTAATCGGCAGAATTTGAACATTTGATTCAGTGACTCTTTTGAGTACCACTAGTGGGAGCCCTCGAATCACATATTCACATATGCTTTTGATGTGATTTAATTGACATTTTCACATGACTTATTTGTTTTTACCTTAAGTAGCATCAAGTCGTTGCTGTACTCTCCAATGTAATTTGGATGAGGATGGAACTCGTCCACGTCAATCCGTTGCTGGCTTTTCTCACGCTTGCTTATGTTGTGTGCCCCGAGTATGACTGTGATTGACTCATTGCTGACAATCAAAGAAACATTGAAAATAAACAGGATGAAAGTTGTCGGTTTTCTTTCTGTGCTCGTCTTGTTCCAGAATAGTTTCGGCATGCTCTTAGCTTCCTCCCACAAACCAAAGTAAAACAAGTGAATGTGTGGAGAAACATCAAAATCAAACTCCATATTTCACTTTATATTTGGATGTGGGAAAACAATGCCTGGTTGAAGACATTCTAGAATAGATGAACTGGTAGCAGTCTACAAACTCACAAGCAGTGGGCCGCAGTCAGAACAAAGCCTTTGCGAATTAGCACTCCGCCACATATGTAGGCTCCGTGGGAATGCAGTGATGCCATGTAGCGTCTGGAATGAGGCCGTGAAACCTTACCGTCCACTATGCTGCTCCCTGTTGCCGCTGATGTGGAAAAAAAAAAGAGGATGAAACGGATACGCTGATTTTTTTTTCTTCATGTATTTGTACTTCATTAAATGTAACTTCATGACTATCTACATACATTAATTTAATCTTACCTGAAAACCAGGAGAACAGCTGAAGGACAAATATGGTGCAGTAAACATTCATCATGATTGCTGTGCAGGTGGAACACTGACTGATTAAACTCATTTCCAAAGATAGACCCCCTAAGTCATTATTCCCCACCCACCCATAAAGCAAAATAATAGGAGGTGCCTACACAGTGTGAGACGATACCATTTTTTTCCTTTTTTTCGCTATACTGCACAACTAGGATTTAACTCATGTCAATGGTCCGCAAATTGTTTAAACTGCATTTTCATTAGCTTTCCAAGAAACGATGGTGCATTAAAAACACTGAGACACCTTGATGCTTAATTATCAAAAAGCTAGTAATTTCATGCATTTATTTCATGACTTAAAATGTTTCAGTGTATAATCATATTTTAGTTGAATTCATGTTAATATTACAGATTAGATGTGTGCAGTCGACATCTTTATCAAACCAACTGAGCCATTTTCCATATTTCTACTTTTTATTTATAACGTACAAAAGAGTGATGGAAGTTGGTCATTAGCTCCAACAAGAGTGACTTTATTTACTGTCTTTTGTTTTTCTTTCAAGCGTCACACTTTCAGTTGAAGAATTGAGCCCATCATTGATTTTTATGATCAGTCTCTTCTACAGCTGACAATAGAAGCTGTTCAGTCAAAGAAATATATACAAAAGCAGATTTAGCTTCGCCCTTTAGTCAAAAATTGCGGCAGTGCATTCTTTAGAGATCATCTTAAAATGTTGTCGATCCACACGCAGCATTAAAATGATTCCAGACTTTACATTAAACTCAGAGTGTTTACTCTACTTTCCTTTTCACCATAACCTTTCTGCAAAGCGTGCGGGTGCAGAACAAGCAGCATTTGAGAGTCACCCAAAGTGCAGTTAAAACCACAATCAACAGGAAGCCAATGACATCCAGGCTGTGGTATTGGAACCAGTTCAAATTGTGTGCCGCTACACGTAGATGGGCAGCTCCTTTGTGTCTCATGACAAACTCGGTCCAGAAAACTGCCAGGTCCAAAGGTTGAACGGGGTGGTCCCGGTGTATCGCAGACAACTTCACCATCTTGTCTTTATAACTGCACAAGAGGAAATTACACATCAGCTCATAGTCAATGCGTATTGTAATGATGAATATAGCAGTGTTGGACACTTGCGAAAATTAGGAATGGAAAACTGCATTCACCACTGTACAGTATTACAGTAAGCAATGTCATCCCAACATACACACTGAGCGATCTGGCTAAACATGACTGTGCTCATTTAGTTCAGCAACAGAGACTCTCCATGATTCGCTTTTTAGCCACATATGAAACTCTAAATACAGTTATTTATATTTTTTGCAGGGTAGTCTATTACATATGCAATGTTCCAGTGCCGTTCACACGCAAGTATGACTGTTGAGTCAGTGTGCAGCGGGGTTAACGGATGCACAGCGGTACATCAAAGCTCGAAAGCCTTATCTGGACTAGAGTTTGTTGACAGTCAAATTGAACCAAGATCTATATCTATCTATGTTGACATGACAAGTACTTCTGTGAACACATCTCCATCACACATCAGAGTGTCTGGTGGACACACACGGCCACTAAAAGTTGGGTTACTCATACACATCAGAGTCGCCTCACCTTTTGTTGTTAATAATGTTATTCAGAGCGACCAGCAGTTTGTCTGTGGTCAGGTCGTAGACGGTGAGCCTCTCCGCAATGCCACGCGACACCATGCGGAGAACGTTGTCCGCCTGGTCCCCAAACAGTGGAAGCATGAGCATGGGAACGGCGTTGCAGAGGCCTTCATAGATACCATGGCTGCCTCCATGAGTGAGGAACAATTTTGCCTTGGGGTGAGCTGAGGAGTAAATGGGAAACAAAACGGTTTGAGTTCAAGGAGAAGAGCTAATCAATCATATCATCATGTTAGAGCAATCGATCGATCTGTATTTATTTAGTAATTTTCATACCAATATGGATTTTAAATGGCTTTTTACAATGGCAAAATAGCCACAAAACAGCCTGAGTGGTAATGATATCAGAGTGGCTGAAAAATCCAACAACAACACAATGTCGATTAGTAGATGGCGCCGCGAGATTGGCTGCCTTTACAGCTCCTATACTTTTGTTCTCCTACTTCTTCCTTCCATAGTTTCGCTGCTGATAATTAGGAATTTCTCCATTGTGAGACAAATAAAGGTTTTCTTATTCTTCTTATTCTTAATGTCCATTGAATTTAAGAACCAAAAGAAAGGCAAATACACATTTCTTTACATTCTATTTAATTATGTCACTGCTGTGTATATAGATAGATATTATTATTATTTTTAATATAAAGTACAATTTTGGAGGATGGTCATTTCTAATTAACCTAAGCTCAAGGCACCATTGTAGTATAATGGACTCAACCAGAAAGAAAGCTATTATTAATAGCTATGAGAACCATGTAAAATATGTAGACTGTTAAGTTCAATATACTTTACAAACACACGCTGAAAAAAATGGGGTGTTGTGGGCCGCTTGTCAAGTCCAGATGATGAAGAAAGATGTACAGATGAATTAGAAAGAAAAACCAAGGGTGGACATTAAAATGTCACTTGGGGTCATTAAATTAATTTATATTTATTTCATTTAACTTTACTTAAATCTACTAGTTTACTTTTACATTACATTAAGTTAAGTTAACTATGAAAGTCTGTATAATTTTGGCCATAAAACCACACCTACCTAAAAGATCATTCTGAGGTAGCCACTTCATCAGTTTGACATTTTGGGGTACATTTTTTAGTTCAACTCCAGTGTATCTCCACAAAACCTGAAAAACACACACACACACACACACACACACACACACACACACACACACACACACACACTTCACTGCATTAAAATACGGATCAATATGTAGTATGTGGTGTGAAAACGTAATTTGTAGTGTGAAAATGTAATTTATTGTGTAATTGGTGCCATTACCCTCTGTGGAATCTGCCGAAAAGCATCAAGGAATTGTTGTGCTTTTTCCTCCGGCATAGTGGACACCATGGAGCCCAGGGTAAAGACGATAAAGCCATGCTTCCCCGAACCTTCCACAAACTCCTCCAAATCCTGCCAGGACCAAACAAGGCATTATTGTCAGCACACTGGACGTAGAACAAATGTGTTTTCCAAACATGCTGCAATATTTCGGGTTCAATATCAATTTAAGTAGTCAGCAGTACTGTTTCGACACTGCGGATTCAATTCGGTGTATAGCCACTCGGAATCCCTGCCAAGATGTGTACTTTCCACACACATTGCAAGACAGCTGGGAAAAAAGTTTTTCAACAGCATTTTATCTGATAAACATTCAAACAAGATTATAGAAGTAATCCCTTTATCCCAAATAATCCTTACTGTAGGTTTTCAAATGGTGAGCTGTGATTTGATTAACTACTCAAAGAGTTGGGATTAAGTGTTGTGGTTGGGCTCAGGCACCGGTCAAAGAACTGTTTTCCTGATCTTGATAAAAGGTGCACGTAACTTTATACTTACCGGATTTCATTTTTCATCAAATTGCGACAGTAAGTGAAGTGAATTTAAAATGACTCTAACTGCTTATATTGACAGTTTACATTAGGTGTCCAAAGTATGGCTGAGGGGCCATGTATGGCCCGCTGTCCATTTTTAAGTGGCTGGCAACATATACTAAAAATGACACTTGTTAATAATTAAATTGCTTTTGATACATGTAGAGCATTTGTAAAAAATGTTTTAACTATTTACAACTAACCTATGAAGATTTGTCTTCATAACACTGATGAGTAAAGATTATTCATTCTTTCAAGCAAAAATTGCTTCCTCCACTTTCTGATCTGTGTCAAGTTCCAAATTGTGAAACGAGCACAGGAATGCTTGCCAAGTAATTGCTTTCAAAATGGTCATCGTACCACAGATTGCTCCTGTTTTGGTTTCTGAATATAGAGATGGAATTCAGCTGCCGTTTAGTGCAGTGCAGATATTTTCTTGTGGGGTTACAGGGCCTGTGATGACCCACAATCTTGTAAAAATCCGAAACTATTTACATTATAGAAAACCTTAAAATACAACACAGTCAACAGAAAGTTCCGAAGCAAAACCAGAATCTGAAGAGGCCCTGATGTTATACTGTATTTGTGATTGGATGTGAGGTTCAGGGGCTGGGACCGCAGTATAGGTGGAACTTTGGAACGTTTGGTGGTGCAGACAAATGCCATTCATCCAACCACTTGTCTTCTTTTCATCCTCTAAAGAGACAGAATTGTACTATGCTGAAAAAAATATCAAGGACACAGCGTACTAGTCGACGCCGACACCACAGATACTGAGAATTAAATGTATTGATGTGTGCAGATTGCTACGGACTTGCTAGTCGAACTTGACTGAAAGAAGTTTTGCTCCGAGTAATCAATCAAAGGACGTGAAAAAAGCTGACATGATTGATGGCAAGTCCTTTGGCCCCGTGAGGGCGAACTTGAAATCTGAGTGGTTAACGAGCCAGTTACATTCCTAATCTAGGTTAGTTTACATTACATTTGCCAGCACAACTGATTCTGATGGCTCTGGGCAGAATAGACTGACATGGCTGAAATTTGACTGGACAAAAAAATCTAACACAGATTGTGACAATTTGATGGAATAAGTATTAGAATTTTGTCAGTGATTTTGATTGCATTTCGGCCATAAAGAGAGCCTTGTATGCCGGTACTAACTGGCCACCACCGAAGGTCTAAGCCTGATGTTGTAAAGAGGAAGCATGTGCTGTTGTAGTATCCATAATTTGCCTTGAGTGAATCCAGATGTGACACGACAATGGCTTAAGGAGTTTGAATACTCACAGCAGGCAGGGGTCGCTGCTTTACGCAGTTGATGCCGCCAATGAAAACCATGTTGGGCATCACGGGTTTGGGCCAGTCGAAGACAAAGTTCGATCTCACAAGCCAAATATCTCCATGGCTCAACAGATTCTTGTAGGTCATGCTTTCCTCCACATACTCGCTGACCAGCTCATCAAATTTGGCATACATGACACGACACATATAGATCTCCGCCATAGCCATGATGTTGTTTTTTACCCTCTGTGGGAAGGTCATGACGTCTGTGTTCCCGGAGAAGAATTTGGGAACATAAGACAAGGGAACGGGGCACTGGTTAGCCTTCAAATCCATTTCACAGGGAAGTACGTGCAAGAAGTAAACGGCTGGAATTCCAAGGATACGAGACAGGATTGGGCCGCAAGGGAGGAAAGGGTCCGTCAGCACCATATCGTAGCCTTCAGCCCTCAGTTGACTCAGCACAGGCTGCTGGTTGAGAAGACTTCGACAGCCTTTCGCCTGGAATGACGTAAAGTTCACCAAAAGCTCCACGTTGAAAAACAAATCAGTGAATGCCGGCGCATTGACAAAGACGCTCTCCTGGAGCTGCGTAAACGAGCCGTCCAGCTGGGCTTTGCTGTAGGGCACTTTGTAGACCATAGTCCTGTAGCCCTCCGAGCTGTTCATCAGCAGGCTGCTTTCAGGCACCAAAACCACCATCTCGTGTCCTCTGTGCATCAACTCCTTGACCAAGATCTTCATGCTCAGCCAGTGACTCCCATCTACGGGAATAACCAGCACTTTCCCCCCCTCGGCAGATCCCAGAAAGGAGCAACAGAGCGCAGCCAGCAGCCCAAGTGTGGAAAACCACACCCTGACACTACACATCCTCCTCTCACTTTAAGCTCAAGTAACAAAATAAAACAAAAAAAAGGAATGCAAGACAAAGTGGCAACTTTTTCCAGTTGAAGTGTGTGTGTGTGTGTGTGTGTGTGTGAGTGTGTGAGTGAGCATGCGGTCCTGGGAGCTGTTTTATCAGGCATCTATGGAGTATGACGTAATCAAAGCGAGATGGCAGGGTATAAGATTACAGCAGTTAATCATTTGCTGTCATGCCCTTTTCTAATTTGTTTTGTGTGCGTTTTTTTTTTTAAATACACACGCGTCAAGTTCTACTTTACTCATTTACAATCGGGTGTACTGTAGTATGAAACCTTGCACGTTTACTTTGCAGCTTGCAGGGAGGAAGCAAGGCATGCACTCTGTCAAACATTTCAACAGGCAAATAGGTTCATCTTTCTTTTGTGACATTTTTGGATCATTTATGCATCGAGTATGTTTTATTTGCCTCTCATTAGTCAGTAGTCGGATAAAGATTTGCAAGTCATGAGGGCTTTGCTTTCAGCTTATACAACCGACTTGTGCAAAGCAGTGCAAAGTTTACTTTGAGCATGCCTTTCCCCTTCCCCCGCCCCCAAAACAAGTGGGCTTGGCGGCCCTTTTGGCCGCATCGCTTACTTTTTTCCCCTCACTCTCCATTGGTATTTCCTTCTTATCTTCATGGGGGCATTTGTCGGCATCGGTTTATCACGTCACCTTTTGACACAGACACAACTTGAGACTTTTAAACTTCAAAATGCACTTCTAAGGCAACTTCAAGAGTAAAAAGTATTTCAACAAACAAAACAATTAAAAATATAACAATAAAGTGGTTTGTATTCTTGTTGATGTTTTATGTTGTGGGGGGGGGTTTGTATTATTATTTTATGTTAAAAGTTCTGTAAAGCACTTTGTTGCAGCTGGTGTGAAAGCGCTATATCAAGAAAAATGTATTGTATTTATGATGTAACATCATTAAATATGTAAATATTATCAAATATGTTGAATGATTGCCTGTGAGTCACATTTCAGTAAATCTGTCTGTCAATGTGTGTGATTGGAACTTTAACACAGGTTGTGCACAAACCTCAGTAAACAGCCCAAAAGAGCGAAGACGTCTATTGTTAAATATGTTGCAATGTGGCTGTTTGATTCAGTGCAATTTTAACCTTGACTAGCATTACGAGTCAAGGTCAAAAACATCTGACGAGTACTACTATTGGTTATTCTCTGTTACTACTAGCATAAGTCAGGTATGGTTAACCATAGTGGACATTTTGGTACTTAGCCGTACTAGTAGCACAGCTGAGATCTAAAATGCTTTACTGATGCTACCAGTGGCATTTTGGTGATAGCAGTGGGTTCCAAACAGGCTACTAGTGCACGACACATGCATACTCAAAGGGTCTAGTCAGTGTTATTAGTGCAGTACAGTAGTTTACTTGTGTATTAACAGGCCAAAAGTGGCAATAGTACCTGTAATGGGAAAAAACGGTACAAATAGCAAGCAGTTGTTCTTCTAGTTAGCCCTAGTTGTTGTACAACTTTGTTGAAGAGTGCACTATGGACCGTAAGATATCAAGCATATTGTTTAAAAGCTCAGTGTGTTCAATGTTGTTTCTACATTAAATATTAACACATATTATACTGTAAGTTGAAAAAAAAAACATTGCGCAAACCAGCCTGCAAGGGGCAAAAAAAAAAACTACTAAATAATATGAGTGGGCTAAAACTGTTTTATGTTGATCATGTAGCCAAATTGGGACAAAATGAGAAGTAAAAAGGGACAATGTGGAGTGAGTTAGTCATTGTTTCAGCCACATATACCAAAGTGAGTCAAAGAGTAAAAAGTGTCACCGGTTTGCTCTTGAGTTTTTTGCTTGTGAGAAAACAATAGCTTGGATCAGAGTATTACCTACGGCAGGTGTGCCCAACCTTTTTTTTTGACCGAAGATCTACTTTTTGATCAACCAACTTCCAGCGATCGACCCGTTACCGTACATGCGCAGGCACTTACACACGCATGCCATGATGAGCAACTGCCATAACGGCCCCTAAGATGATAAAAACCGAAACATAAACAGACACACGAGTTTGTGGGTTTGTGAAAAGGAAATCACTGCTTACCTTCGTCGAGATCTGACGCGGAGGCGTGGGACGCACTTTTGCCGCGTGTTATTATAGCTCATGTGTACCGTTTTCAAATGTTTCTCTCGGCCCTCCAGATTGCCATTCTTTCCCAGTGCCCTCTGCGAATTTTTCTTGAAACAAATATTGATTTTTTTCTCATTTATATACTTTTTTGTTCTTCTACTTCTCCCTTTCATAATTTTGCTGCTGTAAATTAGGAATTTCTCCATTGTGAGACAAATAAAGGTTTTCTTATCTTGAACTCTGAATGATAAGAATAAAAGAGAGCGCAAAAGAGCTGTAATTGCAGACTGCTGAGCGCGAACAAGTTCCAGTGATGTAGGTCACGTGCCACTGTAGGTTAAAGTTAACCTGCGTTCTTGTTTTATTTTTGTGAAAGTGAGTCTGATCGGACGCTCAGGATGCAGTGTGCACTAACACAAAAGTATATCATATTAATAACACGTGCACAGACACACAATTGTTTTTTATTTTTATTTTTTAACCCTAGTCTATACCCCTCGCGATTGGCTTGGGACCAGTCCGCGAGCTACCAGTCGATCGCAATCGACATATTGGGCACCCCCCGACCTACAGTATGTTAGCTTGCTTGCTAGCTAGTGTTTTATTGCAGGGGGAAAAAAACCACAGCCCTTCGTTTCTGGTTGGAATTTCGTTTTTTTTTTCCTCTCAATAGTCAGCTTATTCCAGTGCTCCCACCCCTTTGAAATGATGGCTCCATCATTCATATCCTAGAATGACCTGCATCCTCAAACACAAACTGTTGAGTTGCAAACTGTTTGCATTTAGTCACGCACGCACGCACACGCACACGCACGCACGCACACACACACACACACACACACACACACACACACACACACACACACACACACACACACACACACACACACACACACGCGCGTATAGAGTTGCATAAAAGGAGTGTGCGTGACTGTGCCTTCTCACTTTTGAACCCCGCCTTCCCCCATCCCACACGCAACCTTGCACGCACACTTCCTACAAGCATTGTTCAGTCGCGTGAGAATCCATCAAGAGAAGAGGAAGCCAACTTTAGAGGGCTGGATAACATCAGACAAACAATGTCATTTGTGGAATTCTCAACGTGCCGCGGCGTGCTTTGGCAATTAACAGTAACAAAGCAAGGTATTACATTCACCCTGGCCTTGTTTATAAGTAGCTATAAAAGTAACTTATTAATGTTTTTTCAGTGGCGAGGCACTCACATGGGCAGCGTGTTGCCGACTGGTGAACACATCTGCCACGCAGTGGAGACTTCCAAGATTCGATTCAGATAGCATTTAGGCTATATAATTCAGCTGTGCTTTAGTTTATTTCATGCTGCTGGCGTTCCACCATTGTGGAAGTGCATGTTTTCTTCACACGCTGTATTGCTTTCGCAACGTAAAAATGTCACCATGTCTCCTGGCTACCTGACGTCATTTGACTCAGAGTTAATAAATAAATAAATGAGTAAATAAATTGTGGGGGATGACATCATCTTTATTTTAGTGTTTGGCGCCCCCTGCTGTAAAAAGACTGAACCCGCATTTATAATGCGAGTTAATAAAAATCAGATTGCTTCATCCATCTATTTTCAGAACCTCCTCATTGGGGTCATGGATGTGCTAGAGCCTATCCCAACATCAGTATAAACATTGCCATGATAACAGTTATATAAACAATCATGGCTTTAAAAGATTCTCGGTGGTAGTTCAAATGTATGTGTGTGGCCTTTTCCCGCTTAATACAATAAATGTAACAAAATACTGCCCCAAATTCCAAGATACAAACATTTTGTAACAGATATCAGATTTATTACTATTACTTTTTTTAAAATCCATTCTTCTGGACATTCTAAATTGAGGTCACCAAAACGATGTCCGCGGGCACCATGGCAAAGATTTAAGAGATAAAGTCTATTTTTATCCGTCGATGACACAACACAATATATGTTTGAGTACATTTATTTCATAAATGTGAGTGAAAATGGTAGCCCTTCACATTTATCAGTACTCAAAAAGTAAGTAAAGACGACACAAAGTAAGGCTTGTACAATAGTTTCACATTGTGAAGTGGCAGTCGCTTAGCTGCTCATCATGTGATTGATTCAATTTCGATGTTGTGGCGAATGACCTCCCACAATAGATCAACTAGTGAAGACGGAAGTTTTCCCAATTTAACGGCTGGTTGTTTCTAAAAGTGACCACACGAGGGCGCCATTTGCCCCTGAAAGAGAGATGCTCATTCATGGCTATGACAAACACCAGCAATACAGTTTAGAGCCAAGATTTTAACGCAGAGTTAAGACATTCATATTAATATTACAATATATTATTTTTTGCAGGCATGATTGAGACCTATGTAAAGCTTATGCTCGCCACTGCACCCCTAAAAACAGGTTAGCATTAGGGTAGCCAAATATTTATTCCACAACGGCAATGTTTTTTTTTAATGAACCTAAAGACTGTGACACTATGTCAAATAGGATAGTACAGTATTTCCAAAATAGTACAGTATTTCCAAAGTTTTTTTTGACCATCATACTAATAGTTAAAAGCAAACAGCAGCACTATTGTTAGGACCACCAAAGCCTTTTTTTGTGTGTCACCAAACAGCTTGTCGTCGTGGGTCAAAACATGTGCCGTAACGAGAGATTGTTCGTCTTTGTCATTACTAATTGATGCTGTAGCTAGCAGCTCATGCACTAACTTCACTTGCATGAGCAATATAAATCAGCAACAATGACGGCCTGTGTCCCCCATCGTCAGTGAGAGCTTTAAAGTCTTATTCAGCAACTTGCAGTGACCGGCCTATTCATTAGGTACCACTTGCAACATCCAATAAGATACAGGAAATGTAAATATATGGAAATGTTCAAATATTTAAAGCACTTGTAATGGATAAACATGTCATATTAAAACAGATTATATTTATTCATGTTCAATACAACTGAACTGCATTTAGGTAGTTCTTCACACAAGTTTGAGATGTACGTACTGTACATGCAAAACACACGCTTCCAATTGTTGCTCTTTTTAGGCATGACTGAGTGATGCAATTGATTGGTTAATTCTATTTTGCTGACACACCAGTCTCAATTATCTTTGAAACATATCTTGCATGAAAACAAATAAGAGGCAAGTAGCTAATCAAGGTAAACGTATTTGAAGTTCACTGTAATCCAACAGCACTGCTTTGAAACCACGATTGACCTATTTTGGGTGTCATTACATCAGAAAGCTATCAGGTGAAAACAGCACAGGACAGCCCATACATTTACACAAAGCTGGAAGTGTACCTGCAGTCTGATAGCAAGTGTCAATAAGGGACAAAGAAATACAAGCTAAGCAGTTTAACACCACTCCCACTTTTCTCTCACTCTAAAAGGTTAAATGAGGACGTATAGCGGACTGTAGATTATTGACCCAGTTAGCTGCCAGCAGCTTACCTTCACCCATAGCATTCAGTCAGTATGTACATTTTCCAGTGCGGCTCCAGATTAATGATGTGCCAGAGACACAAAGTCAACAAGAAATGCTTGACTCAGGGCCTTTTCAGGTTCAGAAAGAAATGACAGGCCGTCTTCTGTGTTGATGATATGTATGACATGCTTGTTACTCAAATCAGTTCAAATGAATGGAAATGCCATTAATTTGTTCTAGTCTATCCACAAGAAACAGCTAAATTTCAGTTATGTCTTTTTATTTTAATGAGGAAAGTCAAACTCTACCATGTTATACTTTATACAAACTTACAGTAAATTTGTACTTTATAAAAACTTACAGTAATAAATAATATAAATAACCACATTTTTGGCACATCATAACTAATTCACTGCATCCGTTCTCGTGCGTGCAATTCATCCATTGGGTGCAGTTTAATAGCCACGCAGTCTAAAATAGATTGCGGTTGTCGCAGTCATTTTTCACAGGGATAGAGACTATTTTATGACTATTGTTATATTGTCTGTCTACATGTGTTTGCTGCACAGTTTGTGTTTAATTATCCGTTGCTAAGAGGGGAAGATAAAAATGTTCTTTGCATTAATATGCGGCTCCACTAGTCCAAACACGTTTTTTCTGTTTTATATGGTGTTATTGGAATATGTTTCTGCAACAAAATCCACATTTGTATCCATCTCTGGCAGCGGCCATTTTGCCACTTGCTATCTGCCACTTGCCTTGTCACATGACCAATCTCAGAAAATAATCCAACCCTCAGAAAATGACTAACCTTGTTGAACACAAGGTGCAATAGAAAGTGGATGGATTGATGTGGTCTTGCTATACCAGAGGCTGCACACATCAAGAACAACATATTACCTTTTATGGATTTCTTTTTAGAAAAACTCATTGGAAGACTCATATTTCCTGTGCATACAAATCGATTTGTCTTGCAGACAAAGGTGAGAGAACTTCCATGCATCCATCCATTTTCTGATCCACTTATCCTCACAAGGGTTGCGGGGAGCCTATCCCAGCTGTCTTCGGGCAGTAGGCGGGACACCCTGAACCGGTTGCCACCAAATCGCAGGGCACACACAGACGAACAACCATCCACGCTCATGCTCAGACCTAGGGACAATTTAGTGTGTTCAATAAGCCTGCCAAACATGTTTTTGGAATGTGGGAGGAAACCGCAGTACCCGGAGAACATACAAACTCCACACAGGGAGGCCAGAGCTGGAATTGAACCCGGTACCTCTGCACTCTGAGGTCGACGCGCTAACAACTGTCCCCCCTTACCGCATGAGAGAACTTGTCATGTAATAACATTTACAAAGAGGGTTTTCCATCCGAGTTAACAGTCAGCACATTTACACGCACACTGACTCATCCAATTGACACCCGGGCCTCTCTGTAGTTGACATGCGTGTTATTTGCTGACATTTTAGCAAGATCTTGAATACTACTTACAGTGCTTCCATTACCTGTTCCCACGCCACGTTCTCATGCTTGTGGTGTCACGTATCATTCCCACAGGACTCATACACACGAGCTCACACAAACGCACGCAGCCCCGGCTCATATGAGCCACTGGAATAGAGCCCCGTGTGTTTGTGTGTGTGTGTGAGACTGTCACCTGCATGACAGTCTGCAGACACAAAAGCTTTTTGTATACCCGGGTGAAAAACCAAAGCAATTAAACATTAAACGCAAAATGGGCGTTGCCTCAAATGGCCCTTTGAAGAGCAAATTATGCTGGAAAGCCACATCAGTCGGTAAATTATAGACATTAGTAGCCTAGGGGGGCCTGTTCTAAAAATAACTCACCAGTGTTGGGACATTGTGATTGTCTCGGAATGTTGATGAACTTCTAAACTGTGAGGTTCACCACTTGTCCAGTATTTGTGCAACCATCCAGAGAATTGCTGATCTTCACTACAAAAAAATAAAATAAAACGTGGGAGACTGATTAGCACGTCGCAGTGCAGAGGTTGTGGTTTTCAAATCCGGCCATCCTGCGTGGAGTTTGCATGCTCTCCCCATGCCTGTGTGGGTTCCCCGTGTGGTACTCCTGTTTCCTCCCACAAACACGCTTGGCAGGTTAATGGAAGTTGAAATTGCCAGCAGCTGTGATTGTGAGCGCAAATGGTGGTTCGCCTATGTGAGCTCTGCGATTGGCTGGCAATCAGTTTAGGGTTTTCCCGACCTGCTGCCTGAAGAAGAGCTCGGATAAGCTCCAGCCCGCCCACGACCCTCGTGAGGAGAAACGGATCAGCTGATTGATATTATGAAAACCTGATTCACTAGAGAAACAAAATTCAAAGTCTATTTCTATTTCTGATTCAAGAATTTTGGAAAAATGTGTTGACCAGAACTATTATTACTACAACTAGAGGAGTCTTACTATCTCATCTTTATATTTTCTTCTGCGGTGTTGTGTAATCTATCCAAAGTTACAAAGTTTATATCACTATGCACGTTTGGAGGTCTGC
This sequence comes from Hippocampus mohnikei, assembly GCA_026261675.1. NCBI lineage: Eukaryota > Metazoa > Chordata > Actinopteri > Syngnathiformes > Syngnathidae > Hippocampus > Hippocampus mohnikei. Next base: position 6,876,338 of record JAKGUB010000106.1, on the reverse strand, counting down.
TACCAAACAGTTTTTGTGAAAGCCTGATCGAGCTGGGAAATTTTGCCAAGTCAACTGTGAAGGGACCAAATTATATCCTCCTGCTCACATTTATCCTGTCACAAGGCCTTTCCTACCTTGAGTTTTACATACATGAAAACTTTTTTTTAAATTTTCTTTTGCACATCATAATGTATACTCAGGTGAGCAGAGATGTTTTTAATTTTAGGGCAGCATGCTGTCAGTAAATAAATCAAAGTCTTGCTGAATTGCTTTGACCCACTTTACTCTGCTATGGGCTGCTGCCATCATCTGTGATCAGCAATCCAAAGCACACACGCACACAAATATACACACAGCAGCTGAGCTACTGTACAAAGTTGTTGTCAGCATTTTTCCATCAAAATAGTCAGGCAGGCCTGTTGTTGATTTTGGCTTCCTGTAAAAGATAATTGCGCCTTTTAAATGATTTTGGGGGACTATTTTGAGGCACATCTGAGTCAACATGGAGAGGTTGTTTTCCAGCAGCCAGCAAAACATTTTCAATTGGTCGCGTGTGCATTGAGGAAAATAAGTTCACTTAATGATGATCCATTTAGGGGTGTTTGCAGAACTGTGTGTCCAAAAACAGACAAAATGAAAACATTCATAAACATCAAGCATTTGTGTATTTATCAAGTTTATTCACACAAGCAAATAACTCAAGTCAGGACTAAAGTATTGAAATCCAAAACTTTTTGGTATACTTATTTGGCTAACATTGTAGTCAGAGTGCATCACGAATGGCTTTTTAAAAAGGTTACAGCCAGTGACTTATTAGAAGACCCAGCGGCCACATAGGGACTTTAAATATTGAAAAGATCACATAAATGACAGTACCTTTACATATATTATGGATACCAATAATTGTATTTTATTGATCCCAGAGAAGCAGTGGTTATTTGATCAGATTATTTCAACTAGCAGCGCAATGAAAACAGACTTGAATCGAAAAACAGGTATGGATTTAATCGAACTGAATCGTGACACAAATGAATGGCTCGGGTCTCAATATAGCTTTGAAAACAGCCAATGACACCATCAAAACATTATACAGCACACCGGTTTGATGTTGCTCATGATTTGTTGTTTCTCTGAATTTCTTCACTTGAATAGTTTGGGATTTAGAGGGCCCGGAATCCAATCATAATCCCAAATTGAATCGCTCCATTTAGAAATTATATCTCTCTCTCGGGATGCGTATCGAATCATCTTTAATTGGGGAGCTGCACACCCCTACTTAGGATACTTATAAAGCTTTGAAAAAAAAAACACCAAAGGAAAATAAGAGAAAATAAAAATGTGTTGAACCTAATGTTACCCGAAAGGTAATACTAATAGTTATATTTTATTGTTGCATAGAGATTTTATCTGCAGTGATCAAATGCAATCTATAGACTGAGCCACTTCCACATCAAGATCAGGTGCGTTAAAACACCAGATTTAATATTCTCTTTGTATCCTACCCCCGATGATGCTATCTCTCTTCTGATTGATTAGATTTTCAAGCATGTGGAGCTACGGCTTTTCACTTTTTGACGATAAGAACAATGGTTGAAATTGTGCTGACTTTTGTTCACTTTGTAAATTTTCTCTTGAGTGGTTTGCTGGCTTCCACATGTACTGCACACTAAGTGTGTCTTCTCACGTGCCATCGCACGAGTTTAGTGTGCACGTGTGCTCCCTCAGGTTTTCATGCCCGTTGACATTGCGTCTCTTTTGTCTGTTGCCCTTTTCTTCCTCGAATGGCTGCAGCATAAAAAGCAACGGTTAGCTACTAAACTAGCATGCTGGGTTTTGCCCAAGGATTTGATCCATTTTCAACATTTTCATCTGCCGTAAATGGTGTGAACCAGAAGGAAACTTGAAGAGGAGCGAGTGACTCATGGGAAACCAGCAAAATGGCACCCCGTGAATAAAATAAAATAAAATAAAATAAAATAAAATAAAATAAAATAAAATAAAATAAAATAAAATAAAATAAAATAAAATAAAATAAAATAAAATAAAATAAAATAAGCATACCTAAAAACCCCACAAAGTTTCAGGGGTTGTGTCATCTGGCTTCAGCATTACCCTCTTAGTCCCGCTGAAAAGCACATACAAACACAGCCATTTTTGCAGTTCTTCGACCATTGTACATAATCTGTCGTTTCCATATTCCTTTTTTCCCCCCCAACATAAGAAATTTTAAAAAGCATTTCCTCCCCCCGTTTGTTTTGGGTGAATACTGAGAAAGCGTCACGCTTTGGAAAATAAAGAAATTATACACTGATTGCTGAATATCCGCCCTGCCAGAGTTGGGTCCCATTTGGCCGCATGGCAGGATGCAAGGCAACCTTCCAAAGACGTCCAAGCGAGTGGGCAAATTGGCTTGTTGCTATTTGGATTTTTTTTTTTAGTCACAGTTGGTTATTTTGAAAGATTGCGATAGATCCAACCTCTGCACAGCTATGTAGCCATGGTAGTCTTAGTAGTCACGGTTCTAATCCTTTTGAACTGATTGTTTGGCTCCACTTCCTGCCAAAACAATGTCCAAAAGCGGGCTCCCGTCGACCGACTTGAATTGACCTTCATTCTCCTGGTCTAATGAGCCGATCCATAGTGAAGAGACGTTACCTAGAGTGGTTTCTTTAACAAAACACAGGTTCAATTATACGCCAGCTCGTCAATGTCACCAATTCAAACTAGATCACAGTATTTTGCCAAATGGTAATTTCTTGCCTGTTCCCATGGTTTATCCTTTGCAGAGAACCAATAGTAATGTGAAACATTTTCTCCCAGCCTTCCTTGCGGCATGTGATGGGTTGCCCTTATTCAGATGTGCCACAAAAATTGGCATACAGTGTGTCCTGTTGCTCCTCCAGTTTGTGTGAAAGAAGCTCCCGATAGTCTTGTGTAGTCATTTTCACAGCAGTCAGCACATCCGTGAGCGTGTTGACTCGATAGGTGAGCTGTGGTTTTATCAATTTGCATATTTAGGACTCGCCCATCAGCTTCAGCGTCGTCGACGGCGTTAAAATATTTGCTTAGCTTGCTGGTGCTTTTGCCGGAGATAATCCATTTGTCTGTGGGATGCGTTGCATGGTTTCTACAAGTTTTTCCAGTAGCATTATATTTTCTTCCATGGAAGTCAGTTGTTGTTTCAGCTGATTTAACTTGTAATTGTTCCAGTACCAGCCAATCGAGATACAAAGGAGTATTAAAACAAATCCCAGGGCAAACCAGAAACCTCGCGCTGGGACGCACCACTTGATTTTGCATTTGGAGGCCTCTTCGTTGCCAGGAGCATCATACAATACGCTGACAAAAAGAGAAAAGGGAATTGGAAACACGCCATACAAGAGCACAGCTCGAAAAGACCCTGGAAAGTGAATTTAGACATTTGCTTCTCAATACGTTTGAAAATTTTGAAGACAAAACATACGCAATATAAGTACATTTGGGGGCACAGAGGGATGTCCAAAATTGTTTGCAATATAATTTGGTTTGAAAATGGCCCGGATATCCTTTTCCAAGCTATCTTTGTTGGACAAAGACATCTGGCAAACAGGACTGGAGTTCTCATTTAATTTGAGTATCTTGCTGGCCAGCAAGCCAACAAGCGGGTGGGCAGTGTGAGGAGCTCACCTAATTTCCAAGCTCTCGGCACTCAGACGTTTGGGGTCTCCAGTGCTGAAACGAAGACACCACGGATGAATCAGTAGCAGCAGCATACAAATAGGACCACATTAGCATTCAAATATGTCCATATTCTGTACAGTCATTCCTGTCAGTAACGTGCAGTGAGGTTCATGACTGGTGAGGCAATGACTCCTCTGGAGTCGGACATAAAAATATGAAATCAGAATAGGAGAGCAACCTGTATATGTTCTATTTTGATCTGAAACATTTGTTCTTAAATCTTTTAATTAAGAGAAGATTAGATAAGATCAGATATGATAGGATAAAAAAAGAAAAGAAAAAAACTTTCTTTGTCTCACAATGTAGAAATTCCCAATTTACAGCAGCAAAATTATGAAAGGGAGAAAGTAGAAGACAAAAAGTATATAAATAAATCTAGCAATGGAGCCTGAGCACCCACAATTCAAAGCACAAGAACTGTGAGGGAGACATGCTAACCACTTGTGCACGATGGATGCATGCATGGATGGATGGATGCAGTAACTTTTTTTTTTGTGTATCCTGAATACGTGATGCCAGTACATGTGTTCCGTTCCTCCCCAAGCCAAGTTGAGCCCAAGCCAAGTTGAGATGTGCACGTGATCTTCGATTGTATTGACTGCAACATGACAACCATTGTTCACCATTCACAGGTCATATTCTATGTAGCAGGGGTCATTTGTACCATCTTATTATTGGAATATCTTGGGATGATGATGGTGAAACTGAGTGCTCAGTGTTTGCTGTCCATGTAACAACCATACCCAAATGAAACAAGAATGGAAAAGCTAACATGTGGGTGGGCAGTGTGAGGAGCTCACCTCATTTCCATGCCCTCAGCATTCGGACGGTCGGGGTCTTCGACACTGAAACAAAGACGGCACGAATGAGTCGGCAGCAGGGGCAGGACACGAATAGGACCACATTTATATTGTAGTATGTTGGAAGATTGGAAAAGTGTGGGTGAGCAGTGTGAAGAGCTCACCTCATTTCCATGCCCTCGGCACTGAGACGCTTGGGGTCTTTGACGCTGAAACAAAGACGGCATGGTTGAGTCGGCAGCATAAACAGCACACGTATAGGACCACATTTACATCCCAATATGTAGGAAGATTGGAAAATTGGAAAAGTGCGTTTGCCCAGTGTGAAGAGTTCACCTCATTTCCATGCCCTCAGCACTCAGACGCTTGGGGTCTTCAATGCTGAAACAAAGACGGCGAGGTTGAGTCGGCAGCAGGAGCAGCACACAAATAGGAGCACATCTACATTCCAATATTTTAGAAGCTTGGAAAAGCCAATGGGTCGGTGAGCAGTGTGAAGAGCTCACCTCATTTTCATGCCCTCGGCACTCGGATGGGTGGGGTCTTCGACGCTGAAACGAAGATGGCACAGATGAGTCGGCAGCAGGAGCAGCACACAAATAAGACCACATATACATTCCAATATATTCCAATATTTTGGAAGCTTGGAAAAACTAGCAAGTGGGCAGTGTGAGGAGCTCACCTCTTTTCCATGCCCTCAGCACTCGGACGGTTGGGGTCTTCGACACTGAAACGAAGACAGCACGGATGAGTCGCACACAAATAGGACCGCATATACATTCCAATATTTTAGGAGTTTGGAAAAGCTAACAGGTGGGCATTGTGAAGAGCTCACCTCTTTTCCACGCCCTCACCACTCGGACGGTTGGGGTCTTCGACGCTGAAACAAAGACGGCCCGGATGAGTCGGCAGCAGGAGCAACACACAAATAAGACCACATATACATTCCGATCTATTCCAATATTTTGGAAGTTTGGAAACGCTAACAGGTGGGCATTGTGAAGAGCTCACCTCTTTTCCACGCCCTCAGCACTCGGACGGTTGGGGTCTTCGACGCTGAAACAAAGACGGCCCGGATGAGTCGGCAGCAGGAGCAACACGCAAATAAGACCACATATACATTACAATCTATTCCAATATTTTGGAAGTTTGGAAAAGCTAACAGGTGGGCAGTGTGAGGAGCTCACCTCTTTTCCACGCCCTCAGCACTCGGACGTTTGGGGTCTTCGACGCTGAAACGAAGACGGCACGGATGAGTCGCACACAAATAGGACCGCGTATACATTCCAATATTTTTGGAGTTTGGAAAAGCTAACAGGTGGGCAGTGTGAGTGCTCACCTCTTTTCCACGCCCTCAGCACTCGGACGGTTGGGGTCTTCGACGCTGAAACGAAGACGGCACGGATGAGTCGCACACAAATAGGACCGCGTATACATTCCAATATTTTTGGAGTTTGGAAAAGCTAACAGGTGGGCAGTGTGAGGTGCTCACCTCTTTTCCACGCCCTCAGCACTCGGACGGTTGGGGTCTTCGACGCTGAAACAAAGACGGCCCGGATGAGTCGGCAGCAGGAGCAACACACAAATAAGACCACATATACATTCCAATGTATTCCAATATTTTGGAAGTTTGGAAAAGCTAACGGGTGGGCAGTGTGAGGAGCTCACCTCTTTTCCACGCCCTCAGCACTCGGACGGTTGGGGTCTTCGACGCTGAAACAAAGACAGCATGGATGAGTCGGCAGCAGGAGCAGCACACAAATAAGACCTCATTGACATTCCATTATGTTGGTAGATTGGAATTGTGTGCGTGGCCAGGGTGAAGAGCTCACCTCATTTCCATGCCCTCAGTACTAAGAGGCTTGGGGTCTTCGACACTGAAACGAACATGGATGAATCAGTAGCAGCAGTAGCACGCAAATAGGACCGCAATTACATTCCTATATGCACATATTATACATAGTACTATGGCGTTTTTCATGCCTTCTTTAATAGGCTATGAGACAGCACCTTCAACGGAGGCGTGGGGGCTTACAAGCTCCTACACACCTGGAACACAACGCTTCAACGGCAGCGGTGGGTTGGATGATAGCCTTGGTTGGGCCGTGGAACATTGTTTTAAAGGGCTTACAAGCTCCTACACACCTGGAACACAACGCTTCAACGGCAGCGGTGGGTTGGATGATAGCCTTGGTTGGGCCGTGGAACATTGTTTTAAAGGTTTCCCAGCCCAAACAGCTGTTTTTTAGACATGTCACACAAGGGTCGTGGGAGGTTAATAAAACATCCTAAATTGCCTTAGGTGTGATTGTGAGTCTGAATGCCTGAAGACAGCTGGGATAGACTCCAGCACCCCCACGACCCTTATGAAGGTAAGCGGATTAGAAAATAGCTAGCTTGCTCGCTACATAGCGAGCTAGCTAGATAAATAGATAGCCATCCATCCGCGGGTGTGCTGGCAACTATCCCAGCTGACTTCAGGCAGTAGGTTGGATACACGCTGAACTGGTTGCCAGTTTACGGCCATTCAACAATCACCTGCTAAGAAAGGGCTGAGTGAACCATCTTTATTTATTGATTTTCACTATTCGCGGTCCCTGTCCCCCGTGGGTCTACTGTCGGCTATATGGATAGGTCGGCTTCCCAACATAGGTTGAGTATTCTAGCTGAAAATTTGGAAAAGCTAACATGTGGGTTGGCAGTGTGAGGAGCTCACCTCATTTCCACGCCCTCAGCACTCGGACGGTTGGGGTCTTCGACACTGAAACGAAAATGGCACGTATGAGTCGGCACCATGAGCACCACACGAACAGGACCACATTTACATTCAAATATGTTGGAAGACTGGCAAATTGTGTGTGGCCAGGGTGAAGAGCTCACCTCATTTCCATGCCTTCGGCACTCAGATGCTTGGGGTCTTCGACTCTGAAACGAAGATGGCACGGATGAAACGGCAGCAGTTTTATTCCAATATGTCCACATTAGATGTAGCGCAATGGCGTTCATCTTGGCTTTTTTAATAAGGAGGCTTGGAGATGGCACCTTCGAGAGGGATGAGGGGGCTTACATGCGCCTACACACCTGAGACACCCTCCTTCAACAGTGGCAGTGGGTTGGAGTGCAGCCTTGGTCGGGGAACCTTGTTTGTTTGTTTGTTTGTTTGATTGTTTGTTTGTTTGTTGAACATAAAAACATATACAGTAATACATTGACAGAAAGTATGGTAAGTAAAATAGTAGAAAGGAAAGAGAAATCAGTCATCATTCAACATTTTAAAGGTTTCCCGACCACATGAGCTGTTTTAGACACATCACACAAGGAAGTGGTGAAAGCTCTGACAAAGCTGTTATGACACCCAAAATTATCAGAAAGGTAAGTGAATTCTCTTAATTGGAAATAAAAATACTGTCTGAAAAAAGTAACACAGTACAGTACACATATTCTATCCCGTCGTAGTTCCCGTGTGCTGAAAGAGATCAGGTGTCCCTTAGGAGACTATCCAATTTCCCCTAAATGGCCCTAAAATTATTTGGTAATTCCAAATGATCAATTCTAGATTTATGATGTGAAAGCTAGAAAATGTAGTTGACAGGGAGAATGACCTCATTTTTCGCTTTCAACTAATTGCAGGAATTAAACCTTTCTCGTTTCTAGTGAGTATTTCATCTTTCAACGCGAATGGATTTTCGTGTTGGATAAGATGGTGGTACTTTGAGCGTGAAGTCTGTATTTTGGTGCTGCTAAGCGTTTCAAGAGAAGGGTTGATCAACAGCATTCACGGAGTCAGAAACAAGTCAATCAGCGATTAAGCCCATCTTTAATACTCACGCCAACGTTCACATTTCATTATATTATTCTTATTAGGCTTCATGATGATGAATTGGGATTTTCTTACGTGTCCAGCGCTGCCTCTGTCGTTGCAGTCGGGGCTGGTGTGTCAGCCACTTCCTTCTCATCCACTTCCTTCCCATCAACATTTTCTGGCTCTTCGGTCTGATTATCCATCGTGAGAACAAAAATTAACCAACCAAAAAGAAAGAGAAGAAAAAAAACGGACCCCAGCTCTTGCACGACTGCCCCCGAAGGCCGGTGTGCTATGACGTCATTTCTTCAACTCCTTTGTATTGCGTGTCAGCTGTCTCATCAGAGGAGCCGCACCAGCACCTGAAAATTATTGAAATCATGACGTTTGTCGAGGATTCCAATAATTCCATGTGTGTTTGAAATGATAAAACGCAAGTGGCCAACACGTTTTGCATTGTGGGAAGCAAAGCAACTTTGACATGCTCGCGGAGTTCTTCTGACGAGGCAGCTGACACGCAGTGAAAAGGCGTCGGGCAAATGACGTCACGCCACCGAGCCGGGCCTCGTTTGTATTATTATAATTATTATCATTAACGGTTGTTCTCAGTATGGACAATCAGACCGAAGAGTCAGAATGTGTCGTTGATGGGAACAAAGTGAAGCTCCTTTGGTGTCAGTGTTTTTGAAATAACATGGACAAACCCGAAAGTTACAAGTAGCCTACCGATAGCAATGAGCCGGCATTTAGTACATTAACCAAATAAATAGATCTTACTGATCTAAACGTATTAGTTGATTATCAGTCCAATGGTTGTGTTCTCCAAAACATGTCAGCATGGTTTCATTGTGTAAGTCATCATTTAGACAACTAAACTCCCATTAATTTTTTTTCATGCACGCAGGGGACACAATGGAAAAAAGGTGACTCATTTATTCCTGTACTGTATTTGTTCTGGATCACACCTAAATTCCACAGAATGACTTGAGTTGCACTCTATAGTGTGTGCCTACTATTCCATGTACCTATCCATCCATCCATCCATCCATCCATCCATCCATCCATCCATTTTCTAATCCGCTTATCCTCACAAAAGTCACAGGCGTGCTGGAGCCTATCCCAGCTGTCTTTGGGCAGCAGGCGGGGTACACCCTGAATTCGTTGCCAGCTAATCACAGGGCACACAAAGACAAACATCCATTCAGACTCATACTCACGACGAGGGACAATTTAGAGTGTTCTATTAATCTGCCATGCATGTTTTTGGAATATGGGAGGAAACCAGAGTACCTACAGAAAACCAACACACGCATGAGGGGGGCCATGCAAACTCCACACTGGAAGACCGGAGCCGGAATGTGTGTGTGTGTGTGTGTGTGTGTGTGTGTTATGTGGAACAAATCCTTGAAATGTTGATTCCCCCCGCCCCCCACCTCCCTAAAAATAATACTGGATGTTCAATTTTGTGAAGCCTCTATGTGGGTCGTGTCAAGGTAACCTTTTAGACATTTATTACATTGTACATTTATTCGACTTTTATTAATTACTATTTGAAACATACACAAACACATAATGGGGTGTTGAACCTTGGATTCAAAGAGTCCGCATAGCTGAAGAGGGTGGGGAGAATGGAAAAATCGATCATCGTCTCAGTCGGACAGTTCAAAGGGGAGACATGAAGCTTTTATGGGTGTGATTTTGGGAGTTTCATCTTTTTTATGCGGTATGTGAGTAGATACGTGCGTGTGTGTGCTCTCCTGATGAAGTTTCTAATATCACTAATGTCGTCAATAATTCCTCATTAGTGACTCAGCCACCCAACAGAACACTGCCCTTGAGTCATTGTGTCATTCCACAGTATTTTGTAACTCACACAATGAATGACTGACCTTAAATTACTCTACTTCAAGGTTGGATTGACGCTTGTCATCAAATGCAAGGGTTGACTTGAGGTGAACTGCCAAGCGGGTGATTGTGAGTGCTTTTTAAGCAAACTCTTTTATTATTGAAGCAGCTCGTTCCCTTTTGACATTTTAATAGTGCATCCCGATGAAAAAGGTTGCAAAATACACATTCAGAATACATTCAAAGCCTGGAATGGATGTTTTTTTTTTGACAGATGTAAATTGAAAAATTTATTGAAATGCGTTGCTATGGATACATTCAAAGCAATATTAAGACGCCCTTGACGGCGGAAATATATTTCGAATAAACATCACGAATGCTTTAAGCTTTTCATGCACTTTAACATTTCATGGGGCACTCAGTCTTTCAGCCTGTATAAGGCTTCTTAGTTTAATAAACTTTTTGGGGGCGGGGTGTTGAAAGACTGACAACCATGTTCTACTCAGTGGTGCAAAAACAGCACTTAACTGGTTTCTACAACTGTATTTCCGTTCTCCTGATTTTTGGGCGCCGCTAAAACATCCAGCATGAGTCTCCTCTCCCCCACTATATAACTAATGAGCGCCTTTGTTCGCCTCACTTATCCAGCACAATTGCAACGTGCACTTAGCTATGCCGAAACCTCAAACATAAATCTTCCACGCTCCACTACAGTGGCTGCTTTAGAGCGGCATTATTTTTCCCCCATCCAATTTGATGTCAATCCCATAATTATGTAATCTTATTGAGAGGCTCGGGGTATTTCTTTCAAACAAATGTGCATTACTTTATTTTTAGATACTTTACAAAGAGCAACAGCAATGAGTTGAAGACACAGCTTGTCGCAGCTTTGTCACTTTGAAGCCTTCGCAAGCACCATTTGGGTGACGAGACTGCTCTGATATTCGAAACCCTTGTTTGCCGACAAAATGTCAAGTAAACCTGTCGGGCCGGAGTGCGTGTGTGTGTGTGCTACTGTACAATCACGCATGTAACTGTCTGGATGTGCCCTTAATGCAGCATCAAGGCCAAGTGTGAGCAAACGTGTCTGGCTATGACAGGAAAAGAAGTACACTTGTTTGGGACGTAATGACTTTCAACCGGTTGAACCCACTTCTACGTTTTCAAGCAGAGCACACTTTGTTCATGTCACAGCCCTCGCATGCAGACGTCAAATATATCCTTCCGTCCTCCTCCTTTGCACGCTCGTCACTGTTTCCCTGAATTCATCTCGCGTTTCAGGTTTATTTTGCTGACTTTAATGGCTGTTTACTCAGTTCTTTAGGAACATGTTTTTGCTCGCCATCAAGTATTTGCGCTACACTGTGGGAGGTTGTATATAAACAAGCTAGAATTTAGGTCAGGTATTCTCCAGTATACTGAGCATAAAGTTAAAAGTGGGTAAAATATGAAGATGCTGGTAATAATAGCCTTTCACAAGCAAGGGATTTCTGGCATTTGTCTCATAAAAGTCAGCAAGAGCCTCTGGTTCACACATGCTATAGGCGACTTCGTCTGCATGCCATCTTGTTGACATTTTGCTCAATTATTGCCCAGAAGAGTTGTAAACTCCTTCTGAAACCTTTACTTGCCCAGAGCAAAGACATGTACAGTATGTCGGAGCAGTGTTACGATGTCAACATTGTGTAATCTACATGTTGAAATTTGAAGCAGTGTTTGAACAGGTGGGTGGTTCAAACCACACACCTCGTCTGCATATTTGACATTTAAAACTGTGTGTTTCTTACATTCTGACCATACCAATCATAACATTACAGAGCCAGGAATGTTTTTTATGAATATGTACTATTTCACTTTACAGACACTCCCGAGTTACGAACATCCGAGTTATGAACAAACGGTACATACGAACATTTTCACGGGTCTGTCGAAAAAAAAAAAAGTTAGATTTTGTATTGCGCGCCTTTTTCCGAGTGCCGAACGGGGCGGAGGAGGACGGCGGAGGCGACGTTCGAAGGCGGCCGCGGGGAGGGCGTGGGGGCGGGCGTGTGACGGTGGAACGGGCGGGAGGCGTCCGGCGCGCCGGTCGACGACCGGTCGTCTACTCTCCCCGCTGAAGCCGCTGCTAGTTTACCGGGCAGCTAACCCTCGAGCCCTGAAGAACGTGACGAAAAGCTCTCTCCCGTTATATGGATGTCAATATAAGCCTTAAACATACATTACAGACAAAATAGAGCACTGAAGCAACTTACGAACGAATTCACCTTATGAACAATCGTCCGGGCGTAACTCGTTCGTAACCTGGGAGCGTCTGTACCAATAATGCAGCACTAGGAAGCATGTAGCAACTTATACAAGAATTCGAATTAACAGAAAGACTTGAAAGGTGCTTCGTTTAAATGACAGCGCAGCAAGCTAGAGTGGTTAGCAGGCCTACCGCAGGGTTCTGGAGTTCAGGATTCAAATCTGAGCACCAGCATTCCTATGTGGAGCTTGCATGTTCTCCCTTCTGATTGGTTGGTGACTAATTTTCACTCCCACTTTCATGACATACAGAGTATGTTTTTAAATCAAATGTACACCAGTCATTGTGTCACAATATGCACCATTCACAATGACACAGTGAGCTCCATTGTTTGATCTCCTAAGTAACGTTGATGCAGTTACTAGGCAACTAGAGTGATTCTGTGCAGCTCGTCAAACCGAGTATGTGACATAAGTCGGCTGTAACTGCTTCAGAAACAATACGGAACTTAATTGGAATCGTAGTTTGTTAGTATCAGTTGTGGAAATTGAAAAAATGTTTACATTTTTAAGTGCGTGCATCGAGGGAAGGCCGGAGCCCGGATCCTCATAAGTGTAAAGCAGACATGCTTACACTAATCTACGGGGCGTACTAGGTTAACCTTCTGAACATGACCATGCGTAACTTAAAACTCATCAATTGCATAATTTTGATGTTTGTGGATGTGAGGGCAAAGGTGCAAAGGGAGATCCATACACGCCTTGCGCTTCATAGATAAGTCTTTGACCCTTGCATACAATTGTGTCATATTTTAAAAGGACAAAATGTTTGCTCTTCACTCAGAATCTCCTTACCTTCTCAAAAATTCGATAGTATACAGTATTGAAAAGTAACTAAGGTCAATTAGCACAACTTTACTAGCACTACTTTACTATGGTTACAATTGGACAACCCTGATACTGTGCATACTATTTTTGGGTCAACTAATATATACTGTTAAAACACTTTTATAATTATATTTTAGATTAACATTGTTTTCAATGTTGTTTTCCAAATTAAGTCCTTCTGGACCACTCAATAGTGGAACTTTGTTGGAAAGTTACCGAAGTGACTTTAACTTCCGCAACACATTCCGCAGTAAAATGTAATTATATATTCCCCCCCCAAATCCACTCAAAATATGGAGATGACAATTAATTTTACGAACAAAGACGTATTATATTCCAAAACGCCTAACGGAAATGCGGGGTATATCCTCATGTAAAGCCACTCTGATATTATCAACGCTTATTCTGAAAGCGAAACATGTTCGTTTTTCCGGTTGCATCCCGGCAGACATTTCACTTGATACCGCTGGAAGCTAGTGTTATCATCCAACATATTCCGGATAACCTCATATTTTAAAATAACACCGGTTTGTTTGTCGCCAGGGGAGGTTTACATTTACAGACCTTACGGAAGATGGTGGCCAAACAGAGGATCCGAATGGCGAACGAGAAACACAGCAAGAACATCACGCAGAGAGGAAATGTGGCCAAGACGCTGGTGAGCCCATTTAACTGTCAGCGTGATGACATTAGCCGGAATTGGTGATGTCCTGGTCCTGCATCGTCGTTATCTTTCAGATGGTTAAGGAGTATTAGACAAGAGCCACGTTCATCGTGCGTGTCAGAAGTCCTCATCTTAGTTCTATGTCACGAATCATGTTTCCAAGAATGAAATTAATATTTACTCCTTCTCCTCCAAACCCTGACTTGGATGCAGGATGAAGGAAAACAAGGATGCCAACACTTACTAGAGATTGGATTGTACTCATCCTCTGAACAAATATTTTATTTTGATCAGTGTCCACCTTTAAAGGGGATTGATCAAGATTTAACTCAATCATTTCGATTACCTAATTTCAACCCAAATAAAGTAGCACTGTGGAATATGTGCAATTAATTTATTTAAAGTAGCTTTTTTTATACCTTACCTTATTAGAAACAATCAAATCGAAATGTTCCCAAACATGGGACATTTTACTTTTTAGTGCAGGTTCCACTGCAACAATGGACAAGGCTCAAACAAAAATTGCAGGTGCACACACGGCAGGTGTAACAACAGCCCAAAATCCACAAAATGTGAGATGACCGTGGCCGCTATTGCATTTTTCGCCGCTTTATACCGAGTCTATGCTGTATTTGCAATGCCCGCTAAACCATCGAACCACTTTCCTGAAGCAGTCACGTGGTCTAGGTGGCCAGCAAGTCATCACACGGTCATAATTTTCGGTTTTGCCCAAATGAAGAGCACCTCCACACATGCTTTGTGGAAACGCCTCCTATGACTCGACACAAGCCCTGGCACATTTCATCCCCTCACTAGTGAAATAGATATCAATAATGTTTTATTATCAAAGGAATTAAAAAAAAAAAGTTCTTAACCTGGATTGAAAGGCATTTATACTTGGGGCTGACTTCACTTCTCTCAGCAACTGATTCTGTTTGCTTGCAGCATAACAGCTAAATGCTGCTTCACCATGTTTGCTTTGAAACCTGTGCTCCACCAATACTAGCTATACTAGAGTGCAGATGCTAACTAGCGCTCAGTTTTGCCTCACTGTTAACATGCAATTGTCCTACAAGTATGGCAAAGTCATCCCTACGAGTGTGCAGAAACGTCAGACAGTAGTGGTAATAGTCAGGCATCATGTGCCATATTCGTTTTACTAGTGAGGACAAAGCACGTACTATTATATGGACTTCGGTTGAATATCAAGAATGTGGTAAAAAAAAAATCTTAAGATCATTAAGGAGTAAAACGGAGTAATTACCTCTTTGCAATAGTATTTTTCTAACAGGTCTTACTCTTGCCTCTACTGTGCTAATTATCGTGGTGTGTGTGTGCATGTGTGTGCGTTTCCCATAGCGACCACAGGAGGAAAAGTATCCAGTGGGCCCCTGGTTGCTCGCCCTCTTTGTATTTGTTGTGTGTGGATCAGGTATGTACTACATACAGCGTAGAGCTCACAGTGATAGTGAGAACAGTTTTGAAAAGATTTCTCTTTATTTCATTTTTCTTATATCACGAAACCATTTGGACAACCGTGTATAGACTTTTTATATCCACTGTATGTTTCTATATATATTACAAAGGGAGATTTCATGTAGTATTCACGAGTTGTAAGACTATTTACTGGTTGTCCTCTCAGCCATATTTCAGATCATCCAAAGTATCCGTATGGGAATGTGATCCGGAGACAGCACCTTGACTTGCTTCAAGCACCTACTGAGCCTGGCCAGGGTACACACCTGATTTAACCTTAAAAAAAAAAAAGAGGGCCCAGAGACAGCCACCAGGCCTCAGAGAAAAGTGCAAAGCTGCCCCCGTACATTTACCGCCACCACCGCCCGTCATTCGCATTTGCAGTGTTGGAGTCTGTGGTGCTGACAGCTTTTCTATGAACAGTATAAAACCACGCCGGCTGTGTCTTGTTAATGCACTTGGCTCTTAACTGTGAGAATGTGTGCACATGTTTGTGTGAGACTGTTTATGCACATGTGTGTCCAGAGATTCCTGCTGACGATGTGCCATATTTGCCTATTGCAGTATTCATCTGTCTTGTGTTCTAAGAAGGCTCTTTTTATTCTAATAAATGGTGAGCATTTAGCAAGCGCCGCATTTTGTGTTTCTTTGTGACCTCCCCTAGTTGTTGAAGAGCTGCACTCACTGATCACCCGATAAGATAAACGTTGCATGCATCGAGTTGGAGAAAACAATTTTAATATGAAGAGTGTTGGCTGGGCTGTTACTCATCGCCAGGATGCCAAGCGATATGGTGACATACTGGACGGCCACACCACCGGTCTGCAGCATCTAGAAGTCTGTTCGCCTCCAAGCTAGCCAACATTTAGTGTACATAATGAACTCTTAAGTTGTGTGGCATAGAACCAGGTGGTGGGAAATTGGACGGCCCCATCGCCATGAAATGAGCCGGCATTCGAGCGAGCAATTAGTTCTCATTATATTGAGCGAGCTGGCTCGTGGGCCAGTGGTGGAGCCATCCCAAGTGTCACAGTGACCCCGTTTCGCCACGGCCCAACAAGTCCAGACAATTGAGAAGGTTCACTATCTGAACAATTTAGAACTAAATTGTTTTCACACCCTTTCAACATTTCATCATGACAGACTTTACATGGTATTGACTATATTCGCTGAAAAAACAGGCACTTTAGCAATGTTACAAAACTGTAAATTGAACTATAAAACACAAACTAGCAGAAGGTAAACAATGGTAGCCAACATAGTTCATGACCAGTTGACTTGAGAACAAGGACCTCACAAATATAATGATAATTCGCCCATTTTCTTCTAGGCAAGCAGTTAAATTTTAGTAGATATTGCTCTTTATTTTAAAATGTTCCTCTTTAGTTGACACAAAGCACATTTTTGGAGAGATCTTATTGACTAATCATGAGTACACGACTTCACATGTGCCGGGCTTCTCCAAGAGCTGCACAGCTTCCAGCAGTGTAACCCGTCACTGTCACACTCGCTGGGTTGACCTTCCTCCCCAACAACCCACCACAAAGAAGCAGGGCTACAAAACACCGGACACTTATTCAGGATTTTAATGAAAGTTGTGAGTGCAGCTTTCAAGTGCAATTGCAGTAATGGTATGTTACAACTTCTCATCCAGTCTTGCAGAAACATGCACAAAACATCATGAACATACAACCGATACAGAGAATGTAATGGAAAAACATCAAGAAGTTGCAGTTTGTTTTTTTTCTAATGTTGAGAAATTCATATACTGTTCATCCAGAAGTATTTCACTGTCCAAAAAACAAAACACTAAATCATAAAAAAAGTGCAATATATCAGAAAAGAGAGAGAAAGGTTTTACAGTAAGAATGAATGTCGCAGTGGCGGTTATAGATAACATTGTTGGCTGCACCATGTCAGTTTAAATAACCAAACTCGTTCGATCCTGAAAATACACGCTTTTAAAAATAGACAACAGCCCGGGCAAGGTAAGCATGTTGCTGCTCACGCCATGTGACCAAGATACTGATGCACCTGTTGTTTTCTCTTCCTCTCATTATTTTACATGTTTTACTTACACTATACAGAAATATACATGTTCTTTTGCCTGCCAAACAATGTTTTGTGTCCAGGCCACTGCAGAGCTAAGAAATGTGAAAAGAAATACTGAGAATGTAAGAAAACATCTCGTTTGTTCCACCAAAGCCAAGTAACACACTCCATGCAGCTGTTATTTAGAAGGGCTTCCCCATTCCAGATGGGGACTTGGTCTTGAAATTTGCTCACATTCGTTATTTGTCATTCTGGGAAGGCCTTTTCTTTCAATGTAACATCAGCTTCTAGGCATGAGAAACGGATTTATTTACAACACATGACAAACAAAAACAAAAATCAAAAAAACAAACAAAAAAGATCCTTTCATTCTTCTACTTGTAACATTAGTACAATTGACATCGCCTAAGAGCCACACACAGGCACAGTGATCTTTTCAGCATCTGTGTTGAAGTATGTGGTTTTGCTTATTGTTGAGGAGACATTCTAGCTGATATGTCCACGTTTTTCTTTATTTGTTTTTGGCAAATTTTTAATAAGTTGCAGGATTGTCGCCTTGTGCAGCACTTGTCCCACTGGATGCATCCTTCTCAGGGATAAATATGTGCAAATTCTTGGATCAACAGCATCAACTCCTAGTCCTACTCGTCACCTGCTCACTTGTGTTAGCAGAAGTAGTGTTGAGTCAGTCTGTGTGCGCCGGGCTACGCTGAGGGGCCGGAGGTGTGCGAGACGGATTGAGCGAGGGTACAAGCGGGACCTGGGGTGGCGACCGTCGTGGAGGCAGCGGGCGGGGAGGCAGTCTGGACCTGCGCCTGGAACTGAGCCATCTGCTCCGGACTGGCCAGCGTCTTGAGCAGAGTGTTCTCCTGCTCTAGTTGGGAGTTGCGGTCGATGAGCTCCTTGATCTGCTCCTTCAGGACTTCCACCTCCTCGCGCACGGCGTACATCAGGTGACTCTTCACCAGGTCCTGACACATACAAAGTCAGATGTGTTATGACACTGTTCCACCTTCAGCCGAATCTGACGCACACATCAAGAGACCTACATGGAACGATGAAACCGATCAAGCCTTCAAAACCTTGCCAGACTTGATACTTGCCAACAATCACAGCCAATTTATTTACGGAATTAAAATTGCTGAAAAATGATTGACTCTGGGAAACACCCTGGCTGTCACGTCACCTACAGTAAAAAAATGAATGTCGGCTCATTACAAATGTTGCGGCCCAATGTGCATTTTTGGTTTTGGACTGAAAAAACAAAGTGATATGAAGA
Organism: Hippocampus mohnikei; assembly: GCA_026261675.1. Taxonomy (NCBI): domain Eukaryota; kingdom Metazoa; phylum Chordata; class Actinopteri; order Syngnathiformes; family Syngnathidae; genus Hippocampus; species Hippocampus mohnikei. The sequence continues at coordinate 6,857,586 of JAKGUB010000106.1, read as the reverse complement.
GCTAGAGTCGGGTTGGCCGGTTAGCTCAGTGTGAGCATCTGGATATGAGGCGGGACCTACAAAAGCTTGTGTTCTTTATTTTCATTTGTCTGTTTAACTGTTTTGGTCATTAAAAGTACATCTGCTAATGCAGCTCTCCTTGCCCGCATGTGAGGGCATTACAATGCCTTAATTGCCCCAGCTCCCCTTTCATTCCAGTGTCAGTGTATTTGAAGCTCACCCATAGCAAAATTGGTGGCTCACAACACAAAGGGGACAGAAAGAAGGGGGAGGGGGGGATACCACAGCGGCTCATCGCCTGGAGAACTCATACATTGGGTCATTCGTTTGTCAAGTTACCACTGTATGTCTTTGTCATTTAAAGTGATGTTGAAAGAAATGGTCTTGAACACTTTTCAGTTGTTACTAATACAACACAACACATAAGACACAGACGGACGGTCATGCAATCTTAACCACTTTTTCTGCATACACTTTGTTGTTTGAAGCAGTTATAGATGAAAGGAGATATCAAAGTGTCCTTTCACCAGTGGATCAAAGACGTCATGCTGAAAATGTGCACTTTTTTTTAAACATTAATAATCAATGCTTCTTGCGAACACAAGATGTTTCATATTTATTTTCGTTCAAATATTTATGCTACATTTCTTAAAAGAATTTTATAATATGGAGTCTATACAGGCCCGTTGCCGCGATCATACTGAGCAAATGTGAGGTCTTTAACTTTATCGTGTGGTTCTTAAAAAAGATCAATAAACTTTCTTTGCATTTATATACACACACACAGACATGTTAACATTATCTAAATAAAACGTCAAACACTGAAAGTGGACGATGCATTTTACACATTGCATTACGCCACTATAAAAGATTTCACATGCGATGACGTTTTAGCACTGCCCAACGTGAAAATTCAGCCAATGAGCGCTCTGGATCTTTTTACTCACACCATGTGTATTTCACCTTGCCTAGCAACAGAGCAGGGAGTAACGACAACAACTGAACAGTAAAGTCACTTCGTATTTTGTAAAAGAAATTACAGTAATCTACAAATTCCCAGACCTGATACTGAACCGTGATACAACGTTCAGTCCAACTCGAACGCCGTGGTTCACGGAGTAATATTGTACGATTGTACTTTGCGACCTTGTGCAGTTCAAAGCTAAACCGAGGAACATGATAAAAGCTCCAGGGCCTATTCATTGTGTTGGCACGGTATGCATACGGTATATATATATGTATTTTTAGACGACTCAATTTGGGATACAAATGCTCTTCAAACATGTTTTAGGCATGTGAAACGGCCAGTCGTTTTCCAAGTGGCCTACTCACGGTGACAAAAGGGTATTTATCACGCATGCTCTTTCAAGTGGAGAACCGGTAATAAAACTCACCATCGCCTGTTCGATCTTGTTGTCGATGGCCACAACACTGGCTCCCGAAGAGCTGTAAAAAAAAAAAAAAGAACGGGCATAAATATGAAAATTCGCGTTATGAAGGTATTAGAGATACACGACGAATATTAATTAACATTTGTCATCCGTGTCCTATGAGGCCATTTCCCCCGCAAGTTGAGCATCCACGGCGGCAGCAGCAGGTGAGGCGAAGCAGCTCAACAACGCTTAACCGTTAGCCAAAAACAACTGGTAGTTTACCTGCTATCGAGCTTGACGTGCGAGCTCTCTGCGCTTAATAACGACGACAGGAACGAGATGGAGACATTTCGCAGCTGGCAGACGCCGAGATCCATCGCCACGGTGTAGCAAGGCGTATTCATGGCGCTTTGTGCGTTACAAGAGCTCGAGTTGAGGACAAAGCGAGTCCGTCGTGCCCCGATACGGACACAGCGCGACCAGCTCCCCGAGACACATTCACGCGAGACGTTTAGATTGAGGACCGGACAACACTAACGCACGACTCAAGGTCAGCTCAGCTTGGTTCAGCACACAACACGATGTCCGCAGCTCAGTACAAGCTCGCGTGATGTCTCCCGTGACGTGGCTGGGAGCACTGGTCCCAGATTGACGAGATACTACTCATTTGCCTAATATATTCAGAAACGCCCCCACCTGCCGCTCAGCTGACACATATTTGCATAGAATATTCGAGTAACACAAGATGAAGTGGATGAAACCGGGAAGAACCGGATGAGACTGAAAGAAAGAAAAAAAAAGGGGGGGGGGGGCTGAAAAGCAACCAGAGGCAATCTTTTCGACTGTCTGGTGACAAAAGACGCACCCAGGTTTCAGCACAATATTTCATCCTCTATTTTTGGAATCAACATTAAAAATATATGTATATTTACTGCGTATTTCTTACAAACAGTTTTCAGGTCTAAATTGAACACAATCAGGTATTTTGATGGCAATTTCTCATTTAAGTATGTGTGCCAATGGCATCAATAGGGATGACAGTCGATGCTTCAAAAATCCAAGTACTGTAACGCTATTTGCATTGGCATGCATTGCCCCCATGTGGGATTGTATGGCACTGCATATGAAGTGAGATCAATCAATGGCACGCCTGCATTATTTGACTGCTGTTTTATTGAATATGGCTAAATATTGCTCAGATATAGACGGAACAAAAATGTCAAATGTGGATCTGAAGTGGCGATTGATAAATACGGAATGATGAACAATATTTGGCCGCATAATCTCGTGTCAACAAAATTTAATCCAATTTATTACATCAATTATGATCCTCAATTTGGATTTTGCAATCTTTATGCACACATGTTGGCATGCAAGGAGCCAGGAAGCTGACTTGTATTTTCTCCATCAATTAAATTACTATTTTTAAATTGTCTGCCACAAAACTTAAACCTGACGTAGATAATCTTTTGGTAGCCCCATGAAAATGCCACAGATTCTCCTTTCTCTGACACTTCCTACATGCTACCACTGTCTCTCACATACCTCTACCTTGAAGGGCAACTGTCTGATATTCTGTGCTCCCACCCCAAAAAAAAAAAAAACCCTCATGGATACTTTTAACATTCTGCCAACTGCTCACACCCAGCCCTCCACATGCAATGAACCACATCTTCAAGTTATTCTTGTCTCGGATCTCTACAATGATTCAAAAGTCAATTATTAATTCATAGGCTAAAACCACAGCAGGAGTGATATTTCAACACAAGAAAAAAAAAAGCTCAAGTTGCCTGTAAATAATGTGCCAGAGGATGGTTTACAAGTAGAGATGATGATGGCATTATTTATAGTTGACCTACTATGTTAATTTTCTTACAATACACATGCCAATCACTCTACCTGCCCAATGTACCTGGTGCCATCCAAGTTGTGTGATACAAGCCCAGAGCAAATGTTGGAATTCACATGTATGTTAGAGTGCAGAGAAGACATACAATTGCCATGCTGGTGTATTAGGCACCCAAGATGTTTAAATTTAACCACTGAGTGATTGTTTTGATGCCTTCAACCAAGATCCAATTCTAGGAGAGCACTTAAGCTAACCAGCTTATCAAGAGTCTCTAAGACACTGAGCTCTTCCGCATTTTTTTTTTGAATGATCGAGAGGTAAAGCCAATTATACAAATCCAAATAGACTGTGCGACTTGAACTCTTCAGGAAGAAAAGCAGTGAAGTTCCCCATAAGAAAAAAGCACTTCAACCAGCCAGTGACGAGAGACAAGATGTCACTTCTACATATGCTTTAAAATTAAAAGATTAAAATCCACACATACATGTGGGTTTCTTTTATTTTCATAACCAATGATGCCATATTAGTAGAATTAAGATTACAATTATTTGCAAAAATTCAAACAGTCAGTGGGAATTGGATCAATCAGCACAACTGACAACTGATAAACATAGATATTTTTGGTGGGAGATAAGAATGGCCTGTGTTCCAACTAGGTCAATTTAAAATCTTGTTGCTTTGCAATGATGTAGCCTACACTGTGAAACAAATATCCTCTTCAGGAAGCACATTTTAAAACATTTCACGCTGATTAGAACCCTTATGCTGTGCATGTCTATCATTTCGAGTTCAGGACCTGAAATATGATTACAAAGCATTGTTGCATGTACCTGTAAGTCACACTTTAAAGACAAATGCATACATTTCATCTCTATGTGAACATTAAGGCAGCTGTACCAAATGAAAAGGCATAATCCTGATAGTCAGTAAAACCAACTTTAGGCTCTCTTGAAAAAAAAATCCAGCACAACGCTGTAAAGATTTACTTAATTTCAAGAGTCATAAAGAAAGAACTGATTAAATGCAATCTTCCTGTACTGTGGTGACTAGGCGACTACATGTGAAACCAGATGGAGTAACATGAGGGCAGCACAGTGGTTAACACAATCTCCACCTCCCTCCCCTCCCCAAAAGAAAGCTAAATATGGCAAGCCTGGCTATGACAAAAAGGAGTTAAATTATTCACACCGTCATAAAGCATCATAGCTGGTAGAAATGTTTTCTGAACACCATTTTGTATTCACTGCAGACACATCACTGCAAACTGGTGTCCAGTAAGAACATCTTTCAACATTCATACAAGCGTTGGAAGCATGAATGAATGAATCGAAAGTTCACAGCGAGCCACACACAATACGGCCTTGGAGCCTTTTGTGTTCACCTCTTGTGGTGATTGGCCAGGCAACGCTACTGTAGACCTCCTTTAGTTTACCTTTTGAGATGCTGCTCCAGCTCCCAGAACAAAAGCTTCATTGCCATCTCGTCATGGCCCTGAACACGGACACAGTGCACTCTCATGGGGTTTTCGGTCTGGAGGAACATTTAGAATCCAAAGTGGAAGAGTGTGTCCCCGAGCCTCTTTGTTTACCTAAAAATCCTCGTGTCCTGTAAAATTTGGTGGCGGGGTCCAAACGAGCTCCCTTACAGATGTATTAGTGGTAACAACTGCACAGGCACTACAAAATAGAAGATGAGGTTGACACGAGTTCCTATGTGTGTTCTCCCATTTCCCTCCGTCATCTATTTGTGTTTGAATGGCTGTGGGTGAATTACCAGACAGAAGCTGGGTGAGTAGTGACGCGTGATCATGTGACACAGCGAGTTACATAAACTATCAACAGAGATTAGCATGTGGCCCAATGATTTTCCTGCTCCTCCACCACAGAGCCTCCTCCTCGAGAGTGTACAGTAAAATCTGTAATACTGTCACTTCGGACTTCCCAGATTTCTACAATACAACATTTCCATTTCTCTCTTCCATTTTCTGTGTTGCTTATCCTAACTACTTCAATTAAGAAGTATTTTTTTAGAATGTGTGAGGAAAATGGAGTACAGAGAGAGAGAGAGAGAGAGAGAGAGAGAGAGAGAGAGAGAGAGAGAGAGAGAGAGAGAGAGAGAGAGAGAGAGAGAGAGAGAGAGAGAGAGAGAGAGAGAGAGAGAGAGAGAGAGAGAGAGAGAAAGCACGGGGAGAACATGCAACCTCCGCAAAGCAAGGCCGGAGCCTGGTTTTGAAACCCAACCTTAGACTTCTACAAATCAAGATACCAATAAATAAAGACATACATACTGCGCATACATACATATATAAAGACCTTTTAGTCAAATTTGTAAAAGCACTTTTATGGAAAAACTTTTGGTCTAGCCTGTATTCCAGTCCTCTATTTGACAGGGGAGAGAAAGTGCATGTGCCTCAGGGTCTTATCTTGTCATCTCTCATTGAGAGGCTTCCTAAAGATGGCCCGAAACCTTGCCAGACAGAAACCATAACATAGACCCTCAGAGCCAACCACGGCGGAGAGACAGCCAGCCAAGAAATAACAGGTATGGGAAGAGCACAATGCTGGGGATTTTCCTTGTCCTAACAGACTTCATCTGTCTGGATGAATCAGCGTCACATGACTATTGGGAGGGCCAGACAGTTACTTAAACTCAGCAACCTCATGCTTGACCACAAGCGACAAAAAATTCAAATAGTCGACGTTTTGACTCAGGCAGATGTCACAGCCTTACTGTCTGTGTCTGTGTTTATATAACGAGGAATTAAAAAAAAAAGTTTCAGTCATGTACATGTTGACTTTGCGTTGTTATGCTCCTAAATCGAAACGGGTTTATGTCAAGTAGCCTCGCCGACTGATCCTGCCCTCACTATCGCACTATGAGTGTTACAGACCAAATATTCCATATGCTGCCACCACCGTGAATTCTTACATTTTAACTGCCTGTTGCATTATTTTCTCTGCTGTATTCCACCTGCACTCGGCTTTCCTCCTCATGAGTGGCTGATTTTCCCCTGCCATATCTGCAATGCTTTTTAGCCTTAATGCCTGTGTGCTTCAAGTTACTGAAGTGACCTAAACATTACATCAAGATACTAGAAATTGCTGTGTCCATTTCTCAAAGTGACTGAAGTTTCTCCACATAATGTTGGCTTTTAATTAGGAAAAAGTGGTGGTCGACTGGTTAGCACGTCAGCCAGCACGTCGGCCTCACAGTGCAGATGTGCAGGATTCGATTCGGCTCTGGCCTTCTCATGTGGAGTTTGCATGTTCTCCCTGTGCCTGCGTGGGTTTTCTCCGGATACTCTGGTTTCCTCCCACATTGCAAAACATGCATGGCAGGCTGATTGAACACTCTAAATTGTCCCTAGGTGTGAGCGTGAGTGTGGATAGTTGTTCGTCTGTGTGTACCCTGTGATTGGCTGGCAACCAGTGCAGGGTGTACCCCACCTACTGCCCAAAGACAGCTGGGATAGGCTCCAGCACGCCTTGTGAGGATAAGCGGATTAGAAAATGAATGCATTAAGGAGAAAACAAAAAATGCGCCAATGAATCGAAGGTGCGGCCAAATGAATGAGACCTTGCTCTCCATTTAGTATGAATGGGAACTAGTGGCACAAGGCAAGACGAATAAAATATTGAAGCGTGAGGAATTTTTGTTTTTGTTTTTGCAGGTGGCATGCAAAGCTCGCCACTTGCCGATTTGATGACCGTGGGTGGCTCTGGAACGTTTGTGTAAAACTAAGAAATGGGCGAGGACAATGGATTAATGCTGCCTTGCTTAAAAACACAACAACAACAACCGCCTAGATTTGTCGGCCAATCAGATGACGGACACCACGGCCCCAGTCGCCCTAGAGTTTAGAACCACCACAAAAAAGTGAAAGGAAAGTGTCGATTTACAGGGCCCAGCAAGGCCATTCCAGTGCGGAACTGGTACAAAGGAAAAGTGGCTAAAGACAAAACTCAAAGATCTCAGTAATGTAGTTTCAAAAGGTTTGCAACATTTGTATCTCTGTATTTTAATTTTTTTAAACTAGCACTTATTTATTAAACTAATTATACTTGAAAGTATTAACAAAGCAAAAAAAATCATTTTTGGTATCTATTATTTTAGTCACATTTTTAATTTATTTTTAATGCTTTTATTTTACCAACAGTTTTGTGTAAATAGTGGCAAGCAATATCGGTGGCTGGTAAATGTTAATGTTTGAATGTTAATAAAAAGGCCTTGCATGATCCAGCAATGGGGGTAGGAAAAAAGGAGGCCTATTGAATTGTAAAGGCTTTTGGCTGGGCTATAGTTTGATAGGTTAGTGTGTGCACAGACTTTACCAGTAAGGCCTGGGAGTGGCTTTCCATAGTCAAACCCTGACTATGGAGAATGACAGAGCAACTGAGTGAGCCAGCCATAGAGCTGGCTCGGAATGATGAGTAGCCACTTTAGCCTCCAAGAGCGATGGATTCTATGGGAGCATTTCGGCTGACAGCAGCACGCCATTAGTTGTCATTACGTACCTGGCAAGGGGTGGCAGAGAAGGAGGAAGCGATATTCAGCTAGACCGTGCTAGAACGGTCGTGACCTTTCACCTGATCATTCATATTCACATGCAGATGTTTATGTGGAAGGAACAATACAAGAGGAGACTTTAGGCTCAGAACAACCACAAGTACCATTCCATGAGAGTACCGTACACGATAATTATTTCAATGATATGTACAATCGTAAATGATGTATCTTGACGAATGTTTCTGAATTGATTAAAAGTAAAGACATTAAAAAGCTGAGGCACGGGTCTGAAGAGATTAGTGCAGGAGGGCCACTTGCTTGTGCTGACAGAACACACCACAACAGATCCACGTTGCATAAGCGCAGCCAAGTTATGTGGAGTGAAAACTGGCATTATAAGGATTAGCAGCCAAAGAAAACACAGCACATCAAGTTCACACTGAACGAAACAATGCCAGGTCCAGCAACTAGAAGACAATTTCTCAGCAGCATCACCTCAATAGCATTTGCCCACTTAAAGGTCAACTGTGAAGCAATTTTATAAAATCCCACACAAAATATTTTATGTCACAAGTAATGAAAGAAAATACATTAAATAAAACAAGTTGACAAAGGAATCATTTTCCCAAAGTGAGATCCGAATGAGCGCAAACTCCGAAGTGTGACATCACTTTAAAACAACAATAGTGGGGCTCACGATGGGAAGTGTATAAAGCTAGTCAGATATCGATTCGAAAGCGATAGTTCAAATGTATCTGACAGAAACGTATTCGCTGCGAGGACAAAACAGTAACGCCCCATTTTTCTGGTTCATTTACATGCCCTATTCTTTTCTTTTCTGAAATAGAACAGTGGATTGCCACACAGCGCCGAGGCATTTCGCCGAATAACGCGATCACGATGGCAAAGAGTAGTTCACGGGACAACCAACAACGCATTAAAATGGCTGAGTGGTGACTTGGCATTCTATAAATGACGCCACTCACGGAGATTGCCAAAAGTATTTTCATTGTGAAGCGCATTGCTTTGGGTGTATCTGTGAACCTGGGCAGGTTGTGTTTAAACAAAAATAAATTAAAAAAGGAATAGTTTCAGATCTCAGTACAGTATTACTCAAAAGATGGCTGGCCATGTTTACTTGACATCCGACCTTTAACTCATTCAGTACCAGCCAATTCTAGACAAGTATAGTATCTGGGGTTGAACAGGGGGAGTGTGAAAAGACATAAATATGTCTTTGGGAGTGAATGAGTTAAGTACCAATCTTTTTTATTTTTATTCCAACGGCAACCACATAATATCGAAAGCAGCAGTTAAAGGCCCATGCCATGTCGTGATTTTCATGGAGTTTCTAAATCAGGGTTCCTACACACTTGAGATTGTAAAATTCCCTATTTTTTTCCCTCAAACCCTAATTTCCAGAGTTCTCTATATGCAAGAAAAAGTGACATTTAAGTACATCTAAATGCATTATTCTGATTCTCTATGCCAATGTGTTGTCAAATAATTTCCAAAAGAAATGCATAGGTAATATTTGGAAATTATGAGTCAGTCGTCAGAGAATCTACATCTAACCATTATGAGTTACTGTATTTCAATGATTATACAAAATCAAATACGTTTACGTCAGGATTGCTGCCCGATGAGGAGTACAACCGTCAGGGATTAAGGAACAACGTGGACAACAGTGCATCTTTATGATTTTTTTTTAATTTCCGAGTTTCATTTGTGTGCCCCAACGCAAGCTCGCGAGTGAAGACAGCATTCAGCTCAAGTGGATTAACTAAATAGGACTCCTCCGTCAGGGCCTGAATCTGTGACGGCAGCAGACCTGTCATAAGCACAGCTTAGTTGTATCGCAACAAGAAGCATGGTTTGGGCAGTCAGCTTAATGATTCCAGTATTTGCCAATAACGACAAAAGTTGATCAGTTTGAACATTAAATATCTTATCTTTGGAGTGTATTCAATTAAATGTAGGTTGAACATGATTTGCAAATAATTTTATTTTTGTTTAACACAGAGTCCCAACGTCATTGGAATTGGGTTTGTCCATAATATCTTTATAATTCATTGAGTGTATCATTTTAACAATACTGTTCAGAGATTTTGGGAAACACCTAACTTCATTTCAACTATTATGCAGACTTCTAAAAGAGTAAATAATATACACTGTTGATTATCTAGATTACACCAACAATTTATTTTTTATAGCCCAGAACCATAAAATTACACGATACGGCTGACGTTAAAACTGCACAACTAATGTACAGAGCAACAAATAATCACCTGTGTCACGTACAAAAAAATAAAATAAAAACATTGAAAGGTAAGGGGTTATAATTCAAGGGGTCTATTAATTCTAAAATCATGAAGTATGTGCATAACACTTAAGAGTTTTGCATTACAGTTCATGGGATTATTAAGGGATGAACTAAAGCAAAGGAGAAACATAGTGACATCTGAGTACAAAAATGTTTTAAGTAAAGGAATGAGAGCCTTATTAATTCGGCAGTAATTAAATATACCAGCAGTAGTATCTAAAATTTGATTAACGATTCCACAGAAAAAGTCATTAACACTGTAGTTTAACATCTAGCAATAAAAGTCTTACTTATTCCAGTTGTTCTGATAATTAAAAGGTGAAACAAACTCCTGACTCAATCACAGGTCAAAAGACAAGCTTATTAATACACATATTAGAGTATGTCATCTTCACACACTCACATTGCGCTTTCTCCTTTGGTACATGCTGCTGGTGAGCAGCGCCACCTTGTGTCGAATGTAAAAACAACAGATCATCAATTCAAGTGTTTCGTTTTAGAAAAACATGTAGTGGACATATTTGATGATTAAGTGAATATACATTTCAATGTAAAATATTACAGTAAATACTAAGGTCTGATGGATCTAGTTCAACTCCATTCACTTTCTTCCACTTATTTTATTTCAATTACGCAAATGGGCCTCCAAAACCACAGAAATTAGATTCAACCTTCAATCCTTGTGGTACCATGTCACAGTTTATCACTTCCAGACATGGAACAATTGATAGAAAAGCTTTGCCACGCTATCTCAACTATTCTGAATGATAAACTATCCAGCAATTCCTAAACGGCAAAGGACTGACTGACTGTACCCCCTCCCAAAAAAAGTTAGTCTGAGTCCTGTACATTATCTATTTTTCTAGATAATGTACCTATCTATGTTGTGTGCTCTACTGCTCACTACTAGTGTTTTGGGTCTGACTGCTGTAGTTTTTGGTTGTTATGGTTATTATTTTCATATTTTTCACCGTATACCTTTTTGAAACATTAACTTGCCGCTGCACGGATGAAAACTCGTCTGTGGCTACATATTAACATGTTAATGGTCGGTAACATATAATGCCCCTTGGTTTGAATGAAGGCAACAAAAAAGAAAGCAAAAACAGAAAGCAAGTCTGCAGTCATCTTATAGATCCTGTTTCACTGGGAACGCCTTAATCAGACTGCTGTTTTGCAGCTTCGCTTCATGACCGGAGCATCAGGTTGGTAAGTATGCTGACACGGCATTTCAAGTTTGGGACAACTTGTGTCGCCTTTAAAATTTCAAACGGCACAATTAGCTTGGTTTGAGTAGAACGTTGAGAGCTTCATGACCAAAAGGGGGCAGTGTTGCCTTCTTTACAAGTTGAAAGTGCACCAAAAAACGACTCAGTGGCACTTCAAGTGGTGGTGTACCTTTTGCTGAATTCAAGGCCTAAAGGAGCGCATGTTTGTGCGTGGATGAGTATTTCAACAAAAACGAATTATTTAGAGTGAAAGCAAATCTGAAAATCAGTCTCCTGTCGTTACCCATTTAGATGTCACACAAGTGAAACAATGCCTACAGCACATCAGACATTAAATCGTGCAACAAAGAGAAGCAGCTGGCTAGACTGCTGAAGATTAAGGTGGGAGGGGGGAGTAAGAGAGACTTCAACTCCCACCAACCCCCTCCCGCCGCCTTCCATATTCAGCAACACAGTGCATTGAGGAGGGGATTATCTCACACAAAGCAAGATTGGAGGACTTTGAAACCCTGCTTACTGCCCAGAAAGTCTGCAACAGACACTATGAATTTATTTTAAAAAACAACCAGCCACATAAACAGCCAGATTTGCAGTTCTTAATTAAACAGAGCGCATGTTGCGTCATGTGCTAACTAATACATGTTGGAGCTGTATTGAAACCAAAATGAAAGGAGTGTAAAGTGGCTCAATGTTCATACATAAACCCAAGTTATGTCTGGGGAGGTGTAAAGTGTGCCATTTCTGAAGCGATCTGGACAGTGTTGTGACCACAGGAATGCCAGGCATGATTCAGCACATTGCCGGCATGATTTGCGGCTTGACACTGGCAGACCACTACAACCGAAAAAGAGTCTACCATGATTTCATCGTGCTGGCGAATGGGAGTTGAATGATTAATCAAACAGTGACCGGCATTCAAAATAAGATTGAAACGTTTAGTCTCTGTGAAATATTTGCGTGGGAAACCAGCATTGGTATTGGCGGAGAGAGCTCACTACATCAGAACAAACACGTGTGATAACTGATTGAGCATTTTGCTATGAGAATCTCTTCACAGGTAGTGCTAACCTGACACAAAGGCATGTGGAAATGAGCCAAAAGAACCTGGTTGGAAAGGGCAAATACTTTAAAAAAATGTACAAACATCCATTCTGTGGCATATTACTTATTAGGTCGATTGAGGAAACAATTGTTGGTGAAGCTTTTGAGACAGTTGATTACATCAAGTGCACTGCTTTGCTGCAACCAGCAGGGGCATTATTCAGCCCTGTTTCGTTTGTGGTCTAAACAACAACGTGAAGTCAGCTCTGGGAAGTTTAACCGACATCAATGAGGGAGGGAAGCATCACAATCTTCTCAACATAGAAGTAATTTTGTAAATGGAATTGGGAGATTCTTCCATTCCAGAAAAAAAAAAGAACTGATTCCCTTTTAAGTTTCACCAGAGTCAATTCCTTTTTCTTCTTTTTTCCTGCAATTAATCAGGGTTGAGTCTGTCAAAAAGCTACAAAATTATGATAATTTGCGAGATGTAATGAGATCCAACGTGTAAGAGCTATCAAAATATCTGCCATAAGAGTAAATCTAGAGACAATAGTCCTCCGTTTTGACAGACACTCCCATAAGGGTATAGCTATGTTTAAAATTGTGGTCAAACTAATGCACAACTGCATTGCATCATAACAACAATTGTTTTAGTCTTGGTTACCTTGTAATGGGAATTTAGCTGAATGAGAATCTCAAAATGATAACAGCTAGAAGTGTCAATCAAAGTTGAACAATATTTTTGTTAAGGATCACTTCAAATTCAGCTTTTGTCTGCTTTTTTTTTGGCAAGCAGTCAAAATGAATCTCTGTTGCCATGTCTGTGCAGAGGTTGCATGGGAGAGCATTTTTCTCCTAAATGAATGGCTTAAAATACTAGCCATTATCATCCATTACGAGTCATTAGTACCGCCGTAGCACTCTAACTGAAACAATACTGTTTATTGATGGATGAACAAACCATCAGATGGGAGGAGGCAAAGACTACAAGGAAACCACAAAAAACATGATTTAAATAGATTTCTTCAAATGGGTTGAGAGCTTTTTTTTTTCTTAAATGCTAGTTCCCTTCATTTTGGAATGTTGGTCTCTCGTGACAGATTTTGGTTTGGATGGACAGCGCAATGTCAGACTAAAGATGGAATTCAGGGTGGAAACGCAATGACAATCCTGTCTGAGATCAGACACACACAAAAAAAAAGCCCAGTACAGTATCTGCAAAAGCTTTTAACCTCGATTGTTACGAGGCCCCCCGACAACTGCACAGGATTTCCTTGTTCATCCTACCGTTGACACTGGAGGCGGGCTTTAATAGATCGCAAACATAAACACTAACACAGCACGTCGCTGCTCTGTTGTTGATTTCTGGTGTTCTCTAGGTTGGCCTGTGTAGTGAGAATGGAGGGGGACACCACACTGTAAAACAAATAACAAATGCTGTTTACTTTTGGAGATTCTCTCGCCACGTCTGACTGGACCAAATTTAAAATTTGAAGTGAGGAAAACACGACCGGAAACAGTGTTGTACAGTTGCAAGTTTCTGAATCTTGCATATGCTCAAAAACAATATTAAAACAGAGTAGGGCTTAGACGCGCACAGTACATTTTTGTCCTGCCCTTCAAAAAGAAAAAAAAGGTCTCAAAAGAAATGACTATACCACATTAGGATTTTGGCAGCGCAAACTTAAATGCGTAACCCACAACAAAAGAATCCACTGAGCAAGAGAATAGGAGGATTTAACCGAGCCGCCCTGGCAATGCTCAGTCTAGTTCCATCTGGTCGTGTGTGCTGTGTCCCCAGTCATGGTCTCAATCAGCTTCAGTAGGCCTGACTAAGTTGTGTTGGGTCAGATTGGGTCACTTCCTCTGTGTGTGAATTGTGGGGATCACACTGAGCTCAACACAATGAGCAACAGGTCCAGTATGCACTGGCTGCCTGCGACGCCAGGGACAAGATTATACTGCTTTTCAACCGCCAGGTACAAGATCAGCAAAACAAGACTCTTTTGGACAGCGCTCCGCTCAGTACTAAAACATCACTTACAAATCTTTTCACTTGTAAAGAGTATTTTTTATTTCCACAAACACTGGCACGGTATACCGATACTATCAAAATGCCCCAATCAACACACTCCGCCCCCGAAAAACAAAACACTGCCATATATTTTTAGTGCCGATACTGTCAGATAGCAAACATCTCGTTTCAAGCTGTTTATTAATCACACCTGTAAAATATGTAGAGTATGAAATGACGTATAATCCACATTCAGTGAGTACACAACTACCAGGCTCAACCCACGCAGGGATCACAAGGCGAAAGATTGCTTCGCGTTAGGTGAGCGCTATAATGATTGATCTAATTATTGATTAATAATTCAGTGTCAAAACAGCAACTAGCTATACTACCGTATAACAAAGCATAAAAATAAGAAAACCATATTCATTCATTCATTCATCTTCCGAACCGCTTGATCCTCACTGGGGTCGCGGGGGGTGCTGGAGCCTATCCCAGCTGTCTCCGGGCAGTAGGCGGGGGACACCCTGAATCGGTTGCCAGCCAATCGCAGGGCACACAGAGACGAACAACCATCCACGCCCACACTCATACCTAGGGACAATTTAGAGTGCTCAATCAGCCTACCATGCATGTCTTTGGAATGTGGGAGGAAACTGGAGCACCCGGAGAAAACCCACGCAAGCCCGGGGAGAACATGCAAACTCCACACAAGGAGGCCGGAGCTGGAATCGAACCCGGTACCTCTGCACTGTGAAGTCGACGTGCTAACCACTGGACTACCGGGCCGCCCAAGAAAACCATATCTATCGAATAATTTCATTTTAAAATCCTCCACCGCCCAAATGTTTGGAATGTTTGGGATAACTAAAAATACCGTCAAACCTCGGTTTTCGTCCATAATCCGTTCCAGAAGGCTGTTCGAAAACCGAACTTGTTTGAAAACCGAAACCACGGTCTTTTTAAAATAAAAATGTTTACTGAACACGTCTACTCACAATGAAAAGCAACACGAGGAAGCATCACTTCCTCGTCTACCCGAGGGAGCGTCACTTCCGTGTAAGGAGGGCGAGAGGAGTCAAATGGTGCATTCAAGTGTGCTTAGTTCGTTCGAGAACCGAAATTTGTTCATCATCCGAGGCATAAAAAACTAAATATTTTGGGTCGAAAACCGAATTGGTTGAGAACAGAGAGGTTCGAAAACCGAGGTTTGACAAATTTAAAGATCCATATTTTGTCATCTATGATTCCACTGTTTTTACAAATGATTTGAGGTTTTGCTGTTATAATAATAATATTTGCAAGTGCTTTATGACAGCACATCAGGATTTTGGTACCATGGAAAGGCTAAACACATAACCTGCGTGCAGGGAGCATGGTGGTCTCTCCGGTGTTAAACTTAACACCCCATTCCCAGCTTTCCACCATATCCGCTCACACAGCCCACGTTTCTGCTTCTCGCATGCCTCTGACACTACATCGTGAACCGGGAAACAGGCAAGTCAAATTCAAGCTCCCATACTGTGTCAATACAGAACAGTCACAAAAATATCTGGACAGCAGTGTGAAAGGGGCTAGCGCTGAACTACACTCTGTCTCAGGCAGTACATTTACAGGCATGCACATTTTTAAAAAATGGACTTGCACATTGGAAGAAACCAGCCATGCATCCAACCACCTTAATTTATTGTGTTCGACTTTTTAAAAGTTGGACGAATGCAACCAGACTATTTGAATGGAAACCAAATTCTCCTTGCATGTATAAACCTTCGTCAATCAAATATCGGACCCACTTTTCTGCACATGCTCATCCCGTTGCTGGCGCACAGAGTTCGACAGAGGTGAGAGGATGCCGATCTGATCTGAACAAATGTGCAAATGGGAATAACATTTGCTTCATTAAAAGGCCAAGAGACAGCATAACATAATAAATTCAACAAAGAAATTGGATAAGACACACAGCTGCTGGTTGATATGGCCTGTAAAAAGAGACAACAAAGTGCTTTGGATCTTTGCTTTATAGTGATTTGTAGTACTGTAGTTTCAACCCCCCACCCCCACCCCCTTTTGCTGTACAGAGGTCACAGTCTACCAATCAGCTGATAGTGATGTGTCTAGCACCACTACTGTATCACTCCAACCTTGAAAATAATGAATGGCATGCACTCACATTGCAGACCAATCACAGAGTCAAAAGTTTTGAACCCCAGTGACTACAAGTTGCAAACCAAACAAAAGCACATCCTCTCATAAAGAGAATTATGGGTAGGATTGTAACTAAAGACCTTTTACCTTTAGAATCAATTAATCTATTGATTATGTTTTAATTGAATCAATGACACGTAGTTAAAAAAAATCAATTTGAAGACATTAGGACATTATTTCATATTGAGAGCAAAGAATCTGTGCACACAAACTAATTATGATTCAGTTTACAGGGTTGGGCCATAAAACTTAAAAACGCCCCCCCCCCCCCATCTTATTGGTTTCCAAAGCAGACGTTTAGAAATGTCTTGTTTGGATTAAACACAAAGATAATCAGACTTCTGTCATAAAGGGCTACATCAATCTGAGAATATTTATTGTTGAGGAACTGAAATTCAATGAATTTGAGCAATTTTTAGTTCAACAAGGTCTCCAAACAATTAGCTGATTTTTAAAAAATATTTCCGATTGTAATTGATTAGTTGTCAATTAATCGCTGAATTGTTGCACCTCTAATTATGATTGGAATGATTTGTCATCACATCACCAACTTGACTTCTCCCTTTGGTCACAATTGCGCCCATAACCACACCATTCAACCATCAGCAGTCCAGTCAGCCCACACAAAGCAACCAACATGACTATTGAGCGTACCGTACAGCAAATGCATAAATCTCAACAAACCCTCTTTCACATACTCATACAATCAATGCAATCTCAAACGTTCAAGTCACACCATAATTAAGATTTGACTAATTATCACAGGATCCCTGACTCCCCAATTTATTATCATTGGATCCCTGACTCCCCAATAAAGTCCGCAAAGAATGTTGACAGTAGCAACAACACATATTGTGCATGTACTGCACTTACTGTCCCACAGACCTCCCCGCCACAGGAAACTGTTACAAGTGTGTTCCTGCCAGATGAAGATCATCATGATGATGAGAGGGACTGGCTCCTTTACAATGTGCAGACTGAAACCTTGATGGCTGCGTGCCAAAAGTGGCTGTATATTTGGCTGTAAGCTTTCGGGTAATGGGGAAACCATTACAACAAATAAAATGATCATTTACAAGCTCTGGCTATGAAACCAAGAATGCCAAACCATAATTTAAACAAAATAATAATAATCAAATGTGTTTCTTGGTAAATGGCCACATTTTAGTGTAGGGCAAAAAAATAAATAAAAAATCATCGAAAAAGATCTTGCTGCACCACTTTAGTCAATTAAATTTTACCGACTATTAAGTAACCAGAAATGCAACAGTGCTAAACAATTCAAACATTTTTGGTTGATGGGCAGGAGAACTTTCATGTCTAAACAAGACCAAAATCAGCATTGCTGACAAAACTCGATTAAGTAAGCAAAAATTACTAACAGATTTCTGTTCAGACAATGAAAGCTTCTCCCCAATGTCTCCTATACAATCAACGCACACTGTGAACACTTTGCCTTCAGCATTTAACAACAGAACAACATGTACCCAGTCAGTAGCCTCAAAACCTCGCTCCCACTGAGTTAATATCACACTGCTCTCAGCACTTTGGAGAGAAACATAAAATCTTATGAATATAGGGGTCAATCAGTTCACCTGAAAATGACAGAACAACCCTTTTCCTTGGGTAGCAAAAAAAACAGTGTAGTTTGTTGAAAATGAATGAAATGATGATTTTGCAAGGTGAGCAAAAGGTAAAACAACAACTTTCACACTCCAGACCCCCAAACTGGTCATGGTACTGCCTAAAATAGAGACAATGCACCTACTGTAGTCCATTAATGGCGAGACAAAAAAAAAAGCAAGCTGTGTGGAGAAACAACAGTTTGTTTTTGTCATGCATTAATTTGATCCATCAGTGGCCTCATAAAACATATGCAAATTACTCAAACAAAAAGGAGCAAAACAAACCCCATCCTCGCGCGAAAAGAGACAGTCATATATTCCCCATTATCGATGTCAATGGCAAACTGCAATTTAAACTCATTGCTTAAGCCATGGTTATCTTTTAGTGTGACAACAGCATTTGTAGTTCAAATATATCAGATTATGTCTACTTGCATTGTTTGCCAGGTTGCGCTATTAGTGGTTCACTTTAACCCATGTTCACCACCGACATTGATTATGAATGGCAGCATCTGTCTTCTGAAAAGTTCAGCTAAAAACAGAAGTTGAGTCGTGATCACAATTCCGGAAGGTAATTTTCTCAATCGTAACCAGGGCTTTACTTTGCCCCAAATTCTGGTCATCATCCGCGACAATAATCCATCTGATCCCCAAAGATTTCACATTCCTCAGAGTTAGACGTCATGTGATAACATTAGCCAACCTTCAGGGTACATTAAATCACAAAAGGGAAATCTGGCTAATATGCTCCAAGCCATCCAATGGCAATATAATTCATATTTTTGAATTTGGGTGAAAAGAAGAATTGTTTTTAAAATTTGAGTGTTTTACTGTAGATCATATCTGTATTTCATCAGAAAATATTTAAATCGGGCATATTATCTACAACAGAATTATGTTAGGACTGAAGAAGAGGGACAGCAGATGCGGGTAAAGCGCGAGTGTGACAAGAGTGAGCGCTTAATGAAATCGATAAGCTTTCACTGAAGGTTTAAGGTGTGAACGAGTATAGCCCTGTTCACACGGGCAGATTTATTTCGGCGCTGCACCGGAGTATTTTGTTGCGATATAATTTTGCACCGGAACAAATTTTGTGGAGCGTTCACACGTACAAAGCCGCTGAGCGTAACAGCATCGACGCAGCTCCACTTGCTTTCACACGGGCAGTTCCTGTTGCGAACAAAACGACAGGAATGTGGAAGTAAAACATGCGCATGCGTAAAGAAAGAAGAAGGCGGGGAAAAGGAAGTACCATTTCCCTCCTTCTTTGTGACAAAATGGCTTCTTCTCCAGAGAAATCAACGATGTGGTCGATAATCAGACGCCGCAGGAGAGAGAAAAAGACCGCCATGTTTTGAAGCTCAAAATACCCAGGATGCATGTTGGCAAGTACCGGATGGACTCCTCTGACGCGTGGCGAGGCCACTCCCATAGCGAACATTTGCTCTGGAGCAAATTTAATCCAGTTGCGTTCATACGTGCACATTTGCATCAGTACTGCTTCGCAAACGAGCATTTGTTCCGGAGCAAATTTTTAAACCACCTCCCTGAGATGGTTTAAATTTGATCCGAAACAAGCTGTTTTCGGGCGCTAAGCTGGAACAAAGTTGCACGTATGAACGCTCGAGGGGAGCAGTTACGGAGTAAGTCCGAAATAAATCTGCCCGTGTGAACGGCCCTTAAGTCTCTTCCCTCAAAAGGTCACCCACAGACAGGAGAATTTGCAAAAGCCTTTGCTTGAAAACCTGATTTTCTATTTGCTGCATGACAACACAAGGAAAACCAACAGAAGTCATGCTCTCTAACGTGGCCTATCAGGATTCAAGTGGGCATGCTAAGTAAGAACGTCAAGTCAACTTGATAAAGACAAGACGCGTCACAGCCATCTGAGCCCTGCATTATGTCCCACTGACAAGAGGACAATATCAGATTGTAGGAGCCTGGTCACTGTCAACTAATTGACTAACTAATAAGGCTCTTCCTCCCTCACAGCTGTGACAATGACAGGGAGCATTAGAACCCCTGCATCTCTGCGCTCAAATGCTGAGCGGGTCAACAAACAACCTTCAATTAACAGTGTTCAAGGCAAATGAAGGGAGCAGAGAAGAAAGAAAGTCTCTTACCCGTCCTCCTCTCCTTCCAGATTCTTTAGGCCAGCTGATGCAGTTAAGGCACTGGCGATGGCAGCATTGCCTTCAGCTTCTTGACCCTGGCCAGCGTTGGATCCGGATCCCGGTGCCCTCCGAAACCTTCGGCAATCCCAGCAGAGCCGACTGGTGCTGAAGGAGGAGTCGCTGGGCATCCTGCAGCTGAGTGGTAGTGAAAGTGGGCAGACTAGCATAGAGGGCACTAGCCTGGGCAGCATGGGCCAGGGCCTGTGCACTGCTGAGGTCTTGGGGCTGGGGAACACCCTGTGGGAGCATTCTATTGTTCCCGACACTGAGAACCTGTGGCAGGGCATTGGGGTCGGGGTTAGATGGAGGCACGCTAGGTGCGGACACCTGGCTCTGAATCGTAGTGGGCAATGGCGTGCAAAGACCAATGTTATGGACTTGTGTTGGGAGGGAGTGTGGTTTCTGCTGCTGGCAATCCAGGTGGGCAGCGTGGCTCACAGGCTGTTGACCTGCAGCGCCAACATGAAAGGCCGCATTGGAGGTAGTAGCCTGGAGAGATGCGGGCTGCTGGGGTTGACTTTGGAGGATGACCTGGGACTGCTGGAGGCCCCCCATCATCTGACACGCTCCATTAGCTTGCCCTGAAGAACTTAGTCCGGCTTGGTTCAATAGATGCTGCGATGCGGGAGCTTGGACAATACCTTGATGTGACTGGCTGTACTCGGGGTCTCATCTGTACTGAGGCAGCAGATGGATGCTGGGGAGTGAGGCGTAGCCAAGCTGATGCTGCTGAACCCCCACAAGGCCCTGTGTGGAACCTGGGGGTTGATTCGCAACTGCCTGGGCGTAGGTAAGATGTTCTTGGGGTACAGCTGAAATCGGCATTCCACTGGTGATCGGGTGGCCTTGCACAGGTACAGGCGGATTCATGTTTGAGGGAGTCGAGGAAGCAATGTTAGTCTTGATGTGGGAATGGGTGACGTCTTGTGTGTTTATAAGCGGTTGTGATTGAGACAAGCCACTAGAAGGGACTGCTTGGAAACCCTGAGTCGGGGAGGCGTAATCCTGCGCATGTTGGGTAATTGGGGGTCCCCCAGTCTCACCACCACAAACACTTTCCATATAATGGCTCACTGTGCTCATGGTGCTACTCACAGAGCTACCACTTGTGCTTTCCCGCTCTGAGCACCCAGAAAAGTTCTCAGAGACAAACTGGCGCGTGCTGCCGGCATCAGATGCGGATGAGCAGGAGGCGGAGGTTGGGGTGTCCTTGTCATAAAATTCAGTGCACATCCATCTGCCCTTCTTGAAGGGCTCAGAACTTGAGTCCAACTTCACCACCCTGAAGCGAGAACTGGTGGGGGCGACCACTGGTGCAGGAATAGTTGAGACGGCAACAGGGGTGCTCACTGACTGCAGCGCAGCAGAACCGGCTCTTCCTGGATTCCACTCGAGAGACACGGCCCCCAGAGGCACTGGCAATAGTAACAGCAGAGGTGGTTCTAGTAGTCAAGGAGATGTTAGAGTTGAGAGTTTGTTGTTGCTGAATCATGGTGTTATTGGCGTTACTCATGAGGTTGCCTCCAGATGCTGCAGAACCAGCTCCACCACCCGCACCACCGCTTTTCGCATTGAGAGGAAACCCTACGGAGCTGTTGCTCGCACTCGTGCTTATTCCCCCCTTCACAGGCACATTGGCAGAGCTCAACATATTCACATTACTAACACTGCTGGTCTGGGGATTAACTATACCAACCTCAGCGCCTGTAGCGGAGTTGTGCATTCCAGGAGCGGATACCAGGCCCACCATCCCCACAGGCTGGGAAACAATGTTTGCAGGGGCAGTGTCTTGAGAGACCCCAACATTAGAAGGCATTTTCTGAATTACAGAGGCATGGGTAGATGAGGCACCGACTGACCCAGAAGGCAGTGGGTAGCCCTGGGCATGGTTCTGATGATGAGGATGACGGTGCACAGTCCCATTAACCATACAACCACCCTGCTGTGGTGCTTGATTCAGAGCATGGGGGTGTGAAGGCTGGTTTGGTGACAGCAGCCCCGGAGTTTCAGCCTCATGAAAATTATTCAGGGTCTCCTCAGAGGAGCTTCTCTCCGCTCCAACTACATCATTAGCTCGAGAAAGGGACACATCCATGATTTCTGAGGACGACAGATCCTCCGTGTGGGACTCATCCAGGTCATCGTAGCTCTCAGTGTCCTCCGCAATACTGTTGTTGGTACTCACAGATATCTGCGCAGGAGTCACGCTTGTGATCTGGAAACCACTCTTCTTTTTCATCTGAGCCCCAGCAGATTGTGTGGCCTGGGAATGTATATTTAGGCTGTGGGAAGGAGGATGGTGGGGACCTGGGGACGACGAGCCTGCAGGAGTTTGGCACTGAATCAACAGGGAGGGCTGATATTCTTCAGCAGCCGTGCCGTGACTGTTGGTGACCACCGGTGTTGACAGCGAGGAGCCGCTCCCGCTGCTTGTGTTGCTACCCCTTCTGTGAAAGACAGCCGGCTGCGCCATCTTTCTAACACTGCCAGAGTCTCCAGTGGGGTCCGGATGATGCATTTTAAGAAAATCCGGGGGGTAGTTGGTCTCTGACAGTATGTAACAAAGTTGAAGCACGTTAACGCCGCCGTTTTGACGAAACTACGATGAACGGACAACAAGACCAAAAAAAAGAGAGAAAAAGATAATTTTCAATATTTCTTAAATATCGAAAAAGCTGTACTTCTGGCTACAGCCACTCTCTCGCGATTAAATGTTAGACTTACACACAAAGCTGGTGGCCGCTTTACGTGTAGCTAACGAGCTAGCGTCAGCTGATACCAGTAGTAATTCACCGGCGTTTTCGGTTTGTGGATTTTGTTAATCACGAGCAATCATATTGTGTACTACAAACACCAGGCGTGTTAAACAAGGGCGACAGACGAGCAACCGAGCGAATTTATAGCAACCGCTACTCGCCTGGCAGAGAAGTAACGTCGGCTAGCTAGCTTCAAGTATCCATCACCGCTGAGCTAAACACAAGCTAAACACTCAGACGTTTTCTGCTCTCCTCTCTCAAAGAAAACTACTAATGAAGCGACCTTTTATCCGTGGCACCGTGACGTAAGTCCCCATACGATCGCTAAACGGTGGCGTAAAAGGTTTTAATCCATTCCATTGAATTTCCACGATGTGGCTCTTGGTTTTGCTGTATCACCGGTCCTTCCCAACAGTATCGTTGTTCAGTTTGAGTGTAGCCTCCCCTGCACCGCAGCTGTGACTCGCTCTGTGCCGGGACCCGGGCTGGAGGGAGGAGAGGAGAGGAGATGAGAGGAGAGGAAGGGCTGGCCGGGAGCAGGAGTGCTGCGCAATATGGCGCCCGAGCGTGGTCTTCACCACCATTGTATACAAAGATACTGTCTTGATCGCTGAATAATACGTTGACGTTGCCGCCATAGTGGATGTGACAAAGGGGGAGACAACAGTGAAGATGCTGCTTGGAGACGTTGCAGCCGTTACACACAAAGCGACAGGTAGATCTCATGATGCACATAGACTTTGATTGTAAGTGGCTGTTAGAATATCATTTTGCGAATAGGACCTGCTGACTTTGTGGCCAATACTTTGAAGTCCTGGTGTCAGACAACAACGTTTTTATGATTTAGCAAATTAAACTGAAGTAAATCATTTGATTGATGCAAACGTGTCTTATGCTGTATCAGACCAGTGGATTATTTTTTGACACAATTAAATCAACATAAACCAGTGAATATCAAAAGAACATACCGAAATCAGTTGAACGTCAACAAAAGTAAACTTTATTCATAATCACCAATCCATCACAAATATATTTCAGAATGTTTTTATTCTAGACACAGATTGATATTTAACATCACAGTTGTAGACATGAATGGAATCCATCCAACCATCTTCTATAGTACTTTTCCAACCATGTTCTATCGCACTTATCCTGTTCAGGGTCACAGAGAGTAAAGGTGGACTACAGCCTCGATTGGTCAAGAGACAACCATTGACACTCACATTCGCACAAGTCATAAGTGAGAAGTGAATCCACACAGCCGGCATGGCATTCAGGCAAATATGCCACTTCACTAGGGCTCACTAAGCTGGTGCCCACAGGCAAGGGACCACATGAGTAGCCCAGAGGCCTCTTCTAAAAATAGGTCACCAGCGATAGAACATTATATTGTTGTTGTTTTTCAAACTTGTTGTCTAAGTGATCATTTGAAAATGTCAACACTGGCAGAGATTTAAAGGTGCCTACAATCTAAAATGTTGCATATTGGCGTGTATCTCTTTCGTAATTGTTGTGAGACTTCTTTAACATGATTGCTGTCTTCACTTAAATGTATATACTGTAATTATTAATAAAAACAAAAAATAATACAGTATTATTATGGATAGTTTGAGCAAATTAGTCATTTCAAACGTGTGTCTAAAACTAGTAGTGCTTTGCATTATCAGTACCCAAGAAAAAGCTCTCTTTACAAAATGGTTGTTGACCCTGCACTTCACCTGCGGCCGCTGATGAAATCATTGCGAAAATAAATTCAGTGGTTGGGCACTGATCTCTATCCTAAACAATTAGGAGTAAACATTTCTAGTCAACAGATTAAAAGTCAAATACATTAATTTCATGCTTAACTGTTCCCCAAATAATAGAACCAGCCGCACTAACTTTGTTGTACTTTTGGCACTTTATGACGGTAATTTTATTCAAGCTGCCACCTTCGTTATGGCGGACGCGTTGACGCATAGCAGCAATTAGCCAGCTCGTTCAATGTTGTGTCTACGCCTGTAGGTCTTTGGTCTCCACAACCAGACATAAAGCAGTCTGGGAGCGTCTGATGTCGAAATTGGCGAAAATTGCCGAGCATGTTCGTCATTCACTATTCGTCATGTATAGTGCTCTCTTCATTGCCTTTCAAATTGTTTACAGTTGGACTTTGATGATGTTAATTGTGTAATATTCTTACTTATTATTATCATGGAAAATTTGAATCTGAATTCCCGCTTTACAATGATAAAAGCCTGATCGCACTGGTCAAGTGAAAATGTTAATCAGAGATGGCTTTAGAGTCCCTAAACATAAGTTCGACGCTGATTTAAGATACACGTCGTTTTTTTCTTAACACATCAGGTTTTTAAGATGTTTTTTAATTTATTTTTTTTAGGCTGGGGGGCACGGTGTTCGACGGGTTAGCTTGTCCCCTCACGGTGCAGAGGTCTAGAGTTCCAACTCAAATTCGATTCCGGCCTTCCTATGTGCAGTTTGCATGTTCTACCCGTGCCTGCGAGGGTTTTCTCTGGGTATTCCGGTTACCTCCCGCATTCCAAAAAAATGCACTGTAGGTTGTTTGAAGGCTCTAAATAGTGTGATTGTGAGTGCGAATGTTTGTTTGTCTTTGTGTGCCCTATGATTGGCAAGCAACCAGTTCAGAGTGTACCACGCCTGAAGCCAGCTGGGATAGGCTCCATCACGCCTGTAAACCTTGTGAGGATCAGCAGATCGGAAAAAGGATGAAGGAAGGATATAAATGCTTGTGCTTTGACCATGCATTGCTGAAAAAGATTCCACCTGTTGCTGAACCTAACCCCTTAACAATTATAATGAAATATATTACTATGTTGCATGTTATATTGTTATTAGATTATTATTTTTATAAAAACCTGGTGTGCTAGAGAAAAAGACCAAGCAGATTCTAAATCAGCGCAAACAGTTCACCTAGAAAATGGTATTTGTATCTCTGATTAAAAAGAAATAGCAGCAATTTATTGACCAGTGTCATATTATGATCCATCAATTCACAAAAAAAATGTATACACATATATATACACACTGGATTTTTAATGCAGAAATTAAGTAGGAATTGGCCTTGTGTTTGATGAATTCAAATTCACTGAATGAATTCATTCATTCATCTTCCGGACCGCTTGATCCTCAATAGGGTTGCGGGGGGTGCTGGAGCCTATCCCAGCTGTCTCCGGGCAGTAGGCGGGGGACACAGGGTGTCCCTGAATCGGTTGCCAGCCAATCGCAGGGCACACAGAGAAGAACAACCATCCACGCCCACACTCATACCTAGGGACAATTTAGAGTGCTCAATCAGCGTGCCATGCATGTCTTTGGTGTGTGGGAGGAAACCGGAGCACCCGGAGAAAACCCACGCAAGCCCCTTGGAGAACATGCAAACTCCACACAGGGAGGCCAGAGCTGGAATCGAACCCAGTACCTCTGTGAAGCCCACGTGCTAACCACTGGACTACCGGGCCGCCCGTACACAGTTCATTCATTCATTCATCTTCCGAACAGCTTGATCCTCACTAGTGTCGAGGGGGGTGCTGGAGCCTATCCCAGCTGTCTCCGGGCAGTAGGCGGGGGACACCCTGAATCTTCCGAACCGCTTGATCCTCACTAGGGTCGCGGGGGGTGCTGGAGCCTATCCCAGCTGTCTCCGGGCAATAGGCGGGGGACACCCTGAATCGGTTGCCACCCAATCGCAGGGCACACAGAGACGAACAACCATCCACGCCCACACTCATACCTAGGGACAATTTAGAGTGCCCAAACAGCCTGCCACGCATGTCTTTGGAATGTGGGAGGAAACCGGAGCACCCGGAGAAAACCCACGCAAGCCCGGGGAGAACATGCAAACTCCACACAGGGAGGCCGGAGCTGGAATCGAACCCGGTACCTCTGCACTGGTACACAGTTCAATAAGTGCAAAATAAAATAAAGCATTAGCAATATATTCATAGAATAAATATAATAAATATTAAATAGCAATAGCATAGAAAACACAGCGTAAGGTGGCTGTGTTATTTACAATGGTTACAGGTTACTTCCTGTTTGTTATCTTTTAAAGATGCCGCACCATTAAACCTAGGCGTATATTGTATCTCCTATATAGGCATATCTTTGTAAAATGTTTGGAATTGTTTACTTTTGATCAATGAGCGCTAGAAGGAAAATAACCACTACACTCGTCTGCCTGGTCTACTGTGGAGCCACTACATTGATGTCACAACGCTGTTTTTGAAACAAAGGTATGCCGAGCTTTGCTAGATCTCTCTGTAGACACCCGTGTCAACCACACTGGAATGTTATTCCACACACAGGTACAGTATTGTCCTTTGGTTGGTTTGGGGCCTCTCTCTCTCCCTCTCATGTTTATGCATACGAGAGGGAGGTAGAGAGGCGCAGAGAAAATGTATATTACATGTGTTGCCTCCAAGAGGTCAATGAACCCTACAATTGAAATAGAAGTCGATACCCATTTCCACTTTCATCTTCTCCATTCTTTAAACATGTGCCTGTGACAATTTTTTTTTTAAAAGTCTGAATTGACCCAAAAAAATGTAGTAGTACAATACGCCTAAGATTGAGCAGATAGGCTTGTAAAAGCATAACTCTATAAAAACGCTTAGTGGCATTTTCAAGTAATATTAGGATGAAGAAAGATGAACAGCATTGTGATGTTAATCAGGAGTTTGGATCATTGCTTTTATTTTCTATGTTTATAAAATATTTGTCAGCCTTCATTGCATCAGAGAGCTACCTTACAGTCATTCCAATTAATGATCCCTCCCACTTGGACAGGCATGCGAGACTGAAGAGTGAAAGGGAAACTTGAGCCCAGCCATGGTTTAATAATGAAGGAGAAAATCATAAATGAGTTAAGCTCTCAACATCAACATTTTAAGAGTGACCTTCATTGCACTGGTTGAAAATATACTATCTTAAGAAGGCAGATTTTCAAAATGTGTTTTCTGTCTTTCGTTTTTCCATTCGCTGAGTGTCATAGAATATACATTTCAAGCAACACATCCCACTAATAAGAGAGAGAAAATAACTAATTCATTGATACAATAATTGAACCTCCGAAAACAATATTCAGTTCCAGCCAATTTGGTGATCAAACATTTTCTCCTGGATTCTTTATGATTATGCACTCACAATAATAAATGCATCAGCCTGAAAAACGTACCACGATACCACAATGGTAAATGCCAGCAGAAATACTGTACCTTTGCTTACAGCACCTCCCCAGGTCAGTTATGTACAAGACTGCAGTGGTCAAATACTTATTTATCTTGGAACTATTATTGAGAGAGGGAACGTCATTTGAGGGTTTCTAGTTGAGGCAGATAAACTGAAATCACATTTTAAAATCAAAAGAAGTGTTAGTTTGCTCAAAATGTAGGCAGAGTGACAAGGGAGAGATGAGAAATCGCCGTGGTCATTATTGCTAAATTAGTTTAGATTGTGTAGAGATTTTCTAGCAATGCAAAGATAGAAATAAACTGTGACTACAATGATAATAATAATAATAATAACCATAATAATATTGTCATCATAATAATAATGTGGTGAATACAGATAATGTAATTTTATAAGCAACAATTCACTCCACTTTCTGATGTCTGTCCAGATCTGATTGAGGAACATTATTGATCCTCATGTAACTGTTTTGAAAATGGCCATCTTACGAGTTTCCTCTTGTTTTGGCCCTGAATGTGGAGATAGGATTTGACCTCTGTTGAGTGCAGGGGTGGATCTGGTCTAGTGGGATACAGGGCCGAGGACACAGCAAAATCTAGAGAATCCTAAACCATTTTAACAGAAAGCTGTGGAGTAGCAGTTTTTTCCCCCAAATATTACTACAAATAATAATATACAATTGCCTGGGTGGCCCGGTGATCCAGTGGTTAGCAGATCGACCTCACAGTGCAGAGGTGCAGGGTTCAATTCCAGCTCCAGCCTTCCTGTGTGGAATTTGCATGTTCTCCCTGTGCCTGCGTGGGGCTTCTCCGGTTTCCTCCCACATTCCAAAAACATGCATGATAGGCTGACTGAACACTCTAAATTGTCCCTAAGTGTGAGTGTGAGCATGGATGTTTGTTCGTCTCTGTGTGCCCAGCTATTGGATGGCAACCGGTTCAGGGTGTCCCCCGCCTCCTGCCCGAAGACGGCTGGCATCGGCTCCAGCACCCCCCACGAACGACCCTTGTGAGGATAAAGCGGTTCAGAAAATGTCTGGATATAATTGCTTGCTTTCAGTGTAGGCTATTTAATAAATTAAAGTCAAAGATTTCAAAATCCTTTTCTCCGTTGAATTTATTATACAATAGAATCATCTGGATTTGGACACGTTTTTTTAAAGTAGATATATAGTTTACTTGAAAAAAAATGTATCTGGGTCCAGATGATTTTATTTCACACGACTTGATACAATAAAATTGAGCAAATTCAACACATTTTTTTCAGTATATGCAGCCATCTGATGATGAAATTTGGACATCCCTGCTCTACACCCAACTCATCTTGCACATGTCTTCATGATGGAACAGAAAATTCCATGCCCCAAAACTGTTCCCACAAAATGGAACCAAAGTATACAATTACCCAAAATAGCTCAATATGATAAAAAAAAAAATCAGATAATTCAAGGACCTTGTTTGAGTAGCTAATTTATGAATATGGATGGGATTGATGAGAAGTGTGTGCAATATATTTTGTTGCAGTGTGGCATATGAAAAAGGACAATAAGCTCTGTTTTCAAGGTCACAATGCCACGCAACAAGGAATATTTTACATGATAGCATGTAATTTTATGAAATGCAAAGCAACAGGTCTAAAACCCCCTTTCTGAATCATCCTGTAAAATCTTGGCAACTATCCTTGTACTCCCACTCTAAAGGCTATCTGCCGGCTTGTTGCTGCTATGGCAACAGACCCTCAACTCTTTGTAGAAACCCGTGCCATTAGAATCTTGATTAATATTACATAAATATTAAAGAATGTCAGGCTCTGTGCTAATGATCCTTGCAGTAAGTCGAATGCTTGAACAGGTTATGAAAATATTATGGTAATGATTGTAGGATGAAGGTCTACACTTATGTTGACAGCTCTTCTTTCATTCTAGGGCTATGGCTCTGAAATATAGCTTCAATTTTTTGTGAAATAAAACCCTTCCTGGAAGCGAAAATGGGGGCCAAGTTAATTTTATTTGCAATGAAAAAGGATGTATCAACCTTTCGACCAGCTGATAAGTTTTGTGGGGGGGGGCACGCCCTTGACATTTTAATATTGCAAAATGTAGGCTATCCATTTGGTACTAACAAGTGGCCTTGGTTTTTTTCTCATTATTATACAGTACTTTCATCCATAAACAAACAAGCACATGGAGGACAGGGAAAGGAGCAATGGCACAGAGAGTCGAACACAGAACCTCTCAAAAACATTTTTTTTTGTATACTCGACATTGTACAAATAACACATTGTATAGGTTTGAGTGTTTATTTGTCTGGTGCCTCAAGTACATAGTCAAACAAAATGATCTGACACATTTGTAGGTTGAATAAAATACAAATAAAATAAAGAAACAGAAATGTGTTTTTATTTTCGAAAAGTACATCTAATGCAATATTTTTTTTTGTATATGGGGTGCGTACTTCTTCGAAGCAGATAACGTTACAGTGACTGAACACTGATGGATATTGTGAGATGCTAGAGACTTCTTTCAGACCAAAAAAGAATATGTTATAGACAACTTTCGTGAATGCCTTCAACAGTGTGTGGACAATAATGGATCCCATTTGACTGATTTAATTTTTAAAACAATCAATCAGAATGGCAGTATAGTATGTAGTTTTCGAAAATAAAAGCACTTTTTTGTTTCTTTACTTTATTTGCCTTTAATTTCACCTACAAATGTGTCAGATCATTTAGCCTGACCCTGTATATAATACGATATAGTTACTTCAGGAGTAAATTCACTGGTGTAAATTAATCTAAATTCACTGTTTTCACGCTTGACAGTTTTTGGGTGAAACTTCACGCTGAACCTAAATGTACAGTACTGCAGTTTAACCTTTATAGGTGAGCATTAATTTGACCTTTGGCAAATCTTGAATTTACATGGTCGACTGTTCACTTTTTCACACTCAGTTCTTTTTGCACAATTTACTGTCCTTTCACAATGAACTCCACATTCGCAACAGGTCTTTGATCAAAGAATAAACCAAATATATTGTCAAGTACGTCAACTTCTATGCCATTCTGTGGCGTTTACAATCTCTTGTGTCTGCTGCAACTTGCTGATAGTGATTGCACTGACTTGGAAGCTCAGTGGCTAAGATTTTGAAATATTGGTGCACAAAGACCAACGTGCAAGATTGCTACTAATCCACAAGGTGATGCTAAATCTCTGTTATAGAAATGCTGTAGACTTGGCCAGGAGTACTGTCGGGGCGTCTCCAGCTATTTTTAACGCAAAAAATAAGACAGCGGAGGCACCGTGACTGATGTAGTTTAGCGTGTCTACCTCACACTTGAGGAGTTCTAGGTTTAAATCTTAACCCAGGCCTTCATCCGTGTAGTCTCAATCTAAAATCAGCATATTTTAATGCTACATTTTATTTCCTGCATGTAGTGACACTAAGGAGATAGAGACCAAGTAGTAAGTGTCCCTTTAAGTCACTGGTATGTACGTCTTTTGTTTGTTTATTCTGTTCTTTGAAGTTTTGTAGTAGTGTTGGCGTCTTTTTGTCATCTTTTACGATTCAGAATTATGTAAGAATTTAAATCTTTTTTTCAAGTCAATGATCAGAAATAGTTTAGAATTAAGTTGAGCTGGTACATAAATCTATTGTAGTATTTTTTGTATCTGTTGTTTTGAGGGGAGTTGTTTAAAATAATTATTTTTCTTTTTCTTTTTATCATCATCATCATCATCATCATCATCAACATCAACATCAACATCATCATCGTTTTTGCCTTTTATTTTGAAAGAGACAACCTTATACCTTAATTTGGAAGTTCCGGTCAGAAAAGATCTGCGCAAATAAATTGAAGTTCGAACGCACCTGCGTGGTCTATTTTTCCCAAACCGAATTGATAACATTACACCGCAAATATGTCCGAAAAGGGGGTAGTTAATCTCACTGGAGCTAAACAAAGTAAAGGCGTGTGGCTTGTCAAGGTTTGTTCAACTGCAAGTTATCAAAATAGCAAAAAGTTCTCTACTTCAGATACACAACCATCATTAGAATGCAATTAGCAAATTGCCGACACCTCATATTTATGTAAGATAAAATAAAAGTAGCTGCACAATTAATGTATTTGTAGGCATCTTTTCGAATGATAAAAACTGACTTTTTTTGTTTGTTTTTGGGTTGGGGGTCGTCTGTCTTTCTCCTAGGTTCCAAAGTATTTAGCGCAACAGTGGGACAAAGCGACAGAGAAGGGAGAGGTGGGGAAGGTGACCATTGGAAAGTATGTACTGTATGGTTCAGTCGAGTCATTTTATTTATTTTGATTATTATTATCGCTTTCCATTAACTGTTGTTTGTTCTTCCCTGTCGCCCTTCTAGAAAGCAAGGCAAAACTCAGGTGAGGCATATCCAATGAAAGCACTGGGCTCAAGTTCATTTTTTCCATTTTCACACATTATTAAAACAAAATAAGACTACAGTATTGTCATCATCATTAACATGATTTAAATTTATTATTATTATTATTTTTTTTTTTTTAATACCGTAGTATAGGATTGGGTTTCTACAAATGTATTTTTACGTTTTGGCATTGACTTACCGGTAGTTAATTTGCCGCACTAACCTCCCTGAGAGTGCAGTACGTCTTTTTCTAAGAGAGTGTGCTTCTTTGGATTCACGAATAACAGCTTTGAATGTTGTCCTGCCTGACACTCTGTCTCCCTGGTCATTGTTGCACTCTGAATATGTGAACAGCACGTTCCAACAACGTTCTCATTTTCGGATGGTCCAGAGGGTAGCACAAGGTGCTCGAAATATATTTCTTATGAGGCACATCAGCACAAATGTTTTCCCACTATTGCCTGATTCTGGATTTGAACATCCTCCACCCTAAATGCTTTCTAATAAACTAATGTATGTGTCGCAGCTGCATTTTGTTCATGCTAGATAATTTGATATTCTCCTATTTTACATATGGATGACACATTTTGTTGTTTTGGTCAGGTTTGTTTCAGTCTGAATGAAGAGCTGACAACCATCGGTGCTGTTGGGGAGAGTGAGTCTCCTCTGCAGGTCCCCAGAGAGCATCCCTTCACCATGAACTCACTGGGTGGACAGACCATGGCTGTCTTCAGCCAGGGTGATAAAGGTCAGATTTGGTTTTGAGAGCAGATGTTACTTAAATGTTGCATGAACACTTAAAAAATATATTTTTACACACTTTAAGGGGTGCAAATTATAGGGAAATGTGTATTTTGACCATTGTGATTATCTATATTGAATTAGTTGTTTTTCTCTTATACATTGGCGATATAAAGTACAGTATACACAATCTCAAATCTTCTAAATTCACAAAAAATGTTGATTGTAGTTAGCTAGCTAAGACAGCTAATATATTCAGCTGATATTTCACCGTAAAATCCCTGATAAAACTGGGGGGGGTATTGTGATTTTTATTTGTAGGCTGTTTGTTGGCCGACTTACTGTGCCATAGAGCTTTGCAGGAATTTGCATCAGATCATAAAAGTAGCTGCAACTAAAAATACAGTTATTAAAACACCATCATCTGGAAATTTGCACTTTTTATGAGCCGATGTTGTTGCCAATTTACCAACTAACACTTAAACACATTTTATTAGGGTTACTTTACAAATCTACGTCTCCCAATAATGTTTTTACAGATTGCATAAAACAACGCACATAACTTAAACCACTGTCTGACATCATCAAAAAAATAATTTCAAAATCCTGGAATTTGTAACTTACTCATTAATTTGGGGTGGCAATGACAAAAATAAAGCTATATTGTATTGATTTACTTTTTGAAACTTACAAGGAGCATTGTTGAACGCTGATGAAAATATTTGACACTGAATTATGAAGAACACATCGCAACCAGGCAAGCATGAAGCTACCCATTTCATTAAGTTTCATATAGTAATTAAATTATCGGTGGGCCACACTACCAGGTAAAAAAATAGAACTGAATCCTTGCTTGTAAAGGTTTTCCTTTGTTGGAGCGGGGTTGTGGATTCATGACCTTGTAAACATCCAAGCAGATTCCATTTATTTAAACTGAGTGAAAGTGGAACACATTTCTATAATTTCCTCATTTAGCAGCAGAACAGATGGGAGGGAGGGGGGAGAGTTACAGACCAACCCAGGCGCTTATAAATTCAATTATTTTCTGTCTTCTGCTAGAGGACACAGCAAAGAGTACACTAACACAGGCGTTAAAAACAGCGTAAGACTTGTTTTGCTCAAGAATGAGGTTCTCTTCCATTAAACTGCCACCAAAATCTGAAGCACTGAATATTCCACCCATCCATCATGTTCAAGTTCAAGTCAACTTTATTGTCAAATGTGCTCTATGTGCAACATACAGCAGAGATGAAATTTCTTTCCTCTCAACCACAGTGCAAACAAACACAGTAGAGAGAGAGAGAGGAGCCGTTGCGGGTGCCCGCGCCACCATCAACAGAACATAAATGACAAAATAATACAACACAACACATAAGACATGTGATCCGCTTATCCTCACGGCGGTCGCGGGGCGTGCTGTAGCCTATCCCAGCTGTCTTCAGGCAGTAGGCGGGGTACACCCTGAACTGGTTGCCAGCCAGTCGCAGGGCTCACGTAGACAAACACCGTATTGTGCTCACAAAAGTAAAAAAGTAATGCCTTTCGTTGAGAAAGCTTGTGTTATAAATAAAGTCAGTGTTGAAAGAAACCTCAAACAGAAACCATGGAGGGACAGAGGGTAGATAAAGAGAGAAATGGGTTGAGCAGCCAGTGGAGGGACACTAGAACAATGGGCACACCAACAACCATATCAACATTAATCTCTCGCACATCACGACAGCATCAAAGATGATACCGCTTCGCTCCCAACACTCAAGTCCCCTGCCTCACCACCGCTGATTATCAGCAGATAAATGTGAAGGCGCACCTCCTGCGTAGAGAGAGAGGAAAACAAAGCGAAACAGGTTAGTAAGGTACTACACGAATGGCAATGAGCTGAGAAGGAGAGGAAAAGAAGCTCAGTGCTTCATGGGTCCCACGCTATTAACGTCCAGAAGTAAGTCTTGACATACAGATATGAAGTACAAAGCCACCATTTATTAGATTGAATGATTGGAAAGCATACACTTTAACAATATAACACGCGCAAAACAGACAGTGGGGAGCTCATGTGAATTTCTTTATGCGATTGCCTTCATTCCTCTTCAGTCATATTTCTGCCCAACTTGCTGAATGTTCCCTCTAAACTGCTGAAAATTGAATTAAAGCTTTCAGCAGGAAGCACCCTGTGCCAGAAGATTGAGGCTTTCAGCGCCCCCAAGCACTTTAAATGCACCCACATCGTACATTAATACCACCTACATATGATAATGGCTTGCTGTTCCTGTTTTTTTCAGCACTGACTAATTTCCATGTAGATGTTGATAAACACATTAAAAAACATTGTGCGGTCCATTAAAAAAACCAAAAAACATTGCCTCCTGTGAAACCATTTTTATATAACTGTGACCCTGCATTGTGTCAAAAGCTGTCTTTTGAAGTGGCCACAGGATTGTGAAAATATGGGAAATAAATTTGGATTATTTCCTCTGAGATGTAATGTTTTATTTTATAGTGTTTTCCTCGCCAATGTTTACCTTACAACATCACTCGCCTGAAGTAAGGTGTGCAGGATGTCACTGCTCTCCCACTCAATGTTACAAGTCTCTCTTGATCACTTTCTCACACACATACACACTTGTTGCACCGTGCACCTTACTCATGTGTATCTTTGTGGACACATGGAACATTTTGTTTCAAGTCCTGATTTGCTCCAATTTCCATTTGAATGTTTATAATGTCAATACCCAAGTACCCATGCTGTATTGTATCTTAAGAACCTGGCTCACTTCATGTGAATGTTGTTGTTTTTTCATTGTCTACCTCTAACAGTAGTTGATGATTTTCATTTTGCTGTTGAGACACAAAATTAGCTCTCTTATCATTCGTTATTTCGATTCTACTCATGAGATCAGTCTGTTCTTGTGATACAGACTGCTCTGCCTTGTGCAATTTATGGTGATTGTTTTCTGGTTTTACACGTTCATGATAAGGGATTGGGGTTTTCGGTTTTCAGTCCGATCTCAAATTTAAATATACACAAGTTGTACCTGAGTATTGAAGTTGCGCAATCGTATATATTACTGGAATGGATAACAAATCAAATGTCGCTGTGTGGCATGACATGAATCCCCTCCAACTCTGTTTGCAACACTAGCATCCCTCATGAACATAAACACCAATCTGGCAAGTATAATATTTTAGCTCTGTCGCCATGACAACAACCAGAGGTGGACGCACACTTATTTAAAGGCTGTAATTGGCTTGGTCATTCAATGCATGTTCTATCACACAGTGTGTGTGTGTGTGTGTGTGTGTGTGTGTGTGTGTGTGTGTGTGTGTGTGTGTGTGTGTGTGTGTGTGTGTGTGTGTGTGTGTGTGTGTGTGTGTGTGTGTCCATCAAACGTATGACATCATTTAGTTTCCATTCACCAAAGCTTCCAGGCAATGTTTCAATGTAATACTGTACCGACATTTGAAAGCAGTCCCGCAAGAGTTCATGGTTTGACGGGAAGGCCTATTTTCCCTGAAAATGTTGTTCAAATGCCAAATTGTCCGACCATTTGGTTTGTCGGTGGCTTTGAAGCCCGTGTACGCATATGTGTGAAATGTGGAGCAAGTGGTCAGCAAGTGTTGCAAAATTTTCCGGCTAAAATGGTGACTTGTTACCTACTGTAATAGGAATTTGACACTCACAGCGCTAAATGGAAGTAACTGTTCGTACTATTGAACGCTGACCAGTTATTTTGCGGATAAGCAAAGTTTTCTGCACATGCACTACGTCTTACCTGCTGATTTGAAGGCTTTCATATTGAAACCGGACAAATTATAGTTTTATCCCCTTATTCCCAGTTTGAACGCAATTCCCGTTCTCCCCAAGGCTATAAGATGCAGTCGCCCTCATGTGTTTCCGCGATAATACCCACATTTCACACTGCATGCCACAGTCTTTGTAATGCAAGTGTTCAGTCAGGCAACAATGGTGAGAGTTCGCTCATGACAACCATCAGTGACAGACAAACACATGAATCTGACTTGGCTTTTGTACTTTTTGTACCAAAATGAACTTCATTATTTCCCTCTCTCCCTCATGTTTTGTTCTGGCAAGACGCAGGTATTGATCAAGAAGTTGCTAAGCAACAGGCTCAGCTGCCACAGAAGTATGCGGAGATCAGAAAGCCAGCTGTAAAGCAATGCTGTGCCTTGAGGCTACGACTAACCTGTTATAAGAGGGCAGAAAGTTGAAGCCTTTGGAAGCTCCCATCTCATTGTCCTATTGTTCTTACAGGCTATTTAGATATTGAGGTGTATTTCACATTTTGGGAGATTTTGTTATGCTCCATTGAAACCAAAGTTGAACATGTTTGGCCATAATTCCAAAGGGTATGATTGGCGAAAGCACAACACTTCTCATCAACAAAAGAAAAAGACTGAGATACACACAATTGGCACTGTGATGCTTTTGGGCAATTTGGGTGCCACTCCGTGTTTCATGACAGTCCTACACCCCAATGACTGCCATGAAATGGTTTCTATCGTCTTGTAGTGACCTCTATATATGTATATAATTCACCACCAACTACAAATGTTTGAATGCAATGTCTTTCCATATGCTTGTCAGAGTTCACGGCCAATTATTAACGGGGTAGAAGTAATTGCGGTCCCTTTAAGGACCGCCATGTTTAAGTTGCTTGTTGCTATGGAAACTTACTTTCGGCGGGTCTGAGTTTTGCGCGGTTAACTTTTTGGTGTTCAATAAACGACACACTCGCTTGGTGTGTGAACGTGAGAAATTGTCGCTTTCGTCCAAGTTTACAATTTCCACACTGGTGACCCTCGACGTTTTTGCTGGGCGATTCCAGACCGCGAAGATGTCCGTGAACGCTGTTTCGCTCAAGCTCCCCGAGTTTTGGGAATCATGTGCGTCTGCTTGGTTCGCTCAGACCGAGGCCCAGTTCGCCCTCCGCGACATCACTGTGGATACTACAAAATACTACCACATTGTTTCCGCGCTGGGCAGTTCGACGGCGTCCAGGGTCGTGAGTTTCCTCAAGTCTCCTCCGACAGAAGGACGATATGATGCGCTGAAAACTCACTTATTGAAAACCTTCGAACTTTCCGACGCCGAGCGAGCGGCAAACTCTTCTCTCTCACGGCCTGGGGACGGCAAGCCCTCGAGTTAATGGATCGTATGCTCGAGCTGCTCGGCGAGCACAAACCGGACTTTCTTTTTCTTCACCTTTTTCTGCGCCAGTTACCCACCCAGGTGAGGGCAGCTTTAGCTAACACTGCTATCACTGACTGTAGAGAGCTGCGGCGGCGGAGGCTGATAAATTTTTCCTGGCCAGCCAGCAACACTGTGCAGCGGCTTTCCTCCCCGTGACTGCCGCTGGTGCCTCCGAGGATTACGCACTCGTCGCGGCGGCTGTCCCGCACCAGCGGCCGGCTGCTGGTTTATGTTTTTACCACGCCAAGTTCGGACCGAAGGCTAAAGTGCCGCTCACCGTGCTCTTTCGGCGGGCCGGGAAACGCCGCGGCCGGCGCTCATTAGTGGCCATGAGCGTCGGTAACGTTGGCGGGCTGCTTTTCATCTGCGACTCTATCTCTGGACGGCGTTTCCTCTGCGACACAGGGGCGCAGCGCAGCATTTTGCCCGCATCGCAGATCGACATGGTAGCTGACAGCCACGGCCCTCCTTTGGCAGCTGCTAATGGGAGCCCCATTCGCACCTCGGCATGAGGTTCGTGGAACTGTGCTTCGTGGGCAGCGCTTTAGTTGGGACTTCGCCACAGCGCGCGTCGATGTGCCTCTTTTGGGGGCGGATTTTTTGTGCGCTCATGGACTTTTAGTGGACGTGAAAAATCAACGTTTGATAGACGCTGCCACTTTTTGTTCTTACGCGTGCACACTCGGTCCGGCAGACGTCATCCGCCTTTCCAGCATAATCCCCCTCACGGACGCTTTCCACCGCCTCCTCGCTGAATTCCCTGCACTCACGCAGCCCACCTTCACTTCGGCGACTGCCAGGCATGGGGTGGAACACCACATCGCCACCACGGGCCCACCGGTCTACGCCCGCGCTCGGCGCCTGGACCCGGCCAAGCTGGCTGTGGCCAAGACGGAGTTTGACAACATGGAGCGCCTGGGGATTGTCCGCCGCTCTAACAGCCCTTGGGCCTCTCCTCTCCACATGGTCCCTAAACCGGTGGCGGCTGCGCCTGTGGAGACTATCGACGGCTCAACGATGCTACAACGCCCGATCGCTACCCTGTGCCGCACATCCAGGATTTCTCAACTCATCTAGCCGGCAAGGTGATTTTCTCCAAAGTCGACCTCGTTAGGGGCTATCATCAGGTGCCCGTTCACCCCCCTGACATCCCTAAAACAGCAGTGATAACACCTTTTGGATTATTTGAGTTTCTGCGCATGCCGTTTGGACTTAAGAGCGCTGCTCAGACCTTCCAACGTCTGATGGACTCCGTACTGCGGGA
Source organism: Hippocampus mohnikei (assembly GCA_026261675.1). Taxonomy (NCBI): domain Eukaryota; kingdom Metazoa; phylum Chordata; class Actinopteri; order Syngnathiformes; family Syngnathidae; genus Hippocampus; species Hippocampus mohnikei. The sequence continues at coordinate 6,817,678 of JAKGUB010000106.1, read as the reverse complement.
CCTTCCTTTTGTTTTCGTGTACCTTGATGACATCCTGGTAGCAAGTTCTTCCACGGCTGACCACATGGCACACCTCCGAACCCTTTTCAACGACTCAGTCAACACGGACTCATCATCAACCCAGCGAAGTGCCAGTTTGGCCTCTCCACCATAGACTTCTTGGGGCACAGGGTCACGAGGGCAGGTGCGGTTCCTCTCCGTCCAAGGTGGAAGCCGTCGCAGCGTTCCCACGCCCAGTCGCCGTGAAGTCCCTGCAGGAATTCCTTGGCATGGTGAACTTCTATCATCGTTTCATCCGGGAGCGGCTCGCACCATGCGACCTCTTTATGAGGCCCTTAAAGGCAAAAAGCCCAAGCACACGGTAGACTGGACTGATAGCAGGGTCAGGGCTTTTATGGACACAAAAGCAGCTTTGGCGCAAGCTACGATGCTGGCACATCCCTCCTCTTCTGCCCCTGTAGCACTGACCACAGATGCTTCTGACTACGCGGTGGGGGCGGTGTTTGAACAGTGGGTGGACGGTACCTGGCAGCCTCTCGCTTTTTTCAGTAGGCAGTTACGCCTCCCTGAGCAGAAGTACAGTACTTTCGACCGTGAACTGCTTGGAATGTACCTCGCCATCCGCCATTTTCGACACATGCTGGAAGGCCGCCGGTTTACAGTTTATGTCGACCACAAACCTTTGACCTTCGCCATGTCCAAAGCCACAGAACCATGGTCCGCCCGACAGCAGCGCCAGCTGTCCTATGTCTCTGAGTTTACTACGGACATTCAGCACGTGGCGGGGAAAGACAACTGTGTTGCCGACTGCCTCTCCAGGGCCATGGCTGGGGCGGTCCACCTAGGTCTCGACTTCCGCGGTATGGCGAAGGACCAGGCTACCGACACCACAGTGCAGCAGTGCCGGTCGTCCACTACAGGTTTGCAGCTGAAGGACATGGTCTTTGGCAGCTCCGGAACCACTTTGCTCTGTGACGTCTCCACAGGCACCCCTCGCCCTGTGGTTCCCTTGAGCTGGCGGCACCCGGTTTTCGATGCTGTCCATGGACTCTCTCACCCGGGGACCAAGGCCTCTCAAAGGCTGGTGGCAGCCAAGTTCGTGTGGCACGGCCTGAAGAAGGATGTAAGAGATTGGGCTCGTTCCTGCGTGCAGTGCCAGCGGGCCAAGGTGCAACGCCACACCAAGGCCCCTTTGGAACACTTTCACGTGCCTGGCGGCGTTTCGACCATGTTAACGTCGACCTGGTTGGTCCCCTGCCCCTTCTCGGGGTACACGCACCTGTTAACTATGGTCGACCGCACCACACGTTGGCGGAGGTCGCCCGCTGTCGTCCATTACATCGGCCGACGTGGCACGGGCGTTTATTGGCACCTGGATATCCCGTTTTGGCGCCCTTCGGATATTTCATCGGATCGCGGCGTGCAGTTCACTTCTGTGCTTTGGACTGCAGTAGCAGACAACTTAGGGGTGAAGTTGCACCGCTCACAGCGTATCACCCACAGGGCAACGGCCTTTGCGAACGTTTCCACCGGTCGATGAAGGCTGCTCTTCGTGCCACCTTGAAAGACGGCAACTGGATCGACAGGCTCCCGTGGGTCATGCTGGGCATCAGGACGGCGCCCAAGGAAGATCTCCAGTCTTCCTCTGCGGAGCTGGTTTATGGCCAGCCTCTGCGGGTGCCTGGGGATTTTGTGCCGACTACTTCTTCTCCTTGGTCGGCCACGGCGCAACGCTCCGCCCTCTTGGACAATGCCAGACTCTTTGCCCCCCTGCCTACTTCCTGCCACGGTGTTCCAGGTTCTCACGTGCCCAAGGACCTCCTGTCGGCTAGTTATGTGTTCATTCGCGTTGATGGGCACAGAGGGCCCTTGCGTCCCCCTTATGAGGGCCCCTTCCGGGTTTTAGAGGCAGGACAGAAACATTTTGTAATTGACATGGGGGCCATGTCAATTAAAAAGGAAGGCTGGAGGTCGATCTGCTAACCACTGGATCACCGGGCCACCCAGGCAATTGCAATTGTAAAATAGCTCAATATGATAAAAAAAAAAAAATCAGATAATTCAAGGACCTTGTTTGAGTAGCTAATTTATGAATATGGATGGGATTGATGAGAAGTGTGTGCAATATATTTTGTTGCAGTGTGGCATATGAAAAAGGACAATAAGCTCTGTTTTCAAGGTCACAATGCCACGCAACAAGGAATATTTTACATGATAGCATGTAATTTTATGAAATGCAAAGCAACAGGTCTAAAACCCCCTTTCTGAATCATCCTGTAAAATCTTGGCAACTATCCTTGTACTCCCACTCTAAAGGCTATCTGCCGGCTTGTTGCTGCTATGGCAACAGACCCTCAACTCTTTGTAGAAACCCGTGCCATTAGAATCTTGATTAATATTACATAAATATTAAAGAATGTCAGGCTCTGTGCTAATGATCCTTGCAGTAAGTCGAATGCTTGAACAGGTTATGAAAATATTATGGTAATGATTGTAGGATGAAGGTCTACACTTATGTTGACAGCTCTTCTTTCATTCTAGGGCTATGGCTCTGAAATATAGCTTCAATTTTTTGTGAAATAAAACCCTTCCTGGAAGCGAAAATGGGGGCCAAGTTAATTTTATTTGCAATGAAAAAGGATGTATCAACCTTTCGACCAGCTGATAAGTTTTGTGGGGGGGGGCACGCCCTTGACATTTTAATATTGCAAAATGTAGGCTATCCATTTGGTACTAACAAGTGGCCTTGGTTTTTTTCTCATTATTATACAGTACTTTCATCCATAAACAAACAAGCACATGGAGGACAGGGAAAGGAGCAATGGCACAGAGAGTCGAACACAGAACCTCTCAAAAACATTTTTTTTTGTATACTCGACATTGTACAAATAACACATTGTATAGGTTTGAGTGTTTATTTGTCTGGTGCCTCAAGTACATAGTCAAACAAAATGATCTGACACATTTGTAGGTTGAATAAAATACAAATAAAATAAAGAAACAGAAATGTGTTTTTATTTTCGAAAAGTACATCTAATGCAATATTTTTTTTTGTATATGGGGTGCGTACTTCTTCGAAGCAGATAACGTTACAGTGACTGAACACTGATGGATATTGTGAGATGCTAGAGACTTCTTTCAGACCAAAAAAGAATATGTTATAGACAACTTTCGTGAATGCCTTCAACAGTGTGTGGACAATAATGGATCCCATTTGACTGATTTAATTTTTAAAACAATCAATCAGAATGGCAGTATAGTATGTAGTTTTCGAAAATAAAAGCACTTTTTTGTTTCTTTACTTTATTTGCCTTTAATTTCACCTACAAATGTGTCAGATCATTTAGCCTGACCCTGTATATAATACGATATAGTTACTTCAGGAGTAAATTCACTGGTGTAAATTAATCTAAATTCACTGTTTTCACGCTTGACAGTTTTTGGGTGAAACTTCACGCTGAACCTAAATGTACAGTACTGCAGTTTAACCTTTATAGGTGAGCATTAATTTGACCTTTGGCAAATCTTGAATTTACATGGTCGACTGTTCACTTTTTCACACTCAGTTCTTTTTGCACAATTTACTGTCCTTTCACAATGAACTCCACATTCGCAACAGGTCTTTGATCAAAGAATAAACCAAATATATTGTCAAGTACGTCAACTTCTATGCCATTCTGTGGCGTTTACAATCTCTTGTGTCTGCTGCAACTTGCTGATAGTGATTGCACTGACTTGGAAGCTCAGTGGCTAAGATTTTGAAATATTGGTGCACAAAGACCAACGTGCAAGATTGCTACTAATCCACAAGGTGATGCTAAATCTCTGTTATAGAAATGCTGTAGACTTGGCCAGGAGTACTGTCGGGGCGTCTCCAGCTATTTTTAACGCAAAAAATAAGACAGCGGAGGCACCGTGACTGATGTAGTTTAGCGTGTCTACCTCACACTTGAGGAGTTCTAGGTTTAAATCTTAACCCAGGCCTTCATCCGTGTAGTCTCAATCTAAAATCAGCATATTTTAATGCTACATTTTATTTCCTGCATGTAGTGACACTAAGGAGATAGAGACCAAGTAGTAAGTGTCCCTTTAAGTCACTGGTATGTACGTCTTTTGTTTGTTTATTCTGTTCTTTGAAGTTTTGTAGTAGTGTTGGCGTCTTTTTGTCATCTTTTACGATTCAGAATTATGTAAGAATTTAAATCTTTTTTTCAAGTCAATGATCAGAAATAGTTTAGAATTAAGTTGAGCTGGTACATAAATCTATTGTAGTATTTTTGTATCTGTTGTTTTGAGGGGAGTTGTTTAAAATAATTATTTTTCTTTTTCTTTTTATCATCATCATCATCATCATCATCATCAACATCAACATCAACATCATCATCGTTTTTGCCTTTTATTTTGAAAGAGACAACCTTATACCTTAATTTGGAAGTTCCGGTCAGAAAAGATCTGCGCAAATAAATTGAAGTTCGAACGCACCTGCGTGGTCTATTTTTCCCAAACCGAATTGATAACATTACACCGCAAATATGTCCGAAAAGGGGGTAGTTAATCTCACTGGAGCTAAACAAAGTAAAGGCGTGTGGCTTGTCAAGGTTTGTTCAACTGCAAGTTATCAAAATAGCAAAAAGTTCTCTACTTCAGATACACAACCATCATTAGAATGCAATTAGCAAATTGCCGACACCTCATATTTATGTAAGATAAAATAAAAGTAGCTGCACAATTAATGTATTTGTAGGCATCTTTTCGAATGATAAAAACTGACTTTTTTTGTTTGTTTTTGGGTTGGGGGTCGTCTGTCTTTCTCCTAGGTTCCAAAGTATTTAGCGCAACAGTGGGACAAAGCGACAGAGAAGGGAGAGGTGGGGAAGGTGACCATTGGAAAGTATGTACTGTATGGTTCAGTCGAGTCATTTTATTTATTTTGATTATTATTATTATCGCTTTCCATTAACTGTTGTTTGTTCTTCCCTGTCGCCCTTCTAGAAAGCAAGGCAAAACTCAGGTGAGGCATATCCAATGAAAGCACTGGGCTCAAGTTCATTTTTTCCATTTTCACACATTATTAAAACAAAATAAGACTACAGTATTGTCATCATCATTAACATGATTTAAATTTATTATTATTATTATTATTGTTTTTTTTTAAATACCGTAGTATAGGATTGGGTTTCTACAAATGTATTTTTACGTTTTGGCATTGACTTACCGGTAGTTAATTTGCCGCACTAACCTCCCTGAGAGTGCAGTACGTCTTTTTCTAAGAGAGTGTGCTTCTTTGGATTCACGAATAACAGCTTTGAATGTTGTCCTGCCTGACACTCTGTCTCCCTGGTCATTGTTGCACTCTGAATATGTGAACAGCACGTTCCAACAACGTTCTCATTTTCGGATGGTCCAGAGGGTAGCACAAGGTGCTCGAAATATATTTCTTATGAGGCACATCAGCACAAATGTTTTCCCACTATTGCCTGATTCTGGATTTGAACATCCTCCACCCTAAATGCTTTCTAATAAACTAATGTATGTGTCGCAGCTGCATTTTGTTCATGCTAGATAATTTGATATTCTCCTATTTTACATATGGATGACACATTTTGTTGTTTTGGTCAGGTTTGTTTCAGTCTGAATGAAGAGCTGACAACCATCGGTGCTGTTGGGAGAGTGAGTCTCCTCTGCAGGTCCCAGAGAGCATCCCTTCACCATGAACTCACTGGGTGGACAGACCATGGCTGTCTTCAGCCAGGGTGATAAAGGTCAGATTTGGTTTTGAGAGCAGATGTTACTTAAATGTTGCATGAACACTTAAAAATATATTTTTACACACTTTAAGGGGTGCAAATTATAGGAAATGTGTATTTTGACCATTGTGATTATCTATATTGAATTAGTTGTTTTCTCTTATACATTGGCGATATAAAGTACAGTATACACAATCTCAAATCTTCTAAATTCACAAAAAATGTTGATTGTAGTTAGCTAGCTAAGACAGCTAATATATTCAGCTGATATTTCACCGTAAAATCCCTGATAAAACTGGGGGGGGTATTGTGATTTTTATTTGTAGGCTGTTTGTTGGCCGACTTACTGTGCCATAGAGCTTTGCAGGAATTTGCATCAGATCATAAAAGTAGCTGCAACTAAAAATACAGTTATTAAAACACCATCATCTGGAAATTTGCACTTTTTATGAGCCGATGTTGTTGCCAATTTACCAACTAACACTTAAACACATTTTATTAGGGTTACTTTACAAATCTACGTCTCCCAATAATGTTTTTACAGATTGCATAAAACAACGCACATAACTTAAACCACTGTCTGACATCATCAAAAAAATAATTTCAAAATCCTGGAATTTGTAACTTACTCATTAATTTGGGGTGGCAATGACAAAAATAAAGCTATATTGTATTGATTTACTTTTTGAAACTTACAAGGAGCATTGTTGAACGCTGATGAAAATATTTGACACTGAATTATGAAGAACACATCGCAACCAGGCAAGCATGAAGCTACCCATTTCATTAAGTTTCATATAGTAATTAAATTATCGGTGGGCCACACTACCAGGTAAAAAAATAGAACTGAATCCTTGCTTGTAAAGGTTTTCCTTTGTTGGAGCGGGGTTGTGGATTCATGACCTTGTAAACATCCAAGCAGATTCCATTTATTTAAACTGAGTGAAAGTGGAACACATTTCTATAATTTCCTCATTTAGCAGCAGAACAGATGGGAGGGAGGGGGAGAGTTACAGACCAACCCAGGCGCTTATAAATTCAATTATTTTCTGTCTTCTGCTAGAGGACACAGCAAAGAGTACACTAACACAGGCGTTAAAAACAGCGTAAGACTTGTTTTGCTCAAGAATGAGGTTCTCTTCCATTAAACTGCCACCAAAATCTGAAGCACTGAATATTCCACCCATCCATCATGTTCAAGTTCAAGTCAACTTTATTGTCAAATGTGCTCTATGTGCAACATACAGCAGAGATGAAATTTCTTTCCTCTCAACCACAGTGCAAACAAACACAGTAGAGAGAGAGAGGAGCCGTTGATGGTGCCCGCCACCATCAACAGAACATAAATGACAAAATAATACAACACAACACATAAGACATGTGATCCGCTTATCCTCACGGCGGTCGCGGGCGTGCTGTAGCCTATCCCAGCTGTCTTCAGGCAGTAGGCGGGGTACACCCTGAACTGGTTGCCAGCCAGTCGCAGGGCTCACGTAGACAAACACCGTATTGTGCTCACAAAAGTAAAAAAGTAATGCCTTTCGTTGAGAAAGCTTGTGTTATAAATAAAGTCAGTGTTGAAAGAAACCTCAAACAGAAACCATGGAGGGACAGAGGGTAGATAAAGAGAGAAATGGGTTGAGCAGCCAGTGGAGGGACACTAGAACAATGGGCACACCAACAACCATATCAACATTAATCTCTCGCACATCACGACAGCATCAAAGATGATACCGCTTCGCTCCCAACACTCAAGTCCCCTGCCTCACCACCGCTGATTATCAGCAGATAAATGTGAAGGCGCACCTCCTGCGTAGAGAGAGGAAAACAAAGCGAAACAGGTTAGTAAGGTACTACACGAATGGCAATGAGCTGAGAAGGAGAGGAAAAGAAGCTCAGTGCTTCATGGGTCCCACGCTATTAACGTCCAGAAGTAAGTCTTGACATACAGATATGAAGTACAAAGCCACCATTTATTAGATTGAATGATTGGAAAGCATACACTTTAACAATATAACACGCATAAAACAGACAGTGGGGAGCTCATGTGAATTTCTTTATGCGATTGCCTTCATTCCTCTTCAGTCATATTTCTGCCCAACTTGCTGAATGTTCCCTCTAAACTGCTGAAAATTGAATTAAAGCTTTCAGCAGGAAGCACCCTGTGCCAGAAGATTGAGGCTTTCAGCGCCCCCAAGCACTTTAAATGCACCCACATCGTACATTAATACCACCTACATATGATAATGGCTTGCTGTTCCTGTTTTTTTCAGCACTGACTAATTTCCATGTAGATGTTGATAAACACATTAAAAAACATTGTGCGGTCCATTAAAAAAACCAAAAAACATTGCCTCCTGTGAAACCATTTTTATATAACTGTGACCCTGCATTGTGTCAAAAGCTGTCTTTTGAAGTGGCCACAGGATTGTGAAAATATGGGAAATAAATTTGGATTATTTCCTCTGAGATGTAATGTTTTATTTTATAGTGTTTTCCTCGCCAATGTTTACCTTACAACATCACTCGCCTGAAGTAAGGTGTGCAGGATGTCACTGCTCTCCCACTCAATGTTACAAGTCTCTCTTGATCACTTTCTCACACACATACACACTTGTTGCACCGTGCACCTTACTCATGTGTATCTTTGTGGACACATGGAACATTTTGTTTCAAGTCCTGATTTGCTCAATTTCCATTTGAATGTTTATAATGTCAATACCCAAGTACCCATGCTGTATTGTATCTTAAGAACCTGGCTCACTTCATGTGAATGTTGTTGTTTTTTCATTGTCTACCTCTAACAGTAGTTGATGATTTTCATTTTGCTGTTGAGACACAAAATTAGCTCTCTTATCATTCGTTATTTCGATTCTACTCATGAGATCAGTCTGTTCTTGTGATACAGACTGCTCTGCCTTGTGCAATTTATGGTGATTGTTTTCTGGTTTTACACGTTCATGATAAGGGATTGGGGTTTTCGGTTTTCAGTCCGATCTCAAATTTAAATATACACAAGTTGTACCTGAGTATTGAAGTTGCGCAATCGTATATATTACTGGAATGGATAACAAATCAAATGTCGCTGTGTGGCATGACATGAATCCCCTCCAACTCTGTTTGCAACACTAGCATCCCTCATGAACATAAACACCAATCTGGCAAGTATAATATTTTAGCTCTGTCGCCATGACAACAACCAGAGGTGGACGCACACTTATTTAAAGGCTGTAATTGGCTTGGTCATTCAATGCATGTTCTATCACACAGTGTGTGTGTGTGTGTGTGTGTGTGTGTGTGTGTGTGTGTGTGTGTGTGTGTGTGTGTGTGTGTGTGTGTGTGTGTGTGTGTGTGTGTGTGTGTGTGTGTGTGTGTCCGTCAAACGTATGACATCATTTAGTTTCCATTCACCAAAGCTTCCAGGCAATGTTTCAATGTAATACTGTACCGACATTTGAAAGCAGTCCCGCAAGAGTTCATGGTTTGACGGGAAGGCCTATTTTCCCTGAAAATGTTGTTCAAATGCCAAATTGTCCGACCATTTGGTTTGTCGGTGGCTTTGAAGCCCCGGTGTACGCATATGTGTGAAATGTGGAGCAAGTGGTCAGCAAGTGTTGCAAAATTTTCCGGCTAAAATGGTGACTTGTTACCTACTGTAATAGGAATTTGACACTCACAGCGCTAAATGGAAGTAACTGTTCGTACTATTGAACGCTGACCAGTTATTTTGCGGATAAGCAAAGTTTTCTGCACATGCACTACGTCTTACCTGCTGATTTGAAGGCTTTCATATTGAAACCGGACAAATTATAGTTTTATCCCCTTATTCCCAGTTTGAACGCAATTCCCGTTCTCCCCAAGGCTATAAGATGCAGTCGCCCTCATGTGTTTCGCGATAATACCCACATTTCACACTGCATGCCGTCTTTGTAATGCAAGTGTTCAGTCAGGCAACAATGGTGAGAGTTCGCTCATGACAACCATCAGTGACAGACAAACACATGAATCTGACTTGGCTTTTGTACTTTTTGTACCAAAATGAACTTCATTATTTCCCTCTCCCCCTCATGTTTTGTTCTGGCAAGACGCAGGTATTGATCAAGAAGTTGCTAAGCAACAGGCTCAGCTGCCACAGAAGTATGCGGAGATCAGAAAGCCAGCTGTAAAGCAATGCTGTGCCTTGAGGCTACGACTAACCTGTTATAAGAGGGCAGAAAGTTGAAGCCTTTGGAAGCTCCCATCTCATTGTCCTATTGTTCTTACAGGCTATTTAGATATTGAGGTGTATTTCACATTTTGGGAGATTTTGTTATGCTCCATTGAAACCAAAGTTGAACATGTTTGGCCATAATTCCAAAGGGTATGATTGGCGAAAGCACAACACTTCTCATCAACAAAAGAAAAAGACTGAGATACACACAATTGGCACTGTGATGCTTTTGGGCAATTTGGGTGCCACTCCGTGTTTCATGACAGTCCTACACCCCCAATGACTGCCATGAAATGGTTTCTATCGTCTTGTAGTGACCTCTATATATGTATATAATTCACCACCAACTACAAATGTTTGAATGCAATGTTTTTCCATATGCTTGTCAGAGTTCACGGCCAATTATTAACTGGGTAGAAGTAATTGCGGTCCCTTTAAGGACCGCCATGTTTAAGTTGCTTGTTGCTATGGAAACTTACTTTCGGCGGGTCTGAGTTTTGCGCGGTTAACTTTTTTGGTGTTCAATAAACGACACACTCGCTTGGTGTGTGAACGTGAGAAATTGTCGCTTTCGTCCAAGTTTACAATTTCCACACTGGTGACCCTCGACGTTTTTTTGCTGGACGATTCCAGACCGCGAAGATGTCCGTGAACGCTGTTTCGCTCAAGCTCCCCGAGTTTTGGGAATCATGTGCGTCTGCTTGGTTCGCTCAGACCGAGGCCCAGTTCGCCCTTCGCGACATCACTGTGGATACTACAAAATACTACCACATTGTTTCCGCGCTGGGCAGTTCGACGGCGTCCAGGGTCGTGAGTTTCCTCAAGTCTCCTCCGACAGAAGGACGATATGATGCGCTGAAAACTCACTTATTGAAAACCTTCGAACTTTCCGACGCCCGAACGAGCCGGCAAACTCTTCTCTCTCCACGGCCTGGGGACGGCAAGCCCTCCGAGTTAATGGATCGTATGCTCGAGCTGCTCGGCGAGCACAAACCGGACTTTCTTTTTCTTCACCTTTTTCTGCGCCAGTTACCCACCCAGGTGAGGGCAGCTTTAGCTAACACTGCTATCACTGACTGTAGAGAGCTCGCGGCGGAGGCTGATAAATTTTTCCTGGCCAGCCAGCAACACTGTGCAGCGGCTTTCCTCCCGTGACTGCCGCTGGTGCCTCGAGGATTACGCACTCGTCGCGGCGGCTGTCCCGCACCAGCGCCGGCTGCTGGTTTATGTTTTACCACGCCAAGTTCGGACCGAAGGCTAAGAAGTGCCGCTCACCGTGCTCTTTCGGCGGGCCGGGAAACGCCGCGGCCGGCGCTCATTAGTGGCCATGAGCGTCGGTAACGTTGGCGGGCTGCTTTTCATCTGCGACTCTATCTCTGGACGGCGTTTCCTCTGCGACACAGGGGCGCAGCGCAGCATTTTGCCCGCATCGCAGATCGACATGGTAGCTGACAGCCACGGCCCTCCTTTGGCAGCTGCTAATGGGAGCCCCATTCGCACCTACGGCATGAGGTTCGTGGAACTGTGCTTCGGTGGGCAGCGCTTTAGTTGGGACTTCGTCACAGCGCGCGTCGATGTGCCTCTTTTGGGGGCGGATTTTTTGTGCGCTCATGGACTTTTAGTGGACGTGAAAAATCAACGTTTGATAGACGCTGCCACTTTTTGTTCTTACGCGTGCACACTCGGTCCGGCAGACGTCATCCGCCTTTCCAGCATAATCCCCTCACGGACGCTTTCCACCGCCTCCTCGCTGAATTCCCTGCACTCACGCAGCCCACCTTCACTTCGGCGACTGCCAGGCATGGGGTGGAACACCACATCGCCACCACGGGCCCACCGGTCTACGCCCGCGCCCGGCGCCTGGACCCGGCCAAGCTGGCTGTGGCCAAGACGGAGTTTGACAACATGGAGCGCCTGGGGATTGTCCGCCGCTCTAACAGCCCTTGGGCCTCTCCTCTCCACATGGTCCCTAAACCCGGTGGCGGCTGCCGCCCTTGTGGAGACTATCGACGGCTCAACGATGCTACAACGCCCGATCGCTACCCTGTGCCGCACATCCAGGATTTCTCAACTCATCTAGCCGGCAAGGTGATTTTCTCCAAAGTCGACCTCGTTAGGGGCTATCATCAGGTGCCCGTTCACCCCCCTGACATCCCTAAAACAGCAGTGATAACACCTTTTGGATTATTTGAGTTTCTGCGCATGCCGTTTGGACTTAAGAACGCTGCTCAGACCTTCCAACGTCTGATGGACTCCGTACTGCGGGACCTTCCTTTTGTTTTCGTGTACCTTGATGACATCCTGGTAGCAAGTTCTTCCACGGCTGACCACATGGCACACCTCCGAACCCTTTTTCAACGACTCAGTCAACACGGACTCATCATCAACCCAGCGAAGTGCCAGTTTGGCCTCTCCACCATAGACTTCTTGGGGCACAGGGTCACGAGGGCAGGTGCGGTTCCTCTCCCGTCCAAGGTGGAAGCCGTCGCAGCGTTCCCACGCCCAGTCGCCGTGAAGTCCCTGCAGGAATTCCTTGGCATGGTGAACTTCTATCATCGTTTCATCCCGGGAGCGGCTCGCACCATGCGACCTCTTTATGAGGCCCTTAAAGGCAAAAAGCCCAAGCACACGGTAGACTGGACTGATAGCAGGGTCAGGGCTTTTATGGACACAAAAGCAGCTTTGGCGCAAGCTACGATGCTGGCACATCCCTCCTCTTCTGCCCCTGTAGCACTGACCACAGATGCTTCTGACTACGCGGTGGGGGCGGTGTTTGAACAGTGGGTGGACGGTACCTGGCAGCCTCTCGCTTTTTTCAGTAGGCAGTTACGCCTCCCTGAGCAGAAGTACAGTACTTTCGACCGTGAACTGCTTGGAATGTACCTCGCCATCCGCCATTTTCGACACATGCTGGAAGGCGCCGGTTTACAGTTTATGTCGACCACAAACCTTTGACCTTCGCCATGTCCAAAGCCACAGAACCATGGTCCGCCCGACAGCAGCGCCAGCTGTCCTATGTCTCTGAGTTTACTACGGACATTCAGCACGTGGCGGGAAAGACAACTGTGTTGCCGACTGCCTCTCCAGGGCCATGGCTGGGGCGGTCCACCTAGGTCTCGACTTCCGCGGTATGGCGAAGGACCAGGCTACCGACACCACAGTGCAGCAGTGCCGGTCGTCCACTACAGGTTTGCAGCTGAAGGACATGGTCTTTGGCAGCTCCGGAACCACTTTGCTCTGTGACGTCTCCACAGGCACCCCTCGCCCTGTGGTTCCCTTGAGCTGGCGGCACCCGGTTTTCGATGCTGTCCATGGACTCTCTCACCCGGGGACCAAGGCCTCTCAAAGGCTGGTGGCAGCCAAGTTCGTGTGGCACGGCCTGAAGAAGGATGTAAGAGATTGGGCTCGTTCCTGCGTGCAGTGCCAGCGGGCCAAGGTGCAACGCCACACCAAGGCCCCTTTGGAACACTTTCACGTGCCTGAGCGACGTTTCGACCATGTTAACGTCGACCTGGTTGGTCCCCTGCCCCCTTCTCGGGGGTACACGCACCTGTTAACTATGGTCGACCGCACCACACGTTGGGCGGAGGTCGCCCCGCTGTCGTCCATTACATCGGCCGACGTGGCACGGGCGTTTATTGGCACCTGGATATCCCGTTTTGGCGCCCCTTCGGATATTTCATCGGATCGCGGCGTGCAGTTCACTTCTGTGCTTTGGACTGCAGTAGCAGACAACTTAGGGGTGAAGTTGCACCGCACCACAGCGTATCACCCACAGGGCAACGGCCTTTGCGAACGTTTCCACCGGTCGATGAAGGCTGCTCTTCGTGCCACCTTGAAAGACGGCAACTGGATCGACAGGCTCCGTGGGTCATGCTGGGCATCAGGACGGCGCCAAGGAAGATCTCCAGTCTTCCTCTGCGGAGCTGGTTTATGGCCAGCCTCTGCGGGTGCCTGGGGATTTTGTGCCGACTACTTCTTCTCCTTGGTCGGCCACGGCGCAACGCTCCGCCCTCTTGGACAATGCCAGACTCTTTGCCCCCCTGCCTACTTCCTGCCACGGTGTTCCAGGTTCTCACGTGCCCAAGGACCTCCTGTCGGCTAGTTATGTGTTCATTCGCGTTGATGGGCACAGAGGGCCCTTGCGTCCCCCTTATGAGGGCCCCTTCCGGGTTTTAGAGGCAGGACAGAAACATTTTGTAATTGACATGGGGGGTAAACCCGAGCGGGTCTCGGTGGACCGCCTTAAGGCAGCTCACTTGGACTTGGCCGGGCCGGTTGAGGTGGCTCGCCCGCCGAGGCGCGGTCGTCCTCCTGCTGGACGCTCTTCTCCTGGCCTTCTCCCCTCCGACCCCTTCCCCGTACCTCCCCCGTCTCCACTTTCTACGGTTCCTGCGAGCCTTCCCCCTGGGGATGCGCTTCCTCACTCCCCCGTCCTGCGTAGCCGTTACGGCCGCCGGATTCGCCCCCCACGGCTTGAACTTTAGAGTGTCTGTTTTTGTTGTGTTGAATTCTGGGGGGACGTGTGTAGTGACCTCTATATATGTATATAATTCACCACCAACTACAAATGTTTGAATGCAATGTTTTTCCATATGCTTGTCAGAGTTCACGGCCAATTATTAACTGGGTAGAAGTAATTGCGGTCCCTTTAAGGACCGCCATGTTTAAGTTGCTTGTTGCTATGGAAACTTACTTTCGGCGGGTCTGAGTTTTGCGCGGTTAACTTTTTTGGTGTTCAATAAACGACACACTCGCTTGGTGTGTGAACGTGAGAAATTGTCGCTTTCGTCCAAGTTTACAATTTCCACAGTCTGTTACTTTTGCATGACGTTGAATGTGCAGTTCTGAAATTTATGTCATATTTTCCTCTTATGGTTACCACAGCAAGGACTGAAGCAGTCTTTTGAATCTTATTAATCTCATTTTGCCAAGCATACTGCATAGAGGAGCAAAAACACCACTTTTTGACAAAAGCGCTCTTGCACTTTAGAATTACATTAAAGATTTTATCCGGTGTCCAATGTCATTAAAATATGAATCTCTTTTTATAATTTGCGTCCTTGGATATATTGCAGTCTTATCTTTGGATTTCCCCGCAAAGTGTGCCTAATGAATTATTGTTCAGTTGGCGCTGTCAGACATAATTGTATTTTCACTTAATGAAGCAGCACCTGAATAGCATGAATGATAGCCAAATGGCCCCATAAATCCACACGCAGGTAGGCACTTAAGTGTTGCCTTTCATTGCTGTTGCGTGGGACTGTAAATCTTGCGATGTTGCGACGTCACTTGGTTGCTCATTGCTGGCATCAGGGAGTGCTGATATGGGGGGCGGGGGGGTCATGTACAGTATTTTTAGGTTTTCTAGTTCAGCCCTCAGGAGCATTCTTGCCACCCTCGTAATGTTCTTATTTTGGACAGCATGGTCATTGTCTTCATGAATTTGTTTGGAAATTGACTGCGATTTGCTTAGCGTTGAGTATAATTCAGACGTTACGCTACAGTGGCAGAGGAAGCTGCTTCGAGTGATGATAAGGTCTCTTCAAATTTTCGTCTTTCCCTGAATCTGTGGTCTTGTGCACATTTCATTTCCATATTTAAAATCATTGCAATCCATCTGGAGGATACTTTGGAATTCATATTTTCAGAGCCCAGCTTGCAATTTTAGTTGTCTTCAAGCTCGGTTTGTTCATACATGAACTGTCACCATCGGATAAAAATTGTTTGTCTTAACAAACAGCTAACAGTTAACAGCTTTGAAATTTTATGGAATTGATTAAATGTTAGTTCAGAGATTCACGGTTAATACACGCACTAATGAAAAATAATCTTCAAATGAATACCTCTCTTGAGTGATGATTTTTAAATTGAGCATTCTGAGCTGTGTAACGTTCGATTAATTGTAATGACAGCTTACGTACTGTATGTCAACAATGGCTGCAGGCTTTTCCACAGTATAATTACCGGTAGTTGTTTTAAATGCATTTTCAAAGCAAGTATTGCAGTCAATTTCCATTGGTATGTGGATGCAAATGTTTTTAAATCTTTTCAGCCGTATGAACAAGGGGGTTGAGCTAACTGAAAATGAGGTACTTTTATTCTTCACCATGTTTTATTTTGTTTGTTTTGTTTCTTTCTGTCCAAGGTGAGCATAGGGTTGTGACTCAGCCAGCGTTGAAGTGGCCAAATTTAATATGCATTGTTATTTACACACAATAGCTTTGCCTCCCACCTGCTGTGCTCCCAACCACCCACACAGGTGTCCTGTGACATGAAAATAACAAAAAAAGTTTCCAAATGTGTGACATTGTTGCCTGTAGATATTGGCTGGGTTGTTTTTATTTTTTAGAAAATGCTTTGTTTTAGTTTAGTTTTAATATTTGTTTTTAATGTTTTTTTTTTTTTAAATACAGGATATGGAATACTTGTCAAGTACAAGCTAGAAAGAAAAGGTCACTAAGTAGTGCGTAATAAAGTAAACTACAAATTCTGAAATGACTTATCACCCTTCCTTTGGACACACAGCAAAACTGAAATAAATACTTTTAAAATGAACCCTGAAAGCTTATGTATGATATTAATTGACAAAGACTAAAACAAAGGACATTTTTGCCACATTTAATTATAGTTTTAGTTAGTTTTATAAATCGAAGATGTAGTTTCTGTTAGTTTTAGTTTTATCTTTAAAACACATTTTGGGTTTTATTTGGTTTGGTTAATGACGGTGTTTTTTTTTCTTCTTCAATCTTAGTTTCGTTATTTTGTTAGTTTTCTTTGACTATACATGTAATAACTTTGGTACACACCCAATGAAAAAAATGTACAGTACTGTACTAAATTGCAAACCACTGTTGCATTGCATCACATTGTGTTATATAAGCATCTTTTCATTTCTTTACAAATGATCTTGGGCTTTTAAAATTCAAGGTTCACAGATACATTGCAGTGAATTGGTTATTGTATCATTGAAAGAATGGAAGACTTGCCCCCATAGCCGCACTGACTAACTGGAGTTGCTTTCATACCGTGCACCAGAAGCATAACAGTAAAACTGCAATTCAGCGCCACAGTGATGATTGCTTTCAAAACAACTGGATGTGGAACGACAGTCTCGGGCGTTAAATCTCACCGTTGTCCCGAGTTGTGATGTTATGCCTCTGGCACCGCGTCAGATGCTGGCAAACGCCCGGTTTGACTTCAACCTTGCCATCCTGCATCGGTCCCCAGGACAGCAATATGAGGAAAGAAAAGCTCCACTCTGAAACATTTAAAATTTCATAGCTTGCCCATTCGTCCAATTAGTCTTGCCTTAGCATTTCCCCACCACCGTAAAAAGTGACTCATAAACTAAATGCAACCCATTATAGTATACACCCTTGATTAGGAACATGCGCTCTTCAATTCAAAATATAAGCCAGTCGTGAGTAGTGACCATGTCTTTTTTGTGTGAAAAATACTTTAGCAGGGTAATCACTGCGTTGTGTAGGAGGATTTTAACAAAATTGGTTCAATTTTAATCTTAGTCTTGTCATTAGTCAGGTTTTCAGTGGAGAGTTTGTCTTCTACTAGTCAGTAATAGTCTAAACCAGGCCTGATGGAGATTGACAGTTCAATACCCCGTGATGCTCAAACATCCTCAATGGAGCTATTGAAACTGCAACAGGCTGTATGAATCATTCTGCATACAGTGCTTTATTCAGAGGTTGAGCGTAAGACAGCAGCTTACAGTTAGTCATAGTTCAGGCAAAAAAAAAAAAAGGGGTGGGGGACTTCTATTTTATTTGTCTATGCTTAAGAAAACAATGAATGATTGACAGAAGTGAAATAAGTGTAATAATAAATAATTGTGCCAACTGTTTGAATGAAATATTGTTGGCGGTAAGTCACAATTTGGATGTGAATGTGTGCTAGTTTTTTTTTTTTTTTTAACCTGTTTTTGCAGTCCCAAGACAAATGCAAGCCACACCACAGTCAATGGCTAGATGATTTACTAATTGTTTACCCTGTGCGATGGAACATACATTGAAGCATGTTTGCGATGGCACATGTCCACTTCGGCTTGTTGTCGTAGCAACGGTTAGCTTGAGAGAGAGAGAAAAATGTTGAAAAGAAATAAACATTGAAAAGAAATAAAATAATGGAATAAGGAGGAGGAGGGAGGGAAAGTATCTAGTAGGCTGATTTGATTCAATAGATTTTCAGTGGGCTGATTAAGTTTTTTTTTCCCCATTTGCAAGCATCGAGCTGACGACAAACATAATACAGATTGTACGTCTGTACGTCTTACAACTGTGAAATTGGCGGAAATCTCCTGAGCTTCCTGTCAATTTGACTAAATTACTGATGAATGGATGCATTATTTTATTTATTTATTTTTCTCCCTTAACAACCATCCATTCTTTGTGCTTCTGATCTGAATGTGGAATGTCCTTGGCATCCTCACCCCCTATTACCTTATCCCTGCTTCCCCCGCCCCATGCCGCGGATTCTGTTTCTGGACCTTTAGGATAAGAATCTGAGGTATGTTCGTCATTTTCTAGCTGAGAGGACTGAGGCCTTTTGACATAGACAGATGTGGGTGTGTTTGAGAGGATGATGATGGAAATGTTGGAATGGAGTTTGCCCGGCAACAGGTGAAAAGCCCGAGTTTATTTGCTTGCCGAGATTATTTATCTGCTTTCGTCTCACTCACTTCATCCAAACCTGCCTTTTGATGATGCAAGAATCACGTGAGCTTGCAATTAGTAACCACCATTAAAAATGCATGACGCTCAACTGCAATTAGAGTGAGTTGTTGCTGAAATCAGAGCAGTCCAGCTTCACCAAGATTTTCTGAAAGAATGTCCATGTTTAATCGAGCAACAAAAATATCTGTGTGGAAGTTTTGCATTTGAACTTGAAATGAGTTACTGTGTGCCACAAGTCAAGATGTCCGAAGGTTGATGTGGCTGCGTGACTCATGGAGGGCGTTGGCTGCAGATGGTTTCGGTCACCACAGATGGTGCAAGTCGGGCTCGTCACCGTATGACGGACAGGTGGAAGGCCTGTTAGTTGGTTTCCATCATATCATATCAGGGGTGGAAATTGTGAACAATCTTGTGATGCGATGCTATCGCGATATTTTGCCAATGCTAACAGTACAGACATGATGTGATCATTGAGACGTTGGGGTGAAAAATGGAGAAGGCAAAAAAAAACAAAAAAACAATTTATCATTGAATATCAAAAGCTAAAGAAATATACAGTACCAGTACCATGACCTGTCATCTTTTTTTTCCATTTAGAAACAAACCAGATGAATAAGTATCAGTAGCACAGGAAAAAAAACATTCTGCTCAACCTTTCACATTCTGCTCAACCTTTCTCATGTCTAAGTTGCAAAAGGGAGAACATCATATTCTTACATTTTGGACCACAGACCTATTTTCCTGAACTGAAATGGATCATTTTTAAAGCCTTTTTGATATTCCTTTTATCCTTTTCTGTATTAGAGTCCTTGAGGAAGACATCTTGCTCCTCCAACTTTTAATGATGTGGGACGTGATATTCACTGTGTTATGACATTTTCAGGCAGTTTGAAGGCTGCCATAGTGTGCTAATAGCACATACTGCCAGATTACACCCACTAGCCAGTCATAATGTGACCACAGTCTCAAGGCATATCAATAACAAATGATCTGTGCAATAATCTGCGCTTCAGCAGCCCATATCATAGGAAGAGAAGGGCCTACTCAAACTACGTGTAATGGTGCAATTTGGCAGGTATATTTTCCAATGGCATTGCGCCGTATAGTACATGGGGTGACTGTGTGCCATTGTCATGTTAATAGTACACTATAGTGACATGCAATCCGATAAAAAAGTGTTCCTCCTTCAGGGAAGAGGATAATTGGCCTATTTTCTGGATACCAGATCTTCTCTCCCCAAGGGCTGCTCCACGTTGAGTTGTCCTATCATGGCAGCAAGCTAGCCTGTCTTTTTAAAAGCAGTTAATGTGTTCTCAAGCATGGTTTCGGGAGCTTCGTAATACAGGCAGTATGCTCTTGGTGTGTACTGCATATTGTTTCCAGCGGGGTGCAATGTTGGATGACGCATATTCTCTCCACCACACTGTGACAAAATGCAGTAACCTCGAAAAAAAGATGAAGGCAAATCTATTTCAAGATGAATGGGGAAGAAGTCATTGGAACAAAGCAAAGTTCTGGATATTGTTTTTGCCTAATGTAGAGTCAAGTTACAATTTTTTTTCTTTTACTTATATGGGTATCTTTTAATTTTGTGAAGATCTACTTGATTTTTGTGAATAAATCTGGAGATTCATTTAAAAAAGGAAAATGTCTTGGCTTCTTTGGTGTTAGTACAGCACAAGAGTACTTTCTTTGTGGTTGACAGGGACTTGCTTGATGACAATATCTTGTGCGTTGCAGTGCTTTTGCCCATTGAAAGCAGCCTCTTTTAAGTCTTACTGTTTCTGTGATTTCATTAGTGGCAAATATTGCAATCACCGCGCATGGAAGGATACAAATATTTCTCACACTGCCATCAAGGGTTTCAATTAAATTTTATTCATAAAATATTCACAAAGTCATGATTGATGCACTGACGACACAGAGGCTCACAGCACCAACACGACATTTCTTGAGTGCACAAATGTGTCATGCTCGAGTCAAAGCCCTTACAACAGTCACAGGTGTATGCGCTAAAATCAGCTTAATGCAAGGGAAAGAGAAACGGATGCTGGTTCATATTAGGACGTCAACCTCTGTGCATAATGAGCTATTCAACGGAGTACACGCGTTGTATTGTAACACACACACTGTCGTAAAAGCGGAGGGGCACAATGGTGCACGTCACGGTTAGTTTTGAGGGCTGCAGCTATTGCAAAAGCAGCAGAAGCAGTCATTGTGCAATGAAGCCACTCGTGAAGCTACCCGTTGTTGAAAATCTCCCCTTTTTTTTTTTCCAATTTGATGTCAAAGGGGTTACTGTGCCGTCTTCACTGCACTTGTGGGAACTGAGGTAAAGTCAAATTAGCATCGGATCATTAAATGCAATTGGACTGACTGGCAGAACAAACATTGAAACCAAAATAGCATTCCTGCAGATGATGCCACTCAAATTATTCTGGCTGATTAAATGCTTTAATTGTGGGCCAACGTTGTGCAATGAATTGTGGAGATACGGTATAAACATCAAGTGAAAGCACACTCTTCTTGTACTCTTCTTTTTCCACTAATAACGAATCACAGCTCAACATGTATTACGAGACCTTCAAGTCAAAATCAAATGTTGCAGGGGTGGTGGTGTAATCAGGCACTGCTTCTTTTTTTTTTTTTTCTCCCCCTCTGGGCGTCACACCTCTCTTCTTTCTTCCAAACTCCCTCTCAGCCTATTTGACAAAATGCAGGGCTTCAGCTGCCACGACGGAGCCTTTGCTGCTGTCCAGGCTGGTGACCAACCTGAAGCCAGATCTCAAGGCTAGCATCACGGTCTCGAGTTTCAGGCAGTCAAGCGTGCACAAGAACGTGCTGTCCTCCTTCAGCACGAGCCGCGAGCCCGGCTCCGACTTGATGAAATGTCTGAACTGGATCACATTGGAAGACACCTCAAATTCTTCCGGAAACCCATCCAGGCGACTCTTTGAGATCTGCACCAGCCGGCCTTTGACCTTTTCGATGAAGGTGTGATCGCTGCAGTACACCTTGAGGCCTTGTGACCTCTCGTGGCTATCTGTCATCTCCAAAAAGGCAGGCTCCCGCTGGGTAGCCCTTTGACTTTCCCACTCAGCCACGGCTTCGACAAGTTCAACCAGACGGTAAAAATCGGCCTCTCTTCGGAGGAGCCCCGCCTCCCGGAAGTCGTCGGGTAGCTGGAGCTCTCCGGTTCGAAGGTAGTTGAGCACATGCCGGAAAACTGGACCGTCTCTGTCAATGAAGGGGTTTCCCATGGAATCCATGTGCTGGACGGGCTTCTTACCATTGGCCAGCTCTTCCAGAAAGGTACCCTGGTGCTTAGCGAGGGTGCTCCGGTGAGCGGTGTACAGGAAGCCCCCGACGTTGATCGTGATCGTGCCTGACGTGGGCTTCTTGAAGCTCTTGCTGGGCTGCAGCAGGTCTGGGTTGATGTGTCTCAGTTCACTTTCCATTCTTCTGAGATTCCATTCCATTCTCACCTTGCCTCTCCAGCTTGGACCCCGGCTTCCTCAGAGCTGGCGGGTATGCATGTGTGCGAGCCGCGCTGATTGGATCGGTGGTCCTCTTTTTCTTTTTGAGATGTGAGAATGAGTCTCTGACACTGTGATCTGTCTTCGGCTCGTGCGTCGTGATAGCGGGTATGTTTAAAAGTGTGGAACGGTGGGCGGCTGAGTCCTGTCAGGCAGAGGAGCTCCTGTGGACTGATCGTTCGAAAAAGAGAAAGGGTCTCTATACTGGTCTCCCTCCCTCCCTCTCTTTCTCACACTCTCTCTCTCTGTCTCCCTCCCCTTGAGTGGGTGGGCAGACAGTATCTCTCTCTCACACACACACACACGCAGACAAAAAATGAGTATGGGAGTACATAGCAGAGGGGTATGAACTCCAGTCTGTTTTTTTTCACTCACAACAGGCACAGAACTAGGTTCTGGCCATTAGCGTGCACACATACACACACACGTTCGCATCCTCTCATGACTGAAATTGGGACTGTGTATATAAAAGATCTTATGGACTTGTTTTTCCTCTGCTTTTGTTATGCCACTTTATTCACCGCTAATTGCAAAGCAACAATGTGTTATGTTAATACAGTAGGTATATTTTATCTTGCACCCTATCACTCAAGGCTTCTTTTCTTTGGCAGCACATTGTGCGTGTGTGCCCACGCGTGCGCTTGTTTGTATTTTTTGGGCCGATGGTGCCGGAGGAACATAAGCGTGAATTGAGGTCTACACTCTTTGGACCTCCACAATATACAGCATCAAATGTTAATCCATAAATGTAACTCTTCAATTTATGTCATGTGATCCCCTGAATGACAGGTACTCTCGTGTGACAGGTGGTCCCAAAATTAAAAATGACAATCCCTGTTCAAAACCTGAAACGGATTTTCACAGGTGGGGTTGTAGTCTTTGTCTACCATGTAGAAGGAAATACAGACAGTTTTCGCATCATAAACAGCTTGTGAAGTCGTTACCAACTACACTGCGTCAGCATTGCAAACGAGCCAAATTTAACTGGGTGGACTTGCTTTCTGCCTTCTTTTCATTAAGATGGCCTGTGGAGCATGCTCATTATTTGGGAGGGGAAAAAAAACACGTCAGGGTGTGTTTGCATAGCAGTTGGAGCTGACTGAATTACATTTCTCAAAATGCTGCTGCTGTTGCAAAAAAAAAAAGATGGTCCTTCCCTCTTTAAGGTGGTGAATAATTCATTAAGGAGCAGTCAGAGCTCTTGGTGAAACATGGAGTCACTTGACTGCTGTGAAGCTGGCATGGCAACCACTTAAAATAGGGTCCTCTTTGAGCTAAGAACTGTCAGTCTCTTCTTTTATCCTTGCAGGAGCCTTTCTTTGGCACAGAGCCTGCATGTGTAGATCATATAATTGACCCAACTAACCAAGTGTTCGGAAGGTAAATTTAAATAACGAAACACATCAAAAACATCTTTTTTTTTCCAGTGACTGACTTGTCTGCACCCGGCTACGATCAGCATGGCCAACCGTACGGCTTTAGATTGATTGCATTTCAAATGTGTGGGGATATTTTATAGGATATAACATTTCGTATAGCTTTTACAATACAGTATTGAAGATTACATTGTGGTTTTATTAGTTACTTCCGTACCTATTTGAATGCCTATTAGACAAAAGCAGCTGTGTGGTAATGGGGTCAGGCAGCATGGTCTCGAGCCGCACAGGTTTTCCATTTCCATGTATTTATTTTTTTTGCACCACCCATTTAATTGTCAGTACTGTAAACTGAACCAAATCAAGAGGAGTGTGTGGACATTCATTTCATCAATGAACTTGTGGACAGTGTAGAAATATTGATTACGAACCTACACTTTCCACCTTTTACCTTCTCAAACATATTGGGGAACTTACAATGCGATGGTAACTTTTCTGAATAAGGGGCCACATTTTGTATTGTACTTCGTCCTGTCAAAAAGACAAGCTTACGGCGAACAAAATGATATGCATGGTACTGATTGGAATCATTGCATTTCCTTAATGAGGCAGCCTCCGGCCTGCGCAGATGAGCTTCTAATAATAGGAAATTACATTTGGAGAGTTGCACACTTGCATGCAGTTTGCTTCCTCGTTATCATTAACAGGTAACGCTTTCTCAGCTGCGTGTCCGTGTATGTGTACATTTGCTGGTGTCAGGCGGAAGCCTCGCATCTCCAAAAGCATCACTTTTCAGGGGGAAAAAACGTTTGTTGAGCCTCATCAAAGAGAACTGGCCATTTTCCACACTTTGTATTGGTCACTAATTTGTGAAAATAACCGACCCTCGTTGGGACTGACCAATAGTATCAAAATCGGACATAGGAGGTTTCCATATGACAGTGACGATTTGTAACATGTTCAAGTTGTTCTTTTATTTGTTTTTTTTATTTGTGAATTTCATTTCAGTTTCATTCACAAATTTCACATTTTATATTGTATGTTATGTATTTCATCTTTGGGTTTTTTTTTCCTCATCTTTTCCTTTACGTTGTGGTGAAAGTCAGTATGAGCTGTCAGGAACAAAAACAGCAACTAAATAATGTACTCATCAATTTGCATTCTAACAAGTCCAGTGCATCTGCCATCCAGCATGGTCGTGGCTATTTAAAGCAACTGCATTAAGTCTTCTCATGAACATGGAGATTTGTCTCGGTAGATTACAGAGATAATGGTTAGTTGACAGGGTCTAACGTGAGTACAGGGAGGAAAAACGACAATGAAATGATCACGCACAGTAGAAAATGTGCCTCCAGGGTAAATGGCGATGGCACGGAAGTAATCTATTTTGATTGCTGTTGTATTGACCGCGTGTCTTTTGGGCTTTGTACAGATGTTCGGAAAACTAATTGCTACATAGCTCATACAGCTAGCATTGCCTCAGACTGTAATAAGGCTCCACATGGCAATTAACGACTGAAAAAAACCCCCAGATGCTTTAGGGCAACAGTATTTGGACATGCATCCATGTAGGCAGCTCGGAGACATCTAGCCTGTGTATTTATCAGATCATCTTGTGTACGATAGATGAGGAGAGCAAGGTTAGAGACTGGTGGCGGATGGAGGCTTGGTGGGCGGCTTGCTGTTTGTTGTGTGAAACATTAGGGAGGTCAGAGCTGCAAGCGCAGGACCTTGAAACAGATGGAGGTGTGAGCCGAGTGTGAGGGGGTGTACGGGTAACCTCTCCCTCGCATCCGTCTCTCTGTCTTCACTCCTCTCATCCTCTATTCATCTATACCCTTAAAGAATGTGTAAATGGTCTCTCTTCATCTCCCGAAATACACCTCTCAACTCATATAAAAAGTCAAGAGTTTAAACTGCTACCGTGACTTTTGGCAAATATCCAATAACTAACCATGTTTTGTTTTTACGCTTATGGAGGGGGGAAATGGATCGTTCAGAAGAGGCAATGGGTGTAGATGACCTTTTGTGGCTGCATTTTTTTGTTGCTGAACATGGTGTGCTTTGCAGCAGGCACCTCATTGGGCAGCTATGGGGTCCACAGAAAGTTTGCGGCAGTTACGTTTTGTATTTATTATTGTAGTACATAGTAATTTTAGGATTATTTTCTGCTACAGAAAAGCAAATGGTTCACTTTTTGAAAATTGGCTCGTGCAGGAATGTTGGTAAAAATATGTGCAAAACAATTTCACTGGTTTTCACATTTTCCTTTTAGCAGCGGTTAACACTTGGTTGTGTTTGCCAAAGCACAGATTTATCACTGGAGATTTTTATCGCGAAACATGCATGCTGGACTCTTTGTAAATCTCAAAAGAGTTTCCTCCCCCACACCGGAGCCTTGAGATCCCTCTCTTCGTGGCTTTTCCACCGATTTTCACGTGTGTTGTGCGTGGGTGTCGTTTTAGTTTCCGTTTGCTGGCATGTGTTTCATCCAATCATTTCCTTTAATTGCCTGCCTTGAGCAGTAAACAGATCAGGATCCTTTCTTCCCTGACTTCGACCCGAGTTGTTAATGGTCTCAATATTCAGAACCCACCGACCGTAATTTGATTGAACCTCATGCGACACATGAAGTTGGACAGCATGTGGTGGTTGCTATGGTGACCGCGGCGATTGCACCTGCACTAAATGATTCAAGGCTGTTTTAAATCAAATGACACTGTTTGCAAGCCACAATCAGCTTTCAGCCGACAAGCGTGAACTCAGCGAAAGTGTGCACTGAACATATGTATGCATGTTCATCATAACAGGCTGAGTCACTACAACAGCTAGGTGCAGCCATTTTTAAAGTAACCATCTGTTTGTTTGTTTTTTTGCTGAGCGCAAGTAGGTAGGTCACAGAGTATTTGGACACATTGACAAATGCTTGTCTTTGTAGAAGAGTAGTATTGGTTCCTGTACTTTAAAGCCCATAGTTTACCTTATACCTGAGCAACATTCATATCGATGGTCTGTATTACTTACCTGTTGATGTTTTGCTTTCTGCTGCTTTGTTCATAACACGTTTTGGGCAATTCCTTCGAATCAGTCACTTGCACATTTAGGCTGAACAGATTCAACAAACTATTTTTTTTAGTAGTAAATCTGACTTTTTCTCATAGTTTGCCTGGTCCTGTGACTTATAGTCATGTGCGATTTGTATTTATTAAAATTAGAGCTTGGACTGGCACCTAAACTCCCCACTCCCCAACCGTTTTGACTTTCTTTTGGCGATTGGCCAGTACTTTTGGTGCATCACCGCCGATGGCCAGAATGCAGTCTGAATAACTGAATGGCACATTTGAACAATATTCTGATTTTCAAAACAGAGTGAAGCAGTGCATGCTGGGGTCAGTTTTTCTGAACGCAACCATGAGTAGGGAACGGGAACCCCCAGACGTGAATCCAAGCTCCACGCTTCTTGGTCTCTGTTTTTGTCAAATAAATTTGCCCTCAAAATGTACTCAAAAGCCACATTTTTTCTTTTTTTTCTTCTTCAGGATTCATTTTTTTTGGCTTGTGTGACTTTATACCCAAGTCACTCCACACTACTTTTGACTGAAGGCAACCACATTGAAGAATTTGTGTTGCCTGAGGGAGATGTTGGTGTAATCTGTCTCCTTTATTGATTGGACTTGTTGCCGTTCATCCATTTCACCTTCCCTCCCTGAATAATGAGCATCAGAGGCCTTCGGAATAAGATCAATAGCTTTACTCAGTCGACAACGCAGTCTGTACCACTGCCAAATAGTAAGCTCTTTAAACTCAATCAAAATGTATTTAGCAAATAAATTGAATCTTACCAAAAAAAAACACATTAATCTTAATGTCGCTAATCTTTGGATGAAAAGTAAGGACTAACTTAATTGGTCACACACTGGAAATGTGAGTTATGGCAGCATGAATGAAAAATACCCAAATGCTATATAACCATGGAAAATAGATGAAATCTACACATTCAAGGTTAAAGAGAGGAACGGAATTTTAATTCCTTTATATGTCCTTTGATAAAGCGTATGTATTGAAAACAACAAAAATCTTTGAATTCCAAACACCGCATCATTTAAATGTTTACTCATCATGCCATTTATTTCAACATCTGACTTTAAGACCATAATTTAAAATGTATGACAATTGAGCTAATTAAATGTTGAGTATATAAATCCACATAACTTATTACTGGCACATATATATATTCAGGCTTGTCAGGATTGCCTGTTGTCAGTTAATTCTTACTGAAGCAAAAATATTCTCCACTAATAAAATAAGAATTATTATTATCTACACAGTGTGCCGTTATCAGTCGTGAACACAAAAAGAACAGTTGCAAAGACTGGTAGCAGTTGGCGTGTTCCGACAGGGGATCCTGCTGTGCCACTATCGCCACCGAATGTCGTCACTCCGAGTAGACGTCATGCTTCACACTTTTTTTTTTGTGGGGGCCTCACTTGCCCACACATTTGAAATGCGGAGACAAGGTGACGTTGGCGCGCATCCCTGCGCAGTCAACTCATTCGCACGTCAGAGGATTCTCCGTCTCCTCCACAGGTCATCTGGACCTCCTGCAGCCCTTTGAGCATCTCACTCAACTGAGTGTAAAATGTTGCGGCTTCTCCCAAAATGGTGTCCACATACAAACAATGACTAATGGAAAAACAAGAGCGCATAAATCACCAAGCAGTTGTCATTAGTACAACAACAGGCTTAACAGTTGGTCTATTCTGAAGACGATATATCGATTCCACGTGACTTAATCATCTATTGACATTGAACATGTTTCATTCTTGGAGTTTTGACCAACACTTTTCACCACCTTGTTATTTCTCTTGTTAGTTTCAAATGGCAAAACAAAAATGGATAACAGCGATAAGATGGTCATTTTATTTGGAAACTAATCAGGGAATTGACACTGCTCAAACCGGTCAACAGTAAGCCCGAGTAATTGCAGTTAGAAATGAAATCGAATAAGCACACAAACTGAATTCACAGCTCCAGTGTTCAACACAGGAGAATGTAGCAGCACATGAAGACGACTTGTAGGCGGTGGGGTCACTCACAATCTGTGAGTGTGGCAGCTGTGGGTCTTTTAAGAGCATGTTATCACTCGGGTAAATGTAATAGCACAGTATTCACAGTATCCATATTTTGGATGAAAATGTGCAAGCAATATGCTGTAATTGCATTGTCCTAATTTGTATGCCCACTTACCTCACCACAGCACTCGAGTGCGCATGCTGTAACAATTGCTTTGTTGCCCCACGGTAATGCTTGTCTTGTGATGGATGCACTTGCCGATATTCCCAAATCAATCGGGAAATGACAAAGAATCGATGTCTAATATGCTCCCGCAAAGGTCACATCGTTTTCCCATAACGACACAAATCTTCATTCTCGTAGATGAGCTCAGTCTGGAGGGGATGGTGGTGCACAGAGCTGAATGCAGACCCGTCGTCACTGACAACTACATGAAGCTTAAGAAGTGAGTGGTCTGCGAAATGCACAATTTCTGTGGACAAACGTGACATATGACGAAAGACAAAAACAAATGACATCACACGTTGGTGTCTTGAGTTGGTTGTGGTGATCTGCCATGTGTGATATTGGCACTTAAACATGCCACGACACAGGAAAGCAGTGGCATGGTGTGTGCTTTTTTTCCTTGTGTGTCCATCCACCTGTTTTTTGTTTTGTTTTTGTTTTTAAACTACTTACTGACGTTGGTCTGCTTTTCATTGGAATCTCCTATTCAGGGCAGATTAGTGGATGGTATCATTATGACAAACTATCACCTGCAGATGCGACAATACAATACAGTCCAATGCAAACACAACGCCGTTTGCTTAGCTGTTTCAGACTATTTCTGTGTCCTCCATTAGTTAATATTGAAACTGACAAAGTGCACATTTGCTTAGAGCAATAGTCCTGTTGGGGATGGAGGGGTGGGGGGGGGGGGCTCGTGTGTTCAAATAACGCACTGATCATTTTGCTTTGGATGCTAGACAGACGTCACAGATGGCCACATTTTAGTACACGGTGATCTGTCCAACAAATGTCCTTCCATTAAGGCAAATGAGGAACAAGAAAGACTTGCCACGTGTCATGATTTAGCTTGGTTTATCTTAACTTATCTTAACTCGAGATCAAGATGTAAATATATACGTGCTTAGTGCAGTTTTAAACATGAAGCGGTGTGGCTCTGTTAGTTATACACTGGTGATAAAAGTACAATACAATACAACTTTATTTATATAGCGCTGTCACAACGGGTTCAGCTGTTGTGAAAGTGCTTTACAGAACAGTTAACATCCATCCGTCCATTTTCCGAGCCGCTTACCCTCTCAGGGGTTGCGGGGGGTGCTAGAGCCTATCCCAGCTGTCTTCGGGCAGTAGGCGGGGGACACCCTGAACCGGTTGCCTGCCAATCGCAGGGCACACAGAGACGAACAACCATCCGCGCTCACACCTAGGGACAATTTAGAGTGTTCAAGCAGCCTGCCATGCATGTTTTTGGAATGTGGTGGGAAACCGGAGTACCCAGAGAAAACCCACTCAGGCATGGGGAGAATATGCAAACTCCACACAGGGAGGCCGGAGCTGGAATTGAACCCACCTCTGCACTGTGAGGTTGACGTCCTAACCAGTGGACCACCGGGCCGCCCTAACAGTTAACATAATACAGTATAACACAACACATAACATAAGACACAGTCAGTCATGCAATCTTAACCACTTTTCCTGCAATGATTTGTTGTTTGAAGCAGTTATAGATGAAAGAGGAGAGAATCAAAGTGTCCTTTCACCAGTGGATCAGAGGCGTCATCCTCCAAATGCGCACATGTCTGCTACAAGCTTAAGTTTGAAAGCAAACAAGAAGTAGTAAATATTGTCTAAAAACGAGGCTTCAAACTGTGCATAGCCACTTTCAGCTGAAGGTTACTGTCAAACTAAACATAAAACAAAGTGAATTCCACATTGCATATTTAAAGTAACCTTATAGCCTGCGCTACCCGGATGCTAACATGTAATTGGATACTTCAGTCATATGGCTCAACAATTAGCATCTATAGTCAGGTCCATAAATTTTGAACCACAGATACAATTCTCCTCTTTTTGGATCTAAACACCATCACAACAGAAAAAATGAAGAAAAAAAAAGACAATCAGTTTTAATTTAAAGGCATTTACATTGAAATCAGGTGAACAACAGTTGCGCTCAACAGTAAATGCCTCCTCCTTTTTGAGGGGCCAAAAGTAAACTTTTAACTTAGGACTTGGAAGGCCTTTGCAGTCAGTTACAGCCCAAAGTCCAGACCTAATTTGAATGCGTTAATTTTGGCAGAATCAAGACTACTAACAATTATGTTGCGTTAGGACTGTTGATAGTCAGATGCTTGTATTGGAAAAACACGTGCACGCGTGTGTTTGTGCGTCTCAGGGTTCAGATGAAGGAGTCCTTGAAGCCCCAGCGTTTATCACAGCAGCTGGAGAGAGCCATCACGACCGTCTACAAGCCTGTGGCCAACCACGACTTCAACGTGAGAGCGACATTTCTCCCACGCCTGGCAAAAATGTCAGCGTCCGTCCATACACCTCGGAGCAACCTTAGTGATGAGTGATGATGTGTTCCCCAGGTGGAATATGAGAAGAAGAAGAAATCTGAGGGCAAGATGGTGAGAGCTGAGCGACAGGTGGTGTTGGACATGCTCTTCTCTGCGTTTGAGAAGCACCAATACTACAACATAAAAGATCTGGTGGACATCACCAAGCAACCCGTGGTGAGCAAAACGCACGAGCACAAACGGTGCCGACGGCAACCGTGCAACAAACAAACAATACACCTGCCCACCATCCACCTTGCTTTGTTCCATTTGCGCCAATCGCCCACAGCATGACGTTTGTGTGTGTTCACACTATCTGCTGTGGCTTCAATTTGGGCCAGTTCTCTTTTCTCTTCACACACACACACACACACACACACACACACACACACACACACACACGGGTTGCTTCGATAACAGTGGATTTGTTCCAGCGAGCAGAGAACAGCAATGTGTAGGTGCTGATGAGAATGAGACCTTGAGGTCCTCCGCTCCCTCTGATTGCGTAACCATCGCCTGAGTGGGAGACAAACGCCGCAATGCACTCATGCCACCATTCCTCTCCCAAAGCACTTGGCTAGCACTCCAATTAACTGAACTGAAGTAACTGAAATGCCCATTGTCAAAAGTCTTGCTGTTCAACAGTGTGCAGACGGCGGACAGGGCTCTCGAAGCACCACAGCGACACCCTGTGGAGGTTTATTGACTAGGTCGCTGTGTCCAACATTTATGAAGCCAACTCAAATCCTGTCTGGTAGTGGGCTGTCAAGTGACATTTCGGTCTTTTATGGGTTTATCCTCACCATTGACATTTTAATCACCTGGCTTTCTTTGCCCTCATACAGTGCATCAGTAAAGTATTCACAGCAGCACTTCACTTTGTCCACGTTTTGCGATGTTACAGCCTCATTCCAAAATTCGACATAGAGCACCCAAATGGTTGTGGAAATTTTGCAAATTTCCTATACCTTAATTGGAGTCCAATTGTGGTAAATTCAATTGATCGGACATGATTTGAAAAGGCACACGCCTGTTACGGTGGCACCGGTGACGGTGCATGTCAGCAGCCTACCTGGAGTTTACCGAAAGGCAAGAAGACTCAGACCACGAGAAAGAAAAATCCCTGGTTTGATGATTCAAATATTGAACGGTGTGGCACGAATGCCAGAGGTCATGTTTGGAGGACGCAAGGCATTTCTCATGACCTGACCAAATCTATCCCGACAGGGAAGCACGGATGGGCAGAATCATGCTGTGAGGATGTTTTTCAATGATAGGACCTGGAAAACTAGTCAATAATGAGGCAAAGATAAATGCAGCAATATATAGAATGCAATGAATCTAACATAACAAAATGTGGAAAAAGTGAAGTGCTGTCAAGAGTTCTGGATGGACTGTTCCTCGCTGGCATGATACATTTGTCAAAAATTATTTTCTGACCAAATAGGTGTTAGTAGAAAAACTCAGTCACACCTGATGATTTCCCAGCACCTAAGACAGGTTGGGAAACAGTGCACTCAGCACTCTACAACCTACCCAAAATGAGAAACTCAGAAGCAATAGCACAGCTGTCAAACTTAATTCCATAATCTTGATTGTCCTCGGGTTAACACTCATAGTTCAGCATGCAGCTTGGGTCTTCCAAGTTTGCGGTTCAATTCACATTTGTTGCAGAAAAGCCTGCTGAGGTTTTGTTCATACATCAAGAAATCAAGTCTTTTTTTTTTTTTATATAGGCAAGTGCAACATGAATAGTTGCTTTGTTTTAGGCAATAATAGATGCACATGGGTGCAGCAGTAACAGTTTGAACAGAAAGAATTGTAGGCAAAATATTTGCATTTGCTTTGGCTGTTTTCGTTATGCGTACGGGCATGCAATTTTTTGGGGTTCATGCCTTGTGCTTGCCAGAAGCTCAGATGCACTGTTTACATACTAGGCTAGCATCCAAGGCTGGTACACTTCCTGTCCCTTCACTAATATGTTCCGCGTCCCTATCATATTACATAATTGGCCCTGAATGTGATTATTAGCTCATTTATAGCAAGTTTTAAACAAAAGTTGAAAAAGGCAAGTTTTCGTGGGCCTCACGTGCTTTGCATCCCCGGTTTGACACTTGTGGGCTGTAAAGGGGTCATTTCAAATTTCATTGAGACACTGCAATCCAGGTTCAACTTCTCAGCTGATCGGTATTGAGATCTTGAAAGTAAAGGCATGTTTCTGCAATGTCCCGTAGACCTACCTCAAAGAGATCATGAGGGACATTGGTACATACAACAGCAAAGGTGCTCACAAAAGCACATGGGAGCTGAAAGCAGAGTACAGACACTACCGGTCAGCTGAGGAGGAGGAGGAAGAAGAGATGCAGACGGCCTAACTTCCATTTACAAGCAACTTTTTTTTTCTGCATGAGCATGACACACTCTTGTTACTTCAGTTATGCAGTAGCCTTTATTATGGTTGAGCTATCGGGATTATTTTTTCTTTTCAGTGATGCCAATGCAAGCCTTTGCCTCCATGTTGGGAGTCCAGTAAAGTTCATTTTCAACATTGGCGTCTTTCTTTTGATGTTGCTATGGCAACTGCGAATCCCCACCGTTAGCCATGTTCATAGAACACCACATGAGGTGGAATCATGCTGCGTTGGATTTTAACATCTACAACCACTATCTGACCGCACCCAAAGCCAGACACGTGCACGGGGACGCTTACGTGTTCAAAGCAGACGCAACACTTGCCGGTGGCGGTAATTGTCTAAAATGTGTGCCAGCCTTTGAATGATGGGTGCAATTGACAAGTCAGTGTGTTGACATGCACTTAGTGATCCATGACACTAGATGGCAATGGGTAGACTTGCCTCTCATTTTGATTTTTAACACTGAAGATACATGAACTGTGCACGGGCATTCAGACTCTGAATATTATTTATTGGAATGGACTAGTTTAAGTGATGTTGCTGATGTTGGAATATACTAGTACGTACAGTCAAACCTCGGTTTTCGTCCATAATCAGTTCCAGAAGGCGGTTCGAAAACCGAAACCACGCTTTTTAAAATAAAAACTTCCTCGCGTAAGGAAGGCCAATAGAGTCAAATGGTACATTCAAGTGCGCTCAGTTTGTTCGAGAAACGAAATTTGTTCTGTTATCCGAGGCATAAAAAAACTCAAAATTTTTGGTCGAAAACCGTTTGACTGTATTCTAATTCAATGCCAAACCAAAAGCCGTTTGTTATTTTGTTTTGGGCCTTTGTATTTACCATTTTAGGACAACTTCCACAAAGTTCAGACTTGAGTCATCTAGAGCAGGGGTGTCAAACTATTTTTGTCACAGGCCAGTTTTGAGTTGCGTCTTCCCTCTGAGGGCCATTACATTTAATGCCATTATTGCATTATTACTTGTAAGGGTAACAAAATTATTACAAATTCTCAACATTTATTACACATGACAATTTGACATTTCAGTACTTTTTTTTTTTAGCAAGGATCATGCAAGTTGACGCACACGATTTTCTTTCGGGGGGGCCACGCAAAATTATGCGGAGCGCGGATGCGTATTTGGAACTGAGAGTCACCGCTTGGAATTGATGCGGATTTATATGGACAGGAGAGGTGAACCAATCTTTTTCCCCCATCATTGGACGCCACAGCTTCTTGTTGACTTTCAAATTTTGAGCATGATGTCTGATCCACCGGTGAAAGGACACTTTCTCTCTCCTTTCATCTACAACTGCTTCAAACAAAATGTATGAGGGAGTGGTTAAGATTGCATGTCTGTCTGCGTTTGTATGTTAGGTGTTTATTTTACTTCATGTTAACTGTTTTGTAAAGTGCTTTGTTACAGCTGCAGCTATTGTGAAAGTGCTCTATATAAATCAGGATGTATTGTATGTGGCAGGCCAGATCTGACACCCAGGCCTTGGATTAGTCAGGGCTCAGGTAACACCTAATCGCGTCTCAATTTCTGAAAGCAGCTGGTCAGCGATTGGTTATTAACTCACCCTCGAGCAACTGATGTCATTTTCCTGACAGCAAGTGGCAAAAAGAGCTGGCCCCTGAGATGGCTAAAAACAGGCGGGGTTTGCCGCTGAACTCCTATTCCGCAAATATTCCAATTAGTCACATATGAGTT
Organism: Hippocampus mohnikei; assembly: GCA_026261675.1. Taxonomy (NCBI): domain Eukaryota; kingdom Metazoa; phylum Chordata; class Actinopteri; order Syngnathiformes; family Syngnathidae; genus Hippocampus; species Hippocampus mohnikei. The sequence continues at coordinate 6,782,355 of JAKGUB010000106.1, read as the reverse complement.
TGTCAATACCATTTTAAAAAAAAGTAAACAAGCAAAAAATGGTACTCCACATTTATTTCCAACTTAAAGCCATAATGGAGATGAAATGTTGAATGCAACCATGTACCCAGAGTGTGGAGGAAAGCAGTCATCTTTGCCCGATGTCAAAAAAGTCCAAATCTGGGAGCTTTGAGAATTTTTCTTCAGTTTTACTGACAAAAAAAGTCAATTTATTCAGCAAGGGGAAAAAGTTAAAACTATTGTCCACCAGGCCATGATGTAAATATAGCAAATGATGCATTCTGCTCTCGGTGCGTTTAGGGAGAAGCAGCAGCAGACAGTTGATAAACAGGTTAGTCCCATGTCGTTACTGCAAGAACAACAATCAATGATTAAGAAATAGTATGCAACATTTGGCGCAGTAGTACATTTAACACTTGTCCTTGTGTACTTACACATTTCTCAGCTTTGACGCCATCTTTAAAGAAGCGCATGAAAGGTGTGACATTGTCCTCACGGTAGTCCAGGATTGCAACCATGCCTTCAGTGTTCAAGGACTCCCCTATGAAAAACTGACATGAAGACAACTAGAATTAAAGACAAGACACTCTAAAGAAAAATGAGCGGGTGAGCAGTATTTTTTTTTTTTTTGCTTCAGTGCGAATCATCAAAATGGGTGTTTTGTATGAGGCCCCAGAAGACTATAGTTGGGTTTCCCAGATGGCATTTTTAAAAGAATCGCTTGAGTAGGGATCAAATGCATTCCCTTCTTCTGAAGCTTGTCTGTTGTTGATGTGCTTTTGTTAGACAAATTACCTGCAAAACAGAGGATGTCCAGCACGTTGTATACAGTGATGGTTGTTTTAAAGGGCTCTATAAATACAGTTGAGTTCTAAGTAGAAGTCATCCAGTAAAGATGACTGCTAGAAAACAGAGCAGAATGCTGAATGAGGCAAGGAGAATTCTAAAATGTCGGCTGAAGAAATCGCCGGCAATCCAAGTATATTCCTCGGCCTCATTGACTATCTGCTTGCGACCCCCCCTCAAAAAATCTTTTAGCAGAGATGAAAGAGTCTTTTGGTTTCAACCAGTCAGAACCGACGCAACATAAAGAAGCTTTGAACTACTACAACAGCTAAACTAAGCTAGCCACGACAACGCAACACTCGAAGTCTGACGTACGCGGTTTTCTGCTAATCTGCGTTTCCATTTTTGTCCAAATATATATTTTTTACTACAACTATCTTGTCCACGGCGTCTTTTTCGTTAGACTGGGGATTAGCAAGTGTGTTTATAAAGAGACGAAAATGTCTTCTGTTACTAGTGTTACTAGTGCCTCAACAACGCTATGCTCGTGACATCAAAACAATGAACTCAAACACGTGTTCGTTCAATGTTGTCAACTAATATCCGGATTAATTTTAGGCAATTTTCCGGAGGAATTTTCATTAAAAATTGAATATCCGGAATTCCGCAGACATGCCTAAAGGTCAAGTTAAATAAATCAGAAGATGGGGACTGTGAGCAAAGGTGTCAGGTGGGATGAGCCTCAAAAATAAAGTTCATCCAAAAGAAGGAAAATTTGAAAAGCATCCCCACCCCTGTATGTTTTACAGTGAGCGTGTGCGCATGTAGTTACCTGTAAATCCTTGAAACCTCCTTGGAGAAGCTTTTTCACTTCATTATTGGCGTCAAGCATAAACTGCTCCACTCTTTCAGGGTTGGTTTCTAGCAACGATGCCTTTATCCTAAACAAGAAAGGAAATGCTTGAGACTGCGCACCAGAATACCCCTTTTAAGTATGCCAATCGATATAGAAAGACAAGACGGCTAAGCACGGGGTGACGCACTTCTTGAGGTATGCCTTGATGTGGAGGAGGTAACTCTTCTTGTCGTAGGTAGTCTCCTGCAGCTTGCTGTAAAGGACAATGTTCACGCCAGACGTCACAGACACATCTGTGGTCTCCGCTTGCTCCTCAGTCGATGCGTTACCGCCGATTAAAGAGTCGTCGATGTCCCCTGAGGTGCTGGTGACGATCTAAAACACAAGTGGGACAATTTAGTAGGCATCACCAGTTGTTGGAGTTTGCTTTTCAAATGGCTGAATAATATTGCATGCTAGAGCAATCCAATAGATCTTTTTTTTTGATAGAGGGTGCATTGCAGGAAGGAATCCAACGTCTTCATTGTGTGCATGCAAATTGTCACCCAAGGTCAATGTTTAATTATTACAAACTTAATGCCCTCGTCCTAACGCACATGCACACACATTCGTGCACATTTCCATGGTTTTTGTGATGCATAAGGCGTAGGAAAAAAAGTAGTGTTTTTCCGGTAACCCGACCGACCGAGAATTTCTACCTCGAAAAAAAACTTTGCGGTTGGCATTTTTTTTCAAACCTTCTACATTTTTGTGTAATAATAATAATAGTACATTTCATTTATAAGCGCCTTTCAAAACACTCAAGGACGCTTTACAATCAAAACAAGAACAATAAAACCACAGACAAAATTATAAATAATAAAAGGAAAGATGAATTTAGAGCGTTTACATTGGTGCAAACTCTCGCGATATTCACGTTGCGTCTTTTGCCCTGTCGTTTGTCAACAACATTGAATCATGGCGGCGGCCGCGATCTCCGACAACAGTTTAAACCTGCGTTTTGTGTGTTGCAGTCGCATGCTCGCACCATAATATTAAGAAAATAGCATCCACTGCTGTATCGAAAAGATTCAACAAACTATTTGACGAACACCACGGGCCGTCTAGGACGCGGGACGCAGAGGTAACGAGATGGCTGTAACACCCAGCCGCTGGGTACCCAACTCTCGGGGGTTTCAATGCAGTGGCGATTGCTCTCGGGCTGCAAGGGAAGCTCGGCTTCCCCTAAAATATAAATAAACGGACACATTTTATGATGTCGACCAAAATTGAGCTTCCCCTCTTTGACAAACGAGCATCCGGCACTGGTTTCAATGTCTCCTTGTTTTATGGTTATTTTGTTTACGTTTTTGATGGGGGAGGGAGGGAGAAAAAAAAGATTTAAAAAAAACTTTGTCCGACCTACCGACCCTATGCTGAAATTTCATGTTACCGGAAACACACTACTTATTTTTCTACGCCTAACACATTTGATATCTGCATTAAATGTACAAAAAAATATATATTCTTTCAAGTTTTTCATACTCTCGCTTATTAGCGCTTTTATTCCCCATGACATACAAGTACGATAAGTAAAGCTACTTTGACTGCCTACCAATGATGTATCTTAAAATTTGTCCAGCGTGTGGCAGCTGCAAGAGATCAGCCAGGATCATGCTGCAGAACAAAAAGTAGGAGGGATGCTGCTGCGTGTAGTTTCTAGAGAGTGCATTTGAACTAATCGGGATGGAGAAATCAAAACAATTAACTCGTGAGGATTGCTTTTAGGGAAGAAAGTCTTCCACCATGAAGAGGGACGCTTTCGCCCGTGCAAAAGTAAGAAGCAGCCATCAAGGAGGCTCCGTGTGCACGAACATAGTCTGCCTCATGCAAAAGCCACACCGCAGCGAAGGTGCCTTCGCAAAGGCAAGCAAAGTTCAGCAGTTCAATAGTGAATAGTGTTATTTGTGATGCAGCTTTCCAACCAACGGGCCAGAAATAACATCGATGTTACACTGGACATCTTCAGGCGTTGATTAAAATACGCCTCAACTCTAAAGAGGAAGTAACTTGGGGTCATTGCAAGTGACAAGCCAGGCATACACTTGGCCCATGCAGACCCCTTGGAGAGCTGGGGCAGCCTAGCGGAGTTCTCAGTGCTAACTCGCATCCTACCAATGGTGTCTTAATTTAAATCATGCACTGCACCTGGAGATATTTTTTTCTTTTTAAATGATATTTAGCCTTAATTTTCACATAATCCACTTGATGACTTAATTCTTTTTAATGACCAGAAATCCCAATTTGGGATAAATTAAGTGAAATGAAACAACTTTCGGCTGCTCAAAAGTTGGGAATCACTGCAGTACGCTCTGAACATTAGTGGGTGAAATATTTTTTAGCTCGAAATAGCAGTGCTTCTGAATTTAGAACAAGGCCAGCTCAGATACCCTCACTGGCCAGGAAAGGATCCTCCGCCTCTGCATTTAGGTGAGCTCCTATCAGAAGTCTTAATTGTGTCGCCATGTAGCTATGTTAGTCATTCACGTGTTGTGTGATGTTTCGGCAGCAGATGACGAACAAACACGATGAGGCGTCCATGACTCATTGAGCCAACATGGCAAAACATGTCTTCCTTGTACCATGCATGTTACTGGCTTACCTTTCCTTCCACTTCATAGAAGATTGCAGTCTCCTTGATCGGGAAGATGTCTGAGAACATCTCATCGTCTAAGCAAGAGAAACATTTTTAATGGGGAAAATTAGTTCATTTTATTCAATACCAGCACACACTGTCCTATTGATGACACTTCCAGCTTACGAGTCAGGGCCCTAATATAGTGACAGCCTTACTAATCATGTTTTTCCACGACAGTTAATGAATTTTGGCTTAATGATTACATTAATGATTAGTGAAACAACTGCATGCTACCAACTAGGCAAAAATGGGAATTAGGTGACACGATACTAGTAGTGCTACTAGTGAACTAGTGCACCGTTGGGCCTAACTATTAACACACAGTTTACCTACGAGTATGACGAAATTAAAGACAGGCGGTTATTGAGTGCGCCGGATTGCCCAGGGGGTACTAGTACGTGCTGTAGACCTTAAATTGGCTATCAACTAAACACCCAAACGGCCTCTAGGTATAAACGTACGCCAATAAAGCAAATGAGGGAGAAGATTCTCGTCGGTATGATGCTAATGCTAAGTTTAGATCGATCATGAAGACATCTTCCCTCAGCGTTTAAACGACTGTACAAGAGAGCAACTACTACACTACTCCGGGGCGCCATCAACATTCACAAGGAGCCGTCTCACACGTTACACGAATTATTTAAAATGCAACTGTAACCCTTGAACAATGGTCGCCGTAATTGCGTCATCTTTTTAGCATTAGCATTAGGACCACGACGGCACGAGTTAGCTGGGCGGCGAATTTGCAGACGCTAGCTACGAACTATTTTGAAACATTTTAATCACTCAAATAACTTCCGCGACGGCGATTGTGAAAGCAATAAGGGGAGAGGTAGATCAAGAAACGACCTACTGGAAATGATACACTTGTAGATGATCATTTTTGCCGCTTTGGTGTTCAATCTTGCCGCGACAGAAACCCAGCTGCCCCAAACCAAACGCGAGAGGAAAAGGCCGAGGAAGCCCCGATGCGGACTATTTACATCCTGTTGACGTCATCATGGGGGTGGGCTATTGCTGGCTTTTGACTCGCGGACTTTGCTGCCACACTCACGGTATGGTCAAGGCCGGTACTACATCCAAGTAATTTTTCTTCGGGGTTTTTTTGGACCGTGGGCAACGACAACGAAATGGTGCCTTTGCTCAGAAATCACGCTACAGCTGAGACAATTTCAAACTCATTTTAAACCGGCAGTGCTGAATTTTTTTACACGGAATTATTAACTTTGTAGAGCACTTGACCGTATCTGAAATAATACAACATCCTGGTTTATATAGCGCTTTCACAAAAGCTGCCGCTGTAACAAAGCGCGTAACAAAACAGTTAACAAAGTAAAATAATAACACAACACACATTTAACCACATTTCCCTCCTACGCGTTGTTGTTTTAAGCCGTTCTAGATGAGAGAGAGAATCAAAGTGTCCTTTCACCAGTGGCTCGGAGACGTCACGCTCAAAAATGTGCACACGTCGGCTACAACCTAAATTTCAAAGTAAACAAGAATCTGTAGCGTTCATTGACGAAAAAAAAGCGATTGGTTCACTTCTCCTGTCCCAGGTAAATCCAATTAAATCCAAGCCGCGACTCACAGCTCCAAATACGCATCTGCGTTCCGCGCCGAGCCGACGCTCCTCTCTCCTCATCCTCAACTTCAGCAGCCATCCAAGAAGCCTCAACAACGCACTGTCAAACAGCGCCGAAAAATGCTGCCCATGACAGGTGCAGAAAACACAAGCACCTGTCCAGTACCGACAGTCCAAATGGCGATCGAAATTCCCCCCAATCAGAATCAGTCAGTGCTGGTTCACGCGTGCTGCTGAAGAGGCCCAACCACCAAGCAGATTCTTCTCCTTTGACGAATGTCGTGGCCAAAAAAAGATGAAAACAATCCACATGAGGTCCACACGACGTAACAACAAACACCATGTGACAAAACAAAAGACAAAAAAAAAAGAAAAAGGAAGGCTCTTGAAGAGCACTTGCCTACGGCTGCCTACTCGAGCGCCATCTGGGAAGAAAAAAATGTACAATCATACAGTTCAACAAACACAAACGTGCAGTAAAAATGATGATTAATCCGACGACCAAAGCACATATGTAGCGTTCTGTTTACATTAAAATATTTATCTCTGGTATGATTTTTTTTTTTAAATAGTTGTCATGTTATTGTCATACAATTCTTCCAGGTGAAGCACTTAACACACAGTACAAATTGTTTTGGGATATTTACAGGTTTCCCACTCTTCCATTTACTTTTTATTTATGGACCTTTTAAGGACTTTTGAGGGCTAATTTAGCCATCTTTTAAGGACTTTTTCTCCATTCAGCAGGGGATTCACAGTGGATTTAAAGAACAGAAAGCCACATATCACTGAGCTGGTGTTCAAATCATTGCTGCCAAAGGAAGGGCACATCTTTATTTTTAGGGGCAATCAACTAACCCTTTATTTGACATACTGTGTGTCAAATTGACAGCAACCATTATTTGACGTACTGTATGTCAAATTGGCCCAAAATGACTCAAAGATATAATGAGATCATCATCGGAACTGACCAGAGACGGAAGCAGAGCGGGAACCAGGAAGGCATATAGCACGACAGTGGGGCTTGAGGGGAAGGGCGCTAGGCGCATTTCCCGACAAAACTATTAATTGGAAGGGTGGGGAAAATGACATACACAGATGAAATGAACACCAGAGGTTGATTTTTATTGATTTTAGAAGCTTTCCCTGAAAATTAAGGGCAAATAAGAACATAAGTTTACAACTTCTTTTTTGATGGATTTTTATTAACTTTAAACACCCGTCGGCACCCTGTAGAGCAGGGGTGTCAAACTCACTTTTGTCACGGGCCACATTGTGGTTACGGTTTGCCTTGGAGGGCCGTTATGAATTTTGGGAAACCACATAAGAGTTTAATCACCTCTACATATTACATACACAGCGCACAACAAATTGATGAATAACAAGTTTTAAAATCTGAAATCAAGACTAATGACTGTTATTGTGGATTACATATGACAATTAGAAAATTTGGTTCAGACTTCAGCAAGCATCATGGAACTTGACGTTCTTTATTTGCTTTCGCGGGCCACATAAAATGATGTAGCTGGCCAGACCTGGCCCCAGGGCCTTGACTTTGACACCTGTGCTGTCAAATGTTCATGACCGGCCTGGTAGTCGAACTGTTAGTGCGTCGGCGTTGCGCTGCAGAGGTGCAGGGTTCGAATCCGGCTCCGACCTTCCTGTGCGTTCTCAAGAAATGTGCGTGGCCGTGCATTTTCTGATCCTCTTCTCCGCAAAACTATTCACACTCACATCTACGGACAATAGTGTTTGCTCATCACCTGACTGGTAGACGAATGTTTAGTGCGTCGGTTTTGCATTGCAAAACGGCAGGGTTCGATTCCAGCTCCAGCCGTCCTGTGTCTTTTCAAAAACATGTATGGCTAACCATTTTCTGATCCTCTTCTCCGCAAAACTAATCACGCTCACATTCACACCGAGGGACAATACAGAACATTCATTCCCTAACTGGGAGTCGAATGGCTAGTTCGTTGGTCCCTAGGTGCATGGTTTGATTCCGGCATTCCAATGGGTTCTCAAAAATGGGCATGGCCATCCATTTTCTGATCCTCTTCTCCGCAGAACTATTTGTGCTCACACTCACACCGAGGAACAATTCACAAAACGCCTTATGATACATGGTCATTTTTTTTTCCGTTTTTTTTTCAGCCAAAAACGCCTTACAACACATGGTCGTTTTTTTCGGCCAAAAACGTCTTGCGAAACAGGGTAGTTTATTCCGACTAAAAACACCTAACTATACATGGTCGTTTTTATCAGCCAAAAACACCTTGGTATACGTGGTAGTTTTTTTGGGCAAAAAACCCTTACTATACATGGTCGTTTTTTTTTGGCCAAAAACGGCTTACTATACATGGTCGTTTTTTCGGCCAAAAACGCCTTACTATACATGGTTGTTTTTTCCCGTTCAAAAACGGCGTGCTCAACGTGGTCGTTTTTTTCGGCCAAAAAACCCTTACTATACATGGTCGTTTTTTTTGGGCCAAAAACACCTTGGTATACGTGGTAGTTTTTTTTTCGGCCAAAAACGCCTTAACTATACATGGTTGTTTTTTTCAGCCAAAAACGCCTTACAACACATGGTCGTTTTTTTCTGCCAAAAACGCCTTACTATATTGTCGTTTTTTTCGGCCAAAAACGCCTTACTATACATGGTCGTTTTTTCGGCCAAAAACGCCTTTTTATTAATGGTCGTTTTTTTCGGCCAAAAACGCCTTGCTATACGTAATCGTTTTTTTCGGCCAAAAAACCATTACTATACATGGTCGTTTTTTTTTGGCCAAAAACACCTTACTATACATGGTCGTTTTTTCGTCCAAAAACACCTTGGTATACGTGGTCGTTTTTTTTCGGCCAAAAATGCCTTAACTATACATGGTTGTTTTTTTTAGCCAAAAATGCCTTACTATATATAGTCATTTTTTTCGGCGAAAAACGCCTTACTGTACATGGTCGTTTTTTTGGCCAAAAACGCCTTACTATACATGGTCGTTTTTTCCGGCCAAAAACGCCTTACTATACATAGTCATTTTTTTCGGCCAAAAACGCCTTGCTATACATGGTCGTTTTTTCATCCAAAAACGCCTTACTATTCATGGTCGTTTTTTCATCCAAAAACGCCTTACTGTACATGGTCGTTTTTTCGTCCAAAAACGCCTTACTATACATGCTCGTTTTTACGTCCAAAAACGCCTTACTATATATGGTCGTTTTTCGCCAAAAGCGACTTACTATACATGGTCGTTTTTCGCCAAAACGCTTACTATACATGGTCGTTTTTAGTCCAAAACGCCTTGCTATACATGCTCGTTTTTCATCCAAAACGCCTTACTATTCATGGTCGTTTTTCATCCAAAAGCGCCTTACTGTACATGGTCGTTTTTAGTCCAAAACGCCTGACTATACATGCTCGTTTTTCGCCAAAACGCCTTATTATACATGCTCGTTTTTCGTCCAAAACGCCTGACTATACATGCTCGTTTTTAGTCCAAAACGCCTTACTATACATGGTCGTTTTTAGTCCAAAACGCCTTACTATACATGGTCGTTTTTAGTCCAAAACGCCTTACTATACATGGTCGTTTTTTCATCCAAAACGCCTTACTATACATGGTCGTTTTTCGCCAAAAGCTTTACTATACATGGTCGTTTTTTCGCCAAAAACGCCTGACTATACATGGTCGTTTTTAGCCAAAAGCGCCTTACTATACATGGTCGTTTTTAGTCCAAAAACGCCTTACTATACATGGTCGTTTTTAGCCAAAACGCCTGACTATACATGGTCGTTTTTCGCCAAAACGCCTTACTATACATGGTCGTTTTTCGCCAAAAGCGCCTTACTATACATGGTCGTTTTTAGTCCAAAACGCCTTACTATACATGGTCGTTTTTAGTCCAAAAGCGCCTTACTATACATGGTCGTTTTTCAGCCAAAAACGCCTTACTATACATGGTCGTTTTTCAGCCAAAACGCCTTACTATACATGGTCGTTTTTAGCCAAAACGCCTTACTATACATGGTCGTTTTTCAGCCAAAACGCCTTACTATACATGGTCGTTTTTAGTCCAAAACGCACTATACATATACAAAAAACGCCTTACTATACATGGTCGTTTTTAGCCAAAACGCCTTACTATACATGGTCGTTTTTAGTCCAAAACGCCTTACTATACATGGTCGTTTTTAGCCAAAAGCCTTACTATACATGGTCGTTTTTAGCCAAAACGCCTTACTATACATGGTCGTTTTTAGTCCAAAACGCCTTACTATACATGGTCGTTTTTAGTCAAAAACGCCTTACTATACATGGTCGTTTTTCCGCCAAAACGCCTTACTATACATGGTCGTTTTTGGGCCAAAACGCCTTACTATACATGGTCGTTTTTAGCCAAAAATGCCTTACTATACATGGTCATTTTTTCGCCAAAACGCCTTACTATACATGGTCGTTTTTCGCCAAAAACGCCTTACTATACATGGTCGTTTTCGGCCAAAACGCCTTACTATACATGGTCGTTTTTCGCCAAAACGCCTTACTATACATGGTCGTTTTTGGGCCAAACGCCTTACTATACATGGTCGTTTTTCGCCAAAACGCCTTACTATACATGGTCGTTTTTGGCCAAAACGCCTTACTATACATGGTCGTTTTTCGGTCAAAACGCCTTACTATACATGGTCGTTTTTCGCCAAAACGCCTTACTATACATGGTCGTTTTTAGTCCAAAACGCCTTACTATACATGGTCGTTTTTCATCCAAAACGCCTTACTATACATGGTCGTTTTTCGCCAAAACGCCTTACTATACATGGTCGTTTTTCGCCAAAAACGCCTTACTATACATGGTCGTTTTTAAAAAACGCCTTACTATACATGGTCGTTTTTAGCCAAAAACGCCTTACTATACATGGTCGTTTTTTCGCCAAAACGCCTTACTATACATGGTCGTTTTTCGCCAAAAATGCCTTACTATACATGGTCGTTTTTTCGCCAAAAACGCCTTACTATACATGGTCGTTTTTAGCCAAAACGCCTTACTATACATGGTCGTTTTTCGCCAAAACGCCTTACTATACATGGTCGTTTTTTCGCCAAAACGCCTTACTATACATGGTCGTTTTTAGCCAAAACGCCTTACTATACATGGTCGTTTTTCGCCAAAACGCCTTACTATACATGGTCGTTTTTAGCCAAAACGCCTTACTATACATGGTCGTTTTTAGCCAAAACGCCTTACTATACATGGTCGTTTTTCGCCCAAAACGCCTTACTATACATGGTCGTTTTTAGTCCAAAACGCCTTACTATACATGGTCGTTTTTCAGCCAAAACGCCTTACTATACATGGTCGTTTTTCGTCCAAAACGCCTTACTATACATGGTCGTTTTTAGTCCAAAACGCCTTACTATACATGGTCGTTTTTAGTCCAAAACGCCTTACTATACATGGTCGTTTTTAGTCCAAAACGCCTTACTATACATGGTCGTTTTTCGCCAAAACGCCTTACTATACATGGTCGTTTTTCGTCCAAAACGCCTTACTATACATGGTCGTTTTTCGCCAAAACGCCTTACTATACATGGTCGTTTTTAGCCAAAACGCCTTACTATACATGGTCGTTTTTCGTCCAAAACGCCTTACTATACATGGTCGTTTTTAGCCAAAACGCCTTACTATACATGGTCGTTTTTAGCCAAAACGCCTTACTATACATGGTCGTTTTTTCGCCAAAACGCCTTACTATACATGGTCGTTTTTAGTCCAAAACGCCTTACTATACATGGTCGTTTTTAGCCAAAACGCCTTACTATACATGGTCGTTTTTAGCCAAAAAGCGCCTTACTATACATGGTCGTTTTTAGCCAAAACGCCTTACTATACATGGTCGTTTTTAGCCAAAACGCCTTACTATACATGGTCGTTTTTAGCCAAAACGCCTTACTATACATGGTCGTTTTTAGCCAAAAGCCTTACTATACATGGTCGTTTTTCAAAAGCCAAAACGCCTTACTATACATGGTCGTTTTTAGCCAAAACGCCTTACTATACATGGTCGTTTTTAGCCAAAACGCCTTACTATACATGGTCGTTTTTAGCCAAAACGCCTTACTATACATGGTCGTTTTTAGCCAAAACGCCTTACTATACATGGTCGTTTTTAGCCAAAACGCCTTACTATACATGGTCGTTTTTCGCCAAAACGCCTTACTATACATGGTCGTTTTTAGCCAAAACGCCTTAAAACGCCTACTATACATGGTCGTTTTTTCGCCAAAACGCCTTACTATACATGGTCGTTTTTAGCCAAAATACGCCTTACTATACATATACATGGTCGTTTTTAGCCAAAACGCCTTACTATACATGGTCGTTTTTAGCCAAAACGCCTTACTATACATGGTCGTTTTTAGCCAAAACGCCTTACTATACATGGTCGTTTTTTCGCCAAAACGCCTTACTATACATGGTCGTTTTTCGCCAAAACGCCTTACTATACATGGTCGTTTTTCGCCAAAACGCCTTACTATACATGGTCGTTTTTCGCCAAAACGCCTTACTATACATGGTCGTTTTTCGCCAAAACGCCTTACTATACATGGTCGTTTTTCGCCAAAACGCCTTACTATACATGGTCGTTTTTCGCCAAAACGCCTTACTATACATGGTCGTTTTTCGCCAAAACGCCTTACTATACATGGTCGTTTTTCGCCAAAACGCCTTACTATACATGGTCGTTTTTCGCCAAAACGCCTTACTATACATGGTCGTTTTTCGCCAAAACGCCTTACTATACATGGTCGTTTTTCGCCAAAACGCCTTACTATACATGGTCGTTTTTTCGCCAAAACGCCTTACTATACATGGTCGTTTTTAGCCAAAACGCCTTACTATACATGGTCGTTTTTAGCCAAAACGCCTTACTATACATGGTCGTTTTTCGCCAAAACGCCTTACTATACATGGTCGTTTTTCGCCAAAACGCCTTACTATACATGGTCGTTTTTCGCCAAAACGCCTTACTATACATGGTCGTTTTTCGCCAAAACGCCTTACTATACATGGTCGTTTTTAGCCAAAACGCCTTACTATACATGGTCGTTTTTCGCCAAAACGCCTTACTATACATGGTCGTTTTTCGCCAAAACGCCTTACTATACATGGTCGTTTTTCGCCAAAACGCCTTACTATACATGGTCGTTTTTCGCCAAAACGCCTTACTATACATGGTCGTTTTTCGCCAAAACGCCTTACTATACATGGTCGTTTTTCGCCAAAACGCCTTACTATACATGGTCGTTTTTAGCGCCAAAACGCCTTACTATACATGGTCGTTTTTAGCCAAAACGCCTTACTATACATGGTCGTTTTTCGCCAAAACGCCTTACTATACATGGTCGTTTTTCGCCAAAACGCCTTACTATACATGGTCGTTTTTCGCCAAAACGCCTTACTATACATGGTCGTTTTTCGCCAAAACGCCTTACTATACATGGTCGTTTTTAGCCAAAACGCCTTACTATACATGGTCGTTTTTCGCCAAAACGCCTTACTATACATGGTCGTTTTTCGCCAAAACGCCTTACTATACATGGTCGTTTTTCGCCAAAACGCCTTACTATACATGGTCGTTTTTCGCCAAAACGCCTTACTATACATGGTCGTTTTTCGCCAAAACGCCTTACTATACATGGTCGTTTTTCGCCAAAACGCCTTACTATACATGGTCGTTTTTAGCCAAAACGCCTTACTATACATGGTCGTTTTTCGCCAAAACGCCTTACTATACATGGTCGTTTTTCGCCAAAACGCCTTACTATACATGGTCGTTTTTCGCCAAAACGCCTTACTATACATGGTCGTTTTTAGCCAAAACGCCTTACTATACATGGTCGTTTTTCGCCAAAACGCCTTACTATACATGGTCGTTTTTCGCCAAAACGCCTTACTATACATGGTCGTTTTTCGCCAAAACGCCTTACTATACATGGTCGTTTTTAGGCCAAAAGCGCCTTACTATACATGGTCGTTTTTTCGCCAAAACGCCTTACTATACATGGTCGTTTTTCGCCAAAACGCCTTACTATACATGGTCGTTTTTTCGCCAAAACGCCTTACTATACATGGTCGTTTTTAGCCAAAACGCCTTACTATACATGGTCGTTTTTTCGCCAAAACGCCTTACTATACATGGTCGTTTTTAGCCAAAACGCCTTACTATACATGGTCGTTTTTAGCCAAAACGCCTTACTATACATGGTCGTTTTTAGGCCAAAACGCCTTACTATACATGGTCGTTTTTAGCCAAAACGCCTTACTATACATGGTCGTTTTTAGCCAAAACGCCTTACTATACATGGTCGTTTTTAGGCCAAAACGCCTTACTATACATGGTCGTTTTTAGCGCCAAAACGCCTTACTATACATGGTCGTTTTTCGCCAAAACGCCTTACTATACATGGTCGTTTTTAGGCCAAAACGCCTTACTATACATGGTCGTTTTTCGCCAAAACGCCTTACTATACATGGTCGTTTTTCGCCAAAACGCCTTACTATACATGGTCGTTTTTAGCCAAAACGCCTTACTATACATGGTCGTTTTTAGTCCAAAACGCCTTACTATACATGGTCGTTTTTAGCCAAAACGCCTTACTATACATGGTCGTTTTTAGCCAAAACGCCTTACTATACATGGTCGTTTTTCGCCAAAACGCCTTACTATACATGGTCGTTTTTCGCCAAAACGCCTTACTATACATGGTCGTTTTTAGCCAAAACGCCTTACTATACATGGTCGTTTTTAGCCAAAACGCCTTACTATACATGGTCGTTTTTAGGCCAAAACGCCTTACTATACATGGTCGTTTTTAGCCAAAACGCCTTACTATACATGGTCGTTTTTCGCCAAAACGCCTTACTATACATGGTCGTTTTTCGTCCAAAACGCCTTACTATACATGGTCGTTTTTCGCCAAAACGCCTTACTATACATGGTCGTTTTTAAAACGGCCAAAACGCCTTACTATACATGGTCGTTTTTAGTCCAAAACGCCTTACTATACATGGTCGTTTTTAGCCAAAACGCCTTACTATACATGGTCGTTTTTAGCCAAAACGCCTTACTATACATGGTCGTTTTTAGGCCAAAACGCCTTACTATACATGGTCGTTTTTAGGCCAAAACGCCTTACTATACATGGTCGTTTTTAGCCAAAACGCCTTACTATACATGGTCGTTTTTTCGCCAAAAACGCCTTACTATACATGGTCGTTTTTAGCCAAAACGCCTTACTATACATGGTCGTTTTTTCGCCAAAACGCCTTACTATACATGGTCGTTTTTAGTCCAAAACGCCTTACTATACATGGTCGTTTTTCGCCAAAACGCCTTACTATACATGGTCGTTTTTAGCCAAAACGCCTTACTATACATGGTCGTTTTTTCGCCAAAACGCCTTACTATACATGGTCGTTTTTTCGCCAAAACGCCTTACTATACATGGTCGTTTTTAGTCCAAAACGCCTTACTATACATGGTCGTTTTTAGCCAAAACGCCTTACTATACATGGTCGTTTTTAGCCAAAACGCCTTACTATACATGGTCGTTTTTCGCCAAAAACGCCTTACTATACATGGTCGTTTTTCGCCAAAAACGCCTTACTATACATGGTCGTTTTTAGCCAAAACGCCTTACTATACATGGTCGTTTTTCGCCAAAAACGCCTTACTATACATGGTCGTTTTTCGCCAAAACGCCTTACTATACATGGTCGTTTTTAGCCAAAAACGCCTTACTATACATGGTCGTTTTTCGCCAAAACGCCTTACTATACATGGTCGTTTTTAGCCAAAACGCCTTACTATACATGGTCGTTTTTCGCCAAAAACGCCTTACTATACATGGTCGTTTTTCGCCAAAACGCCTTACTATACATGGTCGTTTTTCGCCAAAACGCCTTACTATACATGGTCGTTTTTCGCCAAAAACGCCTTACTATACATGGTCGTTTTTCGCCAAAACGCCTTACTATACATGGTCGTTTTTCGCCAAAACGCCTTACTATACATGGTCGTTTTTCGCCAAAACGCCTTACTATACATGGTCGTTTTTTCGCCAAAAACGCCTTACTATACATGGTCGTTTTTCGCCAAAAACGCCTTACTATACATGGTCGTTTTTCGCCAAAAACGCCTTACTATACATGGTCGTTTTTCGCCAAAAACGCCTTACTATACATGGTCGTTTTTCGCCAAAACGCCTTACTATACATGGTCGTTTTTCGCCAAAACGCCTTACTATACATGGTCGTTTTTCGCCAAAACGCCTTACTATACATGGTCGTTTTTCGCCAAAAACGCCTTACTATACATGGTCGTTTTTCGCCAAAACGCCTTACTATACATGGTCGTTTTTCGCCAAAACGCCTTACTATACATGGTCGTTTTTCGCCAAAACGCCTTACTATACATGGTCGTTTTTCGCCAAAACGCCTTACTATACATGGTCGTTTTTCGCCAAAACGCCTTACTATACATGGTCGTTTTTCGCCAAAACGCCTTACTATACATGGTCGTTTTTCGCCAAAACGCCTTACTATACATGGTCGTTTTTCGCCAAAACGCCTTACTATACATGGTCGTTTTTCGCCAAAACGCCTTACTATACATGGTCGTTTTTAGCCAAAACGCCTTACTATACATGGTCGTTTTTCGCCAAAAACGCCTTACTATACATGGTCGTTTTTAGCCAAAACGCCTTACTATACATGGTCGTTTTTAGCCAAAACGCCTTACTATACATGGTCGTTTTTCGCCAAAACGCCTTACTATACATGGTCGTTTTTAGCCCAAAACGCCTTACTATACATGGTCGTTTTTCGCCAAAACGCCTTACTATACATGGTCGTTTTTAGCCAAAACGCCTTACTATACATGGTCGTTTTTCGCCAAAACGCCTTACTATACATGGTCGTTTTTTCGCCAAAACGCCTTACTATACATGGTCGTTTTTAGCCAAAACGCCTTACTATACATGGTCGTTTTTCGCCAAAACGCCTTACTATACATGGTCGTTTTTAGCCAAAACGCCTTACTATACATGGTCGTTTTTAGCCAAAACGCCTTACTATACATGGTCGTTTTTAGCCAAAACGCCTTACTATACATGGTCGTTTTTAGCCAAAAACGCCTTACTATACATGGTCGTTTTTAGTCCAAAACGCCTTACTATACATGGTCGTTTTTAGCCAAAACGCCTTACTATACATGGTCGTTTTTAGTCCAAAACGCCTTACTATACATGGTCGTTTTTAGCCAAAACGCCTTACTATACATGGTCGTTTTTAGTCCAAAACGCCTTACTATACATGGTCGTTTTTAGCCAAAACGCCTTACTATACATGGTCGTTTTTAGTCCAAAACGCCTTACTATACATGGTCGTTTTTAGCCAAAACGCCTTACTATACATGGTCGTTTTTAGCCAAAACGCCTTACTATACATGGTCGTTTTTAGCCAAAAACGCCTTACTATACATGGTCGTTTTTAGCCAAAAACGCCTTACTATACATGGTCGTTTTTAGCCAAAAACGCCTTACTATACATGGTCGTTTTTAGTCCAAAACGCCTTACTATACATGGTCGTTTTTAGCCAAAACGCCTTACTATACATGGTCGTTTTTAGCCCAAAACGCCTTACTATACATGGTCGTTTTTAGCCAAAACGCCTTACTATACATGGTCGTTTTTAGTCCAAAACGCCTTACTATACATGGTCGTTTTTAGCCCAACGCCTTACTATACATGGTCGTTTTTAGCCAAAAACGCCTTACTATACATGGTCGTTTTTCGCCAAAACGCCTTACTATACATGGTCGTTTTTAGTCCAAAAATACGCCTTACTATACATGGTCGTTTTTAGCCAAAACGCCTTACTATACATGGTCGTTTTTTCGCCAAAACGCCTTACTATACATGGTCGTTTTTTCGCCAAAACGCCTTACTATACATGGTCGTTTTTAGTCCAAAACGCCTTACTATACATGGTCGTTTTTTCGCCAAAACGCCTTACTATACATGGTCGTTTTTAGTCCAAAACGCCTTACTATACATGGTCGTTTTTAGTCCAAAACGCCTTACTATACATGGTCGTTTTTAGCCAAAACGCCTTACTATACATGGTCGTTTTTAGTCCAAAACGCCTTACTATACATGGTCGTTTTTAGCCAAAACGCCTTACTATACATGGTCGTTTTTAGCCAAAACGCCTTACTATACATGGTCGTTTTTAGCCAAAAACGCCTTACTATACATGGTCGTTTTTCGCCAAAACGCCTTACTATACATGGTCGTTTTTTCGCCAAAACGCCTTACTATACATGGTCGTTTTTCGCCAAAACGCCTTACTATACATGGTCGTTTTTAGTCCAAAACGCCTTACTATACATGGTCGTTTTTAGCCAAAACGCCTTACTATACATGGTCGTTTTTAGCCAAAACGCCTTACTATACATGGTCGTTTTTCGCCAAAACGCCTTACTATACATGGTCGTTTTTAGCCCAAAACGCCTTACTATACATGGTCGTTTTTCGCCAAAACGCCTTACTATACATGGTCGTTTTTAGCCAAAACGCCTTACTATACATGGTCGTTTTTAGCCAAAACGCCTTACTATACATGGTCGTTTTTAGCCAAAAACGCCTTACTATACATGGTCGTTTTTCGCCAAAACGCCTTACTATACATGGTCGTTTTTAGCCAAAACGCCTTACTATACATGGTCGTTTTTAGCCAAAACGCCTTACTATACATGGTCGTTTTTCGCCAAAACGCCTTACTATACATGGTCGTTTTTCGCCAAAACGCCTTACTATACATGGTCGTTTTTCGCCAAAAACGCCTTACTATACATGGTCGTTTTTTCGCCAAAACGCCTTACTATACATGGTCGTTTTTCGCCAAAAACGCCTTACTATACATGGTCGTTTTTAGCCAAAACGCCTTACTATACATGGTCGTTTTTCGCCAAAACGCCTTACTATACATGGTCGTTTTTCGCCAAAAACGCCTTACTATACATGGTCGTTTTTCGCCAAAACGCCTTACTATACATGGTCGTTTTTCGCCAAAACGCCTTACTATACATGGTCGTTTTTCGCCAAAAACGCCTTACTATACATGGTCGTTTTTCGCCAAAACGCCTTACTATACATGGTCGTTTTTAGCCAAAACGCCTTACTATACATGGTCGTTTTTCGCCAAAACGCCTTACTATACATGGTCGTTTTTCGCCAAAACGCCTTACTATACATGGTCGTTTTTCGCCAAAACGCCTTACTATACATGGTCGTTTTTCGCCAAAACGCCTTACTATACATGGTCGTTTTTCGCCAAAACGCCTTACTATACATGGTCGTTTTTCGCCAAAACGCCTTACTATACATGGTCGTTTTTCGCCAAAACGCCTTACTATACATGGTCGTTTTTCGCCAAAACGCCTTACTATACATGGTCGTTTTTCGCCAAAACGCCTTACTATACATGGTCGTTTTTCGCCAAAACGCCTTACTATACATGGTCGTTTTTAGGCCAAAACGCCTTACTATACATGGTCGTTTTTCGCCAAAACGCCTTACTATACATGGTCGTTTTTTCGCCAAAACGCCTTACTATACATGGTCGTTTTTCGCCAAAACGCCTTACTATACATGGTCGTTTTTCGCCAAAACGCCTTACTATACATGGTCGTTTTTCGCCAAAAACGCCTTACTATACATGGTCGTTTTTCGCCAAAACGCCTTACTATACATGGTCGTTTTTCGCCAAAACGCCTTACTATACATGGTCGTTTTTAGGCCAAAACGCCTTACTATACATGGTCGTTTTTCGCCAAAACGCCTTACTATACATGGTCGTTTTTCGCCAAAACGCCTTACTATACATGGTCGTTTTTCGCCAAAACGCCTTACTATACATGGTCGTTTTTCGCCAAAACGCCTTACTATACATGGTCGTTTTTCGCCAAAAACGCCTTACTATACATGGTCGTTTTTAGCCAAAACGCCTTACTATACATGGTCGTTTTTCGCCAAAACGCCTTACTATACATGGTCGTTTTTCGCCAAAACGCCTTACTATACATGGTCGTTTTTAGGCCAAAACGCCTTACTATACATGGTCGTTTTTTCGCCAAAACGCCTTACTATACATGGTCGTTTTTTCGCCAAAACGCCTTACTATACATGGTCGTTTTTAGTCCAAAACGCCTTACTATACATGGTCGTTTTTTCGCCAAAACGCCTTACTATACATGGTCGTTTTTTCGCCAAAACGCCTTACTATACATGGTCGTTTTTTCGCCAAAACGCCTTACTATACATGGTCGTTTTTTCGCCAAAACGCCTTACTATACATGGTCGTTTTTCGCCAAAACGCCTTACTATACATGGTCGTTTTTTCGCCAAAAACGCCTTACTATACATGGTCGTTTTTTCGCCAAAAACGCCTTACTATACATGGTCGTTTTTAGCCAAAACGCCTTACTATACATGGTCGTTTTTTCGCCAAAACGCCTTACTATACATGGTCGTTTTTTCGCCAAAACGCCTTACTATACATGGTCGTTTTTAGCCAAAACGCCTTACTATACATGGTCGTTTTTAGCCAAAACGCCTTACTATACATGGTCGTTTTTAGCCAAAACGCCTTACTATACATGGTCGTTTTTAGCCAAAACGCCTTACTATACATGGTCGTTTTTAGCCAAAACGCCTTACTATACATGGTCGTTTTTCGCCAAAACGCCTTACTATACATGGTCGTTTTTTCGCCAAAACGCCTTACTATACATGGTCGTTTTTTCGCCCAAAACGCCTTACTATACATGGTCGTTTTTAGCCAAAACGCCTTACTATACATGGTCGTTTTTAGCCAAAACGCCTTACTATACATGGTCGTTTTTAGCCCAAAACGCCTTACTATACATGGTCGTTTTTAGTCGCCAAAACGCCTTACTATACATGGTCGTTTTTAGTCCAAAACGCCTTACTATACATGGTCGTTTTTTCGCCAAAACGCCTTACTATACATGGTCGTTTTTAGCCAAAACGCCTTACTATACATGGTCGTTTTTAGGCCAAAACGCCTTACTATACATGGTCGTTTTTAGCCAAAACGCCTTACTATACATGGTCGTTTTTTTCGCCAAAACGCCTTACTATACATGGTCGTTTTTCGCCAAAACGCCTTACTATACATGGTCGTTTTTAGCCAAAACGCCTTACTATACATGGTCGTTTTTAGTCCAAAACGCCTTACTATACATGGTCGTTTTTAGCCAAAACGCCTTACTATACATGGTCGTTTTTAGCCAAAACGCCTTACTATACATGGTCGTTTTTAGCCAAAACGCCTTACTATACATGGTCGTTTTTAGTCCAAAACGCCTTACTATACATGGTCGTTTTTAGTCCAAAACGCCTTACTATACATGGTCGTTTTTAGCCAAAAACGCCTTACTATACATGGTCGTTTTTAGTCCAAAACGCCTTACTATACATGGTCGTTTTTAGCCAAAACGCCTTACTATACATGGTCGTTTTTAGTCCAAAAACGCCTTACTATACATGGTCGTTTTTTCGCCAAAACGCCTTACTATACATGGTCGTTTTTAGTCCAAAACGCCTTACTATACATGGTCGTTTTTAGCCAAAACGCCTTACTATACATGGTCGTTTTTAGTCCAAAACGCCTTACTATACATGGTCGTTTTTAGTCCAAAAGCGCCTTACTATACATGGTCGTTTTTAGCCAAAACGCCTTACTATACATGGTCGTTTTTAGTCCAAAAGCGCCTTACTATACATGGTCGTTTTTTCGCCAAAAACGCCTTACTATACATGGTCGTTTTTAGCCAAAACGCCTTACTATACATGGTCGTTTTTAAAAGCGCCCAAAAGCGCCTTACTATACATGGTCGTTTTTAGTCCAAAACGCCTTACTATACATGGTCGTTTTTAGCCAAAACGCCTTACTATACATGGTCGTTTTTAGTCCAAAACGCCTTACTATACATGGTCGTTTTTAGTCCAAAACGCCTTACTATACATGGTCGTTTTTAGCCAAAACGCCTTACTATACATGGTCGTTTTTAGTCCAAAAACGCCTTACTATACATGGTCGTTTTTAGCCAAAAGCGCCTTACTATACATGGTCGTTTTTAGTCCAAAACGCCTTACTATACATGGTCGTTTTTTCGCCAAAACGCCTTACTATACATGGTCGTTTTTAGCCAAAAACGCCTTACTATACATGGTCGTTTTTAGCCAAAACGCCTTACTATACATGGTCGTTTTTAGTCCAAAACGCCTTACTATACATGGTCGTTTTTAGCCAAAACGCCTTACTATACATGGTCGTTTTTCGCCAAAACGCCTTACTATACATGGTCGTTTTTAGCCAAAACGCCTTACTATACATGGTCGTTTTTAGCCAAAAGCGCCTTACTATACATGGTCGTTTTTAGCCAAAACGCCTTACTATACATGGTCGTTTTTAGCCAAAACGCCTTACTATACATGGTCGTTTTTAGCCAAAACGCCTTACTATACATGGTCGTTTTTAGCCAAAACGCCTTACTATACATGGTCGTTTTTAGCCAAAACGCCTTACTATACATGGTCGTTTTTAGCCAAAACGCCTTACTATACATGGTCGTTTTTAGCCAAAACGCCTTACTATACATGGTCGTTTTTAGTCCAAAAACGCCTTACTATACATGGTCGTTTTTAGCCAAAACGCCTTACTATACATGGTCGTTTTTAGCCAAAACGCCTTACTATACATGGTCGTTTTTAGCCAAAAAGCCTTACTATACATGGTCGTTTTTAGCCCAAAACGCCTTACTATACATGGTCGTTTTTCGCCAAAACGCCTTACTATACATGGTCGTTTTTTCGCCAAAACGCCTTACTATACATGGTCGTTTTTAGCCAAAACGCCTTACTATACATGGTCGTTTTTAGCCAAAACGCCTTACTATACATGGTCGTTTTTAGCCAAAACGCCTTACTATACATGGTCGTTTTTCGCCAAAACGCCTTACTATACATGGTCGTTTTTTCGCCAAAAGCCTTACTATACATGGTCGTTTTTAGGCCAAAACGCCTTACTATACATGGTCGTTTTTAGCCAAAACGCCTTACTATACATGGTCGTTTTTAGCCAAAACGCCTTACTATACATGGTCGTTTTTAGCCCAAAACGCCTTACTATACATGGTCGTTTTTAGCCAAAACGCCTTACTATACATGGTCGTTTTTAGGCCAAAACGCCTTACTATACATGGTCGTTTTTAGCCAAAACGCCTTACTATACATGGTCGTTTTTAGCCAAAACGCCTTACTATACATGGTCGTTTTTTCGCAAAAAGCCTTACTATACATGGTCGTTTTTAGCCAAAAGCGCCTTACTATACATGGTCGTTTTTAGCCAAAACGCCTTACTATACATGGTCGTTTTTAAAAAACGCCTTACTATACATGGTCGTTTTTAGCCAAAACGCCTTACTATACATGGTCGTTTTTAGCCAAAAGCGCCTTACTATACATGGTCGTTTTTAGCCAAAAACGCCTTACTATACATGGTCGTTTTTAGTCCAAAACGCCTTACTATACATGGTCGTTTTTAGCCAAAACGCCTTACTATACATGGTCGTTTTTTCGCCAAAACGCCTTACTATACATGGTCGTTTTTTCGCCCAAAACGCCTTACTATACATGGTCGTTTTTAGTCCAAAACGCCTTACTATACATGGTCGTTTTTAGCCAAAACGCCTTACTATACATGGTCGTTTTTAGCCAAAAGCGCCTTACTATACATGGTCGTTTTTAGCCAAAACGCCTTACTATACATGGTCGTTTTTAGCCAAAACGCCTTACTATACATGGTCGTTTTTCGCCAAAACGCCTTACTATACATGGTCGTTTTTAGCCAAAAACGCCTTACTATACATGGTCGTTTTTATACATGGTCGTTTTTCGCCAAAACGCCTTACTATACATGGTCGTTTTTAGGCCAAAAACGCCTTACTATACATGGTCGTTTTTCGCCAAAAACGCCTTACTATACATGGTCGTTTTTAGCCAAAACGCCTTACTATACATGGTCGTTTTTAGGTCCAAAAACGCCTTACTATACATGGTCGTTTTTAGCCAAAACGCCTTACTATACATGGTCGTTTTTTCGCCAAAACGCCTTACTATACATGGTCGTTTTTTCGCCAAAACGCCTTACTATACATGGTCGTT
The DNA here is from genome assembly GCA_026261675.1 of Hippocampus mohnikei. NCBI lineage: Eukaryota > Metazoa > Chordata > Actinopteri > Syngnathiformes > Syngnathidae > Hippocampus > Hippocampus mohnikei. Next base: position 6,758,142 of record JAKGUB010000106.1, on the reverse strand, counting down.
TTTAAAACGCCTTACTATACATGGTCGTTTTTCGGCCAAAACGCCTTACTATACATGGTCGTTTTTTTCGCCAAAACGCCTTACTATACATGGTCGTTTTTTCGCCAAAACGCCTTACTATACATGGTCGTTTTTCGCCAAAAACGCCTTACTATACATGGTCGTTTTTTCGCCAAAACGCCTTACTATACATGGTCGTTTTTAGCCAAAACGCCTTACTATACATGGTCGTTTTTAGCCAAAACGCCTTACTATACATGGTCGTTTTTTCGCCAAAAACGCCTTACTATACATGGTCGTTTTTCGGCCAAAACGCCTTACTATACATGGTCGTTTTTAGCCAAAACGCCTTACTATACATGGTCGTTTTTCGCCAAAAAACGCCTTACTATACATGGTCGTTTTTTCGCCAAAACGCCTTACTATACATGGTCGTTTTTCGCCAAAACGCCTTACTATACATGGTCGTTTTTCGGCCAAAACGCCTTACTATACATGGTCGTTTTTAGCCAAAACGCCTTACTATACATGGTCGTTTTTAGCCAAAACGCCTTACTATACATGGTCGTTTTTTTCGCCAAAACGCCTTACTATACATGGTCGTTTTTAGTCCAAAAACGCCTTACTATACATGGTCGTTTTTAGCCAAAAACGCCTTACTATACATGGTCGTTTTTCGCCAAAACGCCTTACTATACATGGTCGTTTTTAGCCAAAACGCCTTACTATACATGGTCGTTTTTAGCCAAAACGCCTTACTATACATGGTCGTTTTTCGCCAAAACGCCTTACTATACATGGTCGTTTTTAGCCAAAACGCCTTACTATACATGGTCGTTTTTAGCCAAAACGCCTTACTATACATGGTCGTTTTTAGGCCAAAACGCCTTACTATACATGGTCGTTTTTAGCCAAAACGCCTTACTATACATGGTCGTTTTTAGCCAAAACGCCTTACTATACATGGTCGTTTTTCGCCAAAACGCCTTACTATACATGGTCGTTTTTTCGCCAAAACGCCTTACTATACATGGTCGTTTTTAGCCAAAACGCCTTACTATACATGGTCGTTTTTTCGCCAAAACGCCTTACTATACATGGTCGTTTTTAGCCAAAAACGCCTTACTATACATGGTCGTTTTTAGCCAAAAGCGCCTTACTATACATGGTCGTTTTTTCGCCAAAACGCCTTACTATACATGGTCGTTTTTCGCCAAAACGCCTTACTATACATGGTCGTTTTTAGCCAAAACGCCTTACTATACATGGTCGTTTTTAGGCCAAAACGCCTTACTATACATGGTCGTTTTTAGCCAAAAACGCCTTACTATACATGGTCGTTTTTAGCCAAAAGCGCCAAAACGCCTTACTATACATGGTCGTTTTTAGCCAAAACGCCTTACTATACATGGTCGTTTTTAGGCCAAAACGCCTTACTATACATGGTCGTTTTTAGTCCAAAACGCCTTACTATACATGGTCGTTTTTTCGCCAAAACGCCTTACTATACATGGTCGTTTTTAGCCAAAAGCGCCTTACTATACATGGTCGTTTTTAGCCAAAACGCCTTACTATACATGGTCGTTTTTAGCAAAAACGCCTTACTATACATGGTCGTTTTTGGTCGTTTTTTTCGCCAAAACGCCTTACTATACATGGTCGTTTTTTCGCCAAAACGCCTTACTATACATGGTCGTTTTTAGCCAAAACGCCTTACTATACATGGTCGTTTTTAGCCAAAACGCCTTACTATACATGGTCGTTTTTTCGCCAAAACGCCTTACTATACATGGTCGTTTTTAGCCAAAACGCCTTACTATACATGGTCGTTTTTTCGCCAAAACGCCTTACTATACATGGTCGTTTTTCGCCAAAACGCCTTACTATACATGGTCGTTTTTTCGCCAAAACGCCTTACTATACATGGTCGTTTTTAGTCCAAAACGCCTTACTATACATGGTCGTTTTTAGCCAAAACGCCTTACTATACATGGTCGTTTTTTCGCCAAAACGCCTTACTATACATGGTCGTTTTTCGCCAAAAGCGCTTACTATACATGGTCGTTTTTAGCCAAAACGCCTTACTATACATGGTCGTTTTTTCGCCAAAACGCCTTACTATACATGGTCGTTTTTCGCCAAAAACGCCTTACTATACATGGTCGTTTTTAGCCAAAACGCCTTACTATACATGGTCGTTTTTAGCCAAAACGCCTTACTATACATGGTCGTTTTTCGCCAAAAACGCCTTACTATACATGGTCGTTTTTCGCCAAAAGCCTTACTATACATGGTCGTTTTTTCGCCAAAACGCCTTACTATACATGGTCGTTTTTCGCCAAAACGCCTTACTATACATGGTCGTTTTTAGTCGCCAAAACGCCTTACTATACATGGTCGTTTTTTCGCCAAAACGCCTTACTATACATGGTCGTTTTTCGCCAAAACGCCTTACTATACATGGTCGTTTTTTCGCCAAAACGCCTTACTATACATGGTCGTTTTTTCGCCAAAACGCCTTACTATACATGGTCGTTTTTCGCCAAAACGCCTTACTATACATGGTCGTTTTTTCGCCAAAACGCCTTACTATACATGGTCGTTTTTCGCCAAAAGCCTTACTATACATGGTCGTTTTTTCGCCAAAACGCCTTACTATACATGGTCGTTTTTTCGCCAAAACGCCTTACTATACATGGTCGTTTTTTCGCCAAAACGCCTTACTATACATGGTCGTTTTTAGCCAAAACGCCTTACTATACATGGTCGTTTTTAGCCAAAACGCCTTACTATACATGGTCGTTTTTCGCCAAAACGCCTTACTATACATGGTCGTTTTTTCGCCAAAACGCCTTACTATACATGGTCGTTTTTTCGCCAAAACGCCTTACTATACATGGTCGTTTTTTTAGCCAAAACGCCTTACTATACATGGTCGTTTTTTCGCCAAAACGCCTTACTATACATGGTCGTTTTTTCGCCAAAACGCCTTACTATACATGGTCGTTTTTCGCCAAAACGCCTTACTATACATGGTCGTTTTTAGCCAAAACGCCTTACTATACATGGTCGTTTTTTCGCCAAAACGCCTTACTATACATGGTCGTTTTTCGCCAAAACGCCTTACTATACATGGTCGTTTTTTCGCCAAAACGCCTTACTATACATGGTCGTTTTTTCGCCAAAACGCCTTACTATACATGGTCGTTTTTTCGCCAAAAACGCCTTACTATACATGGTCGTTTTTCGCCAAAACGCCTTACTATACATGGTCGTTTTTTCGCCAAAACGCCTTACTATACATGGTCGTTTTTCGCCAAAACGCCTTACTATACATGGTCGTTTTTTCGCCAAAACGCCTTACTATACATGGTCGTTTTTTCGCCAAAACGCCTTACTATACATGGTCGTTTTTCGCCAAAACGCCTTACTATACATGGTCGTTTTTTCGCCAAAACGCCTTACTATACATGGTCGTTTTTCGCCAAAACGCCTTACTATACATGGTCGTTTTTAGCCAAAACGCCTTACTATACATGGTCGTTTTTCGCCAAAACGCCTTACTATACATGGTCGTTTTTTCGCCAAAAACGCCTTACTATACATGGTCGTTTTTTCGCCAAAACGCCTTACTATACATGGTCGTTTTTCGCCAAAACGCCTTACTATACATGGTCGTTTTTTCGCCAAAACGCCTTACTATACATGGTCGTTTTTTCGCCAAAAACGCCTTACTATACATGGTCGTTTTTTCGCCAAAACGCCTTACTATACATGGTCGTTTTTTCGCCAAAACGCCTTACTATACATGGTCGTTTTTTCGCCAAAACGCCTTACTATACATGGTCGTTTTTTCGCAAAAACGCCTTACTATACATGGTCGTTTTTTCGCCAAAACGCCTTACTATACATGGTCGTTTTTCGCCAAAAACGCCTTACTATACATGGTCGTTTTTTTCGCCAAAACGCCTTACTATACATGGTCGTTTTTCGCCAAAACGCCTTACTATACATGGTCGTTTTTTCGCCAAAACGCCTTACTATACATGGTCGTTTTTCGCCAAAAACGCCTTACTATACATGGTCGTTTTTCGCCAAAACGCCTTACTATACATGGTCGTTTTTAGTCCAAAACGCCTTACTATACATGGTCGTTTTTTCGCCAAAACGCCTTACTATACATGGTCGTTTTTAGCCAAAACGCCTTACTATACATGGTCGTTTTTTCGCCAAAACGCCTTACTATACATGGTCGTTTTTTCGCCAAAACGCCTTACTATACATGGTCGTTTTTTCGCCAAAACGCCTTACTATACATGGTCGTTTTTTTCGCCAAAACGCCTTACTATACATGGTCGTTTTTTCGCCAAAACGCCTTACTATACATGGTCGTTTTTCGCCAAAACGCCTTACTATACATGGTCGTTTTTCGCCAAAACGCCTTACTATACATGGTCGTTTTTTCGCCAAAAACGCCTTACTATACATGGTCGTTTTTTTTTCGCCAAAACGCCTTACTATACATGGTCGTTTTTTCGCCAAAACGCCTTACTATACATGGTCGTTTTTCGCCAAAACGCCTTACTATACATGGTCGTTTTTCGCCCAAAACGCCTTACTATACATGGTCGTTTTTTCGCCAAAAACGCCTTACTATACATGGTCGTTTTTTCGCCAAAACGCCTTACTATACATGGTCGTTTTTCGCCAAAACGCCTTACTATACATGGTCGTTTTTAGGCCAAAACGCCTTACTATACATGGTCGTTTTTTCGCCAAAACGCCTTACTATACATGGTCGTTTTTCGCCAAAACGCCTTACTATACATGGTCGTTTTTCGCCAAAAACGCCTTACTATACATGGTCGTTTTTAGGCCAAAAGCGCCTTACTATACATGGTCGTTTTTTCGCCAAAAACGCCTTACTATACATGGTCGTTTTTCGCCAAAACGCCTTACTATACATGGTCGTTTTTCGCCAAAACGCCTTACTATACATGGTCGTTTTTTCGCCAAAACGCCTTACTATACATGGTCGTTTTTTCGCCAAAACGCCTTACTATACATGGTCGTTTTTCGCCAAAACGCCTTACTATACATGGTCGTTTTTTCGCCAAAACGCCTTACTATACATGGTCGTTTTTTCGCCAAAACGCCTTACTATACATGGTCGTTTTTTCGCCAAAACGCCTTACTATACATGGTCGTTTTTTCGCCAAAACGCCTTACTATACATGGTCGTTTTTTCGCCAAAAACGCCTTACTATACATGGTCGTTTTTCGCCAAAAGCGCCTTACTATACATGGTCGTTTTTCGCCAAAACGCCTTACTATACATGGTCGTTTTTCGCCAAAACGCCTTACTATACATGGTCGTTTTTCGCCAAAACGCCTTACTATACATGGTCGTTTTTAGCCAAAACGCCTTACTATACATGGTCGTTTTTAGGCCAAAAACGCTTACTATACATGGTCGTTTTTTTCGCCAAAACGCCTTACTATACATGGTCGTTTTTAGCCAAAACGCCTTACTATACATGGTCGTTTTTTCGCCAAAACGCCTTACTATACATGGTCGTTTTTCGCCAAAACGCCTTACTATACATGGTCGTTTTTTCGCCAAAACGCCTTACTATACATGGTCGTTTTTCGCCAAAACGCCTTACTATACATGGTCGTTTTTTCGCCAAAACGCCTTACTATACATGGTCGTTTTTTCGCCAAAACGCCTTACTATACATGGTCGTTTTTAGAGCCAAAACGCCTTACTATACATGGTCGTTTTTAGTCGCCAAAACGCCTTACTATACATGGTCGTTTTTTTTCGCCAAAACGCCTTACTATACATGGTCGTTTTTTCGCCAAAACGCCTTACTATACATGGTCGTTTTTCGCCAAAGCGCCTTACTATACATGGTCGTTTTTCGCCAAAACGCCTTACTATACATGGTCGTTTTTTTCGCCAAAACGCCTTACTATACATGGTCGTTTTTCGCCAAAACGCCTTACTATACATGGTCGTTTTTCGCCAAAACGCCTTACTATACATGGTCGTTTTTCGCCCAAAACGCCTTACTATACATGGTCGTTTTTAGCCAAAAACGCCTTACTATACATGGTCGTTTTTCGCCAAAACGCCTTACTATACATGGTCGTTTTTTCGCCAAAACGCCTTACTATACATGGTCGTTTTTCGCCAAAACGCCTTACTATACATGGTCGTTTTTAGTCCAAAACGCCTTACTATACATGGTCGTTTTTTCGCCAAAACGCCTTACTATACATGGTCGTTTTTTCGCCAAAACGCCTTACTATACATGGTCGTTTTTTCGCCAAAACGCCTTACTATACATGGTCGTTTTTAGCCAAAACGCCTTACTATACATGGTCGTTTTTAGCCAAAACGCCTTACTATACATGGTCGTTTTTTCGCCAAAACGCCTTACTATACATGGTCGTTTTTCGCCAAAAACGCCTTACTATACATGGTCGTTTTTTCGCCAAAACGCCTTACTATACATGGTCGTTTTTTCGCCAAAACGCCTTACTATACATGGTCGTTTTTTCGCCAAAACGCCTTACTATACATGGTCGTTTTTTCGCCAAAACGCCTTACTATACATGGTCGTTTTTCGCCAAAACGCCTTACTATACATGGTCGTTTTTTCGCCAAAACGCCTTACTATACATGGTCGTTTTTCGTCAAAAACGCCTTACTATACATGGTCGTTTTTAGCCAAAACGCCTTACTATACATGGTCGTTTTTTTCGCCAAAACGCCTTACTATACATGGTCGTTTTTAGCCAAAACGCCTTACTATACATGGTCGTTTTTCGCCAAAACGCCTTACTATACATGGTCGTTTTTCGCCAAAACGCCTTACTATACATGGTCGTTTTTTCGCCAAAACGCCTTACTATACATGGTCGTTTTTCGCCAAAACGCCTTACTATACATGGTCGTTTTTTCGCCAAAACGCCTTACTATACATGGTCGTTTTTCGCCAAAACGCCTTACTATACATGGTCGTTTTTTTCGCCAAAACGCCTTACTATACATGGTCGTTTTTTCGCCAAAACGCCTTACTATACATGGTCGTTTTTTCGCCAAAACGCCTTACTATACATGGTCGTTTTTCGCCAAAACGCCTTACTATACATGGTCGTTTTTTTCGCCAAAACGCCTTACTATACATGGTCGTTTTTCGCCAAAACGCCTTACTATACATGGTCGTTTTTCGCCAAAACGCCTTACTATACATGGTCGTTTTTTCGCCAAAAACGCCTTACTATACATGGTCGTTTTTCGCCAAAAACGCCTTACTATACATGGTCGTTTTTCGCCAAAACGCCTTACTATACATGGTCGTTTTTTCGCCAAAACGCCTTACTATACATGGTCGTTTTTTCGCCAAAACGCCTTACTATACATGGTCGTTTTTTCGCCAAAACGCCTTACTATACATGGTCGTTTTTCGCCAAAAACGCCTTACTATACATGGTCGTTTTTCGCCAAAACGCCTTACTATACATGGTCGTTTTTTCGCCAAAACGCCTTACTATACATGGTCGTTTTTTCGCCAAAAAACGCCTTACTATACATGGTCGTTTTTTCGCCAAAACGCCTTACTATACATGGTCGTTTTTTCGCCAAAACGCCTTACTATACATGGTCGTTTTTCGCCAAAACGCCTTACTATACATGGTCGTTTTTTCGCCAAAACGCCTTACTATACATGGTCGTTTTTTCGCCAAAACGCCTTACTATACATGGTCGTTTTTCGCCAAAACGCCTTACTATACATGGTCGTTTTTTCGCCAAAACGCCTTACTATACATGGTCGTTTTTCGCCAAAACGCCTTACTATACATGGTCGTTTTTCGCCAAAACGCCTTACTATACATGGTCGTTTTTCGCCAAAAACGCCTTACTATACATGGTCGTTTTCGCCAAAAACGCCAAATGGTCGCTTTTTCAAAACGCCTTACTATACATGGTCGTTTTTTCGCCAAAACGCCTTACTATACATGGTCGTTTTTCGCCAAAACGCCTTACTATACATGGTCGTTTTTTCGCCAAAACGCCTTACTATACATGGTCGTTTTTTTCGCCAAAACGCCTTACTATACATGGTCGTTTTTCGCCAAAACGCCTTACTATACATGGTCGTTTTTCGCCAAAACGCCTTACTATACATGGTCGTTTTTTCGCCAAAACGCCTTACTATACATGGTCGTTTTTCGCCAAAACGCCTTACTATACATGGTCGTTTTTCGCCAAAACGCCTTACTATACATGGTCGTTTTTCGCCAAAACGCCTTACTATACATGGTCGTTTTTTTAAAAGCCAAAACGCCTTACTATACATGGTCGTTTTTTCGCCAAAAACGCCTTACTATACATGGTCGTTTTTTCGCCAAAACGCCTTACTATACATGGTCGTTTTTTCGCCAAAACGCCTTACTATACATGGTCGTTTTTTCGCCAAAAACGCCTTACTATACATGGTCGTTTTTTCGCCAAAAACGCCTTACTATACATGGTCGTTTTTTCGCCAAAACGCCTTACTATACATGGTCGTTTTTTCGCCAAAACGCCTTACTATACATGGTCGTTTTTTCGCCAAAACGCCTTACTATACATGGTCGTTTTTTCGCCAAAACGCCTTACTATACATGGTCGTTTTTTCGCCAAAACGCCTTACTATACATGGTCGTTTTTTCGCCAAAACGCCTTACTATACATGGTCGTTTTTCGCCAAAACGCCTTACTATACATGGTCGTTTTTTCGCCAAAACGCCTTACTATACATGGTCGTTTTTCGCCAAAAACGCCTTACTATACATGGTCGTTTTTTCGCCAAAACGCCTTACTATACATGGTCGTTTTTCGCCAAAAACGCCTTACTATACATGGTCGTTTTTTCGCCCAAAACGCCTTACTATACATGGTCGTTTTTTCGCCAAAACGCCTTACTATACATGGTCGTTTTTTCGCCAAAACGCCTTACTATACATGGTCGTTTTTTCGCCAAAACGCCTTACTATACATGGTCGTTTTTTCGCCAAAACGCCTTACTATACATGGTCGTTTTTCGCCAAAACGCCTTACTATACATGGTCGTTTTTCGCCAAAACGCCTTACTATACATGGTCGTTTTTCGCCAAAACGCCTTACTATACATGGTCGTTTTTTCGCCAAAACGCCTTACTATACATGGTCGTTTTTAAAGCCAAAACGCCTTACTATACATGGTCGTTTTTTCGCCAAAACGCCTTACTATACATGGTCGTTTTTCGCCAAAACGCCTTACTATACATGGTCGTTTTTCGCCAAAACGCCTTACTATACATGGTCGTTTTTTCGCCAAAAACGCCTTACTATACATGGTCGTTTTTCGCCAAAACGCCTTACTATACATGGTCGTTTTTCGCCAAAACGCCTTACTATACATGGTCGTTTTTTCGCCAAAACGCCTTACTATACATGGTCGTTTTTTTCGCCAAAAACGCTTACTATACATGGTCGTTTTTTCGCCAAAACGCCTTACTATACATGGTCGTTTTTTCGCCAAAACGCCTTACTATACATGGTCGTTTTTTCGCCAAAACGCCTTACTATACATGGTCGTTTTTTCGCCAAAACGCCTTACTATACATGGTCGTTTTTTCGCCAAAACGCCTTACTATACATGGTCGTTTTTTCGCCCAAAACGCCTTACTATACATGGTCGTTTTTTCGCCAAAACGCCTTACTATACATGGTCGTTTTTCGCCAAAACGCCTTACTATACATGGTCGTTTTTCGCCAAAACGCCTTACTATACATGGTCGTTTTTCGCCAAAACGCCTTACTATACATGGTCGTTTTTTCGCCAAAACGCCTTACTATACATGGTCGTTTTTCGCCAAAACGCCTTACTATACATGGTCGTTTTTCGCCAAAACGCCTTACTATACATGGTCGTTTTTTCGCCAAAACGCCTTACTATACATGGTCGTTTTTTCGCCAAAACGCCTTACTATACATGGTCGCTTTTTCGCCAAAACGCCTTACTATACATGGTCGCTTTTTCGCCAAAACGCCTTACTATACATGGTCGTTTTTCGCCAAAACGCCTTACTATACATGGTCGTTTTTTTCGCCAAAACGCCTTACTATACATGGTCGTTTTTCGCCAAAACGCCTTACTATACATGGTCGTTTTTCGCCAAAACGCCTTACTATACATGGTCGTTTTTCGCCAAAACGCCTTACTATACATGGTCGTTTTTTCGCCAAAACGCCTTACTATACATGGTCGTTTTTCGCCAAAACGCCTTACTATACATGGTCGTTTTTTCGCCAAAACGCCTTACTATACATGGTCGTTTTTTCGCCAAAACGCCTTACTATACATGGTCGTTTTTCGCCAAAACGCCTTACTATACATGGTCGTTTTTTCGCCAAAACGCCTTACTATACATGGTCGTTTTTCGCCAAAACGCCTTACTATACATGGTCGTTTTTTCGCCAAAACGCCTTACTATACATGGTCGTTTTTCGCCAAAACGCCTTACTATACATGGTCGTTTTTTCGCCAAAACGCCTTACTATACATGGTCGTTTTTCGCCAAAACGCCTTACTATACATGGTCGTTTTTCGCCAAAACGCCTTACTATACATGGTCGTTTTTTCGCCAAAACGCCTTACTATACATGGTCGTTTTTTCGCCAAAACGCCTTACTATACATGGTCGTTTTTTCGCCAAAACGCCTTACTATACATGGTCGTTTTTTTCGCCAAAACGCCTTACTATACATGGTCGTTTTTCGCCAAAACGCCTTACTATACATGGTCGTTTTTTCGCCAAAAACGCCTTACTATACATGGTCGTTTTTTCGCCAAAAACGCCTTACTATACATGGTCGTTTTTCGCCAAAACGCTTTACTATACATGGTCGTTTTTTCGCCAAAACGCCTTACTATACATGGTCGTTTTTTTCGCCAAAACGCCTTACTATACATGGTCGTTTTTCGCCAAAACGCCTTACTATACATGGTCGTTTTTTCGCCAAAACGCCTTACTATACATGGTCGTTTTTTCGCCAAAACGCCTTACTATACATGGTCGTTTTTCGCCAAAACGCCTTACTATACATGGTCGTTTTTTCGCCAAAAACGCCTTACTATACATGGTCGTTTTTTCGCCAAAACGCCTTACTATACATGGTCGTTTTTTCGCCAAAACGCCTTACTATACATGGTCGTTTTTCGCCAAAACGCCTTACTATACATGGTCGTTTTTTCGCCAAAACGCCTTACTATACATGGTCGTTTTTTCGCCAAAACGCCTTACTATACATGGTCGCTTTTTCGCCAAAACGCCTTACTATACATGGTCGTTTTTTCGCCAAAACGCCTTACTATACATGGTCGTTTTTTCGCCAAAACGCCTTACTATACATGGTCGTTTTTTCGCCAAAACGCCTTACTATACATGGTCGTTTTTTCGCCAAAACGCCTTACTATACATGGTCGTTTTTCGCCAAAACGCCTTACTATACATGGTCGTTTTTCGCCAAAACGCCTTACTATACATGGTCGTTTTTTCGCCAAAACGCCTTACTATACATGGTCGTTTTTCGCCAAAACGCCTTACTATACATGGTCGTTTTTTTTTCGCCAAAACGCCTTACTATACATGGTCGCTTTTTCGCCAAAACGCCTTACTATACATGGTCGTTTTTCGCCAAAACGCCTTACTATACATGGTCGTTTTTTCGCCAAAACGCCTTACTATACATGGTCGTTTTTTCGCCAAAACGCCTTACTATACATGGTCGTTTTTTCGCCAAAACGCCTTACTATACATGGTCGTTTTTTTCGCCAAAACGCCTTACTATACATGGTCGTTTTTTCGCCAAAACGCCTTACTATACATGGTCGCTTTTTTCGCCAAAACGCCTTACTATACATGGTCGTTTTTCGCCAAAACGCCTTACTATACATGGTCGTTTTTTCGCCAAAACGCCTTACTATACATGGTCGTTTTTCGCCAAAACGCCTTACTATACATGGTCGTTTTTTCGCCAAAACGCCTTACTATACATGGTCGTTTTTCGCCAAAACGCCTTACTATACATGGTCGCTTTTTTCGCCAAAACGCCTTACTATACATGGTCGTTTTTTCGCCAAAACGCCTTACTATACATGGTCGTTTTTTCGCCAAAACGCCTTACTATACATGGTCGTTTTTTCGCCAAAACGCCTTACTATACATGGTCGTTTTTCGCCAAAACGCCTTACTATACATGGTCGTTTTTCGCCAAAACGCCTTACTATACATGGTCGTTTTTTCGCCAAAACGCCTTACTATACATGGTCGTTTTTCGCCAAAACGCCTTACTATACATGGTCGTTTTTTCGCCAAAACGCCTTACTATACATGGTCGTTTTTCGCCAAAACGCCTTACTATACATGGTCGTTTTTTCGCCAAAACGCCTTACTATACATGGTCGTTTTTTCGCCAAAACGCCTTACTATACATGGTCGTTTTTCGCCAAAACGCCTTACTATACATGGTCGTTTTTCGCCAAAACGCCTTACTATACATGGTCGTTTTTCGCCAAAACGCCTTACTATACATGGTCGTTTTTCGCCAAAACGCCTTACTATACATGGTCGTTTTTTCGCCAAAACGCCTTACTATACATGGTCGTTTTTTCGCCAAAACGCCTTACTATACATGGTCGTTTTTCGCCAAAAACGCCTTACTATACATGGTCGTTTTTTCGCCAAAACGCCTTACTATACATGGTCGTTTTTTCGCCAAAACGCCTTACTATACATGGTCGTTTTTTCGCCAAAAACGCCTTACTATACATGGTCGTTTTTCGCCAAAACGCCTTACTATACATGGTCGTTTTTTCGCCAAAACGCCTTACTATACATGGTCGTTTTTTCGCCAAAACGCCTTACTATACATGGTCGTTTTTCGCCAAAACGCCTTACTATACATGGTCGTTTTTTCGCCAAAACGCCTTACTATACATGGTCGTTTTTTCGCCAAAACGCCTTACTATACATGGTCGTTTTTCGCCAAAACGCCTTACTATACATGGTCGTTTTTCGCCAAAACGCCTTACTATACATGGTCGCTTTTTCGCCAAAACGCCTTACTATACATGGTCGTTTTTTCGCCAAAACGCCTTACTATACATGGTCGTTTTTTCGCCAAAACGCCTTACTATACATGGTCGTTTTTTCGCCAAAACGCCTTACTATACATGGTCGTTTTTTCGCCAAAACGCCTTACTATACATGGTCGTTTTTCGCCAAAAACGCCTTACTATACATGGTCGTTTTTTCGCCAAAACGCCTTACTATACATGGTCGTTTTTTCGCCAAAAACGCCTTACTATACATGGTCGTTTTTTCGCCAAAACGCCTTACTATACATGGTCGCTTTTTTCGCCAAAACGCCTTACTATACATGGTCGTTTTTTCGCCAAAACGCCTTACTATACATGGTCGTTTTTCGCCAAAACGCCTTACTATACATGGTCGTTTTTTCGCCAAAACGCCTTACTATACATGGTCGTTTTTTCGCCAAAACGCCTTACTATACATGGTCGTTTTTCGCCAAAACGCCTTACTATACATGGTCGTTTTTTCGCCAAAACGCCTTACTATACATGGTCGTTTTTTCGCCAAAACGCCTTACTATACATGGTCGCTTTTTCGCCAAAACGCCTTACTATACATGGTCGTTTTTCGCCAAAAACGCCTTACTATACATGGTCGCTTTTTCGCCAAAACGCCTTACTATACATGGTCGTTTTTTCGCCAAAACGCCTTACTATACATGGTCGTTTTTTCGCCAAAACGCCTTACTATACATGGTCGTTTTTCGCCAAAACGCCTTACTATACATGGTCGTTTTTCGCCAAAACGCCTTACTATACATGGTCGTTTTTTCGCCAAAACGCCTTACTATACATGGTCGTTTTTTCGCCAAAACGCCTTACTATACATGGTCGTTTTTCGCCAAAACGCCTTACTATACATGGTCGTTTTTTCGCCAAAACGCCTTACTATACATGGTCGTTTTTCGCCAAAACGCCTTACTATACATGGTCGCTTTTTCGCCAAAACGCCTTACTATACATGGTCGTTTTTCGCCAAAAACGCCTTACTATACATGGTCGTTTTTTCGCCAAAACGCCTTACTATACATGGTCGTTTTTCGCCAAAACGCCTTACTATACATGGTCGTTTTTTCGCCAAAACGCCTTACTATACATGGTCGTTTTTCGCCAAAACGCCTTACTATACATGGTCGTTTTTTCGCCAAAACGCCTTACTATACATGGTCGTTTTTTCGCCAAAACGCCTTACTATACATGGTCGTTTTTTCGCCAAAAACGCCTTACTATACATGGTCGCTTTTTTCGCCAAAACGCCTTACTATACATGGTCGCTTTTTTCGCCAAAACGCCTTACTATACATGGTCGCTTTTTTCGCCAAAACGCCTTACTATACATGGTCGCTTTTTCGCCAAAACGCCTTACTATACATGGTCGCTTTTTTCGCCAAAACGCCTTACTATACATGGTCGTTTTTTCGCCAAAAACGCCTTACTATACATGGTCGTTTTTTCGCCAAAACGCCTTACTATACATGGTCGTTTTTCGCCAAAAACGCCTTACTATACATGGTCGTTTTTTTTTATACATGCCAAAACGCTTACTATACATGGTCGCTTTTTCGCCAAAACGCCTTACTATACATGGTCGTTTTTTCGCCAAAACGCCTTACTATACATGGTCGTTTTTTCGCCAAAACGCCTTACTATACATGGTCGTTTTTTCGCCAAAACGCCTTACTATACATGGTCGTTTTTTCGCCAAAACGCTTTACTATACATGGTCGTTTTTCGCCAAAACGCTTTACTATACATGGTCGTTTTTTCGCCAAAACGCCTTACTATACATGGTCGTTTTTTCGCCAAAACGCCTTACTATACATGGTCGTTTTTTCGCCCAAAACGCCTTACTATACATGGTCGTTTTTCGCCAAAACGCCTTACTATACATGGTCGTTTTTTCGCCAAAACGCCTTACTATACATGGTCGTTTTTCGCCAAAACGCCTTACTATACATGGTCGTTTTTTCGCCAAAACGCCTTACTATACATGGTCGTTTTTCGCCAAAACGCCTTACTATACATGGTCGTTTTTCGCCAAAACGCTTTTTGGTCGCGCCAAAACGCCTTACTATACATGGTCGTTTTTCGCCAAAACGCCTTACTATACATGGTCGTTTTTTCGCCAAAACGCCTTACTATACATGGTCGTTTTTTCGCCAAAACGCCTTACTATACATGGTCGTTTTTCGCCAAAACGCCTTACTATACATGGTCGTTTTTTCGCCAAAACGCCTTACTATACATGCCAAAACGCCTTACTATACATGGTCGTTTTTTTCGCCAAAACGCCTTACTATACATGGTCGTTTTTTCGCCAAAACGCCTTACTATACATGGTCGTTTTTTCGCCAAAACGCCTTACTATACATGGTCGTTTTTCGCCAAAACGCTTACTATACATGGTCGTTTTTTCGCCAAAACGCCTTACTATACATGGTCGTTTTTTCGCCAAAACGCCTTACTATACATGGTCGTTTTTTCGCCAAAACGCCTTACTATACATGGTCGCCAAAACGCCTTACTATACATGGTCGTTTTTTCGCCAAAACGCCTTACTATACATGGTCGTTTTTCGCCAAAACGCCTTACTATACATGGTCGTTTTTCGCCAAAACGCCTTACTATACATGGTCGTTTTTTCGCCAAAACGCCTTACTATACATGGTCGTTTTTTCGCCAAAACGCCTTACTATACATGGTCGTTTTTCGCCAAAACGCCTTACTATACATGGTCGCTTTTTCGCCAAAACGCCTTACTATACATGGTCGTTTTTCGCCAAAACGCCTTACTATACATGGTCGTTTTTTCGCCAAAACGCCTTACTATACATGGTCGTTTTTCGCCAAAACGCCTTACTATACATGGTCGTTTTTCGCCAAAACGCCTTACTATACATGGTCGTTTTTCGCCAAAACGCCTTACTATACATGGTCGCTTTTTTCGCCAAAACGCCTTACTATACATGGTCGTTTTTCGCCAAAACGCCTTACTATACATGGTCGTTTTTCGCCAAAAACGCCTTACTATACATGGTCGTTTTTTTCGCCAAAACGCCTTACTATACATGGTCGTTTTTTCGCCAAAACGCCTTACTATACATGGTCGCTTTTTTCGCCAAAACGCCTTACTATACATGGTCGTTTTTTCGCCAAAACGCCTTACTATACATGGTCGTTTTTTCGCCCAAAACGCCTTACTATACATGGTCGTTTTTCGCCAAAACGCCTTACTATACATGGTCGTTTTTTCGCCAAAACGCCTTACTATACATGGTCGTTTTTTCGCCAAAACGCCTTACTATACATGGTCGTTTTTCGCCAAAAACGCCTTACTATACATGGTCGTTTTTCGCCAAAACGCCTTACTATACATGGTCGCTTTTTCGCCAAAACGCCTTACTATACATGGTCGTTTTTTTCGCCAAAACGCCTTACTATACATGGTCGTTTTTTCGCCAAAACGCCTTACTATACATGGTCGCTTTTTCGCCCAAAACGCCTTACTATACATGGTCGTTTTTCGCCAAAACGCCTTACTATACATGGTCGTTTTTTCGCCAAAACGCCTTACTATACATGGTCGCTTTTTCGCCAAAAACGCCTTACTATACATGGTCGTTTTTCGCCAAAACGCCTTACTATACATGGTCGTTTTTCGCCAAAACGCCTTACTATACATGGTCGTTTTTTCGCCAAAACGCCTTACTATACATGGTCGTTTTTTTCGCCAAAACGCCTTACTATACATGGTCGTTTTTTCGCCAAAACGCCTTACTATACATGGTCGTTTTTTCGCCAAAACGCCTTACTATACATGGTCGTTTTTTCGCCAAAACGCCTTACTATACATGGTCGTTTTTTCGCCAAAACGCCTTACTATACATGGTCGTTTTTTCGCCAAAACGCCTTACTATACATGGTCGTTTTTCGCCAAAACGCCTTACTATACATGGTCGTTTTTTCGCCAAAACGCCTTACTATACATGGTCGTTTTTTCGCCAAAACGCCTTACTATACATGGTCGTTTTTTCGCCAAAACGCCTTACTATACATGGTCGCTTTTTCGCCAAAACGCCTTACTATACATGGTCGTTTTTTCGCCAAAACGCCTTACTATACATGGTCGTTTTTTCGCCAAAACGCCTTACTATACATGGTCGTTTTTTCGCCAAAACGCCTTACTATACATGGTCGTTTTTTCGCCAAAACGCCTTACTATACATGGTCGTTTTTTCGCCAAAACGCCTTACTATACATGGTCGTTTTTTCGCCAAAAACGCCTTACTATACATGGTCGCTTTTTCGCCAAAACGCCTTACTATACATGGTCGTTTTTCGCCAAAAACGCCTTACTATACATGGTCGTTTTTTTCGCCAAAACGCCTTACTATACATGGTCGTTTTTCGCCAAAACGCCTTACTATACATGGTCGTTTTTTCGCCAAAACGCCTTACTATACATGGTCGTTTTTTCGCCAAAACGCCTTACTATACATGGTCGTTTTTTCGCCAAAACGCCTTACTATACATGGTCGTTTTTCGCCAAAACGCCTTACTATACATGGTCGTTTTTTCGCCAAAACGCCTTACTATACATGGTCGTTTTTTCGCCAAAACGCCTTACTATACATGGTCGTTTTTTCGCCAAAAACGCCTTACTATACATGGTCGTTTTTCGCCAAAACGCCTTACTATACATGGTCGTTTTTCGCCAAAACGCCTTACTATACATGGTCGTTTTTTCGCCAAAACGCCTTACTATACATGGTCGTTTTTCGCCAAAACGCCTTACTATACATGGTCGTTTTTCGCCAAAACGCCTTACTATACATGGTCGTTTTTTCGCCAAAACGCCTTACTATACATGGTCGTTTTTTCGCCAAAACGCCTTACTATACATGGTCGTTTTTTTCGCTAAAACGCCTTACTATACATGGTCGTTTTTTTCGCCAAAACGCCTTACTATACATGGTCGTTTTTTTCGCCAAAACGCCTTACTATACATGGTCGTTTTTTCGCCAAAAACGCCTTACTATACATGGTCGTTTTTTCGCCAAAACGCCTTACTATACATGGTCGTTTTTTCGCCAAAACGCCTTACTATACATGGTCGTTTTTTTCGCCAAAACGCCTTACTATACATGGTCGTTTTTTCGCCAAAACGCCTTACTATACATGGTCGTTTTTTCGCCAAAACGCCTTACTATACATGGTCGTTTTTTCGCCAAAACGCCTTACTATACATGGTCGTTTTTTCGCCAAAACGCCTTACTATACATGGTCGTTTTTTCGCCAAAACGCCTTACTATACATGGTCGTTTTTCGCCAAAACGCCTTACTATACATGGTCGTTTTTTCGCCAAAACGCCTTACTATACATGGTCGTTTTTTCGCCAAAACGCCTTACTATACATGGTCGTTTTTTCGCCAAAACGCCTTACTATACATGGTCGTTTTTTCGCCAAAACGCCTTACTATACATGGTCGTTTTTTCGCCAAAACGCCTTACTATACATGGTCGTTTTTTCGCCAAAACGCCTTACTATACATGGTCGTTTTTTCGCCAAAACGCCTTACTATACATGGTCGTTTTTTCGCCAAAACGCCTTACTATACATGGTCGTTTTTCGCCAAAACGCCTTACTATACATGGTCGTTTTTTCGCCAAAACGCCTTACTATACATGGTCGTTTTTTCGCCAAAACGCCTTACTATACATGGTCGTTTTTTCGCCAAAACGCCTTACTATACATGGTCGTTTTTCAGCCAAAACGCCTTACTATACATGGTCGTTTTTTCGCCAAAACGCCTTACTATACATGGTCGTTTTTCGCCAAAACGCCTTACTATACATGGTCGTTTTTTCGCCAAAACGCCTTACTATACATGGTCGTTTTTTCGCCAAAAACGCCTTACTATACATGGTCGTTTTTCGCCAAAAACGCCTTACTATACATGGTCGTTTTTTCGCCAAAACGCCTTACTATACATGGTCGTTTTTCGCCAAAACGCCTTACTATACATGGTCGTTTTTTTCGCCAAAACGCCTTACTATACATGGTCGTTTTTTCGCCAAAAACGCCTTACTATACATGGTCGTTTTTTCGCCAAAACGCCTTACTATACATGGTCGCTTTTGGCCAAAACGCCTTACTATACATGGTCGTTTTTTCGCCAAAACGCCTTACTATACATGGTCGTTTTTTCGCCAAAACGCCTTACTATACATGGTCGTTTTTCGCCAAAACGCTTACTATACATGGTCGTTTTTTTAACGCCAAAACGCTTACTATACATGGTCGTTTTTCGCCAAAACGCCTTACTATACATGGTCGTTTTTTCGCCAAAACGCCTTACTATACATGGTCGTTTTTCGGCCAAAACGCCTTACTATACATGGTCGTTTTTTCGCCAAAACGCTTTACTATACATGGTCGTTTTTTCGCCAAAACGCCTTACTATACATGGTCGTTTTTCGCCAAAACGCCTTACTATACATGGTCGTTTTTTTCGCCAAAACGCCTTACTATACATGGTCGTTTTTCGCCAAAACGCCTTACTATACATGGTCGTTTTTTCGCCAAAAACGCCTTACTATACATGGTCGTTTTTTCGCCCAAAACGCCTTACTATACATGGTCGTTTTTCGCCAAAACGCCTTACTATACATGGTCGCTTTTTCGCCAAAACGCCTTACTATACATGGTCGTTTTTTCGCCAAAAACGCCTTACTATACATGGTCGTTTTTTTCGCCAAAACGCCTTACTATACATGGTCGTTTTTTCGCCAAAACGCCTTACTATACATGGTCGTTTTTTCGCCAAAACGCCTTACTATACATGGTCGTTTTTCGCCAAAACGCCTTACTATACATGGTCGTTTTTCGCCAAAACGCCTTACTATACATGGTCGTTTTTTCGCCAAAACGCCTTACTATACATGGTCGTTTTTTCGCCAAAACGCCTTACTATACATGGTCGTTTTTCGCCAAAACGCCTTACTATACATGGTCGTTTTTCGCTAAAAACGCCTTACTATACATGGTCGTTTTTTTCGCCAAAACGCCTTACTATACATGGTCGTTTTTTCCGGCCAAAAACGCCTTACTATACATGGTCGTTTTTTCGCCCAAAACGCCTTACTATACATGGTCGTTTTTTTCGCCAAAAAACGCCTTACTATACATGGTCGTTTTTTCGCCCAAAAACGCCTTACTATACATGGTCGTTTTTTCGCCAAAAACGCCTTACTATACATGGTCGTTTTTTCGCCAAAAACGCCTTACTATACATGGTCGTTTTTTCGGCCTAAAACGGCTTACTATACATGGTCGTTTTTTCGCCAAAACGCCTTACTATACATGGTCGTTTTTTCGCTAAAAACGCCTTACTATACATGGTCGTTTTTTTCGCCAAAACGCCTTACTATACATGGTCGTTTTTTCGCCAAAAACGCCTTACTATACATGGTCGTTTTTTCGCCAAAAACGCCTTACTATACATGGTCGTTTTTTCGCCAAAACGCCTTACTATACATGGTCGTTTTTTCGCCAAAACGCCTTACTATACATGGTCGTTTTTTTCGCCAAAAACGCCTTACTATACATGGTCGTTTTTTCGCCAAAAACGCCTTACTATACATGGTCGTTTTTTCGCCAAAACGCCTTTACTATACATGGTCGTTTTTTCGCCAAAACGCCTTACTATACATGGTCGCTTTTTCGCCAAAACGCCTTACTATACATGGTCGTTTTTTCGCCAAAACGCCTTACTATACATGGTCGCTTTTTTCGCCAAAACGCCTTACTATACATGGTCGCTTTTTCGCCAAAACGCCTTACTATACATGGTCGTTTTTTCGCCAAAACGCCTTACTATACATGGTCGTTTTTTCGCCAAAACGCCTTACTATACATGGTCGTTTTTTCGCCAAAACGCCTTACTATACATGGTCGTTTTTTCGCCAAAACGCTTACTATACATGGTCGTTTTTTCGCCAAAACGCCTTACTATACATGGTCGTTTTTTCGCCAAAACGCCTTACTATACATGGTCGTTTTTCGCCAAAACGCCTTACTATACATGGTCGTTTTTCGCCAAAACGCCTTACTATACATGGTCGTTTTTTTTCGCCAAAACGCCTTACTATACATGGTCGTTTTTTCGCCAAAACGCCTTACTATACATGGTCGTTTTTTCGCCAAAACGCCTTACTATACATGGTCGTTTTTCGCCAAAAACGCCTTACTATACATGGTCGTTTTTTCGCCAAAACGCCTTACTATACATGGTCGTTTTTCGCCAAAACGCCTTACTATACATGGTCGTTTTTTCGCCAAAAACGCCTTACTATACATGGTCGTTTTTCGCCAAAAACGCCTTACTATACATGGTCGTTTTTTCGCCAAAACGCCTTACTATACATGGTCGTTTTTTCGCCAAAAACGCCTTACTATACATGGTCGTTTTTTCGCCAAAACGCCTTACTATACATGGTCGTTTTTTTCGCCAAAACGCCTTACTATACATGGTCGTTTTTTCGCCAAAACGCCTTACTATACATGGTCGTTTTTCGCCAAAACGCCTTACTATACATGGTCGTTTTTTCGCTAAAACGCCTTACTATACATGGTCGTTTTTTCGCCCAAAACGCCTTACTATACATGGTCGTTTTTTCGCCAAAACGCCTTACTATACATGGTCGTTTTTCGCCAAAACGCCTTACTATACATGGTCGTTTTTCGCCAAAACGCCTTACTATACATGGTCGTTTTTTCGCCAAAAACGCCTTACTATACATGGTCGTTTTTTCGCTAAAACGCCTTACTATACATGGTCGTTTTTCGCCAAAACGCCTTACTATACATGGTCGTTTTTTTCGCCAAAACGCCTTACTATACATGGTCGCTTTTTTTCGCCAAAAACGCCTTACTATACATGGTCGTTTTTTCGCCAAAACGCCTTACTATACATGGTCGTTTTTTTCGCCAAAACGCCTTACTATACATGGTCGCTTTTTTCGCCAAAACGCCTTACTATACATGGTCGTTTTTTCGCCAAAACGCCTTACTATACATGGTCGTTTTTTCGCCAAAACGCCTTACTATACATGGTCGTTTTTCGCCAAAACGCCTTACTATACATGGTCGTTTTTTCGCCAAAACGCCTTACTATACATGGTCGTTTTTTTCGCCAAAAACGCCTTACTATACATGGTCGCTTTTTCGCCAAAACGCCTTACTATACATGGTCGTTTTTTTCGCCAAAAACGCCTTACTATACATGGTCGCTTTTTCGCCAAAACGCCTTACTATACATGGTCGTTTTTTCGCCAAAAACGCCTTACTATACATGGTCGTTTTTCGCCAAAACGCCTTACTATACATGGTCGTTTTTTCGCCAAAACGCCTTACTATACATGGTCGTTTTTTCGCCAAAAACGCCTTACTATACATGGTCGTTTTTTCGCCAAAAACGCCTTACTATACATGGTCGCTTTTTTCGCTCAAAACGCCTTACTATACATGGTCGTTTTTTCGCCAAAAACGCCTTACTATACATGGTCGTTTTTCGCCAAAACGCCTTACTATACATGGTCGTTTTTTCGCCAAAACGCCTTACTATACATGGTCGTTTTTTTCGCCAAAACGCCTTACTATACATGGTCGTTTTTCGCCAAAACGCCTTACTATACATGGTCGTTTTTTCGCCAAAACGCCTTACTATACATGGTCGTTTTTTCGCCAAAACGCCTTACTATACATGGTCGTTTTTTCGCCCAAAACGCCTTACTATACATGGTCGTTTTTTCGCCAAAACGCCTTACTATACATGGTCGTTTTTTCGGCCAAAAACGCTTTACTATACATGGTCGTTTTTCGGCCAAAAACGCCTTACTATACATGGTCGTTTTTTCGCCAAAACGCCTTACTATACATGGTCGTTTTTTCGCTTTACTATACATGGTCGCTTTTTTCGCTAAAAACGCCTTACTATACATGGTCGCTTTTTTCGCCAAAACGCCTTACTATACATGGTCGTTTTTTTCGCCCAAAACGCCTTACTATACATGGTCGCTTTTTCGCCAAAACGCCTTACTATACATGGTCGCTTTTTCGCAAAACGCCTTACTATACATGGTCGCTTTTTCGCCAAAACGCCTTACTATACATGGTCGTTTTTCGCCAAAACGCCTTACTATACATGGTCGCTTTTTTCGCCAAAACGCCTTACTATACATGGTCGTTTTTTCGCCAAAACGCCTTACTATACATGGTCGCTTTTTGGGCCAAAACGCCTTACTATACATGGTCGTTTTTGGGCCAAAACGCCTTACTATACATGGTCGTTTTTTCGCCAAAACGCCTTACTATACATGGTCGTTTTTGGCCAAAACGCCTTACTATACATGGTCGTTTTTTCGCCAAAACGCCTTACTATACATGGTCGTTTTTTTTTCGTCCAAAACGCCTTACTATACATGGTCGTTTTTTTCGGCCAAAACGCCTTACTATACATGGTCGTTTTTTCGCCAAAACGCCTTACTATACATGGTCGTTTTTTCGGCCAAAAACGCCTTACTATACATGATTGTTTTCTCGGTCAAAAACGCCTTACTATACATGGTCGTTTTTTCGCCAAAACGCCTTACTATACATGGTCGCTTTCGCCAAAACGCCTTACTATACATGGTCGCTTTTTTGGGCCAAAACGCTTACTATACATGGTCGCTTTTTCGCCAAAACGCCTTACTATACATGGTCGCTTTTTTTCGCCAAAACGCCTCACTATACATGGTCGTTTTTTTCGGCCAAAAACGCCTTACTATACATGGTCGTTTTTCCGGCCAAAAATGCCTTACTATACATGGTCGTTTTTTCGGTCAAAAACGCCTTCTATACATAGTCATTTTTTTCGGCCAAAAACGCCTTACTATACATGGTTGTTTCTTCGGCCAAAAACGCCTTACTATACATGGTCGTTTTTTTCGTCCAAAAACGCCTTACTATACATGGTCGTTTTTTGGGCCAAAAACGCCTTACTATACATGCTCGTTTTTTCGTCCAAAAACGCCTTACTATACAGGTTTGTCCAATTTGACACTCAGGAATAAAACACAAGGAGGAGACAGGAGACTCAATTCTGGTACCAGGAGGGAACGAGGAGAAGCGTTAGGTTTCAGTTCTCGGCACGTCACCCCTGACGATCTCCTCCTTCACCACCTTATTTATTGGGAAATCTACTACATAGGTGTGTCCAACCTAAAGGGTGGGGGCTGTTGGAGACACACTGAACTTGTTTGACTATGTGTGTGTATGTGAGTGTAAATTACGTACATGTGTGCCATTGTTACAAAAACATCCCGTTGCAGCTGGTGTTGATGGCTCCATCCACAGTTGAACCTTGCTTCAGTTTAGTCTGTAAAACTTATCTCATTCCAACCACGTCCTCGAAAGGGTGGTTATGTTCCTGAAATAAGTTTAGTCTGTAAAACTTCTCCATAACCTTTCACACAGTGCACTAAGCATTCGTGAGTATAAAGGTGAGCATATAATGAATAAAAGGATTATAAATGTAAATGTTAATCATTCACATTTATAATCAAGCATTATATCTTTATTAAAAGCATAAGCGTTCTTCAATTAATGATTGCAGGCATAAGCGTTCTTCTTGCAAGCATAATCAATCAATCAATAATAATGTAACATTAATAATAAGCGAATGTATGATAACTAAAATAATCAACCTATCATTCCCCCTGTATATCCTACATTTGCTCATATCATCGCACAGAACCTTCCTGACGAACTTTGTTCAGCGGAGACATGTACATGCAAACATAGGTAGACCCAGGGGTCGAAAAGATAGAGGTAACAACCAGATCAAAACCAATCCGAAAAGAACCCAGGACGGTAAACATCGTCCACAACATCCTGATATCTAAATGAAAACAAGTCACAACAACCCGAGTTGTTTTCCACATCATAATCACTGCCATCCAAAAGTAACAGCAGAGGGTAAATTCCATTCACTTTAGACGTCGTGGGTACCATAACCGTAGTGATAAATTGATAAGCAGAGCTTTTGATACAGGGACCTCAGCAACATCCACACAATGTCGAGATAGCTGAGGAAAAATAATTTCAGAGATTAAAACATAACACACCAGTATTTTACGTGACAAAGGTCTCACTCCATAACTCTGATGATAAGGGCGTGGTCACGCCGGAGCGATCCGGTTCAGTGTGCGGGCCCTCAGGGCGTGGTTGAACAGCACCGCCACCACATGCCGCACACGCCGATTGGCCTCAACCAAGAGCACATTGACCGCTATGCGGTCCCGGAGCACCATCAGAGAGGTGACTGTCAATTGTTTTACTTCCAATTGCCAAAAAGGCTTCCTCAGTACAATTTGCAAGCATCTGGACAATGTAGTGGAGGTAGCAGATCCCGTCAGCACGTTTATAAAATGGACTCTCACCGTGCAGCAACCTGGTTAACCAATTTATACTCATCTGGTACGCCACGAGGAACTCCAATTACACCAACGTAGGTGGAATCTCAAATATCCTCTCCTGTGGACGGAAACATAGTCATTGATAAAGCAGTGACACCAATGCGCAAACACCTGTGACAACCCTTAAAGCAGAGCTCTTACATGATGTTTTGCAAAGAAAAAGTAAAACCCTCCGCCTCAATAATCATCATTTGCCAATAAAATTTGTTCGACGTACATTACTACATTTCATCGTATCCACATTAACATAAAAGAACAACAGAAAGAAATATAGTTCAACTTTCAGCAAAGAATAACTATATTAACGTCATGTTGTTATCTATTTTCCTTTTACCATAAAAGAAAAGATCCTCAACGCATAAAATTACCCAAAAATGTATTTAAAATCCGTATTTGAACCTTTATGATCAAATTAATACACCATTTGAACTAGAAATAATTCAATAAACAGTAATAAATTCAAATTCATTCCAGCAACATCAACCAAGGAGCACAATACATAATCACTTCAACCTCCAAAACAAAACCGAATAAAACAAGTTATGCTCTTTTTATTACCCTTGGTGCGTTTGCCCTTTGCCCAGAACATATATATAATTTTTTTTTTTTTTTTTGAGATCGATTAGATTGATTATAAATAAAACACTTTTGCCTCCAAAACAAAATGTATCCAACAATTTGTGCCAAAATGTGTTTTTTTTTCTTTTCTTTTCCCAAGATCATCTAGATCACTGGTGTCAAAGTCGAAACCCCACATACATTTATGTGGCCCGCGAAAACAATTCACGCGCATCAACTTCCATGAACCCTGCTAAAATTTGTACCGAAATGTCAAATTTTTATATACGACAAATGTCGAGATTTTGTGATAATTTTGTTACCTGCTAACACTCACTCAGACAATAATTGAACAAAATATGACTGGTTTCAGAATTGGCAATTCATTCATATGATGTTATTAATCAATAATTTCAGCATTGTATTATTTCTGATATTCACTCCATGTACATCACTTTGTATACAGCGATGGTTGATTTAAGTTGCTCTATAAACACAGTTGAGTTGAGTTGTGCAATTAATAACATGTAACCATTTAATCAAATTTCACCATCGTATCGCCCACCGAAGGAATGTGTAACCCCAAAGCGTCCCGTGACAAAAATGAGTTTGACACCCTGGTCTAGATCTATTAGCAAAATGTAGGTTATTATTAAAAATACATCCCCACTCACATGTGCTAAAGGAGAGCACAAATACCATAAAAGAAAGGAGGACAGTTTTTCATATGTTAGTGTGATCATATAACAGGAATGACATGCTACCACTGATACTCAGCATGTCGACAGAAACACTCCCTAAATGAGTGCAAAGGTGTCTTGAAACCTCTTCCGCCGCCGCTTGATGTTCCCAGTAACTAAAATACTGTGCCCATCGCGTCACCGACTTCGCCACCTTTCTCGGTGGATGTTTCTATCGAGATGACCTTTTACAATGTCCGTCAATCGGTGTGGTCAGCAACCCTTCAAAGAAGTACAATGTTTCTTTTTCATGTTTTCGAATCAGAGCCAGGTCTGCTGGAACCATCATTTTGTCCTGCTGTGAAAAAGCACAATCGTCCCACGGCAATCTCAATTCATTGTTTTTCTAAACTCTCTCGCATATTTTCAACCGAATTAGCTTACACAAGTACACAATTTTGTAGAAAATATCAATAATTTACATGGTCTCCCAAACAATATTTCAAACAAAGAAAGAGACACAATTTTCGTAATAGTAATATAACATAAATCAATTCCATTTCAATTCAAATTCTTTAATTGAATTTTAACCATATAATTTCATACTTGCTACCAATCCCGCAGACTGGATGGCGGGAGCAATAGTGTCTCGAATAAAATGTGAAACATGCGTTCTGTTTGATCAATTAACCTGTTCACAAAATGTGTTCCATTGCCATAAATTTCCGACCCGCTTTGGAAAAGCCTCAACCAAACCCAGGCAATATGGCATCCCTTCAATGAAACCCATGTGCATTATCTGTAAATATAGAAACTGACCCCATTCTAGATACAAATTACCTTGTGTATTAAAACTTTGGTTAAAACCCATTGGTTGTATAATGTTTCTGAACCAGAGACACTATTCCCCTGCCAACGCATGAGATAATCCATGACGCAAATAGAATTTTGGGCAAAATGGTTTCACTGTCAGTGCTGACATAAACCCCATCTTGCAATATAGCTCTGTTGTTTTTCGCCACACTCTTTGTTAACCGATTGGAATTTGTTGCCGATATTCAACAGAAGTGAACTTAACCTAAAACGTTATCACGCTGCTGATAGTCAGCAAGTCCCCCCTCTCAAAAAATAAAAATAAAGAAATAAACAAAGCAGAAGCACCTTTTGCTGCTCCGCTGCCGCGTGTGCCACGCATATAAATATCACAACTCGACGCAATAACGAACAGCATTCGTTATACTGATCCACCAATACGTCACGCACAATACAATATACCCCAATCTGTAAGGCGCTTTCACAACAGCCGCAGCTTTGACAAAACGCCCCACAAAATAGTCAATATAAAGTAAAACAATAAACACAACACATAACATAAAACACGGACATCCTAACCACTTTTCCCTCACACTCCTCGTTGTTGAAATACCATATACACATAGATACACCGTATGTATTTTTTATGTTACTCTTAAGCCAAATCCCAACAATCATGTTGGCCATCATGTTGACCAGAAAATGTGTGACCAACCTGCTGTGTTCAAAAACAGGTTCAAAAGCAAACCGCAAAGTAACTAGACAAATCAGTTTTAAGCCAATAAACTGATGCCATGTCGTAATGTAATGGAGCACCAGCTTTGAGTCAGAGAGAAAAGTGACGTACAAATATGCTAGCGTATTAGCTCAAACAGTATGTGTACAAACCGAAAGTTGTATAGACCTGCTTAAGTATAGCCTGCACAAGGGGAAATGCGGTTGTTTGTATCTAGATTTCTTCCTTCGCCCGTCAAAGTGAGATATACACAATAAATGACCCATCACTATATTAATCAATTCATTCAATCATTCATTTTCCGATTCGCTTCATCCTCACAAGGGTCATAGGGTTTTGTTGGAGCCTATCCCAGCCATCTCCGGGCAGCAGGTGGGGGACACCCTGAACCGGTTGCCAACCAATTACAGGGCACACACAGACACGTACAACCACAGACACGTACAACCATCCAAGCCCATGCTCACACCTAGGGACGATTTAGAGTGTCCAATCAGCCTGCCATGCATGTTATAGCAATATTAATATCAAACAAATTAAAACACACAAAGAACGAGGGGCAGGACTAGAAAAGTTTGTTGTACTACCTCCTACAACCTCTCAAATCACTATTGCCAGTTTATACGCCCAACAAACAAACAAACAAACAAACAAACAAACAAACAAACACTCATCAGGAAGCAGTAATAAGGCAGTAGGGTCAAGTACCGCGCATTTTTTTTTCAGTGTTAAATGGGATTGACATTACAACATGACCGTGCATAACAAAAGCCTAGCAGGCAAAAAAAACAAAACTACATGTTAGAGTACAGCAGCTCATCCACTTGTTTCTTTTTGGGGCTTTTTTTTTTCTTGCACTCTTCCAGCATGCAGAGTTCGCACCATACACTGTTCAAGGCTGCCGAGTGGCTTATCTACGCCGCAACTGTCTTTGGTAAACACCACCTAGGGTTTGTGATTTTCAAAAATGCCACTACTGACCTTAAAACGTGCAGTCCTTCTAAGTTAATGAAGCCAATTCTAAATTCTCCACACGTGACCTTGAAACATAAACATTGACTAAAGCTGGAAGATTTTGCTCTTGTGACGAACGAAATTAGAGATCCAGCCCGTGTATGCACAAATGAGACGTGGCTTAAAATCTTACATTTTTTTTTTTTTCATGACTCAAACCAACATGAATTTGTATGTTCGACGTTATGATTGGTAGTTCATAGCTTCAACTAGTCATTAAATTTAAATTTCATAACGAGGGAAAGCACAACACTATCCAAGGATAGCAAAGTTGCAACCAAATTTACATAATCTCATGACACAAGACCATCATTTCTCCCACATCAGGAGCCGTGATGGCTCTTCTCAAGTTTCAAGAGAAATGTCATCCGCTTAGAACACTTCATCCAAATATCGATATACACCAGCAATTTACCGTCAAACAAGCCACTGTCACTTTCCGTGTTCCTTCAAAATGAAACTTCCTTCCATCATGAAGCCAACAAGGAAAGTTGCTATCTCTTTCTGAGAAGCAGGAATGTCTCATCATGCACTTACAAATTTACTCTTGGGACAGCCACGGGAAACGTGGCCTTTCGCCCCACAAAATTATATTTTTTAATCCACAAATTTAGATGTTTTATCTTTGAAGGACATTGGCTCTCTACGAATTTCCAGTCTGTACATGTTAACTTCATTTTAGGATCATTTTTATCTGTGGTCTTACTATTTAGTATCCCCATTTTGCAAATTTGAGAGTCAGCGGTTTACCTAGGGTAACTATGCTGACTTTTCCCTTGAACAGGGTGACAATTTCTCCGACTGAGGTAATTTCCAACCTTCTACCACCAAAGTGTACCAAAGTACACCAAAGTGGCGGGAAATTCTTGCATCTGCTTCCTCAGACAGTTGTCACACCAAATGTCCTGTTCGAATGAGGTAGCAAACCTCCACTCACACAGTTACACAGTCACCCATGAAGCGCATTTCATTCGATTACATTCAACCTAGGTACCGTTCTACACACACACTATTTACACACGGAGTTTAAGCACGACAGGACACAGTCGCTACGTACAGGACACCGTCGCTCTCACAGTTCTAAAGACAATATTTACAACACGGAGTTTAAGCACGCGCAGGACACCGTCGCCCTAACAGTTTTAAAGACTATACTCTGTCTATATGCCTGATAGGGACTAGTATGGCTCAGGGCTTTAAACGGCGTTAAAGACCACGTCTTTTGCCGGCGCGCAAACACTCAATCAACGCTTGAAAGAGTTCCTTCCCAAAGGACCCCCTCTCAGGCTCAACACCGGCCCTGAGAGAGTTCCAACTAGAAACAGGTTCAAAGACCACCCTGACCTCTGTCTTCTAAAAACCCGGCGCGCAACACTCAGTCAACCCTTGAAAGAGTGTCAATGCGGAGTTTAAGTACGTACAGGACACCGCCGCCCTACTCACCAAGAGTCGTCCTCTCTCCTCGGGATTCGCGTCAACCCTCAGCCCCCAGACGAGGAGCCGAAACCCAGTCCCGGAAAGGGTGTTTTTGCCGTGGCCACGGTCTTCCTGGCCGCCGACTCAGCGCCTGAGGCGTCAGGTATATTGCGATCCCGGACGAGCCCCCAAAATGTCAGGTTTGTCCAATTTGACACTCAGGAATAAAACACAAGGAGGAGACAGGAGACTCAATTCTGGTACCAGGAGGGAACGAGGAGAAGCGTTAGGTTTCAGTTCTCGGCACGTCACCCCTGACGATCTCCTCCTTCACCACCTTATTTATTGGGAAATCTACTACATAGGTGTGTCCAACCTAAAGGGTGGGGGCTGTTGGAGACACACTGAACTTGTTTGACTATGTGTGTGTATGTGAGTGTAAATTACGTACATGTGTGCCATTGTTACAAAAACATCCCGTTGCAGCTGGTGTTGATGGCTCCATCCACAGTTGAACCTTGCTTCAGTTTAGTCTGTAAAACTTATCTCATTCCAACCACGTCCTCGAAAGGGTGGTTGCGTTCCTGAAATAAGTTTAGTCTGTAAAACTTCTCCATAACCTTTCACACAGTGCACTAAGCATTCGTGAGTATAAAGGTGAGCATATAATGAATAAAAGGATTATAAATGTAAATGTTAATCATTCACATTTATAATCAAGCATTATATCTTTATTAAAAGCATAAGCGTTCTTCAATTAATGATTGCAGGCATAAGCGTTCTTCTTTGCAAGCATAATCAATCAATCAATAATAATGTAACATTAATAATAAGCGAATGTATGATAACGAAAATAATCAACCTATCACTATACATGGTCGTTTTTTGGGCCAAAAACGCCTTACTATACATGCTCGTTTTTTCGTCCAAAAACGCCTTACTATACATGGTTGTTTTTTCGGCCAAAAACGCCTTACTATACAGAGTCGTTTTTTCGGCCAAAAACGCCTTACTATACATGGTCGTTTTTTCGGCCCAAAACGCCTTACTATACATGGTCGTTTTTTCGACCAAAAACGCCTTACTATACATGGTCGTTTTTTCCGGCCAAAAACGCCTTACTATACATGGTCGTTTTTTCCGGCCAAAACGCCTTACTATACATGGTCGTTTTTTCGGCCAAAAACGCCTTACTATACATGGTCGTTTTTTGGGCCAAAAACGCCTAACTATACATGGTCGTTTTTTCGGCCTAAAACGCCTTACTATACATGGTCGTTTTTTCGTCCAAAAACGCCTTACTATTCATGGTCGTTTTTTCAGCCAAAAACGCCTTACTGTACATGGTCGTTTTTTCGCCCAAAAACGCCTTACTATACATGGTCGTTTTTTCGCCCAAAAACGCCTTACTATACATGGTCGCTTTTTCCGCCAAAAATGCCTTACTATACATGGTCGCTTTTCGCCAAAATGCCTTACTATACATGGTCGTTTTTCGCCAAAACGCCTTACTAAACATGGTCGTTTTTCCGCCAAAACGCCTTACTATACATGGTTGTTTTTTCGCCAAAAACGCCTTACTATACATGGTCGTTTTTTGCCAAAAACGCCTTACTATACATGGTCGCTTTTTCGTCCAAAACGCCTTACTATACATGGTCGTTTTTTCGCCCAAAACGCCTAACTATACATGCTCGCTTTTTTCGCCCAAAACGCCTTACTATACATCGTCGCTTTTTTCGCCAAAACGCCTTACTATACATGGTCGCTTTTTCGCCAAAAACGCCTTACTATACATGGTCGTTTTTCGCTAAAACGCCTTACTATACATGGTCGCTTTTTCGCCAAAACGCCTTACTATACATGGTCGTTTTTTCGGCCAAAAACGCCTTACTATACATAGTCATTTTTTTCGTCCAAAAACGCCTTACTATACATGGTCGTTTTTCGTCTAAAAACGCCTTACTATACATGGTCGTTTTTTCGGCCAAAACGCCTTACTATACATGGTCGTTTTTTCGGCCAAAAACGCCTTACTATACATGGTCGTTTTTTCGCCCAAAAACGCCTTACTATACATGGTCGTTTTTTCGGCCAAAAACGCCTTACTATACATGGTCGTTTTTTCGCCAAAACGCCTTACTATACATGGTCGTTTTTTCGCTTAAAACGCCTTACTATACATGGTCGTTTTTCGTCCAAAACGCCTTACTATACATGGTCGTTTTTTCGCCAAAACGCCTTACTATACATGGTCGTTTTTTCGCCAAAACGCCTTACTATACATGGTCGTTTTTTCGCCAAAAACGCCTTACTATACATGGTCGTTTTTTCGCCAAAACGCCTTACTATACATGGTCGTTTTTCGCCAAAACGCCTTACTATACATGGTCGCTTTTTCGCCAAAACGCCTTACTATACATGGTCGCTTTTTTCGCCAAAAACGCCTTACTATACATGGTCGTTTTTTCGCCAAAACGCCTTACTATACATGGTCGTTTTTTCGCCAAAACGCCTTACTATACATGGTCGTTTTTTCGCCAAAACGCCTTACTATACATGGTCGTTTTTTCGCCAAAACGCCTTACTATACATGGTCGTTTTTCGCCAAAAACGCCTTACTATACATGGTCGTTTTTTCGCCAAAACGCTTACTATACATGGTCGTTTTTTCGCCAAAAACGCCTTTACTATACATGGTCGTTTTTTCGCCAAAACGCCTTACTATACATGGTCGTTTTTCGCCAAAAACGCCTTACTATACATGGTCGTTTTTCGCCCAAAACGCCTTACTATACATGGTCTTTTTTCGCCAAAACGCCTTACTATACATGGTCGTTTTTCGCCAAAACGCCTTACTATACATGGTCGTTTTTTCGCCAAAACGCCTTACTATACATGGTCGTTTTTCGCCAAAACGCCTTACTATACATGGTCGTTTTTTCGCCAAAAACGCCTTACTATACATGGTCGTTTTTTCGCCAAAACGCCTTACTATACATGGTCGTTTTTTCGTCCAAAACGCCTTACTATACATGGTCGTTTTTTTTCGCCCAAAACGCCTTACTATACATGGTCGTTTTTTCGCCCAAAACGCCTTACTATACATGGTCGTTTTTTCGCCAAAAACGCCTTACTATACATGGTCGTTTTTTCGCCAAAACGCCTTACTATACATGGTCGTTTTTTCGCCAAAACGCCTTACTATACATGGTCGTTTTTTCGCCAAAAACGCCTTACTATACATGGTCGTTTTTTTCGCCAAAACGCCTTACTATACATGGTCGTTTTTCGCCAAAAACGCCTTACTATACATGGTCGTTTTTTCGCCAAAACGCCTTACTATACATGGTCGTTTTTTCGCCAAAACGCCTTACTATACATGGTCGTTTTTCGCCAAAAACGCCTTACTATACATGGTCGCTTTTTCGCCAAAAACGCCTTACTATACATGGTCGCTTTTTTCGCCAAAACGCCTTACTATACATGGTCGTTTTTTTCGCCAAAAACGCCTTACTATACATGGTCGTTTTTTCGCCAAAAACGCCTTACTATACATGGTCGTTTTTTCGCCAAAACGCCTTACTATACATGGTCGTTTTTTCGCCAAAAACGCCTTACTATACATGGTCGTTTTTTCGCCAAAACGCCTTACTATACATGGTCGTTTTTCGCCAAAACGCCTTACTATACATGGTCGTTTTTTCGCCAAAACGCCTTACTATACATGGTCGTTTTTTTCGCCAAAACGCCTTACTATACATGGTCGTTTTTTCGCCAAAACGCCTTACTATACATGGTCGTTTTTCGCCAAAACGCCTTACTATACATGGTCGTTTTTTCGCCCAAAACGCCTTACTATACATGGTCGTTTTTTCGCCAAAACGCCTTACTATACATGGTCGTTTTTTCGCCAAAACGCCTTACTATACATGGTCGTTTTTTCGCCAAAAACGCCTTACTATACATGGTCGTTTTTTCGCCAAAACGCCTTACTATACATGGTCGTTTTTTCGCCAAAACGCTTTACTATACATGGTCGTTTTTTCGCCAAAACGCCTTACTATACATGGTCGTTTTTTCGCCAAAACGCCTTACTATACATGGTCGTTTTTTCGCTAAAAACGCCTTACTATACATGGTCGTTTTTTCGCCCAAAACGCTTACTATACATGGTCGTTTTTTTCGCCCAAAACGCCTTACTATACATGGTCGTTTTTTCGCCAAAACGCCTTACTATACATGGTCGTTTTTTCGCCAAAAACGCCTTACTATACATGGTCGTTTTTTCGCCAAAACGCCTTACTATACATGGTCGCTTTTTTCGCCCAAAAACGCCTTACTATACATGGTCGCTTTTTCGCCAAAACGCCTTACTATACATGGTCGTTTTTCCGCCAAAACGCCTTACTATACATGGTCGTTTTTTCGCCAAAACGCCTTACTATACATGGTCGTTTTTTCGCCAAAACGCCTTACTATACATGGTCGTTTTTTCGCCAAAACGCCTTACTATACATGGTCGTTTTTTCGCTAAAACGCCTTACTATACATGGTCGTTTTTTCGCCAAAAACGCCTTACTATACATGGTCGTTTTTTCGCCAAAACGCCTTACTATACATGGTCGTTTTTTCGCCAAAACGCCTTACTATACATGGTCGTTTTTTCGCCAAAAACGCCTTACTATACATGGTCGTTTTTTCGCCAAAACGCCTTACTATACATGGTCGTTTTTTCGCCAAAACGCCTTACTATACATGGTCGTTTTTTCGCCAAAACGCCTTACTATACATGGTCGTTTTTTTCGCCAAAACGCCTTACTATACATGGTCGCTTTTTTTCGCCAAAACGCCTTACTATACATGGTCGTTTTTTTCGCTAAAACGCCTTACTATACATGGTCGTTTTTCGCCAAAACGCCTTACTATACATGGTCGTTTTTTTCGCCAAAACGCCTTACTATACATGGTCGTTTTTTCGCCAAAACGCCTTACTATACATGGTCGTTTTTTCGCTAAAACGCCTTACTATACATGGTCGTTTTTTCGCCAAAAACGCCTTACTATACATGGTCGTTTTTTCGCCAAAACGCCTTACTATACATGGTCGCTTTTTTCGCTAAAACGCCTTACTATACATGGTCGTTTTTTCGCCAAAACGCCTTACTATACATGGTCGCTTTTTCGCTAAAACGCCTTACTATACATGGTCGTTTTTTCGCCAAAACGCCTTACTATACATGGTCGTTTTTTCGCCAAAAACGCCTTACTATACATGGTCGTTTTTTCGCCAAAACGCCTTACTATACATGGTCGTTTTTTCGCCAAAACGCCTTACTATACATGGTCGTTTTTTCGCTAAAACGCCTTACTATACATGGTCGTTTTTTCGCCAAAACGCCTTACTATACATGGTCGTTTTTTCGCCAAAACGCCTTACTATACATGGTCGTTTTTTCGCCAAAACGCCTTACTATACATGGTCGTTTTTTCGCCAAAACGCCTTACTATACATGGTCGTTTTTTCGCCAAAACGCCTTACTATACATGGTCGTTTTTTCGCCAAAACGCCTTACTATACATGGTCGTTTTTTCGCCAAAACGCCTTACTATACATGGTCGTTTTTTCGCCAAAACGCCTTACTATACATGGTCGTTTTTTCGCCAAAACGCCTTACTATACATGGTCGCTTTTTCGCCAAAACGCCTTACTATACATGGTCGTTTTTTCGCCAAAAACGCCTTACTATACATGGTCGTTTTTTCGCCAAAACGCCTTACTATACATGGTCGTTTTTTCGCCAAAACGCCTTACTATACATGGTCGTTTTTTCGCTAAAAACGCCTTACTATACATGGTCGTTTTTTCGCCAAAACGCCTTACTATACATGGTCGTTTTTTCGCCAAAACGCCTTACTATACATGGTCGTTTTTTCGCCAAAACGCCTTACTATACATGGTCGTTTTTCGCCAAAACGCCTTACTATACATGGTCGTTTTTTCGCCCAAAACGCCTTACTATACATGGTCGTTTTTTTTCGCCAAAAACGCCTTACTATACATGGTCGTTTTTTCGCCAAAACGCCTTACTATACATGGTCGTTTTTTCGCCAAAACGCCTTACTATACATGGTCGCTTTTTTCGCCAAAACGCCTTACTATACATGGTCGTTTTTCGCCAAAACGCCTTACTATACATGGTCGTTTTTTCGCCAAAACGCCTTACTATACATGGTCGTTTTTTCGCCAAAACGCCTTACTATACATGGTCGTTTTTTCGCCAAAACGCCTTACTATACATGGTCGTTTTTTCGCCAAAACGCCTTACTATACATGGTCGTTTTTTCGCCAAAACGCCTTACTATACATGGTCGTTTTTTCGCCAAAACGCCTTACTATACATGGTCGTTTTTTCGCCAAAAACGCCTTACTATACATGGTCGTTTTTTCGCCAAAAACGCCTTACTATACATGGTCGCTTTTTTCGCCAAAACGCCTTACTATACATGGTCGTTTTTTCGCCAAAACGCCTTACTATACATGGTCGTTTTTTCGCCAAAACGCCTTACTATACATGGTCGTTTTTTTCGCCAAAACGCCTTACTATACATGGTCGCTTTTTTCGCCAAAACGCCTTACTATACATGGTCGTTTTTTCGCCAAAACGCCTTACTATACATGGTCGTTTTTCGCCAAAACGCCTTACTATACATGGTCGTTTTTTCGCCAAAACGCCTTACTATACATGGTCGTTTTTTCGCCAAAACGCCTTACTATACATGGTCGTTTTTCGCCAAAACGCCTTACTATACATGGTCGTTTTTTCGCCAAAACGCCTTACTATACATGGTCGTTTTTTCGCCAAAACGCCTTACTATACATGGTCGTTTTTTCGCCAAAACGCCTTACTATACATGGTCGTTTTTTCGCCAAAACGCCTTACTATACATGGTCGTTTTTTCGCCAAAACGCCTTACTATACATGGTCGTTTTTTCGCCAAAACGCCTTACTATACATGGTCGTTTTTTCGCCAAAACGCCTTACTATACATGGTCGTTTTTTCGCCAAAACGCCTTACTATACATGGTCGTTTTTTCGCCAAAACGCCTTACTATACATGGTCGCTTTTTTCGCCAAAACGCCTTACTATACATGGTCGTTTTTTCGCCAAAACGCCTTACTATACATGGTCGTTTTTTCGCCAAAACGCCTTACTATACATGGTCGCTTTTTCGCCAAAACGCCTTACTATACATGGTCGCTTTTTCGCCAAAACGCCTTACTATACATGGTCGTTTTTCGCCAAAACGCCTTACTATACATGGTCGTTTTTTCGCCAAAACGCCTTACTATACATGGTCGTTTTTTCGCCAAAACGCCTTACTATACATGGTCGTTTTTCGCCAAAACGCCTTACTATACATGGTCGTTTTTCGCCAAAACGCCTTACTATACATGGTCGTTTTTTCGCCAAAACGCCTTACTATACATGGTCGTTTTTTTCGCCAAAACGCCTTACTATACATGGTCGTTTTTTCGCCAAAACGCCTTACTATACATGGTCGTTTTTTCGCCAAAACGCCTTACTATACATGGTCGCTTTTTTCGCCAAAACGCCTTACTATACATGGTCGTTTTTTCGCCAAAACGCCTTACTATACATGGTCGTTTTTTCGCCAAAACGCCTTACTATACATGGTCGTTTTTTCGCCAAAACGCCTTACTATACATGGTCGTTTTTTCGCCAAAACGCCTTACTATACATGGTCGTTTTTTCGCCAAAACGCCTTACTATACATGGTCGTTTTTTCGCCAAAACGCCTTACTATACATGGTCGTTTTTTCGCCAAAACGCCTTACTATACATGGTCGTTTTTTCGCCAAAACGCCTTACTATACATGGTCGTTTTTTCGCCAAAACGCCTTACTATACATGGTCGTTTTTTCGCCAAAACGCCTTACTATACATGGTCGTTTTTTCGCCAAAACGCCTTACTATACATGGTCGTTTTTTCGCCAAAACGCCTTACTATACATGGTCGTTTTTTCGCCAAAACGCCTTACTATACATGGTCGTTTTTTCGCCAAAACGCCTTACTATACATGGTCGTTTTTTCGCCAAAACGCCTTACTATACATGGTCGCTTTTTTCGCCAAAACGCCTTACTATACATGGTCGTTTTTTCGCCAAAACGCCTTACTATACATGGTCGTTTTTTCGCCAAAACGCCTTACTATACATGGTCGTTTTTTCGCCAAAACGCCTTACTATACATGGTCGTTTTTTCGCCAAAAACGCCTTACTATACATGGTCGTTTTTTCGCCAAAACGCCTTACTATACATGGTCGCTTTTTCGCCAAAACGCCTTACTATACATGGTCGTTTTTTCGCCAAAACGCCTTACTATACATGGTCGCTTTTTTCGCCAAAACGCCTTACTATACATGGTCGTTTTTCGCCAAAACGCCTTACTATACATGGTCGTTTTTTCGCCAAAACGCCTTACTATACATGGTCGTTTTTTCGCCAAAACGCCTTACTATACATGGTCGTTTTTTCGCCAAAACGCCTTACTATACATGGTCGTTTTTTCGCCAAAACGCCTTACTATACATGGTCGTTTTTTTCGCCAAAACGCCTTACTATACATGGTCGTTTTTTCGCCAAAACGCCTTACTATACATGGTCGCTTTTTTCGCCAAAAACGCCTTACTATACATGGTCGTTTTTTCGCCAAAACGCCTTACTATACATGGTCGTTTTTCGCCAAAACGCCTTACTATACATGGTCGTTTTTTCGCCAAAACGCCTTACTATACATGGTCGTTTTTTCGCCAAAACGCCTTACTATACATGGTCGTTTTTTCGCCAAAACGCCTTACTATACATGGTCGTTTTTTTCGCCAAAACGCCTTACTATACATGGTCGTTTTTTCGCCAAAACGCCTTACTATACATGGTCGTTTTTTCGCCAAAACGCCTTACTATACATGGTCGTTTTTTCGCCAAAACGCCTTACTATACATGGTCGTTTTTTCGCCAAAACGCCTTACTATACATGGTCGTTTTTTCGCCAAAACGCCTTACTATACATGGTCGTTTTTTCGCCAAAACGCCTTACTATACATGGTCGCTTTTTCGCCAAAACGCCTTACTATACATGGTCGTTTTTTCGCCAAAACGCCTTACTATACATGGTCGCTTTTTTCGCCAAAACGCCTTACTATACATGGTCGTTTTTCGCCAAAACGCCTTACTATACATGGTCG
The DNA here is from genome assembly GCA_026261675.1 of Hippocampus mohnikei. Taxonomy (NCBI): domain Eukaryota; kingdom Metazoa; phylum Chordata; class Actinopteri; order Syngnathiformes; family Syngnathidae; genus Hippocampus; species Hippocampus mohnikei. The sequence goes on along the minus strand of JAKGUB010000106.1, from coordinate 6,717,942 downwards.
TTTTTTTCGCCAAAACGCCTTACTATACATGGTCGTTTTTTCGCCAAAACGCCTTACTATACATGGTCGCTTTTTTCGCCAAAACGCCTTACTATACATGGTCGTTTTTTCGCCAAAACGCCTTACTATACATGGTCGTTTTTTCGCCAAAACGCCTTACTATACATGGTCGTTTTTTCGCCAAAACGCCTTACTATACATGGTCGCTTTTTCGCCAAAACGCCTTACTATACATGGTCGTTTTTTCGCCAAAACGCCTTACTATACATGGTCGTTTTTTCGCCAAAACGCCTTACTATACATGGTCGCTTTTTCGCCAAAACGCCTTACTATACATGGTCGTTTTTTCGCCAAAACGCCTTACTATACATGGTCGTTTTTTCGCCAAAACGCCTTACTATACATGGTCGCTTTTTCGCCAAAAACGCCTTACTATACATGGTCGCTTTTTTCGCCAAAACGCCTTACTATACATGGTCGTTTTTTCGCCAAAACGCCTTACTATACATGGTCGTTTTTTCGCCAAAACGCCTTACTATACATGGTCGTTTTTTCGCCAAAACGCCTTACTATACATGGTCGTTTTTTCGCCAAAACGCCTTACTATACATGGTCGCTTTTTTCGCCAAAACGCCTTACTATACATGGTCGTTTTTTCGCCAAAACGCCTTACTATACATGGTCGTTTTTTCGCCAAAACGCCTTACTATACATGGTCGCTTTTTTCGCCAAAACGCCTTACTATACATGGTCGTTTTTTCGCCAAAACGCCTTACTATACATGGTCGTTTTTTCGCCAAAACGCCTTACTATACATGGTCGTTTTTTCGCCAAAACGCCTTACTATACATGGTCGTTTTTTCGCCAAAACGCCTTACTATACATGGTCGTTTTTTCGCCAAAACGCCTTACTATACATGGTCGTTTTTTCGCCAAAACGCCTTACTATACATGGTCGTTTTTTCGCCAAAACGCCTTACTATACATGGTCGTTTTTTCGCCAAAACGCCTTACTATACATGGTCGTTTTTTCGCCAAAACGCCTTACTATACATGGTCGTTTTTTTCGCCAAAACGCCTTACTATACATGGTCGTTTTTTCGCCAAAACGCCTTACTATACATGGTCGTTTTTTCGCCAAAACGCCTTACTATACATGGTCGTTTTTTTCGCCAAAACGCCTTACTATACATGGTCGTTTTTTCGCCAAAACGCCTTACTATACATGGTCGTTTTTCGCCAAAACGCCTTACTATACATGGTCGTTTTTTCGCCAAAACGCCTTACTATACATGGTCGTTTTTTCGCCAAAACGCCTTACTATACATGGTCGTTTTTTCGCCAAAACGCCTTACTATACATGGTCGTTTTTTCGCCAAAACGCCTTACTATACATGGTCGCTTTTTTCGCCAAAACGCCTTACTATACATGGTCGTTTTTTCGCCAAAACGCCTTACTATACATGGTCGTTTTTTCGCCAAAACGCCTTACTATACATGGTCGTTTTTTCGCCAAAACGCCTTACTATACATGGTCGCTTTTTTCGCCAAAACGCCTTACTATACATGGTCGTTTTTTCGCCAAAACGCCTTACTATACATGGTCGTTTTTTCGCCAAAACGCCTTACTATACATGGTCGTTTTTTCGCCAAAACGCCTTACTATACATGGTCGTTTTTTCGCCAAAACGCCTTACTATACATGGTCGTTTTTTCGCCAAAACGCCTTACTATACATGGTCGTTTTTTCGCCAAAACGCCTTACTATACATGGTCGCTTTTTTCGCCAAAACGCCTTACTATACATGGTCGTTTTTTCGCCAAAACGCCTTACTATACATGGTCGTTTTTTCGCCAAAACGCCTTACTATACATGGTCGTTTTTTCGCCAAAACGCCTTACTATACATGGTCGTTTTTTCGCCAAAACGCCTTACTATACATGGTCGTTTTTTCGCCAAAACGCCTTACTATACATGGTCGTTTTTTCGCCAAAACGCCTTACTATACATGGTCGCTTTTTTCGCCAAAACGCTTACTATACATGGTCGTTTTTTCGCCAAAACGCCTTACTATACATGGTCGTTTTTTTCGCCAAAACGCCTTACTATACATGGTCGTTTTTTTCGCCAAAACGCCTTACTATACATGGTCGTTTTTTCGCCAAAACGCCTTACTATACATGGTCGCTTTTTTCGCCAAAACGCCTTACTATACATGGTCGTTTTTTCGCCAAAACGCCTTACTATACATGGTCGCTTTTTTCGCCAAAACGCCTTACTATACATGGTCGTTTTTTCGCCAAAACGCCTTACTATACATGGTCGTTTTTTCGCCAAAACGCCTTACTATACATGGTCGCTTTTTTCGCCAAAACGCTTACTATACATGGTCGTTTTTTCGCCAAAACGCCTTACTATACATGGTCGTTTTTTCGCCAAAACGCCTTACTATACATGGTCGTTTTTTCGCCAAAACGCCTTACTATACATGGTCGTTTTTTCGCCAAAACGCCTTACTATACATGGTCGTTTTTTCGCCAAAACGCCTTACTATACATGGTCGTTTTTTCGCCAAAACGCCTTACTATACATGGTCGTTTTTTCGCCAAAACGCCTTACTATACATGGTCGCTTTTTCGCCAAAACGCCTTACTATACATGGTCGCTTTTTTCGCCAAAACGCCTTACTATACATGGTCGCTTTTTTCGCCAAAACGCCTTACTATACATGGTCGCTTTTTTCGCCAAAACGCCTTACTATACATGGTCGTTTTTTCGCCAAAACGCCTTACTATACATGGTCGCTTTTTTCGCCAAAACGCCTTACTATACATGGTCGCTTTTTTCGCCAAAACGCCTTACTATACATGGTCGCTTTTTTCGCCAAAACGCCTTACTATACATGGTCGCTTTTTTCGCCAAAACGCCTTACTATACATGGTCGTTTTTTCGCCAAAACGCCTTACTATACATGGTCGTTTTTTCGCCAAAACGCCTTACTATACATGGTCGTTTTTTCGCCAAAACGCCTTACTATACATGGTCGTTTTTTCGCCAAAACGCCTTACTATACATGGTCGTTTTTTCGCCAAAACGCTTACTATACATGGTCGTTTTTTCGCCAAAACGCCTTACTATACATGGTCGTTTTTTCGCCAAAACGCCTTACTATACATGGTCGTTTTTTCGCCAAAACGCCTTACTATACATGGTCGTTTTTTTCGCCAAAACGCCTTACTATACATGGTCGTTTTTTCGCCAAAACGCCTTACTATACATGGTCGTTTTTTCGCCAAAACGCCTTACTATACATGGTCGTTTTTTCGCCAAAACGCCTTACTATACATGGTCGTTTTTTCGCCAAAACGCCTTACTATACATGGTCGTTTTTTCGCCAAAACGCCTTACTATACATGGTCGTTTTTTCGCCAAAACGCCTTACTATACATGGTCGTTTTTTCGCCAAAACGCCTTACTATACATGGTCGTTTTTTCGCCAAAACGCCTTACTATACATGGTCGTTTTTTCGCCAAAACGCCTTACTATACATGGTCGTTTTTTCGCCAAAACGCCTTACTATACATGGTCGTTTTTTCGCCAAAACGCCTTACTATACATGGTCGTTTTTTCGCCAAAACGCCTTACTATACATGGTCGTTTTTTCGCCAAAACGCCTTACTATACATGGTCGCTTTTTTCGCCAAAACGCCTTACTATACATGGTCGTTTTTTCGCCAAAACGCCTTACTATACATGGTCGTTTTTTCGCCAAAACGCCTTACTATACATGGTCGTTTTTTCGCCAAAACGCCTTACTATACATGGTCGTTTTTTCGCCAAAACGCCTTACTATACATGGTCGTTTTTTCGCCAAAACGCCTTACTATACATGGTCGTTTTTTCGCCAAAACGCCTTACTATACATGGTCGTTTTTTCGCCAAAACGCCTTACTATACATGGTCGCTTTTTTCGCCAAAACGCCTTACTATACATGGTCGTTTTTTCGCCAAAACGCCTTACTATACATGGTCGTTTTTTCGCCAAAACGCCTTACTATACATGGTCGCTTTTTCGCCAAAACGCCTTACTATACATGGTCGTTTTTTCGCCAAAACGCCTTACTATACATGGTCGCTTTTTTCGCCAAAACGCCTTACTATACATGGTCGTTTTTTCGCCAAAACGCTTACTATACATGGTCGCTTTTTTCGCCAAAACGCCTTACTATACATGGTCGCTTTTTTCGCCAAAACGCCTTACTATACATGGTCGTTTTTTCGCCAAAACGCCTTACTATACATGGTCGCTTTTTTCGCCAAAACGCCTTACTATACATGGTCGCTTTTTTCGCCAAAACGCCTTACTATACATGGTCGCTTTTTTCGCCAAAACGCCTTACTATACATGGTCGCTTTTTTCGCCAAAACGCCTTACTATACATGGTCGTTTTTTCGCCAAAACGCCTTACTATACATGGTCGTTTTTTCGCCAAAACGCCTTACTATACATGGTCGTTTTTTCGCCAAAACGCCTTACTATACATGGTCGTTTTTTCGCCAAAACGCCTTACTATACATGGTCGTTTTTTCGCCAAAACGCCTTACTATACATGGTCGTTTTTTCGCCAAAACGCCTTACTATACATGGTCGTTTTTTCGCCAAAACGCCTTACTATACATGGTCGTTTTTTCGCCAAAACGCCTTACTATACATGGTCGTTTTTTCGCCAAAACGCCTTACTATACATGGTCGTTTTTTCGCCAAAACGCCTTACTATACATGGTCGTTTTTTCGCCAAAACGCCTTACTATACATGGTCGTTTTTTCGCCAAAACGCCTTACTATACATGGTCGCTTTTTTCGCCAAAACGCCTTACTATACATGGTCGTTTTTTCGCCAAAACGCCTTACTATACATGGTCGTTTTTTCGCCAAAACGCCTTACTATACATGGTCGTTTTTTCGCCAAAACGCCTTACTATACATGGTCGTTTTTTCGCCAAAACGCCTTACTATACATGGTCGTTTTTTCGCCAAAACGCCTTACTATACATGGTCGTTTTTTCGCCAAAACGCCTTACTATACATGGTCGTTTTTTCGCCAAAACGCCTTACTATACATGGTCGTTTTTTCGCCAAAACGCCTTACTATACATGGTCGTTTTTTCGCCAAAACGCCTTACTATACATGGTCGCTTTTTTCGCCAAAACGCCTTACTATACATGGTCGCTTTTTTCGCCAAAACGCCTTACTATACATGGTCGTTTTTTCGCCAAAACGCCTTACTATACATGGTCGCTTTTTTCGCCAAAACGCTTACTATACATGGTCGCTTTTTTCGCCAAAACGCCTTACTATACATGGTCGTTTTTTCGCCAAAACGCCTTACTATACATGGTCGCTTTTTTCGCCAAAACGCCTTACTATACATGGTCGTTTTTTCGCCAAAACGCCTTACTATACATGGTCGTTTTTCGCCAAAACGCCTTACTATACATGGTCGTTTTTTCGCCAAAACGCCTTACTATACATGGTCGTTTTTTCGCCAAAACGCCTTACTATACATGGTCGTTTTTTCGCCAAAAACGCCTTACTATACATGGTCGCTTTTTTCGCCAAAACGCCTTACTATACATGGTCGTTTTTTCGCCAAAACGCCTTACTATACATGGTCGCTTTTTCGCCAAAACGCCTTACTATACATGGTCGCTTTTTTCGCCAAAACGCCTTACTATACATGGTCGCTTTTTTCGCCAAAACGCCTTACTATACATGGTCGTTTTTTCGCCAAAACGCCTTACTATACATGGTCGTTTTTTCGCCAAAACGCCTTACTATACATGGTCGTTTTTTCGCCAAAACGCCTTACTATACATGGTCGTTTTTTCGCCAAAACGCCTTACTATACATGGTCGCGCCAAAACGCTTACTATACATGGTCGTTTTTTCGCCAAAACGCCTTACATATTACATGGTCGCTTTTTTCGCCAAAACGCCTTACTATACATGGTCGCTTTTTTTACGCCAAAACGCCTTACTATACATGGTCGTTTTTTCGCCAAAACGCCTTACTATACATGGTCGTTTTTTCGCCAAAACGCCTTACTATACATGGTCGTTTTTTCGCCAAAACGCCTTACTATACATGGTCGCGCCAAAACGCCTTACTATACATGGTCGTTTTTTCGCCAAAACGCCTTACTATACATGGTCGTTTTTTCGCCAAAACGCCTTACTATACATGGTCGTTTTTTCGCCAAAACGCCTTACTATACATGGTCGCTTTTTCGCCAAAACGCCTTACTATACATGGTCGTTTTTTCGCCAAAACGCCTTACTATACATGGTCGTTTTTTCGCCAAAACGCCTTACTATACATGGTCGTTTTTTCGCCAAAACGCCTTACTATACATGGTCGTTTTTTCGCCAAAACGCCTTACTATACATGGTCGTTTTTTCGCCAAAACGCCTTACTATACATGGTCGTTTTTTCGCCAAAACGCTTTACTATACATGGTCGTTTTTTCGCCAAAACGCCTTACTATACATGGTCGTTTTTTCGCCAAAACGCCTTACTATACATGGTCGTTTTTTCGCCAAAACGCCTTACTATACATGGTCGTTTTTTCGCCAAAACGCCTTACTATACATGGTCGTTTTTTCGCCAAAACGCCTTACTATACATGGTCGTTTTTTCGCCAAAACGCCTTACTATACATGGTCGTTTTTTCGCCAAAACGCCTTACTATACATGGTCGTTTTTTCGCCAAAACGCCTTACTATACATGGTCGTTTTTTCGCCAAAACGCCTTACTATACATGGTCGTTTTTTCGCCAAAACGCCTTACTATACATGGTCGTTTTTTCGCCAAAACGCCTTACTATACATGGTCGTTTTTTCGCCAAAACGCCTTACTATACATGGTCGTTTTTTCGCCAAAACGCCTTACTATACATGGTCGTTTTTTCGCCAAAACGCCTTACTATACATGGTCGTTTTTTCGCCAAAACGCCTTACTATACATGGTCGTTTTTTCGCCAAAACGCCTTACTATACATGGTCGTTTTTTCGCCAAAACGCCTTACTATACATGGTCGTTTTTTCGCCAAAACGCCTTACTATACATGGTCGTTTTTTCGCCAAAACGCCTTACTATACATGGTCGTTTTTTCGCCAAAACGCCTTACTATACATGGTCGTTTTTTCGCCAAAACGCCTTACTATACATGGTCGTTTTTTCGCCAAAACGCCTTACTATACATGGTCGTTTTTTCGCCAAAACGCCTTACTATACATGGTCGTTTTTTCGCCAAAACGCCTTACTATACATGGTCGTTTTTTCGCCAAAACGCCTTACTATACATGGTCGTTTTTTCGCCAAAACGCCTTACTATACATGGTCGTTTTTTCGCCAAAACGCCTTACTATACATGGTCGTTTTTTCGCCAAAACGCCTTACTATACATGGTCGTTTTTTCGCCAAAACGCCTTACTATACATGGTCGTTTTTTCGCCAAAACGCCTTACTATACATGGTCGTTTTTTCGCCAAAACGCCTTACTATACATGGTCGTTTTTTCGCCAAAACGCCTTACTATACATGGTCGTTTTTTCGCCAAAACGCCTTACTATACATGGTCGCTTTTTTCGCCAAAACGCCTTACTATACATGGTCGTTTTTTCGCCAAAACGCCTTACTATACATGGTCGCTTTTTTCGCCAAAACGCCTTACTATACATGGTCGTTTTTTCGCCAAAACGCCTTACTATACATGGTCGTTTTTTCGCCAAAACGCCTTACTATACATGGTCGTTTTTTCGCCAAAACGCCTTACTATACATGGTCGTTTTTTCGCCAAAACGCCTTACTATACATGGTCGCTTTTTTCGCCAAAACGCCTTACTATACATGGTCGCTTTTTCGCCAAAACGCCTTACTATACATGGTCGTTTTTTCGCCAAAACGCCTTACTATACATGGTCGTTTTTTCGCCAAAACGCCTTACTATACATGGTCGTTTTTTCGCCAAAACGCCTTACTATACATGGTCGTTTTTTCGCCAAAACGCCTTACTATACATGGTCGTTTTTTCGCCAAAACGCCTTACTATACATGGTCGTTTTTTCGCCAAAACGCCTTACTATACATGGTCGTTTTTTCGCCAAAACGCCTTACTATACATGGTCGTTTTTTCGCCAAAACGCCTTACTATACATGGTCGTTTTTTCGCCAAAACGCCTTACTATACATGGTCGTTTTTTCGCCAAAACGCCTTACTATACATGGTCGTTTTTTCGCCAAAACGCCTTACTATACATGGTCGTTTTTTCGCCAAAACGCCTTACTATACATGGTCGTTTTTTCGCCAAAACGCCTTACTATACATGGTCGTTTTTTCGCCAAAACGCCTTACTATACATGGTCGTTTTTTCGCCAAAACGCCTTACTATACATGGTCGTTTTTTCGCCAAAACGCCTTACTATACATGGTCGTTTTTTCGCCAAAACGCCTTACTATACATGGTCGTTTTTTCGCCAAAACGCCTTACTATACATGGTCGTTTTTTCGCCAAAACGCCTTACTATACATGGTCGTTTTTTCGCCAAAACGCCTTACTATACATGGTCGTTTTTTCGCCAAAACGCCTTACTATACATGGTCGTTTTTTCGCCAAAACGCCTTACTATACATGGTCGTTTTTTCGCCAAAACGCTTACTATACATGGTCGTTTTTTCGCCAAAACGCCTTACTATACATGGTCGTTTTTTCGCCAAAACGCCTTACTATACATGGTCGTTTTTTCGCCAAAACGCCTTACTATACATGGTCGCTTTTTTCGCCAAAACGCTTACTATACATGGTCGCTTTTTTCGCCAAAACGCCTTACTATACATGGTCGCTTTTTTCGCCAAAACGCCTTACTATACATGGTCGCTTTTTCGCCAAAACGCCTTACTATACATGGTCGCTTTTTTCGCCAAAACGCCTTACTATACATGGTCGCTTTTTTCGCCAAAACGCCTTACTATACATGGTCGTTTTTTCGCCAAAACGCCTTACTATACATGGTCGTTTTTCGCCAAAACGCCTTACTATACATGGTCGCTTTTTTCGCCAAAACGCCTTACTATACATGGTCGTTTTTTCGCCAAAACGCTTTACTATACATGGTCGTTTTTTCGCCAAAACGCCTTACTATACATGGTCGCTTTTTCGCCAAAACGCCTTACTATACATGGTCGTTTTTTCGCCAAAACGCTTTACTATACATGGTCGTTTTTTCGCCAAAACGCCTTACTATACATGGTCGTTTTTTCGCCAAAACGCTTACTATACATGGTCGCTTTTTTCGCCAAAACGCTTACTATACATGGTCGCTTTTTCGCCAAAACGCCTTACTATACATGGTCGCTTTTTTCGCCAAAACGCCTTACTATACATGGTCGCTTTTTTCGCCAAAACGCCTTACTATACATGGTCGCTTTTTTCGCCAAAACGCCTTACTATACATGGTCGCTTTTTCGCCAAAACGCCTTACTATACATGGTCGTTTTTTCGCCAAAACGCCTTACTATACATGGTCGCTTTTTTCGCCAAAACGCCTTACTATACATGGTCGCTTTTTTCGCCAAAACGCCTTACTATACATGGTCGTTTTTTCGCCAAAACGCCTTACTATACATGGTCGCTTTTTTCGCCAAAACGCCTTACTATACATGGTCGTTTTTTCGCCAAAACGCCTTACTATACATGGTCGCTTTTTCGCCAAAACGCTTACTATACATGGTCGTTTTTTTCGCCAAAACGCCTTACTATACATGGTCGTTTTTTCGCCAAAACGCCTTACTATACATGGTCGTTTTTTCGCCAAAACGCCTTACTATACATGGTCGTTTTTTCGCCAAAACGCCTTACTATACATGGTCGTTTTTTCGCCAAAACGCCTTACTATACATGGTCGTTTTTTCGCCAAAACGCCTTACTATACATGGTCGTTTTTTCGCCAAAACGCCTTACTATACATGGTCGTTTTTTCGCCAAAACGCCTTACTATACATGGTCGCTTTTTTCGCCAAAACGCCTTACTATACATGGTCGTTTTTTCGCCAAAACGCCTTACTATACATGGTCGTTTTTTCGCCAAAACGCCTTACTATACATGGTCGTTTTTTCGCCAAAACGCCTTACTATACATGGTCGTTTTTTCGCCAAAACGCCTTACTATACATGGTCGTTTTTTCGCCAAAACGCCTTACTATACATGGTCGTTTTTTCGCCAAAACGCCTTACTATACATGGTCGCTTTTTCGCCAAAACGCCTTACTATACATGGTCGTTTTTTCGCCAAAACGCCTTACTATACATGGTCGTTTTTTCGCCAAAACGCCTTACTATACATGGTCGTTTTTTCGCCAAAACGCCTTACTATACATGGTCGCTTTTTCGCCAAAACGCCTTACTATACATGGTCGCTTTTTCGCCAAAACGCCTTACTATACATGGTCGCTTTTTCGCCAAAACGCCTTACTATACATGGTCGCTTTTTCGCCAAAACGCCTTACTATACATGGTCGCTTTTTCGCCAAAACGCCTTACTATACATGGTCGCTTTTTTCGCCAAAACGCCTTACTATACATGGTCGCTTTTTTCGCCAAAACGCCTTACTATACATGGTCGCTTTTTCGCCAAAACGCCTTACTATACATGGTCGCTTTTTCGCCAAAACGCCTTACTATACATGGTCGCTTTTTCGCCAAAACGCCTTACTATACATGGTCGCTTTTTCGCCAAAACGCCTTACTATACATGGTCGTTTTTTCGCCAAAACGCCTTACTATACATGGTCGTTTTTTCGCCAAAACGCTTACTATACATGGTCGTTTTTTCGCCAAAACGCCTTACTATACATGGTCGTTTTTTCGCCAAAACGCCTTACTATACATGGTCGCTTTTTCGCCAAAACGCCTTACTATACATGGTCGTTTTTTCGCCAAAACGCTTACTATACATGGTCGCTTTTTTCGCCAAAACGCCTTACTATACATGGTCGTTTTTTCGCCAAAACGCCTTACTATACATGGTCGCTTTTTCGCCAAAACGCCTTACTATACATGGTCGCTTTTTTCGCCAAAACGCTTACTATACATGGTCGTTTTTTCGCCAAAACGCCTTACTATACATGGTCGTTTTTTCGCCAAAACGCCTTACTATACATGGTCGTTTTTTCGCCAAAACGCTTTACTATACATGGTCGTTTTTTCGCCAAAACGCCTTACTATACATGGTCGTTTTTTCGCCAAAACGCTTACTATACATGGTCGTTTTTTCGCCAAAACGCCTTACTATACATGGTCGTTTTTTCGCCAAAACGCCTTACTATACATGGTCGTTTTTTCGCCAAAACGCCTTACTATACATGGTCGTTTTTTCGCCAAAACGCCTTACTATACATGGTCGTTTTTTCGCCAAAACGCCTTACTATACATGGTCGTTTTTTCGCCAAAACGCTTACTATACATGGTCGTTTTTTCGCCAAAACGCCTTACTATACATGGTCGTTTTTTCGCCAAAACGCCTTACTATACATGGTCGTTTTTTCGCCAAAACGCCTTACTATACATGGTCGTTTTTTCGCCAAAACGCCTTACTATACATGGTCGTTTTTTCGCCAAAACGCCTTACTATACATGGTCGCTTTTTCGCCAAAACGCCTTACTATACATGGTCGTTTTTTCGCCAAAACGCCTTACTATACATGGTCGTTTTTTCGCCAAAACGCCTTACTATACATGGTCGTTTTTTCGCCAAAACGCCTTACTATACATGGTCGTTTTTTCGCCAAAACGCCTTACTATACATGGTCGTTTTTTCGCCAAAACGCCTTACTATACATGGTCGCTTTTTTCGCCAAAACGCCTTACTATACATGGTCGCTTTTTTCGCCAAAACGCCTTACTATACATGGTCGCTTTTTTCGCCAAAACGCCTTACTATACATGGTCGTTTTTTCGCCAAAACGCCTTACTATACATGGTCGCTTTTTTCGCCAAAACGCCTTACTATACATGGTCGTTTTTTCGCCAAAACGCCTTACTATACATGGTCGCTTTTTTCGCCAAAACGCCTTACTATACATGGTCGCTTTTTTCGCCAAAACGCCTTACTATACATGGTCGTTTTTTCGCCAAAACGCCTTACTATACATGGTCGTTTTTTCGCCAAAACGCCTTACTATACATGGTCGTTTTTTCGCCAAAACGCCTTACTATACATGGTCGTTTTTTCGCCAAAACGCCTTACTATACATGGTCGTTTTTTCGCCAAAACGCCTTACTATACATGGTCGTTTTTTCGCCAAAACGCCTTACTATACATGGTCGTTTTTTCGCCAAAACGCCTTACTATACATGGTCGTTTTTTCGCCAAAACGCCTTACTATACATGGTCGTTTTTTCGCCAAAACGCCTTACTATACATGGTCGTTTTTTCGCCAAAACGCCTTACTATACATGGTCGTTTTTTCGCCAAAACGCCTTACTATACATGGTCGTTTTTTCGCCAAAACGCCTTACTATACATGGTCGTTTTTTCGCCAAAACGCCTTACTATACATGGTCGTTTTTTCGCCAAAACGCCTTACTATACATGGTCGCTTTTTTCGCCAAAACGCCTTACTATACATGGTCGCTTTTTTCGCCAAAACGCCTTACTATACATGGTCGTTTTTTCGCCAAAACGCCTTACTATACATGGTCGTTTTTTCGCCAAAACGCCTTACTATACATGGTCGTTTTTTCGCCAAAACGCCTTACTATACATGGTCGTTTTTTCGCCAAAACGCCTTACTATACATGGTCGTTTTTTCGCCAAAACGCCTTACTATACATGGTCGTTTTTTCGCCAAAACGCCTTACTATACATGGTCGTTTTTTCGCCAAAACGCCTTACTATACATGGTCGTTTTTTCGCCAAAACGCCTTACTATACATGGTCGCTTTTTTCGCCAAAACGCCTTACTATACATGGTCGTTTTTTCGCCAAAACGCCTTACTATACATGGTCGCTTTTTTCGCCAAAACGCCTTACTATACATGGTCGCTTTTTTCGCCAAAACGCCTTACTATACATGGTCGCTTTTTTCGCCAAAACGCCTTACTATACATGGTCGTTTTTTCGCCAAAACGCCTTACTATACATGGTCGCTTTTTTCGCCAAAACGCCTTACTATACATGGTCGTTTTTTCGCCAAAACGCCTTACTATACATGGTCGCTTTTTTCGCCAAAACGCCTTACTATACATGGTCGCTTTTTTCGCCAAAACGCCTTACTATACATGGTCGCTTTTTCGCCAAAACGCCTTACTATACATGGTCGCTTTTTTCGCCAAAACGCCTTACTATACATGGTCGCTTTTTTCGCCAAAACGCCTTACTATACATGGTCGTTTTTTCGCCAAAACGCCTTACTATACATGGTCGCTTTTTTCGCCAAAACGCCTTACTATACATGGTCGTTTTTTCGCCAAAACGCCTTACTATACATGGTCGTTTTTTCGCCAAAACGCCTTACTATACATGGTCGTTTTTTCGCCAAAACGCCTTACTATACATGGTCGTTTTTTCGCCAAAACGCCTTACTATACATGGTCGTTTTTTCGCCAAAACGCCTTACTATACATGGTCGTTTTTTCGCCAAAACGCCTTACTATACATGGTCGTTTTTTCGCCAAAACGCTTACTATACATGGTCGTTTTTTCGCCAAAACGCCTTACTATACATGGTCGTTTTTTCGCCAAAACGCCTTACTATACATGGTCGTTTTTTCGCCAAAACGCCTTACTATACATGGTCGTTTTTTCGCCAAAACGCCTTACTATACATGGTCGTTTTTTCGCCAAAACGCCTTACTATACATGGTCGTTTTTTCGCCAAAACGCCTTACTATACATGGTCGTTTTTTCGCCAAAACGCCTTACTATACATGGTCGTTTTTTCGCCAAAACGCTTACTATACATGGTCGCTTTTTTCGCCAAAACGCTTACTATACATGGTCGCTTTTTCGCCAAAACGCCTTACTATACATGGTCGCTTTTTCGCCAAAACGCCTTACTATACATGGTCGCTTTTTCGCCAAAACGCCTTACTATACATGGTCGCTTTTTCGCCAAAACGCCTTACTATACATGGTCGCTTTTTCGCCAAAACGCCTTACTATACATGGTCGCTTTTTTCGCCAAAACGCCTTACTATACATGGTCGTTTTTTCGCCAAAACGCCTTACTATACATGGTCGTTTTTTCGCCAAAACGCCTTACTATACATGGTCGTTTTTTCGCCAAAACGCTTACTATACATGGTCGTTTTTTCGCCAAAACGCCTTACTATACATGGTCGTTTTTTCGCCAAAACGCTTTACTATACATGGTCGTTTTTTCGCCAAAACGCTTTACTATACATGGTCGTTTTTTCGCCAAAACGCTTATTATACATGGTCGTTTTTTCGCCAAAACGCCTTACTATACATGGTCGTTTTTTCGCCAAAACGCCTTACTATACATGGTCGTTTTTTCGCCAAAACGCTTACTATACATGGTCGTTTTTTCGCCAAAACGCCTTACTATACATGGTCGTTTTTTCGCCAAAACGCCTTACTATACATGGTCGTTTTTCGCCAAAACGCCTTACTATACATGGTCGTTTTTTCGCCAAAACGCCTTACTATACATGGTCGTTTTTTCGCCAAAACGCCTTACTATACATGGTCGTTTTTTCGCCAAAACGCCTTACTATACATGGTCGTTTTTCGCCAAAACGCCTTACTATACATGGTCGCTTTTTCGCCAAAACGCCTTACTATACATGGTCGTTTTTTCGCCAAAACGCTTTACTATACATGGTCGCTTTTTTCGCCAAAACGCCTTACTATACATGGTCGCTTTTTTCGCCAAAACGCCTTACTATACATGGTCGTTTTTTCGCCAAAACGCCTTACTATACATGGTCGTTTTTTCGCCAAAACGCCTTACTATACATGGTCGTTTTTTCGCCAAAACGCCTTACTATACATGGTCGCTTTTTTCGCCAAAACGCTTTACTATACATGGTCGCTTTTTTCGCCAAAACGCCTTACTATACATGGTCGCTTTTTCGCCAAAACGCCTTACTATACATGGTCGCTTTTTCGCCAAAACGCTTACTATACATGGTCGTTTTTTCGCCAAAACGCCTTACTATACATGGTCGTTTTTTCGCCAAAACGCCTTACTATACATGGTCGTTTTTTCGCCAAAACGCCTTACTATACATGGTCGCTTTTTTCGCCAAAACGCCTTACTATACATGGTCGCTTTTTTCGCCAAAACGCCTTACTATACATGGTCGCTTTTTCGCCAAAACGCCTTACTATACATGGTCGCTTTTTCGCCAAAACGCCTTACTATACATGGTCGCTTTTTTCGCCAAAACGCCTTACTATACATGGTCGTTTTTTCGCCAAAACGCTTACTATACATGGTCGCTTTTTTCGCCAAAACGCCTTACTATACATGGTCGCTTTTTTCGCCAAAACGCCTTACTATACATGGTCGTTTTTTCGCCAAAACGCTTTACTATACATGGTCGCTTTTTTCGCCAAAACGCTTACTATACATGGTCGCTTTTTCGCCAAAAACGCCTTACTATACATGGTCGCTTTTTTCGCCAAAACGCCTTATTATACATGGTCGTTTTTTCGCCAAAACGCTTATTATACATGGTCGTTTTTTCGCCAAAACGCTTATTATACATGGTCGCTTTTTCGCCAAAACGCCTTACTATACATGGTCATTTTTTCGCCAAAACGCCTTACTATACATGGTCGCTTTTTCGCCAAAACGCCTTACTATACATGGTCGTTTTTTCGCCAAAACGCTTACTATACATGGTCGCTTTTTTCGCCAAAACGCCTTACTATACATGGTCGTTTTTTCGCCAAAACGCCTTACTATACATGGTCGCTTTTTCGCCAAAACGCCTTACTATACATGGTCGCTTTTTCGCCAAAACGCCTTACTATACATGGTCGTTTTTCGCCAAAACGCCTTACTATACATGGTCGTTTTTTCGCCAAAACGCCTTACTATACATGGTCGCTTTTTCGCCCAAAACGCCTTACTATACATGGTCGTTTTTTCGCCAAAAACGCCTTACTATACATGGTCGTTTTTTCGCCAAAAACGCTTACTATACATGGTCGTTTTTTCGCCAAAACGCCTTACTATACATGGTCGTTTTTTCGCCAAAACGCCTTACTATACATGGTCGTTTTTTCGCCAAAACGCCTTACTATACATGGTTGTTTTTCGCCAAAACGCTTACTATACATGGTCGTTTTTTCGCCAAAACGCCTTACTATACATGGTCTTTTTTCGCCAAAACGCTTACTATACATGATCGTTTTTTCGCCAAAACGCTTACTATACATGGTCGTTTTTTCGCCAAAACGCTTACTATACATGGTCGTTTTTTCGCCAAAACGCCTTACTATACATGGTTGTTTTTTCGCCAAAACGCTTACTATACATGGTCGCTTTTGGCCCAAAACGCCGTATATACATGGTCGCTTTTTCGCCAAAAACGCCTTACTATACATGGTTGTTTTTTCGCCAAACACGCCTTACTATACATGGTCGTTTTTTCGCCAAAAACGCCTTACTATACATTGTCGCTTTTTTCGCCAAAACGCTTATTATACATGGTCGTTTTTCACCAAAACGCCTTACTATACATGGTCGTTTTTGGGCCAAAACGCCTTGCTATACATGGTAGTTTTTTCGCCCAAAACGCCTTACTATACATGGTCGTTTTTTCGCCAAAAACGCCTTACTATACATTGTCGCTTTTTTCGCCAAAACGCCTTACTATACATGGTCGCTTTTTCCGCCCAAAATGCCTTACTATACATGGTCGCTTTTTTCCGCCAAAATGCCTTACTATACATGGTCGTTTTTTCGCCAAAACGCTTACTATACATGGTCGCTTTTTTCGTCAAAACGCCTTACTATACATGGTCGTTTTTTTCAGTCAAAAACGCCTTACTATACATGGTCGTTTTTTTCGGTCAAAAACGCCTTACTATACATGGTCGTTTTTTTCGGCCAAAAACGCCTTACTATACATGGTCGTTTTTTCGGCCAAAAATGCCTTACTATACATGGTCGTTTTTTTCGGCCAAAAACGCCTTACTATACATGGTCGTTTTTTTCGTCCAAAAATGCCTTACTATAAATGTTCTTTTTTCCGTCCAAAAACGCCTTACTATACATGGTCATTTTTTCGTCCAAAAACGCCTTACTATACATGGTCATTTTTTCGTCCAAAAACGCCTTACTATACATGGTCGTTTTTTTCCATCCAAAAACGCCTTACCATACATGGTCGTTTTTTCCGGCCAAAAATGCCTTACGATACATGGTCGTTTTTTTCGGCCAAAAACGCCTTACTATATATTCATGGTCGTTTTTTTCGGCCAAAAACGCCTTACTATATATTCATGGTCGTTTTTTGGGCCAAAAACGCCTTACTATACATAGTCATTTTTTTCGGCGAAAAACGCCTTACTGTACATGGTCGTTTTTTCGTCCAAAAACGCCTTACTATACATGGTCGTTTTTTCCGGCCAAAAACACCTTACTATACATGATTGTTTTCTCGGCCAAAAACGCCTTACTATACATGGTCGTTTTTTCGGCCAAAAAGGCCTTACTATACATAGTCATTTTTTTAATCAAAAAAGGCCTTGCTATACATGGTCGTTTTTTCGGCCAAAAACGCCTTACTATACATGGTCGTTTTTTCGGCCAAAAACGCCTTACTATACATGGTCGTTTTTTTCGGCCAAAAACGCCTTACTATACATTGTTGTTTTTTCGGCCAAAAACGCCTTACTATACATCAGGGGTGTCAAACTCATTTCACATGGTGGGCCACATACGGCCTCGGTAGATGTCAAGTGGGCCGGACCATTAAAATGATACCATACTTTGCTAGAAATAACCAAAACAATATGTCTTTCCTTTGTTTTGGTATAAAGAAGCACAAGAACATTAGGAAAATGTTGAAATTTAATGAACATATCTTTTACAAAACATTTCATGAAGCACCTTACATTTCCATCGACGAATGTGCAATTTACTTTTATCATTCACATATATGCATTGAAACTGATCCCACTGATTGTACAAACTTTAACAAGTAATTGGTATTGAAAAATATAGGATTGGACTTTAAGATTAAACGAGATTTATAAAGAAACAAAGTTTTAAACCATTTACACATGCATATAAAATCTAAATGTAATCCCTGCCTACACCTTACAATCTAGGGAGAGTGCTATTAAATGTGTAAATGTGAGAGTGCTATTGATAGCGTCTGCCCTCCATCCTTAATTGTCTAAACAACCTTAATTGACTAATCATAAACACGTCTGCTGCACACGGAGAGATCCTGGCAGTCGTGTGTGTGTGTGTGTGTGTGTGTGTGTGTGTGTGTGTGTGTGTGTGTTCGTGCGCTCTGCTCAACCGCAAAGGCCCACGTGGGGCAATTTAAAAAAAATTTTGTTAATTGGTCGCTACTTCACGGATTTTCGTTTTTCGCGGGTGGTTTTGGTCCCCATTTTGCAAAAAACGAGGGATTACTGTATTGTTTTACATGATCATCTCGCGGGCCAGATTAAACCACTTTGCGGGCCGGATCCGGCCCGCGGGCCGTACGTTTGACACCCCTGCTATACATGGTCGTTTTTTCCAGCCAAAAATGCCTTACTATACATGGTCGTTTTTTCGTCCAAAAACGGCTTACTATATATGGTCGTTTTTTCGGCCAAAAATGCCTTACTATACATGGTCGTTTTTTCGTCAAAAACGGCTTACTATACATGGTCGTTTTTTCGTCCCAAAACGGCTTACTATACATGGTCGTTTTTTCCGGCCAAAAATGCCTTAGGATACATGGTCGTTTTTTCGTCCAAAAACGCCTTACTATACATGGTCGTTTTTTCGTCCAAAAACGCCTTACTATACATGGTCTTTTTTTCCGGCCAAAAACGCCTTACTATACATGGTCGTTTTTTGGGCCAAAAACGCCTTACTATACATGGTCGTTTTTTCGCCCAAAAACGCCTTACTATACATGGTCTTTTTTTCCGGCCAAAAACGCCTTTCTATACATGGTCGTTTTTTGGGCCAAAAACGCCTTACTATACATGGTCGTTTTTTCCGGCCAAAAACGCCTTACGTTCTGCGCTCACTCACACCAAGGAACAATATAGAGCATAGGTGTCAAACTCAGGTCCTGGAGGGCCGCTGCCCTGCATGTTTTCCAACTCTCCCTGTTGCAACACACCTGATTCAAATGATCAGATCATCAGCAAGCTCTGCGGAAGCCTGACATTGAACCTGTTCATTTGAATCAGGTGTGTTGCAACAAGGAGAGTTGGAAAACATGCAGGGCATTGGCCCTCCAGGACCTGAGTTTGACAGCTATGATATAGAGCATTCATTCCCTGCCTGGTCGTCGAATGGTGAGTGCGTCGGGTTGCGGAGGTGCAGGGTTCAATTCCGGCTCCGGCTGTTCGGTGTGAGGTTGCACGTTCGTCCCGTGCCTGCGCAGGTTTCCATAAACGTGTGGCCATCCATTTTCTCACACTGACACCAAGGGACAAAGGCATGGTTCCCACTCTTCCACTTGCTTTTTATTTATGAACCTTTTAAGGACTTTGGAGGGCTAATTTAGCCATTTTTAAGGACTTTTTCTCCATTCAGCAGGGGATTCACAGTGGATTTAATGAACAGAAAGCCACATATCACTGAGCTGGTGTACAAATCATTGCTGTCAAAGGAAGAGCACATCTTTATTTTTAGGAGCAATCAGCAAACCCTTTATTTGATATACCGTTTGTCAAATTTGCCCAAAATGATCACGTGATCATCATTGGAACTGATTGGAGACGGCAGAAAAAGCAGAGTGGTAACTACGAAGGCATCTAGCCAGACAGTGGGGGTTGGGAAGGGTGCCAGGCACAGTTTAATAGGTTTTTATGAACTTTAAGGACCTGTGGGAACCCTGAAAAAATGTTATGATACGCTTTATAATTTGAGACACGACACTGGTGGTATTAAGACATGAATTAAATTGAGTATGTGGATCATTCCATGTTTATGTTGTAGTAACCAAACTCACAGACATTAAATTGGAGCAGCAAAATAGTTACAATGAATTTGTCCTTATGACCACTAAAATACGGACATGATTACTCAAAGCCTTTTTATTTCTCGCTCATAATCAATCTTGAACAAAACTGCAACTGATTTTCACTGAAGTTACGTTTTATGTAGGCAACAATGAATACTGGGCAGGAGACAAATGACACGAACATGTAAGTCAACGTGGACCAGGTATAAAGTGGTGCTTTCAAATTACATTCTAGTTGTTTAAATTAACATTTTTTTAGATTAGTCTAAAAGGGCGTTTTGTGTGTGTTTCAAGAGTACCGATACATTCAAATTGAACACATGCAAGACAAAATAAAACGTTAATGTACAACTATATAGACAACATAAATGGATGAGATTTTCACGTCGGACAGTGATATAGCTCAAAGCGCCCCCTACAAAATATTTGTGGCTCTTGTAGTGTTGTGGTCAATGTGTAATTCTTTGATACACATGGACTGCGCGAGCTTCAAAAATCCAGAAAGTCTAAATCTGCCCACAGTCAGCGATAAGAAGCTTCTTGGAGGGGACGCCTCCCTTTGTGCCGAGCTCCCCCATGCGTTGCACCACTTCCACGCCCTGTCGAACCCAGCCAAAAGCCACATGCTTGAAGTCCAGGTGTTCGGCCTTTTTCAGTGTGATGAAGAACTGGGAATTGTTGGTATCGCGACCGCGGTTGGCCATGGACAGGATGCCTGGACCCGTGTGACGGACGTCGAAGTTCTCATCCTCGAACTTTGCGCCATAGATGGATTTTCCGCCTGTGCCGTCACTGTTGGTGATGTCGCCGCCCTATGGGAGCCAGGAAAAATATTGGTCAACGGTATGACCACCTAAGACAGATGAAATCCAGCCGTTCTCTCAAATACAATAATTTTACCTCTCCCAAAGGTTTTATGACTACTACAACAACTGAATAACTGAGTTGGTAAGCTTTTATGCCCATATATTAGTGTTTAATTATCTTGGTTATGAATGACACTTTGAAGCTTTTCTGAACCTAAAAAGTTTAAGGAGCGTTACCCCAAAACGATTGACATTAACCACTGAAATCACCATCATTGTAGTTCTCTTCACCTGACACATGAAGCCCGGGATGACCCTGTGGAAGATGGAGCCCCTCAGCCCGAAGCCTTTCTCGCCTGTACACAGCGCCCTGAAGTTTTCCGCCGTCTTGGGAACAAGATGAGCGAATAGCTCGACGGTGATAGTGCCAATCGGTTGGCCGTCTGCCTCTACTGCGAGGAACACCTGCGGGTTTGAGTCTCTGGAGTGCTCCTGAATTCTGGACATCGGCATGGGACTGTGTGAAGCATCAATTTGGCTGATGTTGCTTTGACATTCGCAGAAAGTCTTCTTGAAGGATGAGGCTATCTCCGGGGTTTTGAACTTGGCCGAGAGCTGCTCCACGGCACCCTCGGCGTTGTCTGGAAATACAAGACAAGGAAGAGCCGAGCCTTAATTAAAAAACACCCCATTCCTTCATACGTCATTGCTATACGGCTGTTGTCATGCCCATTGTTCTTTCAATTGGGCATATCAATAAGTGACACATCCCTATGTCCGTGTGTACCCGAGTAGTCTGTGGCAGTCCATATGAGAGCGTTGGCCGAGGTGCTCATGGGCTGTAGCTCCATTGTCTGGGATATGTTGTGGTTAGCGCAAACACGGAACACCTGCTCCCTCCTCATGAGGATCCGGTAGAAACGCTTGGCCGGGTGGTAGAGGATCTTGATGTCACCGACGCCGCGCTCCTTCCATTGACCCAGGTCGCGGTCCCATCGGTATAACTTTGCACGCTCCTTGAACAGGATCTCCTCGTCCTCCTCTCCAGACTTGGTTTCCACCTGACGGGATGGAGTGAGGAATTCAATTTATTTAACAACACAAAAACCTGCACTTGTGGCAAAGACTAAGAACAACCCATGCTAAACATAGTTCCTTCCTCTCTGATATTAGACAGCAAATGTAACTTCAATATATCCTTCAATCAATTACTTTCCTTTTACCTTCAATCAATGACTTTGGCCAGGCTTCGGCTTCATCTAACATGACAGATTGTTTGCACGCCTCCGTGAGACGAAATTACCTCTGGTAGTGAAACAATCGGTTCAAAGTGTATGTCAACATTTTTCGGAGAGTCCTCTTCGTCACTAGCACCCTCATCATTGTTCTTGTTGGATGACGTAGGAACCAAAGAACCAAATACAGCCGCGCCTGCGTTTGCCCAAGAGAAGTTGGAATCTACACACACACGCACACGACATATAAAAACAATACATT
Organism: Hippocampus mohnikei; assembly: GCA_026261675.1. NCBI lineage: Eukaryota > Metazoa > Chordata > Actinopteri > Syngnathiformes > Syngnathidae > Hippocampus > Hippocampus mohnikei. The sequence goes on along the minus strand of JAKGUB010000106.1, from coordinate 6,695,399 downwards.
AAAGTCAGTGTAGATGACGTAGACGAATATAAATTACACAGCCAAACTCACCTTTTGTTCCAAATGCAAAGCCTTCTGTATTTTGTGCCAGATCAGCAAAAGAGAAGCCTTCAATTGCCGTGAAGCCAAAGCTGGGTGTACCTGAAAAGGAAGAAAATTCTCATTCACTGCCGCTTCTCAGTTGCGTTTTTTTCCCCCCAATGGAGACGAGTGGGTGAGCATCTGATGCTGCATTGTACACATCACAAAAAGTTTGGCATATTTGTCTTTTAGGTGAAATTTCAGGACAAGCCTAAAATGTGAAACTTTGGACCCAAGAACCTCGATGACCCCGAGGGCTGCCCTTCAAGCACAGTGGAATGCCATGCCTCAAACGACAACAAATCAACTCATGAACAGCTCGAAACGTCGCCGTCAAGCTGTAACTGATGCTCAAATTAACATGAGTTACTGAGACGGTGCAATTTTTTTGTTGCGGCATGCCGACCATTGTTAGCTTTTGTTTCAAAGAATTATTTGAAACAAATGTCCAACTTTCATGACAAATTGCTATAGCGTGAACTGCGTGTTTTCCAAAACTTTCACCTGAAAGCAAAATATCCCAAATATCCCTAACTTTGTTATAGAAATTATCCCACTGTCTTCAATTATATATATATATAAAAAAAATTCAAGATCACAGGCAACCAGATGCCTATGCGGGCTACACCTAGGAGCCAAACAAACATTCAAACACATGTCACAGACAGAGATACAGACACCCACATGCATGAATCTGGCACATTATCTAATACAGTGGCACCTGTACTTAAGAAATTTCTTCCAGAACCAATTAATTCCGTAAGTCGAAAATTTTGTAAGTAGAGACATGTTTTCCATGTAAATGACCTAATTAGTTCCAGTTCATATGTGCCTCCACCGAACCCTTAGTGAAAAATAAAAATATGGTTCCAGAAGTGTTTCTTTAGTTTTGCCGGTGCCAGACGAGAGTTGCTCAAATTGTCATGACAAATCATGCAGAGTCCCAACATGTTCCGTGATGCATGTGAATCCATGTTGTACATATTCATCTGACCACTTTTTTTTACTCGACATAGCATGTGTTTAAAACCTTTATTTTTTAATTTTTATTTTTTTAATCACACGACGTACTATCACAACAGTCACACGCTGACTACTGAGGGAACTAAATTTCCCGCAGCACCGATTGGACAAGCAATGCAATGTGATCATCCGCAGCCAGTGATGGCCAAGTGGGCGTGTCATAACTAATTGACATGTTGAGTCGGCTGTGTCTTAACCTCCATGGCAGAGGCTCCGTCGAACCCCCGAGACCGATTCATCGAACCCCCCCAGATTAGGAACCACTGATCTACACACAGACTCGTATGGTAGAGGTCCCTCTTAGCCAATGGGATGCCAGGATGATGCTCGGTAATAGCCAATGACAGAGCAGCTATAAGTATGTTGCAGGAAACTTGGAGCTGCGAGTAGCAGGCCAGACCGTATTTTTACCTTTCATATCTCGAAATTTCTTTCGTAACAAGAGGCAATATTTTCCTGTTGAGACGTTTTGTGACTTGAAAATGTCATATGAAGAGATGTGCGTGAGTAGAAGTTCCACTGTACAAGTACAAACCTGTACTTGTAACAGCAGGAGGAACTGCGGAGAGGGCAGCAGTGGTCTCTGGTTCTGGCTTAGTTGACAGGTCGATCGGGGAGGTGCTGTTGCTGCTGCTTGGAGCTTGTGTCTGCACATTTGCTGGTTGCTCTGACGTGTCTTCCTCTGTGCTAGACTTGCAGCTTGGGGCCGGCTCCGCTGTCTGATCTTCAGCAGGGCCACTGGACACCTTTTCAGCCGTCTTTAACTGGGCGTCCTACAGTATGCATGAATGGAAGTCATGTCACACAGTTATCACAAGACCACAAGAAAGGCGCAAAAAAAAATCAACAATAAAAAAAATACCTGTCAACTAATACATCACAGATGTTTGACATTGTAGGAAAAACTTTGTATGCAATAAATGTGAAACAAAGTAGTAAATTCAGTAGTTATTGATTATGCCTTCAATGTACTCTTATGCGGGCGGCTACGCAAACTAGTTCATTACGTGCAGTTTGTAACCTTGAAACCTTGGATGTCAGTGCTGTTCTAAACAGAGAACCTTTGTAAAGTTGAATTAACTAACTTGATTTGTGTATAATATTGTCACATAAAAATTATTTTGCAAGGTGGTTCAATCCAGTTTAAGCTCTGCATATTCAGTTTTCTCTTCACAAATTCAACTGTTTTTTCCTTCTATCTTCAGCTATCTGCTACACATCTATTCCAGAATCTGCATATTTTAGGCTTTTTTTCTGAAATGTAGCTTCAAAGCCATGGCTAATAGTAATTGGTAATGAGGAAGTTTGTGGAAGTGACATCTACCGTTTTTAACATTTAGTCAAGAAGGAACCGAGTTTAGCTTTTCTTGTTAGCGGCAAGGTGTAGACATTCTTCGCCAAAAGTAGGTTTTTAATCTGCTGAGTTCCATCAATTTTTATGGGTAACGCAAGAAATAATATTTCAATGTTTTGGGATATGCATGTTCATTAATATGGGCAATTTCTAAGCATTTAGGGGTGAGTCAATTTGGTGTTTGTGGCAGGGTTTGGTCACTACCCATTCTGAATAGCAGAGGTTGACTGTATATCAATAACTACTTATTTAGCCTATGTATCGTAAATTACACCACACACTAACGCCTTCTTTCAACACTTTGAGTCTTTTCCTACCAGTGCCTCTTGGGCCTTTTGGACTTCAGTCTCAAAGTCCTCTGTCTTGTCGGGATCCAGGTCGCTGTCAGTGGTGCTCAAGCCACAAAAGAAGGTGGGTGGAAGCTGAAGGCTCTTGGCTTTCTCCTCCTCCTCGGGCGTTGGCTTTTTCTCCCAAACAACCTGGCAGTCAGCTTCTGAATGGATCGAAGGCAAAACGTCAGGGAATTGATGAGTAATAAAATGAGTGACTCTGAATTCCCATACCTTGCCTAGATGCAGTGTCTTCTCTTTCAGGAGGATCAGGGTAAAGTTTTCCATTCAGGGATTTCACTGCCGACTCGTAGTCCTCATCTACACAAAAAATTTCAAGATAAAAAGTGAATAGCCTATCACAATACAACAAGCAGCAAGCTACTCTCCTTCAACCATTTTAAGTCAATCACACAGCTTCCTGGTGAATATCTCACTTGTTCCAAAATGTAAAAGTTTGAAAAGCGTAGCTTCATTATTTTACTCTCTTTACTACTGTTATTTTAAATGTTGTCATTCCAATATTCAAATGCTGTTAAATTGAATACACACTACCTACAAAAAGTTCAGGGATATTTGTCTTTCAGGGGAAATTTGTGGAAATTGTAAAAAGTTCAGACGTGTATTTTGATACTGAACTGAAAGAAAATATTTTTTCAATTTATACACAGTATTTTAAGAAAAACCCCCCACATCTGACATTTTAAAATATATTCAAATTTCTTTCCCCCTGACTTTAAGCGCTTTTTTCAACTACAGCAATGTTGTTCTCAATGATTATTGGGTCTAAAAGGCCTGGCCGACCCGGGCAAAGAACAGGCAAGCACACTGAGATAAAGTTTTAGACTGCTGCAGCAGGGAAGAACAGGGAGGGCCAATCAAAAATGCCAATCAAAAATGAGACACACTGACCCTGTTTACATTTTGTCTGTGTTCAACTCATGCATGTTGATTACCAATTCAGGCATCTTTGTTCAAATCCTGCTGTCCAAACTGAAAGTGCAGCCTCACCATCAGGTTGATCGTCATTGGCGTAGCCTGGTTCATTCTGGTAGCAGAAAAAGGTGAGCGGAAGCAGTAATTTCTTGGCTAGAGCAGCTTGTTCAGCGGTGGGTTCCCTGACATACACAATCTCCACCTCTGAGTCCTCATCTGACCCAGCATCGCTGACTCCTGTAACAAATAAACGAACATCGACATTAGTGACTGATATCTAAAGGAAACACATCAGTTTCGATTACCCCCGAGGCGTTAAGTTTTGCACACAAAAATATTATGCACAGCAAAAATTAACATGCATCCACATTGCTGAGATGGGTTACAATACAATTACAGCGACAACAGTTACATAGTGTATGCATGCCAAGGTGGTTCTAATCACATGACAGGCAAGACTCAAAAGTGTGAAAGACTACACTGCCACATTGAGCAATAGCTGGAACTATAAGGCATAGAAAAAAAAGTGTGTTTCCGGTAACCCGACCGACCGAGAATTTCTACCTCGAAAAAAAACTTTACGGTCTGCATATTTTTTCAAACCTTTGACATTTTTGTGTAAGAATAATAATACATTTCATTTATAAGCGCCTTTCAAAACACTCAAGGACGCTTTACAATCAAAACAAGAACAATAAAACCACAGATAAAATTATAAATAATAAAAGGAAATATGAATTTAGAGCGTTTTCATTGGTGCAAACTCTCGCGATATTCACGTTGAGCGTGCGCGTCGTTTGCCCTGTCGTCTGTCAACAACATTGAATCATGGCGGCGGCCACAATCTCCGACAACAGTTTAAGCCGCGTTTTGTGTGTTGCGGTTGCATGCTCGCACCATAATATTAAGTAAATAGCATCCATTGATGCAGTGGCGGATGCTGGTCTGTCAAGAAGGGGAAGCTCAATTTCAGGCTACATCATAAAATGTGTCTGTTTATTTCTACGTGAATTCGACTCTCCGTTCCTTTTCAAGAACATGATCTGTGACCCTGGCATACCAACAAGGCGTCTTTTCCAGGTTCTTACCTGTGGTGATATAAGTCAGTCTGCGAACACAAGGAACTACAATAAAACACACCAGAAATAAAAGATTAATCTGTCGCCAGTCGTTTTCAATAAAGAGTGTTGCCACTCGAGATTATTAGAAGTCTCCAGTTCAACTCAGAACAGACTGAGAATTGAAAAATGCTCTCACGTATGGCTACACTAAAAGATTGGTGATTGGCTCATTTTGCTGTCAATCATAACGAGATTCCGCCTCAGACGGATCATCCAATCCTCATGCAGAAAGCTCAGCGTCCAGGCGGGGCCGACACACGCCCACTGTCCATAGACTCCCAGAGACGCCGGGCGTCCGTGGGCGGGACAAAAACCAGCTTGTATCCAATGACTCGTTTCCGTTCAACGCATTGGGACAACCTACCCTGAACTTTCGAGAAGCCGGGCGCCCCGGCACAACTCTCTGCGGACGCCGCGCCCTCCGTAAAGCACAGCGAAGCTGCGGGAATGAATGAGAAGGGAGTCGCGTTGTAACCCATAAGAAGAAGCTAATTCGGAACAAAAGTTGAGCACCTTGTAGCGCATATTTAGTCAATGACATGTTCACACAATGAAATTTACATTCATATATTTGATCACTTATTCTTTGACATTTTAGGGGAAGCCGAGCTTCCCTTGCAGTCCGAGAGCAATCGCCACTGCATTGATGTATCGAAAAGATTCAGCGAACTATTTGACGAACACCACGGGCCGTCTAGGACGCGGGACGCAGAGGTAACGAGATGGCTGTAACACCCAGCCGCCGGGTACCCAACTCTCTCGCCGCCTTTGGCGTCGAGCGGGGGTTTCAATGTCTCCTTGTTTTATGGTTATTTTGTTTACATTTTTGACGGGGGCAAAAAAAAACAAACAAATAAATAAAATAAAATAAAAACTTTGTCCGACCTACCGACCCTATGCTGAAATTACATGTTACCGGAAACACACTACTTTTTTTCTACGCCTAATTAACTTATATTAAAGCATTTGCAGGAATGTTCATTGTGGAGGCCACACTAGAATGGGAGCTCCATTTCATGCTGTTGCCACCTGCACGAAATGTGGAGTGTGCGATGTTTACAGAGCATGCATTCCCCTGAGGAAAGCGCACCCAGTTCACCATTTTGGCGGCAATGGCTTGAAGTGAACATTTCGCTTTTGGTACTATTGCTTATTGATAAATATTTTAAACTGGCCTCAAATGCTGGCACAGTTTCAGCTTCGGTCACTGTTTTAGTCGTTTAAAAAAAAAAAGCCCTGAAATTCTTGACCGCACCATCTCATAATTGGCTGAAACGTGGTATATTTGCTCATTATGATCTTTGACACCCCCCAAAAAACATTGTTGCCAACCTCTACATCCGGGAATTCTATCCCCAACATGTCTGCAAAAATATTTAAACGCTTCACATGGTTCATATATTTTGTTTGCCAGCAAGGCATAACCATGTCATTCTTTGTGTAGCACATTTTTGTGTACATTTCTAGTGTATAGAGCCTACTTTGCAACCAAATCATCTTTAATCATGTATTCTATTCAATGCATTTTGTACTGCCATCAATTACTTGTCTATCACAACACGCACAGCCTAGTAAAACCATCCATCCACTATCCAAGCAGCTTATCCTCACAAGGGTTGCAGGTGTGCTAGAGTCTCTCCGAGCTGTGCTCGAGCAGGAAGCGGGGTACACCCTGAACTGGTTGGCAGCCAATCGCAGGGCACACATTGTCAAACAATCATTCACACTCCCGGTCACACCTTGGGACAATTTAAGAGTGTTCAATTAACCCACCATGCATGTCTTTGTAATGTGGGAGGAAACTGGAGGACCCGCAGACAACCCACACAGGCACAGGGTGAACATCAACTCCTCATACAAACACTACATGAGCAATGATGCAAGTTTGCCTTTTTTTTTAACACCAATTTCTTGTTGGGGGCGGGGGGATATTATCCATGTAAGTTTTTGATGATATCGGGAAATTTCATTGGGTCATATCTCCCAAACTGCTGGTATGACATACGTACAATTTTAGATTTGGTGCTGTGGGATCATAATGAACAAACAGACCATGTTTCTCCCAGTTCTGTGATAGTCGGGTTAATGCCATGGGGTGAATTGATTCTGAATACTGTATATGACCATACATTCTAAAAATCCAATTGAATTACTCTGTTCTTCATAAGCATAAAATAGAACTGCATGTTAAAACGTTTCAAAATCTCAAGGAAACAAACTTGAGATACATAAAGCGTTCATCAAAAATGTCTTTCCAATATTATGTTCTATTCGGCCCCACTTTTCTAAACATGGTATTCCGAGCAGTATCATCTTAGTTTATTTCAATGAAGCAAAAATATTTTGTCCGCAACATCAACCAGATTAGTATTTTACACAATTGGGGCGTACGAACATAACTCAACGAAAATGTTTGACTTGACTTCCGCTTGAAGAGACTGGAAGTGTAACACTTCTAAATAGACATGCAGATATATTATTCATGTTTTACTGTTTTCCACTCGTGCATCTGGGTTATTCCTTTCTAAGTGCATCTACCACCAAGGTAACAGCTGAGAAGTGTTAAGAGACACTCATTAGAGTACCTGGACTTTCAAACAGAGTGCTCGATGTGCTTGTCCAAAAGGCCATTGGATTATCTTTGAAAAGCCTAAAATCCAGTCCTAAAGGATGATGGATTGTTGGGTTAACAGGAACTAAATGGCCATCCACACTATAAAGGCCGGAATTGTACAAGAATAATGTTACTTGTTTTCATTTGCTCATGGTAGCAATGTATTCTATGGGTATTTTTTACCCAAGAAAGTATTTGATCAATTAAGACTTGTTTTTTTTTTTTTTTTTTGGGGGGGGGGGGCGAATGTGTCTGATCAGAACATTTGATAAACATTGTGTAAATTGTGCTTACCTTTTTGTGGAATTTTGAAGGCGGGTGTTACAGATGATCCCCTGTTAGGATGTGGAGAATCTTTCACTTTCAAACTGGCTTCGCAGTCGCCACTATCAGAGTTTGATTTTGGACTGCCAAATATCTTCTGAAGACTGTCCGAGCCAAACACAAACTTAGGGGGCGACATCACTGACTTGGCGGAGTTGACTGGAGAACCGGATGTTTTCTTATCAATGAAGAGTTCAGTGCGTTCCTTTGTGGTGTCTTCCAAAATACCAATTGCTGCCTTCCCACACACAGTTTTTGAAGAGTCTCCGCTGTCTTGAGAAACGATGGATGCCACAGGGGTCATAAGTTCCAGTTTCTCCTGAGCAATCTTGGCCTCATCAAAAACCTGCTTAAACGTGTTTGCCGTTTCTTGCAATTTGAATCTCACAGCCAACTGCTCCACTTTACCATCTCCTTCTTCAGCAAAGTCCAGTGCACTCCACACCCACGCCTTCTCCGCACCCTTCATAGGTTCTAGCTTCATGGCTGCCGTGATCCACTGGTTAGCACAGATCTTAAGCACCTGGTCTCGCCTCATAATCAGCCTTACCCGTTTTGTGTTATAGTTTTGTAAGATTTTGAGATCTCCGATACCTCTCTCCTTCCACTGACTCACTTCTTTATCGTAACGGTAAAGTTTGGCTCTGTGACTAAAGACGACCTGTTCATCTTCTTCACCTGTGGAAATTTCAACGAGGTCAGGCAAGGGAACCACAGGCTCAAAGTACAGACCATCTCGCTCCTCATCCTGGGTAACATCTTGCTCATCATCTGTTCCCACGGAGGATCGGCTCTGGTTAAGTTTAGCAGGAGACTTGGAAGGGCTTATGCCAGGTTGGAAGCTAAAGCTGAAACCACCCATGGACTCCCCAAAACGGAAAAGGTTCTTTCTTAGTGGGCTGCTGGCGAGTGGAGAGGCATAGACCGACGAATCGGCAGTGTCATCCAAAGCCTCTTCTCTTAGGTCATAGTTATCCCACTCTAAAGTAGGGCCAGTGGTTTCACCGTGAGGCTTGATTAGAAGACTTGACATTGACTTGACGTTAGCGGATGGAAGCTGGCCGTCATCATCGTTGATCTTTGTTTTGTCGTCTGTCAAAAAAGATTTCAGGTCTTTCAAGCCAGACTTCATTTCTTCCGCTTTCTGAATCAGATGTGCAGTTCTGCCCGTGTCAACCAGTTTGTGTGGGGTTTGCAAAGGGATGTCCAACAGGAGTCGCTGACATTCCTCAAACTTCGCCTTGAATTCCTCGGCGAGTTCTGGACTTTTAAACTTGGCAGCCAGTTGTTCAGGCTTGGCATCACCATCCGAGAAATCATTGGCCATCCAGATCCACGCTTTATCCGAGCCTGCTAGAGGCTTAAGATTCATGGTGGTAGTGATCCAGTGGTTGGCGCACACTTTCAGAACTTGCTCTCTTCTCATCAAAACCCGAAGTCTGCCATTGGAGCTGTTTTTCAAAAATTTCAAGATTCCCACCCCGCGTTCTTTCCACTGACTGGTATTTGTATCAAACCGGAAGAGTTTGACACGCTGGGAATAAAGAACCTGCTCATCCTCCTCCCCCGTGACAAGCTCAACTTTCTCGGGCATTTGAACCACTGGTTCAAACTGGATATCGTCGTTTTCTTCAGTTTTATACATGTCGTCTTCCCCCTGTTCATTTGTGGTGTTCATCTTGGTGGGTGTTGATGAGAACAATTGTTCACCAGCACCAAAGAAACCTTTGAAACTGGGGTCCTTTTGGCCAAACTGGAAGTCTCCTCCGGATGACTTTGCCAGGTCTGCAAAACCTAAAGCATTAGTTTTACCTGATATTAATGGATTTGTCTCAAACTCTTGATTGACCTCCGGTGGAGTAAAATCATTTTCTTTCACCTTGTGTTTATCAGCTATACTTTTAAGAAAGCTGGAGGCTGAACCTGAACCTGAACCCATCTGATCACATGGGGTGGACTTTTCGGTTTCATCTTTCTCAGTACCTGGAATGCCGAATGTAAAGCCACCTCCAGGCATGGGCATTGAGAAAGAGAACCCAGAAGAACTTGTGGTCTTAGGAGCAGACTGGGAAGCTTCAAAATTGAAAGCAGCAGCAGTTGAGGTTTCAATTTTGTTTTGCCCAAACTGAAATGAACTGGCAGCTCCAGAAGGTGCAGTGAAGCTCGTTCTGGTCGTCTGGGGTGATGACGTTTTGATTCCGAAGTTGAAGCTAAAGGGGGAAGCTGAAGCTGATGTAGTGGTACCACTTGTACTTTTCGCATTGGGATTTGGTGTCGAACAGGCAACACATTTACTGCTAGTGGATTCATTTCTCACTAAACAGGTGTCACAGTCCCACTGACAGTCCTTCTTAGAAAATATGGCTTGTAAAGTTGATGTGGTCCTTTGCTTGTCGTCCTTTGTCAGATCAGCTCCGAAACCTGAAAATGGTGCCGTCGATAGATTTGCAACCATGGGAGCAGAGTCTTTTGAATCATTGCTGTGCTTGGGATTTGAACAGCTTACACAATTCTCTGCATCCTTTTTATTTTTTACCCAACACACAGCACACTCCCACTGACCTGGTTCCTTTGTAAATTGGGTGCCAAACCCAGAACTCACAATGGACTCTGAGTTCTTGCTTGCAGACGCACTTTGTTTCTCGATTGTGTCGGCAGGTTTACTTGAATTTATGCCAAATGTAAAAGACGAGGAGGATGAAGTTCCAGAAGTGCTAAATCCAGGAAAGGTGGGGCCAGAACTGCTGTTTTTTAATTCACTTGTCCCAAACTTGAAAGTATCACTTGTCCCAAACTTGAAAGTAAAGGGAGCACTTTTTGATTTATCTTCAGTCTCCTTGTCTGGTGTTGCGGTGGACTTGGGATTGGCACTTTGACAAGAAACGCACCTCACACTCTCTGGCTTATTTCTCACAAAGCATTCAGTGCAATCCCATTGGCCTTCTTTTATTGCAAACTTTGCTGTCAAAGTTTCCAAAGGGTTAGGAGTTTTTACATCGTCTTTCTTCTCTTGTTGTTCCTCAGTTGATTTCATTACGATGCTTTGTGCTTCGACCATGCTCTGGGCTTCTTCAAACCTACTCTTAAACAGCAATGCCTCATCTATTGTTTTGAAGCGGATGGCTAGTTGTTCAGACTTGGGCTGTTCATCTGCATAATCAATGGCATTCCAGACCCATGATTTATCTGAACCACTATTAGGTTTCAGTTTCATGTCAGTGGTTATGTAGTGATTAGCACATACCTTCAGGACTTGCTCCCGTCTCATTAATAGCCGAATCTTCGCCGTAGTGATATGTTTCAATATTTTAACATTGCCAATGCCTCGTTCCTTCCACTCTTTTGTCTCCATGTCAAATCTAAACAGCTTTGCTCGATTGCAAAACAACTCCTCCTCGTCTTCCTCACCTGTTCTCACATCAACTTTATCAGGAAGTGGTACAATGGGTTCAAAGTGAGGACCGTCATCATCATCGTCATCCTCCTCCTCTTCAGCATGAGCGCTATCATTGTCACTATCGGCTGCATTTTCATCTTCGGGTACAGACTTGGCATTACCAAAGACTGGCTGCGTAACTTCCCCAAATTTAAATGGCTGATCTACTTTACCAAACAGACACAGGGGGGCTGTGCTTTGTGCTGTATTAGCAAACGAGAAGCCGGAAGAATTTTTATTGCTAAAGGTGAAAATGCTCGCTTGGCCCGATGTCTGCTCTTGAGCAGGAGCCTTCTCTGGCAAAGCATCTGTCTTATTGGGGATGTCAGATGTAAGAAGACCGAGCAAACTTTCACTGTGCTTTGCTTTGGATGCTGAGAAAGTGAAATCGCCATCATTGGATTTAAAGTTAGAGTTGAATTTAAAGGCAGGTGATGGTGTTGACTGCGAAATTACGCTTGTTCCAAAACTCGGGACTTTGGGTACTTCAGCAGGTGCCTCCTGACTAAAGGAAAGCTTCCCAAAATCCATAGGTTTAACCTCAATGTTCTTTGGTGGCTGAGAAGGAATGACAGGCGGTTTAGTGAAATATCCAGGTTCGGGTAAAGGAGGATTGGTGGTTTGGTGAGTTGCACTCTGTCCATAATAATCTTCGCTATACGGTGATAGGAGGCTGGTTGCCGGTGATTCAAACCGCAGCGGGGGAGCGAAGGTCTGTTCTTGAGGAGGGTATACGCAAGCAGGGGCGGTTTGCATTGGAGGGGTATGGGTCGGCGGCTGATAGGCAAACATATGCTGCTGAGGTGGCATACGGTTCATACCATACATTGGGCCCTGTATAAAATGAGGGAAAATCATTTTTAGCATGATGAGATTTTCCATGCTAAGGCGTAGAAAAAAAAGTAGTGTGTTTCCGGTAACATGAAATTTCGGCATAGGGTCGGTCGGTCGGACAAATGTTTTTATTTTTTAAAATATTTTTGCCACGCCCCCATCATAAATGTAAACAAAATAACCATAAAACATAAAACAAGGAGACATTGAAACCCCGCCGCGAAGGAAAACAAACAAACAAACAAAAAACTACGGCAAGCCTGAGGATTTCACGTAACAATAGTTACCGTAGCGTGTCGCTTCCGTGGCGTCATTTTACGGTACCGAAACATAGTTTAACCATTAAAGTCACCGCACACGACTTGACTGTGTGATCAACGCGATTTCACTGTGCCTCTGTGTGTTTGTGGTGTGTGGCTGTGTTTCTTCGAATTTACTTTCGCTTTGAGTGTTGGGGGACGCAACAGATAGGTGCGTATGCGGGTTGCTATTTTAGTCCACAAATTGAGGAATCGCGCGGATGAAAGTTTGAGATGGCGCTAAAAAACTCACAAAGGTCTACTAATTACGCTCATTTAAGAAATGGCAATGCCGGTCTGATTTTTCGTATGAATCGTCCGAAGGGCGTATCACTAAACTCACCTGTGACGTATGCACAAAACACGAGAGCGAGAGACGGACGACGCGAGGCACGATTACATGGCAAATTGGTCATTAGATTTGTAGGCTAATCGCTGTGAAAAATATTATGAAAAAGTATTGGTTATTCTATAATTTACTGGTTGTAGCATGGTAATTTTATGAACAAAATATTCGTCACAAGGTGTAGTAATGCTAGACTGCAACACACAAAACGCGTCTAAATTATTTTCGAGATCGCGTCGCCCATGATTCAATGTTGTTGACACACGACGGCAAATGACGCGCATGCTCAACGTGAATATCGCGAGAGTTTGCACCGATGTAAACATCTTTCCTTTTATTATTTATAATTTTGTCTGTGGTTTTATTGTTCTTGTTTTGATTGTAAAGCGCCCTTGAGTGTTTTGAAAGGCGCGTATAAATGAAATGTACTGTAATATCTGTTTCTTGTATTCGTGTGACGTCATAGAAAGGGAGGGGCGAGGTTGGGGAATATTGGCTCCGTAGTTAGTCTGAGTGTGGAGCGCATGAGCGTGAGTTGTGGCTAACAGCAACTCCTTTGAATGCGTGTGTTTATTGCTTGTTTTGTTTATTAAAAGCGATTTAATTGCATCAGCGACTGCGTGCATCCTTCTCCCCGTTATTGAAGGGCATTACAGTACTATTATTATTATTATTACACAAAAATGTAGAAGGTTTGAAAAAAATGCCGACCGGAACGTTTTTGTTCGAGGTAGAAATTCTCGGTCGGTCGGGTTACCGGAAACACACTACTTTTTTTTCTACGCCTAACAAGGGACACAATGCTTAGTTTACCTTTGTGGGGGTTACATTTGTAGCTGTGCGCAGGAGATATTGAGAGTTATATGCTGGAGACTGATTGTAGTACGCAGGGGGACCTGTAGTGGAAACTTGACCACCAATGCACAAAGATGAAGAATGTATCATCAATCAACTAGCTCCCTGTTGTTGTTATCAATAACCAATCATAAATGCCATTAAAAAAAGTTTTTTGTGTTCCAAATAGTACACTGACCTGTCAAGGGGGCCCCATGGTAGGACTGCACAGAAGTAAAAGACTCTTGCAGGCCTTCAGCGCCATAGCTCTCAGCATACATTTTGTGATGAGGAGAGCTCATGTTTGCTGGAGAGTTGTGTCTCAGGTCATGGACCTCGTTCTGAAACAAATAAAAGGCCTTGTGACTTAATTTGATGCATCTCAGGCTCCCCTCCCCTTACATTACTTCTTTGAATACTGTGCAACAAAAGAATTATTAGGCCCTCGACGAGACATCTTCCTAGGACTATAATACATAAGAAGCAAGAACAGGTCTACGGTTGGGAAATACATGAGTGAATAATGAAAAAGTAAATAATGTAAATTACATTCATTAGTGAGGCAAACGTTTTGATTCATAGACTGACCTTAAGGGCTTCAACTTGCTGACACAGCATTTGGAGGAGACTTTTCTGGTCCTCCACCCAGTGAGGTGGTGTCTTTGGAGAAATCTGGAAGAGAAAGTCAATTGTAGTACAATATTTAATCACAAAGCAATTTCAGATGGTGAGCCAGTCATAAGTTAGTAAATAAAGTGCCCACCAGGTGTCGTTTGGAAGGAGAAACAAGGGTTTTGCTAGGTGAGGGACTAGAAAACTTCATGTGAGATATGGTGGCACTTGAATGGGCTGGTCCCCGAAAACCATTATTCTTCTCTTCTTCGTCATCCTCTCCACTCTCGCCAAGTTGCTGGTTCACATCATTTAGAAGGTCCACAATTTCCTCCATGGACACGGGAAGCTGGAATATAATAAACATGCAGGGGTTTTAAAACTTTGGAGCTTAAAAAGATTCATCCGGCTAAGAAAAAAAAATAAACCAAAAAAAAAGCATTACTTTTTCAACGTCATCCATATTGGCATTGTAGATCTTTAATAGATAAATCCTGAATTTCTTCAGAAAAGTGATGCACCTGTCCTGTGTCTCCTCAACCCCATTACTGGCCTCCTCAGACAGCCGCTGATAGATCTTTCAAACAAAACACGATAGTCATGTAAACAAGAAAAGGCATCCGGAATGGACATGAAATTCTCTAATTATCAAAATATATTCTATACAATATTTGGTTATATAAGCCATGAGTAAAGTCAGACCACCAACCTGAGCCAAATGCCATACAGAGGACATGTTATTGATTGATTCCAATGTGGCAATGGCCTCCTCTGTCTTGCCTTCAATGTCAAGCAGAGTTGCATGTGCTATTTTGGCCTCTTCTTCCAAACCCTTCAAAGAGGAGACCTGGGCAGGAGATAAGTTGCATGTGTTTGATTATGGTGAAATCTAATGCAAAGGGCTATTTTGCGTCACTGGGTTTCAGTAACACCAAAATACAAATAAATGCAGAGGACAACTAGGACTACTAACCCGAATATCTTTGGATGCAAAATGTATGTAGAGGGGGTCAAGAGGTTCTGGTATACTTCGTCTGTTTTTGATCTTGTCCAACAGTGGAAGTACAACTTTCCAGTAGTGGACACTGCGGCTGATGTACTCCTTCTGGTCATAGTATGAGTTAACACCATCACCCTTTCATTTTACAAAAAAACAACAAAAACAAACAAACAAAAAACCCACCAAAAAAACAAAAACAAAACAACAACACTAAAATGAGCAGATGAGCACACCTCGACTAAATGTTCTACATACATATACATATACATTTACGTACCGTTTGGCTGAGGCACTGAGCCCAGTATATAGCCAGTGCTGGATGCAGCCCGTGTTTCTCTCCGGCTCTCAATGTGTTCAGTCCATGTTGTACTATCATTCTCAATTTTGCTGACATGCCAGGACTTACATAAAAGAAAGGCATGTGTATTAACAAAAACATAACAAAAAAAAATTAAATTGCATAGGGTATTTTTGGGAATGGGGGGGAGGGGGGTAAGTCAACATAGAGATTAACACTGTATTGTTTTAGTTGGCTAAAGCAGTTAAAACAAGCTAGTGTATAAATTGAACAGTATATGAAGCGTGTGAGGTAGGGAGAGACTCACGCTGCTCGTTTGTGGATCAGACTATAGATGGCATCCCACCACTCCCTCTGTCTCTCTGTGGTCAGGAGGCGAAGGACGGGAAGAGGGAGGCAGCGAGGCTCGTAGAGCTGCTGTTGTTGCTGGTTTATTCCACGATTTAACTTTGCAGTCTCTTCTAGCTGACAATGGCTGCAGAACACCACACCATGTAGAAATACCTGCAAGACAAGACACAGAATTAACCACCGACTTTGTTAACGATATAAAATGGTGCAATTGAGTGTCAAACATGTGCGTTTGGTTTATAGACTCGAGATGTGAAATAAGCACGGACCGCTTCCACTGACCTCTAAATCCAGAAGGCAGATGGACTCTGGTGCATTTGTGTCCAGTTTGGAAGTTTCTAGGTTAAGTCTGGGGAAAAGTTGCTGTAGCCAGGTCCTCATGGATGGTCTTTGGCCTAAAAGGGCCCACTGCAACCCTAACCAGCTCAAATGTTGCAAGTCTCCGCAATATAAAAGGATAGAACCTACAGAGGAAGCATATAATTTATTGCACTTGATTTTGTATTGGATTTTTAATCAAAGGAATTTGTTTTGCTGATAAATTCTGCTTGTGTAATTGAGCTGCTATGAAGGTCTTTGCAAACTGAGGGTTTAACTTTTGAGAAATACCTCACCCATGATTCCCCAATAGAAAACATGATAGAAATGCAATTATTTCAAGATTAGTTATTATATCAATACTAGTGATGGGAAAATGAAGCTTCAAGATGCTTCATGAACCAAGTATTTTGACTCCTGTAGATCGCACTGTTGGTTTAAAGAAAGGGGTAGTCAGTGTGCTTTCAGCCCTACTTGAACAGAGTGCGCCATCGAGGAGTCAAAAAAATACAACTGGCCCATAAAGCATCTTGAAGCCTCATTTTCCCCATCACTAATCGATACCGTTCACAAAGCTAAATGTTGTAGTTCATATTTGCCATCGGTCTCTGTAGTTCTGCACCTGCATCCCACTTGGCTAGCTGAGAAATTTCTGGAGCTTGTGCTCGAATGGACCGGATGTCATCATTGGCAATGAAAGAGGAGCCAGTAGAGGCTTGCGGTCCAAACAATAGTTCAACAAGAGAGTCTTGACCGCTACGGTTGCCAAATGCCTCCACCACCTACGTACATGTGTACACACACACACACACACCCACACACACACACACAAACAAAACACACACACAACATAAAAAAAAATCAACAAACAAGGCGGTCACGGGGCATGATAAACATCAGCAGCACAAACCTTGTACAGTACACTGACACTGGGTACACACATATCAACAAAAATCATGCATACCTCTCTGATCAAGCTGCACGGATCAGCGTTAAGATTGAGTAGCATATGGCCAGCTTGACTCTGTCTGTCGTTAGCCAGCAGCTCGAGAAGATGTGGGGTAGATTGATCCCTTTTGGTCATCTTCGGCTTGGGAACCTTGTAGGTAGACAAAAAAAAACAAAACAAACAAAAAAAACTTAATCCAACTTTGCCACCGTATGTCTTACATATCTAGAAAGAATAAAGTAAAATGAAGTTGGAAGCATGCTCTCTACAAGATTTTCAAGGGACTTTTTTTCAGTTTGATTTAGAAACGCTCTACTGTATTTGTTTCAGATACTGATTGCTTAATCCCACAGTTTGAGTCTCAACCAGCAATATACATGTGTTTTTCAATAGTAGTACCCAACAGTATTTCCAATTCCACATGTACGACAAAAAATCGACGCGTGCAGTTTTCGTTCCCAAAATGCGAAACGGGTCAGCAGAACCTCAGTGAATGGGAGCAAGCTAGGTGGAAAGTTGTCATTTATAAAGCAAATAGTGCTAGTGAGGTTTGATTGCCATCAACGTAGTATAGAACATATGCAGATTTCGATAATTTATTTCATTAATACCGGAAGACTGAAGCCTTACGTTCATTCCACCTTTTGTGTGCACACTAACAGGCGGACACAGAAGTGGGAGTGCTGTCGCGAGGATTAAAACATGCATTCAACATTGTTTGACTGGATGAAATCTTTACCAGCCCACTGAAATAAACGTTTTTGATAGCATAATGGGCGCACTTATGAGCCTTGAACCACTCTCAAAGAGAGTGAATATAGTACCGTAGTAACAAACGTAGAAACAGTAATACTAACCATTTAGAAATTTGATTGGAATTTATTGGTAAACCATTTCAGCCCATTGTGACAACTTGGAATATAGATTCCATATTTTAGACAACAGCTTCATGGGCATTACTCTGCAACCATTCATTTCATTGTATGTACAACATTCGTATCAAGTGCTCAGTACCTGCAGGGCCAGCAAATAGCAGAGTGCCGCCAGGTCGATGACTGCCCGCCATGTCTGTAGGCGTTCCTGTGCCAGCTTCAAGAGCAGTGTGCCAGCATGCAGGTACAGGTGAGCCCGCATCTCCACAAACACCTCGCAAAGGTCATCCGTGTGCCGGCCTGCCACACTGCTCAGCTTCTGCATAGTGCAGTCAAAACTGTGTGCATGTAGGAAGATGGCAAAAATGTTAAATTTAGACAAGGCAGTTTCAAAAGGGTTGGAAATTGTCAGCTATTGTGCTCGAATGGCACAGTGAGAATAATCAATTCCTTTAAACTACCTCACACAACATATTCTAGTTGAAACCCTTGTCTTGGCAAAACAATTTTCTAGCATTCGCACACAACTTTTACAGACGCTCCCCAGGTTACGAACGAGATACGTTCCGAACGATCGTTCGTAAGGTGAATTCGTTCGTAAGTTGCTTCAGTGCTATATTTTGTCTGGAATGTATGTTTAAGGCTTATATGTTTGACATCCATATAACGTGGAGAGAGCTTTTCGTCACGTTCTTACGGGCTCAAGGGTTGGCTGCCCGGTAAACTAGCAGCGGCTTCAGCTTGAGGCTCCCGATATTTCTGTTTATAAATGGTACCGATGGTTGAACGATTCATGTTGTATGCAAGTGCAACGCTCACCATTTTCTCACCCGCATCAAGCTTCTTTATTATTGCCACTTTCATTTGAAATGAAATGGCTTGCCTCGTCTTTACACTTCCACTCTCATTAGAAGCCTTTCGCTTTTCACCAACCATAGTGAATAACGGATGCACGAGATATTTAACAACTGGGCAGAGGAAGCCGGATTCGGGGTGGATGCTGGGCGAGCTCTCACAGCGCCTCACGTCGGTATTAGCGGCAGAAAGAAGTACTACAGTACCTGTACTCGGAAAAAGGCGTGAAATACAAAATCTAACTTTTTTTCTTTTTCGACATACCCGCAAAAATGTTTGTATGTACCGTTGTTCGTAACTCGGATGTTCATAAGTCGGGGAGCGTCTGTATAGGCAACTGCAATTTTACTTCCACCTCACACACCGGCTTACCACTTGAGAGCGTCAAGGCAGGACTGCACAGTGCTTCCAGAGAGTGTGATTCTCACAAGGTTGCAGTGGGCCAAGAGCAGCTCACTCTGAAGACGTCGACACATCTTGTCATTGCTGGACACACTGGGCTGAGTCAGGTAATCCTGAAAATAGTTGGTCCAAATGGACTTTGCTCAATCAGCAATGGGTATTAAAAACACACAAGTTTGGGCAGAGTGTCTGGTTCCCGTTGAGGCTTCCAAAATTCAAGTCTACACCATCAAACTTTTTTTGTGCCGTCTTCCATCATTTCTTTGACATTCATTCTGTTTCTTACGCGCATTCATACTGCAGTAACACAAACATTCACAGAACTGTTGCGCATGGCTGCTACTTCACTATGTGCATGAAACGAACGTGGTGTGGCTCTCCGCCTTATTTCAGCACAGAGCAGTTCTCATGATCGTTGACTATTCACATTGTCTGTCAAAACAGAGACAAAAATCTATATATCCGAGTCCACCGAGGAAAAGTCATTTCACGAATACCATTATCGTATTATCACCAAGCCCTGAAAGACATTCTGTCGGACCGTCAGAGTCGCAGCACAGCAAGGCTGAGTTGCCCAGAGTGCTGCAGCCGAGATAAACTGAAAAATGCCTAAATGTATAATAAAGCAGTTGAAAAGCTACAGCTTTGACACAAAGTCCCATAGACACACCAAGAACTACATCCTGTTGCAATTTTACAAAATCCTCCATTTGTGGCTATACTGACCTGAAGCGTCTGCACCACCACAGTGTACCAGTCCAGACTGTGGCGCAGCAAGCTCTTCCTCTCAGTTGCCAAACAGTGCTTAACAGCCTCCTCCAGTCGACCGTCCTGACAAAAGAGCTGGACCAGCTTCACGTTGACATGCGCATCTCCTGGTCGTGCTGCCAGCTCAGCCTGAAGGAGGTCAAACAGTCGGTTCCATCCCTGCTGACCTTGACGACTCAACAGACGCTCCTTCACAAGTGCAGAGGGAGGGGAAAGCAGTCCATGTGATATACTCTTCCAATGTCACATGACAATAAGCATACTTTGACTTTGGTGTAATATTTGGCATAAACTGTGTATCGCTGCTGTATCTGTTGGGGTGTTTTGGTGACACTTTGATATGATTTTAAATATATTGCATAACCTTAGTTGCAAAGGTTGGTAAAACCTCTGAGAAGAAAAAGAGCCTCACCTTCAGGTTAAAGACGGCTGGGTTCCCCGGCAATAACTTGGCAGCCTTGTCCACCCAAAACTCGGCTCTGCTGTGGCTGTCCTCTTTGGTGACCAGCAACTCAGCCACCTTCAGCACCAGGTCTCTCTGGACTGGGTTCAAGTCCACAGAGCGCTGCATACACAGCACAAAGAACGTTTAAGCACTTAGTGACTCTGTAAATGCACGTAGCTGGTGCTAATAAGCATTTGCAAGTCACATGGCCAACATTCACAACTTGGGTAAATTTACAAGTTATTTTACCGGAACTCCTACGTATATTTTCTATTTGACAAGACAGCACATTTAAAATAAATTCAATTAAAGTCAGTCAAACTTCATATTGGGTAGCAAGCAACCAACATGGCCGTGTTACCTTGTAACATCCTACGGCCTTGTTGACATCTCCCTCTCGCTCATAAAGCTGTCCGAGGAATTTGTGTGCTTTGGGATCCCTCTCTTGGACTTTTAGATACTCTGATACATGTCTAAGAATACAAAAAAACAAAATATCCAATATGTTTAGGACAGCACTGCATATATGCATAATTCAGAGGTTTTTTTTCCTCCTCATGCTTACCTTTTAGCCATCTCGTACTCCTTTGCTTCAAAGTATAGTTTAGCAAATAAAAATCCTTTGACAGGCCTCTGTAAATGACAAGCATGCAAACAGATCTTGATTATACCGGAGACAAATTCCTTGTGTGTTCTACATACTTGGCCAATAAATATGATTCTGATTCAGCGACAACATTTCATCTGAAAAATGTTCTCACTTGGAATTTCTCCATTGTGAGACAAATAAAGGTTTTCTTACAAGCGATACATTACAGCAGCTACGGCATGATTTTAGACAAGTAATGCATAGACCTCCATTAACAATTGCAGTGGTTAAGTTACCATTACTCTTCTATTCCATAAACTCATATTTAAAAACAAATATCCTGCTAAAACAAGGGTGTATGTCTTGCAATGTGTTGCGCACAAAGAATAAATTAATAAATAATAGAATTAATGCCCGAAAATTCATTCCAGAGTTTGGGAGCAGTGACTGAATCAGATGCCACTGATATTTGCACTTATAATGTTTAATGTGGCGGCACGGTGACCGACTGGTTTTTCTCCAGTTTCCTCTCACTATCCAAAACATGCACTAAGTTGTCCCTAAGGTGTGACAGTGAGTTGAAATGGTTGTCTATGTGTGCCCTACGATTGGCTGGCAACCAGGTCAGGGTGCACCACTCAGCTGGGATAGGCTCCAGCACGCACACTTACCCTCGTGAAGTGGCTGAGATGATGGATGGATACACAATAATAGAATGAAGGAAAATGAATTTTGCTTTGTGTGATCCTTTAACCGAAATGCATGTTTTTGGAATGTGGGAGGAAACCAGAGTTCACCAAGGGAAGCCACACAAGCACAGGTAGAACATGTAAATTCCACAACAAACATAACATGATGCAAATTAAAAGTGAAATATTTACGCTGCAACTATCTATTGTGTCAGAAAATGTGAGCACAATGACTTGTTTCTTATTCCAACTGCTGTAACACGTGTAATAGCAAAACCTGAGCAAGCACTCTTATGTTTGCTGAGCAGTACCGTTTTATATTCAATATAATTTTGGTGGAATGTATTGTTTTTTATCTATTACGCAATGTGAATATTCCTCTTTATTCTGGAATGTCATCCAAGTAAATACAGTACTGTGATATTTTGCTTTGGAATCAGCATAAGAATTTGGATTATAATTAATGGCCAATTTATTCACTCCATTTTGAACTGCACCCAATCAGATTTGATTCGATTGAGCGATGATTGTTATTATTTTTTACTTACGCCAATTATGAAATCATGAAAATAAAATAGACATATTCAAACTGATTCTTTCAATAATATATCTTAACGTTGACATTCATATTACCTTTTTTTCCTTTATCATTTCGTTGCACGCCTTGTAGTTAACAGGACAGTGTGTGGGTGGGGGGGATGTCTAAATCACGTAGATCCGATGAAAACATGGTATAAAAATGTAGTAAACAGATTTCAAGAGGCGTATTGCAGTGTTATATGTATAAATGTTTCGCCACTTTTAATTAGGTTTCAGTTTCATTATTCTGCTTCTCTTTCATGGTGACTGATTACTTCTTAAAATGTCACCGAATGCACATCAAGATGATATCGAGCCCATTACTTATCATTCAGCCTACAAATACGTTCTACCTGGGCATACGTGATCAGAACGGCCCATGTTGAATTGTTTTCGTGGGTCGAGACAAGCTAGCTAGCAGTGCTCAGTAGCCTAGCTTCCGTGGCCAGTCCACGCCGCGCGCTTTCTCTGCATTTTAAGAGGGCACGGCTATCGTCATCATGCCGGTTAGCTAAAACAACTAGCTCGCGAGGACCAGCTGGGCTATATCGACCACAATAGTCCGCGTCGATGGAAGTCATCGTCAAACTAACGCTAACCTTTTTGAATGACTAATTCGGGATCGCTAGTTGACTAGAGATTCAAGTTAATCAACAACGTCCGTTAGCAACGCTAACATTAGCCGCCACCGGCTCACTTACCTCTTTGAGTGAGGGAGACGACGTCTGTACGGAGGCCACATACCGGTCGACTTCAGTCTTACTTCGCCGCATGTCGCTCAAATAAAGGGCACTAAAGAAGTTGGTAACGTTGCATAGAATGTGATTCGTCAGTAATTACAAATGCGAACATGAAAAGAGTGCTCACGCCGTCACATAACCCGCTCGTGATATTATTGCGCAGGCTCGCCAACGTCAAAATGTAGAGGGATCACGTGGCTCGAATTGGCCTCCTTGTCCAATCCAAACGGCGCATTCGCGTGACGCACGTGACGCAATTTTAGTTTGGAGAAGGGGCGGGGCTTCAACGTTGTGAGAACTGAATTGAACACTGAAAGTTGGTGACTGTGGAATAACACTGACGTTGAAATGACAACTAGGGAATATTTCTTTGCATTTAAGAGCTCCAGAAGATATGAGCTTTCTTGAGATGATTTAGACGGTTCAGGTGCCCATCACATTCTTTATATGATTTAACAGCACACTAATGTGTGTCAATACATGACGTGATGAGGTAATTTACATCTATCTACACACACATTTAAAAAAACAACAAATATGGCATGAAACGTAATTTAAATACATGTTTATTAGGCTGAGAGGACAGAATTTTTCATCGAATGCATAATGGTTTACAACCATACATTTTGGTATGTTTATGTGATTGCAAAGCAATGTGAAGAAAAAAACAACTACCCGGTATATTAAGTATACCACTGTGCCTCTTAAGTATGACTGAATTACAAATAAATGGCTATATGAACCCGGAATAATTGAAATTATCTGGCATCAGGTGTGAAATTCAGAACAAAAACACGGCTCATGTTTTGCTCCGCTGTGGAATGTGTAATTATAGTGAATCCAAGACATTTGCTTTTTAGGGCAAAATACAGTTCAGGTTAAACAATACTGGATAAGCGGATTGGACAGTCGGCTTTGTTTTCGAGTCTGAAGAGAGTTGGGGTAAGAGGATAATTTTGCTTGGATGACAAACAGCGGCGACACATGTTTAACACCACATGCAAATGCCACCATTCATCAAGTTGTACTGTAACATTACAGTTGCTCTGAAAGGCAGCTGGCCACTATGAAGCCTTTTTTTCCAGTGCAAAATTTGAACCAAACTTATGATTTAATGTCAGGCATGCATTGATCGTATATTGGATAGTAAACATAAACCACATGGTGTAGAAACACACTTGAAATAGAGAACAACAAACCAATCAACTTGAAATGATAGTCAAATCTGTTACAGACACAGGAAGGCCACTGAAACAACTACTTGATATATATTAGCGAAAATACACATTTACAATACATAATATAGTGAGAATAACAAAAAGTAAATATCTCATACATAAGCATTCAACGAGAAACATTTTCTTCATTTTACTTTGGGCTTGCTCTTTAATATGCCAGAGCATCAGTAACACAGTCAATTCATCGCAATGTGTTAAATAAGAAGTGTAAAAAGGAAGCTATGTGAAAGCTTGTTTTGAGCTGCAGATGACACAGACAGCACACTTTGTGACAGAGTCTGCCTCATTACATGACACTCAAAGCTCTGCAGTGCTACGTAAAAAGACTCAATGTAGACATGTCAGGTGTTGACATGAACGCAGCATTTACTTCCGTGCAACGGTTTCTGACAGCTTCTTCAGTCTCTTCTTCAGCTCCAGTGGAAATTTTTCATAGCACTTCTTGCACACCGGCTTCATGTCAAACTCCACAAACTTGTTCCTGTGAGAGAAACCAGACAATGGCAATTATTTATTTCACTTATACAACAATATAACATACTACATGTATGGCAGATTAGATTTACCTCTGATGGTGTTAGTTTTTTTTTTGTTCTACATAGAGTGGGTTAAAAAAAACCTCTCTCCTGCTGAAATGCCAGGTTTTTGTGATGTACAAAAACTTAGACCAAGGTAACTGATTGACCCAATGATTAACCCCAAATGATGTTCCGATTTTCCAGGAGATTATTTTTCGCTTTCCAACAGGAGCCTGATGGTTTTGTGCACAAACTACAATTGTGAAATGTTGAGAATTCACTTCCAACTTGTCTAAAGTTAAAATAGCCTTATTTATTTATTTTTAATATTACAAAAACCTGACATTTGACTTTTTGTATCAATTGTAATTTAACATGTTTGGCCCATTGGTATTTGATAGAGAAATACAATGTGTAGTAGAAAAAAATAAATGACAGGACAATGTTAGGTTCCAGCAACCTAACAACATAAAAAATTAAAAACCCGAATTAATGGCACCATTAACCGTGACTGAATTTATCATTTAATTATCTAAAAAATGACTGCTTTGAAAGAGGTCATCGAAACAGGAAACCTTTTTCACATGTTTATAGGAATAACTTGCTGACACGTGTGTGAAGCGTCTCTTTTCGGTGTCAAATGCCTTTAATTCGATTAACTCTGGCGTTCCTCCCACACAAGGCGGATAATCGCTGGCTGGACAAGGCACGTGTCAAACTCAGCGGTACTCCACTCGCATTTCCACAGTGGATACAAAAAAGCTGCCGGAAGTGATTAAAGCTTACACTCTGGGACTCAGACAGAACAAGAGCCCGTGTGAAACAAAGGTGTCCCTTCAACTTGTGACTGATCCGACTTCCCTTTATGCAGAGCCTGGAGTCGTTTTCCAAGAACTTAAATCTCTAGTTGCATTTGTTGCAGAGAAATGGTCAAATGAGGAAAAGTGCACAGTTGCACTCCACCTCAACTCCAGACATACAGTATGTCCAATTCTACAGCACTCTATAAACACGCTATACGGTAGTCATGCGGTCTTTACGGTAAAACATTTTGACCAAAGCCATTACTGGTGTGTTATTATATTTGTATGAAATGCATTGAGCTACCACATACAGTGTTGTATGAAAAGCCATTTGAGGATTTATGCCATGTCCTTGATATCCATGTCAAGATCCACAAAGCTGTTTGCTTTTTGTCCTTACGAGAACGACAAAAATGTATGAATACTAGTAGAATGAACTAGGGTGGACGAGTAGAACAAATGTGTCTGACTAGTCGCATTTTTGTCTGTTGTTGCTTTATACTGACTATCACATCTCTGCACACTAGTTAGACAACTTCAGCATACTAGTAGATAACTACCGGTATGTAACTGGTGAGGAAAAACTGTACATGAGTTGACATTTGTGAGCTACTAGTACTACGAGTGATGCGCCAGATGCTAACTAGTAGGGTTTTAAACAGTTGCTAGTAACACGCACTGCTGACAACCAGTCCACAATTTTGCCTCACTAGTAACACATAGTGCTCATAGTATTTCAAAGTTGTCCTACTAGTATTCCAAAATGGGCCTTAAGATGGATATCTTGTAAATAACATGTGTCAAACTCAAGGCCCAGGGGGCCAGAGCTGGCCGGCCACATCATTTTATGTGGCCGGTGAAAGCAAATCAAAGATGGCAACTTTCATTATACTTGCTAAAATCTCAATCAAAATTTCAAATTCTCATTTGTAATAAATAAGAGTGACACTCTAAGCATTTTCTTGTCACCAAACCCCTCATTCCAGTCACTTAAACGATTCTTGACTTCTTTATATGGTTTCAGTTATAATTTCCCTTCAAGAGAAACTCACTGAAATTTGACACCCCTGCTGTAAAGGCTTGTCATATTATGGTGCAGTCTAATGCCAGCGATAGATGAAACATACTGGCTAGAAAACTTGAATGTTATTAGAATAGTGCAGAGCTCCACCAAAGCCAAAGGATAAAAATTGTGGTGCATCATATTCGTATTTGAGTATTGTCGTATTCGTCACCAGGATAAAACTGTTTTTTTGTCTCAGCAAGTAGGAGAAAAAGAGGAGTGGCATGACTGACATAGAAACAACTAAACACATACGACAGAAGGAGCGAAGAGAACTGACCAAGAGAAGAACAGCTGAAGTGTGGAGAAGGAAATGAGAGAGGATCACAGACACATGGGTATCAACGGTTTCTTCTTTTTCTCCTTTGAGTCGCGCTCCCGCTTTGACAACCGGCGTTTCACGTCATCTGGCAGACGTTCATAGCAGTGCTTACACACCGGCTTCAGATCCACTTCCACAAATTTATCCCTGACACAGCACGGACGAAGAGGGTCCCAAAAGATGGGAAAAATAAGAAGACAGGAGCGCCATGCAGGAAGGGAGAGAAGAAGGAAAAGAAGCAGAGGTACAAGAATGATGGAGAAAAAACATTAAAAGAATAACACGTTCTGGTGAGGGGGTGTGAAAAGTCCACACAAAGATAATAAAAACTAAACGAAAGCTCAACTGTAAATACTAACAAGTTTGTGGCAGTACACGAGTTCATGTTTGTTACTTACTTGAGGGTGAGCTTGGTGTTGCAAGTGGAGCAAGCAAAACAGTTGACGCACCAAGCCTTGTTGAGGGCTGACACCACTGGAAAAAAACACAAGAAGCACCATGGAACTATGACTGTATTAAGAAACAACTTTTGAACTTTTTAAAAACTTTAAAAGTTATCTCACCGTCTCCTTCTATAACGCGATTGCAGTGGTAGCAAACATCTCCAAACAGCTAAAAGTTACAGAAAGGGAGAACAAAAAAAAAATGTTAGCAATGCTGCAGCAACACTTAATAAATATATTAAGGCATCTGAATAATAATAATAAAAAAAACAAACAGTTCAGCAGCCGCACTCTGGCTGGTTTTACACAACACACACACACATTCAGATCCCGTGCCACCTTAACCTTCAGCTACACCGATGCTCTGCAGGCGTTTTGGGTTATGAAGAAGACTCCTACTGTACAACACTCCCAATTTGGGATTTTTTTTCAAGTTTGATTGATATTTTTGCTTTGTGCTTTTAAAAAAGTGATAAGTAAATGAAACTACATCTTATTTGGGTAAAACTAACTCAAACTAACTATAGTTATAGAAAAAAGGGGTTTTGCTTTTATCTCTTTCAATTAAATACTGTATACATGAGCTTTCAGGGTTCATTTTCAACGGTTTTTATTTTTTGTTAATGGCGGACATCTGTCGAGAAGAAGGAAGGTCAAGCAGTTATTTGAGAATTGTAGTTTACTTCACTTTATTACATAACACTAAATTTTAACATTTTGCACTCAACAAATACTCCATATTAAAGAAAGTAAAACTAATACTGAAACTAAACTAAATCCAATTAAAATAAACCAAATAAACAAAAAAAAAACCCTGATCAAAACTAACTGAATTGAAAATACAAAATCAAATAAAAACATACTGTCATAAAAAATCTTATTTTTCCAAACTATTAGCCCTGGTATACAGTAAAGGTGCAAAACGATTCAGTAGGATTACAATTTGAATTTGAAATGGCACAGCCAGTTCACAAGGGGGGGTTGCAATGAGCAGCTGCTTCTTGTCATTTTACAATATGAATGACCTTGTCAGGACTGTAAATGTGACATTTCCTTCAGAGATGTTATTTTTGGTGTACATCTCTCCTAGAAAAGGCGATTCGGTGCGATACAACTCAAGGACGGTACATTTTAAAGTGGAACAAATCAACATTTCATCTTTTACATCTCAACCGAATTTCCGATTCAAATACGTTTTTTTGCCACTTCAAGTCGAGAATCAAACAAAAATACAAAAGGAGAAGCAAGCAACTACCGTCGGCCAAAGTTTGTGCTCACGCAGACGAATCATCAAATGTAATTGCAGCCTCCAAATGGCACTGTTATTTTATTTTATTTATTTTTTCACCAAAGAAGAAAAAGTAAGAGTACTATTTTCTATTTTTATTTTTTTAAATAAGTGGACAGAGCAGCAGGTCATTAATCACTGAATGGCCAGTATTTAAACCAAGCCATATACATGTCAAATCCTTACGACATGTGGTCGCAAATCTCCCAAATACGCAGCCATGACAGTTTTCCTTCTTTATTGCATAATATATATATATATATACCTGGTTGTAGTGTGTTTCACAGTAGGCCAGGCCCTTGCGTTCATAGTGGCGATGTCCCAGGAAGGGTTTCTCACACTTAGCACACACAAAATGCTGCAAACATGGCCAATGTCAAGCACAAACAGTTAGCTCTGCAGCAAAGTCAGCTCAAGACTTTAGTTCAGAGCAGTCCACCTGTCCTGGTGTTGTTTCACAATTATGAGTCAAAATAGAGAATAGACAGAGAAGGAGCAAAGTGCTCTCTATTTTTGAATGGATGTTGGGAATTCATGGAGGGGTTGCATAACTAATATTATGTCATGTGATTGTTTAAGAGGACAGCGTGGATGAGTAGCAGACAAAAAGCCGGGGAAAGAAAGAAACAAACAACAACAAACAAAGCATTTTAAGAGCAAATGAAAAAGTGGTTTACCGGTACATTAGTGCAGCTCTTTTACAGAGGCCAGGCAAAGCTACTCGCGGCAGCAGAAACATCAGGCCGAGTGTTAGAAGCCTCACCATGTCAAAGTGTGTCTCGCAATAAGCATGACCGTTCCGCTCAAAAAATGGATGGCCCTGAAAAGGGCGCTCACATAAAGTGCAGACGTGGTGCTGCGCGTGGAAGAGGGAACAGAGCAAAGTGGCCAGAAAGAATGAAAAAAGGATAGCTGCATTTATGTGGGGGGGACAGAAGAGACACTGGAGATAAAGGAGAGATTACGGTATGTGATTGAATGAAATCAAGTTCACCTAACTGAGGAAACAACACAGAATTAATGAAAAAATGACTTGTTGTAGACTGTAGACAGTAGTGATAGCGATTTACATGATGTGGAATTATTGACTGGTTACTACTTGACGCCCAATATACAGGGTGTCCCAAAAACGGACATCATTTCATATCTACAAAGTCATAACGGTGCCAATTCTCACTTAAATGATCAATTCAGGTAAAATGAAATCAGTGTGTTTGTGTCATTATAAATCTACATGCGTTTGAATATGTCGATGAAATAATGAGAAATAAATCTGACTTCGTTTGTCTGACATATGCACTTACTCGGAAAGTCGTATTTCAAATAAATTCAAATTTTTTTTGTGGCACCCTGTATTATGAGTTACGTGAATATGTGTTTGAAAGAGTTTGAGGTCAGACCTCCACATGCCACTGCTTGCCCATTGCATTGACCACACGGCCTTCGATGGGTCTCCTGCAGGCCCCGCAGATGGGGACGCCCATCTTGTCATGGCAGGGCAAACAGTACAGCTCTCCCTTCAGCTCCCTGGCATCAGCAGTCAGTTCCTTTCTACAGACAGGGAGGGGACATTTTTACTCAATCAAGTCAAGTCATTGTATTAATTTGTATTTGCACTTTCGTAAAAGATTCATGTGATTTAAAACAGCGGCATGGTAGAGCTAAGCTGCAAAATAGGAGCATGTACTAAGTAAACAATTGTTTTATTATTGTGGTTGTGATTTGCATTGGTGTTGCCTCCTGCGTGAAGTTAAATTTAGTCCTCACCTCACTTTACGCTTTTGTGTTTTTCAGTTATTCTAAACATTTTTTACAGTTCTAACCTAAAAATCACTTGGCCCTCCAACTACGGAAACCATTATAATGGCGAACATGATCATAGAAAAGCAAATGATGCCAAGATGTTCATCAAAAATGATTTAACCCTTTCATGCACCAATAATGATAACCTGTAACCTGTTTGCGCATAGTTTGGATATTTAATTCAGTGATTCTGCACAATTTCTACTGTTGTATGTACCACTAAGTTGTATTAAAGGCATATTTTGTGAGACAGCTCCTGTACTGTGTTTCTGGATCACGCTTGCTCATGTAGAGTATGGTCTCGATCCCTACCCGCAGTTGTTGCAGTTGAAGTGATCAGGGTGGTAGGGGTCATTCTTGAACAGAAGAGGCTGCTCTTCAATGATGGCGTGACACTTTTGGCAAATGTACTTGCCGAGGCCACGGGCTTTCTCTCTGTTGTGGCACGGACGACACAGGTGCCTGATAGCAGCGAACGTAGGGACAGGTCCAACATTAATGTTATGAATTACAATGTCAATACCAGGGTTTTTACTGCATTCAAAATTGCATGATGGCCACATCCAGCTACATTTTTGCCATCCCCAGTCAGAGCGATTGATATCGCTCAACACAGCGTGAAGCTCCAACTATGCTGATTGAGGGATTGATGTGCCTTGGCGGCAGCTTGGTATTTTAAATGCGGTTGCAGCATTGCACTACTATGGAAGCGCTATATCAAAAACAGTACACGGGAAAAACCTGAAGCAAAGGCTCACGTCCTCTTTCACCGAGCTCCGGTACACCTCCGTGTCCTGTGCACATGCCGCCCCAAAACACGCCGCAAACTCGGGATGCGCGATAAATATCGGAATTTACGTTGTCAATAAATCTAATAACATGAAAAAAAAGGGGGGGGTGATCATTGGTAGGACGGCGTTCGAACAGTTTACGAAAATGGCTGCGCTGTCAATAAAGGAAAAGTGTAATTATTTTGTCAGAAAGGAGCCAAGTGCTCAAACGATGCGATCTGATTTCACTATTGACGTTGTGGGCACTTGGCGACCAACCTTTTAGCATCGTTGACTTTTGTGGGCTACTAATCCACTCGTCGCGTACGGTTTAGACTTCCGAGCCGCTGTTATCTTCAAAAACAGGTGTCATGCTTCTACATACCCTAACAGAAGAAAACGAAGACACGAGCTTCACTTCTGATTTATGGCCGAGCGACATTAGCCATGTTAGCTTTGCTTGCTCGTTTTAAGTCATACACCATAGTGCTCACTTGTGTGTTTACTCTATTGACTTTTTTTTTTTAATAAACTGCACTTTTTTACCTTGCAGTACTTGTGAGACTTCATGAGTCCTTACCCAATAGTTTGTGGACTCTAAGAAGAGCCTTTTATTATGCCAATTTTAATAAATGAACGCTTGAACATGATAACAGTCATTATTTTTGGAAGTCTTAAAGTTTGTTTCCTGTAAAAGAAATTGAGTCAGTTGAATTTATAGAACACATGCGCGTCGTGGCGCATGGTTAGAATGGGACAAACTCTGCCACAATTTGAACCAGGCAAAACCCTGAATAATGAATGTATCACTATTTAAGATAACAGACCTGCCGGCATTCTTAACAAATCCAACATCGGCAAGCACGGCCTGGCAGATGTCACAGCAGAAACATTCCGGGTGCCAGCTGTTGTTCATGGCCTTGATGACGCGGCCAATGATGAACTCACCTGAGACAGGACATCATTACGATGAGTTTGTTCATAAGAAACAGATCTCTTAGATATTTACTTTTTTTTTTAACTTGAGGATCCACATCCCTTTGCCCAAATGGGTTGCCTTTGAGTACAGTTTGCATACTACTTACCACACTGGTGGCAGCATGGTGCAAAGAGCATCTGGAAGTCATGCTCACAGTATTTCCTGTCCTCAAACTGAAAACACATTTAAAGGTTTTTTACAGTTATCGCTTGGTGTCATAATACTGTTACAGACCTGATTAAAAAAAAAAAAAAAAAGGAAGACACGTTTACTGTAAGTAGACTCTGAAAACTCAATACTGTACCTATACTCAAATCAATATCCTTCAGTTATATTTGGATTTGTGGGAGTGTAACATGATAGCTTCACAAAGCAGGTATTGGTCACGCAGTTGCTACAGTGTGTTTGAAGAATTACATTTCATTGACCAAGGGGAGCAGGAGGTTATTGAAGGATTATGTCATACACTTGTTTGGGTAATACAATATGAGCCAAACAGTAGCTTTACCTCATAGAAGAGTCCCTCGGGGAACTGTTGGAAACACTGAGCGCACACAAAGCACTGCTCATGGTAAAGTTCCCCGTTGCTGTTCACTATCTTCTCTGCCGGAGCAAAGCCGCTCTTGCAGCGCTCACACATGGCATTGGCAAGGGCGTTGGCCATGTTGCTAAAGGATGAAATAAAATTGGGATTAGTTCCTGGGAGTACTGTCACGTTCACGAGTTGAGGGTCAACTGCGAATTAATTTGAGAAAACCCCAAACGAAATGTTTTTATGTCGACCGGCATTAAATTAATTTGCTTTGCGAGGACAAAAGTGTATCGTTCCAATTTTCTGGTTGGTTGACATGCCCTATTCTTTTCTCTTGGCCACTCAAACAACTATTTGCCTGAATGTGAACAGTGCACCGCCACAAAGTACCAAGGCATTTTGCAGAATAACTAATAAAGAGCAGTTAACAGGACAATCAAGTCAAGTCAAGTACAAGTTTATTGTCAAATGTGCTCTATGTGTAACATAAGCACAGATGAAGTTTCTTCCTTCTCAACCAGACAACAAGACAACAAGAGGAGCCGCTGCAGGTGCCCGTGCCACCATTAAAAGAACAGTTAACATAAAATGATAAAACAATACAACACAACACATAAGACACAGACAGTCGTGCAATGTTATAACCACTTTTCCTGCATACACTTTGTTGTTTGAAGCAGTTATAGAAGAAAGAGGAGCGAATCAAAGTGTCCTTTTCACCAGTGGATCAACAATGCATTACAATGGCTGACTAGTGACTCGGCATTCTGTAAATGACGTCATTCGCTGGAGATTGCGAAAAAAAAGCATTTTCGTTGTTAAGCGTGTTGCTATGGGTCTAACTATGAACCTGGGTGGGTTCATAGTCAAGTATTACTTAAAGAATGGTTGGCCAAGTTTACCTCACACCTGACCTTTAAAGCGGTGATCGATTGATAGCAATGACTGGAACACTAATTATGCAGCGCTGAACATTTGTAGAAAGCGTTGTGTTCTTTCATGACGGCAAAGAACTGCACCAAAGCACACTCACAAGACTTTACTCCTCATTGGATTCATGAAAAATATGCCAGATTGATTGGGGATAAGATCAGAAACTGTTATTATGTTTCCATGAAAAAGAAAATCAATCAGACACAAGAGAATCCAAGCGAACTGGATAAATAATTCACAGCAATGAAAACATGACCTCCTTGACAGGAGTCATACAATTTTATCACGAGACCATGAAAACTAGGCGAGGCCTACTCATCGGTGTCACATTTTGGGTGTGGAGAAGATTTGCTGTGGATGTGAAAACTGAAATGAGTGTGAAAATTTGCTGATGTAATGTATTTTCCTATATCTTTGTAGTAAGATATACACCATATGTTAAAACACACCACAAATTAATTACTTGATATGCGTTGTTAAGAATTGAGAGAATCTGACCTGGAGAAAATGGGGTTCCTTTTTTTAAAATAATGTATTTATGGTTTGTGATTTATGGATGTCTCCTTACAATTTCATCTCAGTAAATGACAGTATGTTGCAGACATACTGTAAACATCAAATAAAACAATCTATTTGCTCTATTATCTATAGATTCAGACCTTAGGTAACATGCACAGTCAGCCCTGCCTGACAGGATTAAAGGCAGGAAGTGATACGTCCCTTTGGCATTTCCACCCTGTATTCTGCCACTGCCTCATCGGAGAACAAACTTTCTTCACTAAACACAGTGAAATGGCCAACTCTGCTGCTAAGAACTTCACTGGTGAGGACATCATCCTTGTTCCGATTCTACAGCTGCGTTCAGTCAGATGTAAGACCTCCGTAATAAGCAATCAATTTGGAAATGTATAAGAATGTCATTCAGCATGTGACAAATTTGTAAAGCTTTGTTATATAAAAGGATGTGCTCAGGACTCATTAAAAACATGTTTTGTAACTCTGGGTGTAAACTTTAACTTGAATTTTTCCAAAAGCATCCTCAAAATTAGAAGGACTCTCAAGAGGGTACAGACCTCCACTTAGGCTCTACAATCGCAAAAATGAATCATCTGATTCATTCAATAAGAAAAAAAAAACCTACCCACCTCTCATTTGTCGGATGTAAAGAAGACTAACTGTTGTCAATGACCTTGTTTACTTGGACTGTGACGTAAATGGTCAGTCAGTCAGTTTATCATTTAAATCTGTTCAAACAAAAATTCGGATAAACCCAAAAAGAGTCGGATAAAGCCTCCTTGGAACCGACTAGTCCAGGGTGAACCCCGCCCCCTATACAAAATCAGTTGGGATATGCTTCACGCATATATTCACAACAATATTATACAACATCTCAGTCAAATGGGAACTACATTTTTCTCAATTTATTACATGCAGTTACCATGGAATTGATAAATTTAGGTTTTCTGACAAATCCCGACAAGAAGACCATAAAGAAGAAGCCTTTCGCTTCAACAAATCCGCTCATGACTTCATGTCCTCGTTCAGTAAATACAGCATTTATATTTAGCCTTCATGTCATTCATGGTCACATACTCAGGATACCAGCTGGCATTTTCTAGTTTGCATAAACACTCCTCCCCCTTGGCACAAAAATAGCTTATTCTCTGTGTTACTTTACGCAGTTTGACGCTATGAATGCACAATTAACCGAAAAAAAAAATCCAACTAGTTGGTAAGAACCATCCTCTGTATAATTTCATTTCTTCACACTTGATCACACTCCAAGGTCGCAGCTGACGGGCCAGTGAAGTATCAGTTTATGTGAAGACAGAACGTCCCAACGCATCCACCGTCACCAAGCCGTATGAGGTTTCAGCATTGTTAACACGGTCAGCGGCATTTCAGTCAACAACATGTATTATTTGCAAATTCAGAGTAGGAAATCATTTTGACACTAACAGTGTCAAAGATGGAATCAACCTGTATTTTCCACTATGCTTTATGAATTCCTATATTAAGTCTTGATTCGGTTAGGAACAGCATACTATTGTAGAACTACAGCAGCTTCTAACAGACTTTGCACATCAACAATGTCAACAAGTAATCACAATGTAAAAGTCTCCTTTCTGTACTTACAAGCGTGCATAAAAATCACAAAACTCCTTATAGACTTTGACGTCGCTTTTCCGCCTCTGGGACTTGGACACCAGCATTTCTGCCTCTCCTCCATCCCCATCCCGAAACCTTTGATGGTAACCATTCATCTCCCCATGTGGATTGTAGTCCAAGACCTCGCCATCCTCAGGGATGGAAGGCGGTAAAGCACGGCCGTTCATCTTTGCGCTCTTGAGCAGGGACTCAGACTGAGTTTTCAAAGTTCCCAGTTCCAGTAATCCAAAAAGCAACCGGGAGACTGACCCACTCGTCAAACTGTGATGGGTGTAGTCTCTCCCTCTTCTGCATGCAAGTACACACACCCACTTACTCCTTTCCCATATCAACACGCTCTCTTTTTTCAGCCGCGCACGCACGCACACACACACACACACAGACACAGATACTGTACACACACGCACGCACAGTCTCCTGCCTGTCGAACTTGCTGTCTATTATTGGACCAGTTACTGAAATGAAGAGCCGATTCTGACGCCTGCCTGCTGAGCGGTCACACATTCATGCACACTTACACACCCAGGTACTAACACACAAATTTGTAGTTTCCAAATAGGGTTGCGATTGTCAGTTTTTTTGTTTTTTTTACAAATCAAGTATTCGACTGATTATCCCATCAATTTACTTCAACACAGTATCATGCATGTGAGATCAGGTATTATTTTTGTCTCCTGTCTGAATATCCTCACTTTTTATCTGTGACTTTGAATGTGGATGGTTTTAAAAGGCAGGGCCTTGCCTGATGAGTGACGTGGGTGTCAGCGAAAGGAAGGTAC
This sequence comes from Hippocampus mohnikei, assembly GCA_026261675.1. Taxonomy (NCBI): domain Eukaryota; kingdom Metazoa; phylum Chordata; class Actinopteri; order Syngnathiformes; family Syngnathidae; genus Hippocampus; species Hippocampus mohnikei. The sequence continues at coordinate 6,658,761 of JAKGUB010000106.1, read as the reverse complement.
AGAGATAGTTGACTCTGGTTAACCCATTAGTTAGTTTGCTTGTTGAGTAACTTGTTGTGGCCATTGGCACTGTGTGTGCGTGTGAATATACCTATTCCATTTTAATTGTTTTCATTGATTGTTGTATCAAGACACTGAGCATGCACGAGGAGCTACATCTACCTTTGACAACTTTTAGGGACATTACAAGACATTACAACAACTGAAAAAAATACCCTGAAAAATCATCACTGTGTAGCTTTGAGGCAGAAACTTTACTTTGACCTATTTTGGGAGTCATATTTTGGCTAAATCTATTTGTGAATCACAAACATCTTCAAGTTTAGGCTAAAGTTATACACAGTAACAGTGTGTGTGTGTGTGTGTGTGTGTCTCAGCATGATCCGCTGACACGTAAGGAGATGCTTTTAAGGAGCATATTGCATTCATATTTATTTATTTTGTACCGCTGTGCAATCTCCGACGAACAAAGGGGCATTTGGTTTTGTTATTTGCCAACTGCATCTCCTAGTCCTCTCGTCTTTAACATGACTCCATTTGTCAGATAGACAGATAGACACCCAGTGAACCCTCATCTGTGCTGGCAGCTGCTTTGTGTGAGTGTGTGTGCGTGACAGTGGGGGGAGGGTCACTGTTTACACGTAATATATAGCTGCACAGCTGTATTTGTTTCCACTATTAAGGCTCAACGCCACCTATTCGTTGTATATAATATATACTGTATTCTATACAGTATAGTAAACTACATAAGCATCAAACTACAGGCAGTTATAATGACTCATGCAGGGAAAGATTTCACCAGGCAAATAAAAAAATAAAACCCACAAACTTATCAGTACTTTGCCATAACAGAATAATGAATGCAGAAAAGTCACCTGTCCCAGTTTGGGCTAAGGAAAGAGGGGAAAATCTAATCAGCGACAGGAGGAAACACACACAAGCTTTCCTCCTGATTACAGCCCTTTGTACAATAATGCAAAGCGTACCACCCTATTACAAGGAGATTATTATTGGAAGAGCCTGCGGCAACAAAATTTCCCAACTTTCTCCCAGCCCTATGAACTAGAAAGGTCTTAAAATCACGATTTTTAAGGATCCTTCTAGCCATTCTGTTATAGTTCAGTATGTGGAAATATGCCTGAAATTGCCTTTCAACAGGATTAGACAACTGGGACAAAAAAAACGACAATTTACTACTTGTTAATTCTAAAAATAATGTTCAAAATCTCACTGGAATGACTATTGCTGTGACAGACTGATACTTTTTAACTTAATTTTATTTTGACAGCGAGCTATTTTCTTCATAGTGCCCCGTTGTACGTTCGTGATACAATATTGTGCTAAATGTATTAAAAATAAAAATGCCTCTGATTATGTAGCGTACCCAAATTCTCCTCTGCCGGTAATATAAAACCTACATCCCCAGACAGACGAGATGAGCTATACAACAACAGCAGGAGTCCAACAGCCTGATAAGAGCATAGCCAATACATTATCAACGTCCCTTTTATAATGTGTTAGGTGGCAAGAGACTACTGACTGAATTGATAAAGAAGTATACCAAGAGTGTCACCAGAAGCGTACTTGTCGTAGGAGGAAAAAGTCTGGGGACACATTTTTATCTAGCACTCTTTACAACCTCTGACAATGCGGAGCACAAATGGACCTGCACAAACCAATGCATTTCTGTACAATGGTTGTGTAGGGATGGTGGTGGCATGCAGGTACTGTGCAACTTTGCATTATTAAAGACACATCATTTGCATATGAGGTAAAGGTATTATATTGCTGTCCACATGACCATCATGTTGGACTATATTATCTGTGACTTGACCTGTGTGTATGGCTCTAAAAGGCGGGCCTGGCCTGGTGAGTGATGTGGGTGTCAATGTATGAGACTGTAGAGTTGGCTGGCTGTTACCTGGCTAACCTTAACGTTGAGTGACTCGGCGTGAGTTGCAGCTATCGGCAGCTGATGTATGAATGTGCTTGTAATTTGTTTGTTTTCTTACCATTTGTTAAATAAAGCGATTGACAGCGGCTGTGTCAATATAACTTGACCACTCACGGGTCCATTACAATGCGTTAGGTAGACAATATTAAATAAGTTAACAATGGTATGTTCCCTTGTGTTGCCAAACGTAGATATGATGTGATCTTTTTTGTTAATGATCACAAACTTTGGACATTCTCTGTCACTTGGAGACTCTTTCCTCCTGGCTTGCCACCATCTCGTCAACTTATTTCTACATGGAGTGGCGCTCCAGAACGACTCATGACCACAATCAATCAACTTTCATACAATTTTTACAAACCATAACATTATAATGAACCCTAATCTTCCAATTAATGTTTTGGGAAAGGTAAATATTTTAAAAGTAGCTCTTGAACTAGTGCCATGCAAGCAGAAACAGGCTGAAAAATGTACCGGACGCCTTGCTAACATAAACATGTACAGTGTCAACAGAAACTAAGGTAACAAAGACTCGAGCGCAGCTTGGGAAGCGCACAAGTGTATGCACAAACCCACCCAAGCAAACACACACACACACACTCAAGCCACGACGCCCACTTTGACCTGCACTATCTCCAGTCCCACTTGAGTCCGCATGGCAACAAAGAACACAAATAGGGACGTATAACCTTTTAGTAGCTCAACGTAAACCATCAATACATAAGTAGCAAATACACTTACCAGTAACCAAGTTCATTTAAGTGCTTATTGAATTTTTGTACAATACTATCTCAGCCTTTCTGATCTCTTTGTTCCTGTCACGACAGGAAATTAGAGCACATTTTCAATACCTTAATTAATAGCTTTGCGGTGTGTCCTTTGCGCAACTATATCACTAAAGTGTTACCAATGCACCAATGGAAATATGATGGTTCATCATATTTCCAACATAAGGTACAATAATAGTTAAGTCAAATAGAGTGTAAGCGCTGTCGCAATAAAATAATGCTCAACATTGTTTATTAAGATTATTGTAGTCAAAGCTTGCTCCGGTGTGTGATGGTGCGAGTGCGAGAGCTGCAAGGGTTTAGGATATACTAAAAATGTTATACTTGGGGAACGTCAGCGGATCATTTTGTCCAGAGGCACACAATCAAAGTTTGTTTAACTTGACCGGGGACACCTTTAAAGACAAACCCCCTCTTTGTGTCTACATTCTTCACATTGCAACATTCCTTGCAACCACTTGAGGAGGGGAAGGACTCGTGTTGATGTATGGTCACACCGCAATTCCACATGCTGTGCCCGTCCGTCCTACTCATCCGAGAGGAATGAAATGCACTACTTTGCAAAAGTCTTGCCTAATCAATATCAGTCGATAATTTTTTTCTCCGAAAGACAACAAAGGCAAATCCCAGTCTGATATAAAATGTAAGTAAAGTCCAAAGGCTCAGATAATGGGCTATTGATTGGGACAAAGGACCAGTAAACTGTCAACATTTTTAGTCAAAATCCACCCTACCCTCCCTAAAATCGGGGCATTGGTAATGGACAAATCATTCCAGGCAATCACCATCAGCATTAATCTGTCCATTCTTGTGAAACAACAAAGTGCCGTTCAAAGAAGAGAAACTATGGGACTCTGAGGTCATGACGGAGGCTGGACACTAACATAATCACTTCTGCCTCGTCCTTCCTTATCTTATGTGTCTCTGATTGCACAACAATGGTTACCAACCTACAACTACAACACAGAACTGATTTATTGAGAATGGTTCATGCATGAGGAGAGTAACCGCAAGTCACAAAAAAAAGGTTGACGTACCTGAAGCCATCCCCAAGCACACCATAGCTGTCTGGTCTCTCCTGTCTTCGCCTGTACAAGCCCGAATTTGACAACGCCTTGAGCCTCAAAGAGTTCATCTCCCCGCCAACCTTCGTCGTTCCTTCCTCGTATGCTCCGAGCTCACGACCCACTGGGCCAGAAATGCGCCGGAGAAAGTGTGTGTGTTCAGGGTTGTTCCAAATAAAAAGATTAGGCTTGTGTCGCTCTAGCCCCTTATCTGACTGACACACCTCCAGGGCACACGGTCTTGAGGAAGGACGTGCAGAGGTGTGGTAACACCGCCTGCACACCTATCAAACGCCTATGACCGCCTTCCGCAGGTAGAAGGGAAGTGGAAAAGAGAAGGAGGAGAAAGGCATTCCGGCCTTCGCCTCCGCTGTCTGTTTGCCGCCTACTACTCACTAGCTCATTCTTGGGAAAAATAAGAATCCAAGGATGCCAGCAGAGCACCACAATAGAGACAAACAGATACAGAACAGCATTTATTGAAAGGTTATGCATAGAGCAAACCTTTGACAAAGTTTGATTGGTAATTCACATCTTCATGCACTTTTTTTCACGCCGGAGCAAAATGAGGCTGTTGGCAAGGAGGCATTTGACTATATTTCTTGATTGATAGACGATATTTAGTAGTTTTTGATAACAATGAAAATATGTGTTTTAAATGTGAATGTAATCAGTGTTTTAATGCCTATGATATATTTAGCACATTATTGCTGCTTGGAATTATTAACAAGCAATGGATTGATTATCATTATGACCACTTGCACACAAAAAAATAACTTGGCATGGTGAATAATTAGGAGTCCTAGAGGGCTACGTGACACACTGATTCATTTGAGGCATTCAATCATTACAAAGGACTTCAAGCATTCTTAAAATATGAAGCATAAAACTGTAGTTTGTATCAGTCTTTGTTGTTCAGTTAAAACAGAAACAGGTCCCTAATCCCAATGACAAACTGAGGTGGAGAAAGACGACCCTGGAGACAATAAGTAGAACGACAGTAAATTCAGAACAGTGTTCTCCAATCTTATTGAGCCAAGGCATCCATTTACATTAGAAACATGTCACAGCATTTAATTACACTGATTTCATATTCAGTCAAAGGACCGCTGTTTGATGACCCTTGAGCCACCACTAACAAAGGAGATAAATGCATTTCAGCACACAAGTGACAAAATGAAAAACGTTTTCAGTCCACTAGATGGGGCTGATGAATCAATTGAAAATAAGCAGAGGAGTTGGTCGAACATCCCAGGAAAACATACCCCTAAAACGACCCCTAGATGCTTAAACTGAGCAACACTTTGCAAAAATGTTTTTGACAAATCGACTTGCTGCTTCCGCCCCTCCCCCGCCTATTTGAATGTAGTTTGTATTATCCTCCCTGATCATAATTCAAGATTTGTTCTCAACAGTCACAATACGCTATTGAAAGATGAGAATGCCAACCAATGAATAATTCATGACAGCGTGGACTGCGAACACAACACTTTCTTCAAAGACACCGATAGGAAAATTGCGTATGAAAATGAAAAGAGGACAATGTGATGTCATGAAAATAAAACCAAAAAAAAAAAACATCAAATTATACTGTCCAGCTCAAGACCAAAATTAATGTAAATGCCCACAAATATTTTAGTGAATATCACAATCAGTCTAGTCAATAAGATTCTCTTTCTATACCTCAGGAGAATTCATTTTTGGATAAAAACAAGAGTCGATCCTTCCTCTCAGCTGTTAGGTCGACTCTCAGAAACATTTACAACGTTTGGGACACATTTCAACATCCATACAAAGCTGTACATTGCCGTTATCTGGGATCTGGATTAACACTATGGCAAGCCATTTGAGCATTTATTCCAAATCCCTGATATCAGACATGAGTGTGTTACACTAGTTCGATCTTTTTCAGCACTAGTTCGATACTCAGCCACACTAGTGACACACTTTGTCGAACTAGTTGCATACAAACTTCAACTAGTCATTCATTTTCAGCAACATGTTAACTTGTCAATCATGGATTATTCCAACATGTGAACTTGTCACCCGTGATTTCCTGCACTAGTAAACAAGTGCGAGCTGAAATACTCACTAGTTTACTAGTGGCGGATAAAACAGTAGCTAGTTTACTAGTTAAAGCCCCTTGACGCCTTGATATCGAACTAGTGAGTGTCAAAATGTTACTTGTTCACTGGTGATGCCCCAAACATACACTAGTTGCACTAGTGCGACATTAAATGTCGCACTAGTGCAACTAGTGAGGTCTAAAATGTTCACTAGTAGAACTAGTGGATGCCAACCTGCTCACTAGTAAGCTAGTTGCACAAAAATAATGAGGAGGTGGGGCAGAAATGTGGCTGCAGGATTCCTATTGGATCTGCAGTTAAAATACACCAATCGGGATTCAGATTTTGTCATAATCACACCCACTTTATTTGCATGTTTTACACTAGTTTACAAGTTGTCCTGAGGATTTGCAGCTAGTTCACTAGAGGATTCTCATTATTGGTTACATGTCGACGAGTGAATCCAGAAATCCAAACTAGTAAACAAGTTGCAATCGATTTGACCTTACATGTTAACTAGATGGTTTCAAAATGTGAACATGTTCACTAGTCAATGTAGAGATATCCACTAGTTGCACTAGTTGGGCTCATTTTCACTTTACATGTTAACTAGTGATACACATGTTTCCTCACTAGTAAACTATTTGGGTTCAGAGTGACACACTAGTGAGCTAGTGACACAGATTTTCATTTCACTAGTTAACTAGTGGAACGTATTTTGTCTCACTTGTCAGGCTCAATGCTGAACTTGTATAGACTTTGACTGAACATGTTTGACAAAACTGGGAACTAGGTGACATGTGCACACATCTAGTTTACTAGTGAAATAATCCCATTTGGCTAGTTTGCATGTTTGACAGTTACAAAACTTTACAAGTTCACTAGTTGTGCACACATGTCAACTAGTAAGCAATTTTATTTAGCTAGTATGATGTACATGCCAGCTAGTATGCCAAAAACATGAGCTAGTGCAACAAAAATCCCTACATGTTAGATATTTGCTGCACTCGTTGTGCACAGTCGCTCACTTGTGCTGATTAACACCAACAAGTGAAAAGAAAAGCCCAACATGTAGGAAAAATGTCAAACGTGTTCAGTCAAATCTTGCACAAGTTCATTTCTTGGTCTGACTAGTGAGACAAAATGCCTCCCACTAGTTAACTAGTTGAATAAACATGAGCGTCTCTAGTGAACTAGTGGCTCACTCTGCACTCAACTAGTTTACTAGAAAGAAAACATGTGTTTCACTAGTTCACAAGTGAGGTCGAAATGAGACCAACTAGTGCAACTAGTGGAAATTGTAGCATTTACAAGTTAACTAGTGAACATTTTGAACCTTACTAGTCAGCTAGTAAGGTTTGGAAGATCCAACTAGTGTAACTAGTGGACATAATATGCCTTACTAGTGAGCTAGTGATCACATTTTAAACTGACAAGTTCACTGCTAAGGCCAGAACACCTTAACTAGTGTACCCAGTGGACATTTGGCCCTTACAAGTGAGCATGTCAACTGTAACATTCGATCATTCATGTCTCACTTGCGACTCGAACACCGACATGTTCACAAGTGGGCTGCATGCAAATGAAGCAGGCGGGACAAGAATTTTGATTGGTCGGTACTCAGACAATGAATATTCAGTCTTAAAGCTTTAACCCTTACGCGCCCGGCTCGTAATACCTTAAGAAGAAAGTAGAGTAGTGATTTTATAAAAACAATTCATACTTTTGATTAATCTCTCTCTCTCTCTCTCTCTCTCTCTCTCTCTCTCTCTCTCTCTCTCTCTCTGTCTATCTATCTATCTACCTGTATATACCGTGTGTATATATATATATATATATTTTATTTTTATTTTTTTTTGCAGTGGAGTGCAAAAATAGGTGCAGAGTTGCAAAAAGTAGAAAACACACACACAATGTATTAACTATCCATCCATCCAGTTTCTGATCCGCTTTATCCACACAAGTGTCGCGGGGTGTGCTGCAGCCTATCCCAGCCGTCTTCGGGCAGAAGGCGGGGGACACCCTGAACTGGTTGCCAGCCAATTGCAGGGCACAGAGAGACGAAAAACCATCTGCGCTCACACTCACACCCAGGGACAATTTAGAGCATAGGTGTCAAACTCAGGTCCTGGAGGGCCAATGCCCTGCATGTTTTCCAACTCTCCCTGTTGCAACACACCTGATTCAAATGAACAGGTTCAATGTCAGGCTTCCGCAGAGCTTGCTGATGATCTGATCATTTGAATCAGGTGTGTTGCAACAGGGAGACTTGGAAAACATGCAGGGCATTGGCCCTCCAGGACCTGAGTTTGACACCTATGATTTAGAGTGTTCAATCAGCCTGCCATGCATGTTCTTGGAATGTGGGAGGAAACCGAGTACCCAGAGAAAACCCATACAGGCCTGGAGAGAACATGAAAACTCCACACAGGAAGGCCAGAGCTGGAATTGCACGGAGGTCGACACGCTAACCACTGGACTACTGGGCCACCCGTGTATTAATTATAAAGTCATTAAATATTACATTAAAAATACATTCATAATATTTCACTAATTTCATCAATGTGATACTACTGTATACCAATTTTGCACCCGTAAAATTGGATCGATAAACACTGTGTAGATACTACTGTATACAGCACAGGTATCAAAGTCAAGGCTCAGGGGCCAGATCTGGCCTGCCACATCATTTTATGTGGCCCACAAAAGCAAATCAAACATGGCAACATCCATGATGCTTGCTAAAATCCATCCATCCATCAATCCATTTTCCGAACAGCTTGATCCTCACTAGGGTCGCGGGGGGGTGCTGGAGCCTATCCCAGCCGTCTTCGGGCAGTAGGCGGGGACACCCTGAATTGGTTGCCAGCCAATCGCAGAGCACACACAGGCGAACAACCATCCATGCCCACACTCACACCTACGGACAATTTAGGGTGCTCAATCAGCATGCCATGCATGTTTTTGGGGAATGTGGGAGAAACCGGAGTGCCCGGAGAAAACCCACGCAGGCCCGGGAGAACATGCAAACTCCACACAGGAGGCCGGAGCTGGAATTGAACCCGGTACCTCTGCACTGTGAAGTCGACGTGCTAACCACTGGGCTACCGGGCGGCTGCTTGCTAAAATATGTACCAAAATTTTCAATTATCATATGTAATAAATAAGAGACACTAAGCATTTTGTTGTGTTTTAGTTTTTCTTGTTGCGTGGCTTTTCTTGACTTTTTGTGACAAGATTTTTCATTTGCAATTTCCTTGTCGTTTGCAAGAACTTTTGTTACCCTCATTCTTCTCCTGGTAATTTTGTTACCAGCGTTTTATGTTGTACTTTATCGGTTGTGTGACCTTATTTTGTAACTAAAGCATTTTTACATTAGAATTTCTTTTGGTATACGTTTGTGGGATCCGCTCCTATTCGGATTAGTCGAACACCCCAATCGGCTGGAAGTAGACGTATCATACGCAGCGAAGTTATTTGGCGGGCCTCCTGCAGATATGAGCGGCAATTCAGCTGAATCTGTCACCGAAAGTGATTTCAGTGAAGTTATTAATCGCGTCTGGAACGCTCTTGACGTTGCAAGACGAGAATTGGCGGTGCAGATGGACGAAAATAACCTATTGCGAGCTACAAGAAGCACTTTTCGGAGACGAAGAAGAGCACGCCCGACGGCAGGTAAGCTAACTTTGACACATTTTATTGTCTCTATAAATGTTGCTATTGCATGAGTGTCAATCAATGTTACGAATAATATGATAAAAATTAAATAATTTTGGTCATATGCCTTTTATTTGGTACTGTGTAACTGAGTGTAAGTATATAATAATGAGAGAGGAATCGAAGATTATTTGCCCGAACGTCTATGGCAATCTTGAGATTAGAATACCTGTACCCCAATTTGCTGAAGGTACAATTGACAGTTGCATATTCTGTTCCTGTATACAGAAACCCAAGCACGTGTTCATGGGATACACGGAGTCTGGAGAGTAAGGCTATTCCTGTTGCCGAATTCCGATCATCTTACACTCCCACCTCATTCGGAATGCTGCAAACTGACCAGAATTGGTTTGGGTAATGCACAAATGACATATTTTCACAGTGAGATTGTATTTTTACCCCCCACCCCCATGTGTTACTGTTATTGCTTCATTGGATGTGTAGTCCTGAACTGGCTGCGAGCCATATCACTCCTGTTCAAAATTTTGGGGTAACTCAGAAAATCCTTATGCTTTAAAGAAAAGCAATGCTTGTTTGTATTCTTTTAAAAAAACACTAGCAATGTCAAGGTTGGTATTTCCAATTAACTTAATGTTATTGTCATTGATAAAACGGTGGGTAAGGGTATACGTGACCTCAAACGTAGGAACAGTACATACCCTTGTGCTTTTATTTTAAAAATGATTTACACATAAAATGATGCTCATGTGTTTGATTTTTCTTTTTTTTCTGGGGCGTGGGTATTTATTTTACAGGGATCCCAAGTCATGATCTGCAAGGGACAAACTCCCCCAAGTGTTATGCACAACTTTCATGGAGTCTCGCAGAGTTTAATAATTACATCTGTCAAAGCTTCCCATTAGTTAGCCTAAATGTGATTGGATTTCATCTCGCAAGAGCTGATAAGTCGAGGCGTCTGACTAGAATTCAGGCAAACACTTTAAAGGACCTCAAAACAGCAGTTGGCAGAAGCAGAATATATATTCTTCCCCAGACCAATATTACACTGCCGTTAGAGGTTAGTCTTTGTATTGATCAAACATTCCTTTTGAGGACAATGTGATGTCATGAAAATAAAACCAAAAAAAAAGCCTTCCCCAGTCTTTTTCTCCTCCACCATCCACAACAATGATGGCTTCACCTACTGCTACCTCAACAGCTACAGACCTGAGGTCTCACCCAGTGCTCAATCTCAACCCCTGCATCATCAGGTATCGTATCTCTGCCCTCACCCGCAGTCCCTCAGGTCATGCCCTCTGCTCCTGCAGTACCAGTTCCCTTGTCATTTGTCACATTTTACAACAATTCTGATGCAAGTTCTCAGTCTTTGCCCCTCAATGCCATAGCTTTGTCTTCATCGATGAACAATGATGGAAGCTCAGCAAGCACAGGCTTAGGCTCTTGTCAAGTAAGTATTTGTCCACAATGTTGTAGTTTATATTTAATAATTCAGACTGGAGGCAATTGTGAGCTAAATGGTTACAATTGGAGATTAAAAGGCACCCTCTTGGTGTACACGTCAAAAAGACAGCTGCATCTAACTCTTTCCAACAGGAGCCGAGCTTAGAGTCAAGTTTGGATTCTGCACAGTGGCTCAATGCAGGGACCCCAGAGGTATATCCCCACATGGAGATTATAAATAATCTGTCATATGTTCTGAAAATATGACTGCAGACATGTTCATGTTATCACATTATAACATGCACCGTTTGTACTTTTGAAGGTATTTTACAGAGCGACATGCTTGGAATCATTGAACAGGTATTTTGTAGGTTTAGAAACATGTAGCATATGTGACACGGAATTCTATTCAATTTCTGTTCTGTCCTCAACACTTGTGCTGTGCCCTGTATATTGACACATAGTTAAACAGCACTTTCTTATTAATACTCTGGAGACAGTTTTGTCCTTTATGAAGGTTTGAATATAAGAGGCTTTTTCTCCAGCAAAACTCTATGGAAAATACAGAAAGCAAATAAATGATTTGTCACTTTGACTCTACGGACACCAATGTGAATGAACAAGAAATTAAGGAGATCCACATGCATGAATTATATCACAATACATCTGTAGATAAATCAAAATGCAGTACATCGATGATGTAAATGGTATGAGAGTCTGGGGTTCCAGTATGTAATTATGATTTGGGTAATCTGATTTTTAGGACTCGTGTGGATGACTTTTTTATTGATGATTCTGAAGAAGAGAGGTCAGATGATGACCTCATGGTAGTTGCTTATGAAAATGACAGTCCTCCATCAGTAAGTTAGAGCTCTTAAACATAACATATGCCAAAAATTTCAGGAGTTGTTTCTGACACTGCATTTTAAATATTCATAAGTGGAAAGAATTGTTTTGCCTCTCTCTGCCGTTGTTTTGCCATTCATTTCTAATGTACAGTACTGTTCTTTTAATATACATTAGGAAGAAGTGGATCTTGCCACTATTTTGAGGACTTTTTACGAGGATCACATTTCTGGCAATCCGGTATCCACCGTCTGTATCAGAAGGAGTAAGCTTCTGGAGAGTGCCATTAAAGCAATCTCCAGAGTGACTTTCTGTTGGACCCATTCACCACACATAGAGTTTGTAGGAGAAGAGGCAGATGATATGGGGGGACCACAGCGGGAGTTTTTCAGGTATGAATGGCGGTTTTAATTTTCCATTTTCAACACAGGGGTGCTGGAGCTTATCCCTGCTGTCTTCAGGCGGAATGCGCACAGCACTCTGAACCGGTTGCCAGCCAGTTGACTGCTCCAAATTGTCAGCAGGTTTGAATGGTTGTTCGTCTCAGTGTAGCTTGCGATTGGTTGACGACCAGTTCAGGGTGTACATCACCTACCGCACAAAGACAGCTGGGATGGGCTCCAGCAAGCCTGCAAAGCAATTCATAAGATGAATGGATGGCTGAAAGAACCCCTTTCCTTTTGATTTTCATCCTAGACTCCTGATGATAGAGATACAGACCTCCCTTGGAATCTTTGAGGAAAGGCTGGCCAGGTCTTTCTTGGTTATGACCAAACGGCTCTAGACCAGCAGAAATATTTGAAAGCTGGCAAACTTATCGCTTGGTCAATTGCTCATGGTGGTCCGTGCATTAAGGCCCTGGATCCTTGCCTCTTCCAGTTGATGTGCGCCAGGAGCCAACACTGAGCACTTTGACTGGCATGTGCTGCCTGACCCAGATGTGCAAAGCAAAATCAAAAGGGTACATCATGATTGTCATTTAAAGATGTATTTGTAAAGAGTTAAACTGCTACCAGTTGCTGTTTATTTCTATGAAAAGAAAGTTCAGTCTGAGACTCGGCTGCATTGTTCCCAATCTTGTCTCTCAGATTCAACAGTGCAAGACAATTGAGGACCTGATCCCCTGGAAAGGTGTAGTGACAGAGGAACCAATGCGTTTATCTCCTTCAATAATATTTCTAATCGTTCTGTTTAGAGGAGAACGACCTCACTGGTTGTTCAAGACCCTCACTGTTTCCTTGCAACTGGTTGAGCTGTATGTCGTATCTTGCCAAGCCAGCTTCGAGATTTTCTTGGCTGTAAGGATCATCTCCAAAGACATTGGTCGACTCACAGTCAGAAACACTGACTGGCCTGTAATGTGCCTTGCGTGCTCTTGTCCCTGCAGTAGGTTGTTTTCACCACCATGGTCGGATCTTACAACGTGTTGAGGTACGTTATTAGCCTGGAATTCCCATCAATGCCAGCATGTGTCACAAACCCCACCTGTAAAACAAACATAAAAAGGAGGATTTCTCGAACTCTTTTCCTTTGTACTACAATACCATCAGCACGAAGGTATGCCCTCATCATCTGCAACAGGTTCATAAAACAACACAATAAAGAAAGTACACTTTCACACTGAATATAATGACATATACATGAAGGGACAAGAGTATGTTGCCGAACACTTACTTCCGAGCCTGATCTGGGAAATTGGCTGTGCAATCTTCTGACATGCTCCTCCAGGTCAACATCATGAATGGGAGTAAATCTATTTCAAATCTGAAAAGACTTCAATTTTTTATGCAGGTATGAAGAGGAACAACCCAACATCCCTGCGATGGCTCTCACTGTAAAGCCCTGAGTGAGGAGCAGTTCAGTTTGATCCCTTGTAATGTCAAGTGCTGGTCTCCCTCGTCTACCTAAAGTATGGAAATAAAAGGATTAAGGAATTCAAGCAAATGAATCACTACGTGTTTTTATATACTGTATACAGTACAGCCATATACACACACAGATGTACATAAAAGTATATGCAGCTTCAAACCCAAAGCAGCTATTTTATCTAACCATTTTACTCAAGAAAAATAATTCAAAATTACAATTAAATAACTAAAAGTCCACTAGTTATTGCTTAAAAGTGTATAGCCATCACTTAATAGTCGACTGAGCTGCAGGAAAACTACTGGTATAAAACGATGTTTGACGGCGATTGAAGGTAAGTCACCGCAGGTCGTCAGTAAAACCCGTTTACAAAAAAGTAATGTCAAAAATCGTAGCCATTTTACCTGTGTGCAAACGATGTGCAACCATTAGAGCGGGTCCCGCAATGATGACGGATCGGAGATCAGACTTTGAATCAAATTTTGAATAGCATTAGCGCTAAACTGGTCACTAACTCTTCTTAAATTAGCAATTGAAATGTTTATCACGCGTGCTTCACTTTCACCGGCAGACCCTTGGCGACAGGCACTCTCTATTGCCCTGCACCTTCGCCGAATACGTCTCAGGACGCTGTCCGCCATGGTTCAAAAATTAAGTGGGCACAGAATTTCTAAAATCATGAGCCCTGACTGGTTGGATTACTGTATACTATTCTGAAACGGACAGCCAATAGGATACCGTTGCATGTTTTCGTAATCATCCTTATTATGGCCTTACATGTTCACTAGTAAGCTTCAAAATGATCTTACTAGTGAACTAGTGGGCGTTTTGGCTTACATGTTCACTAGTAAGCTTCAAAATGATCTTACTAGTGAACTAGTGGGCGTTTGTGGCTTACATGTTCACTAGTAAGCTTCAAAATGATCTTACTAGTGAACTAGTTGGCGTTTTGTAGCTTACATGTTCACTAGTAAGCTTCAAAATGATCTTACTAGTGAACTAGTGGGCGTTTTGTAGCTTACATGTTCACTAGTAAGCTTCAAAATGATCTTACTAGTGAACTAGTTGGCGTTTTGTGGCTTACATGTTCACTAGTAAGCTTCAAAATGATCTTACTAGTGAACTAGTTGGCGTTTTGTGGCTTACATGTTCACTAGTAAGCTTCAAAATGATCTTACTAGTTAACTAGTTGGCATTATGGAATAAATACTCAAAGGGCTTGCAAGCCCTTTGAGTATTTATTCTTCCGACGTGCTCTCTTTCGTAATGTATTGTAGACCAATGAGAGCACGTCCGACAGACACGTGGACTTCGGGCAGCCAATCATGATGCATTTCGAGCCAAACTGCGACAGAAACGGAGGAGAAAACTTTCAGACGCATTGAAAGCTTTTGGGGTAAATATTACTCTTATTGTTACACAAAATGTTGTTTTACGATTATTTTACGCGGTAAAGTTATTGTGTAAATGTCAAATATGTGGTCGATTTATCAAGATGAAGCCTGCTTAAAAATTTCCTCCAACGATTTCGGAGATGTGTCCGACTTTGACAGCAATGGCGGCAGTTCAACGCTGACAGTCGTAGCCGGTGGCAGATTTATTTCGGCAGGACTTTCTAAAATCTGCCGTTTGCTCTGACAGTTCTCTGTCTGACAGTCACATTTTCTCTTATTACTCACAAGCTAATTGACATTAAAAAAAAGAGTTAAAGATAATGTTTGGAACATGATTTTGCTATTACAGTTTGCTGCATTAGTTCGTTTGAATTATTCGCTTGCCTGCATTACATAAAGTACATTTAAAAAAATATTAATATGACTGTAACATAACTGTTTTACTGGATCTACAACTAAACTAAACTAGGTCCTCATTTCTGGGAGAGTCCACAGCACCTCTGCATCACAACCATTCTGCCGGCACACCTTCAGCAGCACGATGATTCTAACGGGAGCTGGAGGGTGATCAGCTTCATTGAAGAACAGGAGGAGAGGCACAGCGTTTGTCATCTGTGATATGCTTTGAGACTTTTCTCCGAATAAAAAAAAACAGTGTATGTTTTGTTAAATTCTTGATATAGTTCTTGTATTTAAATATTTTAACAATCAAATATTTTTCAACTGTGTTTTGGATATGAATTGTATGAAATAAATCAGTGAAGCCCCAATAAAATTATACTCGATCTGACCTGCTCGAGCACACTGAACCTGCTGTAAACAATGCCTTCATTTATGATTGTAGAAACCTCAGAACGGTGGCTGCTCCATTGCAATGCGATAAAATTCGCATCTACACCACAAATTATAGCATCCTGAACTGATTTAGCAACACCTGAAAATTCACATCATCATTTAGGGAGAATATGTTGCAGAACTGTTGCATTATTAGCATACATATATAAAAGTGGAAAGCTACTGTAGAGCTGTAATTACCCTCATCTCCGTGTACATAATAAATAAACATCACCTACAGATACATTTACTGGTAAAAATTGATAGATTCCAAACGACTTTACTGCCACCGTGTGGACAACGGAGGTACAACATCACTTCTACCTGAATACGCACGGGGGTGTTTTTGTCTGAAAACGTAGTTCAAATCAGTTTGAGAGCAAAAATGCACAAAAAAGGAGTTCTCTTTGTGAAAATTAACTTCTGCAATGACTCACTCATAACTTAGAGAAAATACACAATGTAGATCATGAAAAGATTATAAAGCTAGAATTAAAAAAATGCATAAATACATGGCACTAATCTTACAATTGGAATGCATTTCTTGATGAAGAAACCATTTAATTTAACAATGCAAAAACATCATAATGCATCTTACCAGTGTGGGATGTCAGACAGGAATGAAGATCATTTTGGTGTTGCTAAAGTTCCTTTTGCTGTCACCGCAAACACTACCGCTTCTATCTCATGGCCACATCACTTCCTGCGTGTGTGTGCCTGATGGGGGTGGGTGTCAATTTGTGTGTGTGTCCACTTGTGGTTTTATGCCAGCATGTCTTTGTGAGAAAAGGGGTGAGAAAGCACAAAAAGGAGCAATGGAGAGAAGGTGCCATGGGGATGAGGAGAAGGAGGAGGAGGGTAATAAAGAGACTGTTTGTGGTGTTGGAAGTTGACAGCAGACTACTGAAATCAGGCTGACGGTTAGCCAAGCCGTTAGTACAGCCCCAAAAGCATGCTAGGTGAAAAAAGTGGAACAAAGTATGTAAGGGATATACCACGGTCATAAAAAGACAGCCTCAATATAACATCATTGTTCAGAAGTGCTGCAACTTACTCATTTGTTGGGGGGCTTGTGGCAAGTCTTGTTAAAAATCCATCCATCTAGTTTCAACACCGCTTATCCAAAAACAGGGTCGCGGGCGGTGCTGGAGCCTATCCCAGCTAACTTGGGGCAAAAGGCGGAGTACACCCTGAACTGGCCGCCAGTCAGTCACAGGGCACACAGAGAGACAAACAACCATTCCTACCCACATCCACAACGTCACTGAGCGGAAACCGATTCCACGCTGCCCACTCACAAGTCAGGCGAGTGTACCACGACTACACCATCAGTGGCCATTAAAAGTCAATTCCAATGATTCCTTTATTCCAGTGTACTGGCTTTTGGTTCTACACAAATGTCCAGTGAACATCAGCTGACATCATGACAGTGCTTTGACTTTTCCAGTGATTAATTGTATGTTTCTCTCAAATGGGAGTCTTCAAGTGTGGTTTGCTCTAGTCCTTTGAGACCAAATAAGTCTTAAGTGCACAGCTTAGAGCTCGAGCATAGATCCTGGAGTGACCAGTAAAAGGTGATTACAGTTCACACAAATAAAAAGGACATGGTAAGAATGTAAGTTGCACTGAATATACATTTGACAATAACAATGTAATGGTTTGTCCCTTACTTCATCTCAAGGGAGCAGTGCTCTTCCAAACAAGGTCACGTTCAAGCTGGAGACTGGGATGAGCTCAAGTTGTATCAACAAAGTGCAGAGTCAGGGAGGCCAAAAGTAAAACACCCAATGCTTACTTCATACAAATGTAGCCGGCTTTAGAAAGCCAGATTCATGCCAGACTGTTGCCATTAAGAGGGCAATGCACAAAGAATCAAACAGTCCCCGAGGGAGTGGACGGACAGGAAGTGGTGCAGAAAGCCCGAGTAGGTTCTGTCAAGGAGTCTGTGTGGACATTTTTGGCAAGGGGGGAGGCAGATCTGCTCTACATGCAGGAACATCCTATAAACAACAAATACTTTCCATTCCTTTTCCAATTGAAAATTGTCGATAATTTCATAGATATGGACATATTTACCAAGGGAATGTGAAACTATGCATCACAATATTACTGTAAGAGCAGTAGAGCAAGGAAATAAATCAACTATTTAATTATTGAATATAATGTTAGATGAACACCACTACAGCAGAAGGAGTCAAGTATGTCATTAACAAATCAGTTAAAATCTGCATTTCATGTTGCCTGGGGTTGTCTTCATCTGATGCTTACTATACACTCGTTTCATTGTATTAAAGATTACGTGGGGAAACTGTGCTTGTTGTTTCCAGTTTAACGCTATCTCGGTGCAAAGGAACTCTGTTGAAGTGAAGGAAAGAGCTCTACTTCGTCACATCATAGCCTTGTCTAGTGAGAAAAAATGCAGGACAATCAGTGTAGAACATGGGGAAATGTTATGTTTGAGTGAATTAAATTTTTAGAAATAGAGGGAGCATGTTTTTAGTATCAATCCCTTCCATAAAAACAACAAGAGGGGACATTAGCGAGTAAACCGAGTGACGATGGTGAGATTTGTTACTGCAGGTACTGTATTGACGCTATTCAGACACGCGCATCTTGCAATATTATCAACAATATTATCAGCGCTAAATGCAACTTTACCCAGCTGTATGGGAGACCAAAAAATGCCGGTACTGCCCCCCCCCCCCCCCACCCTCCCAACAAGAAAAAAAACTCAACTTCCGAACTTTTCATGAAAATATTCCCCTCCGGAGATACTGATGAATTTATGACTCACCCGTTTGTCATTTCAGTAATAGCGAGCATCTTTTGGCTTTTTCCCGGATCGGAGATATTATTTCTGCGTTCGGGCTGACAGATGTTGAAAGTAGCGAGCGATGGTCTCTGCCCAAACAGAGCGAGAAGAGGCCTTCTCCTGGTGGGTTTACGCCTTCAAGCTATCCCCAACTGGACCCAGTACTTCCGCTTTTGTAAATTTCAAACTAAAACAATCTTACGTTTAAAACAAATCAGGACATATTTGCACGACAAAATTAAATTCATCAGCTAATGAAGGCATATTATGCGATACTCAAACCCATGTATTCGTGTTTTCGAAGAGTGTGACTATACCATGTCACAAGTAGAAGAACTTTTATTTTCCAAAAGGGAACCCTTAAAGGCTTAGACCGACTTTATACAATAATATTTTACAATCGGTAAATCTACACCGCTGTATTATTTTTTTTTATCTGCCAAATTCGACCCATCTTTCATACTTTTTTTTCGATATTATGTTCTCTGAAATCACCACAATATTTAGGAGCCAACGTGTTCAATGTAACCGACTAACGTTAAAGCCGGGCATTTTTTCCCCTATAAAGAAAATGTCATGTACACTATGCCCAGTTCAGTAGCTTTCTGACAATAGCGTTCTTTTTTTTTCCTTAGTACTTTCAAAACACACCTATTCTAAATTTCAACATTGAGGTTATGGATACTCTTAATTGTCACTTGCTTGAACGGTTCAAGCAAGTGACAGTTCAAGTTGAACCGCAAAAAAAAAAAAAAAAAGATTGATGGATGCTAATTTGGGATGGGGCAGGGGGGGGGGGTGGCGTACAAACACGATAACAGCAAGCGTGTCTCATAGGAAGCAAAATCATTGCCGCATGTCTTTCCTTCAGCAGATACAGAAGCCTTTTGTTATTTCCTCCAGTGGTTGCACCATTATAGTGCAAGCGCCACTTTTTTTCCCTTAAAAGGAAATCCTTAGGACCCCGCCTCCTGCCTATGGGAGGGAATGGATATTCTGTGACAGCAACAGACTGTTATTCCTGGAAACACAAGAACTCTGCTTTAAAATCGAACTGGAAACTTCATGGTGTTGACCCAGATATACAGCCAGAAACATCTGGACATAAATGGTCACAGCAGCATTCAAGTCAGTTCATTAGACATTTTCATTCTAAACTAAAATCAAGGTTTACCATCGTGCTGTTGCATTAATGTGTGTTTCGAAGACTTATTATTTGTGAAGAGTTGAACGAACAACAAGAGAATGGAAGCTCAACGTTGAATGTTTATTGTATCTGTGTACAGAACTTAATTTTTGTGATATTGCTAGTCAAAGCACAGAGGCAAGTATAATTTACACCGAGATGATTAGCATGCTATGCTGAATCACTTCTATACACACGCTCATTTTTAATTGCTTGAATTGGCCAATTCCAGATGACGCTACCCATATCAACAACAGAAACCCTGATTAAAAATTCACAATCATTGATGCGAAAGGACTCACAATCAGCTGCCAATGAGATGAGAAAGTAAATCGATTCCAATAATCACATTGTGTCTAAACTCTGATCATGATGAAGTTACAAATGAAGATTAATACAATAAAGCACAACAGCAAAAATAAATAAGAGGTCAAATCACTCCACAATCAGGAAAAAACAGGTAACAATGAATCACATCTTAATGGGTGAAATTTACAGATGCTCATTTTCAGAGTTCAAGGCCAAAGTAACACCTTCAAAATCACTCATCAGCAAACAAATAATTTATGTCGGCCATATTGGTCAGGGGAGCCTGTGAAATCAAAGCCAGTTCATTCCTAGTTGATTTTAGTACTTCATAAAGACTCAAAACCATTACCCCCTTCTTCGTCAAGAACACTGAAACACTAAATGCAGAACGCTTTTGAAGTTAAATAAATGGAATGAAAGAGAGATTAAGTGGAAGACAAAAAATATGATATAAGACACCTTTAACTGGACTCATGACAAACACCATATTTTAATCTGGCAAATGTTTTTTAAATCAAATTTGTAATACATTTAAATAACATACAATGGGGTAGCCCATATTAAGCAACTCATAATGGGAGTAGAGTGCACACAGAAGAATGAATTGGCCCATTAACAATATTGATGGCAGAACCAGAGTCCAGAAAATAACTAAATAACCAAATCTCAAACAAAGGGCTACACAATAAATTAAATCCTCTTCAGACAGATTCAGTTTGTATAATGCCTCATTAGCTCCACCTCCTGGAAGAGATCTTAGCTGCGTTATGAATAATGAATACTGTACATACAGTATTTTGCCATTATGTCACTGCAAGAGGAATACATTGTATCTATCAACTTGCAACTGATTCTACTATCAAGTCTGACCGGGGAAGGGGAAAAAAAATCACTTTTGGTTTTCATGATCTGTAAAATATTTCTCAATATACATTCATTGGTCACCTCTATTTTTCTTCAAATTATTGGACTTCAAGTCATATGTCCATGTATCCAGACCTCTGCTGTTGGCTGATGCTGAACTGGTCTATCTGATCCCAGACCAGCTGTGGAGATAAGATCCCCAGCCTGTGCCCCGAGTTCCTGACGCCTCCTCCTCGCCTGCACACCACACAGCAGAGAACAAACATCAGGCCGTCTGTATACTGTATTATTACCTGTCAAGAGACTACACATATTTTGGGTATTTCTAGACCTTGTGCAATGGCAGCCAGTTTGCTTTTCTCATCTGGGCTGAGCTGCAACATGGTGTGAATCACAGGAAGCAGTGCCTGCCTCTCGCTGCCTGATCGCAGGAAGATGAACTGCAGCAAAACGTTTTTTAGATACTCCAGGTTTGCCACGCTCTTCTCCCGTTCCTGGTTACGCTCCAACCGACGTACTTCACTCTTCAACAGCTGCAACATTTAAAGATACATAACAGGCAAAATTTTATATACTGTATTCACCAAGCCACAAGCTCTCAGGAAACTTACGGTATCTGAAATATGATACATATTAAATAGTTGTGGTTTCGGTACAATATATTTCCATGATAGTTACCTTTCACCAAATTGTTATTATTTTAATCTTTCTTTACTGACTGTCCGAGCTTAATTACATGGTTCTGAAGTCTACAGCTGAAGTGTCCAAATATGTTTATTTGCTTGATGATGATGTTTTATAAAACTGTACTACTCACAGTTAGGGATTGGTTAGCTACAATCTAAGAGTGCAACTTCAGTTTCAACATAAAATGTGATGTAACCCTGACAGGTGAACTTAAGTTGTACTTCTTTAACCTATAAACCGCACATCATTATTAAAACACCAGTTATGAATCTTGCTTTTCAACTTCATCTTAGATAACAGCAAGTTATACAAAAAGCACCAAAACAGTTAACAGATGGACGTGCATTCAAAAACTTCACAGTCAAGTTAGGTTCACATGCCGATGTTTATAGATGATTTTAGGTTTATTCTCATACTTCACGATGAAGCTTTGGCGTCGTCCCCCAAAAAGGAGTCTATTTTGATCGAGGGCGGTAGCCGTAGTTACAGGCGAATACGTCATAAGAGAAAATGGCTGCGTCCGACGTGTCAGAGAATCCAAGTTTGCTAAACTA
Source organism: Hippocampus mohnikei (assembly GCA_026261675.1). NCBI lineage: Eukaryota > Metazoa > Chordata > Actinopteri > Syngnathiformes > Syngnathidae > Hippocampus > Hippocampus mohnikei. The sequence continues at coordinate 6,636,419 of JAKGUB010000106.1, read as the reverse complement.
GATTTGCTAAACGGAGGTAGCTAGCTGTATTTTTCGGATTAGTCGTCTGTACATGCTTTTGCATTTTGATCTCATATACCGAATACATCTTTTAACACACAATATGAGTTTACTCCGAATTTGCGGCGCACTATGTCCGCTCCGTCCGATCGCCGTCCAGCAAAATGACGCGTTACTGCGGTCAAAACATCCAGTCAGCGGCGTGTCTATACGACTTGCCTATGTTTGTTTTGCCGGATTGGCGAAACGTGTTTTCGCACACCGCGGCCTCTGCACCTCCACAAAGCCCCCTAGAGACGTCACCCTGTTCCAACACGACAGAACGAGCTTCTTCCGCCTCCTCGCTGTCTTCTGCGGGGGCCAATTTATCTTCTGGTCGTACCTGGCTCACTTCGCCTACACCGGCCTGAGAGATACTGGGACCCCCAGGGAGCAGGCGAAAAGAAAAGCTCCCACCAGCACTGCTTTGGCTGGGATGTGGAGTTTTGATATGAACCTGGGATCCAGCACCTGGAGATACGGTTTCACGTTGGGATGTGTGACAATAGGAGCGGGCATACTGGGACTGGGAATCCTGTTTTGTCGGCGCTCTGTCAGTCAGGTGGTTTTGCACCAAGGTGGAACGATGGTGTCAGTTACCACACAGTCACCTCTGGGTATGGGCCACGGCCGGAGAATAAAGGTCCCGTTGTCCCAGGTCGCCTGTCACGCCCACAGACAGGAGTCTCCCTCATTTATCCCCCTCAAAATCAAGGGACACAAGTTCTACTTTCTGCTGGACAAAGATGGCACGATAAACAATGCTAAACTTTTTGATGTAACTGCTGGGGCATACCGTCCTCTATAAGTTGACTCTTACATTCAGGCCAAGTGGTGTAAAGATCCTACTCTTTCTGTGAAAATCACAAATAAACACAAGCCACTGTATTGCCTCAAGTCATGGATGGGAATGCTTATTTAATACACAACAAGCAAGGTCTTGGCTTCCTTTATGTATGAATATAATTGTCGTTTACTTATTTAAAATTATTTTCTCCAAAAGTTAATCACTGCTCTCTATAGATACAAGTCAATTTAGTTTGCTGTTGAATTGTTCCATTTTGGAAAGATGACATCAGGTTTATGAATGAGGAGCATTAAAACACAACTGGGAACCCAATATTATTTGTAGTGAAAATGTGTGAGCTCTTTTGTGTTTAAGTTATACAGTATTACTCTTTGTAGAGTAAAGTAAAGGATGTGAATGGGAATCAGATAATCAGATGAATGACAACATTAGTGTCTGGTGTGATGTACGAAATAGCTATCCCAATAGTGACGATCGCTTTAAACATAACATACCATCAAAATTTGAATGCGAAACTTACCCCTGCTCAAGCATTTTCATTTGTTTTCTACAATCTCCCAATGAAGATTGATTTTCTGCCCGTTGTGGGTCAGTGCTGTTTATTAGTGATTCAATAACAGGTGAAAACATGCATTGTAAAAGTCGAAGCTCACTTACATTGATCTGCTCCATCAGTATAGCATTGGTAGCCTCTGTTTCATGCAGGAGGCTGTTCATGTGCTCCAGACTGCGTGTGGCTGTGCTCAGCTTGTGACTCAGCTCATCTTTAGTGGGCTCTACAGTCCACACAAAGGGCTCTGGAGACCAAACCCAAAACAGATTCAAGAAATAAAGACATGAATAAATGAACCACAAGATGCTTTTAGTCACCAGAAGAGGCTGCTGTTATAACACACGTGAGAACGTTGTCATCCAGTTATTTCGTTTTTTTTTTTTTTTCCCAACAGGTGTCCCAATAATCTTTAGAGTTGTGTAACTTTCTGATGTTAAACAATGCTTTGGAAACAAACAGCGCATTTGTGACTGCAAGTCATGGTTTGAACCCACCTTGCTTGGGGTCCGGTGACATAAGAAGGTGCTCCAGAGAGAGTATTGATGAAGGGGAGGTGCTTTCATTCTCTGTGGTTTCCATTCCTTCACACTCCTCCCTGGCCATAGACTGGAGGTCAATTGGGGCCACTTGTCCCAACCCCGCCTGATTTTGGTCTGTAGTTCTGCGCTGAGTATCAAGGGACTTCCGGCTGGACTGGACCAACACAGAGCCTGAGGAGTGGCCATGGATCACATTTTTAACATATGGAAAGCTGACATTAAATGTAAAGCCTTTTCCTAGCATCCTTTTCCCAGATAAATCAATACTTTTTTTTTTTTTTAAAGATATAGCCCATTGATTCTCTGTCCATTTCCATTCTCTTGTTTGATTTAATTACAACATAAGGGGGCAGCAGACACAAATTTAGCTGGTCCACACTGTCACCGGGTAGGAGAGAAAAGGGGTTTAAGAGTTGGTGGACAACAGGGACTATTGTGATAAATGAACCAGGATGACGAGTTCAGCAAACCGAAGTCTTCCCCTCTCCACCTAAAAGGGTGTGTACAGAGCAGGCAGAAGGTATTTACTATGTAGGTTTAGCACTCTCAAGAGCAGTCTTAATACCTCTAAAAATATCAATCCACATTACATTGTCATCTTTAATGCACCTTTTAATACTTATGTAATCTTGTGGCTAATGATTTATCTAAACAAATGATGCGATGCAGTCTTTGAAAAAAAGACATGATAGGTATTTATTATAAATAAAATGTATTATTATTATTATTATCTTGCATATTCATGAGCTCTGAATTACGATGTCCGTGCACTGCCTACCAGTAAATCACATAAACCCTTTATCATTGAGCTGCTATAAAATTCACACTGTCTGGCAGACTGAAATATGACTTTGGTTTGCACTAACATAGGGCCCATCTTCACAGCCTGGCATGCATGTGCGGGCCACTAATGATGCGTCTGTCCAGATGTCACAGTGAGCTGCTTGCCACACTGAGAGGCGGGATCGGAGCAGAGCAGTCGCCAACACCTGACGTTTTCCAAGCCCATGCTGTGCGTGTGTGTTTGCTGTTTGACTCCACGCGGCAGCTGTGTGGGAAGTGATGAATGAGCTTCCAACCGATAAACACACAGACGACCTGCCATCCGTACTTCTCTCTTGCATCATTTCTCTCGTGGAATTAACAAGATAGAAAACTTCAAAACCTTGATCATTTCTTTGGGACCAGTGTTGTCTTTTACAGCAGATGGTCCTGTTTTGGTTGTCCTGTTGTCTGGGATATTTATTTATTTTTTAAACACTACTTTCAGTACATTTTTTATATCGTGTTTGGAGCAAACATTACTTCAAGTAATCCAAGGCATTTTCTTGCACATCCTTTCCCTACACATTGAAATGGAAATAAGACCAGTGAAGAAGAAATATCATGGATACGGTTCAAATTGGTCCAGCATACTCACTGTTCTGACTCTGCAGGTTGTAGAGCTGCTCCTCAACACGGGTTAGCTGACCCTGCAGCGTCTCAACTGTGGCACGATGGTCGTCCTGCAGCTTCCTCAACTGCTCCCTGTGCGTCTGTCGCTGGGTCTCTATTTGGTAAGATGAGTCAGCTTGAGCCTGCGCCAACTCTGACCGCAGGTCCCCATTTTCAGACTGCAGTGACATCAGTCTGGCAGAGGAGAGGGAGCAGTAATATGACAGAATGCTTTAGTATATTCAGAGTAGCCGGCCAGGTTGAGCACATTATGTCAATGTATGGGAAAGGGCAAACGAGAAACAGGGTGTGACTGTACTTGGGTGGTCAACATGGTTGCACTCTATAGTATTACATTCCATATGAAAGATGGTTAACTTCTACCATTAGATAACTGAAAAGAGCTCACCTCTCTCGGAGTTCGGCCTCTTTGCTAACATTTTCCTGCAGGATTTTGTTGTGTCGCTCTAACAGTGTGTCATGTTCAGTCTGGAGCTGCTGTAGCTCTGCAGTGTTGCTTTGGAGATTCTGCTGGCTTTCTCCCAGTCTGGACTTCAGCTGGTCCACCTGAGTCAACAACTGCTCTCTGGGAGAACCGTATACACATTCATGTCAGTTGTCAAATTGAAGCATCTTTCATACAAATTACAAATGCTATGTGCATCTCGTAGCAGGATGTTCTTATAATTGGCCATGTTATTGTTGTGGTCTTTCTCTTTTTCAGCATTTTTACCTTTCAAGCCTGCTGCTGTCACTTTCACCCTGCCCACTGAGCTTGCTCTTTTGCTGTTTTAGCACATTGTGCACCCGAACCTTGTAACTCTCAAACTCCTCAGCGGTTGCCACAAGTTCAGCCTAGAGAGAACATACGTAATGGACAAATATATGATAAATAAGCCAATTGATTGCTTTCACAAGAATATTTTGCTTAGCATGGTCATTGCTGTTGAGATGTGAATTTGAGTGTGTGTGTGTGTGTGTGTGTGAGGGGGGGGGCATCGTAAAGACCTTTAAATATTGGTGATAAGGATTAAATGGTTTACGGTTTAATAATAATAAAAAATGAATTAAAGTAATGAAAACAAGTTTGCAACAGTGCAAAGTCATTAAAACTTTTCTTTTTAATGTTTGTTTGTAATAAAGTAGTAAAGGAAGAGACTAAATTACAACATCCCGTGAAGTAATTTCAGGAAGCTGTATTGTACCAGAGCAGGGGGACACCAGTGAGTTGATCCGTAGAAATTGAAGACGGGGATAAAAAAATACACCAAAAGCGAATGTTTCAATTAGGTTTTATGAATGTGTTTGTACCTTAGCAATATCTCTCTCCTGTTGCAGGCTGTCAAGCCTTTGCTGCAAAGAGCTTCTGGTCCTTTGTTGTTGCTCCAGTGCAGACCTGAGCTGGTCCTGCAGATGATGCCGCTCAGTGGTCAAGTCACACACCTCGATCTCACATGAAAACAAACACACAACGTAATTTGTTAATTTTGGAGGTAAATTGCCAAACGGCCATATTATAGATGACTTACTTTGGTGCTTTCTAACTGTTGCTGGTTAGCCTCTAGCTCTCCTCTTAACGAGGCCTGCAACAGTGCTAGGGAGTTTTCCTGTTTGTGTGAAAACGTCAAAAAACGTAACAACACATTCTCAGTTACTATTCCCAACAACAAGTCCTTTACAAAGAGTACAACCACGCAAGGTTACATTATTAGCAAAAAAGTGGCATCCAAACAGACCTGCTTCTTGGCATCAGCCAGCTCTTTTTTAGATTTGACCAGCAGCTGTTTGATTTTGGACGTTTTCTCTTCCTCTTGGTTCAACTGGGATTTCAAAGTTTCTGGTCACATAAAAAGATAAATAACAAGGTAACAGACTAAAGCTGTCACAAAGAAGTTCAGTGTAAAAGACGTGGAGTCCACATGTTTACAAATCAGTTTCATGAAACACGGAAGGTGCTAAAGCCGCAGATTTGTTTGCATTATCATTTCATAGTATATTAGCTTTTATTTTAGCGTAAGCCTAACCTATAAGACCAAAACATTGATGTATAATAAATCTCATATGTATTGTAATACAGATTAATTTACGTATACCTATGATTGGCTATCACATACAACTCGATTGAACAGAAAAATTGTGATCCCTTGAACCACAAATAACATGCTGTGATTTTCGAGGTAAAACCGACTTGCCCTCCTTGCTGTAGCTATATTACGGTACTATCACACGAGAGGAAATGGGCGAGAAGAGACATCTACAGGTCCCAAATTATTGAAGAACATGAATGATATCAATATGACTGAAATGACGTGGAAAGCATGAAACATACCAGTTTCTTGTCTGAGCGTCTCCTCCTTCTCAGTCAATTTGGTTATTTGAGCCTTTAACACCTCAGAACATTCATCTCTTTCAGAAAGCTTGGCGTTGAGTTCTTTGACCAGACGTTCATAGTCGGCCATCTCCATATCTAAGAGTGAGTTCTGCTGCGCCTCCTACTCAGAGAACAGAAACAGAGGCGGTAAATTATCACTGAAATGTTTTGTATGGATGGTACTTATATTACACCGGTGTTGTGCTGCAGTCGGTTTCAGCATTACACGTCCCAGCAGCACTAACAATGTAGACAGGACACATTGAAAAGTCAGCCCTCCCGGCGGCCTTCGTGTAAACTTCTGTTCTCTCAACGTCTCAGCTAATGGAAAAGCAGGAGCACTTTCCTTTACTGAGGGCTAACATTTGCTCTCTTTCTCTCTCTGGAGAGTTCTCGCTGTAGCTGCAGGCCGGCCATCACCGGTCACTGCATTTGACTGGAGAACTCCTCAGAGACAGCAGAGTTCTAAAAGGCTGTGCGTCTGAGTGAATTGTTGGACCTTGCGTAGCTGTTCCAGCTCTTGGGCAGTGTGCTGCGACTGCTGTTGCTGCTTGCTGAGCTGGGCTTTAAGCTCATCCACATCCTTCTTGGCCCTTGACAGATCCTGAAACACACGGCGGTTTATCCGTATATGTGCATTGATCATTTTTCTTTTCAATCAGCTTCAGTAAATCCTGCATGGTTATTCTGTACATGGCTGCATACAGTTCACGGGGGCAAAGGACCAAACCCTGCGGTGAATAGTGAAAATCAGCAAGCAATTGAAGCCCTTGACCAAAAATGTTTGCAATTTCCTTTAGATGCCACAAGGTGGGGGTAAAGCACTAGCGATGTCTAAATGAAAGTCGTCAACTCACTTCTACCTATTTCCTGGACACTACACGGCTATGTGGGGATTCATTGTATTAGATTTTGTAATGGAAGAAGAGTAAGACTGTGTTTGACAAAATGGGATTTGCGAAGACGCTCTTAAAATGGAAGAATGGATCGTACACAGAAGGCATAAACTCAAAAACGGAATAAAGATTTGCAACAATGTGATAATCAACACTTGATTATTCAGTCTATCATGTATCATTTAATTGATTGCACTGTGTGCCTCAACAAACTTCCTCTGACATTTTAAACAAACAATATATAAGTGCCACATGTTTGGCAGAGAAACACAAATCATGGTCATGGTTTCTACCTTGATCTTTTGTTCTTTCATTGCCTTCTCGGCCACGAGGTCTCTGTCTAGCCTGTCTGAATGCTTTTGCAGATCTTGGATCTGAGCTTCTATCTGCTTCACCATGCTCCTGGATGTTTCCAAAGCAGCCACAATGTCCTCCTTCTCACTGCTGATCAAGTCGACCTGGAAATCAAAACATACTCCAAATCATGAAATGTATGCCATTTCGAGGGTTTGTTATAACTATATCAGGTTATCTTTGGTATTCTTGCAAACATCTACAGTCATAAGCTTTTTTCTTTTTGCATTGAACTGTGGTGATAATTTATTCAGTTAAATGTTCCTGTTTTTTATATATATCTTCTGAAATCCACTGAGACGCTCAACGCTGAGAAACAACAACAAATTGAATGGTTCAGATGCAAAATGCTAATGAGCGCATTTCTTCTCCATCTACACAACATTTGAAAATCGCTCATGCAAATCTGACAGCAGCAGACTCTGTGGGCTCCCTCTGCAAGGAACACTGAACCAGCAACCGGCGTCTACTCATCATCTGTCAGCCAAATTGTGACACTCCGGTTGGTAAACAGAGATGTCCAGATGTACTCTAAATTCCCTGACTGGCTTCCAGTCTGCCTTCTACCCTTGAGACCAATGAGCGCACGCAAAAAGAAACCAGCTATTTGGAAAAAGGCGCTGCATTGCCGTGCGGCAGATGGAAGCTTTACCGTGCTCCATTTACCTGCCTGTGGTTCTTACTGCAAACAGACAGTTATGACTTTGGGCGAGAGGAGCATTCAGTCTACATAAACCAAAATCCTCCCGGGCTCACCCACTCAAATCTGATAGGCCATTTGTGAGTGCCGCACTGCCAAGCACAACTGGGCAAAGTGTCACTGGCTGCAAATAGGCTGCAAAAAAGTGACATATGTGAGCAGTATTGGAGGAGTGTTAGCAGGATGAAGGAGCAATTCCTTACTCTTGTGGGCGGTTTATTTGTCCACAGTAACGTGTATGTTTGTGATTTAACGTGTATTTGTGTTACCTGTCTGACAGCACTGGTGAGGTGCTTGGTCAGGTCAGCAATCTGTCGCTCTGCTGCCTGCACATTCTCTTTCTCTTTATCCAGTTGCTCCGTCTGTTTGTCGTAATCGATCTGCAGGTTCTACACGTGCGCACACACACACACACACACATTCACATACAAAAACACGACACAGGCAGAAGAGCTCATTGAAGGAAAATTATACGCATCTCAGATATTACTCGCATTTACGTTTGAGTTGGGGACATGATGCGACTCAGTGATTTTGTTTAGACTGAAAGGAGTGTCAGGAAGGGGGTGGGCAGGTTATGGAGACAGCTGGGATTACTCAATTTGTTTGAGATGGAAAATGTTTTTTTTTCTTACCAGTCACAAACATAATGCATAAAATGGCTTTATGCCACTCTTGACTGTTTAATTCAGGTGCATGTTATTTTCATCATGAGATTAATTCTGAAAAATTCTAATTTTTATAAAAAAAGAAACATATTTAACATGATTTTTTTAATCAATGTCTCTTTATATTCTTCTTTTGCTTTCGGCTTGTCCCAGTAGGAGTTGCCCCACTGCATCTTTTTCCATCTGCATCCTCCTCTCTAACACCAATTGCCCCAATGTCTTCCCTCACTATATCTATCAACCTTGCTCTTAGGTCTTCCTCTAGATCTCTTGCCTGGCAGCTCTATCCTCATCATCCTTCTACCAATCCACTCACCATCTCCCCTCTGGATGTGCCCAGGCCATCTAAATCCGCTGTATCGAATGTGCTATTTACCACACTCACCACTGTGCAGGATTATTGACCATTAAGTATCTGAAGTCACTCTTCCTCCCTCACCAGTCTGTCTCACTCTTGCTTCTCTCCATTACCCCAATTGCTTTCTGCTTTCACTTCAGATCAGAATGTAAGAATCATAGTTCATCTGAATTTGTCTTAAAATCAATCCCTTTTTAATTTTCGTTAAGTATATTTTCAGTGCGTTGTTTATTTGCTATTTGAATGATGATTCTTATCTTGTTCAATGCTCATTGGAGTCTCCATCTAAAAACTTAATAATGATGGGCTCCTGGCCAGTAAACTTGGGCACAGGCAAAAGTCTGTTGGTCTGATGGATCACTGATGAAAAATAATTCAGAATGTGAGTTGGAGGATGCCCTTGCAGTTTCCTGTGCAACCTGAGACAACACCTTGTAGCCTTCAGCACTATGGATGATGTCCTTCATTGAGATGTTCAATTTCTCTCGCTCTACTTTTAGAGATGCTATTTCTTCCTTGAAGGTTGCAACCTGCAAAAGAAAATTGTACAAAACACATTTTAACAATTAATAGTGAGGTCGTTTTGAACTGAGTTTACATCAATTCCTTCAAGTCATATAAATTATTCATTGTACCTCTTTTTTAGTGGCATCCAGCTCTTTTTTTGCTTTGACAGCCACTGCCTTGATTTTGTTAATCATCACATCCTTCTCTTTGTTGTCCGTCTCCAATTCATCTGAAAGAGTTCTCAGTAGTCAAACAATAATGCTCCAAAAATCAAAGAAAAACACTAAATCTGTCAACAACAGCGGTTTTCTCTAAAATGAGACCATAACTCATGTTTTTTTTTTTCCATCAAAAATGAAAAGCATATCCAAGATAGTGGTAAACACAAAAGATGATTGTGTTTGGTGTTGCAAAAGCCTCTACTGATGGGACAAAAAGAGGCCCAAGGCTGCAAAAAAAAAAGTGTTGGCTTGAAAGAGAAGACCATACCTATTTTCTGTGTAATTTCCATGGATTTATTTTCTTCGGAAGCAGACTCTGCAGCAGAATCCTGAAACAATAACAGGGTAAACAGAGAAAAAGAAGATACCAAGACAATTACAACATAAAACCTTTGTCCACCCTTCTTCAAATGGACCTCATAAAAGCAGACAGAGTGGGAACATGAGGAATCTACACTGACCTGCAGTGCAGCCGTTTCAGCCATTAACTGTGATATCTGTGAGTCCTTGTCCATCAGTCGTTCTTTGAATTCTGCACGTTCTCTTTCCAGAACGTCAATGTTGGCTTGTACCTTTTCTTCCATCTCTTGGGACATCAGATTGATTTGTTCTTGTAACATCTGATTCTCAGCACACATCTTCTCATTGAGTGACTTCATATCATCCAGGTCTTTCAGCAGCCCTGCTGTATCCTTCATCGTCTCCTCCAGGTTGGCTCTCAGCATGTGATTCTCCAGCTGCAAAGGCTGCAGCTCGTTTGGCATCGCCTCTGAATGTCTTTCTCCTCGAGCCTCTTCAAGACTGCTCCTCAACAGGGTTCTCTCTTTTTCCAGCTCTTCTACGCGTACTTGGAGTTCTGCCATTTCTTCTGTCTTTGTGTTTTTAAGTGTTTCACACTGAGCTTCAAGTTCTCTCCCAATATTGTGAGCGAGTGCTGCTTCTTCTGTCAGAGAATTCACCGCTGCTTCAAGATCACTTTTTTGGGAAGACTGTTGCTCCAGTTGAGCTTCCACGGTGGCCAACTTGGAGTTCAAAAGTTCTTGTTCGTTCTGGGTTTGGGAAAGTGTAGTTAAAGTCCCTTCTAGTTTTTTATGGAGGCAAGAATTTTCTGAGGAGATGTCTTTAATAGTCATCTCTGAAGAGGATATAGCCTCCCGCAATCTGCTAACTTCCTCTTTCAGGCTTGCTTCCATCTCATCCCTCTCCTCCTTTAAAACCTGAATTTCACTCTCCTTCTCCATTTTCAACATTTTCAACTCCCTTTCAGTCTCTTCCTTCAGTAGTTGTGCTGCTTGCTTCTCCTCGAGCAGGCCCTCAGTGTCTTTAGCATTTTCATTTTTGAGGTTCTGTATCTCCTCCTCTCGAAGCTGAAGCAGGGCTTGTGTTCTGTCTCGATGTTCAGTCAGTGTATTCACCATCTCATTCAGGTCTTCAGTCATGTTTTCTTTTATTTGCAGTTGGGAGAGGATCTCTTCATTCTGCCTGGTTAGCTTTTCCACAGACTGATTGAGCTCCTGTGCTAAGGCTGTCTGTTTCTCTGCAGCAGACTGGAGTTTCTGCTCGTCAGCAGAGTGACTCTCAAGTTTGATCTTTAGGTCATCCACAGTCTCAATTAGAAGATTTCTCTCCTCTGTAATCTCTCTGACTTTTGCTGACAATTCTTCATTCTCTTGGCGGAGTTGTTCTGTCTTGTCTTGGTGGTTTTTAACAGCGTTTGTCCCTTGGTCCTTCATGGCTTTGTACTGGAGAACAAAATCATTTGTTTTCTGACCTAGTTCTGTTTCCAGGTTTTGCAGTATCCCCTTTATGTGGTAGAAGTCAGCCAGAGCGGAGTCCCTCTCTTGCGTCAAAGCCTCACAGTGGGACCTGAGCTTCGCTTGTGTATCTTGTTCCGCTGAATTTTGGTCTTGGAGTGGCTCCTTGGAGTCACATGACACGTTTGTTTCGGACTCAACAGTCATGACATTTCGGCTTGTTGTTGTTGGGTCACTCTCCCGAATCATCTGCAGCTCATTGATTTTGAAGTCCATCTCCTCTTTCTCCATCTGGAACTCATCCTTGATTCTCTCCAGTTCTGCCTCCAACTCGCTCTTCACATTACTGAGCAGCGTGAGCTCATCTTGTAACATGGTGTTTTGAGCGCTAAGGTCTTCCAGGGCTGCTTTCAGTCTTCCATCTTGTGTCACCTCGCCATCAACATGGCTGGAGTCAGCCTGACTGCATGCAGACAGCGCCAGCATCTTGGCGACCCCTGAACTGCGACCGGGTTCTTCATCTTCTTCTTGGACATCCTGGAGGTAGCTATCTGGATAAATAAAAGTGCTGTTAATTGGAAACATTTGCTTCTTTCACACGGGCAATTTTAAGCCTGGTTTTTCCACATCTTTTGCTCTCGACTCACTGTCCTGCCTGTGAAGTACCAATACGAAATGGTGAGTTGGAAGTTGACCAGAAATTTCAAATACGTAATATCAGAAGCATTTATTTTACTTTTTGTTCGTGTTTTATGTTGTGTGCTGTGTTTATTATTTTACTTTATGTTAACAGCTTTGTTAAGCGCTTTGTTACAGCTGCCGCTGTTGTGAAAGCGCTATATAAATCAGCATGTATTGTATTGTATTGTATTGTATTTATCTTCAATGAATGAATCAACATGTATAAAAAGAAAAAAAGAAAAAGAAACTACAACATATCAACAAAAAGTAGCATGTACAGATGTTCGAAAAAGGGGTAGGAAGAAGTATAAACTTCTACCCCTTTTTAATTTCATTGTATTTAATTTAATTGTACAACACTAAATATCATTGCAATTTTACATAGAAATATAAATATATGATATACATTAGTATATCATATATTTATACTATACATACCTTGCAATCACATCCATATAAGGGTATAATGAACACAAAATACATAAATATCAATGTAAATACAAAATTGCACGTATAATTTTCACTCTTATTTGAACCTACATCTCAGTCCCAGTTACACATTTCTCCTTCTCAATAACCTCTCTTAAATGCAGGATTACTTTTGTTTAAATTAGCATAATAATAATAATTTGCTCCGAGATGACACGCCAAAGACATACAACTTATATGCCATTTGAATTCGGCTTGTCAGAGAGCAAATGTATTTCAATTTCTCCAAAGTGCCATTAAGCACCTTTTTAAAGTCTTTGTCTGCGCGCCAGTGACTCACTTCTAAGTTTGGCCGCAAAGTGAGCAGAGGTCAGCTGGTGAACACTGCTAAACTGTGCATAACGTGCCACAAAACATTTACATGGTCAGTTTCAAGAGAAATTGCTCATACAAAACCAATCAAATGACTCTGCAAACCAAAAGTTTGAAATTGAAATTTGGTGTACCTTTGAGGGCCAGCTGCTCAGTCAGCTCTTCCTGGAGCAACAGAAGACGTTCCCTCTCAATCTCACAGTCCTCCTCCAAAGCCCTCAACTCCTCCTCATGCTGAATACTCCTCTGAGTTAACTCCTCTTTTAGGTTCTCTATCTCTTGCTGGGCTTCAGTCAGCTCATTCTGGTGACTGTCTTGCAACTCAGCAATCTCTTTGTGGTTTCTCTCTTGGATTGCTTCTAATTCAGCTTGTAGAGTTTTAAGATGAACTTCCAGGGAGCATTTGTCCTCTTCGGGTGACATTTCCCACTGCTTTCCTCAGTGAGGTTCAGTTTCGCTCTTTCACTGTCTATCTCCCTATTACTGTCCACTCGCTCTTTCAGTAATTTCTGAAAATGTGCAATTTCTTCTTGGTGTTTACTGTGGGATTCCTCAATGTTGGTGTTTAGAACGTCAATCGTCCTTTTGTTGTCTTCTATAACACGTCTGAGTTCTGTCATATCATCCTGCAAAGAACAAAGCGTGATTGTTGGATTCAGTTCGACACAAGTTTGCGCCAATCTTTTGATCTTACAAAAGGATGCAGAATTGTGAAACAAGTAGAAATTACTCCATCACATTAAGAGTATGTTGTCTTAAAACTGCAATTTGAAAAACATGGCATTTCAGTTGACCTCTGCAAGATGCTTGGTGCGCTCCAGTTCTTTACGAGACAATGCAAGGCTTTGCTGGGTTTCTGCTTTCTCCAGTAATAATGCATCCATCCGCTGAGTCAACTCCTGTCACATACAGTACAAGATTCATTAATTATATAATATTGGTAGGTGTACAATAATGAGTTTCTGATACAAAACATTCAAACCTGTATTAATGCAGAGTCATCTGAAATGTTGGTGATGTTTTTGAAATGTTCTTTCAGGGCTTCAACTTCTTTCTCTAAATCTGGAAATACACATCAGGTCAAATGCTGCTCGAGCCTCATTATCTCCAGCCCAACAATAATAAGCATGTGATCACCTGCACATCTGTTCTTCATCTTTTGGAAAGCAGCCATCTGCTTCTTTGTAAATTTAATAAGATCATCTTTGGACAATGTGTCCAGCTAAGTGTGGAGCAGGAAGAAACAACAAGACCATTCATTAAACAAAATCAGTGTATCATCGTCTGCACACATTAGGACAAAAAAATGCTTAATGTATTTGGGTCTAACACATTACAAATGCAGAGTAACCTTTGACTTGGGTGCACCAGCTGGCGGTGAAGCCACAGATTCAACTACTGTGCCACCAGGGTCCTATGAAAAAGCAATGTCGGTTACAAGAAACAACAATGAGACAAATAATATTTTAAAACAAATTCTAAATGTCATTTTCAATGTTTTATTGGACATTCAATTTGATCATTAGGGGCAAAAGAAAAATGGCATTTTAGAAGGAACTTCAGACTGTTTTCAAGCATTCTTTTCTCTTGGTTATTTTTAGATTTGGTCTCAAGACAAGTACATTTACTCACAAACTCTATGTTTTATTATTTTGTATGAGGATTATGTAAAACTTGATGGGTGAAATGTAAAATCCTCCAATTCTGGAATGACCCATATAGATATATAATGGTAATACACCAAAATAAAAACGAAATATCTGACTTGCTTTTCTTCACTATGTCACGAGATTTGTTTTTCAAGTTCGGCTTTCAACACGAACAAGCGAAAAATGACAGAAAGTGTGCTTTGAATCCAAGTTATCCAGCTTCACGTATATTGTAGCATTCGCTCAGATAAGAGTATCTGTGGTTGAAGATCTTGTTGAGGATTTCTATCACTGGTGTTGTAACTGAATGTCGCTAAAGCTAATTCCAAGTCGTTCACTTACCTCCATTTCAGTCTATAAATTGTTTAATATCGTCGAAATCACCTCGCAGCCACCCTGCGATCACAGAAAAGATGACCGTACACGGTATATGAGGTATATTCAAGAATGTCCGATTTCTGTCAGATTTAAAACGACACAAATGCCACTGTTTTGGTTTTTAGAAGCGCTTCATGGTGTTAGTGGATTACTTCCGTAGTCGTCAGACGAGTGTCGTCACTACGTCCTTCGTCACACCCCTTACGCGGACGAATAAAGGAGCGGCTGTTGTTTTCGGAATATATGTGCTTCTTTTGAAAATTATTAGTAGTCTGTCACAACTAACACTGATACATTTATATTTCTTATCTGTTTCATCTCACGTATAATGAAAAAAACTATGTTGAAATTAAACTTTTACACTACCCTGTGAATTTCTATTCACTCAATCACTCAAAGGTGGGCTACCAGCGTTGCGTCTCTTGAGCTGGGGTTGGTCTGTTGGTGCCTTGCTTAAGGGCATCTCGGCAGGAGTCAAGAAGCAGAGCAACAGTCCTCCTCTAACTAGTTGCTATTTTATTTTATTTTATTTTATTTTATTTTATCTTATTTTATCTTATTTTATTTTATTCTGCAGTGAGACTTGGACACCACGGCCCTCCAGTTCCAAACTCCAAGTCCTTACAACTCAGCTATTGCTATGTTTTATTATGGTTTGACATATGTAAATTACTTGTTTAATTTCATTTTTAAAGGACTGTCTGAACGCCATAAGCAAGTGCACAATAGTTCAACACATAATTTAATTCCTGGTTATAAATGAGTAAGTAAAAGTAAGCAAGTAAGCATTGCAAAATGCTGTCATTTTTGTGTTCGCAATGACCTGCAAGGCTGAAAAGATGTTCTATGCTGTCGTTAACAGGACTGAAAGGAAGGAGTGTGCCCTGATGCTACAAACCTGATGGATGCTGTAGCTGTGCCTCGGTATTCCCATCACGTAAGAGCAAATTTCATCTACTGAATATGGAGACTGTTTTGACATGAATGATAGAAGAACTGACAGAGGGAGTTTAACAAGATGCCTCTCATCCTGACAAGTATTGGATGCAGTGGGCAGAGGGGCAGGGGCTTTGCTGACTCCCTGTCTCTTCTGGAAGAGACCATCTCTGTAGCTACGTCCCCTCCCCCCTCCCGGGTCAGACCCATCAATCACAGCCCGCTGCTTTTCCTCCCTGGGTATTGAGCAGTACAGTATTTTGCTGTCGTGTTTTTTCCCCCTCCACTCCAAAGTTGTCATTTTGGGAAGGCTTTGTGGTAATATCTGACGCTGGCGATGAATGGCCTTGTCAACTTTATATGTTGAAGGATCCTCTTATTTTCTCTTTTGCTTGAGTCAAACACTGAAATGGTGGAGAACTGGACTGCATCATGCTGAAGCGACAAGCCAAAGAAAAAGTTCAACTCTTTTGGTTAAAAGAAGAAAACAAAAAGGATTCTGTGATCAACCCAATCTAAGTCTCACTGAAGAGTCTAGAGCAGTGAATTTGTCAAGCCCTCTTGACCTCCTTTCGGCCTACTTCTCCTTTTGCCCCTCCATTCGAGTGCGCTCCACTTCCTTCCAATCAGTGAAAGGTGACTTTGTGTGTGGGGGGGGGCCTGTTGTTGTTTGCTTATGTCACTGACCCCCTTGAGTCTGATCAAAGCCCTTCACAATGATTCGTTAGCCCAACTAAGCTGAAATTATTAGTTACCTCAGTAAACATCAACACGCACCACCAACTCCATATAAGTTTAAAGAAATGAATGCTCATCGTAAGTTGAAAGTGAAGGATCGTGACAACACTGCGTTCAGTCTTTGCGCATGTTTCCATGACTTCACATTTCCTTCACTGCCACCTGCATTTGTTTTCTTCCTGACATTTTTCTCCCGTAGACTGGCAGCACCGTTAATGGAGCTGACATTTTAACATATAGCTTTGACATTTCACTGTGTTATTGTTGGAACTGAACCCATGATTGTTCTTTTCAGTTTCGACCTCGAGAGAGTGCGTTTCCCTAAATAAAGATCAACGCTTAAACTCCCCAATGATGAATAATATGTCACCGCCTCAGATGTTTGTTAATGACGTTGGCTTGTTGCATAATAGGCTAATGGTTAATAGGGCCTCTGTAAAATCAAGAGAAAGTCACCTTTCATGAGAAAGTACGAAGCTAGAAGTGTGACCATAAGCCACATGCCTGGGTTATTGATTTAAACATGTATACAAAGTAGCGTTTTTGAAATACGGTAAAATATCACATTATACACTGAACTACATACGGTAAAGATAATATATGTGAATGTTCAAACACTTTAAACAAAAAGAAGCAAACAGGCTCGATCCCGACACATGACCAAGTCTGAAGTCTTTCTATTATTGATGATGCCAGCAAGTGAGCTGGGCATCTGATCGTGCAACTCCAAAGAGTGTGGCTGACATTTAAGCCGATGGTTATTGACTACAGAGAAGGTGATGTTTTAAAATGTCTATTACATGTCACACGAGTGAAATCACTTTTCAACTGTTGCTTCTCTTCTGTATTTATTCTCTGCTCTGGTATCACCCTGACATTGTGTTAAACTGGCCGATAGACGCGAGGAATTTAGTGGAAAAGAAAGAAAGAACAACACGGGCAGCAGTTTTATCTTCCATGCCTGTAGACTGCCGGTGTGTTGATTATAAATCGTTTGGTGCCTCAGCAGGAGAGCAGCACTTCATCAAGACCAGCCAGAGCAACCTGCATCCGTCTTTAAGCAAACGACTAAACCTTGATTACTGGTGCTTGCTTTGCACTCACCCAGAAAGTGCTCTAGTGTTGACCTGTTTGCACAACATATGCTTTAAAAGCCACACAGAAAAATAATTAGCTTTAACTTGATCAAGTGATAGCAGGTTAGGTAGCTGTATATACAGTATATAAACCCAAGGTCAGTGCCCTCTTCACGTAGTTAAAAATACAACACTCAACCTATTCATAAACAAAAGAATTTAAGACGAGTTAAAAAAAAAGTAGTTTACAAAAATTACTGAAAAGAACTTGCAGCACACGAACAAGACTTTGGAAAAAATATGAACAAGTGCTTTAGACTTGAATCATAGAATTTGCACTGCACTTAAAATAATTTGCACTTGGGGCTAACTTCAGTTCTGTTGGAAGCTTATGCCATTTCTGTGCAGCATTACAGCTAAATGCTGATTCACCATGTTTGTTTTAAACTCTGGACTCCACTAATTGAGCCGAGTTTTGACTTCATATCCCAACTGGCTTTATGTTTAATTTGCACTTCTTTAATGTGTTCAAGCTATTCCATGATTTATAGAGCAGTATGATAGAAGAAGCAATCAAGAACCAAAGAAGTGAAGCAAAAGAGGGCAAAACATCGGGTCTCATTGTTCTTAAATTACACTCATGCTCTTTTTTGCAACGAATGTAGTCTTCACCAATGTCTGCTTTGTGTCAAACATTTCACACAACACTGGGATACACACATTTAAGTGTGTCGTGGTTGAGCACAAGTTTTACATTTGCGTAATCCTGCATTACAACGTTTTTATTTCATATTTTCAACAAATGCCCAGTGTTCAGGTGACTTATTAATAAAACATCGGGGTCCCTTCAAGGTCGCTGGAGAGTCAGTTATTATTCAGTGTCATTGTAAGCTAATGTGCACGTGTTATTCACTCAGCTGACCAGTGGAGCCTTGAAGTGACAGCCCCGTTAAATACATGGACCTCTTAAAACATGCACATTTCTACACCAACACACACACACACACACACCAGAAACCCAGTGTTGGTGTTATTGACAACAGTGGATGCAACGCAGTTGATTATTGCTGACAGTGATTGGGTTCACCAAGTACAACCATTCACTACGTCACCGAAATAAAAACCTCGTCACTGCGTCACCTCTTCTTTCAGTCTCTTCATCTGTCAGCCTAGTTGAGAATATAACCGCTGTCCTGAAGCCGTGTGTATGTGTGTGAACAGCGTACGTATCGTGTCGAGAAAAAATAATTCCAGCTTGAATGAATTTCACGTGCGCTGTCTCACTTTCAATCAGAACTAATGGAAGTGTTGGCTTAAGGTCAGCCCATCGCTCAGCAGAAATCGGATTGCAACATTCCCACAAAGACTGGGCCAGCCACTAACACATTAAATGTTATGTAATTTACAGTCTCAGACCCATCTCGCAGTAACACATAGTGCCTTTATTTGAGCTGATGAAACATATGTATTTCAAAGTATATTTGGATTGTTTTTAGGCTATAATAAAGGTTCACAAAAGTTGAGATGATCGTATTTATTAATCATATCATGGGAAACGTGGATGATGTGCATTCTCTATGTGTCAATTGTCATGCAAAGAATTGGCAACTCATTTGGCCCAGCAGAAATTAAAAGACCCGATTCAGCACAAATGTCCAAAACTAATCATTACGACTCCTTCGTGACACCTAACAGCATGTACTTAAATATACCATGGATGATAATTATTATGATTTCCAGTACCAAGAGGTATAATTATGCTGCATAAGGCAAATAGATTGGGATCCATAGGCGAGTGTTTCAGCAATTAAGGCACATCAGTCACTGTCCAAATGCTGGGGCTGAACTGTAGAGGCACTCCATTAGTGGAATTACAACAGCCTCATAGTACTCTAAAGAGAGACAGGGATGCTAGCGAAGTTAATGATCCTCATACGGCAATTTAGCACTTATGTCAGCCAAGAAATGCACAAAAGTATGTGAATGCTGGGAGATACACATTCCCACGAATAATACAGACCGATCTACACTGTGATGCATGTGCATGTCCATGTGCAAGTGTGTGGTTCAAAAGTCAAGGTGTTATGTTCATTTCTAGAAAGCAAGGCGGTGCTTATCATCAATATGTCATGATCCTGTCCTGTTTGCCCCCAGTCATGAGCTGGAGAGTAGGTGTTCCCTCATGATCCACACTTGACACTAATCGTCCTTGTTTCTTAGCTGCCTTTAAAAACCATGCCTCGCTGATCACTGGCTGTCGGATTATTAAACCTTGCTCGTGACTCCAAGTGTGTTCATTTGGTAGATGTTCTTGACATTATTTTCCCCTCATAGATTTTTGCGATGTTAGTGCATTGTATTTGTCATGTATTTTATTGATGTACATTCTCTGTTTGTATTGTCGTGCATTGGGTTCTCTTCTCTTTTGAGTTGACAACTAATTTACAAATATTTGTATGTATTTTACTGCAAAAAAAATATGTGGGATGTGTAAGAAAGCAGACCATAAACTAAGCCACATTTTGGGACTTTAAATTCTCCAAAACCTACCACGACGCTCTGCTTACTTGTTCTAAGTGGGTCTGGATGAAGTGGTTTTATGGTGGTGGAGACAATTTATCATTTATTTTCTGTACGAATCGAAGCAGCCATCCATCAATCTGAATCACTTATCCTCATAGTACAAAATTATTTTATTGTATATCACTGGGATGATGTTAGAGTGTTTAGAGTTTAAGACGCGACCCTCGTGAGGATAAAGCGGTTCAGATGATGGATGGATATATGCATCCATCCATCCATCCATCCATTTTCAACACCGCTTATCCTGACTTTTGGTTGAAAGGTGTGATCACTCTTGAACTGGTCGCCACTCAGTCACAGGGCACACATAGAGACAAACAACCATACGCACACACATTCACACAGTCAATGAGTGGGAAACGATCCCACGCTGCCCACACATAAGTCGTCAGACGAGTGTACCACGACACCATCAGTGACTTTGATGGAGAACTACAAAGGTGTTGTCTGCTTGACTATGCCACACATAACAGCGGTGTGTTTAATGGTACTTGGCAAAAACGGCGACACAACAAAAGTAGGAGAATGAGTCAGTTGAATGTGAATTGGCTAGTTATTTTCCGACCTTGAATTTTCAAATAATCTTTTTGCGACATCGACGCTGCACTGACTGTCTCGATCATACATAACAATTTCAGTTCTCTTTCATACAACGTCACAAGATGGGAAATGTTTGTATTTGTACCATGTCTCTGAAAAGCTCTCATTACAACAGTTTTAGGTCTAAATAAGGATGGCATTTCAGGCTTTGGCATTTCCACACATGCGCCTGACCTGAAATGGAGGGAAATGTCAACACCAGCAAGGTAACATTGAATTTACTTTCAATTAGTTTAGTTGGTGTTCAAGGTCATTCGTTTTAATAGAAAATAGTAATTCAATCTATTTTTCGATAATTCAATGTTTTTGTGACTTTCTTCATTTTGCGATGCCATGCGTGATCCAAAATCTGAAAGGCCAGCCTGAACCCTGCCAACCTATACCTCATGGAGGCCAGGTCGACTGTGATAGGAGAGGTTTTTTCACTAAGGAGGCTCCATAAAGGCTTGTGGGAGTGGATTGGCCTCTTGGAGAACAGCCAGTCTTAAGTTCATCAGGGAGATGTTTGGGAAGAGGACCAGACCACAGAGGAGGACACTCAGAAATTACATCCAACTTTGGCAAAGGAAAAGCAAGAAAAGTTGAGTCGGCCAGACCAGGAAGCTATGAAAAATGAAACGAGGCATTTAGGTGCCTCGTTTCAGACCCGGAGAAGTTGAAGATGAATGTGAGCCTTGAAGGGACAAGAACCAAATCTTCACATCTGAGATTAGACGCCTTCAGGTATGCTGCCTCAGCTGATTATTTTACTGCAGAGTAATTATATGAATGCAATTAGTGTATGTCCTGCCTTTGTTTTAGCGACTGCTTGCCTTTCAAGAGAAGCAGGGGAAGAGCAGGAGAGGGAGCAATACACAGAAGAAAAATTGATAAAAACAAGAAACAAAAATAAAAAAGTGGGGCAGTGAGAGAAATGATTTGATATTGCTGTTGGAAGTGAAACACAGTGCATTATTGAATGTTTCGCCGACCATCATCGCTTCCCTGGCTGATGATAGGAGGGAGGATAAGAAGTCAAAAAAGTAAACAAGACAAATCAATCGTAAAATCAAATAAAAGTGAAGGAGAAACTGAACTGTGTATGCGTTTCACTTCACATTCAATTGCTTCGTCCATGAGGTTGAAATGATGTCTGAGGACAGAGACCCATTTTCTTTAGTGAACGAATGAAAAGGCAGCATCTATTGATTTGATGAAAAAAGAAAAAAAAGACCAATAGATAATTGTAGCATATGTAAACATCTGATCACATTTAGAGGTGATGCTTTGGGGGCAGCCACATATATATATATATATATATATATATATATATATATATATATATATATTACTTCTTCAACATATATATATATATATATATGACCAAAAATTATATTAACTGCGAAAAATAATGCCACGTTTTGATTGACCCTGTCAGAGTGTAACTTCATGACATTGTGCTGGTAAATCGAATGAAAATATTTTTTGTCATTGTCTGGCATTCCACCAGTGAAAACAAAAAAACAAAACAACTCGCAACATTGCCAGCTAGAAATAAAAAGACTTGTGTAAAAGAAAATCCTACCTATAAAAGCATGACATACAAAAGAAATGTCCACTATGTTAACAATATGCTGCTGAAACATTCAGGTCATTTTTATAAAGATTAAGTGCAAAGTTACCATGTTCGTGATATCAAAGGTCAAGTGGCTGCTTAGTGATAAATATCGCAGTTCACCTCAAGTCCACGTATAATCATTCAAACGGAACCCCATAGTCTACATCTCAGCTCTCTGGTCCAGTCAGAGACTGTAACTCCAACCATTACTCAACTTGAATGTTCCTTGTACTTTTAATACCTTTTTTGTTTTCTCTGCTGTATTTGCACCATCTACCATTTTTTGTGACCGCATGCGTGTGCTCATCAAAATGAACAACTACTCCCCGGCCAAATTCAATCTCCCGAGACCCAGACATCGATAATATATTAGTGCAGCAGTTAGAAGCCTAAAGATATCAGTATTGATCGCCTAGTTAGGTTGGGCTTGTTTGAGGTTGGAGACAAATAGCCTCTTTGTCTCTCTTAAGGAACCCATTTCATGGAATGAGTCACTTCTTCAACATGTGCTGCCGCTGCTGTAATTCTTAAGCGCCACTGAATGACAATGTGAGGCTAAACGAAAAAACAGAACTGCATCTCCCCCTCATGCCATTATTCTATACGAGTGCGAAAGGACTTGACAGGACAAAAGGGATTCATACCTCTGATTTGGGTACGTGTCAAAATGCCACAAGTGGCGTATCCATCACACTGATGAAAAACTATTTTTCCCAATATGAGAGAATGGCTTCCTTCCCATTTCAAGAGTGGGGCGATCAATTCTATTTTATCTTGTTTTTTTTTTTTAACACTTGTTCTTTGTCATATAGGATCAGCGCAAGGGATCACTTCAGTGCCGCAGTTAAATGGCACGCTTTGAAGGTTGCATGCTAATCGTGCCATTATTCTCTCTGGATCATGGATCTTGCTTTAACTGATAATTTTTTGAACCACTTTTCGTCTGGTGAATATGATAAATGTGTTTTATTTGGTTTCTCTTAACTGGGAAATCTGAAAAATCCTTGCTTCGGACTTATGCAACGGTTTGACAAAGGCCATTTTCTGGTGATGCATATCCAGTGTCAAAAATAAAGGCCTTATTATGCACGCTTAGATGAGTCGTGCGGAAGATCTTGGTAAACCCTAACCTCACCCCAATCAAGCACACGTAAGATGACTTAGAACAGACATTCAACTCGTGAATTAACAGCTGAGTACTCTTCCCAGAAGCAGTGGTTGCTGTTATAGTTTTAAAAGGGGAAACCTCATATTCCACATTCACTTCTCCTTGGCTAAATAATGTCGCATCGAAGTCAGAAGACAGGTGCATCAGCATGACACCAGCCCCATTTTGGTTAATATAGGTCAGCTTTTGTATTTAGAGCAGACTATCCTTTCGAAGCAGGCCCATCTCAGTTAGTCTGGAGTTGTGTGCGTGTGTGTGTGTGTGTGTGTGTGTGTGTGTGTGTGTGTGTGTGTGTGTGTGTGTGCGTGTGTGTGCGTGTTTTTCAAGCTCCACGGCTCTCAGTCTGCAGGGCTTTATGCTAATGAGCTAAATGCACTCTATACTCTCACTGCCCCCAACCAAAACCCACTTTGAAAGTGACATGGATCATGTGCTTTTCTGGAAGTAATTTCAACATGCAGACAAACATGGGCCGCGCTCTTCGATACAGGATAGTAAAACAATGCAATCATGAGCCAAAGATAAAATATGGAAAGTAATCAGCGATCCAAGTTTTCTTTTTTGGAATAGAGGCAAGCAAATAATCTATAAACGCAGTGATCATCCCCTTTGCCCCAAGCCTTTTTCAAGATGGCATTTAATGAATTCTAAAGGACATGAAGAACAATACAACTGTGATTAAATAATGACAGCGTAAGAATATAAATAAAGCAACTGATCCTGATATAACGACCATTCCTCTGCATTTAAATGGGGTGTTTCAACCCAGAGGACCAATCAATTGGAAAATGGATTAGCTCATGTTTAGATTTAATTAGCCTTCCCCATTCAGAACGGGTAATGTGATTAGCATTTGCCGTTTCCTGTGCAGAGGGAGAACTGGAATTACAGCTGTATTGCAAAGAGCAGCGTCTTCGCTGGAGCTTTTCATATTTTACTGCATTGTGAAAATACATTGTTTGCGGACATGTCTACAATTTAATGGGCAAGCATTTCTGACTGAGTGAATTTCCATGCTTCAGGCGGCTGGTTGTCAAGAAATATTTCATTACAAACAGGATTCAACATTTTTTAAATGTCTGGTTATTCTTGAAATGATTTGACGGGGAGAAGACATGATGCCTCTCCTGTAAATATGTCCCAGTGTGATATATTAATGAAGTGTTGCTCATATGATTCTCCTCAATTGTAAATGCGCTCAAAACAAAGGCTGGCAATATGTTTTCATTTACAGTATGTGTATTATGTACTGTACATTTACAGTATCTCTGCTGTCAGCATTAACAAGCTCACGCTCGACTCACTTTCTCTTGTTAATGAATCAATTATTCATCTCAATTCTCAATAAATAATGTGTGTGTCCAATTAGCGAGAAGTTATGAGGCCAGGGATTCCACACACTTTACTGCACTATATGTTCTGGCTTTGTTGTCCTCACACAGCAGAGTTAGAAACCAATACACGTGCACAAACACAAACTCAGAACCGATAGGTGAGCTACTCGAGTCAGACGTTCGTGGTAGATTTAAAACTAAAACAATCGCCATCGGTGAAGAAGCATCTGCACTTGGCCGATGTTCTTTTCACTCTTGTTTTTGTCAGTCTGCCTAGTACAGCCCTCTTGCTGTGTGTGTGTGTGTGTGTGTGTCAGTGTGATGAAGGGGGATATTGGCAAGCGAAATCTTTCTCCTATAATAAGTCATCTTTAAATGACAGCGTCGTAAAGCATTAGGAGAGCCGAGTGGAGCAACCCTGCGAGAGCTTTGTTAGCCAGATAAATGTTTCTGCCCTGTTAGCCTGCCGTCCGTGTCACTTCTAATCAACAAATGTGGCTGTTTGCTGCAACAGGTGCCGCCACACCTCCGGAGAATAATAAATGAATACAACCTAAACCGGTGGTGGGAAAACAGAGTGAGTTTTTTGGCCAAAATGGAAGGCCACTTTACTTTGTAATTTGAATTATATCAACAATGCAAATGTTTCTGGAACCAATCAGATTCCAAATCTTCTTGATGGGGTCTGTATCTTTACATCCTCTGATTGTTCTGTCAGAGCAAAATGTGTTTCAGCCTCTGGTGTATTTCATTGTTTTATTGTGTGTTTTATTGTCTACACATGTCAATTACATACTTTCCGCCATTTAAGATCATTTATTTGTTCTGACGTCTGTAACTACAAGTCACTGGCATAGACAGATTAACAAGGATAAATTATTTGTTCTATAGAAAGCATTTTTAGACCCATTAAGTGAAGCGCCAAGTGGCGCACCAGTTGGATATCACTGCTATATACAGTATCTCTACTGATATTTACAGTGAACGTGCCATATATAATTTCTACATAACCTAACTTTAAAGATGGGATTTAGTCACACAAAATGTACCAAAATTATGGTTTCCTACATTTATAATGTCACCCCACCCCCACTTCCATTGGCCCTAACATAGCTTAATTGGAGCCAAGTAATTTACCACTGACAGGATCAATATGAAGAATCAAAGGCGGAAACAGGCCATTTTCATTACTTAGCACAGTTCAATAGAGGAAGCCATTGCAGTGATCAGTTGTTTTCAGGAAAGCTTAGAATCTGTCACGGGACAGCGACCCCTTTTGTCAGTCATTCTTCAAAGTAGATTGGTGATTATAAGTGAACCAATGATCGATTGGAATGATCAATAAAATAGCCGTTTATTTCACTGAGATCACTAAACGCATTCATTCAAGACGGCATGTTAAGTGCATGTAAATCAATTGAATTTAGTTAGGGGCACGGTGAGTGACTGGTTAGCACGCCCGCTTTACAGTGCAGAGGTGCAGGGTTTGACTCTGGCTCCAGCCTTCCTGTGTGGCGTTTGCATGTGGCTGCGTGGGTTTTCTCCGCGTACTCCAGTTTACTCCCACATTCCAAAAACATGCATGTCAGGTTAATGGAACACTCTAAATTGTCCCTAGTTGTGAGTGTGAGCACGAATGGTTGTTTGTCTGTCTTTGCCCTGCGATTGGTTGGCAACAAATTCAGGGTGTTCAGGTTTTTGGGGAGCTGGAGGTGAATTAGCGCAAAAGGAAGACTCCGCCCTATATTGGTTGCCAGTCACTCAATATTACAGCAACAGTAAAGTGAAGTACCGGTACCATGTTTAACATGTAGGCAACCCAATAACTGCATGAACAGCAACTAAAGAAACACAAGACTGAGTGGTGGAAAAAGAAGACATGCAGACTGAGGTAAACAGCTCTGTACTGGATGTTTTTTGTCGGCACAGAAAGCTAGGTGTCTGGTAGCCTCCCATTAAGTTGCAGCCATCTGACAAGATGCATGTATGGCTTACTAGCCAAATGACTGTACCTGTCCGAAGGTATTATCTGGATAACATCGAATAATGTAATTTCATTACATAATCAGATTAAACCTGGTAAAAAGGAACATCATGACATTGCTTATCCTAAATTTGCATGCATGCAATACTTCATGCCCGGAACACCTCACTAGGGAGGCGCTCAGGGGGCATCCGAATCAGATGCCCCAGCCACCTCATCTGGCTCCTCTCGATGTGGAGGAGAAGCGGCTCTACTTTGAGCCCCTCCCGGATGACCGAGCTTCTCACCTTATCTCTAAGGAGAGCCGGACACCCTGCGGAGAAAACTCATTTCGGCCGCTTGTATCCGGGATCTCGTTCTTTCGGTCACGACCCATAGCTCGTGACCATAGATGAGGGCTGGAACATAGATCGACCGGTAAATTGAGAGCTTCGCCCTTTGGATCAGCTCCTTCTTTACCACGACAGACCGATACAACGTCCGCATCACAGCAGATGCTGCACCGATCCGCCTGTCGATCTCTCGCTCCCTTCTGCCCTCACTCGTGAACAAGACCCCAAGATACTTAAACTCCTCCACTTGGGGCAAGATCTCCTCCCCGACCCGGAGAGGGCACTCCACCCTTTTCCGACTGAGGACCATGGTTTCAGATTTGGAGGTGTTGATCCTCATCCCAACCGCTTCACACTCGGCTGCGAAACGCTCCAGTGAGAGCTGGAGAGACCCGCTTGAAGGAGCCAGCAGTACCACATCATCTGCAAAAGCAGAGATGCAATACTGAGGCCACCAAACGGACCCCCTCAACGCTTCGGCTGCGCCTAGAAATTCTGTCCATAAAGTTATGAACAGAATCGGCGACAAAGGGCAGCCTTGGCGTAGTCCCACTCTCACTGGAAACGATTCCGACTTATTGCCGGCAATGCGAACCAAACTCTGACATCGGTGGTATAGCGACCGAACAGCCCGTATCAAGGGTTCGGTACCCCATACCTGAAGCACCCCCACAGAACTCCCGAGGGACACGGTCAAACGCCTTCTCCAAGTCCACAAAACACATGTAGACTGGTTGGGCGAATTCCCACATACCCTCGAGGACCCTGCTAAGGGTGTAGAGCTGGTCCACTGTTCCACGGCCGGGACGAAAACCACACTGCTCCTCCTCAATCCGAGGCTCGACTTCCTGACGGACCCTCCTCTCCAGCACCCCTGAATAGACCTTACCAGGGAGGCTGAGGAGTGTGATCCCTCTGTAGTTGGAACACACCCTCCGGTCCCCCTTTTTAAAAAGAGGGACCACCACCCCGGTCTGCCAATCCAGAGGCACTCTCCCCGCTGACCACGCGATGTTGCAGAGGCGTGTCAACCAGGACAGCCCCACAACATCCAGAGCCTTGAGGAACTCCGGGCGGATCTCGTCCACCCCTGGGGCCTTGCCACCGAGGAGCTTTTTAACCACATCGGTGACTTCGACCACAGAGATAGGAGAGCCCACCTCAGAGTCCCCAGACTCTGCTTCCTCAAGGAAGGCGTGCTGGTGGAGTTGAGGAGGTCTTCGAAGTACTCCGCCCACCGGCTCACAACGTCCCGAGTCGAGGTCAACAGCGCCCCATCCCCACTGTACACAGTGTTAGTGGTGCACTGTTTCCCCCTCCTGAGACGTCGGATGGTGGACCAGAATTTCCTCGAAGCCGTCCGGAAGTCGGCTTCCATGGCCTCACCGAACTCCTCCCACGTCCGAGTTTTTGCCTCGGCGACCACCGAAGCCGCATTCCGCTTGGCCAGTCGATACCCGTCAGCTGCCTCTGGGGTCCCACAGGCCATAAAGGCCCGATAGGACTCCTTCTTCAGCTTGACGGCATCCCTTACTGCTGGTGTCCACCAGCGAGTACGGGGGTTGCCGCCACGACAGGCACCAACTACCTTACGGCCACAACTCAGATTGGCCGCCTCAACAATAGAGGCACGGAACGTGGTCCATTCGGACTCAATGTCCCCCCACCATCGGAGCCCACTCACCACCAGGTGGTGATCAGTTGACAGCTCCGCCCCTCTCTTCACCCGAGTGTCCAAAACATGCGGCCGCAAATCCGATGATACAACCACAAAGTCAATCATCGAACTGCGGCCAAGGATGTCCTGGTGCCAAGTGCACATATGGACACCCTTATGCTTGAACAAGGTGTTTGTTATGGACAATCCGTGACGAGCACAGAAGTCCAATAACAAAACACCACTCGAGTTCTGATCGGGGGGGCCGTTCCTCCCAATCACGCCCCTCCAGGTCTCACTGTCGTTGCCCACATGAGCATTGAAGTCCCCCAGCAGAACGAGGGAGTCCCCAGCAGGAGTACTCTCTAGCACACCCTCTAAGGACTCCAAAAAGGGTGGGTACGCTGAACTGCTGTTGGGTGCATATGCACAAACAACAGTCAGGACCCGTCCCCCCACCCGAAGGCGAAGGGAGGCTACCCTCTCGTCTACCGGTGTGAACCCAATGTACAGGCACTGAGCCGGGGGCAATGAGTATGCCCACACCTGCTCTGCGCCTCTCACCATGGGCAACTCCAGAGTGGAATAGAGTCCAACCCCTCTCGAGAGAGCTGGTACCAGAACCCAGGCTGTGTGTGGAGGCAAGTCCGACTATGTCCAGTCGAAACTTTTCAACCTCACACACCAGCTCGGGCTCCTTCCCTGTAAGAGAGGTGACATTCCATGTCCCCAGAGCTAGCTTCTGCAGCCGAGGATCGGACCGCCAGGGTCCCCGCCTTTGGCTGCCGCCCAGCTCACATCGCACCCGACCCCTTTGGCCCCTCCCATGGGTGGTGAGCCCATGAGAAGGGGACCCACGTTGCCTCTTCGGGCTGAGCCCGGCCGGGCCCCATGGGTGCAGGCCCGGCCACCAGGCGAATGCCAACGAGCCCCACCCCAGGCCTGGCTCCAGAGGAGGCCCGGTGACCCACGTCCGGGCGAGGGAAACTGGGTTCCATTTATTTTGTCCATCATAAGGGGATTTTGAGCCGTGCTTTGTCTGGTCCCTCACCTAAGACCTGTTTGCCATGGGTGACCCTGCCAGGGGCATAAAGCCCCAGGCAACTTAGCTCCTAGGATCATTGGGACGCACAAACCCCTCCACCACGGTAAGGTGACGGCTCACGGAGGAGACCCCGAGGACGACCCGTCCACCGGGAAGAGACCCCGAGGACGACCCAGGACACGCTGGAAAGACTATGTCACGCAGCTGGCCTGGGAACGCCTCGGGATCCCCCGGGAAGAGCTGGAAGAAGTAGCCGGGGAGAGGGAAGTCTGGGCTTCCCTGCTTAAGCTGCTGCCCCCGCGACCCGGCCCCGGATAAGCGGTAGAAGATGGATGGATGGATGGATGGATGAATACTTCATTAAAGATCTCAGTTCAACAATCTCCATTTCAAAAAATATCTTTCACCCACAACCGCATTGACTGTTAAACAATTACGATAGATGCTTTGAATAACTTTTTGAAGTGTCGCAATATCTGCATTCAAGAATATGCAATATAAGAACACCGTGTCATCAAAATAAACGAGAATGATTTTGAAATGTTCGAACTGAATATGTGGATTAATCAGAACGATATTTCATGAACAAATTATTCATAGACATGACGTGGAATATGTGTGGGATAATCATTTTGACGAATATATTTGTTGAGTACACGCACATACACGCACCACAGTATTATGTCTGATACGTTTGTGATTTTCCAGGAACCGGCGGTTTCTGAGCTTGAACACTCTCTCCATAAGCCTATCTGCAATAAATCTTAACAGAATTGACGTGCCTGTCTACAGAGCATTAATAAAATGTGCTGTGGCAACTCTTAAGTGTGAGAGGGTGTGTGTGCGCGTATTTATACTCCATCTGCTGTATAAAGTCTATTTGCATACACTCAGTAGCCAAAGAGTCACTTCCACTGGAATGAGCTTGATTTTCAAATTCAGACAGCATCATTGTTGGGAAGTGGTCTCGGTCCTCTGTTATAGTGATAGGAAGGTTGCCTTAACATTTACAAATGTTCTGCAAGATTTGGAAATTTGTCGGTAGGAATTTCTGCCAGGAAAGTTCTTACACACCAAACTCCATGCTTTTATGGACCTTTTTTTCTGTCTACACATCCCTCCTAAAATCCTCTGCCATTAAATTAAGTGAGAGTGAATTGATGACTGCCATTTTTACTGCCAAGATACACTATATTACCGGAGTGTTTTGCTCCCATTACGGTCATTTGCATTAGGATGATGAAGGACATGCACTAGCTCCGATGAGAAGACTCGGTTTTATCGGGTAATATTTTTAGGTTATTTAGTAATTCAATCTGAAGTAGTTTTATGGACATACTGGAACAAATTCTTGATACGACATGGGGCTTTTTTGTTATTAATAATTAGACGTCAGGCCTACGGCTTCCTCCCACAGTCCAAAAACATGCAACATAGCTTTATGACAGACTAAATTATTGCTGTGAACGTGAGTGTGAGTGGTTACATAGATTGTTCAGGGTTTCAAATTCTTAATCAGAGTCATCCAGACATGGCGACAGCATCTTTCCCCTTGACCCTGAACTGGACATGTGACATAAAATTGATTGTTGAATGGGAATGGTCGGACAACTTTAATCATGAACCACTGCTTGCCAACCTCCACTACCAGTTGTACCAGATTTTTCGCACCATTTGGTACATTGCATTATTAGGCGCAAAATTAATAAATAGGTCTACCGGATTATTAAAAAAAAACGAAAAAAAAAAATTGAACATCACTAGTCAATCTAGTGACCAGTGTTTGGGTTATTACTTTGGCTAATGCTTAATGCTATCTTGTTGGACAGTTCAACACCTGCTAAGAAGTTACTGCACTCACCAGGTATGCCATCTTCCTCGTTCACTAGAACCCAATTTTTTATTTTTTGCTTGGTTACGGTGGCTATTGGAAGCTGGCTGTGTTGTTTAATGCGGATTCATAATATCGGTATGTGATTAAAAGATCCAATTGTACATAACACACAGTATTTTCTGTCATTAGGTGAGAATAAATCATGAGCAGTGCTGCAGGGCTGAATACATGCATGATTGCGCACACAGCTAAAGATGATCAGGGAATGACCTGTCATTTTCTACATCGTAGGAAGCAGCAAGAAGGATCGAGTTACAGTGGTGAAGCCTGGGGCTTTGCTTTGAGTGTAAGGACTGCAGATAGTTTCAACACGCTTGGCTTTAAAGAAGTTCAGATAAAGGATTGTGGTGATAACGCTGTGGAATCTCCAAGCACACACACAATTTATGCACATATTTCTTTGTGACAGGGTCTCCTGAAAATAAGCATGCGGTTGACAAAATAGTATTCAATTGAATTCCTAGCATGGGAGCCATTAAAAGCAAAACATTGTCCCACACCCCCATTTTACCAGTTGCCCACTAATGAATTTTGTCTGAGCTAGTTGTCTGAGCTAGTTGCAACAATATATATATATATATATATATATATATATATATATATAATATATATATATATATATATATATATATATATATATATATATATATAAAAATCCTCATCTCACCCCTCGGGTGGTGTCCGTCCCCATTCAGCTCGGGTCCTCTACCAGAGGCCAGGAAGCTTGAGCTGCGCAGTCACCTTACCGTGGTGGGCAGGGGTTTGTTCCTTCGTCCCAATGATCCTAGGAGCTAAGTTGCCTGGGGCTTTATGCCCTGGCAGGGTCACACATGGCAAACAGGTCTTAGGTGAGGGACCAGACAAAGCACGGCTCAAAAGCCCCTTATGATGGACAAAATAAATGGAACCCAGTTTCCCTTGCCCGGACGTGGGTCACTCGGGGCCTCCTCTGGAGCCAGGCCTGGGGTGGGGCTGCGTTGGGCGTCAATGGCCTGGTGGCTGGGCCTGCACCCATGGGGCCCGGCTGGGCTCAGCCCGAAGAGGCAACGTGGGATCCCCCACTTCTCATGGGCTCACCACCCATGGGAGGGGCCAAAGGGGTCGGGTGCGATGTGAGCTGGGCGGCAGCCACAGGCGGGGTACCCTGGCGGTCCGATCCTCGGCTGCAGAAGCTAGCTCTGGGGACATGGAATGTCACCTCTCTTACAGGGAAGGAGCCCGAGCTGGTGTGTGAGGTTGAAAAGTTTCGACTGGATATAGTCGGACTTACCTCCACACACAGCCTGGGTTCTGTACCAGCTCTCTCGAGAGGGGTTGGACTCTATTCCACTCTGGAGTTGCCCACGGTGAGGCGCAGAGCAGGTGTGGGCATACTCATTGCCCCGGCTCAGTGCCTGTACATTGGGGTTCACACCGGTAGACGAGAGGGTAGCCTCCCTCCGCCTTCGGGTGGGGGACGGGTCCTGACTGTTGTTTGTGCATACGCACCCAACAGCAGTTCAGCATACCCACCCTTTTGGAGTCCTTGGAGGGTGTGCTAGAGAGTACTCCTGCTGGGGACTCCTCGTTCTGCTGGGGACTTCAATGCTCATGTGGGCAACGACAGTGAGACCTGGAGGGGCGTGATTGGGAGGAACGGCCCCCGATCAGAACTCGAGTGGTGTTTTGTTATTGGACTTCTGTGCTCGTCACGGATTGTCCATAACGAACACCTTGTTCAAGCATAAGGGTGTCCATATGTGCACTTGGCACCAGGACACCCTAGGCCGCAGTTCGATGATTGACTTTGTGGTTGTATCATCGGATTTGCGGCGCATGTTTTGGACACTCGGGTGAAGAGAGGGGCGGAGCTGTCAACTGATCACCACCTGGTGGTGAGTGGGCTACGATGGTGGGGGAAGATGCCGGTCCGTCCTGGCAGACCCAAACGTATTGTGAGGGTTTGTTGGGAGCGTCTGGCGGAATCCCCTGTCAGAAGGAGTTTCAACTCCCACCTCCGACAGAGCTTTTCCCATGTTCCGGGGGAGGCGGGGGACATTGAGTCCGAATGGACCACGTTCCGTGCCTCTATTGTTGAGGCGGCCAATCTGAGTTGTGGCCGTAAGGTAGTTGGTGCCTGTCGTGGCGGCAATCCCCGTACTCGCTGGTGGACACCAGCAGTAAGGGATGCCGTCAAGCTGAAGAAGGAGTCCTATCGGGCCTTTATGGCCTGTGGGACCCCAGAGGCAGCTGAAGGGGAATCGACTGGCCAAGCGGAATGCGGCTTCGGTGGTCGCCGAGGCAAAAACTCGGACATGGGAGGAGTTCAGTGAGGCCATGGAAGCCGACTTCCGGACGGCCGAGGAAATTCTGGTCCACCATCCGGCGTCTCAGGAGGAAACAGTGCACCACTAACACTGTGTACAGTGGGGATGGGGCGCTGTTGACCTCGACTTCGGGCGTTGTGAGCCGGTGGGCGGAGTACTTCGAAGACCTCCTCAACTCCACCAGCACGCCTTCCTTGGAGGAAGCAGAGTCTGGGGACTCTGAGGTGGGCTCTCCTATCTCTGTGGTCGAAGTCACCGATGTGGTTAAAAGCTCCTCGGTGGCAGGGCCCCAGGGGTGGATGAGATCCGCCGGAGTTCCTCAAGGCTCTGGATGTTGTGGGGCTGTCCTGGTTGACACGCCTCTGCAACATCGCGTGGTCAGCGGGGAGAGTGCCTCTGGATTGGCAGACCGGGGTGGTGGTCCCTCTTTTTAAAAAGGGGGACCGGAGGGTGTGTTCCAACTACAGAGGGATCACACTCCTCAGCCTCCCTGGTAAGGTCTATTCAGGGGTGCTCGAGAGGAGGGTCCGTCAGGAAGTCGAGCCTCAGATTGAGGAGGAGCAGTGTGGTTTCGTCCCGGCCGTGGAACAGTGGACCAGCTCTACACCCTTAGCAGGGTCCTCGAGGGTATGTGGGAATTCGCCCAACCAGTCTACATGTGTTTTGTGGATTTGGAGAAGGCGTTTGACCGTGTCCCTCGGGGAGTTCTGTGGGGGGTGCTTCGTGGGTATGGGGTACCGAACCCCTTGTTACGGGCCGTTCGGTCGCTATACCACCGATGTCAGAGTTTGGTTCGCATTGCCGGCAGTAAGTCGGAATCGTTTCCAGTGAGGGTTGGACTACGCCAAGGCTGCCCTTTGTCGCGATTCTGTTCATAACTTTTATGGACAGAATTTCTAGGCGCAGCCGAAGCGTTGAGGGTCCGTTTTGGTGGCCTCAGTATTGCTTCTCTGCTTTTGCAGATGATGTGGTACTGCTGGCTCCTTCAGGCGGGTCTCTCCAGCTCTCACTGGAGCGTTTCGCAGCCGAGTGTGAAGCGGTTGGGATGAGGATCAGCACCTCCAAATCTGAAACCATGGTCCTCAGTCGGAAAAGGGTGGAGTGCCCTCTCCGGGTCGGGGAGGAGATCTTGCCCCAAGTGGAGGAGTTTAAGTATCTTGGGGTCTTGTTCACGAGTGAGGGCAGAAGGGAGCGAGAGATCGACAGGCGGATCGGTGCAGCGTCAGCTGTGATGCGGCGTTGTATCGGTCTGTCGTGGTAAAGAAGGAGCTGAGCCAAAGGGCGAAGCTCTCAATTTACCGGTCGATCTACGTCCCGACCCTCATCTATGGTCACGAGCTATGGGTCGTGACCGAAAGAACGAGATCCCGGATACAGCGGCGAAATGAGTTTTCTCCGCAGGGTGTCCGGGCTATCCCTTAGAGATAAGGTGATGGATGGAATATATATATATATATATATATATATATATATATATATATATATATATATATATATATATATATATATATATATATATATATATATATATTTAAAAATCCTCATCTCACCCCTCGGGTGGTGTCCGTCCCCATTCAGCTCGGGTCCTCTACCAGAGGCCAGGAAGCTTGAGGGTTCTGCGCAGTATCCTTGCTGTTCCCAGCACTGCACATTTCTGGACTGAGATGTCCGATGTTGTTCCCGGATCTGTTGCAACCACTCATCTAGTTTGGAGGTCACTGCCCGAGTGCTCCGACCACCACAGGCACAACTGTCACCTTTACCTTCCAGGCTCTCTCCAGCTCCTCTCTGAGCCCTTGGTATTTCTCGAGTTTCTCGTGTTCCTTCTTTCTGATGTTTCCATCACTTGGGACCGCTACATCCACTACAACGGCTTTCTTCTGCCCTTTATCAATGATCACAATATCCGGTTGGTTCGCCATTACCATCTTGTCAGTCTGGATCTGGAAGTCCCACAGGATCTTCGCTCGGTCATTCTCCACCACCTTGGGAGGTGTTTCCCATTTTGACCTTGGGGTTTCCAGTCCATACTCGGCACAGATGTTTCGGTAGACTATGCCAGCCACCTGGTTATGGCGTTCCATGTAGGCTTTCCTGCCAGCATTTTACACCCTGCAGTTATGTGTTGGATCGTCTCGGGTGCCTCTTTGCACAACCTACACCTTGGGTCTTGTCTGGTGTGGTATATCTGGGCCTCAATGGCTCTGGTGCTCAGGGCCTGCTCCTGAGCAGCCAGGATGAGTGCCTCTGTGCTGTCCTTCAGGCCAGCCCTCTCTAGCCACTGATAGGACTTCTTGAGATCAGCCACTTCACTTATGGTCCGGT
The DNA here is from genome assembly GCA_026261675.1 of Hippocampus mohnikei. Classification (NCBI taxonomy): domain Eukaryota; kingdom Metazoa; phylum Chordata; class Actinopteri; order Syngnathiformes; family Syngnathidae; genus Hippocampus; species Hippocampus mohnikei. The sequence goes on along the minus strand of JAKGUB010000106.1, from coordinate 6,600,133 downwards.
GGTACATCCCGTGTAGGGGCTTGTCCTCCCATGATGGTCCCTCTTCCAGCACCTCATCCTCTGTTCCCCATTGTCTGAGACATTCTCTGAGTACATCATCCGTTGGAGCCTTCTCCTTGATGTATTCATGGAGCTTGGATGTTTCATCCTGGACAGTGGCTCTCACACTCACTAGTCCCGGCCTCCTTCCTTTCGGCTTGCGTACAGTCTCAGGGTGCTGGATTTGGGATGGAACCCTCCATGCATGGTTAGGAGCTTTGGTCTTAACATCCGTGGTCTGAATCTCTTCCTTTGGCCACCTGATTATTCCTGCAGGGTATCTGATCACTGGCAGGGCATAGCTGTTTATTGCCCGGGTCTTATTCTTGCCATTGAGCTGGCTTCTTAGGACTTGCCTCACCCGCTGGAGGTATTTGGCCGTAGCCGCTTTCCTTGTTGCCAGTTCGAGGTTGCCATTGGCTTGTGGTATACCGAGGTACTTGTAGCTGTCCTCAATGTCTGCTATTGTTCCTTCAGGGAGTGAGACCCCTTCAGTGCGGACTACCTTTCCTACCTTTCCTCTCTTAGTCACCATCCGACTACATTTCTCAAGCCCGAATGACATCCCGATGTCGCTGCTGTAGATCCTGGTTGTGTGGATCAGGGAGTCTATGTCCCTTTCGCTCTTAGCATACAGCTTTATGTCATCCATGTAGAGGAGGTGACTGATCGTAGCTCCATTTTTGAGGCGGTATCCGTAGCCTGTTTTGGTGATTACTTGGCTTAGGGGGTTCAGTCCTATGCAGAACAGCAGTGGGGAGAGTGCATCACCTTGGTATATGCCACATTTGATGGACACTTGGGTAAGTGGCTTGCCATTGGCTTCAAGTGTGGTTTTCCACGTCCTCATCGAGTTCGCAACGAAGGCTCTTAGGGTCCTGTTCACCTTATACAACTCCAAGCATTCAGTGATCCATGTATGTGGCATCGAGTCGTAGGCTTTCTTGTAATCAATCCAGGCTGTGCACAGGTTGGTATGTCGGGACCTGCAGTCTTGTGCGACTGTTCTGTCAACCAGGAGCTGATGTTTGGCTCCTCTGGTATCTCTACCAATGCCCTTCTGTGCTTTGCTCATGTATTGATCCATGTGTCCACTTATCTTAGCCGCTATGATGCCTGACATGAGCTTCCATGTTGTGGAGAGACAGGTTATTGGCCGATAGTTGGATGGGACTGTACTCTTTGAGGGATCCTTCATGATCAGCATTGTTCGCCCTTCAGTTAGCCATCCTGGGTGAGTCCCATCCTTCAGCAACTGGTTCATTTGTGTTGCTAGGCGCTCATGGAGTGCTTTGAGTTTCTTTAGCCAGTAGGTGTGGACCATGTCCGGGCCTGGTGCTGTCCAGTTTTTCATATCTGAGACTCTTTCCTGTATGTCTGCCACTGTTATGGTAACTGGGTTCTGCTCAGGGAGGTTGCTGTGCTCCTCTCTCAGGGTCACCAGCCATTGTGCACTGCTGTTATGTGCAGCCTCCCTCTCCCATATTCCTTTCCAGTACCTTTCAGTTTCCAGTCTTGGTGGGTCAGCTCTGCTGTTAGGACCCTGCCACTGAGCGTACACTTTCGCAGGTTGTGTTGCGAACAGCCTGTTTATTCGCCTGGCCTCATTCTCTTTCGTGTACCTCTTTAGGCGACTGGACAAGGCTTGGAGCCTTTGTTTGGCAGTTTCGAGTGCTTCAGGTATGGTCATCTGGGTGTACCTCTCAGGTATCGGCCTTTTCATCACACCTCTCTGGGCCTCCGTCAATTGACTCACATCTTTCCGAGCCGCCTTGATCTTAGCCTCCAACCGTCTTTTCCATGGTGGGTAACGTGTCTCATAGTTGCTCCGATAGCCAAGGATTTCTAGGATCACTGATGCTGAAGCGTATATCAGCTCATTGGTTTCGGTGATCGTTGTGGTAGGAATCGCCCTCAGTGCTGCATTCACACTTTCCATGAGACTTTCAGGTGGTACTTCACATAGCCGTTGTAATCGGTTTCTAGGTTGCCCAGCTTTCATCCTCGCCATGATCTTAGCTTTCAGGTCAGTTGCTGCCTTGCTCAGCATTTATATATATATATATATATAATTGCATCAATTTCATGTCTGTCACCTGCAGGCAAAAATCATTTGGTGCTGTGGCAGATTTTGTTGACAGTTACACTAATGGCTATTCGCTGCCTCAGCCATCCCATCCCAAGGCAATCCCAGGCCATCAGGGAAACATTGTTTCTTCAGCGTGTTGCAAGAGAATCATATGCATATAAAAACTGCAAAGCCTAAATTGGTAAATGGTGGCCCATCTCCGATGTCCCCGTGTTTACATTTCGGGGGTTGGACTGAACTCACCTTTATTTATAGAGCACTTTCAATAATTATTTAAAAAAAATACAGTCTGGAACTGCTACAATTTGACAACAATTCTAGCGACATCTAAATTTTGTTGAATTTAAAACTTTCACTCTGTAAAGGTGTCATTATTGACACACTTTATCATGATGCAGAATTAAACATTGTACACATAGAGCCAATGACATTTATAAAATATACAGATGGACATTTTGAGTCTGCAAAATAATTTAATATGATCACAATTTTACATTTATACAGAGTGCATGGCTAAATTTTCATTTGTAATTCAACGTCAAGAAACATAATTTTTATGCACCGCTTAAAGACTTTCATTTTTCTGTGTACAGAAAACATCACACAAAAACATAGCAGCGTTGCATTTTACACATAATCGATTTGTTTCTGGAATTTTGACATTTTCAGACTTTGCAAAGGACTAGCAATAGAAGCCGAATTTTTCTTGGGCGTGTTCAATCCTATAATTTTCAGAGACATGATGGGATTGTGCCAACAGTACTACTTATTACTACTACTACCAAAAAGAGGGAACATTCCTAACCCAGTCATTGCTACCACCTGATGAAATGGGCTTCACAATATTCCAAGGAGACAACGGCAAAGTACAAAACAGGAGACAAATACCTAAGCGACCTACAACGACAACAGGAACAATTGCAAAATAATAACTACTTAATTCTTCTACCAACAAACCAGATGACATTTAACAACAACAAAAAAATTCTGAAACATTACAGATGCTTAGTAATGGAAAAGTAAATCAAACATATTGTGTGTTCCACCTTGTACAATCCACCTTGATCAAGACTTTTTGTCAGATCATTAAACAAGTGTCCCGAGGACTAATTGATGGCCTGTTTGGATCAATGATGACCAAGTGCTGACAAACAATTCAACAGGACAAACAATCTTTTTCCTCTCTTAGCTAACAAAATCATCTCTGTGATTGCAAAGAGGTTCCATGCGTCATCCCATCAATTTTCGATTCTTTCATCCCGTTCTTTTGCTTTGGCCCTTAATGCAACTTTTAGCCTAACCTTTGATGTTTGTTTTTTCTCCATCTTTTTTAAAAACTACTTTGTGAGTCCCTGCAATTGGAAACAAAATGTCAGTGGGTCTGTTTGATCCCTAAAGCTGGTGGGGTTAGACTGCTGTACTATATATTTCATTATAGCAGTATTTTATTGGGCATTGAGCAGTATTATCGTATGACTGAATACATCGTTAACTTTGTTGTTGGAGAGTATTATATTAGTCTGTTCAATATAGCCACAAATCTATGGCAACTGGGCTTTATAAGCAAATTCTAAGGACACAAGCCTACAAGAAGTCCGAAAAAACAAACAAAAAACAACAGTAATACAACATTGAAATACTGCATATAATGAAGAATAATCTTTTCTGATGCTCCATTCTTTTCAATATGCAGATATTTAGCGAGGATTTACAAACATTTTAGTAGCATACGTCAAACCATGTGATGATTACAGACATCATTTGTGTCATATAGATTCAGTGGTTAACACATATAAAGGACTGAAATGCTTGGAGAATTAAACATTTGTAAAACACGACATTATAATTCTTTCACAGAAAAGTTGACACTAGACATTATTTGGTGACTATATATATCTCATATATAACCATCTACTTTGGTCACGGATTGTTCACATGAGGTCTGGATGAGGATTTACTGCAAATGTAATGTTGGGTGTTTTAAGAGCTTAATTGTGAATACAAGTAAAATCCATCTACAGTACTATAACTTATACTTTCAGTATTACATACTGGTATATCTGTATAACATGGATACCGGTACAAAAAATATTATTACTCTATTCATAAACTAACTCTTTGTCGATGCAAATGGAACTTGATATACTGTATAGTACAGCACTGTGCAGAATATATAGACCACCTCTAAGCATTGTTGTTTTAATTATCTCAATTGTCAGCAATCATTTTGCTTTTGAACAACTTTGCTTGCCAGATTATGCAGAGAAGTCTGACTCATAATTCTACATTCACAGCATTTAATAGAGGTACGGTGCATGTGCTAAGGAAGAAACCATTGCATCCACAGAAAGGCGCAGATATAGGAATTTACTTAATTTCTGTCCAACAATGCCATCAATAGTCAGAAACACTAAGGCACCAAACGCCACAAATCTGAAAGTAACAAGCAGGTGGACAATTAAAACAAATATAACGTGCCGCTTTTTTCACCCTTTTATTAGCACTTGACTTTGTAGTTATGCTGTACACTGTTGTCATTATTAATTTGGTAAAACAATACATTAATGATGCTTGTGACTTTTGCACATTACTGTATCAACACAAACACATAATACGTGTGTCATCGAAGTTCCAGGACTGGCGGCACAAAATATATTTTCAAATTGCAATCTTGGTTTTCCCCTTCAAAGTAATCTCCATGGAATTGAAAACACGTTCTCAGCCTTCTCTGCCGCGTGTTCATGCACTCTTGGAAGGATTGGTCCTGGATCCTCTACAGTTGACATCAGGGCCATCTTGATGCTGCCCACATTTTCAAAACGGATCCCCTTAATGACTCCTAGCTCTTTGAGCCTGGGGAAAACGAGATAAAAATTCCATGGAGCCAGGTCATGGGGATGTTCCTCTGAGCCAGGAACTTTTGGATGGCATTGTGAGCAGGTGCTTTGTCATGGTGAAGCAGCCACGAATTGGCTTGGTACCACTCTTGCATCGCCTGGAATCTCTTTGTAGACTTGCTGGTTTATCTTCTGGCCCACAATGAATAGGGAAACTAGTTTGGGTTTGAAATCTAGCTCTTGTGACACGGCTCCCGGAACTTTTCTGACACACTTTGTCTACACACCACAGAGACAGAGACATTTCCTTAGTATAGTATTGCACTATTCTCAAAACCCACCTAAATTAGAAGAATAAGTATGTCAACTTCCCTTTGATCACATGTAAATAGTGGCACTTAACTATGACTGTAGTGAGAATATTCCTTTAAAACACGATGCTTGACGCAATTGGTCAACAGTCACCTCTCCGGTTGGAGGGAAGGAATACTCAATATGGAGGCATCAGATGTTCCAAAGTCAAGTAAGGATCCTTCATGATTGGTAGCCACCACACTCGAAGCTTGAGCTCATGAGGAGAAAACCGAACATTCGGTTTGGACAATACATTTTGATTCATGGAATATTCTCTGCTACACACAATAGGATTACAGACAGCAAAAACAACACCCTTCATTTACACTGAAATTGGCCATTTGACCATTGGAATTGTAGACCCAGAAGATTGTTCCAATCTCCAATTCCTCAGGTCTTACCTTTGAAGCGTTCCAAGTAGTCGTGGAAACATTCTTGACTTTTGGAACCCTAACATTATTAGCATCAAATAAAATATTGAGGGTCACGTGGAAGCCATCGTAGATCTCTATTGGTTTGAATCCTAGTGTGGCAGTAGTGAGTTTTCTTTGTCCTGTGCCTTTTACTGCCTAGTTTTCATCTTGAAACTCCTCAGGACTTGACACTTCATCATTGCTTAGGACCTCTCTGTTGGTGAAGGTCGCTGCGAGGGATGCACCGAGTGCTTGTTTGACGGGCGTCATCTCTGAGAGGATGATATTATCATGGCTCACCAGTGTGGCCTTGTCCATGATCTCCTTGCTGTGTTTGGAGACCACAGCATCGAAGAAGTCATACTTATGTGACAGTGTGCCACTTTCGAATATGTACTTTGTCAGGTAGGAAAATGCCACATTTGCCAAAAAGGATGCCACCATGGCCATTGTCTTGAATGGGAATCTCTGCTGGACAAAATACTCGACGTCACCGGTGAGGTGGTGAATCTTCTCCTGGATCACCCATCCAGGGTAATAGATGAAGGGAGGAAGTTTTAAATAGGGTTCGCCTCCGCCAATTCGGAGCAAAAGTCCAAAGACGTAGGCAGCCACTGAGCCGTAGGTGTTTGTTCCTTTGACGAAAAGGACACTGAGAAGTTGGGGAAAGACGATGACATAGACCAGGTCCGAGCTCAGGTACCACAGGCCATATACTGTTCCTGTTAACAAAGCCATGGCTGTGGCAAGGGCTCCGAACACGAAGATAGTGAGACGCATCACCCAGACAATCTCACGATCCGAAGCCTAGGGCATAATTAGAGAAGGATCAACGGAATATGTATCCATCAAGTCCTGGATGAGATATTTGTCAGTAAGAAATTGAAAATGCTACATGAATGCTGCCAAACAGTATTACTGTTGCAAAGTCTTTGCGCAAAATGCTCCAATTTGTAACAAACGGATCGCGGTCTTACCGACTGTCGAAATGCAAGTTGATAGATGTTCCTGGCAAACATGGAGCTGGCCGAGAGAATTGAGGAATCTGCGGATGACATGACGGCAGCTGACACTGCTCCCAGGCCAAAGAAGGAGATGTAAGGTGGGCAGAGGTGCTGAAGCACAATGGGGAGGATCATGTCGGATTCGTCTTTATCCTTTGGAGCTAGGGCCCCATAAGACGTCTGGTTCCAGTCTAGAGATGAAGATGGAAATTTGAACTGCATTTGTGATCATATTTCCAGGAGTCAGCAAATTGTAGTGGGTCTGTGGTGTAGCGGGCTGTGGAATTCATTATGTACAATACTGTATAGCAATTCAGTAACAATCATTAACAGCAAGCACCATATTAATATTACAATACCTGCCCTGATGGAAGTTGGTAGATTACATTGCTCGTACACTGTATGTTAAAATAAGCATACATTTGAGGTTCTAATTTTATAGCGACTGTACGATAGGTGGCAGCTCGCTTGCAGGTTTGACTCCACTTTTTTTCCTCTCCCAGCTTGTGACATATTTTCTATGCCGTTTTAAAAATTAATTTCATTCTCTAGAGGTGTACATTCTCCAAACAAGCAAGGGTTGGTTAATGCTGCATGGTTATACAGTACATGAAACAGCTTCAGACGAGCCGGATTAATTAGCTCGTCTTCAGATGTAATATTCACTAAATGTACGTGTTCTGATGGCTCTGTGCTTGCCGTGGCCCGATGCTTCTGCCACTTGTTTACCCTCGAGTCACAGTTGGCGTCTACATTTACACATCTGATGTAAGCTTGGATGCTGTAAACAACCCCGCGCGGCAACATTTTTCCTTTGATTGAAACGTCCTTTTGCGATGGAAGTTGTGATTCTTGGATTGGTTTGTGATAATTCATTATGACTGAGAAATTTTGACATGTTCATATTCTTCCTGAACTTGAATTTGAGAGAGGATGGTATAGAGCAATGATTCCCAACTCGTGTGCCCTGGCACATTAGGGAGGGATCATTGGGTGTGCCGCGGGAAATGATCCAATGTCAATTAATTAGATACAAATAAATCCATCCATCCATTTTCTAATCCGCTTATTCTCATGAGGGTCGCGGGCATGCTGGAGTCTATCCCACGCTGTCTTCGTGCAGTAGGTGGGGTACACCCTGGACTGGTTGCTAGCCATTTGCAGGGCACACACAGACGAACAACCATTCGCGCTCACATTCACATCTAGGGACAATTTAGAGTGTTCCAATAACCTGACATGCATGATTTTGGAATGTGCAAGGAAACTGGAGTACCCAAAGAAGACCCACACGGGGAGAACATGCAAACTCCACACAGTAAGGCCAGAGCTAAACACGGCACCTCTGCACTGTGAGACGGACGTGCTAATCAGTCGCCCACCGTGCCGCCATACAAATAAATAGATAAATATAGGTAAATGTTTATATTCACAACAGGAAAAAAATCTCTTCCAACAGATGACAGAAGGTACATAATTAAGCTGTATATCCACTTTTGTGAATCGTTTTGCCATGTGGTTTGCCGTGAGATGGTTTTCAATGTGAAATATGTGCCTTGGTTCAATAAATGCTGGTATAGAGTGAGACTAATCATATTTAAGATGCAGCGCATAGTTAGGCTGCAACCATCAGAAGCACACTTGATTCAGTTAAAAGCTAGTTTGCGGTCTCAAAAACAAGATGACATCGGGTAAGGGAAGTTGAGCGACACCCGTGCAAACTTCCAGTATGGTACATCGCCAATGGGCAAGGTAACTGGCAAATGACACAAGACTTCATTCATTTTCTCCAGAAATGTTCAAAGTCATTTTTTTCAAACTCCCATTCCATCCTTTGAGAATACCTCAGTTCAGATGAAAGCAAACTAAGGACCCAGCACATATGGCAGTGTGTATTTACCAGTGGATGCCCCTATAGCTCCAATGAGGACGGAAGGAACTGCCATGACCAAACAGCCGAAAGCAGCGAGGAAGGAAAGGACCTGGGCGTAGGTAGCTGAAGAGGCAGAAAGAACCCGTTGAAAATAGACCTGCCAGGGAATCCCCCCCAACATCTAGAAACAGAAATACAATTGTATTCACGTCTTATAGAGTTTTTTTTATCACATGAAGTACGGTAATTGCAATTGCTGCCGCCCCCAAAATAAACATCAATCCTATACAGATTTACTGGTTGGCATGATGGATTTTCCTGAAGCCAGGTATACTGTAACTTACCAGCAAACAGAAATTATCTGCCCAGAGCCATTTGTCTTCAGGGTCAATTTTCCCCAGCCAGGGTGACTGGTGGATTGCCTCCTTGGCTGTCACGCTGATGTCTGACACGGCAGGATTGGACAATGCAAAAGGCACACTGATCCACTGATGGTCAGATGACATCGAATGAGAATATCGCAGCAGTTAATTGATAATCTGTGTCATATTTCTGGCATTTTGTTTGACAGTGGAACTCACCAAACCCACAAAGATGCAGAAGAGCTGAACTACGTCTGTGTAAGCAACAGAGTAGAGTCCTCCCACAAGAGTGTAGAAGATGGCAATCAGGGCTGAGATCACGACTGAGATGTTGATGTTTATGTCCACGATCACACTCAGAGTGGCCCCTGTGGGACAATAATAATAAATAACAATAAAATAATAATAAAAGGAGACTTGTCAATATCAGTATTTAGCAACTTTTATCGCGACAAAGCACATATTTTTGAAGATAAATCTCACAGAACACCAAACAACTATGTCCCCCCCCAAATTTTTTTTATATAATATTATATGACATTTGTAGCGAATCAATAATTTTCGTATCAATTAAGTGAAGAGGGATACATTTACACAGTACTGTACACCTGATGATCACACAAATGCGCGGTGACATAGTGGTTGCAAATCACTGGTCTAGACAGATAGTCTTTAAAAATCACCTACCCAAGGCAGATAAAATGGCTGCAGACCAGAAGATTTCACCCATGACAGCAGGGATGAAAAGCAGACCCCCCATCCTTTTTCCATAGAGCTGTTGGAAAGGATCCAGCATTGTGACATAGCCACGGGATCGCATGGGTTTGGCAAAAAAAAGACCACCTGGAATAAGTTAGAAATGATGTCACTCCAGATCATTTCAGAATGTGTTTATGATGGGACTTGACACAACACAAACACCTTACTAACTAATGGCTTGGAAGCCGCATGCCTCACTATTGGCCAGAACCTTGTATTTATCCAAGCCAATCGTCAAAACATGAACTGGCAATACGTTGCCGGAATCGACCCTTGCACCTCTGCACCATGAGGCGGACGTTCCTAACCATTTCATCCACAGCACCGCTTGTATTTTTTTAGATGAAAAAACATAAATGCTTTGATTTAACTGACTTGTCATTAGCCTCTGGGCCCTGGGGTCACTTGATGGTCAGTTAGGAAGGAGATCATTTCGATGTACAGTACTTAAAGTCTAAAGTGCTTTATTAGCAATGAACATTGTTATTATTAGTTTTCTTTTTGTTAGACGGAAGTAGCCTGAACCCGAGTATAGCCTATAGGCTATTAAAAGATTTGTGCTGGAACACTTGTCAAAATTATGAAAGACTTAATAGCCTGAACTTGAACATATTACATAGAAACAAAGCCTGTCTAGGGACACTTTCATTGAAAGAGGACAATACTTAAATTAAATAGCCTATAAAGTGCTTTAAATGTAACAACTGAGGACACCTTTACTTTAAGAGGAATAAAAAAAAAAGGAAACGCATGTAAACTTGTGTGTACACATCTTCAAGGCTGACCTTATTGAACTACAGAAAACCACAGAAAAAGTTATTTGACAAACTTTCCCCTTTGCTTTATAGTTCCAAACACGCGGTCAAACCAAGGATTTGCCTCCTCCCATTCTCGTCAATATTTTTGCTGCCATTTCCTCTTTTGAGGATGCGTGGATTCTCTGGAGTATCCGTTGTAGTTGACATTTTTATAACTTGCGGTGCAGCCTGATCAGGACAGGCAGCGGCAGCGCAAAGGGGCTGGGCTGCCTGCGTGCAGGCAGATATAAAAGAGGATTTGGCACAGAGCAGAGGCGAATGCAACAAATTGACAGCGGTTAACCTATTTTTACAATTGTAAAACAGTTACAATTGGTAAAATGTTTTCTGCCCTGTGAATGCTTTTTAACCAACCAGTAAGGAGCGAGCCTAATTACACATGGGAAATAGTAGATGTTACCTAGAACAAGGCTGAGAGCGTAGCCGAAGGGTGCTTGGGCCCAGGCCAAGCCATAGTCAGGCAAGTAGACATACTCAGCTGTCCCATTGATGTAGCCTCCACCCACCCAAGTAGCTGAAAAAAAAAGACACGATTGGTTGTTTCACCACCGTTGGTTGTTTCTACGGTAACAAAGTGGGACTACTCACCGGTCATTGTGAATACACCCACAAACAAACCAATGTCCCGGCCACCGACCATGATGCTCTCGCTCCGGTGGCCGCCATCACCCACTCCGGAATTCTTGTTCTTCCACGCCGCCCAAATGCCCACGAAGAGAATCACCAGATAAAAAACCACAATGGCCACTATACCCTCAACATGGATGGTCATCTTGGTCCGTGTCTTCAAGTGCTCATTGAGAAAACTACTGCACGACAGAGAAAAAGAAATGGAAGAAAGAAATATAGATTGACGTTCTACATGTATTCAGTCCAAATATATACGTCACCTCTAATAGCGGTCAAGGATGACCTAATGTTTTGAGACAAGTTCGCTTAATAAGTATAGCAATAAACATAACCCTGCTCAAAAAGTGTGCTCAAATAAGAATAAGAACACACCATTTTCACATCACAAAAAAACATCAACTGCGCATAAGGTCCACAGCCAGTGACTCTAACACCCAATGTGAAAAGCAAGCCTTTTTTCCCCCAGTGAACAAAAGAACAATTTATATCGGAACATCAAATGAATTTGTTACAAACAACTAAACACAACAACTTTTTTGCTTGTGCACATTGACCAATGTCCTTTGGAATCAATGGACCAGATCTGTGGGGGTATTTTACACTCTTGTATGCGTGTAGAACATAGTTCGAAAAGGTATTTCAAGGTTTTCTAATATCTTGTGCACTGTGTATATAATCCCTTATAACAAAATGCATCGAAGAAAGACAACTTAATAAAATGCTTTCTGTAAATATTTTGGCTTAGTTAACTAACATGAAAAATGTGAACATTTTTTATGCTTGCACAATATGATGCACCTCATTTACAATCTCTTTCAGCAATTGCAGTGCAAATTAACCCCCGCTATAAAACACATTCCTTTTTTATTATAACTCTTATTATTGAAAAAAAGTTGAAGTTTATGTCTTGCTCTTCAAAATGAAGACACGCAACAAAGGTTTGAACTCTCAGATGCTGCAGATGAGGCTACAAAAAATATATATTTTGCCATTAAAATGTAAATTTCCTTGTACTGTAGTTCTATGGCTAATGCATTTCTTTTCACCCTTTAATTTGATGAACAAAATCCAAAATGGACAGTGGCATGGAGCAATTCAGAATCCATTAAATATTTAGCTTTTAAGAAAAAGACCCACATAGTTTTCTTTAGTTGTGTACATTTTAGTTAAGAAAAATGGAATATGATCTCATTGATTGAATCCAAGAGAGAAGTTACGATAAAGCTATTGTTTGAACTCCAATGTGCCGCAGCCTAAGAATCAGACCTAAGTCGCAGCTCCTTGTTCCGCCGACCTTGTGATTTCTCAGGTGCGGCAAAACACTATTGATCCATGTTTAAAATCAACATTTGTCACTTTGGCTACGTTTAGACCAACACATTAGAGCTCAGGAAGTGGAAAATAAAGTGAAATCATCAGCTCACCTTTTTCTTTCAAGGAATATGAACGAGTTGACGCCCACAGCCAAAAGCAGGAATAAGGAGGTTCCAAAATTGTATCAAAGTTGCCTGATGGACAGAAGTTATATTTCACCTTGCACTGGTGTTGAAAGTCCAAGCCCGATTATCTTACAGTGTATTGAAGTCTCCAAATCCCTGGCACATCTGTGGGAAATACGAGTGTGTGTGTGTGTGTGTGGGGGGATGTGTGTGTGTGTGTGTGTGAGAGAGAGAGAGAGAGAGAGAGAGAGAGAGAGAGAGAGAGAGAGAGACAGAGACAGAGACAGAGACAGAGAGACAGAGAGAGATGGGGAGGGAGTGAGAGAGAGGAAAAGGTGGGTGGGGGTGGTTTGTCGTGGGTGTGGAGATGAATGGGAGTGGTGGGTTTATTGGATGCTGTCAGGGTGGGTAGGTGCTGGATGAATGTCTTCCAGGGTAGGACCAAAATAGCACCTAATAGAGAGTGGCGTGACGCACAGCCTCGCCTGCAAAGCTTTCCAATATGTGAACATCATATTGGCAACAGGATGAAATGTTCACTTGGTTACTTTTCAGCCTTGATTCATAATCACCGGACTGGCCTCGCTTGTTCAACTATGTCAAAGCACTCGCGATACTCTGGTTATAAAATGGTCAAGTTGAATGATTTGCGTGTCCATGTTCCCAATTTTATGGGCCACTTTAAGTCAGCAGCTGTGAATCAATCGTTTTAGATCCGCACCACGAAGTCTTAGGTTTAACACTCAAGTTCAGAGCACTGAATGTCATGTCAGAGAATTTATGAGGTGGTGGTAAGGTGAGAAAACAATTGCTTGACTCTTATTTGAGTGTGTCGTTTGTGCTACAGGTGGTTAGTCAATGTTCTTTCTTGAAGGCTAGTGCCTTTAAGAAAGAACTTGCAACACCACAAAAAAATAACAATAAAGTAGTTGGTCATCATTAGTTTACGCTCAATCAGGGATGCTAACTCATAGTACCAGGCGATGAAAGAATAGGGGGCTGTTGTTGTTTTGTTTTTATTCTCCCAACTAATTTTACGCAAACCTTTCAGCTGATCAATTCAGAGTTTTGGTCCATATAACAATTTGTCTTGGGAAACAATTGGGCAGTGGTGGCCAAGTAGATAAGATCGCTTGCCTCCGTGTAGACACTTGTTCAAAACAACCTACCCACAACACTGCTGGGGAAACGCGACTGCGGTGTCCTTGAGCAAGGCAGTGATACCCCGAACTTCTCCTCCCGCTTCAGTGTGTGGCACGAACGGTGTGTGCGTTTTTTACTGCTGTGATGGGTCAAATGCAGAGGTAGTTTTGTGGCCGTGTGTATGCATGACATATACAGCTAAAGACGATTCTTCTTTTAATTAGCGGCTTGTCTGGGATCAAAAACTAAACATACTGCAATACGTAATTTTCTGGTCACTATTCCAAGCTTGTTAATATGGATACATTTGTAGAGGCTTTCAAATGGAAAATGACAGAACTGATTCTTTTAATTGGAAAGAGGGGAATGACTGTTTTATACTTTTTAATGCTTCATCTGCTGATCAAAGTTCCGATTACAAAGGTGCGCAGAAGACAATTCTTTGTTTTGATGATGAAGTGCTTGCCACAGGCTTTCAACAACAATTTCAGACACCGAAAAAGAATGAGTCTCAGTCTGGTGGAGTTTGCAAGAGAGAGGCAACGCAGTTAAAGATCGAGATGACTATAAAACTTAGTCATTCTGTTGGAGCTGTTCAAGCATTATGTGCATGACAAGTTCACTCACAAGTCAACCGTTACACAAAATCACCAGGCACCGATGCCAAAATTATCTCACATAAACTCACTTGCTTCCAAAGCAGGGTTCTGCTCAACTTGCAAACTGTCTAAGTTTGTTGCGTTGTTGGGAAGTTCACTGACTGGGAAACTTCTGGTCCCTTTTTGCAAAGCTCTTCTAAAATGGGAGGTGCCAAATAGGTTTAGGCCTTTAATTCAAAGGGAGTTGTATCTGTTTGATGAAAACGTGCCGTGTTGAAAGGTGTGCAATATAACAAAAGAGATGGAAAAGTGCGGTGAATGGAGATGGATTTCTATTTGGGGACACTAGTTTAATGTGCACTTTATCACACTAAGCTGAGAAACAAATGCCAAACAATATTGTGTTCTTAGTATAATGTAGCTTCTACACTGCTACCCCCAATGAAGTGCCCATTGAGGGTACTTGGTATATAGAATAGGTTTACTGTAAGAGTGTTTGAATAATCCCATCGGTTCTCAATAAACACTTGAAATACTTTATTTCATAAAGGAAGGTTAAAAATATGCTGAAGAAAAACTCAGTTCATTAAAAAATATATACACTGTAATAAAAAGCTGTGAAATAAATTGCTGTACGGTTAATCAATAGCCTCTTCTTAATATAAATATTGTGGGACTGCTATCGTGACAGCTGTTGGTGGCAATGTTATGACGGGTACTGTAATTTAGCTGCCGTGCAGTTGACAGCCTGACGTGCACACCGCTCGGGTCTAATTGGGAGCGGCCATTGTTCATATCGTTTTTTTTTGGCGGGTGCAGCCGAATGAATGCTTTGTGGGAGAACACTACATAAAGGTAAATATATATATATATATATATATATATATATATATATATATATATATATATATATATATATATATATAGTTACTATGATTGGGTCAGTGAGACAAAATTATATGCATCAAGAAAATGATGCATATGAAATGATGCCACTTAAAGGACACACTTTAATGTTGTCCAATAACGTGGTGAAGTAAACCACACAAAACAAATCTACATGAATATTTTTCCTGATGTTACCGAGCTACAAAGTATTCCTAAAACGGACAGTATTAAGCAGTATGCCGTTGTTATGTCTTTCGGATAGTATTTCAATCTAAACACCAGAAGAAAATGAGCGCATCAACAGTACAGGTACTGTTACAGCAGTACAACTTGGGTGGCGCAATGCCGCCCTCTAGTGGTACTTCACCCGCATTGCAATGGGATGGGCTGAGTTTCTCCTGAAAAGTTCACTTGACTGTTGTCATTCAGGACTGTATTTCAGTTCCATGTGATGCTTAGGTGAGCTGGTGTTAAACATGATTTCCACACACACATTATACATAATTATTCAGTCTGTAACCACTGCTGGAGGCCGAGCAAAGTGAGGGTGCACGATTGCCCTTCAGAGCCTCTGTAGGATTATAGGGAGGAGCTGCTGGATAGGTGTTGTTGATGTAAGGAGGAGGGGATGACGGCTGACTCCTTTGCCTTTGAGGACGCCTCTGTGGCCGCGCACCGCTGCTGCTCCAGCACAGGACCAGTCCTCCGCACAAACTGAGGCAGGCTGATGCGTAACCGAGATACACCGCCAGGCCGATCTCGTATTTCATGCCACTTGGAAGGAAGGGGTCATAGAAATCTGTGATGACATCATTGGTGGTCCAGGACACCGTGGTCAAGCAGAGTAAACCGGCACAGAGAAAACATATCCCTCCGCTCATGACTAGGGGGGACTTGATTAATGAGCCTTGGGCAAAGTAGGTGCACTTCATCCCCATCACAGAAACCACAATCGCCAGGACGGCAGTGACACAGGAGAGCACCATGAGTGCACGGGCAGCCTAATTATGAGGAACAAAAAAAACATGTTACACAACATGATTCTTTTCAGCTTGATTCTAATGAAGAAACTTACAAGCTCTAACTAAAGTGTACAGAGGCAGTACTGTACCTGCATGTCCTGTGGCAGCGCCAGTAAAGATCTATACAGCTCACACTGATAGATGCCCGTGCTGTGCCATACACATTCCATCCACAGGCCTTTCATGTAGGCAGTGGCCGTGATGATGTTTGAACCGATGTAGGCTGAGCATCGCCAGTGTGGGAGCAGAGTGGCAGCTACAGTTCCCACAAACCCAAGCAGGCTCAAGACGAAACCGAGGAGCTGGACTGCAGTGTTGGCCATGTTTGACTCACGTGGAAAGACTCCCAAGCTGCAAAGTTCCACATGTAGTTTCAAATGCCAAGTAGATGATGAGCACAGAAGGATATTGGTAAGTGCATTCACCAACGACAGCGTTAGCTACATGTGCATAATCTAACAAGGTCTATGAAAAATGTTGTCGGTGCATTGTTTCACAACACTTTTAGAGAGGTATTAAATCTAGTAATGCGTTTATTATTGTGGGTGACATTTGCAGTGTGGGTGACTGCATATTGAGACACAAATTGTTTCTGCACTGTGGCTGTCTTCTACATTTTATGGCAATATGCACCATTTTCAATGCCGCTTGTCCTCTTTGGGGTTGCGGGTGAGCTGGAGCCAGGCCAATCGCAGATCAAATATAGACTTCACACTCACATTCACACCGATGGACAATTCAAAGTCTTCAATTGACAACATTTATGTTTTTGGAAAGTCGGAGGCAGCCAGAGTGAAAAACACCAGCACAAGAAGAACATGCAAATTACACACAGGAAAGGCGGCGTTCGGATGCTAAATCCTAGTCATGCTAAATCCTAGTCCACTGTGCTACCTCGAATATGACGTTGAATAAAATAATAATTGATCAGGGTGGACTCTACCTCTCACTCTTAGCTGGGTTTGGGTTTCAATCATTTGTCATTCTGTACTGGATAAATGGTTGAAGAAAACATTAGGAACACCTTTCAGTATTATTAATTTCAGTTTGACACTACAAATCTTAAACATTACAACATGTGCTCAATCTGTACCTCGATGACAATACCCCAACAGTGCACTTGCATTCGGTAAAATGTTTCATACAGCTGTCATTTTACTGGATGGGCGAACCTACTTATATCTAAAATAGAGAAAAAAAGGATGTATGGACTGAAAAGTACCTTTGACGACAGATGCATTTTTTGAGTCCCTCGGGCTGTAGATGTAGTTGACTCTTCCAGTTAAGGGCACTGTCCCCGGTAGTACAGTGAATTCCAGCGAGCTTACATTTCGTCACGGACTCTGAGCTATTCCTCAAGTGTGAAGCGAAGGAGCTGAGACTATTCTGGCATCAGTCTCCGCTGAGTGGCAGGTGTCTGCATCTGTAACTAATGAGAGCAGTGTTCAGTTTAAAGCTTCTCTCAGGAGGGCACGCTACTCTAGTCTATTGCTAACATCCTCACCCCCCGCCTTCGGAGAGAAGAAATTAAACATTGACAGAAACCAGCCAAGCTTGGAGTACTGTACTGATATAAACCACAAACTTTGAAAATGCTCACAATTATAAAGGTGGTGTTCAAGTATTATGCCATTTGCTAAAGTCTGCTAAAGTATTATTTCTGATATGATGTGACACGAGCTCACCTCGCACTTGCTGTGGGAATTTCACAGCAGCACAACACACTCAGTTAAGTTAAGCATTTACCTCCTGCTGCGTGTTTTGAACAAAAGGTCAAGGACAAAAGAATCTCGAGAAATGACTCGGTAGTTTCACAACAGTGGCAAACTAAATTTGGCACCTGCCAAAAGGTTGTTAGCACTTTCACAGACGAATATCACATTCTGTATAAAGTTCATCGCGCTCAGTTAAATGATATAACGCATATTTGTACAATCGTTCAACAACTAGAACACCAACAAATACAGTGGAACCTTTAAATTGGGAGACAATCCAGTCGTTGTTTGTCATGTCATAGTTTGTTTCTCATGAGACTCGAGCAGAAAAAAAAGTGTTGCTTTGGTCGCTGTTAAGAATTGGAAAAAACATGTTTTTAAAAAATGTATCAAAGTAGAAGTTGGCATGCAGCTGTTTACTTTTTCAGTTGTGTGGCATACAGGAATGTTAAAATGCCACTTAAAATAATATTGGATACACAATGTATGACAGAACCAGTTTTCCTTGTTCAACTGAACCGCTGTAGGAAAAAGTTTTCAAATCTGAACAAATCGGATGTTGACCAACATCTGGGAACAGATCGGGTTCAACTCTGAAGGTTCTACTATATTTAGTTTTTTTCAAATAAGGGAAATTTGAAAAACGAAAGACATGATGGATAAGGTCTGTGAATGACTGGCGACGGTAAATGCGCACCTGAACATCTGCCTCATGGTCATAGGGATGCAAATAGTACATTCGGCCTAGAAGCAATCCACACGCTGGTCTGCAACAAGAGGTTACGCAGTATCAGAAATTATGCTTCCATTGTGATGGCTTGTTGCAAAAGTCAAGTGAAACCGTTCTGTTCAGTCAATGTCAATACAACCATACATACAGTACATGAACACAAAGGTGAGCTTTTGACACGTCAGGGTAGTACTTACGTTGCGGTCGGCCCCACGAGGTCATTAAAAACAGAAGCTGTTCTCTCGTCTCCTGTTAACAGCATCGTTGCCCTTCCTGGTCCATCTGCAGCCAAAGTACACAACCTGCTGGAGAACGACAAATGATTTTGTCCAGTTCTTCTCCGAATTCGCTTGACTTGAAAAGCTCAATTCTGAGGCGATGATCTTCTGCAAAGCGTGCCTGTGGTCTGGGAGACGCCATTTAAATGTGGAACGCCTAATAGTCTTAGTTCGACGGAATAATCCTGTGATTAGCAGCTGAGCGTAGCTGTTGTGCAATGCGCTCGACGCTAACACAATGTATTTGGGTGTCCTGAGCTACAAATATACATTGTCTTGAATGATACAAATCTTTGTAGACTTGCTGTAAAAGACACCTCCTCTTATGGACCAAGCGTGCATCCCTTTCAGATTCAGATTCAGAAAATGTTATTTATCCCCGTGGGGCAATTAGGACTTAACAGGCACGCTCTGCAAAAGAAACATGAAAAACAATGAAAAATCCCTTGCGTACAGTATTAAGTTCAGTGTGAGAGCCCAAATTCCATAACTGCCCAGTCACATTTAATATTTTCCCCTGCACTTGATGAATATTGTTATGACTGAGAAATTTTGTTGAACTCAAGTCGAGGGAAAAACTGCTGTTTTAGTAGCAAGGGTACATTTGATCGACATTTTTAGCTCCAGTAGTTGTACAGTAATTCACAGGTGACTCAAAACATTTGTCCAAAATTTACTATACTTAAATCATGCAATATAATTAAACATTAGACTTCAGCTTGTAGCTAGCCAAGAACCTGTTTAACTCTTAAAATCCAGTACACTACATGTTTTACTTTTCATATATAGTAGATTTTTAACGTTCAGTTCGGTTGTATTCAATAGCCATTTTGTTTTTAAAGATTTATGTACAAATGTTGCTTCTTATGTGCAATAGACTTTCATTGAATAATTATTACAGTACTTTTTACTTTTCCTATACAGTATTTTACATCGAGAAAAAGGCCAAATGGCTTGTACTAATAAATTCGCATCTTTAAAAAATAAATAAATAATTAAACCTACTAAGTAATTGTACTTTATTATTGGTTATCGTGCTAGTACTTAGGAGAGAGACCTATCCATTTTTTGTGAAGTAGCACTTGGTGGAACACGCGTTTACAAATGAATGTCACTATTTAAAAATTTACAGTTGGGTCTCACTAGTCAGAGCAGATTGCTTGACTCTCTAAAAGCAGTCGACGCCACCAGATAACACGAGCTCATTTCACAGGTGTTATTTCTACAGGTAAAGCTACTTCATCAAATGTTTGCGTTGAAAACGTCTTACGCAAGTGCCGAGTTTCATCTGTAATGCGGCGTCTCGCTTAACAAGTACAAAAAAATACAACAATAGCGTTGTCGTATTCGTGCTACGAGTAGGTGTATAGGTGTGTGATTAAATCTATCGTTATTACTTTTAAGTACATTATGGTGATACTGTATAGCTAGCCGACTAGCTAGAAAGCTCAATTAATATACAGTATTTTAACTACAATTTCCTGTGATTACATACGCCAGTAAATAATGGTAGACTGTGAACATATATGGCATTTTACAGTCAATAATGGCGAGAGGAAGAGCAAGAAGGTACAGCAGGCCGAACCCGTCCAGTTGTGTTTACCGTCCGGTCGCCGTCAGGACTCGCAGTCAGATGAAGGACAGCAGAAACTCCTTTCAGAAACTTCCACTGGAGGTTTTTCATCTGATTCTGGACAACCTGTCTGGTAAACATGTAGCAGTGTGCTACAATTTAGATTATATGTCAAGTTTAAACGTATTCGTAGATATAAGAGCAAAACTAATTGTAAAAGTATGAGGAAGCACATGCACTATGTATACAATAGATAAAGCCACACTGATAAATATATTACTCGTGCCAATCAAAATAGAGTAGTAGTAAGTTTTCAAGTGAATTAAATACATATATTTGTATTTTTTCCTTTTAATTCTCGATCAAAATGTAGTTTTAAAACATGTTTTCCAGTGCTAGAGGTGAGTGCATTGTGCTTAGCGTCCAAGCAGATGAATGGATATGTCGTGGACTATATCAGCTCCCGGGCATGGAAGAGCAAAATGATGCACCAAAACCTTCATAACACCCTTTGCCCTGAGCAAGAATGTTTCGGCAAACATTTCAGAAACCTGGGTAAGTAGTTGGGGAGATTAACATCAATGTACGTATTTTGTTCGTGTGTGTGTGTGTGTGTGTGTGTGTGTGTGTGTGTGTGTGTGTGTGTGTGTGTGTATACAGTATATATATATATACATATATGGAAGGAGAGAGAGAGAGCACCTTACTTTTTATGGTGTATACACTACTCACAAAATGTAAGGGATATCTGTGTGAAATGTGCAACTGTTGAATATTGATATCCTTGGAAATTTAATTACTACCGACTTACTTAATTTTGGCATTTATAGCCCCTTGACAGAGAAAGCAAGTTGTGCAAAAAGTACTTAGACAAGGGAACATTTGGACAAATTTAGGAAGGGAAATTAAGTTCACTTATAAGGGTAATACTGTAGTGTTATATTCATCCAAATATGTGTAGTGTAGCTATATTAATGGTGTTCTTTTGTTAACTCAGGTGTATTGTTCAAACGATGCACAATGTTACTACCTACAAAGGAGAGGCTGAAATGTATCCTCCACAAGTTTTCACAGGTAAGAGAGCGTACGAACTCCCCCCCCCCCCCCCAAAAAACAACAACACAATGAGATATTATGTGGAATACTTATTCATTTTTGTGAAATTTCAGGTTCCTTGCTTTTTGCGGGAGACTTGCCCAGCACCAAATTGCATTGGTTTATCCAGATATGGGGTTTTTCTGCAGGTGAACTCTGAAGTGATGAATGGATCGATACAGCTGAAAAAAATATGCTACAACAGCTTTTTTTTGTATTGCTTTCTTTTGCAGACCATAATTGCAGGGTGGGATGAGTTTGAGTGCCAAAGAGTGTTCCATTTCCTGTGTGAAGTCACCGATTTGCTGCATAAAATTGAGGCAGTCGTTACTACTGGGAAACCTGGTATGGGGCTAAAATTAACATTATCTCAAAAAATGTTATCAATAGGGGCCTGGACTTGTCCCCACAAAATATATAGCCTCTACTTGACTGGCTCGTGCACAACCCTGACCCCAAACCCATGGAGCATGTTTTGGATGAGTCAAATGTTTGTTTGTACACACACTGTAGAAATTTTGTCGAAAGACTTACAGAAAATTGGTTGGAAGTATTAAAGCTTCAATGGGAGAATATACTCAAGAATTCCTTCCAAGAGTCGAGTAATTGCTGTCTGAGGTCTGATCTGCTGAGAAGATTAGTGTAGAGTTCAACTTGGAGCCCAAATAGCACCTGAACAAAACAACAAAGCACTTTTTCAATCCAAACTTTTGTTTTGCGTCTTCTTTGCTGCGGAATACTTTTAGCACCACTTTTCATCTCCCACTTTATTACATTTGGTTTGATGAACTGAAACATTTGTGTGATAAATATGCAAAGAACACATAAATCAGGAAGGGGGCAAATACTATTTCATTGCACTGGACCTGTATCCCGTTACTATGGCAGCGTGTTTGAGAAAAGCAGAAAATCATACATTGCGTCTCTCTCTCTGTGTCTGCAGGCCTGAAATTCTATGAAGAGCTGGAGATCCGCTACTTCTGCCGCAAGGTTCTGCTGGACTTGTCCCCGAACCAGTCAGACTGTCAATTTTGGCTCCTGCAGCTCCTAAAGCCCTGGCCTTTGGTCAGCCAAGCACACCTCCTGTTAATCCTATATGGGCCACAGCTGACTGAAGGTAAGGTGACTGTCCTTCAGCCCGGCCTGTGCTGTAAAACAATAGGTGGGCCTCCTCCTTGCAGGCCCCATCAGTTGGCAGGATCTGGTGGAACGGGAGCTGCCTCAAGATGCTCTGTGGAACCTGGCCAGGGCCATCCTTTTGCTCTTCAACAAACCTGAACTGAAAGACTGGACGTTGCAAACAACCCTAGCAGTCTTTGAGGAGATCATTGGTCACACCATCCGTTTATTTTCCCCTAGATAAGCGCTATGAATGCATGAATGAAACATGTCCATACACGTATACCAAACAAATGGAATTAGCTGATTTGGTTGTCACCGTGTTCTACTTTTGCAGTCATTCCTCGGCCATGGCACTTGGAGAATATTGCCCGCCTCTTGGTGGTATGTGGCAATAAGTTATGCTACACTGTCTTGGCAAGCAGGGCCCAATCTGGACTAATCAGAGACATTGCCAAAGTCATTGTGTACATTATTCTGGTAAGTACCGATGTTATTGTATCATTTATAAAAAATATGCCCCAAAAAAGAAGGCGTTTAGGAATTATTGTTTTACACAGGATACCAAAGGAAGATGCATATTCAATTCAAGATAATTTTATCACTGTTCACTTTTTCCCAGCCTTTAAAGCACACCACCCTTTCCATTTTACATTATAACAATCTTAAAACATCCACGAAAAAGTACAAGTACTGAAATAATGATCATTTGAAATATGAGTGCACTGTTGTGGCAACAAAACTGCATAATTATTCTAACTGTCAACTTGTTTTTCGGTATCCGGTAATCATAGGTCTGTGAAAAGGATGGCTATGAGATGAATTGGGTGGTGCATTTGGTACAGCAGCTCCATGTTGGCTTCAGCTCAGAAGTCCAAAAATTAACTTTCATCCGCCATCTCGAACACATGTTCTCAGACATTATCGCCGAGTTTCTTTACATGTATGAAGACGGTAAGTCGGGTCAGTGCGTCTCTTCTTTAAATGACACGGCACCAAAAATCTATTAGCGGTTTGATGTATTTTCAGGAAATCGTCCTGAGAACAGGGACGTTTTTACATCCACATGTCTCCTCCTGGATGCGAATGCTCGATTTCATGCAAAATTCCTTCACTTGTTGCTTAGGTAGGAACGATGCAAAGTGAGTTGCCAGGAGAATATTTCACAAAGTAACTTTGTGTCAGTTACATTTCAGTGATGAATTTGTTTATTGGTTTGATGGCGACATTTCAAAACAATTGAATATTTATGACAAAGGAAAATATTTATTGGCACATATTTATTTGCATCGACCCTGTATGTAATTAAGGTCTTGATGCAGTTTGTTCATGTATTTAATGCTGTATTGGTAGAGCTTGTTCATGTTGGACTATTGATTCCACGGTTGGCGTTTGCCACAAAAATGTGGTCTCAAAGTTTGGAATTTAAAGCTGTGTGATTAAATGACTGGTTATGAGAAAAAAAAGAGTTTGTGTAATCTTTAAAATACGTAGCCAGGCTTTTATTTCCATGATAAACAATATGCGTACAGAAAAAAAATAAGTATGAAAATGTATGAAAAACATGTTTACAAAGACTAAGATGGTACTGATATTGTTGCAAACAGGTCAATATGTCATTCAAACTGTATTTAAGTCCTTTGGTGACTATTTTAATTTCATCCATATGATAATACTATAACGTGTTAACGTTTGACATTAAAAAAAGTTTCATGTAAGCCTGAAAGGGAACAAAATTGTTTCGTACAAATTATAATATTAGCGGAAAAATTGTCTCAGCATGCTTTGAAAATGTTTGTCCTACAACATAAAGATGGATTGATATCATTCCTGATTAAAGGTTGAGTGCCCAACCGTCTCCATTGGCATTTCACTCATTCACTTCGCCATTGTTTTGACATGACCTAGTTGAAGAAGAAAAAAACAAACAAACAAACAAACAAACATTCTAAGTTTGGTCAAGCTTCTCAGTCCAATTAAATGAACAGGCACAATAGGATTTTCTAACAAAGCAACTTTTCAAATGGATGCCACTGAACGACATGTAAGAGGGAGCGGGTAAGGAAAAATTGTGCCTGGAAATCATCCCATGTTTATATTTTTTTGGTGAAGATCCTCAGACATTACTGATGTTTGTCTTTAATTTACATAGCACAAAACTGCTACAACGACCACTTGGACATCAACACACAGAACTATGATCATGTACTTACTGTGCAATTTGTTCTATGGGTATGAAAAAAGACAAATGGTTGTCAGGAAGCAGGTGGCATTATTCATTAAAATAAAGTAAGATACCCGTCTATTTCACAACGCAATGACAGTAGTATAACATTATAAATGCACGCGCATTACCTTGGAGCCAGTCCACCCCCTCCTTCAGGCCTTCTCCCTCGATAGCATTGCTAGCACTGAGGGAAAAAAAGAGCAGGTTGAGGATTTAATCGCCTCACAGCGCACGTTAACTTTCACAACTTGGAACATTTCAACCTGCCTAGCGCTTCATCCCTCTGCCTTCCATCTGTCTAATGAGTAAACAAGCTGGCAAACGTATAAAAGAGACAAACCTGTATAAAAGGGTCAGTCAGGTTCAAGTCTACGCAGCTGTCACTGCCAATTTATATATTACCAGATTGCTCAGTTCACCCATTTCATTTCAAGGGCATTTCATTTACTTAAAAAAAAAAGAAGTAGAGTTAAATGGGAAGTATTACCAGATGTGCCACGGTTTGTCTTTGATAGTCTCCAAACACAACATCTGGGAGACCTTAACCGACGACATGGCGTCGTGGAGATCCATCTTGTTTGCAAAGAACAACACGGGCAGCTTTTTACTGCAAATATCTGTGTGGCAACACAGTGGAAAAAGTAAAATCCTCAGTGGAGATGGAGGGTTTAAAAATTTTTTTTTATATTGACAGTGTTACGGAAGCCAGATAACATTGTTAATGTGCAACAAGTCAAATCTTGCCGTTTATATGGTTATTGTATTGACACCACACAAGTCATAAACACACTGATAACTTGAAACAATTGCGAACGCGATGTCACTCCCTCAGACAGGAAGTTGAAAACTGCCTCACAATGTTTAAGTTCTAAATACTAGAGTTTCCCTTTCTTACATTTTCCATAATGTACGATACAGTTATTTGTTGAGTGCATTTACTGAGGACAAGGTGTTAGGAATCAGGTGTGTGTCAACTTGTATTTATTTTTTTCATCCAGTACATTTGTTCAGTGCAGTTCAGTTGGATTGAACTTTGAGAAACAACACATTTGTGAAATGTTAACTAACCAGGACTCTACTTAACGTACTACGTATTAGTACTACCACTGAAACAAACAAGAGCATTGCAGGGATTTAGTATCATACCTTCATGGCTGAGAAGAGTATCAAGCTCCTCTTTGGCAACGACCATTCTCAATTTGTCACTGCTGTCGATGACAAAAATGATGGCATGGCTTTCTCTGCGGAGGAAACGAGGACATATATCATTAAGGAGTTGGACTGATTGGAAGAAATGAGCAATGCTGTGTGTGCATACTTGTAGTAGTGCTCCCACAGGTTTCTGTATCTGCTTTGGCCAGACATGTCGAATACTGTGAAGGAAAGGCTGCTTATGCAGAGAAAGAGCAAAAGATAGCACAGCCACATCAGAATCATCTGGAAATGGGGGATATTAACCGGTTAAAACAGGAATTCTTATAAATTCAAAATGCAAGACTACCTTGAACTCTTGAACTTTTCAATGTTGAAGCCAATGGTTGGGACTGCTTCTTGTCCTGGTGTCTACACCCAATCACACACACAAAACAGACAAGTAATGACAAGTGTGTCAACGTGGAAATATCGTATTGCAAATCCGATGGGCTTTACCTGACTAACATGTTTCCACTCCTCTGAGAATGGGCCTAAGCAATTCGAATGCTGAAAACAAGCAATCACTCAATGACCGCAAAGCAACGCACTAGCGCGAACTTTTTGCCGCGGCCGTCGGTTCTAAAAGGCTCAGATCGGTTAGTGAGTACAATTACTTACATTAGCTGGTTTCAACTGGTTGATGATGGTCGTTTTGCCGCTGTTGTCCAGTCCCAAACATAAAACATTGACTTCCTTCTTCTTCAGGCCCAGCCAGCCTGACAGTTTATCCAGCAGCCCCATTAAATTCAATTGATGCTACACTTTTGAAATATACTATCACCCCATTAATTTTTTGATTACTTGAAAAAAAAAATTCACAACCCAGGGCAAACAAGTGTGTACCCTGTATTTTGGAGTGAATAAAACAACATGCTGAGATGTTGCCTGTGCATCCCATCCTGCAACAGCTAATCCTATTAGGAGGAATTAAGATCTGCAAACCACCCGGTCTTGGTAGTGTGGACCTCCGTCGGCCTTTCTTCCTGATGAATTTGATTCATTAGTGTAATGCGATGGTCTGCTTGACAACAGTCACAACAACAGCAGCTGCTGTAGCTGATCTTTAGGCCTGCTTTGCTCTTACTCAAAACCGGTCAACGTTTGAGTTTAGAATGAAGGACTTGAACTTTTCAACAGATCAGCTCTCGAAATGACTAGAGGTGCAACAGCTCCACCTCTTGGCTGACTGGCTCTTGCGTATTCATTTTATCAGTTCAATAATTACAATTTCACGGATGGTACTAACAATAGATTTGTGACACCATATGAAAAGTTTTTTTTGCCACTATTGCTTGAGTAATGCTTTAATGAAGCTTGAATACTACTCGGTATACTGAACATCTAAGCTAATGCTGACCAGGGTTATACGAGTTTATTTCTTTTTCACCTTTGCTGTTTAACCTCAGTTTGTTTCAATTAGATTATAGAAGAGTTTTGTTTTATTTTTAATTTTCTTAATTTTTAGTATTGGTTTTAGTTTTTTTTAAATATATGGAGTGCAAGATTAAAAAAACCATAATGACTTATTTTGCAATACAGTAAGATAAACTGCACCTGACCATCTTCCATCATCTGTATGGCCAAACAGTAAGATCAAAATTAATATTGTACATTTAAAATGAACCCCAAAAGCTCGTTGTTATTGCTGAAGATGAAAATGAAGTACATTTTTGCTACAATTATAGTTTTATAATTGTACATTTTTTGTAGTTTTAGGTCATTTTCATTTTTGTTATAAAATGTTGTTTCCACTTTTGTTCAGTTATATATGGTAGTTAGTTTTCGTTTACTACGACAACCTTGATGCTCACTTATGAAATAATTGATTTGTCTTTGACCAACTCTTTGTTAATCAGGTTACCATGAAGCTTCTGGGGATGGATTGTTCCATTGTTGCCACGGTGACTAGACAGGCAAAAATTGTTTGCTTGTTTTTGTACTACAGGTGGTTGGTATAAATGATAATAAGTGGCATGTTGTCCAAATTTGGCCAAAGGAAAATACTGTATTTTCATCATTCAGGCCCATTAAACTGTTATGTTACGCTATTATTATCCTCACCTAAAACACTTGTTCCATCTGCCACCGCTCTATAAATTTTGTCAAAAACAGTTAAATATTTTTGCAAAAATCCCATTAACCCTATCTGTCCCACTGTAAGTCTTAATTTGTCAAAATGTTGCAAAAATAATCATTTATACAACGCCAGCTAGCAAAGCAAGACCTTTACACGGGGCATTTCAAAAGAACGGAATTTTATAATTTTATACTAAGTTATGTACATAAAAATTATTTGCATCAATACAAACTGTTGTTCCACCTCTTTTCATTCGCGATTTGAAAAAAAGCAAAACAAAACAGCCAACCTGCTGAGCTTTCCAGATTTATTTTGCAAATAAATATCTGCAGTTAACTGCCTCTTTCGGTGTGCAAGATCTACAACATCTCTTTGGAAATTATAAAAAAATAAAATACAGGAATTGTAATCATTAGTATACTTGTACTTTGTACAAAACAACGTTCTAACATTGCTCAGCAGTAGAACATGCTCAACAAACAGCATCTGATATTTCCCATTGACTGTAGATGGTTTTGTGCCAGTGAAAGTATATGTAATGTACAGTTGATAATCTGTGTGTGTGTGTGTGTGTGTAAAACTTTCTGATTCCTGATGGCTGGCGGCATACAAAGACTGCCAGTTAATTTTTTTCACTCCTTTGGATATGGTCTATAACTGGATTTAAGGGATACCGTAGGTCCTTAGATTCCACTGTGACTGGAACGTGTTTACTTCAGTGTGAACAGACTGTAAGGCATACACGTGTGTACATGTTAATGTTGCTCGTCGGACAAGATAAATTAAGATGCTGCTGTTTATGTTCGTGCTCTCTCCGATAACTGCGTCATGAGTTGGAAAAGCTGCCAGTCTCGCCTACTCCTCGTGATTCCACCAAGAAAGCGTACTCATATTTGTTTTTCCATATTTATATCACCGCCTGTTTACCATTGTTTTCCCCAATGAAGATAAATAATTTCAATGGCAAGCATCTGACGACATGACATCAACTACTGCAGATCCAAAAGTTTTCATTTCAGACTACTTTTATGTACACTTGATTCCTATACTGCCACAAATTCCACAACCTATACATGATCACAAGGTAAGCACACAGTGGCCTGCCTATCGGAATGACCGTAAAACGCACCCAGTGGCCTTGCACTGAATACGCAGTTAGTTCTGACCCGACTGCCATTAATCACCTGTGCAAATGAATAATACCCTAAGTATTTGTCATAATCCTGAAGAACCATAAATGTCTAGGTTATTTATATAAATATATGTTCAAAGGAAATAATATACTTACTAATAGGTTATCTGAACATTCATACTGTATGTTAAGACAACAGTGACAGTTTTCTGCCGGCAACTCTTAAAATCCACATTTTAAATAATTTTGACATTTCTCTTGTTTTTTTTTTTCTTCATGGAGGCAAACAATCCTGTTTAGCGAGCTCCAAATATGGCATTAAAAAAACAAAAACAAGGATGGTTTGTAGGCTCCATGTTTGTTTGTCTCCCATTGCACAATTCATCCGAGACACTGAGGTGACTGCATGATTATTGCTGATCTGACATAAATAAATAAACGATTTGAAATAAGATTCAGATTCACGAGGCCTTTTACATATAGATCTGCACATACTGTATATAGATATGCGGTCATGTTAATAATTATCGATTACTTGTCTATACACTTTAACATTCAAGAAATCTCCTCAACTTGCTTCTCACCACTTTCTTCAAGTATTAGTGTACCAGACTCCGAAGAGTCAAGTAATGCACACACCTTCATGATAAATGATCATATTACAAAATGAAAATTGGTGAGGGTATATATTTTTTTCCAAGAAAAAAACCCACAAAAAATTCAGTAGATTATGTCCATAAATCTACACGTCTAAGATAGTGTACCTTCACACAGAAAATACCGCAGCTGTAACAAGGCATTACATTCCCCTATAAGTGAAGGCCTGGGCCAGACCGTAAAGTCTTTTGGGCGGTCTAAAAATAGTCTGGTCAGACCAGCTATACTGGGTAAGGGGTGTGTTGTAGAAAAAGTGTCTGCTAGTAACTACTAGCCTGGGAGGCGGTCTGTCCAGTCCAATGACGTCCTTCCTGCAGACTGTCCAAGGGAATAACTCTCAGGCACAGGCTGTGAAGTGTCTCTCGCACAGTTTAGACTTCACGGCCATTTGCTCCACCAATGTGTCCATCCCAAGTCACGTGAAAGGGCGACCTCATACGTGGAAGCCTTTCTCCTGTTCGTGCAGTAGCTGGAGGTGGAGGGTCTGTATGCTGCTGATAATCCTCCGTTGGTGGCCAATCAGATCCACCCCGATACGCCTTACATCCCTGGGTGGAGAGGGGACATGCACGCGTGGTGGACACAAAAATGCGTGAGCTGCATTACAAAAGCAGATGATATGATTGGAAATGATAAATGAGCCCCGAATTGCGAACAACTGGGAATAAGCCTCGCAAATAAAAGCTGAGCCAAGGGAGTTCAAAATTGAGGCGCGATGTGGTATGAGCAACATTTCTGCTCAACTGGGAGGTTCATCACCTCTAGTTGACTTTTAATTGAAGTCTGGAAAGATATATAATATTACTGATATTAAGTCATGAGGCTTGTATTTATTTCATGTTCAATTAAAAAACAAACTGAATGCTTAAAATGTACCTCCAATAAAGTATAAGCAAAACTGATTGTGAATTGTATGTTAATCGTCGTTATCGGCGTCAGTTCAATGTAATTAATAATGTGTAATCTATTGCAGTTAGTTTTAAAATTAACAAATCAGATCGTATCTATGTTACTTTTCAAGTCGGGTAATCCATAAAGCAAGTTACTTTTTCAAGGTAACTATGGTAACACTGGTTATTACTGCTAACAATTTCCCGTTAGGTTTGTGATGTGTCACGTCATTTCGGCTTGGCTACTCACCCGATACTCATCCTCGCTACAGAATCCAATGTGTTGTAGCCCGCTGCCATGAAGTTACTTTTGTACTGACTCATTTTGATGGAGTCCAGCCAGTCGCCAATAGAGATAAACAGTGGGTAGTCCATTTCCTCCACAGGCGACTCCGGTAGGCTGACGTAATCAAAAACACAGTATAATCAGACACTGGCAGCCTTTTTATGAGCATCTTGAATTCGCAGCATAATTAATTTCAAAGAATGGCAGCTTTCGCAGCTCAGGAAATGACTCTAGAAACCTTACTGTTAGAATTTTTAGAATCATATGATCATCATGGTCCATCCACAAATAGTGGTTGTCCATTACTATTCCTCACGATAAAATCTCAACTAATGTTTCAAGCTAATTATTGGACACCGAGGTTTGTCCCTTTTCCAATGCCAAATGTAAACAAATGCCCACAAGCATTAAGTCACTTGTCAGGGGTACACAGGCAAACATTTAGAAAGGTACTGCTCTACTATCAAGGCATTTTACCTGGAAGTGCCTACCTCTGAATGTCCTCTACCAGTGGCAATAAACTGCCGGGATTGCGGATGAGTTTATCCAAGAAGGAGACGACATCTGCAAATCTGGGCCGATGACTTCTTTCTGTCTGCCAGCAGTGCAGCATCAGTTGGTGGAGGGCCACAGGGCAGCCCATTGGTGCCGGAAGTCGGTAGCCCTCCTCGATAGACAGAATTACCTGGGCAGAGAAGAGTTCAATAATGTACAGCATTTGTATCATGTTTTCAATAAGGAATAAAGCCCTCAATAACATTAGGCGTTACAAAAAAAAAGATAAATCAAATAATAATAATAACATAGTAGTAACATAATTAAATAGACCATAAAGAATTAAACACTGAAATTCAACCACAATGATGGTATTACCGGATGTTCAACCTCTTCAAAGCAAGCGGTTAACAAGGTGTTTATATATGTTGTAAATGTATTTATTTTGTTGGTGCTGTGTGACCCGTTTGTATTGTTTATAACACTATTGATTGAGCATCATGTTAATTCTAAAAAGCTTGTTCTCACAGCGTGAGCAAGATGTACAAGGATGAAAATATGATTAAAGCGACAAATGCCCATTCCAAGGAACTCCCTGTTTCTGTGCCTGCCTGCTTCTCCGTTGGTTGAACTGTGAGCGGAATTAAAAAAAAAAAAGCGTCTACTGAATATTCAATAAAGCACAGCCGTATTTTGCGAAAAGATCCATGCGGTTCTTGTAAAATAAAACAAAAAACAACAACAGCAAACCCAAGCTTGTAGTAGGAACATATATGTGCCTATGCAATGGACGTTCATACTACATTTGCAGGGTACAAGAGGAGCTTCAGTTAGCGCTTGACCCCGGAGGAGATGGACAAGTTGATGCTGCAAAACTGCCGGCTGCACTTTGAAGCAATTCTCAAACAACACAAATCCTCCCTGAACCCCATGGCCGGTAAAGTGTGTGTGCACACATGTGTATACTGCAAGTGTATGTCTATGCGTGTATGTGTGTGAGAGAGAGACTAAAGGGATTATGTGTGCAGCTTTCACATTCATCTGAGTGAGTGATGGATATGCTTCCAAGGCCCTTCCAATCCCTCACCACAGCTCCCGGATCAGCGGGTCATTCAGGCACAACTCTAAACTTCCCCTCAACTGGATCAAAGTCTGATAAATCTTTGACCTTTACACTTTCTCTCCAGCTGACGGTTCACGAGCAACGCTTGGTGAATATCTCATATTCCATTTTTGCCTCCCACCTTCCTCTAGCTGTGCCTACAATATTTAATGAGACGGAACTAATCGAAAATTTGGACAAAATTGGTCTCTGAGGTCACACAAAATCTTCACCTACCGCCAAGTGAAGTGTCAGCATGTTTTTAACTTCCAGCCATCCATTTTTGATACCATTTGCTCTCATTAGGCTCACAGGTGAGATGGAGACTAACCGAGCTGACGCGGGGTGAGATCGGCAGAGTACACCCTATACTATTCTTAAGCCAATTGCAGGGCACATACTATGTAGGCAAATAACCATTCCCATTCATATTCACACCTATGGACAATTAAGTAAAAACTCATTTTCATTGTTGACCACACCATTTGTATGGTTAATTGTTTGTGACTGCGAAGTGCGTAATGTAGATTCACCTCATCATGTTATTACATGCACAGCATTGTACATATCATTTTTTTCACGGCACATTTAATTTGAAATCTAAAGTTATAGAGGGCAATTATGTTGGTGTACAACATTGTCAATTTTGTGTTAAAAATAGACTTGATGAAATTAAATGACAATGACATGGTTAAAATTGAAGAGAAATCAGAATGTCAGTGCGGATTAAAAAAAAAAATACGGTAATTAAAAAGTAACACACTTTTGACTTGTCTTGCCCAAGGCGTTGAGTTTGACACATGAAGCTGTAGTATGGCCGAAAATTGACAAAAAGGGACCAATAGGCAAATATAATTAACATGGGATAAGACACTTTACACTTAATATACACTTGCATTTTGTTGAACTATATGTTGCCTGTTTGTGCTAGTGTTTCCTCTGTTTGTCCTTCCCCCTCCTCCCTGATCTGGAGAGGGGGCTAGGTGATGATGACCCAAATTGAATGTCGCTGTATGGATTCTGCTTCGATCGTTATGGACATGATTTGCACCGACTGAGCTGGCCAAGAGCTGGGTCAACCACTCGGAGGCTCTGCTATGAATATTTCTTCATTGATCAATTGGGCCAGGTTCAGAGGGGGACCCACCTCTCCGATTGTATACCGGTAATATATTTCAATGGCTAATGTTTTACAAACCACATTTTATTAGTCCCACAGTGGGTAAATTCTCCAAAACCATGAGGCAAAAGTGCAAACTACCAGGCCACCATACTGACCTCATGATCTCAAAAGTGTGACCCTGGAACAAAATTCATTTTCCATTAAGTGGAAATGAGAAAAACTGAACTTTGACCATGGTCCCAGAATGAATTGTGTTCGACCTTTCCTACAACAATTCTGTGGTTCTTTTACAAACTGAAAGTAAAATTGATTTCACAACACAAACAGCACTCACGTCCTGATTAGACATCTCCCAATATGGCCGCTCCCCATAGGACATCACTTCCCACATGACAATGCCATAACTCCACGCATCACTGGCTGAGGAGAATTTTCGGTATGAAATGGCTTCTGGAGCTGTCCATCGGATTGGGATCTTTCCACCCTGCTTACACAAACAAATATGAATGAATGCACACACAAGTGAATTCACTAGTGGAGACAGTATGTGAAAACAACCTTTTTAAAATGCGGCTTCATAACAACAACAAAATATTATTTTGGGGAACATCAGGAACAACTGGCTAAACTATCAGCACGGCGCACAAAATGAGCCAAAAGCTCAAAATTCTTCTCATTTGTATAATTAAACATTCAATTTCACAATGAATACTTTCATAGTGTTTTGGTGTACCGTCGTCGTGTACGCAGCCTCGGGATCATCCTCCAGGATTCGGGACAGACCGAAATCTGACACTTTACACACCAGGTTGCTGTTGACTAAGATGTTTCGAGCTGCCAGGTCTCGATGAACGTAGCCCATGTCTGACAGATACATCATTCCTGAGGCGATGCCACGTAGCATGCCCACCAGCTGAATGACAGTGAAGTGACCATCGTGTTGCTGACAGGGAGAGGAGGGAACACACAGAATGAACAGACAGTAAATTGGGGAGGGGAGGGCGGGGTGGACAGTATAGCCAGGACAGGAACTGGATGGTGGATAAGATTGAGGGCAAAAATTAAGGCAGAAGGAACACTCAGAATAATTGCACACAGAGTAAAAGACATTATTTGCGATATTGCTGCCTTGGCCTATTACAAAGATATACAAGAATAGCATACAACAGACATCTGCCTGAATGGAAATCTAACATTCGCCTGTATGGCAGAATGGCTATGTCATTTTTGATCATTTTCGGAGGGGGAGTAGGAGAAAAAAGAACAAATATAATAAATGAGAATAGTCCAGTTACTTCAATTCAGCCTTTGTGGATTACCATGACCAGATGACTGAGAATCTACTCAAAGAAAAACAAAACACATTTGTAGCAAGCACATGATTTTGAACTATTTCTTTCACTTGTAACATTGGGACAGGAAGAATGACAATATTGACCTAAAATGAAAAAAGGGACATTTTGAAGCACGGGGAACAATTCAAACACTGAACAAACAATTAATAGATTTTTACTTGCGTTTGTATCAACATTTAGTCCAAAGTACATCACAAATTATTTATTGCTTAGCATACAGTCTAAAAAACCCCCACTTACCCTCAAAAATGAGTCCAGTGATCCATTTTCCATATATTCCACCACAATCATCACTGGCCTGCCTGCAAACGCACAAGCACAAAAACACCCTTCATCGTGAATTTTTCTGCAAAGTTCCCTAAATGCCTTGAGTCCACCTATTCTCACAAAGATGCGAAGGGATAACGAACAAACGGTCAATTCTTAAAACAGCCGATGCAATAAGTCAGTTATTTCAACAAAAAATATCCCTTCCCCTCAGCACATTGAATTGGTTTGTGATTGATTTAAACGTTAGACTTGACATATGATAACATTTCTCGCAATGACATATGTTCCTTCAAAGATCCCTTTGGAGCTAGAAAGCAACTCTGACAACTTGGAGGCAGGAGTTTGCTTGACAGTGAAAGCGAACCCCACCAAAAAAAAAAAAAGTCTTACTATGGTGAAATAAAAGCTTACATAATGCATGATTCCAGTGTTTCCTCACCGGAGAATGTGGGGAAACAAACAATCTGTCTGCATGAAGAAGACGGGTGGAGGATACTGACAAGCAACATGTTTTCTATGTAATGATGCAAGAGCACAATATGTAATGACAGAAAGTGTATTCCGACACTGAATGCATCAACAAGAAGTTGAACAACAGCTCCTTTGTTTGACCTCATTGCTTTTATTTCTGACAATGAAAGAACAGTGAAAGTGCAGCGCATCATGTCACCAAAACAGCATTGTGGCGGGTGGCCTTAGAAGCAGACAAGTGAAAGAGTCCAAATGCACAAAAAGGGACTTATTTGGAGAAAACATAGACCAAAAGAGAAACGATCGGACGGGTGAAACAAAGTGAAAAACAGAACTGAACTGAACAACAGCACCCGCTAGAAGGAACACAACAAGAGCACGTGAACTGCATCGGGCGAAGTCCATCCATCCATTATCCGAACCGCTTGATCCTCACTAGGGTCGCAGGGGGTGCTGGAGCCTATCCCAGCTGTCTTCGGGCAGTAGGCGGGGGACACCCTGAATTGGTTGACAGCCAATCGCAGGGCACACAGAGACGAACAACCATCCACGCTCACATTCACACCTAGGGACAATTTGGAGTGTTCAATCGGCCTGCCAGGCATGTTTTTGGAATGTGGGAGGAAACCGGAGTGCCCGGAGAAAACCCACGCAGGCCCGGGGAGAACATGCAAACTCCACACAGGGAGGCCGGAGCTGGAATTGAACCCGGTACCTCAGCACTGTGAAGTCGACGTGCTAACCACTGGACTACCGGGCCGCCCGAGGTGACAAGTCCTCACAACTAAATATGAGCCAAAACAAGTCAAATGACAATACGTAGAGGAAGGTGGTGAACCATTAGCTAACATAAAATAAAGGCAGAGCTAAAAAAAATGAGAAAGAAAAAAACAATGACAGTGCGAGTAAAAAAAAGAAATATATTTGCTTCTTGCATATTGACGTATTAGCATATGTTATTGGGAACCCATGTTCCATTATTTGCTAAAAAACACCTTTTTTTCTTTTTAGCGTGCTCTGAAACGTCATTAGATGTCACAACAAGATGGCACCAAATGCTCTGTCTTGTGTCATTGAACTGTGTTGTGACACAGCTCAACTTAGAGACAAAAAAATAAATAAAATAAAGGGCGTCAGTTATTGGTCTATTCAATAGCGAATATTGACAGGTATCGAGACCAGGCCCTGCCACAAATCTGCAACTGTCC
Source organism: Hippocampus mohnikei (assembly GCA_026261675.1). NCBI lineage: Eukaryota > Metazoa > Chordata > Actinopteri > Syngnathiformes > Syngnathidae > Hippocampus > Hippocampus mohnikei. Next base: position 6,562,867 of record JAKGUB010000106.1, on the reverse strand, counting down.
TCTCCTAAAAAAAGATTTGTAGATGCCACAAGATGGCGGCAAATCTCTCATTTTCCACAAGACGTAAGAGGCTGATAAAAGCTCAACTTTGTCTCCCTCAAGTCACGAGAGACAAAGCCACCAAGGGCCACAAATTCCTGGCAGCGACTCTGAAATGTGCACTGCCACCATGACGTGTGACAAGCATGCGATCCAATGAAGGTCAACTTATTTTGAACAAAGCAAAACATTAACTTTCATTTTTGTTATTTTTGATTTGGTTTTTGTTCATTTGTTTGGCTGAGCAGGACTAATTAGGAGGATCTGTACCATCGACGTTCTGTAGTACAGTTCATGAGCAACCCCCGCCCCCAAAAAGCCCAACAAAAAACAAAGGCACCTGCTTTCCAGTCTAGTGTGTCATCTGTTATTTCGGTGCAGGTATGGCTGTCAGTCACAGCACAATACTCACCATAATTAGTCTCCAAAGAACAACAACAGATGGAGGGACTGACAGATGGAGGAAGTGAGACAGACAGACAGACAGACAGAAAGCGGAAATTTTGATGAAAGGACAGATGAATCATACTGCCAAGCACAAATTGTGCCTGATTGGACTGTACTACTGTATGTGTATAATACATAGTGGAATATACATTTTTAATGGCCTCCTCCCCCAGTTATAATGTCAGACAAAAATCCATTGATTATCGGAACCGCTTATCCTAAACTATTGATATACCCTCTCCAAAGGCACTTTGAATCTGGTGACTTAAATTTCACATTTGAAAAATATAATCAGAGGGGGGAAAAAAAGAAAGTAGGTTTTGAACAATTGGTTTGCTTCCTAACTACTTACTGAAGTGCCTAAACCTCCAGCAGTCACAAGAAGGAGTCATGCCATAGCACTTATGACAAAACCCCTTTCAACTTTGAATTTGTGACAACTGAGCCTGGCCTCTCGCAGAGCAGTTTTTCAGGTGTACCACCCCAAGTTTTAAAAATAATGTCCATAATGGGCACATGCTGTACCTGTGCATCCAATTCACATGCATTCAGGACAAGTTACATCAAATAAAGCAAGGCTTTTCTTCAGACATTGTCATCCCCAAAATGATCAGAGCAATCAATTTATTTTCTGTAACTTCACAATATTTGCTTGCCTCTTTTACGAACACTTTCTATTCCATCACTTCAAACTTCATTTTGCGCTTGTGGCGCTTTTGTTCCTCCGAGAAAACCATCAGAGCAACCTTAAAGTGCAAAACCATCTTACTTTGTAAATAAAACCCACTTTTACACCTGCTACCACGTGTGCGAGCAATCTGTTACAGTGATGAAAATGTGATTGAGCTCCTGCTATGCGGGATCTTGGTAAATCAAGCCCCATGAGCGTTTTTAGTCTTGCCCTAACATTTCGAATTCGGAATAAACACAGCAGATAATAAAAGACGCTATAGTATTCCAGGTATATACTATGCGATGTAATTTGTTTGTTACTAAACCAAAGCCTTTCCTATAAAACGTCACTGGAGTATACGAGTATAGCTTTAGATAACCACCATTTTACAATCAAATTATTGTATTGTGAGATAAACTCAGGTTATCTTTTTTTGGTCTTAGTGAGGGGCTGAAAGTCTTCAAGGAACATATTTACATTCAGAAAGTTGTCTCAGTTTATACAGCCTGTGTAAAAACAACCATATGTTGCGCTGGGTGAGCCCCATAAAAGAGCGGTCCTTAGCAAGTCACTGCTCCATGCATACACACACACACACACACACACACACACACACACACACACACACACACACACACACACACACACACACACACACACACACACACACACACACACACACACACACACACACAGGCGTGCACACACACACTTTGCAATCATAAAATGTACCCCTCCGTAAAAATGACACTTGGCGCTACACAATCACACACAGCAGAGGATAATCTGTGTATAATACTCACATTATATTATTACAACAGTCTCGCAGACAACACACATATATAAACTTCACAACCAAAACAAAACAGCATACAGATGATTTAACGGTCGTGTATAAATCAGGAAAAAAAACTGTTGAGTAAGGTGCAAGGATTTAAGAAATGAGAATAAAAATAATGAAATAACCGGAGCCAACAGCCTTTATCGGAATTGAGTATTTGTGGACCGTAGAATTTGCATTGAAATATTGTGGGAAAAATTCTGCGATTGATTGTGCCTTTACAATTGAGGGAATTATGGTGCTACTTTGAATAGAACTGTCAATGCAAAAGACGAAATTTGGCTCTTTGTATTCTGACTGTTGAGTCCAGTTTCAAGGCTGTGCACTTATTACTACGTTTAAAAAAAAAGTGTGACTGTGATCTGCAAGTGTGGTTGGCTTTCATACTTTTTGTGACGACACCCTCCAGCCTGATGATGTTGGGGTGATCAAACTGCCCCATGATAGAAGCCTCGCGCAGGAAGTCCCGCCTCTGACGCTCCACATAGCCACCTTTCAGTGTCTTTATTGCCACAGCTATCTCCTTCTTGCCGGGTGTTCTCAGTCGGCCACTGCACACCTCTCCAAACTCACCTGGAGTGGAAAACACACACACATCTAAAGGAAGTGTTATCCAATTTAACTGAAATGTTCTCAAAATTATTATTCATTTTTACAGCTATAAAATTTTTAAATCTATCGACTATGCCAGTGACATGTACTGATAGGCACAATAATATCGATACTCTTTCTTTAAATGGCAGAATGCACCGAATTTACCTTTCAATTCACTTTGTAGTGTTGTTCTATGGGATTTTCAAAAGTCAAATGTGTGCCTTATCTCAAGAAAGATTGTACTGCGGGAGTCAACTCACTTAACCACCAGGTACCTTTTATCTCCACCTGGGGGCAGTGTTGCAATTTACACCTGATTGACTTAGACCAGTTCAAATTATGTCTCTCTAGCCCCTCAAAACGACATACTTGATCATTCTCTGTAAATCTTTTTCCTCGTCAATGTAACTTCTACACGGGCCTGTACGTAACATTACCAATTGGAATGCTAAAATGGGTTCTCCTTAGGGTGTACATTGGCAGCAGGGGATTCTTAAGTATGTGTGTTATGAACAACAACAGATGATCACCCATAAAGCAAATGTGATCCAAGAAGGCGGCTTACATTAAGCAGTGACAGCAAAAGCGTGAAGTGTATGCATACCGGCTCCAATCACCCTCTCAATTCGGATCCGAGATGGATCGATCTCCTTGGTAAACTCATGGATGGCCTGCGCGGGGTCTTCATATGTGTCGGGGTCCACATAGGTCTTAATCCCAGGGAAAGGAACTGCAGAGGTTGAATGACAAAAAGTAGTATGACGTGGTGGACTGATTTTTATTTTTTTGTTCCGCTCTTCATATGTTGATGTAATTGAAAGGTGAAATTAATTCAACAGAGACGATCATTTCGAGAAACGTAATTAAACTCTTGAGCTCCTTTAATTAAAAACAGAAATTACACCACAGTGAAAAAAAGATATAATCGCATTGAAAATCTCTGGAAAGCAGAGAGATGTTCCTTGTCAAATTATCATCTGATAAAATCTAGAAACATCTTGCCTGTCTTATTGAACTTTAATAGCCCTGTTTAAGCCTTGCTTAATGCGAGCATCCTTGCTGCACAAGTGTCCTTGAGCAAGTCACCAAATCTTTAGTACAGCCTGACTGCCTGCAGGAGGGAAGCCAGAGACAAGCCACGCTTCACCGCGGGTGATCGATACAGCATCACACAAAAAAAAAACAACCCCCCCAAAAAACCCAATAACTATCAGTTGTCTCTGATGCATGAAACAACAACCGCAAAACCCAGAGGACTTTGTTTTCCTCTCCTCTACACTCCATTTCAAGTATGGATAATAGACACAAAAGGTTCGCGGTGGTACCTTCACTGGCCACTTCCTTAAATAAACCTTCGGCAGCATTTAATATGAGAGATATGTCACACATTCTGTTCATCTCCAGTCTTGTGGGTGGCGATAATGCAACCTGTCAGGCAGTATGCTTTTTTATTTATTTTTTTCGACCCCACCACAGCACCATCTGCTAGAACCTGGTGGGTCACGATACACCACTTGCCTAACTTGGCTTGCCGCACGCTGAGCCACGCTGTAGAAAATAACTGTGTTGGACACATTGCCAACTGATTACAGTTAGCCACTCATACGTGCAGAGGAGTGCAAATATATACAAATTCGGGAAACAACGATTTGAGGCTGGACATGTTACTGTATTATTTTTTGACTCAAGATATCCTTTATTTGTCCCACACTGGGGAAATTTACAATCAAACACCGTAAAATAAGGAGAAGAAGAAGATTGCCCTGAATGCTATAGCTGCATTATGATCATACAAAGAGAGGAAACGGGTGAAAAATTAAAGGAGAGAATGTGGATATTTGAAAGGATATTTGATCTATTCATGTGACATAAACAGACTGATCTTGTTGAGTACCCGGAAAAATAATTTTGTTGTTCAAGGCTCATGTGATACAATATAACATTTTTCTCTGGCCTTCACATTGGTGACAAAGCGATGCCGTTCAACTGCTATCCGCCCCCCAAAAAAATAGTTGCGACTCGTCGGCCACTCTTTAAAAAATGTGTGCCTGCAGCATGCACATTTGACAATTCATTTGGGTTCGGCTGTGTGATTCAGAGTACGGCAGGACTAATTAACAGACTTAGTCACGAACCAAAGAACTGACTGACTGACTAAAATCAAAACATGAGTCTTCATTCAATGATTTTTGTGGTCTGCTACACCAAAATTATATATATATATATATATATATATATATACTGTTGTTGTGTGCATCAGTGTAGAAATGCACTAGGTGAGTGGCACTGCAATGTTGTGCCCTTATCATGTATAGCCAAATGAGGAACTGAAATTATATTTAAAAAACCCCCCAAAGAAACAAACCCCCCAACTGGTAATGTGCAGCTTTTCACCACAGGCAACAACAACGTTAACAATGAAAATATTGACGTAAAAGCATGACTATGTTTTTAAGTACAATTTTGTATTGAATTCACTGGACATTATCCCCGTGTCCTGTGTACTGATCTTATGACTTCGATAGAACCTGAGGCCGTCTCAGAACTTCCATGGCAGATCACGCTCACATTATGTATATTACCCAAACAAATGAGGTTTGTTGATTCATTTACCGTGTCCGTTCTGATAATCGGTCCTCCTCTTATCCTCGGAGGTCATCTTGGCCTTGATGTACCACTGACACCTGCAAAACGCACACATTAAATGAAGTCCAAGGCTTCCAATTTAGTTTTTTTGCTCACAGTGTAAGATTAAAGATGATAAATAGCCAGTTAAATCAACAGTGAGGAGCTCCACTGAGAATTCTATGGTGTTAACATGTAATATTCAAATAATAGCAGGAGGCTGGATTGATGTTTAATATTGCTCAAAAAGTAAATAAATATATAGTTTTTCCAGTGGGAAGCATACTGTGGATGGAGTTTGAAATAGCCATCATTTATAAAAAGTTAAGTAAGATATGTTCAGCACTTCAAAGAGAACAGAAGAGCCATACTGGCAGTTGTTCATCAGTCTTGTTTGCCACTCGTGTTTTTCAGCCACATGCAGATATTTAGTTTGTGAGTTTACCATGTGAAGAGATGTGACGAAGCGGTGTGAAAGGTGCAAGACGACTGCTTTCAGCATTTTGGATGAAGAGCTACTGTGTCAGAGCGAAATGTGAGCGATTTTACATAATCTGGGTGAACAGATTAGAAGTGGTGTCAGGGTGCTCTGAGCCACAGGTTGCCAGCGTGTGCTTTGACTGAGTTAAGTCTGTGGGGTCCCGGACACCGATGGACTGCGCTGATAACATGGCAGGTGACACAGACATAGGAAGAAGAAGAAGGGGATTTGGAAAGCCATTGTTGACCTCTGTTGATGGGGTCAAGTTATTCATTAAAGAAATGGCGGCATATGCCGTTATCAGTGGTTTCCAGTCCTTTCCTCTGATCCCCTTTATCCGCCTGGTTCGCTTTCTCACTGACGGGCTTTCATGTCCAGGCCGCACACGCCGACACTGACATGAATACTTGTTATGAGAAGAGATTTTTGCAGGACACACTCACATTTACATAAGCACTCAAAAACAGGAACTTCAATTAAAGCACTTTGCCCAGAGCACTAATCAAAGCAGAACAGGGAGTCCAACCACTCCTCTCTTGCCTCAACATCCCTACCAGTCACATCATCATAGCAGGGGTCACCCAAGAATTGAGGCGGAAAAGGGGGAAAAATGAAGGTGGAGCATCAAGTATACACAAAAGCTTCAGCGTGTTGTTATCTTTCTTATGTATTATGCAAAGCGACACATTCAAATTTCAGGAAGTTTTGAGAACAGTAAGGTCCACCTCCTCACATGTCATTTGCTCTTGCAAAACCTCCCTTCCACAAGAGCCCCATATGAAAGCTCTCGTCGTTGTCAAGCTGCTCAAGTACATTAAAAAAGACCAAAAGTCCCTCCTACTCATGGCAAGAGGACTACATATTGCGATCAAGTGGTTTGTTGCTCAGTATGTGTTTGTGTAACGAGGGGGGTGGGGGCTAGCAAAGCATCAAAACCTTCCTTGCCGGAAATCCCTCATTATAATCCTCATCCAAAAACACCTTGTGTGTGAAGTGATGGACTGATTTCACCCTCTGCAGTGGCTAAACAGAGAATCTCCTGAACCTACAAAGAAACTGTTCATGCTCATAGTGAGCTATGAAGTAAAGCTCCTTGCATGTGACACTAGTCAAGACTGGGCAGTCATGGTTATGTAATCTGTTCATGCCAATAAAGAAATAATCTGCCACAAATAAAACTGGCATTGTTCATCACTGTAATAAAATATATCATCAGACAGGATGGACTTCTAGGAGGGAATTTCTGGTGAATAACATGGCCGACTTCAGGCAGAAGTGGCACAGGCTTATTAAGTACAGTGTGGGTTGGTCTTTTATGGCTGTAGAAGCAGCAGTTGTCATTTCACAGCGTGTAGGTATGGAGATGGTTTGGTGATTTCATCAGAATCATTGTGAATGTGTCACACAAATATATTGCTGTTCCAAAAGAAAGGTCAGCAACCACAGGCGATCAAATGTTCGACTCAAGGAACCCCTCCAGACAACTTTCAGTTAAAAATATCCGCCATCTAGCTCGTACGGGCCAACATTCTGAGCGGTTCTCCAAGTTAGTTCGTCAAAGTTACTGTGACTTTTCAAAAGGCGTCCCTGGGCCCCAAAGTCTCTACTTAAATATTGCAAAAGGAACATTATTCATGACAAGAGCAGTGTGGCCAGTAGAAGTAGGGGTCATGTACTTCTCTTACTTTTAGATTTTATTTATTTTATTTTTTTCAGATGCTTCCACAAAGTTGCCTGCCACTTCTCTTGTTGGTACCAAAACAAATGTAAAAAGTAAAATAAAAAGCAGCATCATTCGAGGCATACAACTTTAAGTTTTAAATTAGCCTTTGATTCGCTTGATTTGTATCTACAGAAGGGTTTAAGCATGACGATGACTAGAACAGACCCATGACAATGCAATGTCATGTAAACATTTTGTAGTCACCTTAACTGAAGGTGTATTTATGACTTGTGCAGCGGAATTTAAATACATATAAAAACCCGTTTCGAAACTCATATTGGATCGAAGACTAACCTTTGAATTTTGGGATAACACGAGGAGAAACCTCTTCAATATTTACCAGAACTCATGTCTAGTGAGAACAGAACAGCATTTTGATGAAAAACCCAGATTTTTTTCTCTACCCTTTAGCCCCCGTGTATTTATATATATATAAAAAGACTTTGTACTCCATATAGTGTGCACAAATTGAAGTCAGGGGCAGTAAAGTCATCTTACCTTCCAGTAATGAGGAGGAAGAGGGTGAGGATGACGATAAGGGTAAAGCCGCCCACTGCTGCCGTAACGATGACCAAAACCTGACCTTGGTCAGAGGCCAGGTCCGATGCTAGGGGTGATACATTTTAGGTTAGGAAGAAATACGGATAGTGCAGCTAAGTAAGAAATATATAAGACAGGTGAAATAAGGCTGCAGGTAAAAATGGGATGTGTGGGAAGCATGATGGGGGAGGAAAGAGGAAAAAATACTTCATCAAAAATACATCATCGAAAATGCATCTTCGGGCTTCTCCCCCCCCTAAGGTGCCATAAATAGACATTGTAGTTTCTCCATTGGGAGATAGAGATGTTTGATCAGGTTTTTTTTTTTTTTTTGGTGATGCAAAAAGCCCTCCATCAGCCTTATTACTGAAATGATTCGTAGGCTGGATTCTGTTTAATTCATGTTATTCATTCATTAAATTGCGATTTAGTCCATAATCATTTGGTTAAATTGGACACATTTGATATTCATGATTTTCCCCCCATTTTCTGTGTCTTGTCACGCGGCTGACATAGGCCAGATAATTGAAAGATGATTGGTATTACCCAACTTATTTCGATCACATTTCGTGCTTAATGAATATGAATTGCAGATCAGGGTGCTTGGTCACACACGCTTCTTGAGAGTGCTCCATGTGATTTTCTTTTTTTTGGGGGGCGGGGGGGTGTTATCTGTAGCTGTATGAGCGCACGTTAAACAAAGATATCCACACATCAAGATTGGACGTGACGTGATCGAAAAACAATGATTCATTGCTAAATCCCGTATTAGCCTCACAGTGGAGAAATTCAATGATGACAACCTATCATGAGCCACCCTGACAGGTGCGCGGAATAAACCTGGAGTCAAACCTGCAATCTTTTCATTGCTTGACAACCACTCTAGCACCTCAGCCACAGGCTGCCCTATTCCAGCCATTACTGACCGCTCAGAGGGAGTCTAAGTGCCCACGCCAGACTACTGTCACAGCTTCACGTATTCTTCACACCGGTAAGGACGTGCCGGACTGATGCAGCTATAATGAGGTGTGTGTGAGAAGACAATGACATTGAGGTGAGGACACAATGAAGGATGTGGTGTGAGGGATGAGGAAACAGGATGACAGCGGCGCGATAAAGACGAATAAGACAGAAAGGGAGAGGTAGATGTGACAAAGACTGATGGAAAAACAAAAGTGTGAGTCGCTGACTGACAGACAGGCTGACAGAGACAGAGAGAGCGACAGGGGGCGAATCTGCTTTCACTTTCAGATCAAAGGCCAGGAAGTACAAAGGCTTGGCCAAGCGCCGTATGATCCACAGATAAAACCCTGCGCTGCAGCTTTGGATGGGAGAAAGAGCCACTGTGAGAGAGCCACTGTGCCAAATCACCCCTCAACAATGCCTGACCTCACACAAAAGGGCAGCTGGCCCCTTTGTATTTTATGATTAGAATTGCAATAAAGCTGTTGCCTTGTCTCAAAAAGACACAAATAAATATTGATTTCAAATACACGAAACATCAAGGCTGTTTGAGCAGACACCTTTGCACACTGTACGTCGATCGATCGAACAGCACATATCCTGACATTTACAAGCATTTTTTTAACTCCAACCCTGCTATGTAATCTTTTTAATTGATGTCAGTCTTTACATCAATTGTAAGTTTGATGCTGCACAAGCAAGTGAGTGCTTATTTATTACTGCTATGAACAATTGCTGGCAACAGTGGAGGCAAAGGTTTTTATGAATCCAACTTGAACAGACCACAACAGGCATGGGAACTAAACAAACAAACACAGACAACTTCCCAAAAATATTTTTGGACCGTTCGAACCATTGTGACAAGATGATAACTTACAATCTCCAGTAGTTTTGTATTCATATCTGGTGGCGTAGGAGCTGTATCCAGATGGCGTGCGGGTGCGGACACTGAAGACGTACCAGGTGGCTGGTTTCAAGCCTGTGATGATCACACTAGGATCCTTGGTGCTTGTTGAAGAATAACTTAGCTGGTCACGTTCCTATGTTGGGAAAAAAAAGATAAAAACTTGTAAACTGATCAAGGTTTTGACCAAATATTGTCTAGCCATCGACGTATCAGTGGCCTTATGTCGCCATGTCCATTAACATTCTCCAGGCAAAGTTCCACAAAGAAACCCCCCCCCAAAAACGCCCCATCATATCTTCTGTTTCCATTTAGCATAATGAGCTAATTGAAATTCAAAACCGTTTCTTCTGCATGAGATGTGCTGAGTCCTTTTTGAATACTTGCTTAAGATGCTGCATATGGTTCCATATCAACTAAAAAGTGCATATAGATAGACCAAAAATAGGACCAAACTAAACTTCCTTATTAGCGAGCCAAAATATTTGTCTGATCTTGGCTACTGAGGGTATTTTTTATTTTTTTTGTTGGCCTCGGACCAACAGTACCTTTTCATAGTATTTGATCTCGTAGTCGAGAATGGGCAACGCTGTTTCTTTGGGCTGCTGCCAGGAGAGAGCGATGCTGTTGGGAGAGGCCCAGTCCTTCTTCAGAGACCCCACCAGTGAGGGACCTGGTTTGCGACAAGAAATTCACATTTAAATTCACTTGATGACTATGATGGGCTGATGTGGATGTACTTTACATGACACGTACAACAGCGCGTTGCAGCATAAAAATATGTGCTTGGCATTCTCGATACTTGCCTACAACTCTCAGCTTGACCTCCTTCGTCTTACTCATTTCATTGCAAAATTGTGACATACCTGGCAAACCAGTTTCAGCGCAATTCTTTACGTGGCAGTAAGTGGGAGGCAAGCACTGCATGCAGCTAACGCACAGCTAATTAAAACACAACTCCCTTTCAAATTTTTTTGACCTTTTTCCAAATGTGGGCCAGAATAACATGATTTTAATAACATGCCTTGACCCATCAAATGCGGTAATGATTAACATTGTTGTGTGAGCAGGCTCGCAAACTGAGCTAAGAGAGCTTTCAAGAGACTCTGCCTTGCATACACCGTTGTAAAATAATTATGAAATATGGTTTATTACGAACCGGTAAAAATATGTAGCAGACATAGGTGCAGGGAGATGAATCACACAGGCTTGATTAACAAACACCTGTCCAATCAGTGTCACACATCCACGCACACTCTCAATGAGAGTACATCATAATAAGCTCGAGTCCTTCAAATCTACTGGGAAAAGCACATACGCTACATTCCTTTAGAATCCTGTTAGATCATTTAGTTCTAATTGAAAACAAGTGGAGGAAGCTGCATCCTATTTTCCTGTACTAAATTGCATTTGCTTTGTTCAATGATTTTTTTTTTTTTTTGCTGGGTAAATAATTGTACTCAGCTCCCAGGAGAGGTCAGCAGATGTAGCTGTCCTGAGAGTCATTATTATATATTACACATGGTGTTACAGAGCCGACTCATTATGCGGGTATAAAAGGTGGGCCCGGTTTTCTCAAGGGTATTCTGAGGGAAAGATGACATGCAACATGGAGAGATTGTTGTTGTTTTTTTTTTTTGGTGAACACTAGTTTCTCCATTCCATAGTGGTGTTGATTATAATGCCAAGGAAGCTCTGAGTTCAAGAGGAAAATGAGGGATGGTTACTGAATGTTTGAGGTTTTGATCAAGTGCTTGAGACTAGGGGCTTTGGAACAAGTTAAGACCAGACGAGACCTGTATGGTTTTCAGCTTGTTAAACAGGTGCACAGAGACTCGCTGCTAGTGCTCTGAGCTCAAAGCGACCACCTTAGATTCTTTCATCCATCCGTCTTATTCTCGCTCAAGGCCCCCTTTTGTTGGATTCTCCTCACCTCAGGTTATTTCATTTCGTAATGTCGACACTCACTGCTTAACAAATGGGTGGCCCTGAATGTACCAACAATTGAAATAAACCAAAATTACATTTTTCAACAATTTAAATATATGCTGCAAAAAATCAGTACAAAGAACGTTAAGTCTATCCATCCATTTTCAACAGCGCTTATCCTAAAAAGGGTCGCGGGGGTGGCTTTGGGCGAAAGGCGGATTGCCCCCTGAGCTGGTTGTCAGTCAGTCGCAGGGCACATATTGAGACAAACAACCAAACACACCAACATTCACACCGTCACTGAGTGGGAACCTATCCCACGCTGTCTGCTCACAAATCAGGCGAGTGTACCGTTAGATTAAGAAAAAAAAAAATCTAATTCACAAGTGTTGAATCACAAGTTTAATCATCAAGCTCGACTGTAGCTGAATTTAGATTGGTCAAATAGCAAAAGAAACACAAAATCTAACAGAAGGACAAAAAAAAAAGGCCAGATAGGACTATGACACTGATAACCAACATAAGATTTATGGGTGTAGCTATTTTATGGTCAATAACATTCCCGCCAGCACACTCAAAGAGTACCAGGTGTGAGAATAAGAAATGATAGAGCATCTTGATACATTTACATCTTTCTAGATGTTATCACTTCATGGAACCTCTCTCATATTGCATTTACTCCTCAGTGGGAAGATAAAATGCATCAAATCTGTTCTGAATGTGTCTGGTGAATAACAGGGTTTAAGGCGGCGGCCAAGATGTTTGGCATCTCGGGCTGTTATATTGGCCCTGACAGAAAGCAATAAACAAACCAAACGCAATATTCCTCCTGACTCAGAGATTCCAATTAGCTTGCGAGTGCGAAATGCACACTTCGACTGAGACATACTTCTCAGCCAATTCGACTCTTACAGAACTAAGTCTATTGATTGTTTAGATGCCACTAAATGCCCTCCATCTGAAACCAAGCTCTCTTAATTAGTGCCAACAACTTGGCCACTGAATTATTGCCCAACTTCATGAAGGCATGTACTCTTCATCTGGACGCCTTGACAAACCACATCAAAATCACATGCATGGTCTCTTATGAGGATTTTCAACAGTAAATTCTTTTGAAAAGATGACTCAAAGTCTTTCTACGATCATATCTATAATTCACCCATGAGTTCAATTCACTCACGGGCATTGCGTTTCAAGAGAAATAAGGAAATAAAATCGTGTACACACACTATTAGGACCACCCGATGCACCTATAGCACAATCAGACCCAAACAGCATGACACCAGCTTTGGGCAAATTACTCCCAAAACATAATACAGTACACTGTACTAGTTAGTTGTTATTACTGTTTCTAGTTATTGTCATTCTGTGTTTTGCCGGAAAGCCATAATTACTAAAATAGTGCTTATTTTGTATACTATTATTACACACCAATAAATGCAAAGACATAATATGCTGGTTGTTCTGTGATAGTAGAGACATCTATTAACAACGGGAACACCACATTGACCTCGCCAAACAAATTAAGTCTGGGCCTACGGTACCAAGTGATACTGTAACATGTTTATTGGCCAATGCAGACATGTGAAATTTTTACTTTGGGGAAACGGGACACAAGGCAGCTGTCTCTAATGATTGTGTATTATTAGAGGTGCAGCACGAAACCTGCCAGAGGACATCACTCCCTCTATGAGAGGCAGGAGCATCGGAAACCCATTAGGAACACCAGTCAATTACAATGCCCAATGGATAGATTTTGCAGTCAAGCGTGGTTAAGCTCAACATAAACTAATGGGGAGTCTTTAAATGAGCTTGACCTGCATATGATTTTAATTAGCTTTCCTGCCCCAAAGGCTTCCATTAACAGTTACCAAAAAAAAAAAAAAAATCAATAGAACTGCTATTGATGCAACGAGAGAGTTTAAGCAATGTCCGAACACTTCACGAATTCATTCCTTATAGAAAGAACGAGCGAGCAGAAATCAGCACATTGCAATATAGGCATTGTTGTTTATAACATCCATATTGATGTCTGTTTATCGCAGGTGTGTCTTGGGGCTGTCCCAAACCACACTTTCATAGCGAATCTTCATGGGTGAAAAAGTGTGTATGTGTGTGTGTGTGTGTGTGTGTGTGTGTGTATGTGTGCATGAGCAGGGCTTTGGTACAGTATTATTACATTCATGTCACCTCTATTTGATTTCATGCAACTTAGTTAAATTTAATATTTTCCACCATAACTTCTGGCGCTGCTTCAGAAGCACTTGATCAAATGAGCTTTTGAGTGCAAGAAAGTTGGAATGCATGACATGAATAATTTGCTTATCACATCAAAAGCTCGGATTTCTCTACAGGACAGTTTCATCCACACGGTCCCGGTAGACGAGACAAATCACAAGGTGCAAGTGAAAAAGTTGAGTTTTTTCAGATTACTGAAAGATGACCTGTGCGACTTGGTTCCTACGGGGTGAATTAATGAACATCACTGAAGGTAAAGCAGAGAGGAAGGCATACCAAAATGCTTTGGTTTGGTGAGTAACATCATTCTCACAGGTCGAACAAGGTTTTCCTTTTTTCCTTTCCCTTTATTCATCCATGAAGGTCAAGCTTGTGCAAGCATTTCTGTTGACTGTCGGAAAGCAGTCCCCCCCCCAATTTTTTTTTTCATCCACTTTAGATCTCATCATAAACTCCAAACAGCTCTAAAAACTGTCAGATTGTCATTGCATTTCCCAGTGTGAAAATTGCAAGCTAAAAACTTTTTTTGTGTCTTTTTCCTGCATTCTCGGCAACAATAACTTTCATTTTCATCATTGTTGCCCGATTGCAGTGTGCTAGCAGAATGTCTGAAGAGGATTTATAAAGCTCCAGAAAAAACACCATCCTCTTCTTCCTATTGGAAACACTTGACTGGTTTTAATAGACATTTGACCTTGTAAAAGACAAAAAAAGGAAAAAAGCTGTAATAGTAAGTTGTTATGGGTAGGCCCCATAACATATTGTTATTACCTATCATAAGACCTCTTTATTAACCTTTTTAAATTATTTTATTATTATGATTTGACGGCCAAAGACAGATGGGATAAGCAACATCATGCCCGAGACCCTACTGAGTATAAGCAGTTTCGTGAATGAAAGAATTAATGGAAAAATTTACGCCACAAAATATTTTTTTAAATGTGACTAAATTTCCCCAATATTAAGATTCAGGATAGTAACATAGTTGATTTATTGGAATACATATAATATATCTTCACTCTCATGATTGTGTTTTGTTTTGTCTCCAGCAGGTGGCAGTGGAGGGCTCTTCCTCCGATGCCACACCTGTTCCTCGTCTTGTTTTGTCACCTGTAATAAAGAGACTCTCAAGCCATCGCCAGTTGTCGGATAATTCACCTTGCTCATGTCTCACATCCAAGTGCTTATTTTCTAGACCTTCGTCGTTCTCGATCTTGTTCCTAGTCCAGTTTGTACTCTGGCTTGTTTCCTCGTTATTTCTGTTTTGTTTTGGTACTATTATCCTCAGTACCTTACCCTGGGTTGTTCCAGCAATTAATGTTGCACTTTGTCGGTCTCGTGACCTCATTTTGTACATAAACCTTTTGTACTCGATCTTATCCATGTCTGTGTGATCCATTCCTGTTCCGGACTGGTCCAGAACCATATCAATCGCCACTTTAATCCAGATCTTAATGTAACGTTTGCTAAACGATACTGACGTGGATGTTCCAAGAATACACTTCTTCCAGAAAACAACAACAACACGAACAACAATATATCTACCAAATGCGTCTGCCGTTGAATCCACAAGAGAATAATTCGCTGTGACCCCAGCGACACTACCGAGCTGTCAAGTGGATCGAAACTGGGACAGTTTCTTGCACACCTGCAGTCCCCTCCTGCTGCGGGGGCTGTCTCAAGGATGACCGTGAAGGGAAGCTCCTTATTTTACTTTGACCGAGCAGATGGTCACAACAACAGTCATCTAAACATTTGATTATACAGAATGTACATGCAGCTTACACGGAGTTTACAGGTAATTAAAATAAAATTCCAAAATCAGGAAAGCGGATGTGGAAACCCCCCCTACATATATCCAATTGGGAAATAGCATTTTTTATTTTAGGGTGTATCTTGGCCTCCACAGCAAGATGTGAGAAATACGTAAGAAAGATTAGAAGGCAACTTTGACTTTGAAAGGCTTTTGATTTAAAAGTCCAACCACTCTTGTCAGATAAAGTCTGCTCGCCAGGCTCTCACATTCAAGGGTCCCCCACGCCTTTAATAAAGTCTCAGTTCACCGCTGATCTCTCTTGTTCCCACTTAATGGGGATGTGGAGAAGAAATGACATATGGGAAAGGCCAGTAAAGAGGGCCAATACCAGCCTGCAATGATCAATAGTTATTTGTCCTCCACCTTGCTTTCCCCAAAAGGTAATTAATGACAAGAAGCAAAGTGTTTGGCTACCGACAGCTGACTTTCTGCTGGTTGCTCACAACAAGTTCACAATGTCGTGCCACTACTTTTGAAATACCGTACTTGCGCTGTTTTGTTCTTCTTGCTCTCCTACATTAAAATGCAAAAAAAAAAAAAGTGATTGTCAAACAAAAACATTGGTTGAATGTCAAGGAATATCAGTTTTGGGTACAATAAAGTGCACGTGTGATTTAAATGTTAATTTAAATTTGAATAATTAGTCCAGAGAGTTTTCAGGCAAAAGATAAAATACAATACATCCTTATTTATATAGCTCTTTCACAACAGCTGAGGCTGTAACAAAGCGCTTAACAAAGCAGTTAACATAAAGCAAAATAATAAACACAACACATCACATAAAACACGTGCAGTCGTCACCACTTTTCCCTCATACGCGTTGTTTAAAGCAGTTTGAGATGAGAGAGAATCAAAGTGTTCTTTCACCAGTGGCTCGGAGACGTCATGCTCAAAATGTGCACACGTCGGCTACAAGCTAGGTTTCAAAGTCAACAAGAGGCTGTAGCATCCATTGATGAATAAAAAGATTGGTTCACTTCTCCTGCCCCATGTAAATCCATTTCAATTCCAAGCGGCGATTCTCAGTTCCAAATACGCATCTGCGCTCCGCGCCAACGCTCCTCTCACCTTATCCTCAACTTCAGCAGCCATCCGTCCAACCGCACCAACACAGACTGTCCAACGGCGCCGACATCTCCACTGAACAAAACGGGGCTGTGAAAAATGCGGCCCATGACAGGCGCAAAAAACACAAGCACCCCGGGGCTGTTCAGCACCGACAGTCAAATGGCGCCGACATTCCTCCCAATCAAAATCTGTGCTGGTGCAGGCGTGCTGCAGAAAAGGCGCAACCACAAGCACAGCTTCTTCTCCTTTAACGAATGTCGTGGCCAAAAAACACTGAAAACAGTCCACATCGGGTCCACACGACGAAACAACAAACACCATGTGACAAAACAAAAGACAAAAACAACAAAAAACAACAAAAAAGCAAGGCTCTTGAAGAGCACTTGCCGACGGCTGCCTACTCGGGCACCATCTTGGGATGAAAGAAAAAACACAGGTAAAGTGTTTGGGCACCATGCTTGTGTTAGGACCTAACCTATTTTGTGTTTTAAAATCCATAGGAAATGTGTTGTACTCTGACCATCCCACAAATCAAGGCATAGACTTCAATTTTGAAGTCAATGGGGACTGTGGAAACCCATATTTCACTAATCCCTTTAAATCAACTGGACACGGTTAAGATTTCTTTTTGACGTTTGATTTTTTCGCTGAGGTGATTTAAATAGCTTCAGAGAGAATGAGGCATTTCAGGAATAAAGCATCAAAGTACCTTCTTCATTTAAAAAAAAAAAAATGGTCCAGAGCCAGTGTGGTGAAGATTACCTCCACTATAATAAGAGCAGCCTTCTATAGAAGCCCTTGCAGACTTGCTGCATCAGAACACACAGCAGAAAGACAGGCAATGCATTCATGTGGAGCTTATTTCCAACAGGGCAATCTGCACCCAGTCCTGCTGTCATAGAGCTCCTTTCCTGGTTGAAAGAGTACCCACTATATATCGTAGATATAGTATAATATCATGGATTCAAGTACATTATTTTCTGCAAGAAAGAAAATATTCATGCTGTGGCAGGGTCTAACCTTTTGCCAAGCAGAAAAACTATTTTCAGAGTTTCAGAAGCAACATTTTTATCAATGTCCTAAGTTGGGCATGTCCACTTCCTGCCCTCGAGGGCCGCTCTCCTGCCTGTTTTATATATGTCCCTCCTGCAAGACAGCCGAGTCAAATGATCGGCGCAGGGGCAGGCTTAGCAGAAATCTTGCTAACGATCCTGATCATTTGAATCAAGTGTGTTGGAGGATGGGCACGTCCAAAACAGGCTGGATTCGAGGGCTCGCAAAGACCCCTGACATAAAGCACGGAACAAAAAGGCATATTGCATCAATCGATTGGTTGACTGAAATTGGAGAAACATAATGACTGCCAGACCCCCCAATGTATTAGGTGTCATCTAATGCTGCCCATTGTTCATTCTGTCACCTTATTCTTTATCATTGTCATTGCCCTCTGTCACACCAGTACCTCGGCCATGCAAAAAAAGTGGCTGTAGTCTGACAAGTTTGGAACAGAACACGCACAAAAAAGAGTGAGTATGCCTTTTTCAAAGAAGGCTGAATATAATTCATTAAAATTTGAAATGCAAATACAAAATAAAACTCCACGAGATGCACATGCGTCTTCAAAGGCTACTGAAATGCAAGCTATGAGAAGTGTATTTACATTTGAGTGACAGCCATTATGAAAGGTTTGATAAAGTGCGGCTAATACAGCTTCAATTAGAGGCGACAAAAGCCCTGCTGTTGTTGATTTAACTTTCACGGGACAATGGGGTTGCATTCTTGGGAGGAAATTCAACCCAAAGATTGAGGAGAGGATTGAGGTAGGGGTTGAGACGGGGAAACTTCAGAGAACATCCGTCGGCTGCGCAGAACAATGAATCCAATCACTCTGCATTAATGAGCCAATGCTTAAAATAGTTCCTGCTGTGAGGTGAAGTCAGGGGAAATTATCTTTGCAGGGGAAAGCCTACTGATAAAAGTCTGGGCATAAATCATTTTTGTGGGGTAGAAACAGCTAATCTCGTTTCTTTCAAAACTCTCCACCTGTTCTGAACACTGCTGAATAGCAATCCTGCGGGGCCAGGTACTCTTTTTGCTGACTGGAGAAAACAGTGAAGGTGCAAGGAGCTCAGAGTACCGAGCTCAAGATATATAAGACCACACAGGCTACAACTTGTGGGAAGTCCACTGTCGCAGCCCTCCTGTAATACAGGAAAAAAAAAAAACATTACAGCAAAGAGGTCAGTGCTAACTGTCCTTTATCTTGTATAAAATGTCTTGTAATAGATTTTCCTCTGTTGATCACCAGATAACCCTTTTTTGTCCCGAAAAGTTTGTGCCAACTGTTTGACTTTGCTCACCTAATCTGATGGGATGATAATCAGTTGCGTATTTGTGTGCTGCAACCTGAATTTTAATAAACTGTAAAAAGATCAACATAGATAAAGGCCGTCCTCCTGGGCACATCTGTGCTCATTTATCCCCTCTGACATCACTTCCTTGCAGACTTTTTTTTTCTCTTCCCAAACCCACAGAGCTGATTAAAATATTGATCGACAACGCCGTACTTACAAATTTTTTTTAAAGCATTTTATCATTCATAACACCCGCTCCATCACTTTATTCTTTTTAGAAGTAAAACATAAAATATGTGCGGCCGCATGTGTGCGGATAAGCGTGTGCTATCAACAGGTCATTAACACAGCAGAAAAGGTGATGAAGGGCAGGAACTGGGAAGGGGGCAACAGATGCCCCGGGTCAAACGTGTTCCCGTGGGACGAGCACCTAAACGGACCTGCCAACACATACAGCGAGCCAACACCTGCTAACATACCAGTTGCATAAATTCACTACGTCTGCACAAACACAAAACACTTTTGTGCACTAAGCAGCTTGCCGAGGAGCATGGGCTCCCCACTTTGAAAAGCAAATTGCCTTTTTTTTCTTTGTTTGTGCCATGGTTGAGAATTTTTTGTTGAGATTGTGGCAAAAAATTGGACCCAAGTGCAAGGAAGGTAATACTTGGAAGCAGATAAAGAAAATACCAGGAAGAATCAAAATATTAAATTAACAAAAGTGCCCAATACAAAATTTAGTGCAAAAAAGAAACAGGGAAACCAGATTTCACAATCGAAACAAGACTGACCATAACATGGCTCAGAAGATGTGTTATTTTGAACCCCCGATAACAATCGACTACATTTTAGGCAACTGCGCTATTAGGCTAACAGTTACACCGAGCTTATGGTGTGATAAGTAAGTCACACAGCTTTATTTACCAGTACACCTATTTTAGATTCTCAACCATTTGACTTGCTTAAAATGTTAATCTCTGACTGACAGCTGGGAAGCTTACATCTTATTAACTACCTTAAGGATGGCGGAGATCACATGCGCTGCCCCATTCCTGAGAGATGATGTATAAGGGCAGCACTGACTGATGAAGGTTGTCACAGAGAACCTCCATCATTGAGCGACACCTCCTCAACTCAATCTCCTTCACCCCTCTGTACAAGAACCGGTCTCTGTTACTGGGCAGTGGTCATTGCTGCACATTTGGAATGTTGTCATGTTTCTCAGTGAGCCGCTGCACTCGAAAATAGGTGGATGTATTGTTTTACAATACAGGTGTCAAATTTTGGTCCTGGAGGGCCACCATCCTGCATGCTTTAGTTGTTTCACTCCTCCAACATTCCTGAGTCAAACGATTAGCTCTTCGGCAAGCTCTACAGGAGACTGTTAACAATCCTGATCATTTGAATTAGGTGTGTTGGAGGACGGAAACATCGAAAACACTCGGGGGTGGGGGGGGGGGAGTGGCCTTCATGGACTGGAATTTGACACCTGTGGTTTTATCTTGTTGAAGCCGGTATTCTGCATGATCATTAAAAGGGCTGCTCCCTGGATACTCTGGAGGAGGTGGGCAACAGGAGGATGCTAGCCAAGCTAGAAGCTATCATGGACAGACCCTCCCACGCCCGCCTATATTTTATAATTTAGATATATTGATATTTGTTGTTCTTCTACTTCTCCTTTTCATAATTTTGCTGCTGTAAATTGGGAATTTCTCCATTGTGAGACAAATAAAGGTTTTCTTATCTTAACAAAGCAAGTCTTAGCCTCCACCATGGTGGGCAGGTTTTGAGAGCTATGTGATGTCACGGGGAATAAATAGGAATTTACAAACCATTTTAGAGGGGGTTTCAATTACTTGCAGAATTTCACTAGTTGCTGCATGGCTCGGCCCTCTCCTCCGCAAATGAACTTCAATAAAGACAAAAGGCTTTTCAGAGCACATAATTTGGAAACTGTGGAGTAAAATAAATCAAGGTTGCCCAAAAAAAATACAAAACGGCGAATCAACTTCACATTTCACATACGTCTGCAATTGTCGGATAAAGTGAGAAGCAAAACAACCACATGAACTTATAAAAGTCAGAAAATAGGAAGATGGTTCATAAGCAAATCAAAAAATAGCACATTGAATCATTTTTAGTCGACCTTCTGCGACCGCCTTTGTGAACACTAACACTAATCAAATGTTATGCATGTGTCTGAAAATTGAGGCTGATGAGAAATATTAGAGTCCTTGATCTCCAGTTACGTCTGGGTCGGGTCTTCCCTTCTATTAAACCTTTGCATTTCAGGGTTATCAAGCTTCTTTCTCTTCCCTGCAGCCTTTTTTCTCTCACTCCTTACAGTGCCGTGGGCAGAACCCGGGTTGTGATCCAATCAAAGACTTGCTGCAGCAATCACTGTCTGCTGATTGGTTTTATAATCCTCACTCGGGATCTCAGATGGGTGAGAATCAGCTGGCTGAGAAGCGCAGCAATGAACACAGTCATATTGATGCGTTCACTACCACCCTCTCACACAGAGACACCTTTCTTTTTTTTTTTTTTTTTTTTTTCCATTGCCTTTGCATCTGTATTACACGCTGTAGCTTTCATTCTCTCTCTGGAAGCACTTAATTCATGTGTTTGTCGGGACTAAAACGATTCAGAATAAAGGGGAAAAGATGACATTCAAGCCAAAGTTTGGTGGACAAAATAAATGACATATCAGGATCTTTTAAGCCTCAAATGTAGAAAGCTTGCAAGTTGCTCAGGGCACACATACAAAAATTGCTTGTGACATCTTAAGTGCGGTACACGCTGTTCTTTAATCCACCCCAATAAGCTTCTCCATGAAATGGAGTCCAATCATATTACGGTACTTGCATTCATGTCGCAGTCCCTCCCAAACGTGGCCAAATAAAATGTATTATTGTCAATAATCAAATTTACTCACCAAATGATTTTAATTCAAAAATGAGAATCAATTATTAGATCATTAAATGTTTATATTTTACATACACAATTCCCCCCTGTCAACAAATGAGGTGGCGCATTTGATGGTCTTAAGACTCAAAATGTAGCCCTTTAGCATGAGCACATCCTCCAATTTTATGGGAAGAATTTCGGATTGCGTCTCACAGGTTTTGCCTCTTTACGCAAAACAACATTTACGAGGTCAGCGATCACTAATGTCAGATGGAAAGGCCTGGCGCACGATGTGTTGTAGTGCCTTGAGAGAGAACGAATGGGCCTCCAACACACTTTACAGTTGGCAGCAATTCACTGCCTCATACAATAACTTCAACAATATCAGTTATTCAGTATATGTACAAAGTTCCGACTCCCAGATCAATATGATATGCTTCATAGTATTTAAACGCAAAGGTGAAGAGCCGTTTGCCAGCGTTCACTATTGAGGCAATTCTCGCATGTATTTTTTCTGCCTTACAACCTTAACCTGAAATCGTGCTACAATGTTTGTGTATTATTCTTCCTCTGAAAATGCACAATTTACCATGTGGGCAAAATGAACGTCTTGTTTTGTGCATAAATATTTTTCATTTTTTCACGATGTCCACCTTAATGTCACAAGCATTCTCAAGTGCATTGCATTGTGGGATTTGTATGCTGGCACCGTGCCCACTGCTTTTATGGCAGCGAAATTGTGAACACTTCATGGATCATTAGCTTCACTAAGGTCATGGACATGTTTTTACCGTGTAGTTTATTAGATGATTAGCTTTGGTCCTGGAACCGATATCTTTCATACTGCCTCTTGCATTATTGAATCCTAATTTCTGAATGCAGTATTGGGGTCTTTGGGTGTCGCGTTCTGCCTCATACGGAGTGTTTCATCACAACCCTTATTGTGTGTCCTATTTACTGTGTCCTTGTCCGACATCTGTTAAGTTGTTCAAGGACAAACAACTTCCTCTGCATGTGTGCCTTTCTGGTGAAATATCCAACTTAATTGTACAGCTGTTTGGATGTATTCCAACAATGATTGTAAGCTACAAAATGTCAATCCATAATGGTTTTTGGGCCTGGAATAAATTTAACAAATAATTACACATGTTACAGAGTTATTCAGCTGTGTAGGTGTGATGATTTCCCTTGTCGTTGTCGTATGGCTGCTTCATTAGTATGGTCTGCAGTCATTTTCTAGTTTGTATTTATTTTGCTGGTGGAAGGGGCCATCGGGGCCTTTTTCATAACATCTGAGGCACAGATTTTTAAAAATAAACGTATTTTTATTGGATTTCATTCCAGTAGCTATTTTTGTGTTGACGCGTACTAATGTCGAGACAGTGATGTGATTTTTTTTAAATTGATGCCCATTCTTATCTGCAATCATTGCCTTACGGAGAATACCGTCGGGTACGCAGGCGTATATGCGACGAATATGTCAATGTTTGCATGCGAGAGTCCTGCACATTTTTCAGTGTGGCATTGTGTAATGTGGCAACACATGGCTATAACAAAATGTACGAATGTGTAAATAATGAGTTCTGAGGACACTGAGGTAGACCGGCACCTGGGGCAGCAGTCTTAAACTAAATTTTGGCGTTAAAAAAACTTTAAAGATCGTTTTAATAGGTCAGAAAACTGGTCACACCAAGTTCTAAATATATAGCCCCAATATTTTGTATTTCGTAGACGAAACATTTCTCTGATTAAGTGACATAAACTTTGTCGTGAGTGGCTCTATGAAGAGGAAAACAACCTAAAATTCGTAGCACTTTGGCGCTCATTCTAATATTTTCAGAGGTTGACTATTGATCGTATTTTTCAATCATTAGGCGACGTTTAGTGTACAATTGGCGTTTAGTGTACAATTGGTGTTCACGAATGATACAAAATGGAATTCTGGAATGAAGGTCATTTCAGGGGATCAGTTATCAGAGCTAATTCGGGTAGAATCGATTTAGTTGAAATGGTTTTGTTCAACAAATCCCTTGGGAGTGAAAAAACGGATCAACTCTAAGTCCAATGTCTCTCCAGAAACTTTTATCTCCTAATAGATAAACACGGGAGTCTATTTGCATCTCAACTGAATTAAATCACCTCCAATAATTTTCAGGTAGCGAACCCAATTATCATCATTCATCTACTTACCGCCATCTCTTCACATCTTATCTATGTGTTAAGATAGCACATTCATTTGCCCAGAGCTGAGACAGTTTCACTTTTTTATATAATTTGCGTTTTAGCTACTTCAGGGAGAAGTAGTGATCCAGACCGCTATAGCCAACACTTAAGTTATTAGGGCTGGCGAATTAAATCACTCGAATAAATGGCACTGCATCTATTCTATACTGAGTGTTCAGACAATTTGCCCTCAGCTCACCTGTGGGGGAGGAACCGTACAGGAAGCCAGACAGCCCATTTCACATATATAGCCACACGCTGCCCCCCACGGGGTCAGCAAGATAAGCTGCTTTGGGAAAGGGATGCACCCTTCACTTCCTGTCAACATGTGCAAGTCGTTGTTCCACACCAGTGATCGACCTCACTTATTTCCATTTTTCCTGGCCACTACCTTCCAAAATTTTATGTAAGTGAAAGATACATTCTCTCTCGTTAAGTCATTCAAAAGATCTTTGAGTAAACAATGTTAACTGTCATCTTTCCCATTTCTTTGGTTGCTACACTTGATATGAAATCTTTCTATGAGAGATAGTCATGATAACCGATTGATTGCTAAGATTCTAGTCTACTGTGAGGAATAGTTTTCACCAGTGGGAAGTTGAGCTATGTCAAAGCAGACCTCCGCTATGGCACAAGTGCTCTGTGCAGCATTTTTTTCTGCTCAACAATGGCATGGGAAACAGGAGTTCAGCACATTTTGAAAGTGATTTTTCCATTCCGCTGATAATAATAAAAATAATAATCGTCATCATAAAACAGCAACTACAGATGTCTGCAGAAGCACTATATCAGAAGGAAAAGCAGATCCATTTCTCAATTTCTAGTGAAAAATGGTTTGTTTTCAGTGAAGTTACCTTGTCCTTACTCTCTTCAATAATGTAACCCCCCTTTGTCCCCCCAACTTTAAATGAAATACAGAGCATATTGCCAAGACTACTTGCTCATTCACTTCAAATATAAATATAATGCAATGTTAATTGTGTTGCTATTAAATTTATGACCAATGCAATGTGAGTGTTTCCCCTGGCACAGGTTACTCCATTATATCATGAAGTAGCCACAATGTCTAGTAAATATACCATAGCCACTTATTAGCTATAATGTGTGTATCAAGCCATTCAAAATACATCGTAAATGATAAATAATTAAGTACCAAACCATTTATCGGCTCCGATATCAACCATTGAACTGCGCCATCATTTCAAGACCTTTTTAACACTACTCGGAAGCTGTGCGAGCATATTATCAGAAGCATGATTTCAGAAAGTGTTGTGCTGTGGCTTCTGATGAGTGAGTCGGCAGAGGTTGACTGTCAAACTCAAGGACACATTGGCTGCGTAACCTTCTGCTAACAAGACTGTGTAGTCTGTCGGGATTTACTGCCCACAAAGCATGCGGTGTGTGTTTGTGTGGGTTATGTGTGTCATCCATCTGTTGCACAAGCACACACACGGCCAAATTGATGGCCATTTAATGTCCAAACACACATGCAAGAACTGAGTAATGCGCTTTCTCCGTGAGAATGTATTCAGATACGCGACCACCGGCCAACTCTAATGCTTTAATCGTGTGAGAATAAATAATGTATAAGTTTTCGAAATGGAAATAAACGCACCGAAGTGAAAACGGTGTGCACCACCCCACGCAATTCTAAGAGTCATTTGACAAAAGTTTCTCCACACACCAAGGGCACAAAAGGTAAACAAATGTTTTAATGACTTTCCGTTCTATTGCCTTCCTTTCAATATCTGCGCGCTAAGCTACATGCCGCGACATCACAGCTTTCATCTATTTGTTTCAAATCCCTGATTATGCCGAGAGCTGATTGTGCGTTAGAAAAACAAAAGGCCAAAGTACAACAAAATAGAATACCTTTAAGAAAGAAATATTGTTTGCCGTTTGATTCTTGCCTGCCAAATGATACATCAAAACTCTTATACTTAACTTTAATAACGTTGCGTCCCCACAATGCATCCAATTGTCCTCAACTTGACCTCCAACCCTTCATCACGACCCTCTTTGCTGCTTTACTATGAGAGTTCTCGTTTTTCTTTTGCTCCCACCTCTCATTCGAACGCTGTCTGGGGATCCGATAGGTCGCGAACTGTAAAGCCCATTTCACACTGGTTATCTAAGGTGACTTTTACGGCTCGTTGCCCTGTGTGTAAGGTATACATGCGGGAAGGAGAACCTCTGATGGACATCGAAAAAAAACTAAGTGTCGTATCTACTCAATTTGATTTTCTCAAGTGAATGCATGACATAAAATAATCTGGAGAGACTATACATCTGCCGTACTTTAAAAAATGTATCGAAGTCCAGATGATTTGCTTGCGCGTGGCCACTTAAAAATATAAAATCGAGTAAAGGCACCACGCCATTTTTTTCAGTGTAGTACAAAAGCCAGAACAGAGGTGTGTATTGGGAAGCCGAAGTGGAGTTTAATACGTGCTTCTTTGTATTGAAAGCAATAAACCGCTGTCCCAGACGCTAACGCTGGGGTCACCGCACGTCTAATTGTTAGCATTAAACTGCATCAGCTTTGTGAAAACACTGTGGAAACTGCAATGTCCCGCTTCTGTGAGGTCTGTCTGAAAGGCACTGGCGATTAAATGCGGCCCTACCGTTGCACCGTCAATTTGCCAGGAAGGCAGCGTGAAAGAGGATTAAGTCTCTTAGGAGCGGTATTATATTGTTGTTTGCCAGCGCCTAGGGAAAGTCAAGTTGGGGACTAAATTCTTCTGAAATTAATACTGTTGATGTAAGACGTAGAGAACCCTTATGTCTGAATTAATTCAATTCCATATTTTTTTCACAAAGGAATATTATTGATCTTTCCCCACGCGGTCTTTTCGTTTTTACATGTTATTTAAAATCATATCATTATCGGGTCTTGCAGGGCTTTCTGATTGGCTGAAAAATAGAATCTGGCTTCTTGCAAGCAGGAAAACATCTAATACATGCAGTATACAGGCTCTGGAGGACCAAATTTTGAGTTTTATGATTTACTCTCTTGGACACTTCAACTGTCTGAGAAGCGTTGGATAATTCCTCCACTACCACATTCCACGGGAGCCTTGCTGCATTATGTAGCTTCAAGATTTTTTCCTGACATGTATTAAAAAAAAAAGTTACATACATTCAAAAAAAAAAGTTACATACATTCAAATAGGCCTTTGAGGAAATAATAGTGTAATCCTCGTTGCAGATTTTTGAGATGTGAGGAATCTGCCCAACAGGGATGTTGTGTGCTAGTGCTTGTTGTGTGTAATTACGCAATTTGTTTTTCTATTCTTTTATAATAGAGTGTTTTGGGTTTTCATGCATGTGGGTTGTGACCGGTGTTCATAAAATGTAATATCAGGCACAAGTTAAAATTGTATCAAAGCAATGAATCCAAATTGGGCATGAAGACCTGTAGTGTAAATCAGGCTTTGGATACCACATCATAAACCAGATATTTTTTCCATAAATTATCTTTTCTATCCGCATCAAGTCAGTGTGAAAAAACTATATTCATTTACAAAAAATGTTAAAAGACGCATTGTGGCGGCATTTTTTTCCTCACTTTGTATCCTAGGTTACACACAGTACACACGTTTCTGGTGCCCTCTAACACAAGCGGGCTAGTGCTGACTGGGCCAGTTTACCACGGCAATGACATCAGTTATAGCGGCACAACTTCTGTTCTAAAGGTCATGTGGCCATATGTGAGAAGTGTTGCTGTCATCACTATGCGATTGCCACTCGATCTGAAAATACACCTCAGGAACTCTTGGTTTTATCCAAGCTATGGAAAAGAACATAAAGCCATTTTATCACTATATTTAGCATGTGCTTTGCATGTTCTGATGCATTATTTACCCATCGCCCTGATGGGAGGTAGTAAAATGTACGGCGACAGGCAAAGCAAACCATTATTTGACCTCTTTCCATAACCCACTTGTGAAGCAATTTTTCTAATGGTGCAATAGTGTCGTGAGTTTCAGGTTAAATAGTGACGTTGGGAGTTTATGATAGGAGTTTGTGTACTCTGTGTGCTGAATGATGGATGTATACGGTGTCATATTGC
The DNA here is from genome assembly GCA_026261675.1 of Hippocampus mohnikei. Lineage (NCBI taxonomy): Eukaryota > Metazoa > Chordata > Actinopteri > Syngnathiformes > Syngnathidae > Hippocampus > Hippocampus mohnikei. Next base: position 6,534,430 of record JAKGUB010000106.1, on the reverse strand, counting down.
CAAGCTTTACTTTCTTGGAGCACCGTGTAGCAGAGTGCCGTCCTGCAGTCTGTTTATTGCTGCTATATATCAACCGACTTTCAATGGTAATCACCGATGATGCTGCAACGGCAAAAACGATTTAGCTTACTACTTAACATTCCATGCCTGTTTGATGTCACTGCAGTTATCATCGTTTATACGGTCAGGATACACAGAAAACTCATTCGTCGAAAGTTTTTGGTTGGAAGCGGCCCAAAAGTGCATTTTTAGTTTTCCTCCAAAAGACATTAGTTACTGAAACAAGACGGCCAACGTTGTGATGACAACAAAAAAAAAGCCTTTAAAGCCAAGACTCTGGGTGGTCGAACCAGTGTGAAATATCTGTCTTGGCAGCCAGATGCAGGACGTTGTCGCGGAGCACTGCATTGGAGTTTGGAGTGAAGGATAATCTCTGAAGAAAAAAAAAAAAAGATTTGCCAGGGTGTTGCGGTGCATCACACCTCCGTAGCCGGCCAGAGTGCATCTGGGTTGGCCACGCTTGCTCTGATGGCCCATGGAAGCGAGTAAAAGTCGGCAGTGGGGAAATGAACCCCAAAATCCTCTGCAATGGCAGACTCTTGGCAGCTGTGAGACCATGCGCATAACTTGGAAAGACTTTGGAAAATTTGGCAAAGTAGATAAAATTATGTCGAGATCTGAAAGCCAAGCCTTTTTAGAATTTATAACTTTCAGCTTCATCTTATAACCATTTATGGAACATTTTTTGTTGATTTTTTTAAATTCAGTTACAGCAGGAATTTGACAATGTAATGGCTTGTTTGTGGGTGTGCTATCTATTTGTATTGATTATTTCTTAATTATTAAAATCAAATTATTTTAAAAAATGTGCTGTACAATCTATTAACTTGAACACAAAGATCGCAAAATGTGTATTTTAATTTAATGTTGTCTGAACATCTTGCAAGGGCCAAGTTAAATGTGATTTTTATATACATAATACACATGCGCGCGCACACACACCCACGTTTGGCTCTTGTGGCTGTTTTTGTAAAGTTTATTCCAAATGATTAAACACCGTCAGAGATGTTAGCATGTAGGATGTAGAGTACCTCACGAGACCGCAGCTCAGCAAGCATCCAGGGATTAACTCTCGACCTCAACAAGGAAGGTTAAGACAAGAAGAAAATCCACTGGAGATGAAGTGAAGTAAGCAGAGCGTTTAGTTTTCCATTGCTTTGTGTATTCTGAAACCAGCCGTACTGCTGGTTCGACATGCCAGTGGCCCCAAAAATGCATTGTGCATTTTTCAAACCAGTTTGAAATGAATTGGATGATTTGATTGACACTAACATGAACATTTTGAAAAAGACGTACTGATGGTGGCATTGCAGCTCAGCATACAGAATGTCTGTTTTGGGGAGTGTACTTTTTGTTTCTCTTATGTGAGAGCAGACCCCTCCTCCCAAAAAAACCCCGCACTTTCCTAAAGGCTGAAATAATATTTGCAGATCAGTTATCATGTTGACAGCAATGTAGTTTCAGGGTCAAATTAAATTGCATTATTTGGGGCCCTGAAATTTGGGGATCAATGCATCATTGTTTTCTCATTTAAATATTTCATTTTGCAAGAAGAAAAAACACCATGAGACAAGAGCAACATGGTTACTTGTATTTCTCTCTTCCATCACGAGGGTTCATTGCTTGCTCAAACCTTGAACAGACCTCATCTTTCAAAATCATTTGGAATTTTATAAAGACAATATAATTTGTCTTTTTCTGTCTCACTAAACCCAGCCTGAAAATGGCCCCACGTGCTGGAGCCCTCCCTCCTCCTTTTTCTCACTCCCATTTTTATTTTCTCTTTCATGTGTTTGTGTTCGTCTCGCTTCAAAGACGGTCGCCATGATTGCAGGTGCAGAGAGATGTACAGTGCACCAGGGGACAGCACCCTAGAGATGAAGAAGGAAAGGGGTCCTGCCGGAGAGCAAGGTCACACCGAGGGTGAACACCTTCAAAGCACCATAGATTTTTTTTTTCTTTACACCAAAGCGAGGGAGCGCCGCATGTCACTGGTTGTCCCAGACAGTCACAATCTAAGGTGTGGATCTATTAGAGGGCAACACAGCACCAGTCCAAGCTAAGAATAAACACATTTTGTGAAGGGGGGAAAAAAACAACAACATTCATTGCTCACTGCATAGCCACAGGGACTTTCACAAGTGTATCAAACAGTGAAGCAGACGACATTTTTATATCCAAACCTTTCCCAAAAGATATAGTTGAGCTTCTTTGTTTCTATCCAAATAATTCCTGAATATAAAACGGTGATGTTAAATCCATGAGTTTGAGTTATTATGTTGGAGATAACTTTGCAAAGTAAGTGTGATGAATCGTGTGTGTCCTGACAACATACATAAGCGTAGATGTGGAATCTGATACTCCATCAAAAAAACAAAACATTATCATCGTTCTTTTCCACATGGAATAGCTTAGATGGTTGCCTTTAGGTATTCGTTTTAATAAAGCGATACGCATATTTGTTATGGCTTTGTTGAAACCAGTGATCACTCATCCTATTGAAACCAAGATCTACTTTCATGGCAGGCAAAGACATAACTTGCCTTTGAAATAAAAGAATGAAACAAACGACATACACACTTTTTTTTGGTCACTCCAAAAACAATTTGACCACAGATAATAATAATAATAATAATAATAATCATACATTTTATTTATAAGCGCCTTTCAAGACACCCAAGGACACTTTACAATAACAAAAGATGTGTTATTTGGAAGGGAAAATACAATTAAAAGCTTTATAAAGATACATACTATGGTTTGGTCTCAAGCGGTAACATGGTCTATTCCAAATACTTGATCTTTTTTTTTCCAGACCATAGACTTTTAGACGACACGAGAAGAGAAGAGGATCAACATACCTAAATAACCCCAGAAGTGGCTCTTTGCTGCACAGTGAATTACAAAGTGCACATCCACTATATTCTGTGCTCCATCTGTTGCTATGGCAACTCACTGTACATTGATTTAATGTACTTCTATGTGCTTTCTAATCTCAGACTCATGTGTCAACAATAAACACTGTTGCTTCCTCCCACCATTAATTGTTGGCAAAATCATTGAGTTTTACCAAAAGATTACTCCGGACCAATTTCAGGACACATATCGAGACAAATCACAATTCACACTCCCATTCATACTGGCACTGAAATGGAACCGGACCCACCAAAATCAGTGACCCCATAGTGCATCATCCATTTTGAATAATTTCAGAAATCTTTTTACACACGATACTTCGAAACTACATCATCATCCAATGTTTCTGACAGGATTACATCCAAAAACACAACAATATACAATTTACACTACGATAGGAAAGGAACCTGCAGCCCTACAACTTTAAATCAATGCTGATGTCAAGTTGCAGCAAATTATATCGGAGTCTGCTGATAATACATAAATAACTCCAACGCTCCCATGGCTTCATCATAAATGTATGTGGGAGAAAAGAAGGATTGGACAGAGAAAGGAAGGAATAAGAGATACGGCAAATTACCAGGATAAACACTTTGATAAATCACTAAGGAGGCAGAGAACTGTCGAACACATCCATCCTGCCCAATTGTTCCTCCCTCTATCTGCCTTAACAGAAGGCATAAGGGGTGTGTGTGTACGTGTTTGCGCCCCTGTGTGTGTGTGTGTGTGTGTGTGTGTGTGTGTGTGTGTGTGTGTGTGTGTGTGTGTGTGTGTGTGTGTGTGTGTGTGTGTGTGAGAAAGAGAGAAAAAGTGACGGAGAGTATGTGCTTCGCATTAATTTGTGGATGAGAGACATGACAATGATGTCTGGGGCATGATAAGCTGCGCCGAGATCAACGCAACGAGGACACATGGCATTTATGGCTTGACACTAAATATTCTCTGTATATTTCCATATGCTGCAAAGTAATTGGGGCTTCCTGGGGGCGTATTTCCTCACTTGAGGTGCCAAGGGCGTATATTCCTTACAGAGAGGCTGATAAATCAAACTTCTAATAAGCCAACTATGGAAGTAATATTTATGACCGCCCACTGCCCAAGGCCAATGTCCCAAGTCCAGCTCTCGTCTCGCATGCATGCATAAACATGCTTGTAGGAGAAGAACTGGATCGAATTTAGATGCCGATGTAGAATAGATATTGAGAATCGAATTGATCATTGCCATTGGGTATGGAGCACCATTCACTTTTTGTTGGCACATCGACCATCGGGATATGACGCCTTATGAATTTTGCTTGTTAGTTTAATTCATTGGCAACGACTATGTTCCACTGCCTCATCCCTTGGTTAGGGAAAACATTGAACACATCAGATGGAGTGAGATACGACGATGTATGGGAAAGGATAATGTGGGTCTCCATTATTTTATCCTCAACATGTGGCTCTTGGTTACAGTAAGTAAACTAGTGCAGCATTTTGAGCTAAGGCACAGCAAGTCGGTTCACTAACATTTGCATGTGTAGTTTATTTTGTCATTTGTAAATGTGAATCGCAAAATGTTAAAGGGATGTTGTAATTTACAATCTGATCGAGTAAGTTGCTTGAAATCATCACTGCCTGTGGTAGTCTTTCTAGTCCCTGCAAAGTAAATGGTCCCAACGAATAGAGATGTAGCAAGCCATTCAGTGGCAAGCTAAACTGATGTACTGCTTGGAGGAAACACAACTAAAAGGAAGTGGAGCTCAGCACTTCGACACAGTGCTGATCGCTATTGATTCATTCAAAGACTGTCATGGTCCCCCCCCCCCCACCAACCCCCCGCATCCACATCACGCCACAGAACCAGTTCATCGAGGCTCTTTCAAGTCATCTAATTTGTATGGTTGTTGTTGCTGTGATTAGCGTTTCTGCAGCACAGCGCTTTGGTCTCGGGCCATGGACAAACCGCTTTATGATGCCGCGCCTAATAAACATCATTGGGATTTTCCCTGGCTGGTAATTAAGAGTGTGGATAATTTGTCATAGTTAGTTAGAGCATGGTGCGATGCCGGGAGAGGTGCTGCCTAGGAGGAGGCTAGCAGTTTCATGCGTTCAACTCATTCATAACTGCAGCTGCAAATTGATCCTGGCGCCTGCTGGGCTACTAGGCAGAAGGCCATCACAGGTCAAGGAAGAAAAGACGTCACCTTTAATAGAGTTTGACTCGAACAATTTAGTAAAGTTTGACAATAATGTTTTTGGAATTCCAATTACTAATTCCCTCTGCATAAATGACAACGTTTTAAAAACGATCGTGCAATGCAAAGTGTTTAACGAAGGTGCTGTCGACGTTGAAACAGCAAAGTCAAACCAGAGCACACATCTACAGGAACATAGCCTATTTGCTTATACACATTAGTTGTATCTGTGAGTACCGTATTTTCCTCACTATAAGCCACTTCGGAGTATAAGGTGCACCTTCAATGAATGGCCTATTTTAAAACTGTTTTCATTTTTAGGGCGCACCGCATTATAAGGCGCATAGAGTATAAGCTCCAATAATGGCTGAGGTTACGTTATGCATCCACTAGATGGAGCTATGCAAAAGGTAATACAATACAATACAACTTTATTTATATAGCACTTTCACAACTGCTGCAGCTGTAACAAAGCACTTTCAGAACATTTAAATTACTATGTCCAAGAAATTAGAATATTGGTCTATATATAAGATGCATAGGGCTATACGGCGCACTGTCGACATTTGAGACAACTGAATGCTTTTAGGTGCGCCTTATAGTTCGGAAAATATGGTACTCCCATACGATAAAATGGGGATGAATTGTATTTGCTGTTTGTCTTTTCGTGCCTAGCAGGTTAAATGATGATGATAAAGTCGTCAGGTGTAGTTTTATATTATTTCTGATCCAGGCACATCTCTGAAGATGTAGCCGGACCAACGGGTTTCTCCAAAATTACATTGTTTTTTAAAATCTGTCCTCGAAGCGCCACCGTGTGGTGTAGTCTTTATTAGTTTATCAGCGATTTTGAAAAGATGGGACGAGGTTCGACTCATTTGTTGCGTTGTCCAGTTTGCTTTTTGAACAGTACAGAGAAAGTGCTCCAAGTTAGCCTACGACTGTTGAAACGCTCAACTGTGAAAGTTTACAGATGTGTTAGATCATGAAAAATGTTAAAGGAAGTGTACTGTATATAGGTGTTCTAACAGTTAAAAAAAAGAAACTACTGAAGTTCAATCTTGCGGAGTCTTATTCAATTGTCTTTTGAATGGCACTTCCCCAAAACACCTTCTCCTACATCATGTTACATTCATCTTCTCCACCCACCTTTTTCTTTCCTTGCATCTACAAAAGACTGTCTGATTGGAGTCTCAAGTTGCTGTTCTGATGCGACACAACAACTGAGAGCCTGACCTGTCTCTGATTGCTTTCCGTGACATAGACAATTACCAAGCTGTTTCGTGTGATTAAAGACCCCCGTGTTTCCAGGACATCTTCGTTTCTGCTCCCGCCGCCTCCTTTCAACAGTCACACGCTTGGGCACCTTCCTTTCACTACTTAGTATTATAAAAGCCAGCTATGCAATTCGCAACAGCATCACCTGTTCTCAGGTCATGCAGTCCCAGCAAAATGCAAACTACTGTTTCACCTTTGCCATCTGTGTAAGTTTCAACGGCCATTGTTAAACTGAGTGTTGTAAATATCTCCAACATAAGGCTGACGCAATTATCAGTTGTTTATTCAGTCTTTTATTCTTCCGCCTGTTTCCTATTTCAATAGTCCCACTGACTTCTAGTAATATTTAATCCCAAAACCTGGAAACATTATCTCATAGTGTATATATAAAATTGCTGTTATTGTGTTCTTTGTGATCTTTTCATAATTCTTGTGCTTGCAAATGTTTCCTTTTGCTTTTTTTACGTTATTAGGCGTCATGGTGGCCTTTCTTGACATAACTTCCTTTAAGCTTCAGATTGGCTGAAACACTTTGATGGTTCCTTTTTTTATGGTACAGATCTCAATATATGTTTTATTTCGAATCCCAAAGTTTGGAAATGTATAGGTAGAGACAGACTGTACAATTTACAGCCTTGATCTACAGTAATTGACTGACATTATATGAGCACAATCTGCTGCACTTCAATGACTCACTCTTTTGTCAGGTAATTTAGTCCCTTTTCATCCTGCCATCCCCCTTTTTTTTGTCCTCTGTTCACCTCCCCATGCAATCATCTTCCCATTCTCCCACTTCTCATTTTATATTCCCCTTTCACCTTTTTTCTTTCTGCCTTTTCATTTGTCTCTGTCCGGCTCCTCTCTGCTTACATTCATATCAATTGCCATTTTTTTCCTCAAGCCCTCTCATATTTGGAGAATCTTCTTTTAGTCAGAAGAGCTATGTATGACCACCCAACTAATTGTGGTCATCAGGAGGAGTAGTTTATCTTACATTGAAATATATTGTCTCTGAGTACTTGGATGATATGGATGGATGATCTATTTTTACCTTTCTCTGCCAGTTTCGGTGTGTAAAAAGTATGCATGTCATGGAGATTGATGTTTGTGCATATGGAGAAATATAAATCACAGAATACAGAAAAGGTTATGCTTGACAGGAAATTATCACAGGCCATATAGTTTCTGAGGCATGTGGAGAGTACTAAAGGATGGCTTATGTATGTGTGTGTTTTTGCAAAGAAACCCATCACAGCCATAATAAATTAGATACGGTAACAGCACTGGCATAAAGTATTTACCAAAAGCGCCATCTGCATTTTAATATATCAAAAACAAATTCATCTTTGGCTGCGGTGCATTATTACAGGATTCTTGCTAACGCTTCCAACACACGGGAAGTCACATGCTTTCCTCTTTTCTGCTGATGGCACTTTTATGCTAATGATGTTTTCTCTTCACCTTTCCAAATCACCCATCATAGAATTTTAGGTGGCCGTGTCTTGGGAAGCATGTGTATGAACATACTGGAAAGAGACAATTAAGTTTGCCTTGAATGGATTAGTTTAATTAATTTGTGAGATGAGCCCTCTTCTTGAGCATGTGCACGAACAGGAGGTTTCTCAAAAATGCAGCAATCTATCAAGTGCAACACATTATACGGTTTCAGATATCGAATATTATTTGAGGGTAATTTTATAATCAACATTACTTTGACAAAACTACAGTTAGATGTAAAATTTGTCCCGAAACGTCAGACAATTTTGGATTCAACCGAAATTTGCCTTTCGAGTCCTATAAATGTTTGGAGTTGGAATCATTATAAGAGGGCTTAACTATTTTTAATTACTATTAACTTTTTATTTTTATTTTTATTGTACACTTTGATTAGCTGGTGATCAGTGCAGGGTCTATAACACCTCTCACCCGAAGCCAGCTTATCGAGGCATTCTGTCAGGTCTGATGCTTTCGAGGCTGCTTCTTCGCCGGGTTCAGCATTCAAGTATTCGTTGTAGTGTGTGTCGCACTCCTCATCCCAGTTGGGTATATATCGACGGCGGAAGCCATGAGGATGGCCTTCTTAGCAGCCCTGATGGTGAGTTTGCAGAAGGCTGAGTAGGCGAGGTCGGAGTTGGAGGAGGATGGAGGGGGGAGGTTGTCAATCCCCGAGTCCACTAGATTTGTGAACTGGTTCCATCTTGCCTTGCGGAAGTTCCACCTCTTCACAGGTTTGGTAGGTATTGGTTCAATTGGGTTGACTGGAGTGATTAGTGATGGCCTGTGCTGGGACCTTGGAAAAGGTTCCAGAATAGTGCGATGGGGTGAGGGCCGTTGAGTTTTGCGAATGCAAGGTCAGGGTTTGAGGTGGTGTTCCATCTTCCAGAGTGGAAGCTGTCTGGTTGCTTGGGGTCAAACAGGAGTTGGACACCGGACACTGAGGCCCAGTCCTCGAGTGCTGCTCCGTCTGGGTTTGTTGAGGTGTATCCCCAGGTAGTGCTGCGGCAGTTGAAGTCGCCAGCATAGATGCAGGGCGAGTCAAAGGCAGGGATAGTGTCTACAAGGAGCCGGGTTGTGGGGGGCTTGTATACGTTGATGATGGACACGCCTTCGATTTTGGTAGCTGTCCATTCCATTGCGGAGTTTTGAGGGGAGGTAGCAATCGCTGTCCACCTTGCAGAGCTCTTAACGAAGGTGGCTATCCCATGGATGTCACTCTCTGTAAAGGCGGCCAAGGTGAAGCCGGGAATTTTGAGACGGGAGCTTTCACTAGTGTGGGTTTCTTGAAGGAGGATGGCGGTGGGATTATGGGCTTGTGTTAGATGCTCGATGATCGATGTCTTGGCCTTGGTGAGGCCTTCCACATTCAGATGAAGCACAGTGATGCCGTCCCTTATGACATCTTCCGACGCCTGCCCTGAAAAGGGCACGTGTTCTGGGTTGGCACCAGGTTGCATTCTGTGGGTGTGTGACCAATGCAGTGAGTTGGACGTTTAGGCTGTAGCTGTAGCTGATGCTGCTGTCTCTAGTTGTTGTCGTTCGCCTGAAGTATGGAGAACCCGCTGGCAGGAGACCCCCAGACCCCCTCAACTCTCAGTCAACCCAAACACGAGTTTACCACCGGGTGCTGACCTTCCTCGCAAAAACTGGTCAACACTTAACCGGCTTCGGACAGGTGTCGGCCGTTTCAACGCCAACATGCACCGCTGGGGTCTGCGCCCATCAGCAGCCTGCCCATGCGGAGCCGAGGAACAGACCGCCCACCACATCATACACGAGTGCCCCACCTTCCCCCCACCCAACGACCTTGACCTGAATGACCTGAGTCCCGACGCAGAGAGCTGGCTGCAGCGGCTGAGCGAGATCGCCTAGCTGCCTCATACGAAAGAAGAAGAAGAAGAAGACCCGAAGCCAGCAAACCCGTAACCTTCATGAAGATATATATACTGTGTATAAGATTGATGAATCGTTAAGCCACTTTTTTTTAAGCCAATTTTTTTTTGTGCCATTGCAGTGAATGCTGAAATGAATCACTAATAAAGGGTTGATTAAATCTGCTCAAATTTTTTCTCAAGAGAAAAACTCCAAACACACTGGAGCTCCACGGACATCAGTACAGTGTACGATATCTCCTGATTATATGACAAGGAAAAAGAAGGGGTTTCAACCTCTATGGCTACTAGATATTTTCAAAATGACATACATATTCCTTGCAGCATCCTACAAATGCATATTGCAATAAAAAACTATAAAAATAAATAACCGAGCAAGAACAGTCCCTAGCCACCTAAGAGCAGGGAAGGAGCCTCAGGTTCCTGACTCCATTGGGATCAGATACCTTTTTTTTAAAACAGCTATTCAATCAAGCCAAAATCAAAACAAACATGTCCAGAAAAAACAACCCCCCCCCCAAAAAAATAGCGACCCGACTCTAGCTCCCAAAAGCACTTTAAAAAGCTGTAGCTGAGTATATTAACCTAGTGTATATTAGCCTTGTCTCGTAGCCAAGGGACTTGCTGTGTCTCTATGCATTGAACTTAGGGAATCTTAATGAAATAAAAAGTCGAGGTGTGACATTGTGTTTACCTGCAAAGAGTGCCGAGTCGTCCCTGGACACACACCGAATAATGCATTTAATGTGTTGTGGCTGTATGAGAAAATGTGTTTTTCCCCAAACTCCCTTAACAACAGAGGAGCAGAGGGTGGGATGGAGCCAGAGAACAAAGATGACAGAAAACTGTACACTAGAGAAGAACACGGGGCGGGAGAACACACCAAAAAAAATGTGTTTGCAAATTACAAACTAAAAGCCTTTACATTCTAACACGCCATACCATATCCCACGGGAAACACGGTCCTTTGAACATAAAGACTCTTATTAAAAGACTGCAGGTAACAGGAAAAACTCATTAATTCTCTGCCATTATTTACAGAAAGTGGCTTAGAAAAAAAATGTCCGCCTCAAAAAATGCATTTCCATTTTCAATCAACAAAATAAAACTTCTGTTAGCGTGACGCTATAAGCAACACCAGTCATAATTATGCTTTTTAAAATGATAAGAAGTGATAAAGGAATAATACATAATTCTGTCAACAAATTGCCAACATTTGAAATGACCCAACAGATCCGCATATGAGCATTTTGTCAACAGCAGCAGAGAAAATTGGCTCCTTTAACGACAAAACCTTGAGCAGATCAAGACACTACACACAACACTAAATGTCCTTCTTGGTCATATAAAATAATGGTTGGATCAAATCTTACAAGAGTAGCAACAAATTCACAGGGCAGATTGATCTACCCAGCAAACCACAACAGGTGAATGGGACAGAAAATAAAGTTGGACATTCACCCGCAGAGAAGCGAGGCAACCAATAAAACGGCCTTGCAGAAGCAATATCCCCATTAAAAGCTAATGAGGTGTTTCCCTGGATCAGGGTCTGGGCAATCCATCAAACCCCAAAGCAAGATTTATGTTGGAGATTTCCTGAAAACTAACAAATAGACTGGACTAAAACAGGCCCTCCTGGGTTGAGGCGAAAACTTATCTGTCTACAAAGCCACAAATCAATTCAAACCTGTACTGCTCCTTTTCCCATTAAGTTATAACTGGAACAACAAAAAAAGAACTTATCTTCGTCTATTTGTACAGACATGACATCTGCTTGCGATTTGAGAAGTAAAAAAAATACGACAGGTTCTCAATCGTTGCATTTCGTCAAAATGTATGAAATCACACTGTTGCTCAGCGCTTGTTAGACTGTGCTCTCATACTTTAAGTCAGTAATTCCCAACCTTTATTGAGCCAAGGCAATTTTTTTAAGTTCGGAAAATCGCACGGCAAGTGAAATTTTTTCCACGGTTTGAGCTCTCACGCCACCCTATTGCGCCACACTGGTTGGGAATCACTGATTTAAGTAATTGAACATCTGCTCATGCATCTTTTTCAGAGAGCAAAAAAACTTTAGAGATACCCGCGAAAGGTATGATTGTTGCAGTTCAAAAGAAAATAAAGGTTGAAAATGGCATTTACTGAAGAGAACACCCAAATATATGCGGAACTAAATATCTTCCACACAATGGATGCAATTATGTCTTTGAAGTTGCAATAGGTATAGGTCACAGTATTGGAAACAAGTTTTTGAATAATTCACACTCACCGCCCTGATTGGTGCTGACGGTAATGATGGCGACCTGTCGAGGAAATGAGCTCATGTCTGAAACGCCGTTGAGTGATTCGATCTCAAAGGTATAATTAGCGTGCGCTGAGAAGTCCATGACGGTGACAGAGGCGGTAGTCAGGCCTAACGGTTGGGGCAGGAAACGCAGGTCCTCCTCACAAAGTTGGCATTGGCCAGGCTCTGGACCACAGCGTTTACATTGGACATTGTAAGTTAGGTCTCGGCGTCCCCCGGTGTCACTGGGGGGTGACCATTCCAGCATCAGACATGTGTCATTGAGGTTGAAAAGTAAGTTACGTGGAGGGGACGGAGGACCTGTTAAAAGAAGGAAAGAGAAGAGATAACGCAATGAATACAAATCATGAGTTTTTTTTTATCAAGTTCAATAAGTACAAATCGTGTACCCCTTGGAAGCCTTCACCAGGGTCACATTGTTTAATATAAAGCTTGATTTTGCCTTCAGTGTCTTAATCTCACATTTAATTCGTGGTTTTGGTGCCAGAACTACTAATGATGAGCATTTCTTCTGTTAAATTCAAATGATGATTATATTATATTCCTGAAACACAACACAGATTCAACTGCTTCTACCTTAGGTAATACAACTAAAATGCACTGCAGAGTGCACTGTTACAGACTTTAGGCTTTATGATGTTTATAAAAGCAAAATAATACAAGTTAATATATTCCTCCAGAATATTCGTTCCCAGATTTCATGTTGCTCCATTCTATAATTGCAGACATCTAACTAAGGTATTCTTTGGGCGTAACCAAGCTACTTGGCTATTTTGAGGAGAAAGAACCTTGAATGTTTTGCTGTCAGTGAAACACACGTAGTGAGAAAAGAACAGGCTCTAGAATTGACCCTTGGGGCACAGTGCAACTCAATTCTAAAAGCTCTACCCAATGATTAACACGTTCTCCCCCAAAACGCAATGTTAAAAGGTGAACAAGATGTTACTGCTGTACTTCTCGACCCCATCCATTACATTATTTCGCCTCCCTTTGATTTGAGTGTTGAAGGTATTTTTGTGCTCCCTGGATGCTTTGTGCGCCAGAGTAAGCATTGTGCTGTAGCAGGCATTGTGCTGTAGCAGGCAGTCAGCCGTCAACAGGGTGAAGTTAAAAGGCCTGCGAGATTTGAAAATTCCCTTTCTGCCAAGCTCGCTGTCTGCCAAGACAATGCGATGTTTCCCTGTCCCTCGGCAACCCTCCATCCCGCTCTACCTTTGCTTGAAATCTCAGCAGACAGCAATGCTCCTCCTCCACTTCTGTCAGCGTACGTCCATTCTTTCGCTCGCTTTATCTGCCCCTGCCTTTATCGGCCATCATCGCACCTCCTCTATTCTCTCCGCCGAGCAGAATCCACCCACCTTGCCCTCCTGTGGATCAACCCCACTGCCATCAATCAGCCTCCATTCTCCTCCAGAGCAAGATTGGGATCAGTATCCTCCTTCCTTTCTTTCTTCAATGTCTACTCCACCCATGTATCCTCCACCTTTATCTCTTCTTTTGTGATACCCTTGCTTTCTTCGTTCCTGTATTCACTTTTTAAATAGCATTCCTCCTTAATTTTACTCCAATAATTTATTCCTTGTCCTAATTTGTAATAATAATGACCACAAAGTACTGTAAACTGTCATTCCAGTGACTTGAGAGGTCTGCTGTCCGGTCCACCAGCTGTGGGCATCCACGTCATTCTTTCTTTATTCAGCATGCATAATGTACTGTCATGTTCTGTCTGTTTTTATTTTGTTTTCAGCCCCAGCGGGAGTGAAGGGCGTTTCCCTCCAGCAGGCGCACCTGTTCCTTTCCAATCAAGCCTAGCCATGTACAGTGTTAAAAGACTGCCAAGCTGCCTAGTTTTTGTCGGATTATTGACCTTGTTTGCTGCTCACGCTCAAGTGGTGTTTTCTAGACCTTGTCCTTGATCTTGCTCTCTTTGTTTTGTGCAATTGGACTCTTCGTGGAATTGGACTCGTCATTTCGGCTTTACTTTTACCTTGCCTTTTGCAAACGCTTTTTGTTTGTGTTTGGATTTTTCTGGCTCCTTGTGAACAGCGATTTGTGTTTATACTTTGTCGGTGCGCTTTTCCATAAATACATATTTATTGTAAAGCAGTTTATCCGAGTTGGTATTTTTGGGATCCACACTCCATCTGGTTAGTGTTCGGACCTTGTCATATACTGTAGCAGCAACTTGATTTTGTGGAGCTCCATCAAAAATCTGTAGTTTTAGAGGTGCAATACAAGACAAGAATTTCTGCACATTTCCTCTCCAAACATATGTCTTTGCAGACTAAATCCCGAGACTCCGTATTCCACAATGCCTAGTACAAATAGTACACTCCCCCTCCAGAGAAAGATTTCAGTGATGGTACCCTAGTCTATCTAAATGACAGCTAGATTGCATTTTAATTAAAAGGGAATCAATCTAATTAAACTTTTATTTAATGCAAATATTACTTTGTAATTACTGTCCGTGAATCCACGACCAAGATGAGGCAGCCGATCCACATGCAATTAATTTGATTATCTTTTGTACACTTTGACTCTGAACAGATACGTATTAAATATCACAAGGATCATCCAGAGTCACAGGTATTAACAAGTTGTGGGGTTTCACATCAATCACAATTAGCCACTTGGAAGCGGTAGGCTAATAATTTTCCTCAGTATTAGGCATGAGCCACTTAAAGATGAATAGAGATGAAGGGCAAGCGACTTGGGAAACAGAGTGCGCCAAGCTTTCTATATTAAATGTAGCTTCACTGCACTGACACTACCATCAAAGAAATGAGCAAGCTAAGCAATGCTACGTCATACCGAAATGTATGTCCTTAAATTTGTGGAGGATGTTCTGGATTTTTACAGGAGCTTGTTCTTGGGTAAACACTGAATTATATAAATGTTCAGTGAGAAATCATAGTAAGTGGTAACACTGCCTCCAACTGCGCAGTTTTTATTTATTATTTATTTATTAATTTCTTTTTTACACTGTTTGAGCAGGCATGAGCAGGAAAGTTCCGTGATGTAAAACAGAAGAGATGAATTAAGGTTTAGTCGTGCCTTGGGAAAAAGCAGCTTGTGTTGGTGATTCACAAATGTAATTTCACTATTCAAAACCTATTTGGTGTTGAAAATAACTGTTATGACCACAATTACTGAAAAATGTAGTGAAACTAGGAACGTCACAACTTGTAATGGTGCTACTATGCAACATTGTCAATGATTAAGTATTAAGATAGGGCATACTCACGTGTGCAAGCCATAGTTGGAGGATCTTTTCCAGCCCTGAAATACCCAACTTCACATCGGCAGACTGCAGCACCTTCTCCGTAGCTGAAACTATTTATCGGGCACTTTGAACACTTGATGTTTCCAGCAAAAGCCTTGTAGAAGCCTGGCTGGCATGCTGGGTGGGACAAAGAAAATAAATGAAAGCAAGATGGTGAGTGAACAAAAACAGTCTGAATGCGACGAGATGGCAAACCAACCTATAGGCTTTAATAACTTATGAATTGAAATTAAAAAATCTATTTGGTTGATGCAAACTATTTCTGTGATCCGTCATTGTAGATTCATTCAAGAAGTTATGCGATCAAAGCAGCAAGGCTGCTTTGATCAAAGTGTTTCGTGTTTGAACGTACAGTATATTATACACGTAAGACAATTCATCTGCAATATAGCTAGTTTTCACATACATCCTCAGTGAATGGTGTGTGTTCGCTTGACTTTCATAATGCAGTCAATTACTGTGACAAAAAAGCACACACAAATAAGACTGTATCACAATGAATAGTGTCATTGCTTACGGCATGTCAAGGCGACTGACATCATTAACCTTGTATACCACAGTGTCCTTGAGTCACAATCTGTCTGTCAACCCTGACCCTCCCCGCCCCTATATGAGATCCTTTTGACGCTGTCAGCCGAATGGGTCCTCTAGTTGACCTTTCATGAACTGAGGCGATGTTTCTTTTGAACCCTTGTAACAACAATCTGCCTCAATTTGTTTGGTCGGACTTTACTCCAGGGCCACAGTGGTGCTACACTGTTGCTGAAAATGCATCAACTGAGAACTCACTCACTCACTCACACACACTCACACACACACACACACACACACACACACACACACACACACACACACACACACACACACACACACACACACACACACACACACACACACACACACACACACACACACACACACACACACACACACGCACGCACGCACGCACGCACACACACAACCATACGAATACATGGTTTCAATGCATATCAGAAAAGACTTTACTCCAGGGTTTCCCAAACTCGGTCCTGAAGAGCCGCTGCCCTACCTATTTTAGATGTGGCCCTCCTGCAACATTCCTGATTCAAATGATCAGGTAATTTTCATTCTACTTCACAGCTTGCCGATGAGCTGATCATTTGGTCCAGGCTTGTTGCAGGAGGGACACATTTAAATCAGGCAGGATAGCGGGCTTCGAAGATCGAGCTAGGACATGCCTGCCGTAGTGTAATTGCACTCTAAACTCAGACAGATGGCGAAATGAGTAGGGCATCCTTTGTAAACGGAAAATGCAAAAAAGTGGTCATATTATACACCGTATTTTCAGCACTATAAGGCGCGTCCTTGAGAAAAACACTGAGTCCTAAATTGCTCCCAGATTGGCCTTGTAAATGACAAACCGTTCTCAATTGCTTTACCTGGTTGGAAAAATAAATACATAAATAAATAAATAAACACAATCAGGACACATAGTCAGGTCCCCATGTGTTTAATTTTGTAAAAGGAGGCTGACTGATCCCACACAAATCCTTAGTAAAGACCATCAATATAGAGAAACTGTGCCACAGATGTCTTATGAAACAATACTTTTTTTAATAAAATATTTTTTATCCCTCTCGAGACCATCATGCATTCATCACTTGTGTATTGTCATAAAATGGAAAATTTCAAACTAATCAGAAATAGAACTGGTCTAATTCAGTTTAGACTTAGTCTTATTGACCTTTAAAAAGAAAACAACAGAATAAAGTCACTTACAATCCACACTATTTTTGCAGTGGAATAGGACGCAGCATGTCACAATAAAGTTTTTTTTCTTAATTTTCTCCATTATTTTCAATGTACAACTTTACCATCACTGTTGTCACTCAAATCTCTCTCTCTACCTCTCTTGGCTCGATTGCAAGTGGCAAGATCATCTGAATGTGCTGCTGTCAGAAATAAATTTTCAGTCAAAACAAAACATTTGTCGATTCGGATGCGCTAGCCATGGCGGCAGCCTGAATCGCTCGCTACCAATTGTCATTAGCACAATGGGTTGAGTGATACCGCATCACACTGATTTAAGCGCAGCGTTCACGTGTCTTATTTGTGCTTTGAAACTGATCGTTAAAACCATCCCCATGACCATTTTATTAGGTCCAAACAGTGCATCTTTTGTGTCAGTGTGGGTACAGATCTAGCTGTCAAGTCTACAACTGACAAAAAGAGATCCAACTGGATGTGGCTTCTTGACTGATGAATGGGATAAGTGACTTTTAGAGGGCAGACGGTCTTCTGCACATCTCGAAGGTGAGCACATTTGAGCTGGCTACAAGAAAATAGTTTTCTGACTCACTGGCCTTTGGGGCCCCGGTCAACCGTTGGCCCTCTGCCCAAGGTTAATGGGATCTGGAAGTCATCCAGAACATCCTCTCAGCCCAAAGTCGGGGACCACGAGACATCTTGGTGAGGCATTCCAGTAGCATGATGACCTCACTTATGCTTACAAGGAAATTTTACCCAGATTGTTGGATTGGCTACCCTTAAATATTTTTTTGACAGGAAAAAAGTAGTGTAAGACCATCAAACGTACTGGGTGCCATCAAATACATCATTTTGAATCATATTCAAATGAAACAATTCATCCAATGGAATGGGTATAAGTAGGAAAAATAAATACATTTACATTTGTAACATTTGCTGTATACAATAACATTCTTGACAGTAATCATTATGATTATTCAAAGTGCAAAGATTTCTACATTTGAAATTTAGGACGGTTGATCTATTTCCTGCACAATTCTGTTGGGGGAGGGAACCAAACAAACCTTTTATTTTTTTGGGACATGCATGTAGGTGGTATTTGGTATGGATTTTCTAAGTCTTGGCAGGAACAAAAACAAGCATTCCTCCCACGTTGTTAAACTGATGATTTTATTGTTTCTCTAAAAATAATCACGGAGCATTTTCATACATTTTAACAATAGTCGTTCCATTTACCTTTGGTCATCATGGCAACCTGTGTCATAACGGGTAAAATGCATGCATACTAATGCAGGTTTGTTGTTAGCATGAGGAGTCTTTACAGCCGATGGGTGGTGAATTCTTCTCCCGGTGGTCAGCGAAGGAGAACAATTCCAAGAGGAGCACAATTCTGCAGCATTTACTTGCAGAACCACATCAACAAATGTTGCAGAATAGTTCAGCTCTTGAAATCAAAAGCAGTGTGGTGAGGAGGCGATGCATATGAGAATAGATTGATTGCTACAGAAATGACAGCGCCAGTTGCTGATAAAAAAAAACTTTAAACCATAGAAAACCAATATGAAATGTTAACCTTCATTTGTCCGTTTTTACCGAAGGCAATAATGTACGGGTTGCGTACGGAAAGTATATCGTACCACATACGGCTCCTCGTTACTTGCAGTTAGGCTTGTCTGACTATGCAAATCAAGCTTTGACTTAAACAATATCAAATCCCCTATAATTATCTCTGAGCTGCAGCAAAATGACTGTTTGTGGTTGAATCAACCCGATTAATCTGTTTTCCTATGGTTCCAGCGGCTTTGCGGCATAAAGCCAACAAACCCAAACGTTGAGGAAATATATTCCATCAATGGAATCCCTTGAGAAGTGGCACTATTGAAACAACACTTTCATAGTTTTTTTTTTTTAATATGCAATCAAGATTGATGCCTTCCAATGACTGGGTCTCTCTGCTTCATGTCACCCACCCGTCCCTCCCCATCTTCACTAACTGATGCGAGTGCAAACTCTGATTTGCACTTGAGGATTAGCTTGTCTCACACAACATCTCTGCTGAGGTGTTGGACTGGGTGTTTGTGAAAAATATTTAGCTGTTTTCATGGCGCTTATAAATTTACAAGAAACGCTGTCTTTTCCTCCCAAGTAACATATGAATAGGAACGTTTTTGCTATTTGTGCAACACTTTCAATATTGGCATCCGATGGGTTTGTATTTGGTTACACCTTGCATAAAACTGACGGTTTTCGCTGGCTCCCTCATTCAAGTGTCTATCATGAGTTACTCTGCAAAGTGCCTGGTGATCACAGGGCAAGTAAATGAGTATTGAACCACTGTCTTGGTTGTTGGGATAGATGAGGACAGGTAAAGGACACAAACAGCAGCCAGAAGCTGAACGCACAATCTGGTCGATATTCAATTGGACAGTTAAACAATTTTGGATTTTTGCACGCCCACAATGGATTTGAAAAAAAAAAAACAACCCAAAGGAACATCATCAAAACATAGATAAAGGGTTGAAAAAACCCCAACTGTATTTTAATGGTCACTTTTGACAGATTGTCAAAAAAGTTTTTTTGTCATGATCCAAGAGTGATCTGAAACATGCGAGGGTGACGTGTTTAAAAAAAAAACACACACAAAACAAAGCCAACATAACTTATTTCTGATAAAGCAGGTTAATCGTGATCAATGAGAACATCTACTCTGACACAGGCTAGCTTACTTACCGTTCCACCAAATAACGTAAAGGTAGTAATTACATTAATTGCAATTAACGTGACCGTTATTCAAATCCATCCAAAAGTAACAGAAACATCATGCAACACACAATTTATTAAACAAATAGCATATGAAGTTGGTGATTTCTCATCTGGGCTTCTGTTTTGCACTAGGTTTTTTTTTCCCTTTTTACAGTAGGTGTGAAAAATATGCGTCAACGTTAGAACCGTACACCAACTTCTCTTGTCTGTTCATATTCAACGGCGCTCGCTTCCCTGTGACTAAAACGCTTGATTGCTCATCCACACCTATGGCCTAATTAACGCCTCTTCTTCCCGAGAACTTTTACACCCTTCCTTGGTAACGATTTCAATTTGAACAAAATTAGGCCGACACACTGTATAAGAACTTAAAACGTTGATTCTTTATGTTTCTGGTGAAATGTTTCACTCCACCATTGTTATTCAATCTTGATTCATCGTACTAGTTTTCACCAGTTTAATTAGGCTATAATCTTGTTGTGTGGTGGTTTGTGGAATTTATTCGGGCTTAGCCGAGATAAAATGGGTCCGGGCTCATTATTGGAAAGGAAAGAGAGGCAATAAGCTGTTTTAATTCTGCTTATTTTCAAAAGAAACAGTATTCACAAGGATAATCAGAGCTAATTATCTCTGCCATTGAGTGCATTGAGCGCGGAAGCGACTCTATAAAAGCGCTCTCAGCCACCATCACGCAACCGTTTAATGCGGGTTCTGCATTCAATCTTATTGAAGTTATGTTTTAAAGCTTGCAATACGGTACACTGGAAAAAAAAAATGACATATTCCACACAATCCCACAATGCAGCCAAGTTCAGTCATTATTTTGCATCCAAATCACCCTTTGCTAAATAAACTCACACACTCACGTACCGCACTAACGCATCCTCTAACTAATGTGTTGGTATGTAAAGGAGAGTAAATGCTGCCCGACGATCACTTTGGGATGGAGAGGAAGAAGGAGTTTTTACAACACTGACAGTTTGAAAGCCCTGACCTGTAGCTCAAATGTGTGACTACAAGACAAAAGGTTCCCATAAATCCACTGCTAAATTTTGGAGGTGAACGACATAAACATTATGTCATTGTCATCAAGGGAATCTCGGAAAACCTGTCCGGGCTACAGTCAGACCCAAAGGTAACCTATTCACACTAACGTGCGCCTGTTGAAGTCATGTCATGAGGATGAAAATAATCACTCATGTTTTAGAACAAGAAAAGCTTGAGGATAAACCCGTAAGAATGTTTCCATTTGTTTTAACCCAAGTAGAGCTTGTGGCTTGCTGTCAAATAAGCAATGACCTCAACTCAGTTTGCGTAGTTCAAATAGGAGAAAAGATTTGGGCAGTGAAACAATTCATTTTGGACAAGACTCCAC
Source organism: Hippocampus mohnikei (assembly GCA_026261675.1). NCBI lineage: Eukaryota > Metazoa > Chordata > Actinopteri > Syngnathiformes > Syngnathidae > Hippocampus > Hippocampus mohnikei. Next base: position 6,513,138 of record JAKGUB010000106.1, on the reverse strand, counting down.
TGGAAACAGTACCACTTTCACTATTACACCACATTTGTACAAAACAATACAGTACTGTACATTAAAGAATTGTGCTCGGAAACACCTCCCATTCCGTCACAGCCAACAGTCGCTGATGACACATTAACTTCAAATTTATGCAGTGCAACAACTGCCATATTGAACGAAAGGCTACCCACAAGCCAAACGCTGTGTCGCTATTCGGTAAATAAGCATTAGGTTTTTTTTTTTTTGGTTGATGTTATTTGTTGTTTATCAAACTGGAGTATTAGTAGTCGCTGTGTGTATTTTACCGAGCTGTTGTGTATCATTTTGTTGACGCCTTGAGTGAGGTTAGTGTTTTTGTCTGTTTGCACGATATGTCCGGCACATTGCCTCCCAATAATTGACGATTGCTTGTATAAATAAAAAAAAAGCCACTTCCTGAGAACAAGCTGAAGTGTTTTGACCATTTCCTGCGCGCCTGAAGATTACCACAATATGAAGATAATTTCACACAGGAGTCTTGTCATTATTGGATACCTGCAGGCCATCCAGAGAATCTCTCCACACAACAACACCGAAGCTTACCCAGCAAACATAAACAAATTTAACACCACGAATAAAACCCAGCTTGGATAAAATAACACAAATTATTTTCATGTTTCTGAAAAGCTCAACTTTTCTTTACGTTTATTTTCAAGGTGTTATTCTGTTCAGCCCACAAGTCAAATATGCTTTGAGTTTTGAACCCCCCCGTGTGATTGAGTTTGACACCCGTGCTTTACACGAACGAATGATCCGTTGATATCCAGAATCCGAGTTATGCATAGTGTTATTGGACCGAGATGCTGAGCCAAACCAAATTAAATACCACACACAGACCCAAGTGTCAGAGCTGAGCCCCCAATGTCATATGCTAACAATGAAATTGACCACATCTACTCATCAATCCTCAGACTTATCGGATTCTATTAGAGGCGGAGCACATCTTTCATTCGATCTAAATATAAAATTTCATGTGGCTCCTCTCTCATTTAACGTCACATATGCACATACTTTTACCACACAGATGAGTAGCCACTATATTCTTTTCCTCCCTGGTTCCTGTCCGATCTATAGAGTTTAATAGTGTTTAATAAGGCTGACATTACCTTGGTATAATCCCACTCTGTCATGCACCGACACACAACCAATTCCATTTCCATCGGCTCAGCTGTTTTGTCTGCGCTCCAAAAGCTAATTTCAATGAACAAAACGAGGCTTCAAATATCAATTATGAATGAGGAGAGAAAGCTGATGGATGATTCATTTCCTTGGATCCTTGGGTATTCTAGTCATTTTTGTTGAATGTGCTTTTTATTACAAAGCGATCGAAACCTACATGGAAGAAAGTTGCCTTTGAAATATATGTTTTGCAACACCAGACCTGGAACTTTCCTTTTTCTCTCTCGTTTTTGCTTTTCCAAGCAACACTATCTCAGAGAGGTCACTACTATGTGTGAAATGAAAAAAATAAAATAAGAAATAAGCGAGAGTCATGAAAATATCTCCCAAACATGCTGTGTTGCTGTGGAGGTACAAAAGCAATCTCACTGTGCTGTGTTCCTGTCTGGATGTGGCAAAGTTACATCTGGGTAAGTAAAAACACACAAATGGAGAGAGAAGAATGTTTTTCATGCGAGTCAAAGTCGAATGTGTCTTGTGTGATTTGTTAGACAACAAGCCCTTCCTAGCAGCGGGAGGCATTTTTTGTTCATTCGAAGTTAGCTTTTGCTCAAATTTAGCATCCTGCAATTCATTTCGGGTGACATTTTGGTTTAATTATTAATGCATTAATGAACATATATTCACAGTTATTTTCTGCAGAACTCTAATTTTCATATAGAATGTCATTGTTAATGCAATTAAGTCCTTGTTTAACAATTTCAACTAATGTGTGGAGAGAACTCTCAAGCGCGGGGAGACTAATGGTGTCTAATATACAATGATGTCATCCCTCTCAGCGTTCCTACCAGAAGCAGCATTGCAAGGTGTTGTTATTTTAGACAGACCTCTGTTGTTTATCCATCCCTCCATGCTTTTCCTAAACCACTTATCCTCACAAGGGTCGCGGGCGTGCTGGAGTCTATCCCAGCTGTCTTCGGGCAGTAGGCGGGGGACACCCTGAATCGGTTGCCAGCCAATCGCAGGGCACACAGAGACGAACAACCATCCATGCTCACAATCATACCTAGGGACAATTTGACCTATTCAATGAGCCTGTCACGCATGCTTTTTGGAATGTGGGAGTAAACCGGAGTACCCCGAGAAAACCCACACAGGCATATATCTGTCTCACCAGTCATGAACCTCACCACACTTCACTGACGCACACCAGAGGTGAAGGCCGGTGCCCGGATTCAATCCCACACCCGTACGTCCTTAGATATGTGAGGCAGATGTAATTAGCTTTCCAAAAATTGACATTTCACAGTAATTGCACTTTACTTGCTAACAGTGGCCCACCAGTAGTATAAACTCATCATTGCTGGAAAATCTGCTACAGTTCTCTGTTTTTTAGGTCTGTTATGATTTGTCAACTTGGATGTGAATCGGTTAACCTGCAACAATCATCTTGTCTTTAGCATTAGCATAGACTGACATGTGGATGAGACTCCGTAACATGCAGTAAGATAAGGAGACAGAGTGGCTGTGATAACAGCTATCGCTTACATGTAACCACAGCCAAAGCCACATCTGTCTTGTGGCTGACTTTTATCATACTAAGGTGTGTATGAATGATAAAATATTGTGCTGTTGTGGTTTACTCCCAATAATTCCTGGCTGTTCGTCGACAACCAGCTGTGGGTTTTACAAATCACACTGTTGTCCCCAGTGTGTGTAATTAGTTTAGTGTTATTGCATTCACGTGGAACGGAGGGTATAAAACGTGTTATTGCTTTTTAACTGAACACAGTGGGGAGACAAATGTGCGCAACATGATCAATAAATCATATCTGAATACATCAGCATCCCTCCAAGTGGAAAATGAACTAGTGACTGGTCCTCGGTTCATAAGTGAAATTAACAATGTAATAATGTGCTAGGCTATTTCCAGCGCATAACATGTGTTGTTGTTCATGCATATTTGTATTAAAAAAATACACGAACAATATTCCTTTGAGCAGTTCCTTGAGTGAGTAATATTACAATAAATAGTAGTGATGCAGCGATACCTGTACTTGGTTTAGTGCCAATAAGGTATTTCTGTACTTGTACTATTACTTGTAAAAATGCACTGACACAGTGGCACTGATTCCACATTACCAGCCTTGTGGTTAGGAACCATGTAGGGATGGCGCTACTCTGGAACGAAGGGCAGCTAGAGCCCCATAAGAAATCGGTGTAGCCCCAGTTAAATACTCCCAGCATTGTATTTGATACTCTAAAATATATTTATAAATTATTTTTGTCAGAACCACTATGTGTCAGTCAAGACCCACTTCAGCCCTGGGTGACAAAAAAATCCAAACAAGACTAAAGAAATCACCCCCCAAAAAAAGGAATTGAAAACAAACAAACGAAAAAAAACAAAACAAGCATACAATGAAAATAAATCAAACAAACAAACAAACAAACAAACACACAGGCAAAGAGAGAAGGACGCAACATTTGGGTGAGGTGAAGGCAGAGGGAGTCACACTCAGGGCTGATTGGACGAGAGGGGTTGGTATGGTAAGCTGATAGGATTGGATCACGCAATACATATCTGCATGCGTCACTTTAAACGCCGCCTTTCACACCACTTTTTATGCCATTGTCTACAGCTCTCCCTGGCCGGCGTTCAAATTTCAATGCCACTACCGTTTTTTTCCCTCAGTGCAGTGCAACCGCCTCCATTTCTAATTGTTAATGTGTCAGTATTCATCTTCCAGGGTGCTTAATCCACTCAAAAAGCCTCCTGCAGTTCTCTAATCACGTTGACCACCCGCATTCAAATTAAAGCTGTCATCGCCACAGCTGGATACCACTGGCCAGGCCAGCGTGTCTTTGAGCACAACAGCATTAGATAACACACGTGGAAACCTCCTGGTGTTAGAAAGGACCAAAGAAACAATTAAAAAATGTCAAACAAGCAAACAAACAACAATTTTCAAAAACAAATTATGTCTCTCATGTCCTGGTAAGAGTCAACAGATCATTATATATCACCATGGCTTTTTTTTTTTTTTTTTTTACAGAAAGTTTGATTTTCATTGAATCAATACAAAAAACACACAGTCGAATTACTACCACGTTTTAAAAAATGAAAATACTACAAATAAAAGTATGACAGTGTAGCGTGCCACAAAAAAAAATATATATACATATATATATATATATATATATATATATATATACATATATATATATATATATATATATATATATATACATATATATGTATATACATATATATATATATATATGTATATATATAAATATATATATATATACATATGTATCAGCAAAATGAAGTGAGTATCTGATTTTGATCTCCATCAATAATACACAATCGAGCAAAAATATCAACCACCAGCTCAAAATGTTACGTTGAGTATTCAAGATAACCGGAATGACCAGAAGCTCTGGATGTCATGACTTTTCAGGTGCAGTTCATATGGCTATCGCCATCTTGAAGGCTTAATATGACGCAACTCAAACTCTCAACAAAACACCGTCTAGAACAGGGGTGCCCAAACTTTTTTTGACCGAAGATCTACTTTTCAATCAACCAACCTCCCATGATCGACCCTGTTACCGCGCACTCACGTACACGCGCATGCCATGATGAGCAATAGCCTAACGCTGAGGCATGCGACACACTTAGGCAGCCTGTTAACGATCGAAGCTCATGCGTACCGTTTCTCTCGGCCCTTCAGATTCCCATTTTTTGCCCGTCCCCTCTGTGAATTGTACAAAACAAACTCTGAATGAGAATAATGATAATGATAAAAGATATAGCGCAACAACTCTGATCACAAGCTGCAACTGCAGACTGCTGAGCGCTAACAACCTCCGGTGACGCAGTCACACGTCACCGTAGGTTAAAGATGACCTGCTCTATTTTATTTTATTTTTTAAATACTTTTTGCGAAAGTGAGATTGATAGAATGATTAGGGTGCAGTGTGCATTAACACAAAAAATATATTACCGGTACTAACATCCACAGAGACACAAATGTTTTTTTTTCTTCCCTCTACAGCCCCTCAGATCGACTTGGGACCAGTCCTTGATCTACTGGTCGATCGCGATCGACATAATGGGCACCCCTGGTCCAGAATATTAAAATACACTTTTATGGCAGGAACAAGCAGTTGATAAAGGCATGGAGTGCATCTCATGGTGTTTTCAGTCATGCATCCATTTATGTGTACGATTGTTGCCGTACGTATGTGAAACATTTCCAAAACAAAAATGGAAAGTTACTTCACACCGGAGGGCTGTAGGTTTTATTTGAGTTGAGAGCATTTGTCATAATGCAGCTCTGATGTTGTTCAAAGCCTGCATAATACATTCACAAGACTCCCCGAGGGTCTACCGCTATATCAACAAAAAAATATATTGAAATCAGTTTTACTTGTTCAGTGTGCTGATCTCAAATAATTTCACTGAGCCAAAATCGCCCTCAAGCCAGCCTATTTCTTCTACATATAAATGCAGGAAGGAAAAACACACACAAAAAAACATATTTTCTGATTTCAAATAAAAGGTTTCTTCTATAAATCACAGCACTATTAACTGTGGTGCGCCGCATCTAAATGAAATAAAAAAAAAACCCCGGGAAAGCGATTTATTCATTACATATCTTTTGTTTCCCTGGCAATTAAACTCCAGTGGAGTCTTCTACCATGCATCCAACTTTTTCACATCCATCCAACACATTACCGGTAGTTTGCAGTTTCTCTACAAAAGCTGTCTGAGAATCATCACAGTTCAATCTCAAAGTTCAGTTAAAGGGAAAAAAAAATGTTTAAGCAGTTTAATATTCTGGCACTTCTGCAGAAGCAATCCATTTGAGCTTCTCCTTTGGATAGATTGCCATAGAGGTGTGCTGGAAGCTCACATAATACCCGTGATTATGAAAGGAAATGATCTGACTCTATAGGTAACCTTGAGCATCTGTCACACAGTCTGTATTTATTTTCACGGAAAGCCATTTGGAAAAGCAATCCCAATGGCAGCGGTGCTATCAAGTTTCATATTCAAGTGAGATAATTAGCAAGATGCAAAAGTGTGTGGTAAATAAATATCATAAAATATGATCAACACAAAGAAGGATGATTCCCCTTCTTATGGTAATCTGTAGATACTACAGACAAGCCTTTCCCAAATGTTCTTCTTCTTGACAGACCTGACATAGCATCTTCCACATCTACAAAAAAAACAAAAAAAAACAGCAGCAGCAATAAAGAACCCCTTCAGCAGCTAATTGCATGGCCAGATGGATCTACTTACAGATTCATTCTCTTGAGCATCCAGTGACACTGACAGCACTATCAGACAGACCCATTGGAACACTGTGTGTGTGTGTATGTGCATGCATGCGCGCGCAGGTGCACTCTTGTGTGGGCTGTTGAACCTTCAACATTGCATATTCTGAATACTAAGACATCAATATGATTGCTTAGAAATGAGCGTTCAGTTCCCTGCCAGTTCCTTGGTGATGTGCTACTCCAAAAAGCAAAAGAAAATGTTTATGCAGCAAGGAACGTGTGAAACTGCCCAGTTAAAGATTCAAAGTTTTTTTTTCTCTTCTAAAAACAGCATCTTCTTGAATTGGGCGATGAATGTGTGAAAAATGTTGAACATATGAGGAAAAACATGTTCAATTTGCCATTTTATTCGAAAACCCAGGACACACTTTGTAGTCACAAACCATCGACTGTATTTTCCACACTAAAAGGCACACTGGATTATGGGGCGCACCTTCAATGAATTTTGTAATTTTTTTTTCATATATTGGACGCATTGCTTTATAAGACATGTTCTACAATGGGTCCACTAGATGGAGCTATACTCAAGGAAATGCCAACAGAACACTACACTACACCGTGATTTATATAGTAACGATCAGATGTCAGTCAAACGTATTTAATCAAGCAGCGACACTTAACCAACAGCAAGTTATAACATTGACTTGTTAACGTTGAACTCTCTTGCCGCTGTTCTATTTCCGTGTTCAACTGCGAAACTGATCGCCTTAAATTTGAACTCTGCGTTATAAGCATGTCTCTAGCAAGGAGTTATTTTGGGGTTGACATATTACCGTAATGACCATACACAGCGCATCGGATTTTAAGGCGCGCCTTGAGCTTTTAAGAAAACGGAGGGCTTTTAGGTGCGCCTTTTAGTGCGGAAAATACGCTACTTTACACAGCAAAATATCAATAATTATCCCAGCTGCAACGGATAATACTTCAAAATATGTAAACCATTTAATTAATAAATATTATTCATGATGAGATGACATATCTCCAAGGTTGTATTAAGTTTGTATAAACATTTTTTGAAGCGCAATTGCTTGGATTTAACTGTCCACCCAAGTCAAGTTGCAGATTGTGAGATTCAATTGCAGATCCACGATTGAAAAGTCTGCTAATTGCTGTTATGCGTGACACTACTGAACTAGAAAATGTGCGTCACGGTTTGAGGGCAGGGATTAAAAAAAAAAAAAAAAAAGAAGACATTTCCAACAATTAAAGTATCCTTAATGATAATGAGTGAATATCTCTGATTCCTGACATTCTTATTGTTTAGATCTTCTTCTTTCTACATAAAGTCACTAAAAGCAATGATTTGCCTCATCACAGCAGAAGCAGTCGTCTCCCCTGGACTATTCATAATATTTTGCAGATCTACATGCATAATTATCCTTATATCGCAAGCTTTCATCACTCCCAATGGAAGGATAACAGTCTGGAGTCCCTGGCATCAGAAACTCCAGAGGCAGAAATCTCTCCCAGTGTCATCACTGAGGGTTTCTTGCTTTGATAAAAGCGATGACCTCTGAAAGTTGAGAAGAAGAAACTTTGGCAGGTGCGGCTCAAATGCAGTGTACCACTCCAACAGGTACGGAGAAATAACAAAGCCTTAACAAGAACAATCTATGAAAACAGCGAATGTGGTAGTCACATTGCTGTTACATTAATGACAAAAGTAAAAGTTAATGGCCAAAAATTGTAAAAAGTCCTCTTTTAGAAAGTCATACATGCATTGATATGTCTTGTCAAGTACAAAATCAGATTTGCAACAGTGAGCCTTTTTTTTTCCCATCAAGTAATGTCAAACATCTGTTTTCCCAGTTGCTGGATCCCCTGAGATCTTAAACAACCAACAATCCAAGCAATGATTCTGTCCTCTGTCACCCACATGCTAGTTGCTCTCTTGTGCCTCACTCTTCTTTTTTCCTATAATTTGCCTCTTCTGTTCTTCAGATAAAGCCGTCTTGCTTGCATCCCGTATCGAATTGAAATAACTAGAACCCTTTCTTTCCCCTCAGGCCATTCCTCTCCGCTACAAAGCAAACAGCAGTTATGTGGAAGTTGTCCGCTCTACACCTAAGGGTCACATCTAAACATGAGATTGTTGTCCGATATCTATTGAGGATCTGATCCAAACGACTCAAGTAGCTCAGGTTAAAAAGCAAAAAAATCATGAATGTTATTATCATTTTCACCTTGTCCGTAAATATATTTTCGATTTCCTATTCTACTGGAACTGGGACACATGATCCATTCAATCTGCACATTTACAAGAAGGAAAAATATGTGTTCGTTTTTTTTTTTTTTTTAAGCAAACACTCAAGAACTGTCATGAATCAGTAAATGAAAACATAAAATGTGGCTGAAAAAAACTGAAATGACATCCTTGTAACTAAATAATAAAACTCGGGTTTATATCTAATAATGAATTGTAAGCATTTTCCGTTGGGCAGGGCGAAAAGAGCTCAACGGATTGGAACATTTACGGTAGGTTGCCTGAGAAAGGAGAGCATAAAAATCGGACTCTAGAGCAATGGAAAGGGGTCAAGTGGTGAAAAAGTGCAAATATACTCAATTTGAGAGTGTTGGGCAGATCAGGGTTAAAAAAAAAAAATAACTGAGGTACACATGCCTTGCATGTACGAGCCTGTCCTTGCTTCAGCTGCTTCTGTCAAAGTTCACAGTGCGATATGACCACATTTGATTTCAGCTCAGCCCTTGAAAACTATGGCCATATATGATTAATTTCTTTCTTGAAGACATTAATATGTCCCAGTATAACATTGTCAGGATTCATTGACATTAAAATCGCAAATGAGTGATCTGGGAAGCCTGAGACACTTTTTCACACATTCGTGCGCTGTCCAATAACCCCCAATTAAAAAAAAAAAAATATGTGAAAAATGTATTAAACTGTGGTTTAAAATAAAATGTGACAATGCATGCGCTTACCGAAAGGAATTTATAAAGCTTCCATCAACCACACTTGAACTTTACTTTAATCATTGGTCACAATCAATTGACTGTTTCAGAGACTGGAGATAATAATAATAATACATTTTATTTATAAGCGCCTTTCAAGACACCCAAGGACACTTTACAATAACAAAAAACACAAAACAATCCGAGATGAATTGCGGCTCAGTGTTTTGTGACTGTTATTGATTCAGGGCCTCTAATATACATTTGAAATAGCCCTCGACATATCATCAAACATAAATATTCCAAAACGTAAGAATACTGACATAATGATGTACGTAAGAGGCCATGACTTATGTCGGATGAATGGTAACGGCTGACCACACAGTAATTGAAGGGAATTTAATTGTACTGCCAGATGCTAGCATAGATAGAAAAATATATATTTTGAATTATCTAATAATTTTCAGACAAATTAAGTTCAACTGTACATTCAAAAAAACTTCAATCAGTCAAGTTAGATCATTTCCTGTGGCATCCCTGACGATCTGTGATGGCACCCTTGTGTGGCACGACGCCCTGTTTGGCACTCACTGCCATTGATGCATATATTTTGTAACATAACAACCATTTTTTCCCATCGTGTAACATTCCTTCACAACCCACATGGTAAATAACTGCACCGCTTCATCTGTAAACCCGAGGCAGTGAATGTTCCATCTTTTGTCAAGCACACTGAAAAGCACAGCGGTTGCACATATTTTCACTCAAAGTGCCATTTTTTGTTTTTTTTTTGTTAACACGGACTGACCGAAAGGAGGCAAAAGAACAACTGAGATAGACCCACAGTGGCCTGTTAAGTGGCCTTTCCGTCGAGTCTGTGACTGTGTGTGTGTCAGCATGTATCAGAGACATCAAACAGACAGTGCTCGGGTACAGAGATTTTGCTCTTACACCCTGGGGTCTTCTGGTGCCCTGTAGCTCACATAATGTTAATCGCTGCCCATGATCCTGTCCTGCTACTGTTAACACTCAGAAGGAAGGGGCATTGTGACAAGCGCGTTTGAAGCTATGCAGTCATGCACAACAGTCTCAAGGGCTGACATATAAATTTGTGGGGTAGACAGACGACACGGAGAACGCTAAAGATCAAGACTGTTTTGCATGAGCTAAAATGAATGTGATTTCGTGGAGAAGGGTGAGAAAAGGGAACAGGAGGTGAACAAAGTCATCTTTGTTCAGTAAAGGCAGTACAATTCAAAATCATGGAGGTTCTCCAATTCAACCAAACATTTCTTCCAATGCCCAATGTGGCACACCTATCTATAAGACAGTGGGAGAGTGAAAGAGAGTGAGTGAGAGTGAGAGCGGGAGCACCCTGTGCAGTGTGAATAACAGGCTCTTTTTGTATGGTTTGCTATGAGAAGCTCCATCCATCCATTTTCTATACGGCTCATCCAGGTTGACACTATCACTGAGTGAGAACTGAACCCGCTCTGTCTGCACCAAAGTCAGACGAGTGTACCAATCCAACACCTCTCATATTATCAAACGTTATTGAGCAGTGATATACAGGTAGCCTAGATGTAAATCTCGTGTTGACGTCAGCTCTGAAATTCATATGACTCTGCCGGGCCAACAAATGTGCTACAAAGCTGCCCGGCAACAACGTTCCAGCCGTAGAAAGCCTCGACAGAATGTCATCACAAATGTAAGGGACGTCATCCGAACATGACGAGCAAGGCGGAAATGGACTAACATGTGTGGTAATCTGCGGGCCAAAATGTAACGTGCCTCTGAGCCTTCTACCCTCACCAGTCCTCTCTTTCCCCACGGTCTCAAAACTTTTGGCATTGCAGTATCGATATCTGAGAAGGTCATGGTACTGTACATCAGATATATGTAAATTTAAGTTTTAATTTTCTGTTGTATGTTGTAACTTTAAATGAAAATTAAAAACAGTGTGATGTAGGCAGAGTCAGATCAATCCGACATAAAAAAATAAGTTATATTGCTGTATACATCAGTCCCTGTCCCTGGCTGCTCAATAAGCATACATGGCCTCGAATGTAAGAGTGGGAAGAAATGGCCAGTCAGCTGCAAGTAGCGATGGATAAAAAGAACGCATAAAACACAAGCCCACAGACTCATATGAAGTTGGCCTTCGTCTTAAACATGCCTCTTCGACACATTCAGATATTCCTAATGAATATATGAATTTCTTTCTGTCTTAGTGACTATTGGCACTTACGTCAAAAAAAAAAAAAGCCACTCAGACATTATTGTGGGTCATAAAACATTCACCTTTGACTTATGGTGCTGTGTGGTATTACAAAGAGTAATGACAGTGTAAAATAGCCACCCATTCCGTTTCGCCCAGTCAGCTGATTTGTGACGAAGCAGTGATGCCACAAATTGTAAAAAAATTGTCCTTAGGTTTTACAATAGAAACAACATAAGCAATTCATATAAATTATTTTATGAGTGTTAAAAAATGTAAACGTACCATAGATATACTGATTCTATAAATATATTTATTCATTCATGTTTTCCATTACCATGCTGCCCAATGCTGAACGGCTGAACACAATCTGAATGCAAAAGTGGATAGAGTTGTTTACACCAGTGAGATGAGTTCTATCGATATCTCATCATTACTCTACTGCCTTGTAAAGAAACGCACACAGTATAAATACTGCTGTGTGTCAGTCTGCCGGTGTTCACTACCATCATGCAATTTACCCCCCATCCTTTATGTCGGAGACCAAAACTGTAACTTGATAAAGGAAGTGACTAGCATTAACCCATTCAGACACACGACTCACAAAAGTTTAGGGATATTTGGCTTTCAGGGAGTTGAGGGGGCAGACCTCAGGTCTTTGAGGTTCTGGGGTGCAGAATTTCAAGCAAGTCTAGGCAATTCTATTTGAGGTACGTCCTGTTTGAAACATCACAATTGCACGGTACTGCTGATCCAATGTACGGTCGGTGTCGTCTTGGTCTCATGATGTCACAATGTGAACAGCGTGATGAGGGCGGCTCTAATTGAACCACAACATTTATTGGTCGATTCAACGATCAGACTTCTGATGTGAATTTTGCCGTGAAGCTCCTCAGAGAATAGCAACTTGTGCAAAAAGTACTGAAACATTTGACAGATGGACATATGCATTCAAAAGCTTACAGAAGGTCACATTAAGTTCACCTGTAAAAGGTTTGAATGCATTTTAGGCTCATCTTGAAAGCCATATATCCCAATTGTTTGTGAGTAGTGTATCATCGTGTAAATTCAGAGCTTCATTGTGTGTTTCTACTTGTGGGGGTTCAGCCAAAGTTCAGGCCTCAATCCAATCCGAGGGGAACGGATTGCCACCACAGTCTTCTCTAAACCTGACCCACTTTTGCTATCGCTGTTTGCTGCTTTCAATAGCGGGATTAAGTCTATCCACAGTGTGTGCGTCTGTCTATGTGTGAGCGTGCACCCGCAATTCTACCAGTGTGACTAACAAGCTTGGCAGTTTCATTCCGACAGACAGACACCTACTGCTAGTTAAAGCCTTTTGTGCCCTGGGGTCATTTGCTCCATCCCCTCACTGCTGCTGCTCATCTATGGAAGGATAGGGTGAGGAAGCGTCCGGTCGCTTTTGCTTATATGTAGGGCCAAAATCCCATTTTCGTTGGCAAAGCTCTTAAATTGAATGCATTTAAATAGACTTATTAATAAATAAAAACATGGGGAGAATTATTTTGGACATTGTGTTGTGACCTTAACCAACCAGCACATCAACAACAACAAAAAATGGCTTTCACCATGCTATTGACCTATTTCGATTTGCTATTTATTTTTTGAATAAATAAAACACATTGTTTAGTTTGAATCAGAAAGTAAAGCCCTATTCGAGTTGATATTTGTGAATGTCACATTTTTGTAGATTGCTGGACTTGTAAGGGTGCTCACATATTTTGAACCCAGTGCATTTAAGTATTGTCAGCCTTTGGTCCAAATCTTATCAATCAAGCTCTTGTATATAGGTTATGATAAACATTCTTTGGCAATCTTAAATTGGATCGTATTTAAAATCAACACGGTGTTCTTGCTTAGACATGCCTGAATAATCCCGGAAACATGATTTGAGAGGTGCAATTACGAGTAGCTCAAAATATTGTGTTCTGGTATTAGGAGTAAAAGCAAATCATCGTTTTTAATGCAGAACTTTGTTGGGCATTGCTAAGTGTTGTAGTACTGGACGAAATCAGATGTCAATCACCACAGTCAAGATACCACTCAGTGTGTGTACATCTAATGGATCATAAAATGTCAAACAGAGATTACAATTTGAGCAAATTCACATTAACAGTAATGCATAAAGATGTTTTGTTTATCTGCTGAGGATTATCAGTATTACCGCTGTTTCCATTTTTTTTTTTTGCATGAACATAATTTATTTGGAGCTAGGCAACGGCAAAGTCTACCACACTGACATTTTCTGAGCAACTGACTTTTTATTTTATTATGTGGCTGTAAAAACAAATAGTAAATGTCGGATTTTGTGAGAAAGTAGTCCTCCGCGTATTAGAATTTCATAGTTGTTTTGGTAACAGTAACTCAAAAGGAATGCCACAATTATGTGACATATCACAGGTCAGAAATAATTGTATTGTAAAACAACTCATAAATGTCAGTAACTCGTAAAAGATAGGGGGGAAAAACATTTTATTAGTAACTTGCTCAACACTGCTGTCCACATATGACATTTTTTGTGGCAGCGGCAAAAAGCAAAATCTAAAAAGCAGCCTTCGGCTGATGTAGGCTCATGCCGTTTCATCCCAAATGGAGTCCTGAAATAACACTATATGGTCCACTTTGTGAAAGGAGAAGGAAAAAAAAACCACACTTCATTTTGTCACTGCACTCACCTTTCCTATGTTGAGGTTTTTGTTTTGCGGCAAAAGTAGAGTGGCATTACTTCAAAGCCACCTGGCATGTTGCGGCATGTAAATATTTAATACGGCAGGACTGCCCAAATAAAATTGAAAATAGATTCAATACTGGCCTGCGGCACTCAAGTCACGGATGAAAAAGCGATACGTGGAATGGGTAAAAAAAAAAAAAGTCTGAAGCAGACGCTGGTGCTTCACCACAATGTAGTAGAACTTCGATTTACTAATAAGGTAAATTATTATGAATATGGAAAGCTATAATATAATATACAGTATAGAATAGAATAACTATGATACATACTCTGCTATGCGATTATTATTATTATTATTATTTAAAAAAATAAAGAGTACAATAAGATCTGGTATGTTGGGATGACAATTTAATGGAAAAAAAAAAGTTGAAAATAAAAGCTGAGGAAGTAGTTTGCCCATATGTGCCTGTGCCGTGTAATCAAAGAAAGTGTCTGTGTTTCAAGTTTATCGGCATGCATTCACGCCATATGGAAAGCAATGATTTCACCTTCCGATACACCATTGCTACCGTCTTACTAATGAGGCCTGCCCATAAATCATTCATCTCTACACTGAAGAGCAAACATGTTCATGGACGTTGTCAATTACTGGACACGGGTAAGCAATATGTTCTATCTGTGAGCTAGGCAAACTACCATGGAGACAAATCCCAGTCATCAGCGATGCTGACCCCCACATAACCCCTGTTTTTCCTCTTCGTTTTTTTAATCAGCATAGCAGCTGTCTCAGCTCCCAAAGTGGGCTTTCATTTATGACAAGTCTTCTCCTCATTTCAGGCCTATGATATTCTATCTGGGCCACGATGAGCTACACCATACACTTTAATGACTAATTCAGTCCTTTGGCTGATGTTCTAAAATAGAACACACACGCGCATGCAGCGGAGAAGATGGAAATCACTTGAAATGTTGCAGCATCTGACAGGACTATCCTTGAGGAGGGGGAAAAAATGCTAAACATCAGAAGGTGTCACATGCTTTTGTTTCGAGAGTGAGAGAGTACGCCATGTCGAGACAGGCAGAAGCTGTATGAATGTATGTATGCGGGGTGCTGCTACGCTGGGGAATATTTTTCCCAACGTCTTTGATCACTTTTCAGCTTTGAAGTAAGTCTCAGTGAAGGCAGAAATAAGCTAAGCAGAAGTCACGGAAAGTTCACGCCGCAACTAGGACTCGCAAAATCGGCAATTTGCATAATTTATTCTTGAAACAATTAAAATGCAAAAAGATGGAGAGATCTCTAGGTGCCCAACAAACCCGCCTCCCCGCTTGACAAGCCCAATTAAATACTCTTCACATTTGTTCTCAATTACAGCTCGAAGAGCGACAACATGCGAGTATCTAATGCTTATCAAGTGACGGATTTAAAGATAGCTGAATTCATGGAATTGAAACCAAACTCTTCAAAGTCGATCCGCTCACGAGCCGCATTATTAGGTCCTCAATACCTTCTCAATCTAAAGATATTGTCAAAGGCTGCCTGTATTATAATCCTCAAATGTGATTGACACTGTCAGAGATTAATTTAACAACACAGCGTATATATTAACCTATTAAACTAACTTCAAACGCCGGATGTAATCACATTAAAACAGAACACCAGAGCCTCATGCTAAACATGCTTTAAATGATTTTTTTATATGGAAATATTCCTTTTGAAACAAATGCCCTAATTAAAACCCAACCCTCAAATACAATATTTTTTTAGACAATTTTTATTTGACCTCTGTTTAAACCTGATGCTGATGAGTACAAATCCCACATTGCTGACTTTAAAAAAAAAGTGAATGTGCCTGTGGCACAAACACAACATCACTGAAACGCCGGCAATTTGCATGCAAAAGAAACTGGATTGACGGCCATTGCATCATTCAGAATAAAAGAGGTGAAGGTATACAGCTGCACTTGAGAAAGATTTCAATGAATAACTTTTGTAAGACACTACAGTACTGGATTTTTGTTTCACAAAAATGTTTGCATCCCTCGTGCCAAACTCAAACACTGCTTACAACAATAAATGTTATTGATGTGAATGCAGCTACCTAATTTGCATTGGCCTTTAAAACAGAACAAAGAATACAGGACAGCTGCCCAGGAGAAGTGATTTATTGTGCGGTAGTGTTATAATAATAATTTCCTTTGTACGTGGTCTATAAATTTTGTAATATCAGAAATGCCTGCAAAGGTTTTCACTCAGCAGTTCATAGGTGTCATGATTAAGTTGAAAATGTTGAAAAATGCTTCATTTCCATTTCACTGAATTTATGCATTTTAGCACAGGGTGTGCTGTGAAATCTGTTTTATTGATACATTTGGATTCAAAAGACTTTATGACGTAAAGATGCTCTTACTTTGCGCTCTTATTTCTGTGGATGTTTCATTGATCCAAATGTGATGTATAAAGACACTCTGTTTCACTCACAGCACCCTCCCCCCAAAAAAAAAAATCATCATCTGGCAGGGAATTTAATTCAGCTGGCATTTTATTACCTCATTTGGCATGCATTCCTCTGTTGCAGTGTGACTCACATTTCTCTTTGGTTCCCATATACTTGCTTGATCTATGCACGAACTTTATAGCATCGATCCATCATCTATATACAGTAATGACATGCAGCAACCAGTATTACCCTGGTTTAAATTTATCATAGGACAAAATGTCTATATATATATATATATATATATATATATATATATATATATATATATATATATACATATATATATATATATATATATATATATATATATATATATATATATATATATATATATACATATATACATATATACATATATATATATATATATATATATATATATATATATATATATATATATATATATATATATATATATATATATATATATATATATATATATATAACACACACACACACACACAATTTTATATTTAGTTTTATTGTCTGGTAGGGATCTGAGGATACTTGAAAATATTCAAAAATTCAAAGTTGAATTGGCTGCCTTAAACCACGTACACTGAAAAAAAAAAACGTGTGTTGCATTTCCTCAATTTTATTTTGTCAAGTGTATGCATGCACAAAATAAAATCATCTGGCTTTAGATACATGTTTTAAGGAGACTATACATTAACCTAAAACATGTGACTGGATCCAGATGATTTGATTTCATGCAACCACTTGACGAAATAAAATTGAGTAAATTGAACACACCATTTTCTTTATTTCAGTGTACATGGTTTAAGCAGCCTTTGTTCAGTGTACTGTAATGCAAATCAAGCCATATTGAAAACAACTATTCTGTATTTTTAGTTGTGAGTTTTGAGGCCAAAGAAATAAAAATGCAGAGAAGGCTATGGCAAAACACATCCAAAGGGTTTAAAGTTCTGTCACATGATGCAGCATAACTTTTATTTGTACTTTGTACTTTTGTAGTTTTTTTTTAAATGTGCTAATTGTATATTTGGTGTTTTGGCATTGTCACCTTATTAAATGCCGCCATACACGTTATCAGAATGCTCAGGCTCTTGACGTTTTTGTCGAATGCAAACAGCCCGAGTGACTTAACGATGTTGTCTTTTAACGGCGGTGCTCTCTCTCTCTCTCTCGCTCTCGTCTATGATATGCTTCCAGCTATTTACATGGGCCATTACAGAAGCTGCATCAGAGTACCCGAGTTGGTACACTGAGCTGAATGACAAGTCAGGGGAAATACTGTACACACAATCAAAGAGCACTCAATTACATTCTTTGTCATCGCCGCAGAAGCAAATGCTAATGCAGTCACTGCAGAGACAACAAACAAAAAGCCTTGCATTCAAATTCTGTCATATTGCATGATTTGCATTCATGAAAGTAGGAGGGTAATTTCTAAAGCTCCACTAAATGACTGGTAATTTACAAATGTACCCATGTGTGATGACAAATATTCTCATTTAATAATGCTTGGAATGCTATGAATGGACAGGCGGAGAAAATCTGAGAGGAAATCAAAGCGTCAGGATAAAGAACGTCACTGGAAAACCGTGAGTGTGTTTATATGCCGCATGAAGAGGATGGTTTTTCTGCTCCCTGATAATATACAATCATCACCTCCTCTTTCTTTCTAATTAAGTCTGAAGGGCCACGGTTGTTAAACTAAAGATGTTCCTTTGGAAAATCTCACGGTGTGAGTGTTCCTGCAGTGTGACCTGTAAGTGAACACCCTCCCCCACTTTGTTTGTTTTCCAGAAAGACAGTTCTTGTTTTCATTTTTTTTTCTTCTCAATATTTTCTGTTTTATTATTTTGGACTCTTTAATGTTGCTGTTCATTTTGCTGAAGGTTGCTTTGACATCTATATGGATGAGATGATGAACCTTTGTGTCACTCTACTGAGAGGATCTGTGTGTGTGTGTGTGTGTGTGTGTGTGTGTGTGTGTGTGTGTGTGTGTGCGTGCGTGCGTGTGTGTGTGTGTCAGAGAGAGGGGCACTTCTCATCAGGAGGTTTGACATATTGACAAATGCGTGACCTGACTGTCTACATGTTGTAAATCGGGGCTGTTTTCCAAATCTCTTTGGCATTTACGATATCGGTCAAGTGTTTGGGACACTTGCCCATCTTACTAATTGAGAATGTGTGTCCAAACCGTTAACTGGCACTGTACATTAGGACATATTCATGAACAGTCTTGTTATCAGAGATGAGGCTTATTGATCACAATACAGCACAGACTACAGGAGCTGGCTGGATATACATTTGAATGACTGTAAATTTAAGTAAAAATGCTTGCTTTAAAAATGCCATTTAAAAACTACAAAGCCAGTGGTGGCCTGACACTTTTTGCACTGTACTCCGAGAGCACGATTTAATGAGTCAACGATTAGTGTGGCCGTCATTTTTTTCACGCCACAGAGAACTTGCTGTAAGGTCTTTTGAAAGGACCTCACGGCCAGTCTTAGCGCGGCAATATCAAAGAGTGAGAATATGAACGCATTCAGCACTCTACACAGTGCTAAGTTGAAATCAATGAATGAAGGCCTAATGGGGGGCAGTAATGTGTCATCATAAAATGCATCGCAGTAGATGAAATGCTCTCCCCATAGCATGTGTGTCCATCTGACATTCACATTCTTAATTGTAACCGCGATTAGATGAGTGGAGATTAAATGATAACGGGTAAGCCTTTAAAAAGAAAACAATTATTAGTCGTTTTCAACATATTATTCTTGCTCCTTTGCAGCAGAGCAATTCCTAAATGGCATTATCGTACATCAAAAGGAAGACATTTTTACAAAACAGTGATCAAGAGCAATGATACAGCGATCTACGTACATTTGGAAATATCATAACTACAATGTAGTGAAATTTTGCTTGTTCACAAACAGAAACTATATTATTATTGCACACTTCAACAGATAGATTTATATCAGTTCAATTTGAACTGACACAGCTGTACTTTTGCGTCTTAGGCAGACAACAAGTGGTCGTTTTAAACACATCGTTGAAATATTGACACTTGTCTTCCTGCTCGAGTCCTGTCAGCCCTTCTTAAAAAGGCAGCAGTAAAAATGGCTTTCAATTAAGTTGCTGAGCTTGTGGAAAAACGCCATCAGCTAACGTAAGCTTCCAAAATGCGTTCCATTGACTGAGAGGAGATGGATAGAAGACATAGTGCAGGGTACAGCAATTGACCTATCTGCATTGTACACATATATTACAGAAAGCAGATGGTGGAGATACATTACATTACATGATCATCTCTACCATCAACAACACACTAGCGGTGCTTTTAACCCACAATGTGTTGACTGCAATGTTGCTTTGTGAACACTGCAACCGGTGCCACATGAGTAATCATAGAAAACTATAGAAGCACATCCGGTTGAACACATTTTACAAATGAGCACAAAACATATCCCTATAGTGGCATTGCCTTCTAATTTGTTTCACATCTGCACCAGCAAATTTGATACTCAATGATGGCACACACTTATCACAATGTGAGCAATGGACTGTGCAATACAAGACAGGGTAAGAAGAAATGAGGTGCTTCGGTATAATCCCAAAGCAAATGTGTTATTTATTCGATCGTGATCCAGACCAGGATGTAGAATTGTGGTTCTTATCCAAGGTTTATTTCTAATGATCTGCAACTACACCGCAAGAAATGCGAGGTCATAAAATGGATGTTGCCAACTTTAACAAAAGAAAAAAAAACTCTCAGTAGACTTTGATGAATGTGTCTCTCTTCTGCCGCTGCATTGTGCCAGGGATAATCTAAAAATCATATTAGACAGCTGCGGTTCAAACTGCTACCAAGTCAGTGTGGATAACTTGCAACAGCAACGTAGCCCCTGCAGTGGCAGACGGCGTGCGCAGTACAGATGCCCGATCACGCCCACACACAGAAGCTCATTCAACCCAAGAGAAAACAAACATTGCAAATCCACAAGTCACGTCACAGACAATCCTTAAAATCCAAGTATAGAGTCATCGGACAGACAAGTAGATTAGATCGATCGATTGATCTATATCTATCTGTCGATACCAGAAAAGATCTTTACGGTGTACTATCAACCCTGCACAGGTCCAAAATGACATTTGCTGTCATGTCAACCTCGACAAGCTAAGCAGCAAGTAATAAGATGGAGGCAGAAAAATGAAGGAAGGCAGTTCAGAAGCAGCAAGTTGTGAAACAAAAACAAACAAAAACTCTAAAAAGAATTGTTGAACTAGATTTAAACTAAATCACACATATCCATTGAAGTAGATAGATTTGTTTTAAATATCGTATGAACAGGTTGGGTGGATATAGCCATCTGGTTAGGTCATTGATCCACACTATTCATCTATTTGTCAAAATTGCTGATGTCTCTGAATGTATTAAGTGTCGAAACAGATTATGATACAATATTGATCACATTCATTCATCCATTCCCAATAACTGCTAGGTTGTATTAGGTTCGCATGTGTGCTGGAGTCAAGCCCACAACAAAATATGAATATTGTGAGTTGTTTTTTTTCCGTTCTTGAGCAATCGGCATTAGGCAATAGCTAAATTTCATCAAATATCTATTTTCTGAGGAAAAACGTGTACTCCACAACTCCGCCCATGCATCCCTCCCCTCTACTTCTATCTGCAGCATGCTCCTGGCTGATCCCTTACACCTGATCCTGAGTCAGAGGCTGCGTCAGACCCTTCTGCACTCTACGGTGCAAAACAAACGTAAAGACTAATAAATACGTCATGGGTAGGCAGTCGTAGTGGGTTTTCTTGACGTTATCTGTAAGTCATGGGGAATAAGAGTAAACTTACCAATGCAGGAGCCGGCGATCTCCTCATACCCGACACTGCAAACGCATCTTCCAAGGGGGACTAACCAGTCTCCATCAGCTCCACAGAAGAGCTTGGGTGTGTCCCTTTCTTCAGCATGGTCAATACATGCCCCCCTCACCTCCACCAATGAGGATGAGTCCACACGAGGCACCGTGTCTGGAAACGAGGCCAGGTTTCTCAATGTGAACGGGCATTTCTTGTAGTAGACTCTCACTGAGACCAAAGCGATGCAGGCCCCAATGTCCTGGAATGCGAGATAAAAGCCATTCTTGCTCATGGGTCCCACCTCGCGCACCTCAGTGTTGAGTTTCAGAATGCGGTCTCCGAGATCCATCTGAGTGAAGCTCTCGTCTGCGGCAATGGTGTCGATCTTAGTGTATTGAGCAGGTTTGAATTTTATGCCATGTGCCTCATCAGTCTCATAATAAAAGAGGTTGAAGGTCTCCTTGCACGTGCCAGAAACCCAAGGGATGGAGTTGCAGTCGCGTAAGGTGAAGCGAAGCTCCACATAGATTTTTTGGGCTGCTTGTCGAGAAATCCAGTTGGATCGAAGCCAGTTGTTCTGGTTGGGCTCCATCACGTTGCACACCTGAAAGGTATGAATGGGCCGATTGTGCTCATCCATCTCTGTGATGGCATCCCACTATGGAGGGAAAATAAGAGTTTTGGGTAGAAGAGAAGAAAACAACAATTTAAATAACATCAATTTAAATACACATCATCCTAATCTCATGTGGGGTTAAAATGTTGACACAAGTGTTCCGATGAGCCGATGATGTCTCTGATAGGTGAAAAAAAACAAATTCAGACCGTTGGGTAATATTTGCCTTTGTATATTGTCATTGTCAGCCGGAAACCTCTTTTGTCAAAATTTGATTGATTTAATATTTTTCCACAAATGGATACTATTTGTCAGTGCTCTTGCGTTTTTGTTTTAAACCAATTACTCACCAGCCTAAAGTGTTGAAAATGGCTTGCTGTCTTTGACAATATAACATTCGCAGCACGACAAACATCATTTTAGGGAGGAGTGGTTCCTGAAAAGTAATGGTTTTGGAGATGCAAGGGTTCCCTTCAATGCCAAGGATATCCATTATTAGGTTCACTAATATTCCCTTCATCAATCATCCAACAATAAGTTATTTTAACTGACTTTCTCTGGAGCTGCCAAAAATTGCGCATGCACAAACTGGGTGACCATGTTACACTGTCTGTATGATTAATTCCAACCTATGGGTTGTTTGTAGTTTAACTGTTCTTTTACATCAAGTAGCCCAGGGCAGATACTTGAGTCAGTACTCGGAAACAACCCAATTTGAAATTGGGCCAATAAAACTCATCTTATGAACAGACAGCTGACAGCTTTAAATACACACAATGCATGTAAGAACACACAATACGACATACTATGACATACTATGACATGGAACTCATCAATCAAGCGTATCGCTAGAATTTGTAGGATATTTTTCATCTGTCTTTTTGCTTTGCTGAGTCCCTCCAATTATGCAATTGGAAACAGATAAAGGAGCACATGATACAACATATTAAGCAGTCACTGACCTACACAATAATGTATACGTTTTCACTTGGTCAAATATTTTCAAATCCTTGGCGTGATAATAACAGCTGTGCTAAGTGAGGAAATTGAAATGTTGTTCTCCAGCGGTTGCTGAAGGACAACGGAGCAAGCCAGTGAACCCCTCCCCCCCCCCAAACTAAAAAGCAATGTAGCAATGTCAGACAGAGCCCTTAGCGACTCTCCCTTAGAATAGTTTATTATAGCGCATCACGACTAGGTCAGAGGGGGATTGAGGATATCATCTAGTATCTTATAAAACTCAAGTCATTCTTATTATTAGACAGCTGTCTTTAATAAAAAATAAATTTGTTAGACAACATGTGTTTCAGCCCTCTTTAACCTCTTTTCATCCGGCAAGTACTTCACATAAATGTTCTAGTAAAAAGCATGACCTACTAGGTATGTCAGAACATAAATTCATGTTAATATACAGCCCAGTATACATTGATGTCTATTGATGAGCATGTATAAAATAGCTGAGAACCTGTTTTCCATATTTTCATATTCCTCATTACAGCATTAAAGTTTACATTGCTGGCAGGATAGGCATAACAATGATTTCTGTATGTGAATTTCACCTCATATACACAACATGAACCCCCCGTATTTACGTGAAATTCTGACCTTTAGAACGGAATATATGACCTTGTATTTTTAAATGCATTCCAAACTGAGGCTTAGTGTTATCATTAATTGTCTTGTCTTTGGCCTCAATAAAGCAGAATGACTGTAGATTAAAGATACCTCACCATATTTGGATTAGAGAAATCTAATTACCTTGCGATATATATTTTCTCTCCATCAGTTTCCTTCATCTATCTCATCCCTCTTTTCCCATAACTCATGCATGGATCGAAAGATTTCTTCACTTGGTCTCCCTCTGTGATGGCTAAAAACGTTCACTCTTAGAACGCGCACCTATGGAAACACACACCCACACAGTAGGTACAGTAATAGGTGTAGGGAGATGAATAAAGAGTGTGCAATCATTGGGGAACTTGATGGCAGCTCTGTGAGTTTATGAGCAAAACAATAATAATTAAGTGTGTGTATGTATGTATGTATGTATGTGTGTGTGTGTGTGTGTGTGTGTGTGTGTGTGTGTGTGTGTGTGTGTGTGTGAGCTTGCAGGCGAACTCCAGACAGGACTTTCAAGTTCACTGTGATATTTGGCTCTCATTTTCATTAGTTTTGGAGCATCATAATCACTGCAGGCATCCCATTAGGCTGTACTTCATGTTACTCAGGTTCAAAAGAAACGTAAGACTGAACAAAACATTTTGCAATACAGTTGAGGATCCCAACAAGCCTTTCAAACTAAATAAATTCTATGATAAAGATCATAAGGGCCCATGACTGAGAGGAAACCGTATATTTGATTTGTAGCATTGGAGTGGAGGGGCTCACAGTAAGTTTTTGTCACGGGGTCACAATTCCCCGGTGTCATTCATGCGTGAATAATTTCCATGTGGTAGATTTATGATCTGCTGTAGGTATGCGCATCTCTCACCCAACGTCAGCAGGGACAGACTCTCGTTTCCCTGTGACCTTATATACTGTACATGATAGGTGGTATTGATTAAATCCATTACTATGTAAAAAAGAGTGCAGCCCTCCCTCTTGTAGATCCATGGCGCATGCTCTGTCAAACTACCATCATCGTGCTGAACAAATCTTCATGCAGAAATGTTCCACATGCCCGCTGAATTTATGCTGTTCACGAAAATAGATCCTTCTGTGTTTGCCAGACTTCTGTTTTTCCTTTTTAATTTTTTTAACTGAATTCTTTTATAGCATCAAAAGACATTTTTGGACACAATAGAATACTGTAATTGCAGAGCAGGGCTCATACTAAAGCTGGCCCCTCGTTGGGCTCTGACTGTCTGATTTTGATCCACATCAGCAAAACACTGCAAATAAGAAATACAAAAATAAAGATGCTACGAAGCAAACATCATTCGTAATGGCAGTATAATGGTTATGTCTGATGTTTTAAATGTGAGGATGATATAACATTTAGGGATAGTGGTTATCAATACATCACTTTCTCTTTAGAGCACACCCACCCACACTCACACACGCACACGCACACGCACACACACACACACACACACACACACACGCACACGCACACGCGGTGTCCCACTACCTATTACCAGTATACCTCTAAATCA
Source organism: Hippocampus mohnikei (assembly GCA_026261675.1). Taxonomy (NCBI): domain Eukaryota; kingdom Metazoa; phylum Chordata; class Actinopteri; order Syngnathiformes; family Syngnathidae; genus Hippocampus; species Hippocampus mohnikei. Next base: position 6,487,705 of record JAKGUB010000106.1, on the reverse strand, counting down.
ATAATGGCAAGTGAACAGCGGCGAGCAAATGAAATCCAAAAGACCCTGCGCTCCTCTCATTCCAACATCCATCACCGTAAATGGCTAGCCGGCAGGGTGGAGCCAGAACAGCCATCAGTCATCGCTATGGTGATCTCAAGTGTGTTCTCACAGAAGTGACACCTGGTTGGTCAAGGCCTTAGCCATCCTCCAAAGGGCACTGAAGATAGAGTTCAGCCCATATTACCCTTTAAGGCCTGCTCAGGTTGAGCTGATAAGTGTGTTTTTCTTTTTTTTCCCCTTTGGTGTATGGCACCGACAGTATTCCACATGAATAACCTAAACTGGCAAAAAAGTGTGTTTTTTTTTTCACTCCAACCATATTTTGATCATGGTGTGAAATGTACAGAAATGAGGACCAAGAGCATTACAATTTTGTCAAGCATTATATACAGCTTACAAGAACATTACATTTATGATGTGCAATAAATATTCTCTCTCAAAGGAAACTTTTTTAGATGCGACCAATTCATCATTTTCTTTTTCAAATTTTATTTAGGGGTCATAGAAGCGCTGCCTTGTGTTTATCGTATTAAACATAGTAAAGATCAGCTTATTGACCCAAGACCAAATGAATGGTTCTGTACTTTTTTCAAATACCGTAAATTCCGGACTATAAGCCGCTACTTTTTCCCCAAACTTTCAACCCTGCGGCTTATACAGTGATGCGGCCAATTTATGTAATCTTTCTAACGGCCGCCAGGGGCGCTCGAGTAGAAAAGGTAAGATTAAGACTGCCGCGTCACAGGCAACGTTTGGGAAGAAAGTTATATTATTATTATTATTGTTAAGTTATATTATTAAAACTTTGAAAACTCTCTCTGTGTGCCGTCTTTCTATGTAAGTACGTTTACATGTTTTAATGTGGGCACATGCGGCTTATATACAGGTGCGGCTTGTGTATGTACAAAATTGGTTTTCCTCTAAAAATGTAGTGGGTGCGGCTTATAATCAGGTGCGCTCTATAGTGCAGAAATTACGGTACTCAGTTGTCGTTGTAGTTCGAAAAATATACAACGGCAAAATAAATAGTTTTAAAACAACAACAACTCCACTGAAAGTATTCCCTCTTTAAGCAAATAGCCACAGTGCTCAGATATGAGACAAGAGAAGAAACAGATATCTTTCAGGTTCCGAGTTAGCTTCACTGTCCAATTTTGGGGCGATTTGTATTTTTTGGGGGGGGGCGCGGGCATCTGTCCTTTTATGTTTTGGGTTGTTCCTGCCAACGGCATTTCGGTGTCGGGCTCTTGAGTAAAGATTGTTATTATTTGAACTGTATCCTGCGGGTGTCTCTTTGTCTGAGTCTTGGTTTCATGCAGGGACAACAGAGACAAGACAAAACAAAAACAAAAAAAACCAGAAGGCTGATCTCGACTGCGTATGTGTGACCAGCCGAGGGCAATGAGCAAGACCACCTATCAAGATGTTATTGATTGCTGCAAAGCAAAATATCCCCACTCAATATTAATTGGACTTGCAGCTTCACATATGTAATTAAATTGCTGTGGCGTAAGACAGCAAAAGGGAGGTACCCTTTTCATAGTTACCAGTGGCATAGCGACTTCGCTCTACAGAGATGATGCTTAATTAACCTTGTGTCTGTGTTGTACACTTGATTAAAACATGTTATCAGATTAAATAATTACATCATTTAGTACTATGTTGACGGCTACAATATCATCCAGAAAGCATAAAAATATCTTATAGCTTTGAGCAACCATATTATGGTTGACACCCCAAAAAAAAAAAAAAATAGCTGGGTAGCTTAACATTTTTTCAAGGGTGGCGTTTTGGATATCTGGGGCACCGGAAAATTTATTTACATGACTACAGGGACAAAACAATTACATATTAACAAATTATAATCTTTTTACTGGTCTGCCTTTCAGTTGAAATACAATTCGTTCATTTCACATGTCTAAAATCAAATACACTTTTGTGTTGTTGTTAAAGCCAAATTAGAACCAGTGCTGTGAGTCATCCAAGGAGTGTTACGATACCACATCTGCTGCAAGTTGTTACAGTAACATTACAGACCGTGTAAAGGGAATTCAGAGATTTGTTTTTAAATACAACTGTCATGATTCTGATTTGTTTAGATTTCATTTGGATTTGTTTCCTCATGTGCTTTTTCTGTAATTCTCGCTAGGTTTGTTTTTCGGATCGTCACATTGTTCTGTTTCTCATGGAGGTGTGTTTTATTTCCTTTTGTGTTGGTGTTAGTGTGAATTGTGATCTATTCAGAACTATTTTCGTGCTTTTGATGAAGTTTTTCCAGAGTACCCTTGCAAGTGTTTTTGTTCAGAAATGTTGTTCGGTACACCCTGCCTTCCTGTTAGATGCGATAACCAGTGCGCAGACAGATATCTTCCAGCCACCACAGGGTTTAAGTGGATATATTTTTTGCAGTTCAAAATGTAGATATGAATACTCGACAAAGTGGCATCCACTTTTCCAGGTTGTAGAAGTGATATTTGATTGACAGTCGAGTGTGGCGCGGTTTCATCACATTCAGCGGACATACAGCATTTCAGAGCAGAGAGAACGGCGTGATTTTTTACAATTTTGAAGCCTCTTGGTGATTTTTTTTAAATTTACAATTTGACAGGGTTGTTGAATTCAGAACGCATTTGTTTTCACTCTACAGGGACTTTATCATGACATCATGATCAGTGATCAATTCTACTATGATGATTTGCATAGAAATTGACCATGGTTGAATTCATTGCATGAACTGTAAGTAAAGGGCTGGCCAATGCCATCACATCACAGAAACATGAGTTGCGCCACAGCGGGAGAATGTTTTGTCAAACCGAAATTTACCAAAACATCCACAAAAGTGAAAATGTCAGTGCATAAAATTAATTGCCCTCTCATTCACCAAAACAATTAATTTAACCGAGCAGAATTTGTTGATTGAATAGTGTAGCAAGAAAAATAGTCATACATAAAATAGTCATACCTGTTTAATAGCCGGAAGACTGTTTTACGCCAAAAAAAACCTGGTTAACTCTAATACTTATCACCATTTTTTATCTCATTTGCCTAAATGCTGATGAGCCATCCATCTCCACTCCAACTGAGTGACTCCTCATCTGCGGATACAAGCAAGTGACCTTTCGCCCGGCCCAGTGCCCGCCCACCGGCAGCTTTGACAAAATATGCGTGGGAAAATGAAGAGCTCGTTGTTTTACATATCTATTTTTGCCAGAGATGCAGAGGCAAGAATGTCAATGTGTGATTAGCATCCTCTGACTGATGTAAGATCAAAGTGATGGCTGCACAGTCGTGAAACACACACACACACACACACACACACACACACACACACACACACACACACACACACACACACACACACACACACACTTGAGGTACAACTATAAAGTTTCGATAAGACCGGGCCTCCCAGGTAGAGGAAAGCATGCAGCACGAACACATACATTCAATACCGAACATTAATTAAAAGTTGAGTTATCCTTTTTTTTTGTATTCCAAACAAGAAAAAAGGGATCCGTGTATCTTATTAAAAGCTTGCTTGGGGCTTTTCGTGAATGTTAATGGTGTTGGCATTTACAGAAATAAGAAAAACTGATATGAGACGACTTCCCGTAACAACTGCACCCGGCAGCAGACCTTTAAAAAGCGTTTATGTACAGTAGATCTTCAAATCTACACTTCTAACTCGCAAGTGTGGTCAAACGCTCGAGTCAATGATGGAGACAACTTCAGCTTCCTCAAGTCTCGAAAAGGTCATTGCGTTCTCATTCTCTCTCGTTTCCTCTTGAACCTTAATCAGTTCAATTTAATTGGACACAAAATTATATGTATAGTTAAAGCTGTTCTACTGATTGGGCCGCACACATTCTAAAATAATAATGTATACACTTTGATAAAGACGGTCAGACCTTCTTGGAGAAAAACAAACAAATATTTTGTATTTGTATCGTTCCTTCTCTTCAAAGCACACATCAACATTTACTACCTTTGTTTTAGGGTCAGCTCATTATGTACAGTATCTTCAGTGTGTGCATGAGTACAGCGCTACTTTGAAGGGACAACACAAACAAATCCACAGCGTACCGTCTTGGCGTTTTCTCCACCTGCCACTCACTGTGGAGAAAAAAGCTGTCGGAGAGAAGGCGAGAGATGAAATGAAAACAAAGAAAGAAGTGACATGGAGGTGCTGACAAACAGGACAGCGAGTCAAAGATAAATAGGCAAGACTGCAAGACTGTCAGGGTGAGAAAAGCCCAAGTGCTCGTTTGAGGAAATAATTACATAAGAACAAACAAACACTTCAAGAAGAGGATGTAATTTTAAAAAGGCTGAGAAGCTTTTAGAAGGGATTAGTTGAAGTACTGGTTTTAGAGTTACAGTCAACAGTCCTGGGAATTCAATTTAAAGCAAAGGTCAAAATTGATACTAAAGGAAAATATAAACAGACGAAAAACAATTCTGTCACAGGGCCAAATATTGTTAAGAAATATGAAGCAATTTCAGACGTCTCCTAAGATATTTCTCATTAGATTTTGTCGTAGAGCAGTTAGGCAGAAGATCAACCGCTTGTTCTGTTTGTTTCTTTCAAGCTGCTTTGGAAATAACTGCCCCCGCCCCTCCCACCACCCACCTCCCTCAGTGGTGCTTCAGTAAGTGTTTGAAAGCAAGTAGAACCCGGTACATTGACACATTGTACCAGCACAGACCATTTTTAAAAATATGCTCAAGTGGATGTGATGTCGTAAATCAAATACACTTGGCTCTAGGGATTCAAACTGTACTCACACCTCAATAAAAGCATAACAATTATATTATCGCACAGTGAGAAAATTCCCATTGGAACATAGCTACTTCTTCATCATTGATTTCACAGTAAATCTGCAACACATATTCTCTTTGGGCCAATGTCCCTCACAGCCATTACATTTTATATTAACTGGTCAAATAGATTTGTAATCCTTTTTCACAAATGTGTGTTTCTTCCTACGAAAAGGCATGCAATGATGGGGAGGGGCGAAAAAATGTTTTTGATGTATCTTTCAATGGCTCACTTGTGCCTGTCTGCCTTTCTGGTGAAGTGAGGAGAGATGTCTTTTCTGCTCAAAGCCTCCTGACTCCAGTGTGCAGGAGCTAAACTAGCTTGACTGGAAATGAGCGCAGACAATATGGGATTGTCTGGTCTGTTCGATCAATTAGGCCAGAGGGAGCAGAAGATGCATAGCCAGAGAGCGCAAGTGGTAAAGCGCAGCTTTTAGCATCTTCTGACTATATAATATGTTAAGTGCATTTCAGAAAGCTTGCCAGACTAATCGTTCGACCCCAGTGAAATCGTATCCCTCTCACAGGCACCATGCTCTGACCCCAAATACCCAAGCCCACTTTCTCTTGTAGGGCAGGATCCAAAAGGACTGAGAGAAGCGAGCTGAGATGGAAACAAGATGTTTCCTTTTCCCATCACTGCACACAAAACACGTATGCGGAAGACATACTGTCATGCAAGTATGTCAGTATTCTGCAAGCAACTCCATATCGTTTGGGGAAAAGGAGCCAATATTTCTATAACTGATAAGGCCTCAAGCTGACCGACAAAACAAAAAAAAAGATGAGCAAATGTGTAATAAACAAAAAAAAAGAAAATTAGAAAATGTAAACAATTAAATTCTCTATCCAAATATGACGAAGATTTAAACCAGGAATGGTCAATTTAAGGACCATGCACTTCCTAACCAGATGTATGACACAAATGCTATTTTATATATGGACAAAATACGTGGATACATGCAAAATATGTCCTCCTAATATATTTCATTTTTCAGACACTCTCAAAACAGTTTTTGGATCATTTATATTGGGTCGACATTCTGGGTTACTTTTTTACAACGGTAACCAAATTGTTGGTTCAAGACATTTGTTGGGTTCCGTGTTTGTAATGTTTTTGTTGGGTCAAAAATCAACCAATCAAGTCATCCTGTTCATATGTCTAGAACGTGTCCACAAGCTTGCTTTTTATTGATCACATTGATCAGCAGGAATAAAATGTCAACATTGCATCGATCATTCTTGCTTTGCAGTATTTCCATTTTTCCCTCAACCATTTGACAGCGCCAAGTTGCATTTTCATCAAACGCCTTATCGTCGGTGGCCTGACATGTGTGCGTTAAAACAATACAACAGGTGAAGATTGAGCATTTTGTTCTCTTTAGAAATCAAAATACAATAAAAGACATGGCGTGCCAGTATCTTCCTTTGGTTTTCTCTCAGACCACAAAGAGTGAGACAAATGGATGTGTCAGAGCTTGATGGAGCGCTGTGATTGCTCTGCTAGGTGCAAGGCTATTACTCGACGATATAGGCAGCGGCAGAGACAAATCCTGTTTGAATCAACCACACTTAATCTGTGAAACATGACAAGACGTTTCAGATAGCAAAGACAGCAGCTGAAGGAAGACTGTGACCTCACTGAGAATTAGGAAATCGGCAAATATTCAGTGCTTGGTTTCAAATGGCTCATTTTCTTGTCCCTTCTTGAGTATCAAAAATGTATTTTTTTTAAATCTTAAACTAATTTTATTCTGAATAATTTCAAGATGGGGTGATCGATTCAAATTAAATAGCAGATTTTTGAGTTGAAAAGAAACTACTCAAATGTTTTTTAAAGCTAATATGCACTATTGAACAATCAGTCTAGTTTTTCCTTTCCTATCTGTCAACAATTCTTCAAAGGCTTCAGATCGGTTATGGGCTACGGCTTTGTCAAACCTAAAAAAATCTCCAATCATTTACTCCTTCCAGTTACCTCCCCTCTACTCCTCACATGGTGAGGGTTAGCCCAAAAAGCTGTCAGTGAGATACCGAATGGGAGCACATTAGCTATCAGCCCCTGTGTGTCCCTGAAAAGAAACAGGCCAATTAAGGAATCCCCCGCTACTGCTTAAGCCCAGTTATGGCAGAGGTCACCGGGATGAACGCTGCCATGCTAAATCATCCTACCTTTTTCAAAGCCTCCGTCGGGGGAAGCTGAGTGTTTCCAGATTATTCCTCTTCCCCCTCGCCCTCCCCCATTGCTGGCCATCATGCAATATGCCGTCGGAAAACTATCTTGGTCCTCTTCAAAGGACAACATTTACTCAGTAATCATATCAGGTGTGCAGACAGTGCTTTGAGATAAGATGCAGGTTGGTTTTTCGGTTGAGCATTGCGATAAAAAGTCTTTCTTGAGAAACTGTAGAATGATCCGAGTCGAGTTTATTCGTGAACTCTTTATTAGTCGCGACAGGAAGAGGTGGCATCCACATCGGCTTGGTGCGTGAACTCTACTGCCGTAAAACATACTACGACAAAAGATGTTGCGACACCGCTGCGACATTCGCATTATGGGACAGAAACTGCCTTTAAGATAACAGAAACAATTTGACCTGCTGTTTTGTTCTTTCAGCACCACGTTGCTGCCTTGCATTTACTGTATTCACGTGCAAAGCTTTTCTTGAATAAATGAGTCCTGTCAAGTGGGAGGAGTTAAAATGCATACGATTGCCGGAGATTTACCGAAAGAGTGTACCAATGTGTCATTTATCGACAAGACTAATTCCTTCTACTCATCACGGCATTTCGAAAATACGGTGCTTTGGACTTTGCTCCACTCTGCCCCCTCCTTCCTCTCAATTCACCCATACGGCACATGGGAAATGACTCATGCATATTTCAGCAGAGTGTTTACCCATCCGGACTGGGACTTAATGTGGCTCCATGCAGACGCCAGATCAGACCTCTTTACCTTCACCTGACTCAGTCCGTCCTTCATTCATTCATTCACCTTGAGCTTTTTCACGATTCGTCATAGCTTTGATAATGGAAAAGAAAGCCCACGATTTGAGTTGTACACCTCACTTGCCCCAAAATTATGACATTGCACATACAACTCTCACACAATTTTTTTTTGCGTGCGTAATTTCTGGAAAGACCTACTGTGACAGCAATAGACACTGCTTCCATGAACTTCCATGGATTATTTAATAATGATAATAATACTAGTTATGATTGTTATTATTATCATCATTATTGTTAGTTTATTATTATTATCATTACTGTTAGAAGGATGCTCATCCATTTGAAATTGTGAGTCGCAGTTTATATGTCAAGCTACCACAGGTACATCCCCGGCAGGCAGCTACAAGGTGGCTTACTCAACTGGCCTGATACCAGGCTGTGTCTAATATGGTGGGGATTGACTTCCTCTTGCCAGGTCCCAGGAAGAGAAGGGGATTTAAAGTATTTTACCTCCCAAGATCTTCACACCTTCCCTTAGGCCCTCTCACCTTGATGCCTTAAATATTAATGCTAAATCCATGGATAGTGGATGAGTGAGGAGGGGAGAGGGCTGACAACTTAATCATGGAGGCAGTGGCCTCCCCTTGCCTTTTCCTCAATACTCTGGCTGGCTGTCACCACGACCTACATGATGTAATCACCCCCATAACCCTGATATGGGTTACTGCAAACGTTGCATGGAGAGAGACGAGTGCACAGAGGAACAGGGGGGACCTCAGGGATTCTGCTGAAGAGGATCATTTAAGTAGTCGATACTCAAAGTAAGAGAGGCTCAGGTCTTACAGATGTGGGAGAAGTGCCTGCATGAAACATTGTGTTACATACAGTGCATAAAAACATGGTGTCAAACTCAGATTTTTGTCACGGGCCACTTTGGCGCTCAATTATTGTTCAAGTGAGTGTAAAGAGGGAAATAAAATTATTACAAAACTTCATTGACAATTTGTCATTTGTGTACATATTTTAGCAAGGATCAAATAAGGTGACACATGATTTACTTCCAAGGGCCGCATAAAATTATGTGGCAGGCCGGATCTGGCCCCTGGGCCTTGACTTTGACACCACTGTTCCAACTGCAGTAACTACACGAACTTGTTTAGCATTTTAAAGCATCAAAGTAAAGTTGTCAGCAGATGTGAGAGGCTCAACATCTCATCGAGTCAAGTAGGAACGTTGATTTTATAGTGAGACACTTTGCTGAGAAGTGGACTTGAGCATCATCAGAACAGGCAGTGACATGCCAAATGTTAAGAAGGGCAACAGCAATGCCTTGTCTTTTGGTCACTGTTGTTCCACACAAAGGGTAAGCAACAAGAATGTGACTGAGAGAAGCGTTGCTTTTGTAGAAAATGCACATGCGCAAAAATTGTCCCATTTTAATTTTTGTGGCGATTTAAGTTTAGCTTACAGTGTTTAATTTGGCAGACGGCACCAAACCTCGCTGGGCATCCTTGCAGATCAAGGGCATTTTCTATCACACGCCCCCGGTGCACCTGATAATTTGGTGACAGAAAGTAGACTAGACTTTAGACTAGCTCCAGCAGGTCTAAGTTGTGGTGCAGGTGGTGAAATGCAATGCTAGTGGACTTGTGTGTGTGTGTGTGTGTGTGTGTGTGGTGGAGGAGGGGGAATCATACAGATGCACAGTTGGGAGTGGAGGGCGCTCGACAAGGATCTTCTTGCAGTTTCTTCTAAACGTACGTTGGCGTGCCGATCTTCTACATAGACTCCAGTGCGCGAATTTATTATGCTTCAACCATGTAGACCGCGCACTTCATTTGAGCCGACTTTAAAAAGAATGAGGAGTCGCAACAATTGGCTGGCAATCAAATTGGCTGCATTGACTCTCACAGCAGCATAAAGGCCCATTTCTAACTATGTACATTGAGGAAAATACCAAAAGAAAGACATCTCCATCCATGCACAAAGTTAGATCTTGCACTGGGCACGAAAATAAGGCCCCTAGACTTTTGTTCACTGTAGGTCCACTCAAAAGGAAGCAAGAACCCGAAGATGCCTCAGAAATTTGAGGATTATCACAAAGACATGATGGGGACGCATAATAGTATACCTAAGTGTTCTACGATTAAAACTACATCCAAAAATATAATGGATCAGAAAAAAAAGGCGATATTATTATTGAGTGCTGAATGGATATTCTGTAAAACGTCCAAATCATTGCCATTTTTATTTCAGTAAAGCAACACCTTCATATGACATGACACCTGTGTTCACATTTTCAGTCAAGTAGGATAGCAGAGTTGTGCTTGAGGCACCTTGTCTGAGCGGAATGGAGATCTGCTTTTTGAGTAGTAGACTGTCATAAATACAGTGTTCGGCACACTGCATGCAATCATTTTTCTCTTGTATTGGAGCACTGGCAACCAAAGGTGAAATGAGGTCCAAATGCACAGTGAAATTTTATTCACTCAGCATTGCTATGCTCTCCTGTAGATCCTGTGTGTATTTATACTTATTAGAGCTACTGCTGGACATTTGGACTAATGGCCACCCAATTTTCTTCCCCCCCCAGTTCACATTTAAGGGAGTGAAATATTGCGGTGACTTGGCTGTGAAGGGAAAGGAAGTGACAAGAAAAGATTGAACCACATTAAAAAAAGCCTCCTAAGAGATGTGATCTCATTATGTGTTTCCAAGTTACCTTGTTTCCCATGAGGCCAGACAGGCGTCTGACCGAAAACAAAGGCGTACTACGCGTCACTATGATCGATCTGGTCGATGCAACAAAGACCCCCTCACAAAAACCCCAAAACAAACAAAAAACCCCCAACATGGAGAGTAAATACAGTAATGGTAATTGTTGGGCACAGAATCCTTACCCCATTTATAGGATATGTCTTCCATCCGAGCTCTCCAAGCACAGACGTTGTATCCAGCAGCACAACTGAAATGAAAAAGAGGGGGGGAAATCCACCCATTATCCATCTGTCAGCGCACAAAAGTTTCATTTTCACACTGGAAATTGAAATATCAGTCATAAACATGTTCATTTAGGCATTTTATCATAACAGGAATGAGTTTTCTTGGATGAATATTTATCAGTGTGGCAACACAAACACGAGGAACAACAGTGCTGCCACTTGCCACACAATTTTGGGACTGATAGATTGCCCTCAAATTGCTGTCAACAGTCCGTTCCCTTGCCTGCGATCCACTGTTTTGAGTCATTTTCAGCCACAATCTCGGTTTCCTTTGCTGTGTGACTGAGATATAAACACAAATCCAGCTGGAGTCCAACCTTGCAATGGAAATACTCTGTGTTTGAACAAATGATATGATTTATAATTGAAAATAATTCCCATGTGTTTTAATGACGTCATTTCATCAAAAAATATCCCAAGGACCGTGAAGGAAAGTTTATTCTCACATTCTTTAAAGACCAGCTGAAATCAGCGTGCTTTCAGAGGGGTGGTCCCATCTCATGCAAACGAACCATTGCTCATCCCACTCCCCTTTACTGCAGGATGTGCCAACCCACAATATTGATTTCATTACCAAGATGACAAGGAGCAGAGTTGGGGGAACACTAAGAGGCTGACTGACGACATGTTATTGTTTCGAAATATTTATACCCCCTTTAGAAATCCATCCATCCATCCATCCATCCATCCATCCATCCATCCATCCATCCATCCATTTTCTGATCCGCGTACCCTCACAAAGGTCTTGGGGTGTGCTGGGGCCTATCCCTGCCATCTTCGGGTAGTACACCCCGACAAACATAGACGAACAACCATCCGCGCTCACACGCACACCTAGGGACAATTTACAGTGTTCCATTAACCAACCGTCCACGTTTTTGGAATGTGGGAGGAAACCGGAGTAACCGGAGAAAACCCACTCAGGCATGGGCAGAACATGTAAACTCCACACAGGAAGGCCGAAGCCGGCATCGAACCCTGCACCTCTGCAGTGTGAGGCCAGCGTGCTAACCAATCGACCAGTGGGCTGCCCCTTTAGAAATCATTTATCAAAAAAAGTGACGAGTGACTTTTAGAAACAGGCAAAACAGGAAACATTCATCCTCTGTGTCAAGACTGCAACTGAATCACACTTGTGCAAAACTAAGACGATCAGACAGTCAAAAAACAGCAATTGTATAGCTATTTGGGGAGGCAGCACGTCAGTCCGCCAAGTACCACCTAAAAAATATAGTTAGCGTTCCAAGTGAACATTATTATGACCGATATTGGAATACAGTAGCATTTTAGGCCCAAGTGTTCATCAAAAACAATAAAGAATGAACAAAAAAGTAGAGTTAATATTACTGTCAGCCATTCCATCATTCTTAATATTGATGCTGTGTTAAAGTATAGTAATATTAAAAAACAGCTATACTGATATGATGATTCAGTTCAATTGCATTGCACATCAGTTAAAGGACAATACTATCGTCATAAAAGTTTCAAAACAAATATTTCTTAAAAATTAGATGGAAATACAACTAGCCTGCACTTGGGCTGTGATTCTTTTACATACCACTAAAGAGAATCTGCATACCACTTCCCACACTTTGTTATTGTGCGCATCAGTGCATGTGGTGCATGCAGCAGACAGATCACCAAACCATCAAGAGAAGTCAATTTTAAGGACCCATGCATCTTTATTAGGACAGGGTAAGTACCAATACCAGATACCAATATCAGGCTGATCCGGCCTTATTTCAAGCCATCGGGTATATGTGCGGGATGATGAGCAGCCAACGATATTTTAGACAAAAAATAATACGAAGAAAATCTCACATCAAGTAAGTCTCCCTTGCCAAAAATTGATGCTACACCGTGGCCGACACACCTGTGAATCATCACGCCCACTTCAGAATTATCTGTCATTTAGTTCATTTAGATTTAATGTATTTTAAGTACTAGTAATATCGGTACTTGGTATCACTATCTGTTAAAAAAAATACTCGGACTGTATCGGTCTGAGAAATGTGGTATCGAACATTTCTAGTTTTATCAAGCAATTCTGATAAATATTTTTATGCCAATGTCTCGGAGAGCTTAAGAAAGAGCAAGAATGATACTGCACAGTATGGTTTGTGGTTTGAATCACATAACAAATGTCTCTGCTCTGAGTCATCAAAGTAGAATCTGATGATAACAGAACCGCACACTTCCTAAATCTGTCCGCGAGCGACTGTTGACTGACAATATTACATGACGAATCGCACACAAACACACACAAGCGCACTTCTGGCAAATCAAAGCTTTATCAGTGTTTTATAACAACGTCCATGTAGAGCTGTGAAAGCGGCCTGTAGGGCTGCAAGGGGGATACAGTCTGATTATTCCGACCACTTTTTCCAATGCACTATATTTCCTGTATAAATCAGCAGCCATTACACTTGGAGAGTGTGAATTGCAACTGACAGCGCTTCAAATAACAACTCAGCGCTGTATATCACATCGTCATTTATAAACTGCTGTGTTCGAGAAGAAGAGAAGTGACATTTACATTTCCGTGGAGGTTCGCTGACAAGGCTGAGGAAAGCAGCAGAAGAAAATGGGACTTTTTTTTTTGGCGGCAATTATGAGCCAATCCAGCACTAAAGGAGCCTACAGTGGTGGTGCAACTGCATCAGCGGGTTTGTTTGGTTCATTGATGTATGCCCGCCTTCTTAAAAAGCTGCTCTGGGAACACACGCACGCACGCGGCAGTGAGAAGGAGGCGGACATCCAGTACACTCTTTTGCAAGTTTCTCCAGTCCCACTTTCTTTACAGTTTTTCGTCAAAATGATTCCCTCCATTTTTTGTGGCCTACTTCATAGTGGAGCCTATTGCCTTGCATCCATAAATCTGATAAACAGTACAGAAAATAGATGGAAGTCTCTTTTTGTACCCTCATTGTTTTTCTGCATCTGTATCTCGTTTTAAAAGCAGCCCATGTCTGCCTTGCCATGTTCAGTTTTTGTTTTCAACAAATCAGCATTTTACTTTTTTTCAAACATTTTTCTCGTGTCTTTTTGTGACCTGAATATGATATTGAGTTCCCCTGTAGCTCTCTGTTTTTGTTGGATAATTCATTCCACCTTACTGTCACTGCAAAGAATTCGTGTTTTGGATTATTTTTTCCCGAGTCAGATTTTCCTGGTGAATTTATCCCTGTCGTATGTTTACCTTTTTGCAAATGAGGTTACTACTGCCTTTTTTTTTTTTTTGCTGGTGGCTAATTATTTTTGAATTGACACTTCCTTTGATGTTCAGTGAATGAAGTCAGTAATGTTTTAATTTCAGCCAATTTCAAGTGCAGTTCAGAGTTGATCGGCTCATTTTTGAATTGGGATGATTTCAAGTGTGGAGTCGGTTAAAGTGTGAAAAGGGCCCACTTGCAGCCCTTTTGATGCATTTCTGCCATGTCAGCGTGAATTATAATTTCTCATCCACACAGAACATTTTTTATTCGTTTTGACACTCAGAAACAGTCTGTAAATCTGTTACAGACACATATTATGTTGCGTCTCGTGTGACATCACCAAGAATTTCCCCACAAATTAAGTCGAGACCGACATTGTGTAACATCACAACCATAGAGGTGCCACTGAACTGAGAGTAACAAACCTCAGTTCATCGTATGAAATTGTCTTTTTATTCTACAATAAGAAGACTAACCCATCACCGCCTTGAAACTGACAATTTTTATCCAAAGGCCTTTTTACAGTCATGACAGAACAAATAACAGGTGTGCAAATAGCAAGCAGAGCGTACGCACTAAACTTTTAATTTGTCCCTTACATGAGCACTGATTCATTGGAAAACATGTCCTGCAAGATTACGATATCAATTAATCAATGATTTAGCATCTAGACTGGCATACAAGGCTTTATGTTGAATTTCTTCGACGTTTGTCTTCTCTGCTCTTTGAGTTTGGTTTAATATTTGCTTCACGGTAGCTTGATTTGGAACAGCTCCCTTTTCTCTTTGTCTTCCTGTGCCTGTGGATGTCACGTCAGGGCCACTGCCAGGTTGAACAGACTAGCTGGCAAAAGCCAATGGTTTAATTGGCCATCATTAGGCCACGTTGAGCTGCTTACCTGCCCAGTACCTTCCCGAGGGGATGGCCTGATTATTGAGGGTTGGCCGGCTTGCTCACGCACTGCGGTGGCCATTTTCTATGTCTTTGAATTAAAAAAAAAAAAACAAATTTAAACATCCGATGAATATGAGGGGAGAGAACACTATCACTCATTTGTGGGGACAGTTAAGATGCATCGGTTTAACACAAATATTTCTGTTGAAAAGAGGGAATGAAAAATGGAGTATTATTAGCCTCTATCTGAATCCGTTGGGGACGGATTTACATTTCGCCGTGGTTTTATACGTCGCACGTCCAACACTTTGTAGTTCCGAAAGAGTACATCACCTCACCAGTGTGCGCTCAACTGGCCTCAATATACAATACATATCCATCCATCAATCCCTTGGCCTATCCTCGATGGAGTTATCTTTCAGGAGGGCACCCACAGACTCTGCCTGGAGCAGGCGGTCCGCCGGGACTTCAACTGGTTTGATATAAATAGAACATGAGCCGGCCAACTCACAAATAAATGGAGCTCTAGCGGAATGATGACATCGCCTGTCTGTCCTAGAGCCTTCGCACGCCTTACAAACACCCTGAAATAGCATCATATTCGTCGGCGGCCTCTTACAGCTCCTACTTCATGTCAATTTGCATTCTTCCAAAAACTGTGATACGACCATTGGCGAGTCACTACTGTTTGCCGTCAATTTAGCAGGTGGACAAGCAATGTTGGTACTTTTCGAATAAAGGGACACCATTAAGAAATGTTTCCTGAATGCTGATTAGATGGCAATGGCGCATCACTAAAAAGATCTTCACTGCTTCTGTGCATCATATCAACTTTTACTGAGTTGCTTTAAATATTCCCTCGAGTCCTCGAACCCAAACCTGCCGACGAGGCACTTATTCCAAATGTTCACGCTGAATTAATAGCCATGTTTCATGATGCGTCGACATTGTACGCAATGTACGATTTGCTCTGATTAACCCCCCGCTCCCCCTTTTTCCCCCTCGTTTATTACGACACTCATCTACAACCGCAATGAGCTATGCCACTTCAAATATGGAACCGGTGTCCCATATGGAAGAGTAATATTAATATTTTATTTATATGTTATATAATAAAGGATAAGTTTAGATACCATCACAATTTTTTTTTGTTGCTATGTTTCACCGACAACTGTGAGGAGCTTCAAGGAGCTGGCCGGCATCCCCTCGGCAAAGAATGCATCCCAGAGGAAATATGGAGAAATGAAGTAAAGCGAAGCAGAAGATTTGAACCGTTCTCTCCAGTGATCATTATGGCCAATGTGAGGTTGCTCGCCAACGGATGAATTAATTACATGAAAGGAGTTTGTCTTCGCTCCCTCCTCTACAAAGACCACCAGGGATGGCAGATGCCACATTTTTTTAAAACTCCACTCGAATAAAACAAAAAGTCAAATAAATAATTGTGAAATGAGAAATGTAGTTCCGTCCTACAATTATTTATGTGATGACCTGAATAATCGATTAGTCCGTCAATTGTTTTGTTGATTAATTGATGAATCAGAAACACATAAAACAATGGTGTTGTAATGTGAAAAAATGCAAAAAAACAAATTATGATGATATTATGATTCAGGTATTTATGTTGAGAGACTGAAATTCTGAGGATTTGGACAATTTTGAGTTTAAGTATCTAATCAATTAATTGATTATCTAAATAATTATTGATGGATTTGAGAAGCAATTAGTTGTCAATTAATAGTTGCTTGATAATGTGTTTGTTGCATGTTTTTGAAAATCTTTTTTACTACTCTAAGAAAGGAATTTTAAGATTAAACCATCTCTGTGAACCTTTCACTGTGCCTCTGTGTGTTTGTGGTGTGTGGGTGTGTTTCTTCGAATTTACTTTCGTTTTGAGTGTTGGGGGACGCAACAGATAGGTGCGTATGCGGGTTGCTATTTTAGTCCGCAAATTGAGGAATCGCGGATGAAAGTTTGAGATGGTGGCCCTTACTAATCCACATAGGTCGAAGAACATCAGGATTTCAGACTTTTGAAACTTTATGCATCTTCACATAAAGGTTTTGCAAAATTACATAAGAAAAATATTTCGTAAAAATTACTAAAGTCGGATTGAGAAATCAGCTCAACTGTATAAAATAATTCTCTTTACAAGATATTGGCAACGGCAACAATGTGCCCTAACACACTTTGCCTTTTTGCAAACTATTGGTAGTGTTGGTGCTGTTAAAAAAAATAAAGTTTTGTCACATACTTTGCACCATGCCGTAACTTTCACCAAGTGATGTGATACCGCTTCACGCTTCATTTTCGATCGACCATGGTGTGAATGAAGCAGCTACATTCATAGTATTCTGCAATCAAACGCCGGTGAGAAACACGAGGCGAAGAGTTATTTCATCTTCGTCGTGAACGTAGCATTGGACAAAGAGGAGGTGCTGCAGAAGTTTGTTTTTAAACAAGGATATTGCAAATTTCTCCATTGTTGGACAAATAAAGGTTTTCTTATCATATTTTAATTAAAAAATGCATTTAATGCTTATGATGTGCAACACTGTGTCACAGTTGCAGTCACTTAATTGTGTCAGCTCAAGTCACATTATGTCTTGGGGTTTTAACATTTTCAGTCATGTCATATGATGTATAGTTTTTTTTTTAATACAGCCAAAATATACTTAGAAAACCACACATTCACGTTATCCGTAATAAACAGGGTGGATGGGGAAAACTATTCCTGAAAACCTGGAAAAATCTAAACAAGAAGAAAATCTGCAAATTTTAGTCTGCAGGGTTCGACTGTAGTTTTAAGTTGCAATTCCACCAATCACCACTAGATGGTAAACATGTATCGGTTGCACTTAGAATGGGTCTTATACTGCCCTATCCTCCAACGTGAGTAGGCCGAATATTTTTTGCGGATTTGTAATGATATAAGAGGAACCCAAGAACCTAAAAAAAAAAAAATGTCATTTTCAGTGAGTTGATTTCTGTGAAATAATGTATAAAAATGAGTTTTTGCACCTAATGTTGGTTTCTTGCCCAGCACTTTTGTGTCATCCTTGAGTGGTATCTTTCGTGCCAAATAGCCCTTGCAACCCAGTAGCACTGATGAAAAACTGTGCCCCCTTCCAGCATTTAAGTTCCCTCCTTGACATCTATAAATATCTCTGGTTATTATTGACAACAAATTCAGAAGCATCAAACAGTATCCAAGAAGTGGCTCTCATTTTTGAAAAGGTTGCTGACCCCTTGGCTAAAGAAGTGCATACATTTATGGTGATGAAATGTAATTTAGTGTTCAGTAGATGATTAAAGACTGGCTCCGAAGCATTCACCTATATACTGTATAACGAGGTCAAGGACTCATGTAAAGCGAGAGGCAATAATGACAAAAAAAAAATGTGCGGTCCTTATTCTAAGTTACATCAACTTGGGGATCATTTTAAAGACAGAAGGGCTGCGGTGGTGATGTCACAACAATCCAAAGTGTCAGATACATGTGCAAATTGTACATTTTACCGCCTAAATCATCAAAGAAAAATCTTTGTTGGATAGCATCATTAACAGCGGATACTTACATTTTGAATGAATTATTTTTACATTGAAATGCATTGGTCTAAAGATATATTTAGAACTGAGAGCGGAAAAGAAATCAGGTTATTTTCTCCGCATTAAGAATTCAACTGCATGCATGAGCTCCCTCGGCATGCAAGTTGACGTTTTGATGCCTTGATTGGCGAATTGATTTTTCCTCCTGAATAGAATTAAAGGCTTCAAAATTGATAGAAACTGAACAAACCACCGAGAATGACATAATTTATAATAATTGCCATGTTTATTGCAAACCCACGCTTTGCATTTTGCTGTACTATGTTCATACTGGTCCAACAGCAAGAGAATGACCGAGTATATTCCCGACATATAATTGTGGCTGCCTTTAGACTTTCTCACAAAGTCTCTTTGATCTTCCCCATGACTCACACGTTGGCCAAGGATGGATTACATCCCCGATTTGTAATTCCTGAAACTCACCTCCTGTAAAACAATCCCATTCTCAGCAATGTCTGAAATAAGGAACACAGACCTTGTCTTCAGATTACCTTTGTGCTGTGTCTAAAAACATCTCACTGAATCAGGGTAGTGAATTGGATTCATGAATTGTCATTTTCGAGAAAATTGCTGCTGTCATTTTAAGGGGGAGAAAAAAATGGAGACAAGTTATTGACGGACTGAATGTCGACGTGAAGGTGTTGCCGTGCCAGTTTACAGATAGCGTTGTCGTTTTTGACGACTAATTTGACGTAGTTGTTCTCCCAACAGCCAGGAAAGGTCCCATTTTTTTTCTTTGAAATTCCAGGCCTGATTTCCATCGCAGCAATTTACACATGGGTGTCTGGGTGGAATCGTGTGAGCTTCTGTCCCATCAGCAGTACGGCTAAGCAATGAGAGAAAACGGGATTTCAGGAAAGAAAAAAAAAATCATTTTCACAATCACAGGTGGACTGGAGACTATCTTAGACCTGGATGCTGTCAACTAGCTGGGCAACTTCATCATATCGTGCCTTATGCAGTAGACGGCCACCATTTGTCATCTACTGTATAACGTTGCTGAAAGAATGATCATCAATGATAACACAGAGGAATCGCTAATGTCAAACACAATACATCTGTGTGTTTTTGTATTTTTTGTTTTTTTTAATTATCATTTAATACATGGTGAGGTGATGGGCCATTGACTCAATTTACTTAATCTATTGATCGTAATTGCAGGGAAAATAAATCATTAATTTATCTTTATTTGTAATACAATTTTAATGGATTTTGAATAATCTCATTCTGAATGCGATGAGCTCCTTTTTGGTTTTTGTGTCATATCGAAACAAATACCAGACTGCATGACGTTAGTGATTCCAAACAAGGGTGGCATGAAACACAATCACAAGTGCCACTGGAAATGTAATTCCAATAAATTCATCGGAAAATTCAGAACACATTTCCGTTCATATCCTACGAACCTATAGTGACAGGCAAATCAATCAAATGCTTTTGGTGCAATAAATATTAACAAAATAAGCCACGGCTTCCTGCCAATAACTTTATGTTCACAGGACCAGTTTTCACTCCGTGTGTAGGTAAATAGAAACAACATCCTAATTATTTTAGTCTTCATACTTTATGGTGAGATTTCTCTCATCCAAAACGGGCCACCGTGTTCAGTCAATCAGTGCCCTATCTCATACCATGCCGACTAATTGAGACTGAATCAACAGTGCTGACAGTGCAGACAAGCAATGCACGTGTCACTTTTGCCTCAAGATGCAATTAATCAACAACCATTTTACGTGCAATCAGCAGAAGTATTAACAATCCAGCACACGATTACCAAGCTCATTGGAAAAACCCTGGGAAGAACGCACACCGACAAACGCAGCCGATCAAAACACACATCATCAGTCCAGAAATCAAGGGATTATTTTCTAACTAGCACATGACAATACACAGTACAGCCGCACACTTTGAATTCAATTGGGCAATGACCTAACAAAATCAAAACCGGGACAAAGCTATGTGGTGAGAAACATTGACACATAAGCCCGTGATGACACTTAACAAATCTTCCCAGTGAGCTCCACCACTCGGTGAAAGATGACGGCAATCGTGCCAAGAATTCTTTGCGTTTGTGCTCAATATAGAAGCATGAAGGATCGAAGCCAGCGGACACCATTCGCTCATTCAACGCATGTAGGGATAGAAAACAAACAACTAGGCTAGTTTATCGAAGCCAGATAAACTAGTAAAATACCTGAAAGGACAAATCGATAATAGTCACTAAGACGACTGATGGCTGGCAATACTTTGACTTGCATCCACGTCATTAAAAAGACAGCAGGCATGCACAGAGGAACGTGTGGGAGTGTGAACACAATCACAGACACTACACTCGAATTTACACCATGCCTGAGACCTTAAACACATTGGTGCAGAAACGCAGCCCGAAACACACGGAACCATCATTTGTCCCAACATCTTGTAAACGGACTTAATGTGAACTACACACTGGACAATTTGACCGGTTGTTTTCTCTGAGCCACTTTTGTTTTCGCCACCTACCATGAAACCGATATGTAAGATGACACACACACTCACACATGCACATTCTCACTTTGTCGCTCACTTATTCAGTCTATGCTCGTCCTGTTGTGTGTACGCGTGTACTGAAGTGTAATTAAATCAGGTCGCCCACACCGAGCTTACATTTTATCATCTTCTATTATTACGCCTCCACATCAATCCTATTTTATTGCTGTGAATTTGTCATCATGTCCGATTTTTCTATACCGGCACGTTTGTGTACTAATAAATCGAGAAAGTTTGAAATACATTTTCATATCTGAAAAGAAACACAACCGAAACAAAATGTTTGTCAACCCAACACTTTGAGCTACATTCAGATTTCTCCACATTTTAAATGATATCATTTGAAACAAGTCGAAGTGTTTTAATGCAGGCATATTTAGGATTTAGACGAGGGGCTATTTGGATAATCCTGAATTTAATTTAAAAGGCAGATTCTTCACACTAGCAGTTTAAAATGTCTTTCAGAACTAGTTTAAAAAGCAATTCTATCCTCCAGTTTCTAAAGCACAACCACAATCCAAAAGTTAGACAAATAATAT
This sequence comes from Hippocampus mohnikei, assembly GCA_026261675.1. NCBI lineage: Eukaryota > Metazoa > Chordata > Actinopteri > Syngnathiformes > Syngnathidae > Hippocampus > Hippocampus mohnikei. The sequence goes on along the minus strand of JAKGUB010000106.1, from coordinate 6,466,108 downwards.
TTTACACGTGCATGCGAGTTAGGGATGTCTAGTCAAATACTTTTTGCAGTCATGCATTGTAACGCGTCTCCAATGAAGACGCAAGAAGCTGCAAGTGTCTCACCTTGGTTACAGTGGCCACAGCGAGTGAGGACAATTCCAAGAAAAAGTACAACGGGGACAAATCGTGGTCCGACACTCATATCTGCTGCAACATCGGTCACCGACTGCAGCGGAGCCGAGAGCGAGCGTGGCCGGGGGGAAAAAAAATCGCGACAGGGTCGTCCAAAAAAAAGCACCACCTGCTCTGCTCCTGATTACATTTAGTCCCGTTTGTTGCTCATCACGTGATCCATCCCCTTCACCGTGCAGCAGCAATAAAGGTGCCAAGAGGTAAGTTGACAAAAGATCAATTATCAATCATGAAACGAGAAGCTGCTTCAAAACTTCGCACATTTCCTGCCAGCTCGAAGTTACTGCTGCACTTTAAGCATCGCGCAAATATCTTTGCACTGAGACTTCATCGCGCGCGCGGCGGTGTCCCCGATCGTGTTCCGAGATGTGCCTCCTGTCTGGACCGCTGCTGCAGCGAGCCGACGTTCTGAAAGGCTGACGATTGAAGAGGGCGCAGGAGGAGGAGGAGGAGGAGATGATCGAAGCACGCGGCGACGGAGACTGTGCGCATCTGTACAGGAGGATCGGCACTAGAGGGGGTTAGCTGACAAGGCAACGTGTGCGCGTGCGAGTGCGTGTTTGTGTGCGTCAGGGGACCGTGGCGGGGGACGGACGCGTTTGTGCCATGTGCTTGGAGAAGATTACAGCAGCATCATATGCTGAACCGGAATAACCAAGATAACTATAACCACATACGGAATCAGGGATAACTGCAGGGCAGCACGGAGTGGTTAGAAGCACATCCAGCACACAGTTCTAATGTTGGGGTTCGAATACTTGCTCACGCAGGGCCTATACTGTGTGGAGTTTGCAAATTCGAGCCGTGGTTCCGTCATTCTCAATACATACATTACCCTTCCAAAGTTTGGGGGTCACCTTGAAAAAAAAAATTATATATATATACACCGGTATATGCACATACACACACGCACACACCAAAACCAACACCTAGAGTAGAATGTATTTCGCATTCACTTTCTTCAATAACAATGAAAAAACAAAGTGTCTTTTTTTTGTAAGGTTCTTTCCTTTAAAACCAAGATATGCATGATACAGTTCATGTGGCACAAAAGGCAGATTCTCCAACCTCAGTACATGGCACCAGTGCCATGAGAGATCATCAAGGGCACCTCAGTAAGTTATCCCATTTCATTTAATTTGTCCCAAATTATTATTTGTAGTATATCTTCATTCATCTATGCCAGCGATGTGTGGTGAAAAGCAATTCAATTAAATGCTCTACTTTTGATTGGCAGATGGTCCAATAAACTCCACCTCTTCCCATTCATGCAACAGAGTAAGTCGTGGTTTCCTGTCAGTAGTTATAACATCTTTGTGTCCAATTAAACAAGCAGACTTCAAACAAAGTACCGGTATAAATTTTTTGAGTCAACTGTGACAAGATCTCTGTTATTCCAGAATTGTTGGTGGTGTTCTGTGAGATTATTCTAATACAATGCCTTGACCCTGTGAAGGTTTTAGAAACACCAATTTATCGAAGCTCAGTGTGCGCCGCTGTGTTTCCTCTGCAAACATCGATACAGTTGTCTAGCTCTGTCCACTCTCTGCAGCATATCCAAAGCGATCGTGTGTACAAATTCAGTGGGATGATTTTCCAGCTCGTCCAGGGTTGCAGTAAGGTACATAAACCTTACTCCATAAAGAAAGATGTCACAAGCAGTTAGGTCCGGTGACGTTGCGGGCCACTTGCCGAACACCTGATTGTCCTATCCAGCATGGCCCATTAATCTGTTTGGCAGATGCTCATTGTGAAGTCTCCTGACAGTGAGATGCTAGTGTGCTAGTTCACCATCCTAGTAAAAACAAGTAGTCCTCCTCATCAATATCTAGTCTTAGAAACATCAAATTGTCTGATTAGCATCTACGGGGTACGTAACTTTGACCGCGAACAGTTCACCTCTCAAAGAAGAGAAGGGCATAAAGTGCATTAAGGTATGAAGGTCTGGAAGACTGCAAAAAAAAAAAAACATTGATAGGCAAAAGACTCCAACGATACAACTGTATTTGAATTGGTTTACTAAGCTTGTGCATTTTGGTTGATTCCAGTCTTGTCACTTTCAAGTTATGTAGACATTTGCTGACCCCATTTTACATGTTTCAACCAAAACACCAAGTTCCACCAATACTGATGCAGAATATTATGATCCTTTCCACATTTTGACTCCCAACAATTATCTCCATTCAAATGCAGTGCGTCAGTGACCTGCTCCGACTGCCGAGCCAGCAATGTCAGCCAAGATCGAAGGTCTTCCCCTCATCTTCATGGACGGCTCATGAGCGAATAAGCAAACCGTCCGCCCGTCTCACCGGGTTAAACAAAGCTGCGCTGGCCGCTGTGATGATACCCAGTCAATCAGGGCATATAGGAACAACTCGCTCTCAGCACGGTGAAGGTAAATACATCAACATCACAATCCATCTCCCATGCTTAGCTGCCAGCCAATCACCACACAAAGGGTATAAAACTGCCAGCTGACATTTTCTATGCAACCCATGCCAACCACCAAGGAGGATGATATGATGAATTTTATACAACAATCGCGCTTTTGTGTCTGGGGTTAGCAAAGGCGTGCAGCCACATGAACCACATAATAATATTGGTCAGATATGTTCAAATGTGTTGCATTTGACTGATATTGTGCTGTATAGTCAAGGTATTAAATAGGAAACATGGATGGAAAAGGTAAACATTTAACATTTGTTTGTGTTACATTTATGTGTCAACCACGTCGTCTAAAAAGAAAAACATGGCATAAATGGTGTACGTGCTCCAGTCAGATTTGATTTCCTCACCTAAAAACCCTTTATCGCATCTTTCCTTCCTGATTGCAGTGCCTCCCTAAACCTGTTACTTTCTCTTTTCACCGTGTCAGACTAGCATTTGTGCTTTGCTAAGATGCGACTCCTCTACAACAACAACTACACCCCCCAGCTACGTCACCATTGTTTGGCCAATTTAAAATCAACAACAACAAAAGAAAGACATGTCAATAAAAGAAGATGATGTCCCTCTGGAAGGTGAAACTGGTGACACGACTCCAGTCTCACAAGAATGATGATTGAAGGAGATAACCCAGTTACAAAAGGTCGTCTCTCGCTGCCCCCTGCAATGATTTGGTTTCCGTTGCTGTAATGGTTTCCAGTGAGGTGTGACTGTTGTGTATCGGGCCTAACTGTGAGCTATTCTTCCCCCCTGTGCCGATAGAACACGCTCCATCCATTTGTACTCATCACAGGCAAAAAGCTGGAACAAGACCGCATCAGCAAAAGTGACGCAGAGGATAAAACAACAGATTCACGAATGCCCTTTTCACAAGACAGATTTGAAATAAAATAATAATTTTGATCATTTTTGGTAATTATAACCTCAAGTGGTTCCTCTAAGTTCTGTTCTCAAGTGCTCGGATCAGCCTGAGGTATCTTTAAGAAAGAAGAAAAAAAATAAAGAGCCATGACTAAGCATGCCCTTATATCAGTTACCGTATAATATAAAGTTATCAAACTCAAGGCCCCGGGGCCAGATCCAGCTCAACACATAATTTTATGTGGTCCACTAAGGCAAATCATGTGCAGTGACTTCCTGTTTCTTGTTGAAATACCAAACGTAGCAAATTGTCTTTTTGACTTTTAATACTATTTAGATATTTAAAGTATTTTACGAACCTCTCTTTTTAAAACAAATTGAAAAGTAGTCCAAAAAAAACCTGCTTTTAACTGGCTTCTGATTTCAAAAGTTGTTATCTATCAATTTGCTGTGTGTATGTGTTAATATAAGGCGATCATGCATCATATGGACTCACACTCATAATGGCCCTTAGCAAGGGAAACCGTAAGTACGATGAGGGCCATGTCAAAAAGGAATTTGTCACCCCTCCTATATGAAGGAGTGTACATTTGTTTTGAGAGATATGAAATCTATTCCTTCACAACATGTCTATTGACAAAATTTGAGCTCCAACACTTTTTTATTAAGTATTGTTGGTTTCTTGAGTGCAAGACAAATATCCTCTGAAAGGCTTGAAAGAAGACAATCCATCAGGAGATCAGAGACACACTACTATTCAAAAATTAAGTAAGTAATGATAAATATAGGCAATATAAATATTCTAGCAATGAATTGCACAAAACGTATTGCATGGGTTTTGCAGCTGAGCTGCATGTCCGTGGTCACCCAACCCCTCCAGCTGCCTAATGGGTGAAATGAGTGAAAACTGTTGGCAGTGATGTTTCAGCAAATTAGCACAGCAAACAGCGAGAGAACCTCATCAGAGCCGGAAGCCGGTATGCCAATAACCCCAACAGGTAAAGAAATATCTGTCAATCAATCAGAAATGCAAGAAGGACATGGGATGAGTACGGGCGTGATATCTGAGGACTGTCATCTGGTCATCATAAACCTTTCATCCTTCACATCATTTTCTTTGACTTTCTTAACCCATTTTTATTTTCAACTACAGTACTACTATTTTACTTCCACATTAGTATTGCTAACCAGAGTCCCCCTACTAACAAGTTTAACGTTGAACAATTAGTGCAAAAAAAAAGGGAAACAGCGGGGCTTTGTAATATTTCCCTCTCACTAATTTACTCTCCGAAGACCCAATTAAGAAATCACTGTCTACAAAATTATACTTTTATTGGTACAATCTCCCCAAATGTGTAGCCATTCGTGTCATTATTAGTTTAAAACTTGTCTGGGAACAAATCCATTGCCATTATCTTTCGATTGTAATGTTCCATGTCATCAACATGACACTTGTTAAGAAGCGAATACTCATTAGGCAACAAAACAATGCATGGCGCTCAGCCAATGCTGTGCACAATTAAACGAAAAAAAACACACACACACACACACACACACACACACACACACACACACACACACACACACACACACACACACACACACACACACACACACCAAATGAATCACCACAGGAAATGACAGCATTGATAATAAGCATGAAGGGTAATAAACATCATTATCACCCATTGCACTCTTTCTGGAGCGTTTCAGCGAACTTGCAGACACACTGTCATCACAGTCAGTGACCCAGCAGCCGTGCAAGGTGCCACGCAGCGACTTGACAGCTCCTGAATCCCGCCTTCCCGTCCTTAACCCCCAAATTTCCATTAGTAATTGACAAATGGATGGATTAATGGTGTATAAAATAACCCATCCATCATAGGGGCTAAATTTGGCGAGAGAGCACCGTTGAGTGTGACAAGCCCTTTTTTTTTTTTTTTTTTTTTTTAACCGCTTGCCGTTTCATGGATTTCTTTGCAAGTACTCATGAATCTCTGTTCAAGTAGATAGTTGACCTCACCTGCTCATGGTAGGTATGTTTAAGCATTGCTTGAGAGGCACACTTGGGTGCTGCAGTCGTCGTGACCAGAATGGTGAAGAAAATGTGACGTTTTAAAGGGGTGTTGAGAGGTGGATGCGTCAAACAAACAGATATGACATAACAAAATGTGTCAGAAATAGCTCAAGGAGACACGAGGCAATTTTTGGTTCAGTAGGCCAACGTTCCACCTCTTTCACCGATTAAAGGTTGAATTTTGATGATATCAATATCAGGAAGTGAATTGCAATTTGCAAAAGGTCCTCAACAAAGAAATCTGTAATCATCTCAAACTACAGCAAAACAAATGGTCATTACTTGACAATATCCATGCAGGGACTCCCCGACATACTGTTTTCAGTATAAGGCTGACAAATCTGTCAATTTCCTACTCATTTTTTAATTCTATGCCATTATGAGTTAATATTAGGCCAAGAATCCAAAGGCTTTTCCATAAACAATGTCAATGAACTCAAGCATAGCAACCAACTACTATCATTTCTACATATGCAAAGACACAAAAAAATTATAAATGCAATAGTAGCAGATGTTTGCTGTGCTGAAAAAGGATGTTTTGTCTTCGGAAGCAAAATTGTCTAATAAAGTGTCGAGTAAATGTATGTTGTTTATTAAAATCATGTTAATTATCTTTTCATGTAAATGGATGAGATACAGTTGGTAGTGCAACTGTTATAAAATATACAGTATTACTTTGATGCGGAAGGAAAGGTGTGTCACAAAAGACTGTATACTGCACTTCACTTTGATGAAGAGGAAGTAAATTGGAAGTACGATACACAAAACAACTCCATCCTGAGCGCACCCAGTAACTCATGTTTTCCTTGGGGGGAATGATGCCAAGAAACACCACATAAGCCCTTTTTTATTTTATTTTATTTTTTTATTTCAACTGTCCGCCATGTACTGCCCACAAATATCCCGACTATCACATCTAACAACCTATTTTAATTCAGGGCAGGGGCATTTTTTTTTTACTCTTGACTCGCTGTGTGTCAGCCGAGCAATTTATCCTCAGGCTCATCACTATTTTGAAGCAGATGTAATGGCTCCTCTATTCTCCTCTAAGATTTTTTTTTTTTTAAATAAACAGATGATGGTGACCAGCAGTCTTTCTCAATGCAGCTCCTGGTTGCAATGGGAAACCCGGGGGTGCCGTCCCAGCACAGTGAAAGGAGTTGTAACTATTTTTCTATTGTTTGATACCATAAAATTACATCTTGGGAATGAAATATATGCAGAATCATGAAAAGTCAAAAGGCCAGGATCATTGTCAATCTATAGCCGCACAGCTATAACGCATCATAAGTTTGAAAACTTACATAATGATGGCTCTGTTAGTTTTGGCGTTGTGATGTAGCATTTTTTTTAAATAACTACACAGTAATCTACATAAAGACAAAATATTTTTGTGCCTCTACTTTTCTGTAGCTTATGTGGCCCTCGGACAAAAAAAAGGACTAACGCCCGTGCTTTAATCTAAATAACAGCTGGTCAACAGCAAATGTTAATCAGAAATGGCTTTATGTATCCCAAAACCTATTTTTGATGTTGATTTCCGAAATGTTTTTACTCTTTTTTCCTAGCACATCAATTTGAAGAATAGTATAAGTCTGAAAAACACTTACATAAAACTGTGACACGAGCATAGGGTCACATAGAGGTTTAAACAGATGCAGCAGACATCTGTCTTCATCTCAGGAATTGGTTTATATGTACATTTGTACATGTTTGACAATACAGTATAATAATTAAGCTATCTTGAAAAGGAGCTATGATAGTGTGACAATAAATGTGATCGGTATTGTTGATTTTAAAAAGTGTTTGTCATTTAAAAAATGATTCCCTGCCATTTTGCATTTGTGCGACCCATAAAACCACCAGGACAGAGGACATGTCAGCGGGTTTGTAAAATGACAAAATGGATTGTGGGAGACTTTTTGTCTTCACAATAATCACATCCATTCCAATTTTTGGTGCGCTATATTCAAATAACCCTGGGGAGGTAGGGAACCCATCCAATTCAATTAAAATCAGTAATATCCTTTTGAAATACAATAAACAATGACATGGCAATATTTGCAGTCGGTTGCAGACAGGTGGCCCCTGTGTGCATGTGGGTGTGCAAGTCCGCAACTGCTTGTCTTAGAGCTGGAGCCTACCGGACCGAAAATGTAGACACAGTGTGTGTGTGTGCGTGTGTGTGTGTGTGTGTGTGTGTGTGTGTGTGTGTGTGTGTGATGTCAAAGAACACATTCATACTTAAGTGCAGTTCTAATCAATAATGTACTTGAACTTGTGTCTGCGCTCCTGCCTGAATGTGGCCCTTTTGCTTGATAGCAGGAAGCATCTCACATTTGAGAAGGGAAAGAGAATTCAATCAAATTGGTTAGAGTGTCAAGTGTAACGTAGAAGCAATGGAGATGACGATTCTTCAGTCTCATAGTACTTCATGCCATCTTTTTTTATGTTTGTATGGTCATTGGAATTACAATCGGAATAGATTTCATTAATATTACACTTCATTACATAGCGGTGAAGAGTTTGTGTCATGTTCAGTTTGGTTTTGAGTTCCAGCTGGAGCGGTGGCCGTTTTCCTCCAGCAGCACACCTGTCTCATATCATAATCATACCCATTGCTTAAAACTCATTCACTCCCAAAGACGTTTTTAAACATCTTTTCAGACTGCCATTGCGGCTACTCGGCGTTGGATAATTTGCCTTATTCAAGCCTTTGTCCCAAGTGCAATTTTCTAGACGTTGTCTATGCTCCTTGGTTTAATTGTCACGTTTCGTATTCGCTCAAGTAGTGTTTTCGTTTCTACGTTCTTGGTCTTCATGTCTTTGTTTTTTCCGTAATAAATATTTTTGTTCATTCTTTCCAAGTTCACGTTTCCGAAACACTTTATGAAATGTGTTTTAGGCCCTCTTGTCCTTTCGAGACTAGCTATTTCCGTTTATTTTCTCCTTGCCTTTTGCAAGCGTTTTTGGTTCTTCTCGTTTTCTCCTAGTTTGTTGTAACCAGCGTCATTAGTTGACCTTTGTCGGCCTCGTGCCATTTTTCTGTAAATAAATATTTTTTTGTCAAACTTTATCCAAGTCTACGTTTATCGAGTCCAATTCTTTTTAATACAAAGTTGTTACGTCTGTGCCTCGATTGTAGAGTTCTTAATGACATAATGATTCTGAACAAATATCCTTCCACATTCTACTTTTAAACTCTGCTTTCGCATCCTTACAATCACCAACTATTTTCTCAAAACTGTAACGACGAAGTGCTTACTACTTGGTTAGGATTGGCAAAGGGGATGAGTGGAAGACAGCCTTTGAGACACTCTGAGGCCGTTTTGAATATTTGGTAATGCCATTTGAATTGATTAACGCCTCGGCGGTTTTCCAAAACCTTATTAATGGCATCTACGAAATGTATCTTGTTTTGTTTACCTGGATGAGCTCTAATGTCTGCTTAGCACTGCCCTGAAAACTGGGCATTGTTGTAACAGAGTAGAATGGCACGAAAATGTGAACATGTGCCAATACGCAACAATTCTTAGTTTGGATATTGCACACTTGCAAGCACAATTGACCTACTTCATACTGTTCTCTGTCAATGACACTGGCTATCAAATACATTTACGTACATTATATGACAATAGAACTTAAACAAGTCACCCTTTAAGATAGAGTGCACTAAATAAGACTACAGCTTTGGGTATGAATGTTTGTATCGCTCAAAGCAGGGCCCTTTTTCATGCCGAACAAGTCTAGTGCAAAGAGCAGTCTGAGTGGTTTCACGGTTGGAGTTTTCTTTCTTTCGGTATTTTTGTAGACAGTCGAAATGGGCATTTGCATTGCTTTGGGAATGACCACAGCCAATTTGATTACCAGTCAAATGAAGTGGATCCAACACACACACACACACACACACACACACACACACACACACACACACACACACAGTGGATCCAACACACACACACACACACACACACACACACACACACACACATTTGTGCCATGGTCAGAGTGGTATTTTTGAAAATATATTAAAAATGCTGAAAATAATGCATTCATTTAATTGACTTTTACAATAATTGGATTGAACTTTATTGTCAAATGTGCTGTATGTATACAGCACAGATGAAATTTATTCCCTTCCAAGACAACATAAAACAAGAGGAGCTGTCAGAGGGTTCAATGCATGCCGTTATCATATTTGTGAATGAAATTCAATGACAACCAACACATATCAGCAGAGTCTGCTTGCATCCTGATCAAATCCACCAAAATCGCATAACACTTTCTGCACCACAACTTAGTCCTGCTTTTAGCTAGTCTATGGTCTAGTCTACTTTCCATCAGCAAATTGTCAGGTGTAAAGAGGATGTAACAGAAAACACCGTCGTTCTGACGGAACGTGTGGCGCGGTCTGCCAAATTCCCCAACGTGGGAAACCAGACTTGCCTCGGCAAGAAAAATAACGATGCAGCTGTTAACGGAGAGCCCGTCTGCCCGTCTACGAAAATAGAGCCCTCAATGTGCTTCTGTATAATAACAACACATGAGTTCTTACAGACGGAAAAACTTGAATACAAATAACCAATGATAGCAAGTTTTTTTGAAGCACCAACATTCCTTTTTGTTAATTTCACAGTTTCTTCATTCTATTTACTGACTGAACAAGCGCGTGAATAATTAGCATGGGTAGATTCCTCCATGTTCGCAGCTGACGTGGTAATTGCAGCTTGACACAGGAAGAGAATTTGTACGCCGGCTTGGAGTACTGCTGCCTTATTTATGACCTCTTCGCACGCCTCAAGTTGGGCTCACTGTCAGCAGCTGTCACATCATTATTAGCCTCACATGCTTGCACACACACTTTGGGAACCCTCGCACACACGTGAACGTACATGCAATTAAACAATAGGTACACATTTTACTCCACTTCTATTTAGGACCCACATCCATTAGAGCATAATTTTCTTGTTCGGACAACATAAAGTGAAATTTGGCTCAGTAGTTTGTCAATATGTGCGTTAGTAATACAGGTAGTTTTAAAAATATTTTTTGGTGGTTTTTCATCGTAAAGGTTAATTGTATTTAGAACATGCCTGTAGTAAACTGACATTCATCTCAGGGAGGTTTTGAGGTATAGAATGAGGTCGCTGAAATTTTATGTGGAAGAGCAGCATATAAAAGTAATTTGTTCCACAGTGGTTCGCTTTTCTTCACAACTACACTTTGAGATTAAACAATAAGGAGAATCTCCTAAATGTTTGTGTCTGTATAAATATATATATATATATATATATATATATATATATACATATGCACACATAATGTAAGTAAATATGCATATCTGACCTTTTCTCATGACTGACCTTTTCTCATGACAAAACAGATTAATTTAAGATATGCATGGGTAGGTCTAATGGTCACAGTAAATATATTGGCTCGATGATATGTGATGGACAGTGGCCAAGACAAAACACAAATTACACCCAGGGGAGCATAGCCCCATCAAAGCCCTTACGGTCCTCAGTTGGATTACCACTACACCTCATACAACGTATTCATTAAAGAGGAATCCAAGAAATATTTCATCAATATGAAACTAGTCCCTGATGGAAAATAAGCAGCATCATTAAAAGGGCAATACATCTGTTTTACAGAAGTAAATGATATAAATAACAAAATAATACAATACATTAAGTGGATACCAAAAGTCTTGACGGTCTTCTTTGAATTCAATTTTTTTGTAAAAAAAAAAAAAAAAAAAAGACCAACATAAATCATCACGGTTTTTTTCCCCTCCATGGATTTGTCTTATAACCTGGACAACTCAACCGGGGAAAAAATACATTTTGGGTTGTTTTAGGGTTGTTTTCTCTGTCAAAGAAAATGTCCACATTGAGCTGAACTACAGCTATGAGGGGTCACCAACATCATCCGGCTAAAACACAATAGATAGCCACATTCATAATGTTGCTGCATTATTGTAATTATGGTATTGCGTTTTTGACTCAAAGCTAGTCATTTTGGTAATATGTGTTTTTTACGTGCGCACAGTCACTACTCTTACGAACACACACAGCTGCTGCTTTTGTATCAATGATTTGTTATTAACAGGATTGCACATGGGGTTGAGTCTCAGTTCAGTCTTGTTAAGTTAAACTCTATGTCACTGACACACTGTACGAATGCGTGCGAGTTCTTGAATACGTTTGTGTGAATCCAAAGGCCAAACTGACAACGTTGGACTCGGCTGACAATCATGTGCTGCACTGAACCAAAGGCAAGTGCTGAGAAAGACCTTGGACATCCGCCTGGCAGCAGATAGCTCAACACGCTGAATAGTAAACGGGCTGCTGTGAGAACATTCGGTAATGTTGTCTTAAAATTGATCGATTTTCCTTGTTTTAGCCAAACACAACATATAATAGGAATGTGATGTTTCCACATGACATTTCACAAATTAATGCTTCAGGTTGTTTATGGAATAATATTATGAGAACATTTGCAGCATAAAATGATGAGTTTCTTAAATTAGTTTCCATTCAAAATAAATTAAAACAATGATAACAAGATAATTATTATTTGAATTATGTGTAATATTGTTATGTTGTTGCAACAAACACCTTGAAAAACCAAGAGTTGTCTTTACAGCAACAAAAAAAAAAGGAGTTGCTGTATATATAGAACAGATGCATTTACAAGTCATAGTTTACAAAATCTTCATTCTGCTTTGTGATTTTTTTTCCTTTTTTACTTTAAACTGATGTTTCAATGGCAAGGTTATTGTGGGCTGGAAAAATATATATATGTCTAATATATGACATGAACATTTGAGGTTTCTTATGGAAATATTCATTAATATTCTATTTAAAAAAATACCCTGACTATAAATTGTAATTTCCCCTCTCTTTATTTCTCAGAAATGTACAACTTTCACTTCAATTCCAAACTGAGTGGCTTTCTTTGAAAGTGCTCTCTAAATACATTTGAGTTGAGTTGAGTTCACAAAGTACTCTGGCTCCCTCCTACATTCACGAAAAGTTAATTGACCACATAGGCCACAAGTGTAAATATGAGTATGCAATTGGCTGGCGAAAGGTTCAATGGCCCTATAACTCCTACGTAGAAGAGAGAGAAAGCAAAGGATGAAGGTTAAAAAAAAATACATTTGAATATGTTCTAAATAACTTCCTCACCCTAAGATTCACTTTATAGCAGAAACATCAATTCCCATAACATTAAGACAGCCAACTCTGATTTTATTCATGTAAACTTGACATCAAAACCCCCAAAAAAACAAAAAATAACAAAAACGGTTTTGGCTGATGGGTTGATGAATAAACATACCTCAATTTGTCAACAGTTGGACATCGACCTTTTAATTTACAGTGTTGTTTAAAAAAAAAGGTGTTCAGTCATTGCAAGGTGTCTCAAAGATATCTGGTTCTGCTTCGCAGCCGTCACATCAAACAGAACCCATTTTTATGGGGCATAAAATCATCACACGGTGGAAACACAAGATTGTTAACTTCCTTGAACACAGCCTGGGTGTGGTAGCATGACTGATTTTACCATTAGAGGCTGCCTAATGATCATTTTACGCTTATAAGACCATGACTATCTGAGGCACCACTGTTAAATACTTCATTATGTCTTTCGTGCTTTCTCACTCTCTCATCCTCTGCAACTTGCGCTGCTTTCTGTATTCATGCACGCAATGTTTCCAAAAGACACTTCAACTTGCTCTATGTTTCAAAACAAATCATAACTGCATGTTACCATCTCACAAAATATTCATAAATACACACACTGCATTTTACTGAGTTTAATTACACTAGTGCACTCCAAATTTTAATCAGTGATAAATTTGGATATCCCGAAACATGTTTTGATACTGATTTAAAAACACATGTTTAAGAGACTTGCTTAATACAGAGTTTACCACGCAATGTAATTTATAGTTATAGACAATTCAGAAAAAAATCCAACTGTTGCTAAATCTAACCTCTAATTCAAAAATAGAACTACAAGGTAAATGTATTACTATTGCTTTGTACCGATTATCATCATTAGTAGTACAGTATAAATACCAGATGTGCTCCGGGGAAAAAAAAACAAAAAACAAAATGGGCAGATTTGGAATTAGTGCAAAAATAACATCCTCAAAAGTTAACTACCGGTACTACTAACGCTGATTTAAAATTAAAAAAAAAAAACTCTTGACCAGTGCTATCTGCTGTAATGACAAGTATAAAGTATGAAGACATTTTTCTGTGACCAACTTACTCTCATTATCACCAAGTGTCTTTCCTAAACCCAAAATGTGACAATTACACAGTTTTGTAATTTCTTTCAATGATAATGTTCACTACAAGGCAGAGGGCGACACTTATTTCTAACAGAGACATCCATCGCGATTAGAAACTACCGGAAACTACAACTTCACCGTGACATTTATTCATAACATGTACGCATCGGCGTGCCTCTTGTTGGTTTTAAACGAAATGGTTATTTTCTGGAGACTCAGGGAAAGCTGCTCCTCCTTCACTCTGGTTTCCGTGACTATCACAAGGATTCAAAGCTGACTCTAATTCAACAGGACTGTCATAGCTCATGAAAAAATCATGCCGTATAATCAAATCGGAGTAAAAACCCTGCGCTGGGCCTCACGGGAGTCTCCATGCATCCTGAATATTTCATGTAATGGAGGCTCTCACCACCATGGAAACTCTCAACAGTTCAGGATTGCGTGCAAATATTGACTGTAGTGTGCGAGGCCGAGGGCTGGGTGAAGCCAACAACGCCAGTGAGCCTGAGAGAGTTTTATAAATAATGGTAATAGCATGTGACACTACTCGCAACAGGGGAGGGCAGGGGAGGAGGGGGGGGGACTCCTGGTCACTCGCCTCCTCATATTGGATTCATGTTACTGGGTGCAGTGGCAGAGATAAAACTAGGGGAAGACACAGTAAGGGGCAAAAAAGTGGGAGCGGGTGTGAGGGAGAGGGAAACTGTGCTCTGATGCATATGAATTGACAAATGTCTGTTTTGGCTGCTTGGAATAGGGCTCAATTGTAGGTCTGTGCAAACATCAAAACACAATTCAAGGCTAGCGTCCGGTGGGTGGATGAAAAGGAGAGGGGAGGGGACTCACAGAGGACCCAGCCTACAAGCACTGCACGGGGCAAAGCTGCTGGCGAGGAAAGGCCTGGAGCTCAATAATGAGTGCTTGTGGGCGTCCTTGGAAGGAAAAGACAAAGATTTCCAAGGAGGCAGCGTATATATAAAAGTCATTCTTGTAACTTTGATATTTTCCACTTCAGATAAGTATTAGTCAAATTGTCTGAGTATTCCAGACACAGATTCGAGTGAAGCGTTAAGAAAAAGTTGAAAGTACAGTTAAAAAAAAAAAAAGTATTGTTCCTATTATCAGTTTTGTCATCATTGTTTTTGGGTTTTTTTGCATAGAATTCAAAATGAAGTGGTTTTAACCACTACATGTTACTCCTTTGTCACAAAGCCAACCCAATTCCTCCAACATTCTAAACAGTTGACCTTTTTCAGCTCATAATTTTCCTCTGCAACTGATTGATGTGAGTTTGAGTGGTTAGCACATCCACCTCGCAGTTCTAAGGTTGAGGATATGAATCTGGGCTACAGACATTCCTGGATGGCGTTTGCATGTTCTTCCCATGCATGCCTTTTTAATAAAAAAATTCTCATTTTCCAGGTACTCCAGCTTCCTCCCACACTCCTAAAACATGCATCAATATCCTTGGTCTTATTTTCATTAAAAAAATAAAGAAAAAAGAACTCAAGCATTCTTAAAAAAACTAACAATCATCAAGAAGACTATCATGGTGAGATCAAAAGTGTTTTGACATTCCAAAAAAACTAAATAAAATAAAAAAAATCTGCGGAGCAGCGTCACACAGACACTGGACAGAAGGTAATGGTTGAGAGTGGTGCCGATTGCTTGTATTATCTACACCTCTCAGACATGGTAATTGAGGTCCGGCACTGTTATGAGCCTGGCTGAGCGGCGAATAAATGCATCTCCTCGCTGCTAATGTCGAAATCGGATCCTGGCTGCACATATTTACTGTGGGTTGCATGCTGGCTATGCCAGTAAGCCTGTGCATTACGGCTGATTCATCAATCGCTTGTTTATCTCACAAGTGAGCAACGGGGGAGGCGGTGCAGAGGTCCTGCAGTAAATTCCCATTAACAGTGTTTCAGTTGGAGGGGCCGGGGTGGTGGGGGGCATGGAGAAAACGGACAAACAGCATGGCGACGATGGAGCAGCAGACTGTGTGTGTTTGTGTGTGTCTGCGCACGCATGGGCATACATGTGTGCATGTGGAGTCACATCATCAGAGGCACCCATCGGAGATGTTGTTTTGCACTCTGGCCTGACTCGATTCGCAAACACCACTGAGGAGTTGAACTCTGGCCCCTGTTAAGACAGTCGACTTTAACAAGGATCGTATTCGCTCAGTTACAAGATGACTTGCATTAAAGTCCATGGGAGGCGAAAATAAATGTTTTGTGATTTTGAGACAACACAGAGAACTCCACCAAAGTCAAATGATTAAAAATGTGCTATATGTATCAATTGTGGCTTCAAAATATTGAAAAATCATTCCACTGTTTCCACTCTCAAATGTGCTGAAACTTCGCCCCCTTCCACTGTCAATCAAATACTATTCCCTGGGAATAAAAATGGATGCTCCTTCATCTAGCGTCTTTCTCATGCCGCCACATCAGCTACATGTTTGAGCCACAAAAATATATCCATATCACAATGAGGCGTTCGAAAGCATAAAACCCCAGCTGTCATGTCAAACTTTGATTTATATTTATTTATTTAATTTTTTATTTTATTTTGGTTTTCGCTTTCTCGACTCATGCCAGAAAACGAGGTGCTATGAACTCTTTTATACAGGTAGCTGCTGGAAGATGCAACGTCCTGCAAAGGATCAATAAGTTATCTATTGTATATCCAGCTCAGATTAGTATATAATGCAGCCCAGCAACATCAAAATAATATAAACAATTCTCCAGTGAGAGTAGATGATCTTAACTTAACATGGAGTGGAAGTCGACGCAGACGCAAGAGACTCGGCAAAAGCCTGGTGGTGCAACGTCTAATATCTTGTAAAGAAACAAACATTTTTATATTCCCTCGTGCTCTCTTGTGGGAGTTTGCGTAGTAAACGTCTCTCAGCCTCACCACAGATGAAAGTAACCAGCAGAGGCCTGAGTTGCTTAGTGCTCCTGTGTAGATTTTCCTTCCCTTTTCCTCTAGGGAGTCTGCATCTACTTTATGTACTTTAGTATTTCCAACATGACAGGGGATTTCCACTCCAAAAAGTTGCTGGGATTTAAATGACATTCAGGGCATTCAATGGACAGTAACGTTGCTTTGACTTCAAAAACGTTTGATTCCAAAACGCTTTTGTCTGGACAAGCCGATGTAATTGAATTTAAAGTTGCACAGTCTCCTGGCATTTAAAGGCTGCCCCAAGAGATTTGCCTTTCTCTTCCTTCTTGCTCTCTTTCACTGTCTGTCTCGTTCTCTCTATCCTCAGAGTGCAGAGTGCTGCTTCTGTGGCATCACTTGCCTTCCCCTGCTGTCACGTTTGACCTCTTTCTGCTGCCTCTCCTAAAAGGAGGAAAGCACGCGATCCCGCAGTGGCCAGGACACATCCTGTTCTGCCATTTATAATACATGCATAATTGGATTTAAGTTCATGAGGTCTACTGTAATTCAAAAGTATCGTTTTAATTCCCAGTCATATTATGAGATCATGCCAAGAGGTTATGGGGCGAGTGCACTCAACCAGATTTAGTCACAATGACTTTAAAATTAATACTTGTAAATGACTCTGTATGTCACCCATTTTTTAACCTTGTTTACGTCACCTGTTTACAATGGCCGAGTCCAAAGTTGTATATGAAATGAGCTTTGGGAGATATGCTGTTTAGACAAGGAAAGCACACAAACGGTATTGCTGACACAATTCTGTATGTAATTACTTTTAGAGGTTGCACAAATAACAGATGGAAGGTGACCTTTTCACAATATTTATTTATGCTTGAAATTTAATCTGGCCTTTCTGAGAAAGAAGGAGCGGAAATGCTCAAATATCAAATGGGGGCCTGTTTAACCGAACAATCATGGTGGGGGAGTTTTTTGTTTGTTTTTTTATTAAAAAAACATTTGTTATTAAATATCATTTGAATTCTGTGTTGACTTTCTTGCCAATGTGCACTTAAAAAGAAATTATTATTGACAGACACTAACGAAAGATAACACACGTTGGAAATGTGTAAACCCATTTCATTGTACACCCTTACAAAGCTGCTCAGTTTGTTTCTTAAGTAAGTCCTCACCACACGAGGAAATGGAAATGGTCACCGGTTCAAATAAAACACTGCAAACTCTCAGAAAATGTCCCCGTAGAAATTTGCCAGCAGTGTCTCTCCCTCGGTGAGCGAGGTCTAATTCCGACATACTCATCAGCTTATCTCTCCTCCGCCTTCGACTCCTGTCTCCTCCCATCTCCTCAAGAGCTAACTCAAAGCTAATTTGCAATTCTCACAGGCAGAGTAATGCTTGTCTCATCTTGGTGCTAGGTAACTAAATTATGGGAGAAATGGGAAACAGAAGAAGGTAAAAAAGAAGCTAAAAAAACATTTTTTAAAATGTGTAGGAAGTTGCAATTTTTCACCCTTGACTTTAAATGACAAGGGACTCTTGTCGGTGTGGTGGTTCAGATGGCTGACTGCCTGGATGCGACTGTGAATGGTTGTGTGAGTCTCTAATTTATTTATTTTTTGATTTCCTTTTCTTTTTTAAACATCTGCTGTCATGTAAAAATACAGGCCTTGTCCTATAGTGTGAAACGAATGAAGCTAGTTGGATGTGATTTGGGACATCCGCATGGGTATCAGTGTGTATCGGAGACTTGTTCCCTGTTGTGTCGGCATCTGTCTACATAACAGCCCTCGGGTAATAGCAGGAAAAGCCTCCACATGCTGAATGACACACACAAGCGCAAACACCCACAATTGTAGTTTCATTGTCGATCACAAACATTGTTATCCATGCAAGCTCAACTGCATGTTATGCAAACTTTGAAGCATGAAGTAGGAGATCAGTTTTCCATAGACTGTGCCTCATCAATATTTACAAATACCACACTGGACTTTTGCGTAAAATCAGTTGAAACTAGACTTTTGAAATCTACAGTATGCATTAATGTGTTTCTGGGGCTCTATGTTTGGAAACAGCACAGTTGTGCATGAGAGTAAAGACTGGAATATCTTTATGTGCATGCTAACGCAAGCCTAAGTGCCCTTTATTTATGAATTTGTGTCATCTCTCTGGAAGCTTACAATTTACTACTAAACTGCAAATTTCCACAGTGTGGGACAAATAAAGCTTATCTTATCTTAAGCTTCTAATTCATCATTATCATCTCTGTTATATATAATGGAAATCATTCCATTGGCAGTTTAGGTCAGTAGTGTCAAATACATTTTTATGACAGGCCACATTGTAGTTATCGCTCCAATTGGTGCGTCGTTATCCCTCTGAAAACAAATAAATGTTTGTCTCATATGCACAACAAATTGTTGGATGACTTGTTTTGAAATCAAAGTCAAGGATAATAGCACGCTCAACTATTGTTGAAGTTCCTGTAAAAGGAGTCGGAAAACATTCTTGCAAAATCACAATCTTAATATTTATTAGGCATGAAAATGTGAATTTTTTTTCAGATTTTTGTTCAAGGTTCTTGGAAATTGACTCATGTGACATGCTTCCATGCGCCACATAAAAAGTTGTGGCGAGCTAGATCTGGTCCCTGGGCCCTTGAGTTTGCAACTTGTGTTGTATGTAGATGTGTATGCTTCCATCAATGAAAATTTGAATCTTTAACGTGTAATTGATGAATGCATTTAAAATATATGCCAGCCCAGCAAGAGTTTGCTTTCATCTACTAAATCAAAGGCCGCGTGCAACCTGCCTCTCCCCCAAAGTCGACTAGAAAAAGCCTCAGATCATTTGCGATCATACTCGATGTGGTATGCGAGGTGTGTCAGAAAAGCTCAAGGACTAGAGTCACAAAAAAGAGACAGAGAGAAAGTGCAACACTAAATGACTCATTGTCACCTTGCGTCACCATCAAAATTATTCCGAATTAGCATTGCTGTCAATGTCCTTGCAGAAATGTATATGAACTTTGTAAGAAACTGCATGATGTCCCCCTCTGCCATCTCCACAACTCACACAAACACAGACAGTGCACTTTAAAATTACAGAAATTCTTAAATAACAACAACTCAACTCTATTTATAAGTCAAGATGGTGTCATTCACCACATATATCAGCAGAGTTCAGAATTTACCTGCCTGCATCTGGATCCCACCCACAAAAATTGTGTTACAACACCTGCGCCACAACTTAGACCTGGATTCACTGAGTTTAAAATATAGCCTCCTATCATCAATTTGTCAGGTGCAATATGTACGGTAATTGAAAATTCCCTCGGGCTGCCGGAATGCCCAGTGAGGCGCAGCACGGTGTGTCAAATTCCCAAACGTGGTCAACTAGACTTGCCGAGGCACGAAAATGAAGCTGAGACAGTTTTTACACCAACTGCATGTGCACCTGTGTATGGAAAGAGGGCCCTTAAAGTTACCTGTATGCGAGTATCAGCCTAGTGATATGACAACTTGAACGTAGCAGTAAATGGTGCCCATTCATGCCACTTAGAGGCATTTGGCTTCAGATGACTGATTGTGCAGTCAATAATCTGCTCTACAGTCCAGCCTGAGTCAATAAATGTCAGAGAATATTTATTTCTGAATGCTTACATGCCTTACAAAGTATGAAAGTGTGCCACTGAATTTAAACCTGCTGCTGACAATTAAATATGCTTATATCATTCCCTTTTTTTGGTCAATTCTTATTGCACTGTTTTATCTTATTTTTGATCGCCATTTGGTCAGGATTTTATTTTAACCCTTTGCAGTGTGTTGTAATTCAAAGGCCGGTTGGGGGGAGAGGTCTTGGAATGGATGGACTGATTAATCAAGTGATTAATGGTGGATTTTATCACAGGCTATTAAATCCAGATGCTTCATCTTGGTAAGACATTTTGGAAAATTCAGTTATGTCTTTGGAGGAAAGGTTTTGCGAAAAGTGAGCTTCATAAAATGATATGCTTGAATGAGTTTGGTGCCAAAGAACTTGAGTGGCCTGACCTTAAAAACTGTTGAGATGAATTCACAGTGTGTGAACCACTCCCTCTTTTAAAATCATTCAGGATGAATGGACAAAATCGCAAAGACCTTCTTCGCTGACAAATGAAAACCATTATAGCTTTTCTTTCAGTGACAGGTGTAAAAGTGTCAATTTAATGTGTATTGTGTTTTGATGAAGTTTGTTGTGTGTGTGTGTGTGTGCATGCTTGTGCGCGTTATGTGTTTGCCCGGGGCATGTCTCCTCCTCCACCTTCTCACCCTTGTTCTCATGGCACTTCTTGGTCACGCTACAGGCTGACTGGGTCAAAGCACACACTGCATGCTGAAGGGCTCTTGTACCAGAGCATTACGTCCGGTTACACAACCTTATTTTTCAAAGATAGCTTCAATAAGATGGAAGTTAGCCTCAATGTCCAAAGCCTAAATGTGACTAGGGCAAACATAATGATTGGTATAAAATAAGTCACCGCCATGGATTCAGCACCATGGAGAGCTACAAGTCAGACAGCACAGCAAATGCACAATAATATTGAAAGTAAAATGATTAATATAACTATTTATTGAGGAAGTGGACTATCCTGTTCTCCCCTGCATTTGTATCTATGGTATTGATTATATTGGTAATTAATAGATACATTATTATTATCATGATTATTTCTTACAAATTTTCATTATTGAACACATTTGTCCATGTATTCATTTATTTTTGTGATTTTAGCGATGTCAGGAAGGGGAGTGACACAATGCATCCTGGATGATAAAAAAAAAAGCTTTCAAATGTAAGTATACTATAAAACATTATTCAACTCCGCTGCATTTAAGTCAGGCATCTTCTATACATGATGACAGGACTGAATAAATATCACACTTCATCGATTTAAATTCAAAGGTATTTTTATTATTTCTGAACAGAGCTGAGAAGTAGATTTAGTTATAAAGCATATGCCTTGTTCAAATGCCAGACTTGTGCGATATTAAAACAATTAACTAAAATACTGCATATCTGTTCAAAGCTTTACCACTAAACACCAGTCATAGGTTCGGACCCAGCATCTCATCGAATTCAAGAAAATATGGTTAAACTTTTGACTGGTAGTGTAAGTAATGCAAAATATACCATCTCTTAAGTTGCAGCGAACACTCAAGATCATCTTTTGTCTTGGTGTGTATACGTTATTCTTGCTTCAGAGAGTGATTTATTAATCAAATGGATGAGTTATTCATTTGAAGGCCTATTCAGCTCTCTTAACCCTCACAAAAGGCTGATGATTAAATATTGAATGCCAGGATACAGATTGTAAAAAGGCCTTGTCGGTGATGAGGAGCATCTTGAAACAGAATTGGCATCTGACTGCAAGGTTGTCAAGATTATTGCGAGCTGGAGTGATGCAGTCACAAGACTAAGGGTCACCAACCTTTGTGAAACTGAAAAGCACATCTTGGATACTCATTGTGATGGGCTGCAAGTTTGATATGTACTTAAAATAGTTTAATTATGGTGAATGTAATTTAACAATTATGTCATGGTACTGTTTCGCCTTTGCCATGTCGCTCTGCCTACTTCTGCTCGTCCCCTTCCTTCTTTTGTGCTCTCCTCTCCCTCTCTGCAGTGCTGGAGCATGGCAGGAGGCGGGGCCGAACTCAGAGGCGGAGACTGATCTCCTCACCTGAGCCACATCAGCATGTGGAGGTGCTAGCCTTTTTAGCCAACTTCGCTCATTGTTCTGTGCTGGAAGATTCCTTGACTTTCACACTGTGTCTCGCCATGTTGCTGCTTTTTCCTCCTGCCACGCATTCCAGCCTGACACTCTAGTTTATCTTTGTTAGACACGAGTATTTCCCGTAGGTGAATTTCAGTTGCTACTTTGTTTGCTTGAGTATGTGATCATTTTGTGCTGCTACTTTACACCAGGTTGATTATTTTGGGTGCCTCTCTCTGCTTACTGGCCTCTAAAAATCCTCACAAATATTTTCAAATGATGACGTCGACAACATTCCTAGTAAATCACAATGACCCATCAGCGAGGAGCTTTTTGAAAAGAGCTGCGGTGCTTTGGGACGACCTCAAGAATGCCTATTTGGTAGTGCATTCAAAACCAGTTTTGAACATACAATGTAGTGTCGGTCAAATAACGACTTTATTTTTAAAATCAGAATTGCAACACGATATAACAAACGTTTTTTAGAATGCAATATAACCATTGTGCGCGGGCACACAGACATGCCATCTATTTATATAGTGTAACATACTGTATATCAAACCCTCACAGCAGTAATTAATTTCTTTTTTATGGTAATGAGGATAATCATTCCTGTCATTCTGTTGTCATGCATTTCAGTTGTACTGCAGTATTTAACAATCAACCACAAAATCGGTTGCTTAGAAATGCAAATCACCCCATCGTGATACTGATCAAGGTTATTTTCTGAACTTGAATCGTTATTTTTACAATTACAGGATGTAGAGCAGCAACGTTTTAGTATGGTTTCACTGGTTACATTTGGTAATTGAAAATGGAAAATTATCCAATGTGAGTGTGATTGTTTGTATGAGCACTGTCAGACTGGCGACCACTCTGTCCAGTCTCCCGCCCAGTCATCCGTAAACCCAGGTTAATTTGTATGGAATGATGAATATCATAACAGTGTCTAACCAAGTACAATCCCATTACTTTGAGTTACAATGTTTTTTCAACAATGGGGTAATCGGTTGTGTTTGCCATATCTATTTTGTTAAAATTCAGTAACCTGATTTTATTTCATTGATTTAAATGTTGCTGTCCATTCCTTTGGTTGAGCCTGCATGTTTGGCTCCACTCGTTCAGTCAAACTGTTTGGTCTTTAGCTGGCTTTCCAGTCACTACCCTCCAATGAGTATTGGACATAACCCCCTGCGATTTGCAGAACCACTAATTAGATGTGACACCACACAATATGTGTCATATATGTTCAGCCTGTATGATCTATACACAAATACATAGAGACATGTTATTTGAGTGGTTTGGTTTTTGGTTTGTAGTTTCTGTGAAGTTGCACATGTATAATGTGGCCAAAATACCACTTCAGGTAATAGGCAAAACTTATCAAATGGACAAAAAAAAAAATATATATATATGTGTGTATATACACACACACACACACACACACACACACACACACACATTCAACAAAAAATGTTTATAAAAAGTGATAAAAATGAGTCCCGTAAACAATTTGTCATTATGTGTTGCCTTGGCATTTATTTTATTTGGGGTCACTAACTCTATAGTTACATCCACTGGACGAAATAGCTCACTGCAGTTGAACACCACTTGCAATAAATGGATTGAATGATATTTAAAACAATATCAACCAGAGTGAAATGACAAACGAGGCTCCCACCTATAGTTTACCGTTGTTATCTAAATTATTCTAAGAATTAATCCTGCATCTGATACAGTCCCTGCGCGATCAAGATGAAGATGCTACGTTTGCCTTGTAGGTCTGCTGGCTCCAGCGGTAGAGCAGGATGAGGATTCAGCAGCTAACACTCTCTGCCGCCACTCTTCTTCTCTGAGGCCCAGTCCCTCAGCCCCACTCCCTCTTACACACCACACACATGCGCGCATGTATTCAGTGTGTCCGGTGTGTGTTTGTTTGGCGTTGTTTTGATTGCCAGTGCTTGTGTGTTTGGGCTGTGCTGGCTGAGCGAGCGTTCCCGGTGCAGAGCTGATGGCGTGCCAAGTGCTCCCTGCGGGCTGGCTGTGCCTTCCACTCTGCTCAGCCACCGTGAACGCCAAGTCGACAGACTGCTGCAGGGGGAGAACCACTTCCTTTCTCCCTCCCTGTCTCCCCTGCATTCACACAGGCTGCATTATCATCCACATCATTTTTTTTTTTCCGTCACTGACTGACCGTCCCATTTTATATTATTCTTGCCATACATCGTTTGTGCCATCCTCTTAACCTACTGCCTCCAATAATGTTGAGTAGACTTTCATCATTCTCAAAGGTTGGATACAGTAATCACGGTTAATTGCCCCCACAATACAATTAGCATTTACAAGAATGACCTGTGAGGACTATTTGAACTGAATGAATGAAGAATCCTCCATCCACGATGTATGCTAGCAACAAGAACATCAAACCATTTTAGCCAACGGATGGCTGAATTTAGGACAACATTTTCCACCACTTTCCTACTCAATCAGCTGTTAACCAAAATGCACACTTTATTATGGTAACATCTATCAAGCAGTGGGGTATTTGTTCACCCATAACATTACGTAACACGATGCAACTGTGTAGTGATACCGTATTTGTTCTTTAAAATTAGCAGGAAAATTCAACTTGGACAAGGAATTGCGTTCGCTGGTAGTCATTAACATTTAACTCTAATTACCAGGCTCATTAAAGCGTTGAATTAGTTGCAACATTCATTCAGCCTGCTCTGTTTAATCGTGAAGCAAATGGAGCGTCACAAGTATGAAGTGATTACTATTGAGATGGAAGTGCCACCGTGAAATGTCACTCAGCTGCCCTAAAATGAGGAGGGAAGAAGCTCAGGGAGCAGTTTACTTCCACATGGTAGGAAAGCTGTCACATAGGCACACAATAAGAATTCCAGCAAGATAATTCCGAGCATGACCCAGTGGCGTTTGACACGGTTCAAAACAGTTATTGTAGTTTTTCAGTGTTTCGGTCACTTGCTTTGAATCTGGGTGAAAACGCCTTTCCTGAATTGTAGTGTTTAACTCAATTTCACAAGTGACAAATCTTTAAGGCCTTTAGGCGAAATATTTATTTGCATAGCTTTAGACCAAGCCTCTAGGTGTGGGGGTGAGCGTAATACAAATGAAGGCATTCGTAGATGCTGATCCAAAACAGTAACCCCAACTCGGAAAAGCAGGGAAGACTCTAGATTTAGACAAGACAAGGATTTACTCTGCATGGCCTTCCTGTTATCATTGTTATATTTATTATTGACCTCTATTAGCTGTTTCTCTGCCTTCAGTCAGTTCTAGACGCAAAGTAATGTTTTAAAGAATGTACTGTATATTTGGTTGATTGAATCTTTATCTGTCGAGATAAGATTCCATACCACGGCATGATTCATCAATCAAGGAACACAAAGTGATGCTCATTATTAAGAAGGTTGAGATTAAAACAACGCTGTCATGGTTTGATCCTTGAGGTCATAACCTTGAATTGGAAATGTCTCATTGAGTAATTGATTGTAGATTACATCTAAGGGAATATTTTAAGTAAATTAACTGGAAACAGATAACACTGATGTTCATGGCACGTATGGGGCTTTATTTTTGTAGATAGTGCACCTGCGCTTGGGCAAACATTTTGATTTTTGTGCTGGTGCAAGCCTAGTTTAACATGTTGGATGACATTATTGCACCATGTTGGGCCTTTTCTTTTACATGCCCCGGTCACATCTGAAGATTTGGTCGCTGAGAATGAACTAAACTTGAGAGCAGCTTAAAGCAGGTGACACATGGACACGAACTATCAAGATGAAAGAAAGGCAGGCCCCGAGTGCGCACTTCAAAGCAGTGATCAGTGATCACCTGTGGCCAACTTAACATCGTCTTCAAATGTAGTTATTCACAATTTCCTTATAAATGTTTTTGCATGTGTCAAACTCCTGTATAGACACAACCCATGTCGATTGTTTTCCTCTCTTGTGCTGCATTTCAAGGGAATAGGAGCCACCACTTTAATGCAGAAAAAAAATATGAAAATCAACTAGATCCAGAATTTTTTTTAGATGGAATACACATCTACTTATAAAAATATCTGAATCCAGATGATCATATTTTGTGCAGCCTCTTGACAACATAAAATGGACTTAAATGCAATGCACCATTTTTTTCCCAGTAGATTGGCCTCGAAGCAAATTAGCTGTGATCACACCCACAACGGCGCAAATGGCCGCTGCCAACTGTGTGTTTCTGTGAAATTATCAAAAGGAAAAAAACGTAACCAACGTGCACAATTAAATGCTAGACTTGCGCTGGGTAGGAAAATAGGGCCCGTAATTTCAGCATGCATCAGTGTTGACCAAAACACTTGGTTGAGAAGAGAACATAGATGCAAGTTAAAAACATGGCCGGGTAATTCAGGCATGAATCAGAACTTTTGAATGCCATCATTTACTGCAACAAAAGACCATTTTAAGAACAGGTTTTATACAGAGTAACAACATTGCATCTACTCAAGAGATGTTTCAAAAATTCCTGTGCATTCGCCGCAGAAAAAAATAATTGTTAAAGAAAAACACTAATTGCAACTGATTGCACTTATTCATAAAAATACAAAAATCCCATGTGTCTAGCTGCCTGAGGTTGAATTCATCCATCTTTAATTGGCTTTCAAAATTAGCTGTAAACACTATACATATTAAAAAAGCTAATTAATCGTCAGACTAAAAAAAAAAAACGAAGTCGAAAAATTAATTTTTAACTGTGGTGACAAGTTCGTGGAGAGGGCATGATTGTTCTTGCTGAATATCTGCAGAAGAGGGAAGGTAATGCTGGTGCAACACTACACAAAAACATTCAGCCAACTCGAGCAAACTATTCTTCTTTTCTCTCCGTTGGCACACATCTTTTGACTGTTCACCTTCTTCTATTTCATGGTTGTTTTCATCATCTTATTGCTTGGCAAGACAATGGATAATAACCCAGCGATATCACAGACACCAGCAAATGAGAGTAATCAAGCTGTCTTGTCCTGGTGCCGTTGAGGTTCACTCGTCAAAGCCTAATTATCACCCGGGAAACCGATGTTCCACTTTAATTATTCTAATGAATGAAATAGTATAGAGAGGAATGAGTTTGCAGCCAAGTGGAATAACAGCTTTTAGTCATAAAAGACAGCAGAGAAGGAGGAGGAGGAGGATGAAGAAGAGGGGGAGTAAAGGTGACTCCAGGGAGAGGTAGTGTGAGGGAAGTGACAAAGGTAATGGATGAATTGGTTTCAGCATGGATGAGGAGGAATAAAAAAAAAAAGTTGATCTTATGAGGAGTACAGTGACAGCAGCAATTCTCATGGCCAACAATTCACTTTTGCTCAATATTGATCGAGCCATACCTTTTGACTTTTAATGATTTGTTTGTTTTCCTTCGGGACCTGGCCTTTAAAAGCAAGTCATTAAAAATCCTTTTTCATTTGAAATCCAGGAGACGATGCAAACATCTATCAAGCTACTGTGTGCAGTCTGTTTTTTAGGGAGAACTAAATAGCAGGAGGGTTTATTCTGACTTGATTCCTCATCTTAAGTGTGTGGGAATTTCTATTTCGTCCTCGCGGGAACATTTTGGGGAAAGCCCTTTGCGGTTCCAGAATGACCGTGCCACACCATCAAGAACCTTCTAACCGAAATGTCCTCCAATTCTGGAATGACCCATTTGCATCTCTGATTAAGTCAGAAGTTGGTTGACGAAAAGAACGTGTTAAGATTGAATGCTTGCCCCATCGCGTGACTCACCTCCCAAAAGCCTTTGCACTGCTGTAAATTATAAATCATATATAACCAGTACTGTAAAACTATTCTTTGAGTACATTATTCATCAATCATGAATACAAAATTGACTGAAACGTGCAGATGAGAACGCACAACACACGCTAAACATGCTACATACATGCAAAAATGATTAGCAATATAGATTAGTGCAATTGTAAATTCATGAATTGATTTCCGTAATGCACAAGAATAAGTCGGTCATAATTATTTATGCCATCATCTCCACTTTCTGGCAACAATTCTGACTACCCAAAGCCCAGTAATGTATTATTGTTGTAAATCTGTGATATTTAACGCAAACCTGATGTTAATGCAGAAAATTCCCCGCTCCTCCAAATGAAAAAAACAATAGAAGTTAAATGTCTTGTTCTGGTTAAGGGCAACAAGTCCTTGCTTCTTATCTGCAGTCCAGCTGAGTTGCTTCATGCTATCAGCAGGCTCTTATCTTGGTGCCCCCTTAAACCTCAGTGTGGTGTGAGCTACCTGCACCCTATCAGTGACTGTCCTCACACAGAAACATCCATGGCCGGCGGGCCTTCCGAGACCTCGCATTGACCTCTCCTTGGTTTTCCTTCGTCGACCTTGTTGGCCTGTTTTTCTCACCTCCTGTCATTTTTCTTCCCATCTTTCACTTTCCCCTTGCTGCCAATGTTAATGGCACACCTATTGTATGTTTCAAAACAAGGACGCATACAAGCACAAAATGCAAATTCATAAAGCTGTTGCAATAAAGCGCATCCATCTTTCTGTGCTTAGGTGGTAAACATGTCAAAGCAGAAATGAGGCTTTTGCTCTTGTTACATCGAACGTAAAATATAGTTGCTTCAAAAGCGTCATATTTTCTAACCCATGTGCACCGTGTGTCTCTTTCCATACTTGTAAACGGGTGCATGTTTAAGACCCTCAATAGGTGATTACGCTGGGTGGCGCTCAGTGGCCTGCAAAGTTTGCACTCACTCCTGCAAACGTCATTTCGGTCTTTTTCCTCATTTGGCACACACAGCCTTCCGATGGGTGCATGCGGCTTTGCCTTTGCCTTGTGAAGCTTCTTGTGCAACTGATGTTAATATACGTACAGTAGGTGGACAACAGATTAGGCTTCCCCTTTCTCCAAGATAGGTCAAGACCAATTTTTCCTTGATGGATGGATTTAATTAGATTTGAACAGTTTTGCTTGCTGTGTAATCCAACTCTTTTTTATTTATTTTTTAGCAAATGGTTTGACTTTTTTTAAAACACTTTCGGACATAAACAATTGGAAGTGAGTTGTATTTTATTTTCTTAAGTTTTCCACACTAGTCTATAAAGGCCGTTTGTAGAGCGCCACCCTGATTCCATGTTTTCTCATACTGCAAATGCCACATTTGTATTCATCGGGGGATGTATTTAGAGCAAACTGCAAATCAGGGCCAAGCAATTATGCCATAACAATTGAGAACGCGCATATTAGAAATGTCAGATTATAAAAACTAAGAATTCAAATTGCATGGTTTGCAAAACAATAACTGGAGGAGCCCCACCCCCCCAAAATAAATCTATGGCACTAAGTCAAACTGCCTCCTTAATACGGTACATTTGCTATGCAGCTAGATCCAACAGAATGGCAAATGATCACCCCATAGAGGAAAAAAACCCCAAAACAAATACTGTATATGTATTGGAACCATAAAGGCAAGTGAGGAGTGCAGGATTGAGGCAGCAAGAAAATATTCAACTTGTGTTCTGATCCTACATGTGAATTTTGAGGAACGGCTTGACAATCTTTCATGTTCATTCACATCACTTTACGATAAATATAATACGAAACATCCTTCCATAAAATCCCTTCGATTGGCATAAGTCATGATTTAAAACAAAAAGATTACATCTATTCCAATAAGAAAGTCACTTAAATTAAAAATGGAATGAGAATGAATCCTGCATTTTCTCTTATGGAGTACAAGATTTCGATGACAAAAAAAAAACAAAACGATTCGTTATTAAAGTTTAAGACAGAGCAACACAATGGTTAATGGTGAAATGGACGTTAATGAAAGCTGACCCCCCCAAAAAAAAAGAGAAAGAAAGAGATTAAGAAATAACTGACGCTCGCCTGCACCTTCAAATTGCTGGCCTCCAAGTGCGGCCACTATTAGAAAAGGACCATTGCGTGCCCGCTAATCTGACGTGACTCACCGTGTTCGACAGAACCAACCGGCTGTACAGTCGGAAGCTGTCGCTAACTCAGGTAGCTGCGGAGAACAGAGACACCGCACCGTTTACAATGGGAGTAATTATTCGAGTGGCGACAGTGACAGCAATGCTAATGACTGTTGACAGTCACACCCCCATGGCTGTTTGTTCTAATCGGCTAAACATCAAGCACTAAATGATTGGCGCGCACGCACACGCTGCAACTTCTTTTGGCCCAAGATAAACGCCACATATTCTGCCTTTTTATTTTGTGTGCTTGGAGAGTATGACCAAGGGAACGCAGAATTGCCATTGTTTAAAATGCAAACATGCCAACAACTCGCTACATTCTGCCCAGAGGAAAACACCAAAAGCATCGTCGATAAGTAAAAGCGAACACATGGCTGCACTTTATTACGAGTGCATGAGTTGCACTTTATATTAGAAATATTTATACTTGCTGCAGATGATGTTGCTTTTTAATATGTGGCTATGGGAAGCTTTTTGTCTTAATTGAGAAAAAAAAGACTAAAATCACAGCAAAAATCAATTAGGCCACTTCATCGGAATAATGAGGTGTCTTCAGCAGAAAGAT